>OY998177.1:168934102-170419585 GCA_963921935.1 Galeruca laticollis | reverse complement strand
TTCTTCAGCAGTAAAACTTCTAAGAGGTTTTCTGTGATGCATTAATAATAATTTAATGTTCTCCTCCTCACCCATTTTTCGATGAATGTTGAAGTAGAAATTTCAAACACAAATGTCCACAATTGATCTGATCGTAGTTTTGGTACTGATTATTATTATAAAAAATTTCAACTTTTTTTCCACCCAGATACTTTACAAGTTCTTTGGGCGGTTTCAAATTACCAAATGAATCGAAATACTCAACAACATTGTTTTTCTTTATGTATGCCACCCAATGTGTTCCGTCATTTTTAGACGAGTCCAAGTTAACCACTGCACACTCTTGCTGTCGAGGAGCGGATTTAGGCAGATAGTCTCGCATGAAAACACCTCGAAAATGTTTAATTTTATATAATTTTGCATAACGTGCAATATCAATGTCGTACAGTGGACGATTGGGTAGCTTTATCGAGAGTTTTTTGACTTTTTTAAATACAATCCAAATCCTTTGCCTCCACCATACTTTTTCAGATATAAACCAATTCCCGACATGTTCCATAGCCTTATTATGACGTATATCTTCTTCCAATTTCTTTCGAGCATTATTGGCATCAATGACGGTCTTTGCCACCCCTGCAGCTCCACCCGATAACGCTCCAAGTGCTGAGAGCCCAGCAAACAGAGGTATAAGTGGTAGAAAACCTCCAGATTTCACTACAGGTATCACGCGAGGAACATCAATTTTCTTTGATCCTCCAAACTGTCGAATAAGTGATTTGGCTGCTCGTAAAGCAAACAAGGCGCTTTCTTTCAAAGATGCTCCTCTCTTCATGGATTTTCCTATCTTTAGCACAACATCTCGATGGAAGGAACGACGTTTTCCCATTCCCAACTTTCGTTTAACCTTCATACCGCCCGTAACAAGTAATGCAGCACTCTTTTCACCAAAAGATACGTCTTTTGATTTGACTCGATCCCAAGCTTTATCTTCCAACTCCTTATCTGCTTTGTGGCGTTCTTCAAGAGTTTTATTTTGTGAATAAGCGATATCGTGTTGTTTACAGGCGTCGTCTAAGGGGTTAATACCAACGTCACCACGCACAAGTCGTTTTTGTAACTTTGTTCCTGCTGTAAAAAGAGAGAGAGAGAGAGTATAAGTCTTCAACTGTTAAGAAATTATTTTCATCATAATCATCACTTACGTCCACAATAATTGTAGGTGGGTAAATGAAGTTCGAATGGTAGTTTATTGATTAGAGAATTCAAAAGACCTTCTCCCTCAAACACCAACATTAAGACTGATTTGCGACGATGTAATGACATATATATATATATATATATATATATATATATATATATATATATATAAATAGATAGATATAGATATTGAAAATACTTTAATAGCACCCATCACAAGATGAAGATCGTTCAACAAGAACAGACGCTACCCATTGAAAATCTGGACTTTACATCTAAACCAACTGTTGGTAAACATGGAAAACTACTACCAAACTCATTTAGAGCTATAATATGTGGACCAAGTGGGTGTGGAAAGACGAATGTAATGTTGGCACTCCTGTTCAATCCAAATGGTGCAAGATTCAAAAATATTTATGTTTATTCAAAGTCACTATTCCAACCAAAATATCAACTGCTGCAAGATGTTATAGCTCAAGTCAAAGACGTTGGGTATTTTCCATTCAAAGACAATGAGGACATTATTAGCCCGGAAGAAGCTCGACCAAACTCCGTGTTTATATTCGATGATGTAGCATGTAATGGACAACAGAAAATTCGACAATATTACTCCATGTGTAGACATAATGATATAGATGCTGCTTATCTTTGCCAGACATATTCGAAAATCCCCAAACAGCTAATACGAGATAATTGTAATTTGATTGTACTATTCAAGCAAGACGAAATTAATCTCAAACATATATTCGACGAACATGTTTCTCCAGACATGACTTCCGAAAAATTCAAAAAAATGTGTTCTCAATGTTGGTTGTCAGACAACTATGGAACTTTAGCAATAGTAAAAGATTTTGCTCTGAATAATGGTAGATATCGCCAAGGATTTGATAAATACATAAAGATTTAAGCTAAGTCTTCAGTTCACATTAATATGTCAGACGATAAAGTAGCTGCTGCCTTGCGTAAGAAAAAGGTGGCTGAACTAGCCAGATCAATTCGCAAAAAATATTTAGCTTTGAAATTGGGTAAATCAGAGCACGATGAGTCTCTTAATAAACTCTTCAAACCAATATCTATGCCATTGAAGGAAATTGTAGAGTCTTCAAAGACATTGCAGAAAACCATTTCAAATTTGAATCCAATTAAAAATGAGGAGGAGGAAGTAAAGAAAGAAGAAAAACTAGATGATGATGTGTTTGTACCACCATCTTTTCTCGAATCGGAATCTGTAGCTGAAACAGATGAGGCAGGGGATATTATACGCCCCGAATCTCCAGAGGAGATGCGTCCTAACGTTTCACATGAAGCTTTTCAAGAATATATGGATCAATACCCTCCGATCAGTTTAAAATACATTGAGGATTATTTTCAAAAAGATGATAAAATTGACAAAAATTACGGCCCCATCTACGATGATATGTTTGGATGGATGCTGGGTAAACGCCGAATTGCCTTTGATAAAACAAGCGGTAATATAAACGTGCTACAGGATGGTAACAAAGAGGCGGGATATTTACCTGGAACTAAAGGATTGTATGAGCTTCTATTTTACAACGATCCCCATTATAAAGAGGAAGATCTAAAACATTACAAAATTCTGATAAACAATACACAAGTCCATCTTGATACCCTTAATCGTCTTAAAGGTTCAAGTACTGACAAATACAGATATATAATTAAACCATTATTTAAAATACTGCGATCAGACTCAACACCGAGTAGTTCACAAAATACGTCTTCAATTCAACGATCTGGCTCCATGTCAACAAGAACTCGCCAGAATTCAATTCCAACTAATAGAGGAAAAGGACTTGGCTTAACGTACAACGAAAAACCTATGGAATATATTTATTGGGATGATCCAAATGAATTGGTTGAACGTTTGAAATTATTGATTGCTTCAAAAGAGGCAGGTAATACGTCTAACGACAACGAAATAGTTGCCATCATAAATGAACTGAAGGAAGCAAATATAATAGAATAACCAAAAATAAAGTCTATTCATTTCAATCATGCCTCTCGATAAGTTCGGACACCGCCGTCGTCATGCTAATGAACGGATTACACCGTATATGTCGAAAGTATCATATCCACACACTCCGGACGGCAATATTGATGCTGAAAATGTGAGAATCTGTAATGTTAAGACGCCGACTACAAATAACGATGCTGCTAATAAACTTTATGTCGATGAGCAAATGCAAGTGTATCATAATGATGTACAAGAACTTCATAAGAAACTAATTCCTACATTACAAAAGAAGGTAGAAAATAACCGAGATGGAATCCTCTACATTAATTCATTTATTTCGAGAAATCCGCCCGTCGCAGCTCGAGATATGGCAACTAAAAAGTACGTCGATGATGTGATTGTTGTGACCAAAGATAATATGAGACGAGAATTCAAATCTTTTGTTCAAGATTTTATGGACGTATTTTTAAAAGATATAAAACAACAATTCCAGAGTAAAATTAGTGAGCATGAAGTATCCATAAATGAATTACGAACAAATTACTTGAAGAAAGGTATCAAATAGTATCGAAAAGATATCATTAGTTGAGAACGTGTATGCGCTTACGAAGCATGTCATCCAAAATTCAGCTTGTAAACGAACTCCACAAACCGATACATAAAAATTATCCGCGCAGACGTACAATTGTCAAAGGCATAGATGATTTATGGCAAATGGATTTGGCTGAAATGCGACCTTACGCTCATCAAAATAAAAACCATAAAATGATACTAGTCGTTATCGATTGCTTCTCAAAGTTTTTGTGGACACGTCCGCTAAAGACAAAGACCGGTGAAGAGCTAACTCGTGCATTCTCAGACATTCTCGCTCACACAAGACGAACTCCCAAAAATCTTCAATCAGACCAAGGAACGGAATTTTACAACAACAAGTTTCAACAATTAATGAAAAAACATGCAATTAATCACTATAGTGTATTTAGTACGAAAAAGGCTTCTATGGCCGAACGAGTAATACGAACATTGAAATCAAAACTATATAAGCATTTCAGTTTAAATGGTACCTATAAATGGATAGACATTCTACCCGAAATAACTAAGAAATACAATTATACAAAGCATTCAACTATCAAGTATAAACCTTCCCAAGTCAATAAATCCAACGAAAAAACTATTTTAAACAAAACCTATAAACATCTAAAGATTGCAGGACCGCGAAAATTCAAAGTTGGTGATATTGTTCGCATAAGCAAGTCGAAACATGTCTTTGAAAAAGGGTACACACCCAATTGGACAACTGAACTATTCAAAATCGTTAAAATCAAAATTACCAATCCCATCACGTATTTGCTTGAAGACATGTATGGTATACCAATCAGTGGAGGGTTTTACGAGGAAGAGCTGCAGAAAACGTCAAATCCAGACATTTACTTGGTGGAAAAGGTGCTTAGAAGAAAAGGCAACAAGATGTATGTTAAATGGTTGGGTTTAGACAAAAAACATAACAGTTGGATAGAAAACACAAATGTTGTTGGGTAAATACTTTCACTTTGATTGTCGCATGTGAATACAAGGTTTTGTAGCGGGGACATTATTATCCTCAAAGATATAGGAGTGGATATAAATTGGAGAGAGCTGCAAGCTAGATTGTTAGTCGTCATTATGAATTCTCAAGATAGTGGTTATAGTAGTATTAGTAGTAGTAGTGCTTCAGAAAGTTATACTTATGATGCTGAACTAGATCATATTTTAGAAAAGTATGAAATTGCTTCCAAAATGGAAAAGCACTACTTACTTTATAGCGAGTATTCTACAGATACGAATTTTCGAATTGGATGTGGTCTAAGCCCAGCACGGACGTTTACTAGTGTAATCACTCTCGCATACGCTGATACAAAAATCTCCTTCAGCACTTACGAATGGGACACGTTTATCAATATTTTAAATAATAATTCATTTATAAGTGTACCACTTCCAGCATTATACGAAGAATATAAACCAGAGACGATACGTTGTGGAGACTATTGCACTATTCGGCAACTAATATTTGATGATGTTAAATGGTTGGAAGTGACTAAACACGGCATAAGCTTCCTTCTACGAATACAAGATGTTCTTCAAATTATACAAGTTGATAATTGTCTCATTTCCCATCGTCTTGCTCATTTAGAATCTCTAGATTTTTGTGAAATGTGTGATTGAAATTATCAGGAATTTCGCTCAAAATAATGGACATTTGAATAAATTTGAACTACTGTATACCATTTGTGATTGTAGTAATAGTATAATGTCAGTGGCCCTTAGAGAATTTATATATTTCTATAAACCTAAAGTTGTGAACGATTTAGATAATGTAATAAATTGATTGATTGAAATTATTTTGCTTTATTTCCACTTCTGATGTCACTTGAGCTGAAATGGAAACGTATCAAACAAATACATGTTTGATGTAAATAAAATAAGTTTAATATACTATGTTTTTATTTCACAAAATTACAATGTTACACAATTTCTTGACTACTCTCAGTTATAATTTATAAATAATTATGATATATTTGTAACAAAGTAGGTAGTACATTTCGAATACAAATAATCAAAAAAAAAATCAATCATTCAGTGGTATTTAATGTATAGTGACCCCAGGGAAGCGTATCAAAGGACTCCGGAATTAGTGATCGCTTATCATCTTCAGGAGACAGTCCAATTTTCTTTTGCTCAATGCTGAATACTTTATGTGCATAAGACCGTATTGTATTTTGAGAAATTATCAACGTCTCCGCCGCTGGTTTTTCAATAGTGTATTACCTTTGTAAATATTATATATTAATAATAATAATAAATTGATTTTTGAAATGAATGACATTTTTTATTAAAACACCTTGTATTTGCTTAATATCTATTTATCGATTATAAATTACATTACACTTCCTGTTTAAGTTTAACAATTTTTAATAAAATTTTAAAATAACAAATATTGATGTTAATGTTATACATGTCATTTTTCATGTTGTAGAGAATACTGCTGGTGGAGGGTTGTGTATTGGTCGTATTGAACACTTGTTGGCTTTATTCGGTTCAATGGATATGTTGTCGTTTGAGGTGTCTGACGTCTAAAGATGTGATCTAAGGCACTTGCAATCTCCTGTTGTTGTCCTCCGTTTTTCAATTCTTCAGGTATCCAATTTATCGTAAGCTTATCCCATACTCTTTGACTTGAGTCAGCTAGACATAGGTTTTCAATTTGCTTTATAACCTTTTTTTTATCTTCATAAAAAGTAACGTCCTTATTCAATCCATTTATTTTTATTATATATTCTTCAATTCAATGTCTGTATTCTGCGAGAGACATCCTGCAACTAAGTATCGAGTACTCCAAATTGAATGATATAAAATATGAAAAATCATCATGATATTGATTTGAATGTTGGTTATACACATTTACATAAGTTCAAAAATATTCCACCACACCTGTATATGAAGTCGATGAAAATCCACCATTAGCAGCCTTGACACTAAAATGCTTTTATCATAAGATCAATCCATGTATTTGTGCTTTAACAAATGTTTTTACCTTAAATGAACATTTCATAGTGAATGATAAGTAAAAGAATAGATTAAATTTTTAACGATAGATATATTTGTAGTGAAATTAGGAAAACAGTTATTATATATAGTTCTTAATTGTGTGTTACTTAAATGACTCTGTAAGTCTTTGTTTTCTTTGGTGCAGAATCAGGACTAAAGATATGTGTTCTTTTGTAATTGATAAACATTTTCAATAGATCTATATTAGTGCAATATATTCTTTTTAAATATTTTTTTAAATAATGAACATAACTTGCAGGACTTTTAATATTTTGAGCACTACATTGTAATTTATATGTGTTGGTGAGTACCTTTCTTAATTTCGGTGTTAATGCTGTAAATTCTGTAGTATCAGTGCTAACAATAAATTTCGAATAATCAGTTTCATATTTTGTTAATTGTTTCTTGTTAAATAATGTTGTAGAGAAGAATAAGACATGTAAATGATATCCTTTGTTCTCGGAATGTTCCATAATACCTAACACATTATATTCATCATTAACTCTGGATACTTTCCAAAAAAGTTTATCAAAAATAGCTATTGCAAAATTCTTATAATCTGAAGTGCTGATTCTTTCAATTAAAAATACTAAACTACACATTCTTTGTGATGTCCAATTTTCAGATAATTCTATGGCCTCTCTATCAGGTACTAGAAACTCATTAATTGTATCAATACTATATCTAGAATAACAATCTCTATAAACTAAATCATGTAAAGCATAAGAAAACGTAGGTGTATATTCTAATTTTCTATCATAAAATAAAATTTGGGATTCATTAAGGTTATGATAAACTTCTGTATATAGAACTGACCATGTACGAATAACTTCCCAATCGTCATTGGAGTTCTTCGAAGATGTGCCAGTGACATTTGAGGCTGCAGTCGTTGTCATACTGAAATTACCAATGACTTACTTTTTTGAGGCTGCAGTCGTTGTCATACTGAAATTACCAATGACTTACTTTTGGTAGTTGTGCGTTGAATCTGTGGAAGATATAATATAAAATTAGTTAATTTATTATCTGTAATTACCTATACATGTATTGTAGGTTTATTGAACCATTTTATTTCTTTGTTAGGTTCAAAATTATTCATCTAATATCTTCTGAACGATGGGTAAAGTTTAAATAAAGCACTTGGATTATCTTTATATTATTGCTCTTGCATATCATATTTTTTAATGTCTTGGTTACTATAGCATAATGTTAAGATTTTAGCATACTTACTTGTTAACAATAACTTCAGATTCAAATTCGTCACCTTTAATGTGATTACTTGAATTAGGAACAAACTGTATCTTATTGAATATATATACACACATGTTTAATTTTTTACATGCTAATTAACGTAACAAGTGTATACATAATTTCCTCTATTACGTCAGACTCACGCTTTGACTGCCTCTGGCTGGTTTTTTATGACAGAAAAGTTAGCGTCGAACAACTTGGAACGAGCATTTTTATACCTTCGGGACTGGTTTTTGAATAGTGTATTTATTACCTTTGTAAACATTATATATTAATAATAATCGATTGATTTTTTATGAAATGAATGATATTTTTATCAAAATACATTGTATGTGCTCAATCAACTATTATACAATTTCCTCATCTACGAACGTCATAACAATATTATCATAATTTCCGATGGCAGTGTGGTTTAACTTTCACTGCGAGTTTGATGAGTTCATTGAACTCTTGGATCGAATTGTTGTAGGGGTCTTCTTTTTAATAATCTTTTTAACTTCTTTTTTATGTCTCTTCTCTATACAATTGAATATTTATTTTGTGTAACGCTCTTATGAGACTTTTTTGTTAGAATCGTACATTTATGATTGAATTCATTTATATTACAATTATTATAATGGTCTCCGTGGTGTAACAAATAAGGTACATGACCATGATGTAGTAGGTAGACGGATCGATTCCCCGTCGTGAGAATTTTTTTTTCTATTGTGTAGGGGTTTTCTTTTTAATAATCTTTTTAACTTCTTTTTTGTGTCTCTTCTATACAATTGAATATTTATTGTGTGTAACGCTCTTATGAGCCTTTTTGTTTGAATCGTAAATTTTTGATCAAAATTCATTTATATTACAATTATTAGAATGGTCTAAGTTACTTTAAGCCCCCCGGTAGCGCGCCGCCTTATCATCCTAACGGATCTTTCTCGACTACGTCACATTTTACAGCAAGAGGCGTACGGTGCGCTCACATTGCAGCAATACCTTCCTTCGCTAATAATATGCATGAGAGCTTATGGCGGCATGTGTTGAATGCCTTGCTATAGACGCGAAGGTTGTGCGATCGAATCTCACTGAATTTTTTTTTCAGATTTTTAAAACAGGACTAAAAATGGCGGCCTAAAATTAAAAACGCGCGCGCCGCCGCTCTCAGCGCCACCAAGCGGAGATTTTTGAAGTAGTGAACCAGAATCTGTATAGCTCTATCTACTATCATTGATCATTTTCTTGATTAAGTATGGACCTTCCCAGGATTTTTGTAATTTTGGAGAAAATCCTTTTCTCCTCGTCGGGTTGTGTAACCATTCTTCGTCCCCTTCTTTAAAACCGCCTTCTGTGGCCTGCGTGTCGTACCTACTTTTCATTCTGTCGCTGGCAACTTGATTTGTTCGAACTAATTCATGAATATCGTCCAGCCTTCTTCTCAACTGGATCACATAGTCTTCGCCTGCTAGATCTTCTTCAGGCCGACAGCCAAATTCCAGGTCACAAGGAAGCCTCATTTCACGTCCAAACAGGATTTTCGCCGGTGTTTCACCCGTGGACTCATTGACGGCAGATCGAAAAGCCAATGCGAATAGGAAAATATACTGGTCCCAATCTCTCTGATGTCCGGATACTACTTTGGACAAGTATTTTCCAATAGTCTTGTTCATTCTCTCGACCATTCCATCTGACTGTGGATGTAATGCTGTTGTCCTGGTCTTCTTGATTCCCAGATTCTCGCAAATCTCCTGGAATAGATGGCTTTCGAAATTTCTTCCTTGGTCACTGTGGACTTTCAATGGCACTTAATATCGGCTGATAAAATCTTTCACCAATACATCGGCGACAGTTGTGGCCTCTTACAACCAGTATGTATTTGCCACCATTTTCTGTCGTCGGAAATGGTCCAGCGATATCTAAAGCAATCCTTTCGAAGGTGCTTCCAACATTGTACTGTTTCATGGGTGCCTTTCTCTTGCGATGTGGTCCATTACTCGTAGCACAAGTCGTTCATTTCTTACATCAGGCCTTCACATCATCGGAGCTGTTCATCCAATAAAACCTCTCACGGATTCGCTGGAGGGTTTTCTTCACTCCCAGATGTCCTCCCGATGGACTGTCGTGTAATTTTTTCAGTACTTCAGCTACTCTCGTTCTAGGGATAACTAGCTGTCTCCTCATCTCGGAACCATCATCGTTTTCAAGGACTATTTTCAACAGCCCTTCTTCTAGGACGAGGGAGTCGCTCAGAGCCCAATACGCCTTGAGTTTCGGTGAAAATCTTAACACATCTTGCCAGGTAGGTCGCCGATTCACTTCCTCCCATTGCCGGATCATCTTCAGGTGAGGATCATTCTCCTGATCTTCTCTGATACTGGTGGGTGACCATTCTTTATAGACTACTGTGATTCTTGAAACTGCAACTTCCTTAGATTTCGACTTGTTGCATTGTGAATACTCTACAGGGCATGACCGTCTAGGCAAAGAAATTTCTTTTCGTCGATTCACATCAGGTGGATATTCACGCCTGTTTGATTTTTCCTGTGACTGGAGTTCTTGGGTTACAGGAGTCTTGGGCGTTTAGACGGACTGCGTACGTGCTGTAGCTCGCCACACTTCCGACATTTGATCTTCTTCGGCTTCTTGTCTGCCATACCTCTCAACAAGTGGACGATCTGGTCAAACTTGTCATCTTCTTCCTGCATGGTCCTACCTTTGTTGTACCGCGAGCCCTTCGTGGCTGCTTTGCATTTAAGAGGTTCTTTGTTTGCAGGAGTCGTAGGGTGCTTACACGAACTGCATGCATGCTCTAGCTCGCCACAATTACAGCATCTGATCTTCTTCGGCTTCACGTCTACCATACCTTTCAACATGTTGACGATCTAGTCAAGTCTGCCATCGTCACCTTTTTCCTGCATAGTCCTACCTTTGTTGTAACCCGAAGCCTTCGTTGCTGCTTTATATTCAAGAGTAGCTGTCAATGCGTCATTTAATGTTTCGCGATGGGCTAACCGAAGCGTCTTCTCCATATCGTTATCACATAAGCCGTAAATGAAGGCCTGGATGCCTGAACATTCCATCATGTTCTCTGGTGCTGATGGATAAGCAAATCGAACTAGTCGGGCAATACCCATTTCGTACTCTTGAAGGGTTTCGTCACGTTTCCGCCCTCGGTTCTTCAGTTGAAATCTGTACAAATATTCCAATACTTCGTGACCGTATCGCATGTGCAGCTTCTTTTTTAGCTGCTCAAAGTCATACGCTTCTTCAAGAGGTGTCGTCTGAAGTACATCTAAGGCATTTCCCCGAAGCGCGATAGTTAAGTTCACTGCATTGTCTCTATCGGACCAATTTTTCACTCTAGCGGCTGCTTCAAAATGTTTTACGTAGTTGGTCCACGACATTTTTCCATCGAACGTTGGGGCCTTGACTCGGATAAAACTGCCAATATCATCCGTCTTATGTTGTGTTTCTGACTTGCAGATATCGATCTTCTTTTCTTCTGCTGAAGTGTCTTGTGTTTTTAAATCGGCAATCTTTGTCTCTAATTCCTTGATTTTCTCGTCCATCTGATTTCTCATCGTTGTCATCTTATTCTCCATGTCTGATTCTAGAGACGAAATTTTATTCTCGACTTCAGCAGCAATGTAATTTTTCAATGATAAGATATCTGCAGATATGTCATTCTTCATAGCCGAAATCTTCTCGTTCATGGCAAAAAAATCGTTACTCACATTAGTAGAAATATTTTCTTCCATGGCAGAAATTGACGAGATTAAGGTGGAAGCCTCGTCATTGAATAAAAATAATTTTGGATTAGAGCCGTCATTTTCCAGTGCCACTTTAAGTCTTTCTACTAATTCACTTTTTTACCAGACGTTTCCAACTCACGATCTTCCAATTCTGCTCTTAATTCCGTCACTTTCAGATCACATAGTCTCTTGGCCATTTTTACGTAGCAATTTATTTATACTACCCCACACCTGACACCAACGTAATGTTTTTCTAATTTATTTAAACTGTAAACAACGGGTGGGATAAACTTCAAACACACGGTATGGCTACTTACGAATTTATTTAAACACTAAACTACTCACTAACACTTAATTCATATACTATTCACTTACATTTAATTTATATAAACACTCATTAATATATATTAACTTATTTACTGTTTTTCTCACTATGTTAAATTATCAACTTTTCCTGGTCGGTCCCTTATATATTATTGCCTTTTTCACTAGATAATTCTAGATTGCGGCTTACTCAAAAACAATTGGCTTTCTGGCATTTTCTAGATGAGACTGGTCACAAAAACAATGTTTAGATAAGATAGTCCCAATCGTAAACAATCCCTGCGCGTCCGCCATAATTTCAACTTTAATACCTGGCTTGGACAGAGTCGGATTTAGGGACTATACCAGTGTGCTGTTTCGTAACAATGACAACAATTATTATTACTAACAATTTATAAATTTGAAAAGTGATTTGACAATAATTTCTATTATTTGAAATTTCTATTCCATCGATAAGAGATTTACCATCTATAGTGTTACGAGTCAAACATTTATTCTCAGTGTAGTTTTAACATTTAATGTACTGGTGGTAGAGCGACCGAATTTTGGATCAAAGGTATGTACTTTCAATATTAATTTCAATACGATATCTTCAATTAGGTAGGTAACCTTCAATTAATTTGTAGTTATTAGCGTTAATATCTATTCTAGTCAATAGGTGAGACTGTAGGTGAATTATTAATTTTTCAAGTGATAAGTTTAAGGGGATTAGGAACAGATGTTTGGGGTGTAATAAATAGAAAATAGTTTTTCTATCAATAACAAAGTACAGGAATACTGTAAATCTGTACATACGGTCGTGGATCATTTTGTATATATTATTTTTATTGGGAATTTTCCTTTTCAATGTTGGTATTGACTGTTAATGCGCATAATTGAATACTTCCGGCAGAGATGCTTTGGACTTTGGTATTGGAGTCGAAGGTAACACGAGGATGAGGGCATAAATCTGCAACCATCTTCTATTAAGAAGGATTTTTCCAGTCGATGGATTTGTATTTAAGCCCACTGTTGGTTTTATGTTTATTTGGAGTTTGTTATTGGCTTTTGAATTTAACCTTACTTAATGAAGGATTTATCGTCACTGTTCCAATGACGCTGTAATTTATCCCCGCCATCACAAAAGGGTGAGTGGAACGAATTTGTAAACTGAAATTATTCGATTCTATTGGCACTAATAGGGTTTTTAGGCCAGACTGTAGAGTTGGTCAGTAGAGGGATTGGTAATTGAAATTCGCCCTGTGTTCCGTCTTGTCCTTCTAGGGAGATTGTGAGATTGTTCCACTGGAACTAGAAGTCAGTCCGAGGATGAAGCAGCAGAGTGAAGATGATGGGCTGTGAGAAAAAAGTTCTAGAACACTGATGTAGATAAGCGTTTTTTTCATTTGTTCACTAAATTATAATTTAAGGGTTATCACTGGGTAGTGAGTTATAGGTTATTCTCTAGATATAATTTTTACCTCGGTATCCCCGGCTACACATTTTGATAATTCTCAATGTTCAATTGTTTGAACTCGTTATAACCATTTTGTAGATCAATCCACCCATGTATCCACTTGTGTACGAACAGAAGCAGCATCCTGGTGACCTCTTATGTAGCTTGTTCCCTGGTCAAGTAGGTAGATCCAGTCGCCAACCCTGGACCTACTAAGGTAAGAGTTAATCTTAATTAACAGAAGGTGCTTCTTTACTGAGGAAAGAGATACTTATCGGTAAGAGTTCATCTTAATTAATATAAGGTACTTCTGCTCTAAGAAAAGACATACTTATCGATAAAAGTTCGTTTCAGTTATTATAAGGTACTTCTACACTGAGAGAGTGGGCCATTTGTGTTGTCGATACTGTTGAACGCAGCCATAGTTACAATCTATAATTTTCTGTGTTTTCTATGTTTTTCTTCTGTTCAAATAATACGTGAAGCCTCGTAACAATTGGGAATAAGCATCAGTTGGTTGTTGTTAGATCTATCGAAGATTCAACCCATCGATGGGTTTTGTAGTTTAGACCCGCTCATACTAAACTACTGGCACGATATTAATGTTATCTACCACGGGATTGGTCTAGTTGTACGAATATTAGCTCTTTGATCGATAGGTAGTAGCTTATTAGCTGATTAAACGGTAACAATAACACCAGTATTTGTACTTGTTGTCAGTGTGGCCTCATTACTATGAAATAGTAGTCTCCTTATTCTCATCCTCCTTGAAACTGTTTTAAAAATAACTATAGTTGCAGTAATTTTAGAACCAAACTTCGAATTGTCATGAAATGTTCACCTCTTATACCTCTTATACGAGTGATACATTTGACACTGAAATTATCCAATAGCACAAATATTTATACCTAATGTTAACGAACATTTGGAAGAAGGGGGAGTTATATGCATCTTTAATCTCAAGTAGAGAAAAATTCTGTTAAAGAATACAATTATTTGAACTACAACCACATCAAGTTCGAGTTGTGTGCATATAACAGAACGAAAACTATCGCATTTCAGTTCTCGCGCCCATATATACTGCAGTGCAGGTAATTAAAAGCAGTTATATTAGGTTTTTTGAATACTTCTTTCCATTCACATCAAGTTTGAGCAGCTAGAACGATAATATATTCACTAAAAACCGATCAAAATTAGATTATTGTTTAGTAGAATAAACTATGTATTAATAAAGCCGGCCTTTTGATAAGTCTGACTGACACTTTTGGTAATTTCTCAAACTCTCTCTTCGATAATATTTTTGATAGTGGATTCAAAATCTCCAAATAAGCACTAGCCCGCGTAAGATTAACTTCTGACAAGGATAATTGAATTATTTATTCAAAGCTGACAAAATATTATAATTATTTACAATTTACTATGCTGCTTTAGTTCAGAAAATTAGGTAAATCAGCTCGAATACTAATGTAACTAAAATGATTAAGTTTGGTTTTTTCACTTCAAAATATTTAATTTTATTAATAAGTATCTACCGTAATTATCTGCGCTAGAAATGAAATCACCAATCTTTTTTAATGGAAGTAACGCTTTGCGTATGTGGAATAATTAATTGAAGACTTGAAGTAAATAATGGGCAAAGTGCCAAAACTAAACTTCTGAGTAAATCAACTTTTTGTAAAAAATGTTGCTGTATTTACAATATAGAAATAATAAAAAAACGTTAATAATTTACAGATAAAGGTAAGACTAATTTCTGATTAAAATTTGTAATACGAAATACAGAACTTAAAAAAAATGTTGATTTTCTGAAAAGGGTTAAGTGCCACAACAAATAGCGTACAAATGAGATGTGTCAAACCTTAAATATGTTATTCTTATTATTTTTTTATTCAACACTACAAAAAAATTAGTTAGAAAATAATTGTTAAACTAACAAATTTTGGAAAAATGCTTTATTTTCTTCTTTAATGTATGGCAGCACCGATCTTACATTCGTTTTTTTTCTTCGCTTATCCTGCTAGTGCACTCTAAAGGTTCTAAATTCATAGTCTTATTACTTTGAGTGTTGATGTTCTTTTTGAAAACTTTAGTAACCTTCCATGCATCTAATTCGTTAAGAGTTTTTCGTATCTTCACTTGTACAGGATCATCTTTGCTTATTCTTATCCATTGTGCTTTAGAAATTTTCAAGTTTATGGTGTTCAATGTTTTTTCAGCTGCAGATTTAAAATTGAAAAAATCTTCTTGTTGCATCAAAGCTACCATGAATGGGTTGTTTGGTGTAGCAGTTGCCATGAGCCGGACCAAATCCATAGGCACTTGACATGTCACCCGTCGTCTTCTTTTTTCGATCTGTGCAAACTTTCTGTCACAGCGAAGAAAAGAAGAGTGTCCAGATATTAGATATTTATGATCAATTTCATCGAAGCAACCCCGAGCAACCAAGTAGATCCACAGAAACAAGAGCATTTTGTTCTTGTTCTGCCCAGCGCAGTTATCACTCCAAACTGTGAGCCGTTTTCTATATGTCACTTTACTGGTTACTGCTTTCAATATACACGAGGGAATTTCATTTCCTCCTCGTCCAGTTATTCCTTCATACCATAAAAACATAAAACCTTTCTTATTGTCTCCTACATGCACACACAAGTTGTAACACGAAAGTTGCCGTAAATAGTACATCTGACAATGTGTTAAAGCAGGAAGAGACAGAACTTGTTGGAGATCAACCGAAATCGTACACGTAGAGCTTGAAGGAAGTTGGGAATTTTCATGATCATGTTTCATCTCTGTCATAGCCTTTTGAGATTTACGATGGTGGAGTTCAAGTTTTTGCTTTGCATCCCGATTGCTAGGATCATTCTTCATTTGCATGGTTAGCAAATCGCAAGTATCGCAGGTATCAGTACGAGGATGATGAAAACTTAGGTTGGGAAATTTCTTCTTGAACGTAGTGTAATAATAACGGTACGATATCTGCGTCTGGGGAAACTTCTCTTTAAATGCCATATACAATCTGTTCATGTTAAGGTCTTGACTTAAATATTCTTTTTGGGTTTTCAATCTGCTGTAATGACTTTGCTCTTTTGGAAATGACTGAATGTGCTCAATAACTATATTTTCGTCTTGCGCTGTAAATTTTCGCATTTTTTTCTTGTTTCGTCGTTTCTTAGTGTAAACTACATCTCCTGACTTTTTAGCTTTGACAAGAGTTTCAATCCTTCTTTTGGTTACACCGTACACTTCTAGAAAAGTTGGTTTACAGACCTGGACTATGTTGCCTTTGTCATCTGGTGAAGTAAAATACACGCTTGCCTATCTTCTACTATTTTTGGGATTTTCGTATTGGCCGTGTCTTCTTCGTTTCAGACCAGGAATTGAGAGTAATCCCATCAAGTAGGAGTTTTGTTTTACATTATTTTTCATTCCATTAAAATCATGAAAGAGCTTTAGTTTGTGAACATGAGGAATTTCTCGACACTTGTATTTACATTTACAAAATGACCTTAAAAGGGAATGGCAAATAAAAATAATATTAATAAAAACCGTAACCACTTACCTCGCCTTTAGGTTCTTTTTTCTCTCTTACAAGGATATTACTTCTGTTAATATACGATTTTCCCTCACATCTTTTGATTTGTCTTTCTTCTTGTGCTCTTCTTCTTCCTTTACTTCTTCTTGTCATATTATTTTGTATTATATTTCCCATATTCATATGGAATTTATATATACACCCGTAGATATACAAGTAGATATACGCAGGACGTGACGGTCGTGACAAGTGGCACATAGCCCGTTATTTACAAAAATCAGGACTGCAAATTATACAGACTCTATCTTGCGGAGACTTTCGAACTATAAAATAAACTCTTTCCACTTAGCCCGTTATACAGGTTACTGGCGCTGGCTCTTAGCACGCATTTTTGTAAAAATCCTAATTTATATTTTTATGTCATTCAGCCCATTATTTACTTCGAATCTTCAATTGACCGTGACTCTGACATTTATATTTCTTTTCTAAGCTAAGATCAAGTTGTTGAGGGACAGGCCCGGCCCATATAAATTTGAATGAAATAATAGTTAGTTTGTATTAGGATTCTCAATTTGGCGACGATTTTTCATGTTTGAGTAGATTGTGGTTGGAAACAAAAGACCTTATGATCATTGAGGAAAGGGCATAAGTCACAACTAATAACAATGAGATGCTACAGATTAAGTATAAAATTCAAATTTGTCCACCATCTACTTCAACACATTTTCCGCTTTTGCAAAGATCGCTGAATACATATCAATGTCACATCTTTATTATTACTTTTCTGCCAAGCCCATATACGATGCGAGAGAAGTATTGGTTTACCCCAAAAAATGTAGGTATTTTTAATTTTTTTAAGTGATTTACACGTTTTTCAATGAGAAAAACACGGAAAACGGGTTTTTAGAAAAAAATCTTTTGTGTATGTCGTCGTCGTCGTTGTAGTAAGCCACATTTTCTGGTTAGCATGATTCAGGCTCCGCGTGTATAAAAGTGACCAATTTTGTGATTGGATATTGTCTAGGGCATCTCATCTCAAAGGTGAATCTATTTATTTTCCGCGAACCATAACCGGTACAACGGGTCCTAAAAATCCGGATATACTGCATTTTTGGAGAAATTTCGGGTTTCAGTACGATGCAGCCTCTTGAGTGTATACAAGTGACCAATTTTATGATTGAATATTGTTCGGGGAGTCTCACAAATGTACTTTATTGATTTTTAGCTCACCATAACCAGTACAACGGGTGCTATGGTACATGAAGTACTACATTTTGGACATTTTTGAAGTAAGTTCAATTTGTTAGCAAGATACGGCCTCCAGAGTGAATACAAGTCACAAATTTTATGGTTGGATATTATTCAAGGCGTCTTATAAATGAACTCTATTTATTCCCAGATCACCATAGCCAGTACCACGGGTCCTATAAATTAAGATATATTGCATTTTTGATAATTTTTGGGGAAATTTCGTTTTTTTAGAACAATACAGCCCCTGGTGCATATACAAATGTCAGGATAACGTGTCATATAAACCCAGATATACTACATTTTTGGAGAAATTTCGGTGTGTTAGCACGATACAACTTCCGAAGCTTAAATTCTTCCTGTAAAATCATACATTAATCACATTTATATTCCACCTCTGTATAATAATCATTACACATTTCTATAACTACACATATAATTTATGCTTCAAATTCGTTCATAATATCTATTTAAAACTTCAAAATTCTCAAACATCAATTTTGATCTTATCTCCACACACAAAAAACTAGCTTGAAAAAATTCTCATTATCTACAACGAAAGCAACCTTTCCCGGCAAAAAACGACCCCAGCTTACGCTCAACTCAACCGCCGCTCACGACGGATAGATTTTAAAATGATACCACCCATTGGCCAATTCTCCACATGATTCCCCCTGCTTACACCCACTTTGAACGCCACATAAATACAGCTCCAACCATACAATACTTCACTTTTCAGTCACTCATCGTACAAAAAGGTACTTACATTTTATCGTCAACCGGCATAATTGAAATTAAAACAATAATTAACTACAATCAAATAATGTGCTAATAGTATACCTTATAGCTAGTAATCAGTGATACAGTCTTAATTGTTCAGCAAAACGAACAACACTTACAATAAACTTTGAATAAACCAACCAATGAAAATGCAAAAGCATTTAATTTATCCAACCCTCTAACTCCTCAACGTATAAAACGTAATTATTGCGCCACGATAAAGTGGCTGATCCTTCTAAATTTATGTGAAAGTAAATATGCTTTCCGCATTTTGCGATTTTATTAAAACAAAGTGAGATTGCGAAACAATTGGTGTTAATCGTTTATTTTGATTTAATTTGCAGTTTATTCCATTTTTATATTCTAAAGAATGATCAAATAATCTAAAATGAGGGCTTTAATGGGAACTTCTCTTTGATCAACCTAACTCACTGCCTCGAGTATTCCACCAACGAGGAAATTTCTCAAATATAGTCGCACTTGCGAGAAATACAAAAGGATATAAATAGCATTCTTCAGTGGAGTATAATTAACAAGCTGCAACTTAATACAAGCAAATGCAATGTTATGGAAATCATTCAGCAAATATGTTGATGGTAAGTGTACCAAAAACGTTATGGGAATCCATAAGATTTAAAGTGTGGCAAAGGGGGTGACGTTATACTTCTAGGTATCCAATTGGAATGAATAAACCGGTCATTGTTTGAGGAGGACCTTATCAACTGTGTTAGTAGATTTTGGGAGAGAGATTATTTGTTTAAATCGGCATGAGGGGTGGAAATCCGACACATTTGCTAAAAGATATATTGGAGAATCGTTAGACAATAAACCAGTTGGTGGTGTATCCAGCACATTACTCCACCCTATGTAACTAGCCTATTAGTTTTCACCCAACATTTGGTTTCAAATACTATACTGGGAAATATTCTCTTATTTCTTTAACACGTTGAGTGCCAAGGGGGGATTGAATTAACGCCTCTAAGAAACCAACTCCCCTTTTTGGGTTATTAACGAAAATTTTAATGTTAAATACATGTAAATGATTTTGTAAACTGACCATAAACATTTCTAAGGTCACTAGTAGCTGTCCAGTTAACTGGACATTGGGGTATGCACATGGTTTAACCCTCCATATCCCGCTGTCCAGTTAACTGGACGTGTAAATATTGTCCTAAAAATTATAAAAACTTGTTATTTATTCATTTGCTTCATTCAAAATAACAAAGGAATTATCTTTGGCCTAAATACTATAATATATCAAGCGCTAGAAGATCCTGTATGCAAATTTCTGAAATAAGTTGTCATTTGAGCTACATGTTACCATATTGTCTTCAATATTGCTCTCAACATCACCAAATCTATGTTGGATTCTTTGACTATAACCCGCAATAGACGTATTCAATTCATTCCCGTAGCCCGACAACAAATCAAAGTGTATAAACCCGCTGTTTAAGCTCGTCTAGTTAACTGGACGCGGGCTATATGTAAAGAACTCGCATGTCCAGTATACTGGACGATGGTACTCAACGTGTTAATAACAAAAATTCCATAAAACTGAACCAAGCAATGGATTGCTTTTATTAGATACATGGTTCTCCATAATTGTTTCCATACATTTACTATAAGCCAAAATTGAAAAAATATTTGGTCAAGACCGCAATATTTTTTAATATGCTTCCATAAAAAATTCTATAATTACGAAACTGTGTTATTTATCGATTCCTCTCTTACGCCATTCGATAGAGAAAATATGCATATCAATTACTTACCATATTTTAATTCTTTCATTCCATATTTGTAGAAAATATGCGGGTTTAAATCGGGAGTAGAAATTTTATTGAAAAATTACCTTACAAAAATTTGTAGTAACTACGACTATGCAATGGAAATACTGAAACTGGGGACAATCGAGTGTTTATACTATTATAAAAAAGTACAGCAACTTTCCTTCGATAATGCAAACTGACGTATTAAACATCTAAGTTCAATTTTTTTTAAATTGCGATTCCGAAGGATCCCCCCTATGGATTGGAAATCCCAAAAAAATTTAAAATCCAATTGCATAGGGGGTGGGTTCATACGAGGATTCCAATAAATTGGTCAGTTGTTCGTAAAAAATTATTTCGGGTCGAAAATTGAAGAAAATGAATGAAATTGAGATTTTCCGGAAAATATTACATCATATGAGTCCAACAAACTTATTTTTAAAAAAAGTATACTATACATAACTTGAAGAAAAAAAATGTTGCCACTAAGATTCTTCTTAACACTACTGTAGGCAAGACTCTTCTTACTGTCACTCATTCAATATCATCTGATGAAACCATTAATCATGAACCATTCAATTGTGCGGATCAACCAGACAAAAACAATATCTTGACCAATACTGGATGCTGCAGTGAACAGCAGGATCTGATTAAAAATATTATCCAATCGTATAACGTAGACTCTAAAACAAGTTCAGAATCTAATACACACGAATGTTTACTTAATGTAATTAATAAGCCGATGGGTAATAAAAGAGTTATAACATTCTTTTGTCGTGTACTATATGCAGGAATTCTTATCACCGTGTATAATTATGTTCACATTTGTGACAGATCTGATGTATATTTGAGGATCATTCACTACGGACTTTCGTTCGTTTGGGAGTCCCGTTCGTTTGGATAAAGGAATCGTTGTCGACAATTGATGGACGGTTTTTCGCGCACCAAAATTATTCGGCAAATGTGGTTGTTATTCATCCATGTAGTTGTAACGCGAAAATTTGCCGAGCCGTCGGAGATTTAATATTGGCTAGCCTGTCGACTGAGAGAAGTCACAGCGCTGACGGAGCGATGTAAAAATTCAGTTCTCCATTTGCCGTCAAGGTGTAAACACACGTTTCCAACTTAACATTCTTGCATGTGCTCTGGGAGCCATAAACATTCTACTAAAAACCCGACAATTCCGACGTAGGGGAAGGAAAATACGGCTGAAAACGACAGCTGGCAGCTCCGACCCGATAGGCTTCTGGTCCAGAAACGGCCGTTGACTGTGGATACCAGAAGAAATTAGAGGAATTGCGTATTCGTGGTAAATTTCCGTAGACGGCGTAGTTCGAAGGATTTATTATAGAGGTAAATGGTTGAAAATACTTTCTCGGAATTAACAGTTCATAAGTTTATTAACGTAGACATTTCAGCTTTGAATCGCAGTTTATTGGAGCATGTAATCTGGATTTCACGACATAGTTTCAAGGCATTTCATAAAGTCTTATTAGTTAATATTCTTCATTGCTTTATATTTTTTTGAAATAAGAATATATCACGGGGGTTGTATAAATGTTTAGGGATGTGTCCAACGACATAGTTAATATATTATGTTTTTTTTTGGTATCGTAGTTTTTTTTGCTAAGCGGAAAAAAACCAGTCATATAGTTTTTATTCTCAGTGTAAATGGCTTTTATACAGTTAAAAGTCAGGATGTATGATTGTTTGCGAATTTCGGGTGTTGTTAATATAATCAGTATAATGGGATATTACGGGACTACGTCAAAAATTTGACCAGGGTAAAATGTAAACCCTATGTAGAGGCTAATTCGTTTCTCTATTTTAGGGGGGTTTTTGTATGTTGATATTAAAATCACTGATTGGAATTTAATGAGCCAGTGAGACCAGTTCCAGGAGAGCTGGAATAGTCTGGAGCAACATTAGTCCCTGTTCTGGTTCCGGAAAAAGAATAAGTAAACAGTTTCCTTTTTTTTAATCTTCATGTTTATTAGTAAATTCACATTTATGCGTCACATATCACCGTTTTTCATATAAAGGTTTATTTCTTTTTATTGCGGCAATTATTATAATCTCGCTATACACTTGTACTTGTATTTAAAAATTTGAAATCTTGCTAATAGTTAAGAATACGCTAAGATACTACGGTACGTACCTGGTACTGCGACATTTAGTGGATTTTTCTGATCCTGACGATTTTATGCATATAACTTGCGCCGTACATACTTTTGAATTGTATTTTCTCTAGCAACGCTAAACTCGTTCGCTATTTAAATTTTATGCTTATGCAAGTAAATATATTAATATTGATATTGGTATAAATTGCGCAAGTGTGAATCCTTGTAACTGTACATTGTTAATTTTGATATATATTATCGTTGTATTTTTGAGGTTCTGTACATGAACTATTTGGTCGTTTCTCTAGAATTATAGAATTGAGACATCGGTGTAATTTGGGGACCTCAGCTTTTCTGCACCCTGAGTTTGAAGCCTTCAGCTCTGCTCAGAGTTTATAGGATCTACTTGACAGTTAATTACTTAAGTTGTAACTGATAAATTAGTTAGAAATTTTGGATTCATGTAGATTTCGGCCTTCAGCCCATCTACATTCTGAGTTTACAGCCTTCAGCGGAATTCAGACATTATTTGCAACATTTTTGTAGCGATATTGCAATAAATATTTTGAAAAGAGACCTTTGGTCCACAATGACTAATTAAAGCTTCAATCAGGGGTTACTTGCTGACTTTTATTTTCTTATGACATCTTACCTATCAGTTTAACCTTTGGAGTGTGTAGTGAGTGTTGTTAACCCACTGAGAAGTTGTGGGCTAATTAAAGAAGTCTTGGGTGCTTGCCAAAACTTCTCTGGCGCCCTTTTTGTAAACTTAATAATTCTTTGAAGAATCCACCCCTTCTTCGACTCGAAGCTAGTCGACTGGCGAGCACGGGTTGTACCACGTGAGACAACCCGCATACCTACAACGAGCACTGAGAGGGTTAGTAGGTTTTTCTCGTTATATAGTCGCTAACTCGAAACTGCATGAGGGTACAGTTAAAGCTTCCTTGAATTATTGTCTACCGACGACAGTCAACCCGCTAGATTTAGTGGTGTGTGATTTAGACGGTTGAGTCGGGTTTATCGCCTCAATTCATAGTATGCAAGCAATGTTTATTATATTTCCTAATTAACTATACGTCAAAGTATTTATTTGTTTTTGTGGAGCATGTCCTCGTGATGTTACTTCGAACGCAATACCCCTTATACATATCCTTGTAACGCATTTCTCAGTATAGCGTCAATGCATACGTTGATCTGTGGTGTATGATTGTTGGGTGTCGCGAAGCTATTGGTTAATGAACATTTTGACATCTCGAGAGCATTCTGATTGGCTGACTGGATTTAATATGTTTGAATTCCTTACCTGTGGATTCATTGTTCGCTGAGTGGAAGAAACTCAATTTTCTGTCACATTTTTCGAAAGAAATAATTGAGTATTTCACTTCATTGTAAGGAATTACCGAGTGGTGACACATATTTCCTGGGTATCGTTGGAAATTTTGGGAGTTGTTTGGAGATTATAGACCCGCGGATATAACATTTTTTGGAATTATATAGTTCGACGCCATAGGTCAGTGTATGTTGTAGTTGATTGATTTGTCCGTTACCGTGAGCCACTTGTGGTTGTCAGTCCTAGGCAACATGGCCTCTGACGAAGCAGTTACCAAAGAATTAGATCGCCAGAAATAGTCTGATTTATTGGAAATTATATTATCAAAAAAGGTGCCTGATACAATAAAAATCAGTGATAATGCCAGAAAATTATTGGAAAATGAAGAGAAGGGTGGAGTTCGTGAAGTAATCGAGAATGAAAGTGATTTGAGGTTAGAAATAACTCATTTTCTATGTGATTTAAAATATGCAAAGTTAGAAGTTGAATATCTAAAACGGTTAACTACAGAGCTGGTGAGTGGAAATGGACAGCAAAAGTTGAAAATTTCTCTTTTGCAACAGAAAGAGGGCAATGAAACAGTACAGATGTTGCCAAATGTACGAAATCTCTTAAAAATCAAGATGAGTGTCAGTTACAATTTGTTAATGGAGATGTTGCCAAACCTTGTGAAACAGATACTGCTGTCCAGAATTGTAAAGGTAACGATAACAAAACTAAATCTCAAACTCACTCAGCGATTGAAAGAAGCAAATCAACAGCAAATTATTTGCGCTATCAGTCCTCATCTAAGATTGATCCTAGTGAACTGGTGCAAGCTCAGCAAAATGCAAAGTCTTCGATAGGGAATTTAAGCCAAGACAATTCACCAAACAATTACTCCTGGCAAACCGTATCGCGCAATAATAGTAAAAGAATACAATTAATTGTGGACACAAACACAGGAGGAGTCGCTAGTACAATCAAGGGAATGCCTAAATTGATGGACTTACACGTTTTCCGAATTGATCCGTACACCAATATCACTGCAATGGAAGATTTATTGAAACCACATTTTGCTGAAATAATCTGTGGAAGCATGTCATCACGTTATCCAAATCATCATTTAAAGTAAGAATTTATCAAGAAAACTTCAGGAAGGCTATGGAACCAAATATCTGGCCAAAAAATGCCTGTGTCTATAATTTTTGAAACCTTCGGAAGCCAGTACAGCCTCCAACATAGATTTCAACCCAAGGTTAATACTGCTAAATATGCAAAGTCTGAACGAAAACAAAATATGTGACTTAATATTAGACATTAATAAATACAAGAGCATCGACGTAGTTTGCTTGAGGGAGTTGGGAAACTAGTGACTCTATGGAGCAAATTCTTGTTGAGGGTTTTAATTTAGCTAGTAGTTATTGTCGTGATGCCACTCTTGTGGGTGGTGGTGCTGGAATTTGCGTAAGAAAGGGTATAACGTTTAAAAATAATTTCAAATTAAATGAGTTTTGAACCGCTAAAGATGCTGAGTTTTGTTGCTTTTCTTTCTAAATAATACTGAATTTTTTGTAATAAATTGTTACCGGTCACCATCAGGTAATGTTGACATTTTTTTGGAAAATCTTGACCCTATTTTAAATCATTATTTTAAACCTAATGTTTGTTTTATTATTTGCGGTGACTTTAATATTGATACTAGAACAAATAATAGTAATCACAGTAAACTTTTGAATGTGTTTTCACCTTTCGATATACACAATATTATTGTCAAGTGGCCGACTAGGGTGTCGGATACCAGCAGTACAACTATTGATAATGTATTTGTCAACTTTCTGAATATTCTCTTGGCCTGTGTCTTTGACAACACTGTATCGGAATACCGTACAGTATTTGTGGAACTCGTTTATGAATCGGTTGCCTTACCAAGTTTTTGCTATATGAGAGTTTCTGCTGAGAGTGCAACGAGTCATTTTATTGATAGTCTTATTCTTGAGAACTGGTATACTGTATATGGAATATTGGATACCAATCTAGCTTTTGATAATTTCATGAGTATTTTCATACACTATTTCAATATTCATGTTCCTCTGTTGAAAAGGAAACTAATTAAGAATTATAAAACTTGGATAGACAAAGATGTACAATGTTCTAGCAATAATTCAGAAAATCTGCATGCATTGTCTTGACAATTTCCGCAACTACAACCATACTATAATTTACAAAAAAAAACATGTAAAACGTTTACAAACAACTAGGAAAATACATTATCAAACCATAATTTCAAGTTCGGATAATCCAACAAAAAGTACATGGAAACCAATAAATGATTTTACTGCAAATAATGAGCGTAAAGAAGTTATTTCATTCTATAATAACGATAATGTAATAATAGATAATCTTACTCACGTAGCTAATATGTTTAACACAATTTTCAACAATGCACCACAGGAAATGGTGTCGAAAATTTCACGTACCGGAGCGATTGGAGAACAACTCAATTTTAATTTTAATTAATCAAAAATACCCAATGATACCTTTCGTTTGTGTCCTCTTAATGAGGAAGAATTATATGAACTCTTAATGCCTAATTCAAAAATAAAACATCTTGTGGTTTCGATGAAGTACCAGCATTCTTAATTGAAAAAATATTGCCATTCATAATATCCCCACTGACATATCTTGTCAATCTTTCTTTTTCGAATGGAACTTTTCCGGATTTGATCAAAACTGGAAAAATAATTCCAATATTTAAGTAAGGTGATTCTAATCAGGTTAGAAATTACCGTCCTATAACTATTCCTTCTATATTTCCAAAAATTTTTGAGTATAGCTATCTGAAAAGGCTTAAAGCATACCTACAGCTAAATAATACGATTGTGCAAAACCAACACAGTTTTCAAACTGCAAAATCAATTAACACCGCAATACATTATTTTTATCAAGAACTTACAAATATGATGCAGTCGAGTGAGTGTCCCGTTGGGATCTTTTGTGATCTGAGCAGGGCATTTGACTATGCCGATCATAACATCTTAACTATGGAATTGTATAATAAAGGAATCCAAAATCACTCACTAAATTTGATCACATCTTACTTAAATGCACGTAAACAATACGTGAGCTTACCAAAAATAGCAAAAAAACAGTATCGAAACCTGTACATCACATTTTCTATCATCAACAGAAGGAGTGCCCCAAGGATCAATTATGGGTCCAATTCTGTTTTTAATTTATATAAATGACATTGTGTCAGTTAACTTATCAACTCACTTCACATTATATGCCGATGACACTTCGTTGTTGGTTTCTGATAAGTGTCAATCAGTAGTAGGAGATGATTGTAATAGTCTCTTGGCGGGTCTTTATAATTTATTTTGCATAAATTCACTCTATCTTAATGCAGAAAAAACGCAAGCAATACAATTTCATCATAGACAAAAACAACTGCAATTTGTAGATCTAAAAATTAATAATCAATCGATAAAGTGTGTCTCTTATGTAAAATTTCTGGGCTTGCTGATCGACGAATGTCCTAATTAGAGTAAGCAATGTGAGGCAATTATTTCAAAGTTAAATTTCACTAATTACTTATTTAGAAATCTAAGATCTGTTCTTACACAAAAACAAATGATAATGCTGTATCACGCACAAGTGGAATCCCGTCTGAGGTATGGCATATCTTTCTGGGGAATGTCTACAAATTCTAAAAACGTATTTGTGTCACAGAAAAGAATAATTCGTTGTATTGCTGGTGTCTTTCGTCTAACTGGTTGTAGAGAACACTTTAAATTGAAAATATTAACGTTGTCCTGTTTGTATATTTTAGATGTTTATGTTTTCATATATAACAACATATGTGATTTCAAAACTAACTACCAGAAGCATAATATCAATACAAGACGCTGTAATAATCTGTCTTTGACTTTTCCTAAAAGTAATATTACTTTCAAATCCTCTCCTATAATGGGACAACGACTTTTTAACCCTAGAACACTTACCATCGTAAATTTTACGACGGGCATCTAGTTTGACAACGTGTTTATCGTCGCGAAGTATCTATAAATGTTGAGCGCCTGTCTATGCCTTAGTAGACTTGAGTTCGACCTGCCACGTATTTAGTATGGTTCAAAGTGACAAGGAAGAGGGTTATTTCAACGGTATGTCGCATTTTTTACGAAGGTAAGTATTAACGTCATTATTAAACATTTGGCATCGGGACCGATTTTTCATATTTTTTTACAGTAAATAAATATGAATAAAAATAAATTAGATATGTTAATACCACTAAACCCACAAGAATTGGAATTTGAAATGGAGAAGTGTTTACAAGATCTTTTTCCTGGTGAAAGTGATGAAAATGCCTGCGAATCGGATAGCGGCCCCGAATTGGATAACGACGTTGAAGTATTTGTTCCATCGGGGTCAGAATATAGCCCTTCAAGTGACTCCGATTCCGATTATGATAAACCATCAACTAGCAAAAATAAAGAAAGAAAAATCAAACATGACGAAAAAGGAAAAAACAAATTCCTAAAGAGCGGGGATCAGTATAACGTTGGAACAAATATTACTGAAAGCGAACATATGCAAGAGTGTTCCGTTATAGATGACGAGAACAATAGAACAGTTCCTACAAATATAAACAGAGCGGAATGCCAGCTGCCTGTAGGTCTTACTAAAAGCGATGATATCATGCAAGAGTCTCCATTTACAGATGAAGAGAATAATACTACAGTTTCTAGAAATCTTAAAGTCAAGGAATGCCAGCTACCTGTAAGTCTTAAGGGAAAAAACGGCCACAGGTGGTCCTCGGTGGCAAAGGCGGTGACTAAAATGCCATCGCGTAATATTTTGCATATCATACAATGTCTTACAAATGATGCTAAAGCGGCAGAAACCCCTCTGAATGTTTTTCTTTGTCTGCTAGATCCAAGTATCCTATAAAAACTAGTGGAGTACACAAATCACGAAATTTCAATCCGTTCCCAGAAATACACTACCCAAAAATTGACTACCTCACAAGTGAATTTGGAGGAACTTCATGCTTTACTTGGACTATTGATATTTGCTGGTTGTCAAAAAGATAATCATTTGTCTGCAAGGGAGATGTTTGATGACAAAATTTCCGGGTCCATATACAAAGCTACTCTGAGTCGCGAAAGATTCGAGTTTCTAGTAGACTGCTTACGTTTTGACAACAAGGAATTATTAAAGCCTCCATATAACTTGACCCTGGTAGGCACTCTAAGAAGCAACAAAGAAGAGATACCGCCACAAATGTTGGATAGTAAAAATCGACCTATTGGAAGCTCACTACATTGCTTTGATAACGAGACAACAATGGTATCCTATAAAACTAAGGTGTCAAAAGTGGTTATTTTACTATCTACTATGCATGATAGTTCGGAGGTACAAAACATGACATCGAAAAACCAGATTAAGTTAAGTTTTATAACAAAACTAAATACGGCGTCGATACGTTTGATCAAACGTGTGGGAACAGAAGTACTTCACGGAAAACAAGAAGATGGCCGCTTTGTCTTTTTTATGGTATGATCAATATTTCCTGCATAAACGCCTGGATATTTTATAATCATAATCAAAGGAGAAAGGGATGTAAAATTGTTTCAAGAAAAGAGTTTATGGCTTTTCTCTCAGAACAGCTCACGAAACAGTGGTTGGAGCAGCGCGTAATATGGCCAACTTTAAACCGTCCAGTAAGGCTGCAAAAAACGCCGTTTGACAACCCACCATTGCCAACACTGCCATCGGCCTTTTTGCGGGGAACATCGCGCCCTTCTTTGTGTGTCCTGCAGTCAAACTATATAGAATATATCTTTTTTTATTAGATTTAGGGCGTTAATACCCTGTTCTATGTTACAAAATTTTTACGAATATATTAAAGCTTAGGAACATTTTCTTTAGAGTTGTTTCTTTTTATCGTCATAAATCTTACGATGGTTAGTATTAAAAGGTGATTTAGTATGGTAAGTATTCTAGGGTTAATAAATTGCCAGTATATATTAAATCAAGTTAAACAATGAAATTATTCAAAATTTTACTGAAATCGTTTTTAGTAGATATATTCAGTCGATGAGTTTTCAAATTTGTAAGAACTTTGTGTATATTATCCTATATTTTTCACTATGCGTTATTTTCCCTTCACTTTTAGGCTGTACTAGTTAGTTAGTTAGTTTGATAGTTAGATTAGTTTTTAAGAAAACTGTTGACGAATTTTATACAAACTTTGTCATTCAAAGAATAAAGAATTTTATTTTTATTTATTTAGTATAGTTTATGACCATACGTATGTAAATAAAGTATTAACACATACTGTGATCAACATATAATATTACCATTTATACTTTGCGAATGTGGATTGGTGATAACTGCACCCATTGTGAGATTCTGTTAACGTTACTGTGACTATTTAATTTCAAGATTTTGTGTTACTCGAGTTGGTGGTAGTAAGCGTCTGACCGCATATGATATTATTGTGCAATATTATATTTTAATAATTATTTTCAGACTTCATATTGATCACGTAAACGTTATTTTGTGCCATACATACGTATGGACTACTGTTATTGATTTCAACCCATAGTGTATTCAGGACTCAAGTATACAGTTTCCTAATTTTTATCTGGTAATTGCATTCTCGTTTTGAGTTTTATTTGTATGTAGTTACTGGCTTTGTACATGATATACTCAACGAACAATCCAGGCTGTAACTTAGAATTTTAATTGGGGGGAATGATAGGATTTTACTTGGGGTACTTATAGGATTTTACGTAGGAAGATTCATAGGATTTTACTTGGGAGATTTACAGTATTTTACTTGTGGAGATATATAGGATTTTAATCGAGGGATTTATAGGATTTTAAAGTATCTTTGGGTACTTTAGAGTACAGCCTGTTAATAACTCCTTAGTATATATTGTAGTATTCAGGGATAGAGTTACTACTGGGGAGGGTTATATTGGCTATTAAAGGTATGAGGTACCTTTTTGCTTGGGATATTTGTATATATATTTTTTACCATTCAATCAAGGGGGGATTTCACTTACCTATGACAAATTTTGGTTGGGATTTATGAGTTTTTAGGACATTTAGGGATATCTCGTACTTTTGAGAAACATTTGTACGTAGTAGTTGTACTAACGGGATTTTTGTAGGATTGTCTCGACAAAACAAGGTCATTTTATTAAACTTAGACTTGGGTTAGTGACATGTTACTTTTATTCCTCCACCTATTTGGTAGTCTTGGGGTGAGAAAATTTGTGTAGTTAGTTGTCAGGAGGCAAGATTTCCTGGCGCCCTTTTACACCCTACTTCATCTACACACAACGGACCCCCCCGTCACCGCTAGAGTTGAAGACAACGCCTTAAAGCGTACAGTATGCACCGAGTGTTAGGTTGATGAATCTTAGAGTGAGTAACGGTAGGTGGCATAAACTTCAAATGAAATTATGTTAATTAAAGAAACTATTACTGTTTGCTTTGTTTGAAAATATGGATAGATAATTATTTAAATTATATTAGTTTATTTTGAAGTTACAACTTTTCAAAGAAAAACTTGTGTAAGTTGAACCTCACCGGTGTATAAGTACTCCGCTGGAGTATAACATTTATCCGCCGCTTAAGCTACAACTCATAAGTTGATACCTTGTAAACATTATTACAAAAATGACCGTTATATATTATATGACGTTTGAAAATAAATCATAATAATATTCAATGAAAATCATTTCATAAATGTTCTAAGTGTCAACCTACAACGTCTATGGAACTATATTCAATTTTCAATTGAATTTGTTACATGTATACATCAATACTTTCAAACGTTCCTCTCACCCTATCTTTCCTTTCATTTGCTGTTGTTGCAAGTTCTTGATACACACGGTTTTTCATAAAGCCCCACATGAAAAAATCAATTTTTGATAATCTCGGTGATCGAGCTGGCTACGCAAATATTATTTAAGTGGTTGTGAATAACAGCCGAGTCATGAACTGGAGCACCGGCGTGTAAAAACTACATTCTATACTGAATATTAAGTAGAATATTTTGAATTATTAGTGGCAAATTATTCTCAAGAAAATCGAGATATACAGCACCTTTTACGCGACCGTCAAAAAAAGATGGCACACTTACGTGATCTCCGGCGATACCATCCCAAACATTAATAGAACACCTACTTTAACTGTGAGTTTCCAAAAAGTACGTATTGCTTGTGGAGTAGTAACGAAAATTATGTTTATTTACCGTTACATTTTTGTTAAAAGTTACCTCAACACGAAAAAGCACAAAATAATATAAAACTGTCAACACGGATTTGTTGTTGAGTCGATTAATAAAAAGCTAACCTGTCAGGATAATCAATCAATTCTGGTGTAATTGAATATGGTGCGGATGCATATTGGAGGAGGATATTTGGGGCCGATTTTTCAGTACTAATATAGTGCTGGGGTGATGTTTCACGAGTTCTATTGAGGGTATTCTCGGTACTGGCTAGAAGTACATGTAAGTTGACGAGCGTATAGCGTACGTATCGAGACTTTTAAAAAATTTATTTGTTCCGGATTTTATTTGTGAGTGGGTTAATATGGATGATAGTCAGGTGGGTTAGTTAGGTATTAAAAAACGTAAATTGGTGTATAAAGATCAGAAAAAACTAATGAAAATGTATTGAAATTCTTTGAAGAATCGAGTAACGACGAAAAATATTTTGGTGACGACGGCGATAATTTTGAAATTGATGATGAGTTAAGTAGTGATGAGATAGATGATAGCGACGACGAAGCAGATAAGATTTTTTAACAGTGCACTTAAATTATCAGATCCAGAATTTCGGAAAGCATGCTTTAAAAATGCCCTACAACTTAATAACTATCCAATAAAATTAATAAACATTATTTTTAAAAATAGAATCATCATGTTTGATAACTTCGGAAATAAAATTGAAACTAAAGAAAGAACGGAGAGACAAAAGTTTATTTAATTAGAAACCTTCAAGCTGTGTACACGTATCAATATTAGTTGAATACAACAAAAGTTTTATTCAACTTAAAAGTTTATTTGCCTCCCTTTTATAAACGGTTTATCTCAACAGTTTCAGCACCTATTCAGGAATCGGAATCTATAAATAAGCCATAAACATTTTTCTCGGTTAAAATCAGTAGTTCCAATAACAAAGAGAAGTAACGTCGTATATGAAATTGTGAGGCAACTTATATAGGTCAAACCAGTCAATATTTGGAAAATAGGATAAAAAGTCACAAATACGATAAAGTTTTGACTAACCATATAATAACAAAAAAAAACGTCAATCTGATTATAACAACACAAAGATTTTAAAAACCGAAAATAATATGAAGAAAAGGAGGTTTTATGAAATGATAGCTATCCAAAAATGCAACAATACGATCAATGGAAAATAAACAAGAGGGGGCTTAATTGTTTATATATCCCATTCTTATAAATACTGGTAATTTGTAGCAAACCGGTACTAATTACATGCCAAATAAGTTTAGTAGACAACGAAATGCGAAATCGTCAAAATGTGATTGATATGTTCAAAATTTTAAAATGACGTACATGTGTGTGTGTGTGTGATTTTGAAACATTTTAATATGGTGTTGTTTTGTTTATTTTGTTCTGAACCGGATTAACTCCAGTTTGAGGTATTCTTTTTTTATATGTGTATGTATGAATTCATGAAAACCGTGTTTGTAGTTTTGATAAAGGTTAAAAAGGATGACCGAAATATCAACAAATTTTTAAAGTATGTTGGAAGGAATTATATGACTACGCAGCTTCACAAAAAGTTTTTATTGACCTAATCCCAAGAAAAAAATGAATGTTTATTGTACATGCGGCTTTATCACATGTATTTTGAATTATTAAAAACTGACAGTCGTTGTCAAATAATTCCCCACTATCAAAATTTTATAATATTAAAAGATGAATTCAATTTAAATTATTATTATTACTCTTTCCTCAGGGTGGGTGGAGAATAAGAATTTAATTTCAAATTATTGTCCAGCTTAACTGTTAATTATTGATTTAGTTCTTTATCCTTTACTCTGTATTATTTTACGGCTGTAAATTCTAGGTTATGAAGACCATTCAATTACTTTTGTCATTCACAATGTATTAATGACTTGTCTATCACCAATAATCCACAAATTGTCACTTTTTAAAATAAAATTTCTAAATTTGATAAATATATTTAATTTCTATAAACGTTTTAAATAGTTCAAATGTTTCCAATGTAAGTAACAATTTAACGAGTATATAAAATTATCAAATCAAATAAATTTTAAAATTTAGTATTCCAGTATACAGTAGTATACGAATCTTCCCAAATACAAATTAAATTAAACAACCTACAAACTATAACACCTAATATCTAATACCAAAAATTTTATAAATTTTTTTGAAAAAGTTCAAACAATCACTTGACTTGTCAAATATCCGAAATATTTTTTGATTATATCTTCAAAGTATTTATTATTCTATACGGATTGGTTAATTTAGATGCATGTATGATTTAATTTGTTTTAAGGCCTGCATATTTCAATCAAATAATAATTCTGGAACGGACTCACCAGTACTAGATGATGACAGCTCACTTGTACAATTCTAAATTATTTAAAATTCCGGATCTTTCACTTTTTCTTCAATCTTGACTAAATTTTAGGCATCACCCACGCACATAATTTAAAAGGTTTGCCGAATAAAGCCTTTTATTATTAATGACTATACTTTTTATAAATTGTATTGACAATATTGGAGAACTCTTACATAGATGTTCTTAATTGAGAATATCAAATTCAACTTTTTGGAGAACTTTTACTTAAATGCTCCCTCTTCGGAAGATTGAACGTTAATAAACAATTTTTTATCAATAAATAACCACGAACGAGCAATCCAAGCTGTACTTCAAGTCAAATTAATTAAAGCTGTACTGCGGTAAATTGAGTGATTCTAGGATATCATTTAAAGTGTAACTTGGGATTTTAATTGGTAAATTTTAGGATTGTTTTTGAAGTGTACCTTGGGATTTCAATTGGGGAAATTCATAGGATTTCCAATTAACTTACCTTAATGTAATTTCGGGATATAATTGGGACATACTAGAGGATACAGCGTTTTGATAACTCATTAGTAAATATTGTTGTACTTAAGGTTAGTTATTAGTAGGGAGAGTAACATTGGCTATTAAAGGGAAGGGATACATTGTTGTATGGGATATCAGTTTTATATATTTAATTATCATAAGGGGCGATATCAGTTACCTATGACAAATGATGGTTACACTTTATTGATTTTAGGACATTTGGGGATACCATGTAATTTTACTATTGTCAGAAACCTTTGTACGTAGTAGTTGTACTACTGGGATTTTATTAACAAAAGATTGTCTTGACGAATATTAAGGTATTAAATTTGTGACAATTGGCTTTTATTTCTCCACCTATTTGATAGTCTTAGGGTGGGAAAAACTTCTGTAGGTGGATGTGGGGAGGCAAGATTGCCAGGTGCCTTTTCATATTTTATATTTTATGGTGTTATATCACATTATTCTAGGCTGCTACAATTATTATCGGCAGGTTAAATGGGATAGTGTTTTAGTTATTTACCGAATGAAAATAATATTATTAAGTAATATTAAATTATTTTTAGTTACAAAAATTTAAATTATTCATAAAATTTTAAAAATATTGAAAAAACATCAGAAAATTATGAATTTAGGTCAGAAAAATGAAAGGACATGCCAAATGCAATTAACAAAATATAAATTATTGGCGAAACCATTTAAAAAAATAACTTTCCAGCTCACGCTGCATACAGATGTTCGTCAATGATTTCTGTTACAATTTGTTTGAAGACTAAACATAATTTGTCAACTCACTACGCAAAATGAATAATCATTTATTTACTAGTTCTTCATAAACAGAAAGATTATTTCGTAGCTATTTGGATATTAAAATGATCATATCTTATGGGGAAATCTAAATAAGGGGAAATATGCGGTGTGTCACATTTTAAAATACGTATGTTTGCTTCGTCACATAATTATGTTCCATTATGTCGTTGCTTAAACTTTTTGTTAATAACTTTTTTGGATAACTTCCATAATAACGGAGTTAGCGACTATTATCACACTAAAAACTCACACTGTTGTTGCAATGAATGTTCACTAAAGTTCAGTATATAAAACCTGAAGTTACCGCGATTAGAATGCTGAATAACATTTGGATAGATATATTACATTTATGAGTGTATCAGTGTATTGGTTATGCTTGTACTTCAATCTGTTTGTCAACAAAACAAACGGAAATATTTCACGAATGCTAGGATAATCATTATTAAAACCTATAATCGAATATAACCAAAATCGTGCCACACACACACCGATTTTGAATTAGTAGTTATCACTTCGATATTTAGATCGCCACGTGCTGAACACACTATTTACTACCAATACACCTACACCCACAATTATACCATATAACACGCGTTTCTAAAACCAAGTTGTCGTCTTTAGAGACTGACATCTTCACTTCACCTTCGGTCTCTGAAGATGATAACTTGATTATAGAAAAGCACGTCAGACAAAGTAATTGTTAGTGTTTCCGTAGTTGTGGTGAATAGTATGTCAGTATAAATACCCCCAACTGTTTTAGAAATTCGAATTTAGTAGAACAGAATGGAACAAACTGATTTCTTCCTATATACTTCAAAATAATATTGGAACAATAGTAGACAATTCGGCGTAGTGTCAACCGTATTATTATACCAATTAGATTCTATACGTATCTAAAAATATATAAGAGAGTATTTCGTGGGCTTACCAAATAAGAGAAAGAACCAGAAAATATATGAGCGCCAACCTGAAGTACGTATTCCACACATCTGGCTACCAAACTTTCCAACCTCCTTAAATATTAAATCGAGTCACAGTCACCAACAATATCTCGTTCACAGTCAAAGTTTGTTAGTAAAAAACTATGATTAAACGCACATAAACTTCGAAAACACCGACAAGAACTTCCGAAACTTTCAAAAAACAAACGCGTGGTCCGCGCGCGAAAGCTTGAACTCCGATGCAAAGCGACTGTTTGTGAGACAGACGTCGAAAGCCCGATAGTGGCACATCGGCAGACAAACGGCAGTTGTAATGCGGATGCCGAGGATCGCATGGTACGTTTAGAGATGTCGTGCGGCACGATAACCGAAGACAGACGCGCCAGCGCTACGGCCTCCGCCGCATAAATGGTATATCAGTCTTGCACCGTAGTCAGAAGTTGGAGGTTGTTATTAATGAGTGATTGCCGAAACTATTTTACCGCATTCCTGAAGAGATATTGTATTAAATCAAATATATTGCACATAAAGTCATGAAAATTTCGCCAAAATGTTTTAATTTACTTCTATCAAAAATGTAATTATTCAAGTTATATTATGAATGAAACCACTATTTCTAAATAATTCCACCCCACAGTAAGAAAATTCTAGCTAATTTGACAATTAATTCAATATCATAAAATATCACCGTCAGAATGATTTTATGGTACCAAAGCCATTATTGTCAAAGAATCCCACACAAATCTTATGCAAAATGGAAACCAGTCGAGTCGGCTGAAAATTTGGAATGGTGTAGTCTATGATGTCCTGATTAAAAGTATCCATTGGCCGAAAAATATCTAATGGATAGTTTTTGAGATACAGGGTGTCAAAGTGCGGAGAACGAATTAGTCAACTAATTGAGATATTGAACAATATGGCTTTTATAATATTTAAGAGTTAGGTACACTCGTAATAATTATATAACAAGTTCAAATAAAAAGTTTGAACGATATTTATATAGGGTCATTCCGTTTATCGAAAATATGTCGAGATTTCTGCTGTGAAATAAATACTATGTGCAATCTTGTCAATCTTTGTGAGTAATTGCACACACGGAGTTCTTCAATAATATTTAAACAATATAGTGGAAACTTTTGTCAGTAGGATTGAATTCTTCCCCTTTAGATGTATTTCATTTTAACGCATGCTTATGATAACATTTATTACAAAATTCGTCCTACCGTCTATAAGGATAGTTAAAACACTTAGTAAATATATTTATAAATAATATACAAAAGTCGCCCCCCTATTAACTTTTGAATGAGGTGCGCTAACGAAATACGACAGAGACAGGGTGAAACTATGTCAAAAATACCACATAAAACCCCGTCATCCTACCCATGGCGTCGGATCGCGTACGGCATCGGGAATTGGAAACTTCAAAATGTATATGGAGTAAAGGGCATCACGATTTGAAGATATTTGCAACTTTACATCTATGTTTTGTTTTTTAATTTTAACTGATGGGCAAGGATTCGATTATTTAGGAAGGAATTATTCTATTTAGAGGGGACTGTAGAATTGTTATTTCCCCCCTTCACTCTCAGGTACCTCGCAGAAGACCTTCGTTTTCTTGATTAGGAAGCTGAAGACATATCTTCTATTGGCATTCAAACGCTTTACTTATGATCGGCACTTAATTTATTTTTTCCTATTTGTATAGCGTTTGTTAATTATGAACTGGAACTTCTTCTCGAAGGAAAAGAATATATAATTATTTATTTGACTTATTTCTCCATCAATACAATGACATTACTGTCTTATTTATTTTTCGATGACAGTTGTCAACACAATACCTACTTTTGTTTACAATTTTATGCGTCATGATGACTTATTACTATAACATTTAAAGAATATGAACCCTACACAGCAAGTCATAAATTTTATTTTTATTTATAGAGAAACTTTCAGATTTTACTGATTTTGATATAATATTTAGAGTTAACAGATAGAATATGACAAGTAAATATTTGAATTTTGATAACACACTGCGAATAATTCTCATAGATTCTGAACATACTGCCCGGCTTCAAACAAACAAGAGAATGATTTCAAATTAATATTGGAACGTCACTGCATTCACCAATTTAAAAGGTTAATAAAAATTTGCGCTTCCATTTAAGTGACAATTGAAAAGGCTTTCCAGCAAGAATAAACAATGACTACCTGTGACCATGGGATATCTGTGATCCACATTTACAAAAATTAAATTTTAAAATGATTAATAATATTAATAATTGACAAGCTAATATAAAGGTTACGGTCCTTTGTCTCATCTTAACAGATACATAAAACAGAAAAACAATTGGTACGCGCCACTGAGTGCAAAATATACCATAGTTATAGTTAACATTATCAAGGATTTTAGTTTCGCTGCTGCGTGAGACCAAAATGAATATTGAGAAATGGTTGGGAACGCCAATGTGTATAACCGAACTGAATTGTTGTTAAAATGATCAAGAGACACTGATATTGTAATATGATCAATTGAGTTTTAGTCTCGATCATATGGAAGAGGGAATATTTTTATTATGGGTCGAATGTAGATACCATCTTCGTTTTTTTATTTTTACCGATCTGACATTTTCGTCTTTTCCGACAAATGTTTGTATAACACGAGCTAGTGGCCAGCTCAGTGGTGGAGTTTCTTGGTCAAGAACTAGGACAAGATCACCCTCCCTGATATTAGATTTTGTTTTTACCCGTTTAGGACGATTCTGAAGACGATGTAGATAAGCTGTTTTCCATTGCTTCCAAAAACTTTGCTGGACCTTAGTACATTGTTGCCAAAATGATAATCTGTTTGTGGAAATTTCTGATACAACTGGCTCCGGATGAGCCGTTAATGGATACCCGATTAGAAAATGACCAGATGTCAGTGGATTTAGATCAGTTGGGTCATGAGACAAAGGATATAAAGGACGTGAGTTCAGGATTGCTTTAATTTGAGCGAGAATGGTTGAAATTTGCTCGAAAGTTAAAGTAGAATTGCCTACTAGGCAGACTAAATGGTATTTGGCACTTTTGATGACGGCTTCCCAAAAATATTTTGCCATTGAGATTCGGTAGCCGAAAGATAATGTTTGATGGAGTTGAGATTTGTTTGGTTACAGAGAAAATCATGAACTTCTTTGAGCTCATTTTTTGCTCCTAGGAAATTGGTTGCCTTATCGCTGTATATGACTGAGGGACATCCACGACGAGCTATAAAACGTTTTAGGGCTGCTAAGAATGGTTCTGTGGATAGATCTGACACTAATTCGAGATGGACTGCTTCAGTTACCAAGCATAAAAACAAAGATAGATAATAGTGTTTTTAAATGAAACTCACGGTCTCTAGTTAATTCCACAATATAAGAAAAGTTATTGAAAATTCTAAGAAATTGACAATTTTTTAGAATTTCCAATAACTTTTATTATATAGTGGAATTAACGAGAGACCGTGAGTTTCATATAAAAATACTAATATGAGCATATTCCACGAAGTAAGGGTCGAGACAGTCAATTTCAATAAAGATAGATAATATTTTGTGATAGGTGCTTTTTAAAGAGTCAAAGACTTGATGAGAAATGGACCTCCAAAATCAATTCCGACTTTTTGCAAAGGACTAGCAATGGAAGTTCGATACGAACGTGAATCTGCCATAATTTGCTCAGCTGATTGAGCATTGAACCGATGACAAGTAACACATTTGGAAATAATGCGTTTTACTTCACGCAAACCATTCAATGGCCAATAACGTAGCCTAAAATTAGATAATGTGGTTTGTGGCCCACAATGGCCTAACCGATGGTGCTCTAAATTTAACAGAAGGTTGACAATATAACACTTAGATGGTAGGGGCAATGGATGTTTTTGAGAATAAGGTATGGCTGCATGAGACAACCGACCACCCACCCTTAAAAGTCCATCTTGATCTTAGAATCTCTTTAACAATAGTAAATGTTTGTGTTTTGAAGTCTTTTGATTTTTCATAAGTTGAATTTCATTTGAGAAGTATTGCGATTGTATATTTCTAATGATTAAATTATGAGCGTTGCTCAATTCTTGAGGGGATAGATTTTCTGTGAATTTACTAAAACATTTTTCTGAGGGTAGGTTGTTTTTATGACACACTTCAAATTTGACATTGTTTATGAATCTCAAAATGTAAGCTACTACTCTTTGTAGCTTCAGAAAATATGATAACTTATTAAAGATAGTTGACCAAAAATTTTCTTCATGGAGAACGACAGATCAAGATGTTTTATTAGATTCGGGTAACGAATTAACGAACGAAAAGGTGTCAAGTAGATCAAAATTTATAGTAGAATTGAAAAGTATTTTTGGACCATGAAACCAAAAATCCTGATTTTTTTTATTTAAATTTCCTCGAGATATGATATCTGCGGGGTTATGTGCAGATCTAATATGACGCCACTGGACATTTATTTTTTTTCTTGGATTTGCGATACACGATTTGAGACAAAGACTGACCATTTGGAAGGATGGCATTTAATCCAAGATAAAGCGATTTGTGAATCCGACCAAAGATTAATAGAAGAAAATTGGATTTTATTTTCAAATATTTCAAGTATTCGAGTAACTAAATTTGATAATAAAACCATAGCACATAATTCCAACTTAGGGATTGTTAGAATTCGACGGATGGGAGCTACTTGAAATTTTGCAGCTACTAAAGAACAATGTACAGCATTGTCTGTATAGACCGATCTGAAATAAACATTTGCACCATACGCTAATGAACTTAAATCAGAAACAGCATGAAGCCCTATATTTTTTATTCCTTTGTTTAGAAATAGATATCTGGAAATTTTTAAATTTTCTAATTGTTGGATGTTGTAACAGAATTGATTCCAATCTTGTAACACAGGCTCATGGACTATTTGTTTGTCCCAGGAGTTTTTGTTGAGAACCCAAAGCGATGGCATAATTATCTTTCCTTGAACTATAATTGGATTGACTAATTCTAGCGGATCATAACATAAAGAGATTCTAGATAAGATATTTCTTTTTGTGATTTTTGGCAAATTTAAATCTCATGGGACTGTGATTTGAAAATGATCTGAAATATGAGTCCAATTGAGTTCTAAAAGTTTCTAAGGAACGTTATCGAAATTCATATCTTTGATTTGAGATTGGGATGGTAAATTTAAATGTGGAGTATTTGAACAAAATTTATGCAAATTGAACCCTGTAGATTTTAATATTGAAGTGAGCTGTGTGTAGAGGAGGTCTAGATCTGAAATATAATTTACTCCTGATAACACATCATCCACATATGTTTGATATGTTTGATAGAGTAATGCATCTGACGCCAAGGTTTGATTACTGTTACGTTCTGCTATGTCCTTCAAGACACGACATGCTAGGAAGGGAGCATTTTTCAATCCAAAAGAAACACAAGTTAATTCGATGCATGACAAAGGTTCAGAAGGAGAATTTCTCCACAAGACATTTTGTAAGAAATTGTGAGTTGGGTTCATTTGAATTTGACGATACATTTTTTCAATGTCAGCCGTAAGAACATATTTGAAAGACCTGAAGCGACACAAAATGTCAAATAATTCTGGCTGCACCCTGCCACCAGTGAGAAGAATGTCATTTAATGACACAGATGAAGTAGTTTTACATGAAAAATCAAAAACAATTCTTAATTTGGTAGATACGCTGCTTTCACGAATAACAGGTAAGTGAGGTACAAAATACTTATTTTCATTGGTAAGAGACGCCCATGATTAAGAGACAAATATTCATTTATGAATTTTTTATAATTTTCAAATAATGCTGGATCTCGTTGAAGTTTCTTTTCCAGAGAAAAAAATCTATGTTTTGCTTTTAAAAAAGAGTCGCCTGATTTTTTATAGGCTAGAGGTTTGTAATATATTGATCTGATCTCCGTTGAGATTTTTGTTCAGTTGATTTTGTCGATGTCAAGCTGTTAAAAGTCGAATAAAGCCTATTTCAGTTCAGGTTTATTTACTACAAATTATTCGACTTTTTTTTGATTCTACATAAGATGGATAAACTACTCAGACCAGAAAGGTTAGAAGTTGAACCAAGCTCTAGTACTGCCGCTCAACAGTGGACACATTGGATTCGGTCATTCCTGAATTTTATTGAAGCTGTAAATGCCACAGAAAGCAATAAGCAACTGAATATCCTAATTAACTATGTCAGTCCCACTATTTATGGATTTATCAGTGAATGTTCAACCTATGATGAAGCACTCGCAATCTTGGAAAAGATCTATGTCAAACCACGCAATGAAATTTTTGCTCGATACTCCCTTGCAACAAGGCGTCAACAAGTTAGTGAGTCTATTGACCAATACTTACAAGTTCTGAAGGAAATGAGCAAAGAATGTAATTTTAAATCTGTATCTGCAGACGAAAACAAAAATGATTACATAAGAGATTCGTTCATCAGTGGTCTCAGTTCTCCTCACATCAGATAACGACTTCTGGAAAATAATACACTAACCTTACAAGATGCTTTCGACAAATCCAGAGCCCTTGAAATGGCTCATTATCATTCAGAGGCTCATGTATCTTCATATGGACCCTTTAATGCAGCAGCTAATATGAATACAGACAATCGCTCTGAACAAATTCAAGAATGTTCCGATCAACCAACTACTTCCGCAATTTCTTCTTCTGCTTCTTTTGCGGTTTTGATTATCATTCTCGTGATATGTGTCCAGCTAGAAATTGCAACTGCCATGGATGCGGGAAGAAGGGACATTTTTCAAAAGTCTGTGAATCTCGAGGCAATTCAGCAAAATCCACCAAATACTCAACCAAACAGACATCATCAACAATCCTGGCTACAATTTCAGCTGCATCCCCAGCTTTCCTGTTAAGAGAAATCCTTCAAATTGACGTTAATGGAATTATGACGGATGCGTTGATCGATACTGGAAGTTCGGATAGTTTCATAAATAATAAAATAGTACGAGCAAGAAAAATAAAGATATCTCCTTCCTCATGTAATGTAGCCATGGCCTCTACGTCTAAAGTGTCTTAAGTGATCGGATGCTGTATCGTGACCATTAAAATGTTGCAGAATATATACGAAAACTTCAAATTACTGGTACTTGATGATTTGTGTGCAGATATGATAATAGGTCATGATTTATTCAAAGAGCACTCAGGTGTAGAAGTGACTTTTGGTGGACCAAGAGATTCTTTGGCAGTATGTAATCTAGATTTGGCTAACGTTGATCCATTTCCTCTATTCTCACGTTTGGCTCCAAATTGTAAACCTATCGTAGTGAGATCTCGCCGATGCACATCTGATGATTCTAAATTCATTGATAATGAAGTGAAGAGACTATTAGAAGAAAATATTATTGAGCCAAGTAACTGTGGCATGCACAAGTTTTAGTCACCTCAAGCGAAACTCATTAAAAGCGAATGGTAATTGATTATTCACAAACAATCAATAGGTTTACATTACTTGATGCTTATCCATTACCACGGATAGATGATATTGTTAATCAAATAGCAAAGTACGAAATATTCAGTACAATTGATCTACGCAATGCTTACCACCAGATTCCCATCAGAGATAACGAAAAAAAGTATACTGCTTTTGAAGCTTGCGGTAAACTTTACCAATTCCGTATAATTCCATTCGGAGTAACTAATGGAGTAGCCTGCTTCCAGAGGACAATCCAAAATATAATCGGAAGTGAGGGTTTGAGAGATAACTATGCTTACTTGGATGACGTAACCATTTGTGGATCGAACAAGATGGACCTCGATCATAATTTACAACTCTTCATGAATGCTGCAGAGAAGTATAGTTTAACGTTGAACAAGGAGAAATGAATGTTTTCCACTGACAAAATAAATATTCTTGGCTATACTATTACGGGGAAAACAATTAAACCAGACCCAGAGTGACTCAGACCACTTTTGGAACTTCCCGCACCAAATAGTTCAGCTTTCCATCGCCGTATAATGGGAATGTTTGTTCATTATTCGAAATGGGTGCCTAATTTCTCTGAGAAAATTCAACCACTGGTACAGTGTAAAACATTTCCCATGTCTGAAAATGCTATTACAGCATTCGAACTATTGAAGAAAATTATTTCCAGTGCTGCTGTGAAATCTATTGACGAATCCGTTATGTTCACCGTAGAAACTGATGCGTCGGATTTTGCTATTGCTGCCCAACTCTCTCAGAATGGAAGACCTGTAGCGTTATTTTCAAGAATTCTTTCAAGTACCGAGCAGAGACATTCATCCGTTGAAAAAGAAGCATATGCTATTGTGGAAGCCCTCCGGAAATGGAGACATTTCCTTATTGGCCGATATTTTCAGTTGATCACTGATCAAAAATCGGTATCTCTCATGTTTGATCACAAGGTTTCCAGTAAAATCAAAAACGATAAAATCATTTGGTGGCGCCTAGAACTATCATGTTTCAGATATGATATTATATATAGACCTGGAATCGAAAATACAGTAGCAGACACCTTCTCGAGAATAACTTCATCATTGTTGAATGAAGATAACAGGAAGACTCTTCATAACCTACATAACTCTCTGTGTCATCCTGGAGTTACTCGAATGAACCATTGGATTCGCTGTGAAAATTTACCTTTCTCTATGGAAGACATTCCAAAACTAACTGCATCATGTCCCATTTGCGCTGAAGTAAAGCCTCGATTCCATAGAAATCGAGGAACTCTAATAAAATCTACATCTCCATTTGAAAGGTTGAATATAGATTTCAAGGGGCCTCTACATTCTTCAACAAATAATAAATATATATTAACTATTGTGGATGAATATTCACGATTTCCTTTCGCTTTTGCTTGTCCAGATATGACCTCTACGACAGTTATAAAATGCCTTGGTCAACTTTTCGTTATTTTTGGTACGCCATCTTATGTATATTCTGACCGAGGAACTTGTTTCATATCTCAGGAACTAAAAGGATTTCTAGGATCACTTGGTATAGCTTCAAGTCATACAACAGCTTACAATCCCCAAGGAAACGGCCAATGTGAGCGTTATAATGGTATTATATGGAGAACAATTCCACTTTCGTTGAAATCACAAAGACCCAGGATCGATCAGTTGGAATCAGTGTTACGAGAAGCTCTTCGTGCAATAAGATATTTGTTATGTACAGCAACCAATTGCACTCCCCACGAGAGGATGTTCAGTTATCCTCGACGATCCTCTAATGGTACTACAGTTCCAACATGGCTTTCTGTTCCTGGTCCGGTATATCTTAGAAAACATGTAAGAACCAACAAGTACGAACCATTGGTGGAAGAAGTTCAACTAATCGAAGCAACCTGATTAAGCACATGTACGCTTTTTGAATGGTAAAGAAACCACTGTTTCAACCCGTCATTTAGCTCCTCAAAGAGATATGACCTTGTTGAGTGAATCAACTTCAAATCTACATCAAGAAAAATCAAATACAAACTCGAATGGCAATACCGATCTAGTTTTGATGTAGAAGCGAAAATCCAATCTTCCACAGGAGACAGCTGAAATTAGTCAAGTACCGATGCCAGAAAGAATAGATGATATTGCTGTTGGACGACCAGTTCGAATTAGGAATTCTCCGAAGTATTTGGAGGACTTCATGATAAACTGAGGAGGGATGAATGTAATATATTGATCTGATCTTCGTTGAGATTTTTGTTCAGTTGATTTTGTCAATGTCAAGTTGTTAAAAGTCGAATGAAGCCTATTTCAGTTCAGGTTTATTTACTACAAGGTTGGATTAAGGAAAGATCAACTTGATATCTACCCGATGGTAGGATTTTTGTGGTTGAAACAAATGTTTTTTCAGCTAGAACTTCATCTTCAGATGAGATATAATATGTCTGGAGCTCTTGCTGAGTCCAGAATCGTTCTAATAGATTATTTAGAGATATGACTGAGCACACTGATGGACATAGATGAGAGTTTGAATTATTAAATTCTTCTACGTTTGAGATAGATTGAGATATGTGATTTATATTTGATAAGATTTGGTGTGAACCTTTTTCGTTTAATTTACCCAATTGAGATAGATTGTCTTGATTGTGACTAGATAAAGTGAGATTACTAGATTCATCCCCTTTTGAATGATGATATAGACAAAGACTAGACAATTTTTGATCTGAACCTACTATTCTAGGTTCACCCATGATATATTTTTTAGATGTATTGCTTTGAGTCTTGGACTATGAAAGAAAGGGGACTCGTAACGCTGTCAACTATTGTGATACCAATGCCCACCAAGTCATAAACTTCATTATCGTTATATGATAGTTCTAAAGGACTAAAATTTTTATTTTATAAATTAATCTTTTCACATGGGAGATTTAAAAATAAAACAATATTGATTCATTTAACTTATATCAAAATTGTAGGCATTAGTAATTAATAATTAAGATCTTTTGGGGTCAGGAATTCCAAGAAACTGAACAATAAATTCGTTAATTTTCAATGAAAAAGTTTCGTAATGTCTTTTCTACTAACATAATTGAATTTATTATGAAATACGTTTTAACTCACTAGTGGGGTTTTATGATTAAAAGCTTATTTTTTAAGATATGAAGGAAAAAGTAGGTACCAAAAAAATAAGTTAGGAAAAACTTACCTATGAAACGAAATTTCAGGTTCTTCCGTTCTGCTAGAACTCTCACACTGGTAATTACAACAATTAACCATCTTAATAAAATCAAAAGTTCACTTTAAAATCACTTTAATCGCTCAATTATCGCAAAAAACTCTCAGGTGTTCAATATGGCGTTGACCACCAAAAAATGGCGTCGGCTTTGAAATATGCATCAAACCGTCACCACAGTTTGTATAGAGAGTTACGCGTCCCCTCTCTTTCCTAGTCTAAGCTTTGAGTACTATTCGATGAAATGTGATACGAGTCTGAGATTTCCAACTGTTTTTGTTGAAATTGAGGTTGACAGATTAGATTGAGGGCTTTTTGAGAAATTGAGCCAGACACAATCCAACCCAGAGATGTATTGACCAAAACGGGAAGAACATGTCCCAATTTTTTGATCCCTACTTGCAATAGATCATAATATAGATCTGCGCGAACTAGCATATCGATATCTGTTAGTAAATTGAAGGTTTTATCCGCTAAACGTTGTTTATAACATTCGGGGATTCTAAATGAGTCATTATTTATTTTTATTTGAGGTAATCTGCGTCTAATGGATTCCACTACTGCAAAATAAACTTGGAATTCTTTAGATTTGTCATATTGAGAGGTGAAAGTGATGTCTGCCATCTTATTAATGACATTGGGAGTGTTTAAAATACCCGATACTTGTACAATGTGATTGTAAGGTTGACATTTTGATTTTTTGACCAAGGACGATGAAATGAAAGACATTTGAGAGCCACTGTCTAACAAAATCCTTATTACAATTGGATTGCCCTCTTTATTTTGGACTATGACTTCGGCTGATGCTAGTAAAATAAAAGATTGTTTATTTGCAATTGTAGACAGTTACGTCTTTGATTGTCAAAATGGATATGATGGGTCATTTTCAGGTTGATGATAGATAGAGTAAAAATTTTGAGACATTTGGTGTAATGAATTTTCACTCGAAGGGTTTTTTGCCTAATGGTTTTGATTTAAATTAAATGAAGTTATCGTGTCATTGTCGATTGGTTCATTTGACTGTGAGGCTCGAGATTGGTCGCAAAACGTTACATTTTTACTAGGGTGTGATTTAATTTGTGATTGTGCTTGAATATCAATATCGGAGGTTGACACTGATAACGATTGATTACCTTCATTAGGTGAAACTGATTGGTACCTGGCGTCGGATTTTTGCCGACCTGAACTGACGAAATTTTGTCTGTTAGTGTGATTTTGATAGTAATCGTTTACAATTCCGGAATTTGAAGATTTTCCACTGTTTAAGATATTTGCTTGATTTAAATGCAACAAGGTGTTGTGTTTTTTGTTACAGAGGAAACATGTATTATTTGATTGGCAATCATTGACAGAATGATTGGGATTTAGACAATTCCAACACAAATGAATATTTTTGGCTTGTGTGGCGTTGTTCGGCGGAGAACATGAAAAATTCTTTACATGAATAAATTTTGTGACTGTTTTCATTATAGTAAACACAATTTTGAGAATATTTCTTGGGTTTTGATGGATAATTACTTGTATTAACTTGTTGTATAGTATGAAATGAGACTTGCTGAGTTTTATAATATTTATTCGGTGAATCTAATTTAGATGTGTGAGGTTCACGAGTGGATTTTTCCACATTTGACTCATTGTGTTTTGATATTGATATATTTTGTAAAACCGTGCATTTTCGATTCAAAAATTCTAATAGTTCTTTTACGATGAGTAATTCTTCCGTATCGCATTTTTTTCAAACGATCGGCGAGTGATAAAGTCAAGTTTTTGTTCTATGAGTTTTGTGAGCAACGAATCTAAAAGTTTCTCTTTTGTCACATTTACATTTTCTAGATTTTGCGTTATGGAAACAATTTCTGCAATGGATGGTTTTAAATTCTGTATAGAACAATGAGATAATTCGGATATTTCTAAGAGGCGATTAAATATCTTAATAACATTTTATCTTTTATTCAAACATTTTTGTTCAAGAAGTTTTGAAACAGTCTTAAGACTATCTTCAGATACATTCCAAGACTTGACAAGTTTAAATGGTTCGCCCCGTAGATATGACAACAAATAATAAAACTTTTCAAAATTCGATTTTAATTTTTCATTATTTACGATTAACGAGGTGAAGAGATCAATGAACGTTGGATAGTTTTCTGGCTTACCATCGAATGGCGGAATTTGAATTGATGGTAAAATTATATTTGACGTGGTTATAAGTGTTGCTGGAGGTGTATTATTTGATTCAGATACATTTCAAGCATTTAATTTATAAGGGATATGGCGTCTAGATAATTATTTTCAATAACTTCACGGGGTTCACGTAGATCTTCCGTTTCGTCCAATAATTCAATCTCATCTTGGGCATCGCTATATTTTGTGTAAAACGTTTCTAAGGATTTCAGTCTGTCTTGTAATTTGAACTTGTCTTTGGATTCTTTATTAGCATCTATCCATTTCATTATTTTTGTAATTTGAGCTTTGCTTGTAGCTCTAATTCTGGTAAGATTTTCCATTACTATTACGAGATTTATTCACGATAAACTAGAGTTCTGATAAGCTTATTTCTCACGATAAAGGATAAGAAAAATGACCATTTATTTAAATATTTTTCAAGAGTTATATATCGAATACATATAATTTTTTAAATTATTGACTATGAAATTGACAGTTGTCTCATCTTTTTACTAAATTCTAGATAACTTTATTGTTAAACAAACTATTTTTAACTAGAATAAATCTCAAGAAAAGTTTTTGTGAACTTTTGACAATGCTTAACTATACAAAATTTGAAAAGTGTTTTTGACAGACACTTAGATATTTTTGATATATGTGTTTTTTATTTATTTAGACACAATTAGATAGTTTACCCACGACCACCCCTGTAAGTAGTCAAAAACACACAGTCGGCAATCAATGTAAGACGTCTATTACGCACGGTTAAACAAAACGCACGGCTGTAAAGTAAATCGCACGGCTTCCATAGGAACCACTTAGCAACTGTCATTTTATTCAAAATGTATTACTTAGATATTTGACGTTGAATTTTGTTTTATATATAAATGGTAGATAACATTTATTAGATATGAGGTTGCATTTAATACTCAGAGTTATTTGGAATTATATGATCTTTTAGCTGCCTGAATATATCTCATATTAGTAAACAATATTATATTATACACCAAGCGACTAAAGTGGCCCATTTAATCCCGCGGGTGGTGTTGGATTCCCGAGGGAAGTAATCCACCTAAGGGATTGATTTCACTTTAGTCGAGAGGTGTATACGCTATTTTATGCAATTCCGGTAATTCTACATACATTTTTAATAAAAATAAATACTACTTAGGACGGACTTTTACTAAACTTGGCTGGGCATCGAGGGTGAACTTCTAAGATGCTTGGCTGGGCATCGAGGAGCGACTTTTATAAAACTTAGCTGGGCATCGAGGATGTACGTTTTTACTTGTAATTTAAATAACTTAATATGATTATAAACACAAGTACAAGTGGGTCGTAGGTAAAGTATAGTACGTAACTCGTGTTGTAGCGCATTTTACGCACTCACGGAATTACGTAACTCTTCCGTTCGTGCGTAAAATGCTTCTTACAACACACGTTACGTAATATACTATTATCTGACCTTATTTGATATGGAAATTGGACTTTCATACCTATTTCTTAGACACAACAGTATCTGTTTCCCTAGATACAACAGGATCAGTTGAGACTGCGCTAATCCTTTTTTTATAGTTAGGTTTTCCTGCAAACTTTGCACAAATTTTCGAAATGACTTTGTTAACCGCACAGAGATGTATTAAACACTTTCAGACCGGAACCGTCTGGAACTGCAAGCTTGACAATTGGATATCTGAGACTTTTAGAAAAAATTCATATCCGGACTCGAAGTTCGACTATGGGCAAGGTTTCGATTATTTAGGAAGGAATTATTTTATTTAGAGTGGACTGTAGAATTGTTATTTCTCTCCTTCACTCTCAGGTACCACGCAGAAGACCTTCGTTTTCTTGATTAGGAAGCTGAATACATATCTTCTATTGGCATTCAAACGCTTTACTTATGATCGGCACTTAATTTATTTTTTCCTATTTGTATAGTGTTTGTTAATTATGAACTGGAACTTTTTCTCGAATGACAAGAATATATAATTATTCATTTGTCTTATTTCTCCATCAATACAATGATATAACTGTCTTATTTATTTTTCGATGACAGTTGTTGTCAACACAATACCGTCAACTGAGGTGAAGGTGGACAGTCGGGGTGAAGATGGACAAGACGTAGTTTCTGATCAAATAAATTCGTGACGCAACTGACATTCGACCTTCGGCCAATTTGGCGGTGAGTATTTCATCAGTGTGAATGTAGTAAGAAAGTGTGTTACATTTGGCGCGGTTTTTAACGGTAAGTTGATTTTTTAATTATTTAAACAATTGATTTAAAAAGTGCTATTTTGGCAATTTGTTTTTTATAACTATTGTATGTATTATACTGATGTTCCTAGAATGTCCATTTTTGGCCACAATGTAGACTACAGTATAAGTAACTAACCAATAAAATTTTCAACTAATCTGCCAAAAGTTATTGAGTCCCGTAGCGTCACATTAAAAAAAATTCTTATCCCAGGGTACAGTTGGACACCAATATGCCGCGTGTATATGATAGAAAAGTGGGCAAGAAACTCAACTGATACTATTTGCTTTGTACAATAAAGAAGGCGGAGGAAGAAGTTAAATTAAAGAAACTTAGTTTTAGGGAAGCTGCGGAAAAGTATTCAATTCCGAAATCGACCTCATTTAATCACGTTAAAGGAAGAAAAAATAAGAAGAAATATGGAGGTCAAACCGTACTAACTTCCGATGAAGAGACATATCTAGCAGAAGGGATAATGAGTGCCGCTAAGTGGAATTTTCCATTAACCATAAAAGACGTGAAAACTCTAGTGTAATCATATCTGGATCGGCTGGGATGAACCATTACAATTTTCCATGATAATGTTCCTGGAGATGAATGGGTGAAAAATTTCCTCAGCAGGCACAGAGAATTATCTGTACGGCTATCCCAGAATATGAAAAGGGCTAGAGTCCAAGTCAGCTCTGCTGTTATGACCGCATATTTTACGGGATTGCAAAAATCTATAGAAAATGTTCCTGCGAAAAATATCGTCAACTACGACGGAACCAGTTTTTCCGACGACCCAGGAAAACTTAAAGTTCTGGCCAAAAGAGGAGCAAAACACTGTGATCGCGTTATGGTTAGCTCAAAAACAAGCATTTCGGTTATGATTGCTGCAGCAGCTTCCGGCTTTGTTCTTCCCACCTTACGTAGTGTACAAGGCACAACATATTTATCCGACATGGATAGAGAACGGTCCTTCTGGCACGGCTTATAACCGGAGTAAAAGTGGTTGGTTCGATCAGTTTTGTTTCGAAGACTGGTTCTATAAAATTGCTCTTCCATACTTTTCAAAGCTTCAAGGCAAAAAAGTGATCATCGGTGACAATTTGTCCAGTCACATATCCGTAACGGTTATCAACAAATGTCTTTAACATGACATCAGTTTCATATTGCTCCCCCCAAACTCCACCCACATCTGCCAGCCACTCGATGTGGCTTATTTTAGACCAATGAAGGAAGCGTGGAGATTTGTCTTAAGACAGTGGAAAATGAAAAATCGGGGAGTCTTTCAGAAGAGCGATTTTCCAAACTTTTCAGAGAATTAACATGCGATCTTCGAATAATGTCAAATCAGGATTTGCAGCATGTGGAATAGTTCCTTATGATCCTCAGCGAGTGTTGAAAAAACGGGCGGATTATCAAGAAGTTAATGTTGAGAAACATTGGACTGACAGTGTCGTTAGCTTTTTTAAAGAGCACTTTGCTCCTCCAACTCAAACAAGAAAGCCAAGAGCTAAAAAAATGGCCATTCAACCTGGCCGAAGTGTGACATTTACTGAAGACAATAGTGACATCGAACATGCAAGCGACAATGATCTCCTGTGATTCAAACGAGAAAGCCAAGACGTAAGAAAATAACTATTATTGAAGATGACACTGAAGTCGAAGAAGAAAACTACAATCAAGCTATGTCGGACCAATCTGAAATAGAAATAATAGAAGATGAACTACACGAACTATACTAAGACGAGGCTGAGCCAAGTACAAGCAACCCTGCTCCAACCAATGATAAGACTGAATTAGTTCCTACTAGCATCGGAGATTTTGAAAAAAACCAATACGTCCTGGTGAAATTTGAATCAACTAAAAGAAATCTAAATATTGTAGGTCACGTTGAAGACATTGATGAGATGTTTTTAACAGTTAAGTTCCTTAGGAAAAAATTTGTAGAAAAAATGGGGCATTTTTACGTCTATCCAGATGTTGAAGACCAATCGATGGTGTCAAAGTAGGATGTTATTTATGTTTTACACCAACCTGTAGAATTAAGACCAAACCGTTTTCAGTTTCGAGATAATTTAACTTATGACACCATAGGTTAATGATTTTATATAATTTTTAGGTATTGTGTTCGTTTTTTTTGTTCCAGAAAATATTTTATTCATTTTTTTACTGGTATTTTGTTAAATATTTTTTGTTTTTTACGTTATATTTTTTTCTAGAAACTAGTTAAAGTTAATGTTTTGTGATTTAGGAATAAACTGTTATTTTCTACCTACAAACGTTTTTCATTGGCCCAGCAAGGATGCAAATTTTTGAAAACAAACATTAGAGTTGTCCAACTACACCCAGTTCTCATTGAAAGTTGATTTACTTGGTTTTGAAGCCATGTCCAACTTCATCCCTTTTTCTGGGTAGAGTTGGACACTACTTAAAAAAAATATTAGCGATTCTATAATTTTTGCAAAACTCGTATTTAGCTCATATTAAGGGGTAAACCAAAGGCAATTTTCATGATTTTTTTCAAAATTTTTGAGGCGCTTCTAACGATGTTATCTCAAAAAAACGTTTAAATTTGTCCACCTTCACCTCAGTTGACGGTACCTACTTTTGTTTACAATTTTATGCGTCATAATGACTTATTACTATAACATTTAAAGAATATGAACCCTACACAGCAAGTAATACATTTTATTTTTATGTATAGAGAAACTTTCAGATGTTACTAATTTTGATATAATATTTAGAGTTTACAGATAGAATATGACAAGTGAATATTTGAATTTTAATAACTCACTGCGAATAATTCTCATAAATTCTAAACAACTGACAAGTTTGATTTTCTTCGACACGACGTCTGTACGTATGAGTGTATGGACGTATATGTATATATATATATAGCTCGCATAACTCGCGATAAGTAGAAATTTGAAATAAATATAAAAGTATTTTTTTTACAAGCAAGTCGCTTCTACCACTGGGGTAATTAGCGAAAAAAATATGTTTTTTTTTCAGGCTGAGATGGTAAGCTCATGTTCAAATGGGACCTTCTTAGAACTAGGACAGTGTTGGATTTATCCCCAAGAGGATGCCTACCAACCAAACCCACCTCTGTCTCTCCGTTACTCCCTCCTCGGAATCACTACCCTACCATACTTCAAGGCGGGCGGCGGTTCCTCACACACTCTCCAATCAAATATGGGTGATTCATAGTTTTGTTAATATCTTGTTGTCACTTAGATATTTAAAAAGATTCTGTGTATTACAGTTTTTGCCAAGAACTTGTTCTAAATTGTTGCTGAGGTATATTAGCTCTCAATCCTTTTATCAAGGATAAAGGACTCCTCTGCGTCGGAGGCCGTTCGCGACATGCAGACGTTCCTGAGCCTCATAAGCATACCGTGCTCCTTCCTGCAAAAAACCACGTAGTTTCCCTCCTGCTCAAGAGAGAGCATATCAGATTGGGACACGCTGGTGCCCAATCCGTTCTTGCTAACGTCCGCTTGCAATATGAGCCCCTGAATGGAATCAGGGAAGTAAAAAGAGTGATACATGAATGAATGACTCGTTTCCGTTTCCGAGCTGTTTCTGCTCAACAAATCATGTCCGACTTGCTAGCAGACGGAGTAAGGCCTTCGAGACCCTTTGAAAGGGTAGGCATCGACTACTTTCTTTATACAATCATCCCGCCTCCGAAAGGCTCCTATCAAAAAGTGTTACATGGCGGTTTTCATATGCATGACCACAAAGGCCATCCACTTGGAGCTAGTGTCCTCCTTATCAACAATCCTTCCTGCGTGCACTTAAACATTTCATTTAACGTAGGGGAATTCCTACCATCATCTACAGTGACAACGCCACCAATTATGTAGGCGCCAGAAATTATTTGAAGGAATTGCGCGAATTCTTCTCTAATTCAGATTTATCCGATCACATCAAAACATTCGCTTCTGGCCTCCCATTGGGGAGGTCTGTGGGAATCCGCTGTCCGTGGTGCCAAAAGACACCTGCAATGTATTGCTGGAAACTTTCAACTCACCTTCGAGGAGTTGAGTACCGTTCTCACACAAATTGAGGCAATTCTAAACTCTAGACCATTGTGTCCTATATCTAGTGATCCCAATGACTTCCAAGTCCTAACTCCCGGCCATTTTCTGATTGGCTGTCCTTCAACCTCCTATCCTGACCACAGTATCACACACCTTATCATAACTTATCACACAGACTTGCATACTGGCAGGGATGTTCTCAAATGCAACAGTACTTCTGGAAACGATGGACTACAGAGTACTTAAACCATTAACAAAATCGGCCCAAATGGCTAGCCCCTTTGAAGAATCTCCAGGTCAGTGACTTGGTCCTGTTGAAGGAAGATGATACTCCTCCCCTCCACTGGCCTTTGGCAAGAATTGTCGAGGTTATGCCAGGCGTGGACCAAAGAGTCCGTGCTATAAAACTCCGTACCAAAGAAGGCACATTCGTCAGACCGATTACCAAGATTTGTCCTCTGCCCAGTGCAGACTCCAGTCCGTAATCAAGCGGACCAACCTACACACAGTTGCTTCGTTGATTTCATTCTCGGGTTGTCTTTCGATGATAGTATCGTCGCGCCATTTCATTCGCGCGTTGTTCCACCTTTCCTTGCTTTTCCTTCTTATTGAAATCAGAGATTTCAACGGGCGGAGTATGTTGAAACCACACACGTTCAATAATTTGTTATTTTCATGTATAGTGTTCAGAACACATCCAAACAATTATTTTATTCAAAATTAAATGAGCTGGGCTTGTCTCTGCGCATTTTGTTTTAGATATATGAATAAATGTCAATGTCAGTGTCAACCAATTTTTTCCAACCAGAGCGGTCTCCCAGTTAAGACCTAAATGTTTAAGTATTTACAGAAAGTAATACATTTCTTCTTTCCTGCGAAGTAAATTTGTTCGTATAAAGTTAAAGACAAGTTGTTTTTATAGTATTTATAGTGTTTTGGAAACTAAAAGGAGAAAAAGTAAGATTGTTCTTTATTCTTAGATTAAACTGAAAGGCTTGTCCCCATTCATTGTTTCAACTGTATATATTTCTGACGTCAGTTAAATTTTATTAAATATTACTGAATTGTTGATGAGATAACAGTTTATTCATTTTCGCCCAGAACCGGCTACTACGAAGACGCAGTCCACTAATCGAAGGCAAATTTCTCCAAACTGTGTTAAGGTAAAACGGCCGTAACAATACAGTAGCCTATTTTTTTCAATTTATGTTAATTTGGCAAAAATAAAATTTATTGACATTCTTGATCATTTTTCTATTTAGGTCTAGCAATGATCTTAAAATAAAATAGTCAGCATATTAAAAAATATATCAATCACTAGATTGAATTATTATTGAATAATATGTTCACATGAATTTTGAAGTCATGAAAAATATCGCAAAAATGTTCGATGTTTATTCAGATAGGAAATTGACTAAAGCTCTTAATGAGAGGCGAAAATATCTAAACATTATAAGAAAATATAAAAATTCAATTAGATACACAATTTATGAAGTAATAGAAATTTTATTATAAATTATACATGTTAACTTATTTACAAATATTTTTCATGAAGGTATTTTTGGAGTTCAATTAATTTTGTTCTTCTTCCTGCCCAAGTATTGTCCAAAGCGCTCTTCGTCCTTCTAAAATAAAATAATAATATTCATAAGCCTTAGAAGAATTAAATTGAGTGTAAAAGAATTAAATTGAGTGAATGAAACGACGAGTACTCAGTGTGTATTTATTATTAAAATGCAGCTAAGCGCTTTCGGACATTAGGCCATTCTTAAAGCTGTCCTATAAAATTATAATATTTGTAAAATTTGAACGAACAATTCAAAAAAAGTTAAACTCACGTCATAAAAAATATCCTATAACAGGTGTCAAACAACATCCAGTGAATAAAAATAAAAATGATGAAATCTATGATGTTAAGTCATAGTTACAATGAAATGATTGAAAACATTAAAATACCCCTTTAAGAGGGTGTACAAGTGTATTTCACATCATGAAAAGTCCCATTCAGAAGTGTAAACTAAATGACAAGTTTGACGTTAATATACGGTGGCTAATAAGCCAGCGTGCCGTAAAACAAGAAGTGTATAACAATACAACGTGTTTGTGTGATGAACATTTTAAATTTAAAGATGAAGTTAAATATGTGCTAAAATTGAAAAAATAAAAGAAAAATAAAAAACTCCATTCAAATTCCCAACATTCATCTAGCTTAGATTAATAGGAAACACCCCTCCACCCTTGATTGTCTATAGAAAAATGACTTAGGGGTTGGATCCATCCCCAGCCAGTCAGGAAACATATATGTGTGAAATGCTAGATAACATAAATTAAAGAATTAGTTGTAAATACAGCCATGGAGGAGTTTACATAATCTAGTGGCGAAGGTGGAAAAGTACGCTGGCAAGGTGAACCCAACAGCTGATGGCCTCCCATATGAATTAGATGAGAATGGGCGTCAAAAACACAATGTGGTTGTTCAATTCAGGTTAATTGTTGCACACCTAGACCCATACTACGCATGTACAAGAAGAGAATAATTCATAGGACTATGTTAAGAGTGAAAGGGTAGGACAGAATATGATAAGAGCTGCAAGATAAAGAATACTTGTTGACGAGCCCAACTATGACCCATACATAGCTAGGCTACAAGGAAACAATATGGTTAAGAAGTTGTTGATAGTTATGACAAACCTAGATCCATACTAGGCATGTACAGGAAGAAACGGGGTGGGAGTGTAAAGAGAAGAAAGAGATGGCGGATATGCCAGAAGTTGTAGTCAGGAGAGAAGAAGTCAAAGGAACGTGTATGACAAACCTACATCCATACTAGGCATGTACAGAAGAGAGGAAACCTATTGAGATTATAAAGAGAAGAAAGGATGGCAGCTATGCCAAAATTGTATGAAAAGGGAGTAATGTGGTTGTGAAGTTATAAGATAGTGGTGAAAAACCTAGATCCATACTAGGCCTATCACGAAAAAGAGGAGACTGAGGAAGAGAGTAGCTAATAGTGGAAAGATAGCAGATGTGCCAGCAGTAAGAATAGATATGCCATACCTAGAACCATACTAGGCATGCGCAGGAGAAGAAGAAAAATCAAGGAAAAGTGAAAAGGAGGGTATGATTCGCTCAAATTTATAAGATAGCTTGTATGCTGAACCAAACTATGACCAATACATAGCCGGGTGTCCGACGTACACTGTGGTAATCAAGAACCAGTTCCAAGAACAAACCCTGATCCATACTAGGCATGTCTCAGATAAGTTCCATGAGGGGGGGTTTTCATTCCTATTATTTCAAAATTAAATTCACTAGTGAGACAAACTATGACCTAAACATAGCCTGGTGACTATCCAACAATGTGTTTGAGAGATGATTGTAGAACTAGCCGTAAGAATAAACCTAGACCCATACTAGGCGTATCCATGCATAGTTCTAGGAGTGGAAAGAAAAATTATTAGTAAGAAGATATGATGAATTGGTTATTGGATGAAGTATGAAAGTTTCTGGGTGTCTGGAAAACAATGTGTAATGCAGTGATAGATGTAGTGTAAATGTGAGAGGTGAATAAGGTTGAGCAAACTTAAAGTAGATGAAAGAAGAAATAGAGGTAAAGAATGGATAGCTGCATTTCAATAATAAATACACACTGAGTACTTGTCGTTTCATTCACTCAATTCATATCTATTGTGTACTCCATACACACAGAAAGTTTTAAATAAATTAGTCATCTATTTGGTCAGGTTGAGGTGTTGGGTAGATTAGTTAGAGCTCTGGAATCAATTAATCGCCAGCAAATTAAATGTGACTTCAACAAAAAGTTTTGAATATCGTTGTAATGGTCAATTCCACATTCATTTTAATTCATCACATTATTCAGTTATCTATTATGTTACTTGCACCTATGTAGATATATAATTTCATGTTATAAGTAGACATTTCAGCAATTGTTGAGTGAATTCTAGAGGAAGAAGAGCCTAACATTAGAAGTTTTCATTAATTGATTGGAATATAAAGTAGGTAATTCATAGTGATAATATTTACTAAACCAAAATTTCATTCAGCCTTCACAATTAACCCGACCCTGGGAAAGAAATATTTTAACTTTGAAGTAGTCTATCAGAGTACAAGAAACCTATATTGTACATTGAGGCATAGCCTATATAATTCATTGTAAATTTATTTATTAGCATGAATTTTCTTTTACATTGTTATGTAAGCATATTACTCACTGAATAAGTTAGGGCATAACTAGCCTATTCAATTCGGTTCATTCAATACCTGAGTAAAATTACGTTTTCGTAAGAGGAGAGAGGTTGTTTCTCAAATATTTTATATCAAAACAAGAGCCAACTGATGTTTGTGTTCTAGGCCTACTTCTTTATTGGTGTCAGATTGTTTCTGTGGGCTATCGTGCTTCGAGAAGACTACTTTCTCCTTTCAAAGATGAATGGTCAGTTTTTTATATCCTAAATCTTCTCTGTTTTTAATGACAAAATCTAAAAGTATATTTAATTTACTATCTTCTTCTATGAGATTATCCAGAGGTTTTGCTTGGTTCAACCATGATATTGGTTTATTGTCTTCAAATTTATTCGAAAATTTTATATGGAATAACGGAGTTGATTCTCCAAATACTTCTAATCGCCTTTTAGTTTATGTGATTATTTATTTAGGGCTTTCAGACAAAAGGAGCTTTCTTTTTATGAGCCATTCAGAAAAAAACTTCTTCTCAATCTTGCCTTATCCTTATGTAATTTCAAGCATCGGAATGAAGCTCCGTGTCCTCTTTCACCTATTTTTCAACGCCTTTAGTTCCTAGCAAAATTTTCATATCCTACAGTGTTTTCGCATAATTTCGTCCTATTTCCTCTATCTGGTTAACCCCTAGTCTTCTTGGTCTTCCTATTTGCTTATTCTTTGGTTTACCTACCTCCATTATTTTCTTAGCAATTATTTGTTGGCTTATTATCATAATATGTCAATACCAATTTAACTTAACTTTAAATTGTCCGAATATCAGTTATCAAAAACTTTAAAATATCAAAAATTAGAGAACATGTATTGAAGTATAAAGGAAATATGTTCATATTACGTTGTCCACTCATATAATAATTTATAATAGGGGAGGCCGGGGCCACAATTAACAAAAATTGCATATTTATTTGTAATTCCGAAATTATTCAATATTAAGACCTGATTTTTGCGTCAATTGGTACTTCAAATGATTAGGTATCATGTTAATAACATTAATAAAAGATTGAATTATTGATGTCTTAAACAGACGTTTGTTAATTCTTACCCCGTCCTTGGGACAAAAACTAACAGCTCTGGAGCAAGTATTAACAGGATGTTATACAAACTAATCCTACGAAAGAAAACGAACATGAGAATGACATAATACTTTATTATTTAAAAATATTCTATAAACTATAATTATAGACTAACTAAGTATTATATACTATATTAAGAATTAGAAAAACTATTCGTACTCATCGTCATCTGAATCACAATTCAAGCCAATGAATGATGTGATATCACCCTTGATGCACCCAACTTTGGCCCATTATTTACAAGAGATACATTGTATCCAATCATCACCTGATAAATCATCCTTATACAACATACCACTAACAATGCAAAAACATTCATCCTCTTCATCAGAATTATTGCTTTCGTTCAATATTCCTTTATTTACCTTTTATATTTTCTCGTCTTTCTTTCCCTTCCCTTTACCTTTTCCTTTGTCTTTTTTATGCTTTTTTTTTCTGTTTTCTTTCTTCCATTTTCCTCTTTTTCAGTTCTCTGATGTGTTGATCTTCTTCTAACGCATTTTTTAGCCCGTTTACGATTGGATGGAGCTCAAGGTGGAGCTTTTGGCACAGGTCTTACAGTTTCAATTGAGAAATCACTAGAATCCCTCTGCAAACCTGATGGTCCAGCTACTGGCCCATTAAACACGCGCGCAGTAACTATAGTTAAGCTGTCCAAATTGGACATATCGTTCAGTAATTCAGAATTATTTGAATTTGATGACAGATCTTGATTCGTCGGGTCCGGACGGTCCGTGACATATGATGACGCAAAGTCCTAATATTGGAAGACTTTGTTGTTAAATGGCCAGATACCAGATTTCCAGAATGCGTTTATCACATTCCTCGGATTCAATGCCAGAGGTATCTTCAACAATACCAGGGAGATCATATATGGTCATAGTTTTTCCGGGATTACTACTCATCGAAGAAGTTTGCGCTCTATTTATATAATTTTTGAGTGGACCATAGACTCCAACATCAAGAGGCTGTAGGTGATGGGAGCAATGAGGTGTGAATGACAATAAAATAATATTATTTTCCTTGACTTTGTTAACCACATGTGAGCTGTGGTTGTCCAGTAAGAGTAAGACGGGATCTTCTTTCGACGGCTTCACATGATGAATAAAATAATCAATGAATTTTCCAAACTCTTTTTTAATCATCCAGCCCGATTGATTTCCAACTCCTATGCATTCTGGTGGTCCATTCCTAACAAGTATGTCATTGTAACGAATACGAGGAAAGACTAACATTTAGGGTATGGCATTGCCAATAGCATTTGTTGCTACTGCAAGTGTAACTAGTACACCTACCTCGTTAAGCAGATGTTACTGCACCGACCTGCTTTTTGCCTTTTCCAGCAACAATCTTGTTCGGCTTTTGCACGGTTGTTATATCTTGAAAATTGTGATTATTATAAAAGTGTAATGTAAATACTGACATAAGATTAGTAAGGTAGCCAAGAAGACAGATACCTGTTTCGTCAACATTCCAAATGCGAGATGGTGTGAAGCTGTATTTTTCTAGCACGCTTCTATATTCCTCAAAAAAGTTTTGAACGTTAGTTCTATTAAATGAAGTCGCTCTGCTCAAACTGGTGGCTTCAGGGCTTCGTACCGCCAACCTCGAATTTCTCTTTATGAAATTAGTGAACCAGTCATTACCGGCCATCTGGTTAACATGCCGGGACTCTGGTACATTCTCAACATTGTAAAACTTAGCACATTGATATGCTAATCGGGTAGTAATCCGAAATGAATATTGGAACACTTCAACAAATACTCTGCTATAATTTCTTCTTGTGCAGCAATGAAAACTAAGCGGGTTTTCTGGTGACCCACTGCTGCTTGTGTACCCGATTTCTTTTTTTTCACGAAATTATAGAGTGGAACGTGACAGAGCTCAAACTCTGTCGCTACTTCTCCATACTTTCTATTTATCTCCATTATTTCCATCGCAGCCAACTCGTAGACCTCTAAGGATTTAGTTCCCCTTGTAGTCTTTTTTTATACGTTCTCATTCTGTAATAAAATGGAACGAAATTTTTTTTTATAATTATCATACCCAGTCTATAATCTTGTTAATACTAGCCCCCAAATTTGGGGTAGGTATGAACACGTTGATTCTAACCCCGTTGATTTGTTAAGTTCATTCCCAAAGGAATATTTTTGATTGCAAATGCCATAAGAAAATATTTCTTAAAAAGTTAGTCAATTGAGCTACACAGCCTCATTAAGTAGGAAACAGGCTTCTAGAAAGATGAGAAGCATAATAACAACGCCGTAAATTTTGAGCACAAATCAAAAAAAATCAAGGTTAAAATGTTCGTTACGTGCGTAATAAATTGATACGGTACACATGTGTCTTGTAGGATGCGTGGAAAACAACTGAAAAATACCGAGTCATGTGGCGTGATCTAGATGGCGTTTTGAACCGCGCGCTGTAGATTTAACTTGTATGGTTCTCAAGAAATTCTCTTGTTAATACATACCCCTGTTAATTGTAGCCCCGGCCTTCCCTACTGGGCCTTCTTAACAATTATTGTGATATCTTACGATCAGAATTCAGTTCATTCATCGTTTTCCTTCTCCCCGCTTCTTCTTACTGGCCGTTGCACATTGTGGACATCAATAGGGATTGAGGAGATTGTCGAAAACTATCTTCTCCAGAGTCCAATGATTATCATATAATATGCTATTTTAATCTCACAAATTCAAATGATTTGTTTGAAATGATACGAAGTTCAGCTTTGCATCTGAGAAAATGTGTTAATCTTGATGAGTTTGTGGTGAAGAATTATTCCTAGCATTTGTTCACACTTTCTTCATTTTTAAGACATACTTTTGATAGTTCGAAACTAATGACTTCATGGATACCCAACCACTACACATCATTTACTCTCTCGGAAAGACAAAAAAAACTGATTGTATCTGTATCCTCGTAACACAGTTGTATAAATGTTGGTTTGGTGATAAATCAAAACCGATTTCGACAGAATTTTACCATTCGAAAATCCGAGACCGAAAATTATATATTTTCCTATTACTGAGCCGATCAAAACTAATAGTACCTACCACTATCCTAGATAATAAATTTTCAATCCTACTCTTGGGCGGTGTTATCAAGCTGTACCTATAATTTTACTTCAGTAAAATAAAATCGCCTACACAGTATCCATCATGTAATATTTCAATTTCTTGTAACACTTTTGATATTACTTCACATCATTCCAAAATGCTGGTTTTCCTAAGTATTGCGGAAAGCATAACATCATCGCCCTTCCCAATAACTATTCATATTTTAAATATTCTGTAATAATGTAAGTATGCGAGAGCTAAGAAAATTGTTTAAGTAAATTGAGAAACATACTTCAACCCTCTTTGAAACACGAGAAAACTCCTGAGAATGAGGGTTCATCAGAATATTTATGAAGACAGGAAATTTCGATGTTGAAAAATTAGATAAGTAATTGGCTGTGTCAGACTTGCGGAACTGAGGGGACCTGTTCATTTATGAGTTTTTCCAGATAACTGGTCCAAAGTTGAATGAATTAAAGAAACTTAAGAAGTTTGGTCAACAGCGTTTATTTGTGTATGATATCCGATATATTTGTGTAACTTCGCCTTCAGCGTAAAATCATGAACAAAAAATAAAAAAAAAAGAGTATCAGATATGCCTGTGACATTCTTGTAATTTTTTATGATAGAGTCTATCAATTCATAACCTGCGGCAATTAATGCCCGGCGCCTAGTAAAGCCCAAAAATAGAAACATATTAGGTTCGTTGCAAGCACCTGTAATATTACTAATATACTTGCGCAGTTAAAATAAATCGTTCCAACCACCTGAAATTACTGGTTCAGAATTCTCGATTACTATCAGTTCTCTGTTCCATCTCCTTTGCAAACCAGTAAAATTACCGTTCAAACGATTCTTGCTAGATAGCGAGTACCAAAAGTTCTGAAATTAGGGATCATGCGCAATGGCAACATTTTTGTTTTAAATTTTCAAATTTGTTTTTTATGGGAAGTGTAAATAGGTTATGGAAGTGGGTTCTTAGATTTTGAGCTGTTTACACCTGTGACTGTTTCTTATCTACGACTGTTTCTTGGTTAAGTTGTTGATTGTTGTTGTAAATGAAAGAAGAGGGAAGAACGGAACCGAAATGCTAGAAGGCAATACCTATATTTTTTGCACCTTGTTAATTTTAATGAATATTCTTTTTTTTTTTCATACAAGTAGAACTGGAAGAAATTTTTGTTCAAGCAGTGCTGCAGTCGATGGTGATAGTGAAAATTCTCCTTTTTGGGACACCAAATTATAGGAAAATATTAATCCATTTGTACAGAAAAACACAGAGCTTGTTTATTTTTTGAAGTTATTATTCAAAGGTTTAGATATACCGCGTGCATCTACTAAACTAGTTTAAAATACGTTACAACCGTTTGGTAAAAGATTACCGATAACATTAATTCCTCTTACGCATGCGCATTAAACAGTACAATTACTGGTTATGTACGACAACAGAATTGTTGGTTGGAACGAACCTATTATTAAACCTGGCAATGCCGATTCAACCCCCACCACGAGTCAATCATATCCGCCAATTTCGACCCCGCTGACATTTAGAATCGTCGTTAGTACTATCCAAGGTTGTGAGCATGTGCGTTGCAACGTCCAGTGTTATAAATTTCGCGCGCCATGTTTTGTTTACAATTTAGTGTTTCTAAAGAGTTTTGATTCGGCTACTACTGCCAGTGGTGTTCCTCAGTCCCTACCGCATATTTCGACAAAAAAATAATTGCGAAAAGGTAAGAGATTGTTGAGTTTTTTAATTTATAACTTTTAATTGTCATGTCGGCTATTAAGGCCCATTAATATTCTGCGATTAAGGCCCGGGCCTTATTGAACGTTGATAAATGTTTTTCTTTGTTTTTCAGATATTTACAAAGAATATGCCTAGACGACTTGCACAGTGGAGCTCAGAGCAGATGCAAAGGGCTATAAATGTGGTAAATGACGGAGTACTGTCTCAAAGGGAGGCCGCATATCGCTACAGAATCCCCAGAAGGACGTTTAGAAACCACCTTAAATCAGGAAAGGTAGAAAGAAAGTTAAGCAGGGCTGCAGTACTGATGAAAGAACAAGAAAATGAATTTGCTCTACGAATTATTCGTTTATGTGAAATAGGACTACCATAACTCCAATCTTGAAAATATCATTAAACATCCATTTCGTGTGATCAATGTGATCAAGGAAGTCGCCGGTAAAGATTGGCTTCACGCATTCTTGAAACGAAACCCGCAATTTTCTAAACGGAAAGCTCAATTAATGAACCCAGGAAGAGCGCAAAAGTTGAACAAATATATTGTAAGCGATTATTATTCTGAAATTTACCAAAAATGGATATTCACCAAAACCCTTTGAACTTGTTTAACATTAGTAAAAAGGGTTGCCGTTTGACTGTCCACCACGAGCAACAAGTAATTGGACAAAGAGGTGCGAAACGAATTCACATGGTAGCACATGAGCAAGCTTAATATGTGACTACTGCGGGGTGTTGTGATGCACTTGGAAACACCATACCCCTATGGTTATTTTTTAAAGGTGAAGATTGAAACCAGAATGGCAAGATGCTTTACCGGCTGGTGAAAATGTCAGATAAGGGTAGCATTACAACATCACTTTTCATTCAATTTATTGAACATCTAGCTCGCTACAAAGGTAAGGGGCCGGCGTTACTAGTTTCTGATGGAGCCTATAGTCATCTGGATATTTCTATTGTGGACGCTGACTACCGTTCTGGAATTACATTGTTTTGTCTACCGTCAACTCCAACCACTGAATAAGGCAGTTTACAGATTCTTTGAGCATCACTTGGATCAAGATCTGCTTAAATTCTGGGATACGCATCCAGATCGACGTCTTAATAAGAGTCGATACGGTAAACTTTTAATCAAAGTCTGGCCCAAATGTATGACGCCTGAGAATATTATTAGCGAATTTTAAGCCACTGCAATGTTTCCACTTGATCCACAAAGGACTCCAGAGTAAGCATTTGTCCCATCACTTGTAAGCCAGCGCCATTTAGAAGACCCTGAACGACCTGTACCCGATGAAGGAAGTCTGCGAGACAACACAAACAGCAGTGTAATTCCGAATATTTTAGAAGTTGATAACGCTACAAATATAACGGATCATAGATCTGAGTCCGATGATGAGTTAGAAGACATACCGCTAAACAAGCTAGCAAAAATCGTGAAAGAGTCAGCAATAGCAGAAAGCAGCAAATATGGAGAACAAAAACCAGTAAAAAATGACGAATCACGAAGATCGCCGGGGGAGGGGGCACAGCTACAGGTAAAACGTTGACAGACAACATCATGATGGACACTAGTAATAACGTTCTCAATAGGTCTTTTAAGAAATTGCTTCCGACTTCTGAGCTTCTTGCAACAAAGAATAAAAATAATAACACAGCTGACTTCGACAATTATATCAATTTATTTAACCAGATTAAGCACGAATGTATCATCGGTGGTGATTTTAACGTTCGCAGGAAATTTCTTCCTTTGAAAAGATTCGTTTTTTGACATTTTCCTCTAATTCCCAAAATCTCGCTAATTGATTTTGAATCTGAGCCACGGCCGACGTTGTTAAGAAATTGCAGCATACTTCGTTACGCTCTGAGAATGGTGCTAAGTACGGACGAGCTATAATCCAACCGAGTACTGTTTAGTGCATTATCGGCATATTTTTACCTAAACTAAAACTATTTTGATCCAAGAGATCTTAAAATAGGTCACTACCGATAAGAATATCGATTTTTCGGAGTTTAGAAAACATATGGTCGGCTAACGGCAAGTGTTTTAGAATATTAAGCAGTACCTCAGCCACAATATCCAGAACGAATTAAAGATTAGCGGAAAGCTCTTACTTCCTACTTCCCAGGTGGAGCGACTATAGTAATGTAGAAGATAGTACGATGGTACGCTAGATTGTACTATTAGCTGCTACAGGAACTACACCACCTTATGCTATGTCGTTGGCCGATTGATGGTAAATAGTTGGCATCCAATCACTCAATTAGTTATTCAATTATTGGTCTTAAATTGTGAAGATTTATACGTAAATTAGCACATAGGAAATAGAGGTACCTTACCAAATATGGGTAACGACCGTATAAAGAAGAGTATGTAAATCCACAATTGTGTACATCAACATATGACAATCGTACTCTATCCTTAATGTTAATCTCTTTTGTATTGTGATTCTTTAGATCCGAAATTAATTTTGATTCTTATGAAACAATATGGTGCAAGTTCAGTCAAGAAAATAAGATAAAAGAAAGAGATATAGATAGCCTTGAGCTAAGCAATTTTTGGTGACATTAATTCCCATAGCACTCATAGTACTAGAGTTGGATTCAGAACTTGAATTAAAGAAGAATTTTACCAAATAATTGGAACTTTATACATAAGATTTTGTACAGTCACTCACAAAAAGATCTCTTCTGGATTCAAAACTCACATGCAAAAGGCGATTATATAAAACGAAAAGTAGTATCAATGCAACAAAAAACTAGGAAATATAAGTGGGCTCATGTTAGCGGGTCTTTTAATCCAACAGATTGTCTATCAAGGGGCTTAATGTGAATTATTCCATCGATTTTCACGTAAAATTTTCGTCATCTTTTTCGTCTGCGTCTATGTTGAACAAGCGTTGAACGAGCATCGAACGAGCGTCGAACGAGCATTGAACGAGCGCTGAATTTCACGTCTAATTTTTCGTGAATTTTTTTGTGAAATTTTACGTGAAATTTTTCGTAAAAATTCTCGTCAAATTTTTCATCATTTTTCTCGCCTACTTTTTCATCTGCGTGTATGTTCTTCGAGCGTTGAACGAGCGTCGAAAGAGGGTCGAACGAGCGTCGACGAGCGTCGAACGACCGTCGAACGACCGTCGAACGAGCGTCTAACGAGCGTCGAACGAGCGTCGAACAAGCGTCGAACTAGCGTCTAACAAGCGTGGAACAAGCGTCGAACGAGCGTCGAACGAGCGTCGAACGAGCGTGGAACGAGCGTCGAACGAGCGTCAAACGAGCGTCAAACGAGCGTCGACGAGCGTTGAATTTTTCGTCAACTTTTTCATAAAATGTTTTGTCAACTATTTCGTCTGTGTCTATGTTCAACGAGCGTTGAACGAGCGTCGAACGAGAGTCGAACGAGCGTCGAACGAGCGTCGAACGAGCGTCGAACGAGCGTCGACCAAGCGTCGAACGAGCTTTGCATTTTCATCAAATTTTTAGTAAAATTTTTGGCAAAACTTTTTGTATAATTTTTAGTAAAATTTTTTGTAAACTTTTTCGTATAATTTTTTGCGATATTGTTCGTGAAATTTTCGTCAAATTTTCCGAATAATTTTTCGTCGGCGCTCGTTCGACCCTCGTCCGACGCTCGTCGACCCTTGTCGACGCTCGTTAACGCTAGAACATAGACGCAGACGAATAAGTTGCCGAAAAATTTAACGAAAAATTAGACGAAAAATTTGACGTAAAACTTGACAAAAAAGTTGAAGATAAATTCAACGCTCGTTCGACGCTCGTTCAACTCTCGTACGACGCTCGTTTGACGCTAGTTCGACGCTCGTTCGATGCTCGTCCGACGCTCGTTCAACGCTCGAGCAACATAGACGCAGACAAAAAAGTTGCCGAAAAATATGACGAATATGTTGACGAAAATTTTTGACGAAAAAGATGAGGAAAAATTCAACGCTCGTTAGACGCTCATCCGAAGCTCGATCGACGCTCGTTCAACGCTCGACCGATGCTCGTTCAACACTTGTTCAACATAGACGCAAACGAAAAATGTTACCAAAAATTTTACAAAAAATTATACGTAAAATTATACCCAAAATTTGACGAAAAATCCAATTCTCGTAAACGCTCGTTTGACGCTCGTCCGACGCTCGTTCAACGCTCGAACAACATAGACGCAGACGAAAACTTTGATGAAAAAATTGACGAAAGAATTTACGAAAAATTTTACAAAAAATTTCAGGAAATATTTTACGAAAAATTTGGCGAGAAAGTTGACGTAAAATTAAGCGCTCGTTCAATGATCGTTCGACGCTCGTTCGACGCTTGATCGACGCTAGTTCGATGCTCGTCCGACGCTCTTATAACGCTCGAGCAACATAGACGCAGACAAAAAAGTTGCCGAAAAATTTGACGAAAATGTTGACGAAAATTTTTGACGAAAAAGATGAGGAAAAATTCAACGCTCGTTCGACGCTCATCCGAAGCTCGATCGACGCTCGTTCAACGCTCGACCGATGCTCGTTCAACACTTGTTCAACATAGGCGCAAACGAAAAATGTTACCAAAAATTTTACAAAGAATTATACGTAAAATTTTGCCAAAAATTTGACGAAAAATCCAATTCTCGTCGACGCTCGTTTGACGCTCGTCCGACGCTCGTTCAACGCTCGAACAACATAGACGCAGACGAAAAATTTGATGAAAAAGTTGACGAAAAATTTTACAAAAAATTTCAGGAAAGATTTTACGAAACATTTGGCGAGAAAGTTGACGAGTAAGTTGACGTAAAATTAAGCGCTCGTTCAATGATCGTTCGACGCTCGTTCGACGCTTGATCGACGCTCGTTCGACGCTCGTTCAACGCTTGTTCAACATAGACGCAGACGAAAAATTCAACGCATGTCGACGCTCCTTCGACCTTCGTCCGACGCCGTTCAACGCTCGAACATAGAAGCAGACGAAAAAGTTGTCGAAAAAATTGACGAAAAAGTTGACAAAAAATTGTCGAAAAATTTGACGTAAAATTTGACAAAAAAAATGAAGAAAAATTCTACGTACGACGCTCGTTCGACGCCCGTCCGACGCTCGTTCAACACTCGAGCAACAAAGACGCAGACGAAAAAATTTAGGAAAAATTTTACCAAAATTTGACGAAAAAGTTGATGAAAATTTCAACGCTCGTTCGACGTTCGTTCGACCCTCGTCAGACGCTCGTTCGACGCTCGAACAACATAGACGCAGACGAAAAAGTTGCCGAGAAATTTGACGGAAAATTTGACAAAAAAGTTGATGAAAAATGCAAAACTTGTTCGACGCTCGTTCGAAGCTCGTTCGACGCTCGTACGACGCTGGTTCGACGCTCGTCCGACGCTGTTTCAATGCTCGATCAACATTGACGCAGACGTAGAAGTTGGCGAAAAAGTTGACGAAAAATTCAACGCTCGTTCTACGCTCGATCGACGCTCGTTGTCAGCTCGTTAAACGCTTGTTCAACATAGACGCAGACGAGAAAGTTAAAGAAGAATTTGACGAAAAATTTTACGCAAAAATTTTACGAAAAATTTTACGAAAAATTTTACGAAAAATTATTCGAAAAATTTTACGAAGAATTTCACGGAAATTTTTAAGAAAAATTCTACGGAGATTTTTAAGAAAAATTTTACGGAAATTTTAACGAGATGTTTCACGAAAAAATTCAAATAAAATTTCACGAAAAATTTCAAGAAAAATTTGACGTAAAAGTCGATGAAAAATTCAACGTTCGTTCGACGCTCAGTCGACGCTTGTTCAACAAAGACGCAGACGAAAAAGTTGACGAAGAATTTGACAAAAAATTTTACGAAAAATTTTAACGAAAAACGAAAAAAGAAGCACTCGCGTGTGGTCTGAAAGACTCGGTTTTATAATTATAGGTCGTAACTTTTCAACGAGTGTGTATGAACTGTGGCCAATCACTCTGGATATTCTTCAGTCTAAATGCACAGATAACCCACAGATAGATGAGACACTCATTGCGGCGCCATCTAAGGAGCCTGTCGATTAAACAATTGAGTGATGCTGAAAAGATTTCTGTAATTTTAGGTTTTGTGGGTATCTTCAAATTTACTGTATTTTAATTATATTATTTCAAAATAACCATTCATAGTCCATCATTTGACATTTCATTCAATTTAACTCCAATAACTCAATAATGAATGGTTAATTAAATTGGAAAAAATAAAAGAGTAATCATATAAATAGTTTATTTATTTTGGTATAAAAATACAGAACAAATAATTTCTTCCGCAAAGTACTTTCTTTAACAAACAGAATGACAATGAATAAACTATAATGTAAAAACAATGCAATCATTAATAAATAATTTGAGTAACTTACATTCTAGATTGGAGTATCATTAGATTTTTAAATGATGTTAAATCAAGATAAAAGTAGAAAATTATTTATGATAAGTTTATATTAATTTATTTATTTGAGATTATACTCCAAAAACACACAGAGCTGGACAAACTACTGGAGTATAACTGCTACTTACTTAATCAAAAAAAGTGTTCGCACTGAGTAGTTAACTACTGTTTTTGGCAACTTTCTGTGAAAGAAAACATTTCAGTATAATTACTGTGAATGTTAGAACAAAAGTAATTAAAATACTTTCAAAGGAAAATTGATACCGCCCAGCTCTGTAAATACAAGGTGCCAAGTAATTACATATAAGAGTGCTAAACAGCACTTGTGACTGAACAAAATTTAAAATAATATATCTAACATTTAATTTCCACTTAAAATACATCTTTATTTCTTCACTGGAAGTATTAAATAGGTTTATATCACAAGCTTAAACCTAGTATATTGCATATTTGTATATTTCTACATTTAATAGTATTTCTTTCTTATGAAACCATCGCATAAGGCAGTTTAAGTTACTCTGCAGCTCCTGGCAATCTATGATTGTTAAAATGTTTCTTAAGAGATCTCAAAAATCCCACAGTCTCGTGGAAGTCCTTTCTCGTTTCTGGTTGATGTTCTACAAGTAAACACACAAAATAACAACAATGAATAAGTAATACATAAATATGTTTGAGAATTTATATCAACAAAAGAAAACAAAAACTATTGAAATAATGAGTTAACACATGTTTTTGTACTATGCCAAAAGAAAATATCAAAAAATTTTTGAACATTTCAATTTTTTTGGTTTTTTTGAATTCCTTTTTTTGGAGTTTTCGATTTTTTTAGAAATTCTTGATTTTCTTTGGTTTCAACTATTTTTTGATTTATTTTTTCTTATTTTTTGTCTTTATTGGATTTTGGTTACCTCAAGACCAAATACTTAGACGTAATGCCTCAACAAAAGTTAATACTCCCTTTCATTTCCCATAAATTGTCATACCATGGGCTATATATGAAAAGCGGCAAGGGGTAAATATCTTCTATCCCATAGCTGGTGGAGGGAATAGCTATAACATCAAATAAAACTCAGACTATTATTTTTTCAATGGGTACATTTTAAAATGGAATTGTCTGAGTATGGTGAATACCCTAGAAATAAATTAAGTGAATGAAAAGATGAGTACTGAGTGTGTCATTCTATTGAAATTCCATCTAAGCGCTTTCATACAACAGGTGTCAAAAAACATCAAACCGTGTAACTGCTACATACAATGAAACAAAATGTTTGATGTTACATCATTACTTAAGTAAAATTTGTTAAAATTACCCTATAAAGAGGGTATACAATTGTAATTCACATAACGAAATGTCTAATTTGTCTTTATAGGGTAATTTTAACAAATTTTACTCAAATAATGATGTAACATCAAACATTTTATTTCATTCTATGTAGCAGTACAGGGTTTGATGTTTTATGTTGTGTTTTTTTCTTGATGACAACTTTGAGAACGGCCTAATGGTTGAAAGCGATTAGCTGGAATTTTAATAAAATTACACACTCAGTACTCGTCTGTTCATTCACTCAATCTACATTTTAAAATGTCAAAAATTATAGCATGCTACATTAAATACAATAAAACTTACTATCAATTTTTGTTAATTTCCACTCATATGGGAAGGCAAATCAAACTGTCTTAATAACCCCAATTCGTCTTTCTCAAAACTACAGAAACACTGTTTTTAGAAATGGAGGGAACATATCTTCCATCGTTTCGACAAGTTTAATGATTTATTACCACTGAGTTTCAGCAACATTAATTTTATCTTCCTGTGCTGGAGGAACAAAACTGTAAAAAGAAATATTTAATTTAGTAATGCAACAAATTTGAGTTTAGCTAATGCAAAAAACAACCATGATCTCTAAAGTTGTCGATTAAATTAGTAAATAAAGAGAATAGTTGTTGATTGAGAAAGAACGCTCAAATTTTTTTAATAAAACTTACCGAGTACACCATTCATTAGACTTCTTCAGAATACATTTTGACATTGTCTTTTCAATTAATAACAAAAAAGCAACGAAATAACAGATAAATATTACACTTTATAATTAAAAAATACACCAAAATAACGAAACCTTATAATAACCTCAACAGTCAAACTAAGAAACGATAACAGTATAACACAACTAACAGGTAAAGCGCAATATGACATCGCGCATACGCAGTAATAAAAATCAATAAAATCTGATTACTAACGACGTTACAGATTTCGTTAATTTTTTGGAACTATCTACCGATTTTAGTTACTCGTCAGGGTCTATAGATAGCACGGTCTGCAGTGTCACTAGCCTGTCTAAATGTTGAAGGTACAGAGTGGTAGAAGTCGCTGTTAAATTGCTTTCAACCGGTACCATAAAAAGAAGGTTCCCTGACGTCTAATAGACGCCGCGCGAGCAACGTAGGGTTCAGTGTCTCTCTGTTTATACTATATAAAGCCCTTTCAAAGTATATTCAGAACAATGTTTTATCCATAACTTTTAATAATAATTTGTGTCATTATGTGAATTGAGTCCATAATCGAGTTTCCTTTTCTAAATCCATATCGATAATCATCTATTTTTCCTTCTATCTTGTCTCTCAGTCTTTTGTTTAAAATTGTTGTGAAAATTTCATAGGGCGAGTTTAATAGTGTTATTCCTCTGTAGTTGGAACAATAGAGGGGGTCCCCTCTCTTATCGATCGGTATAATTACTCCTGTTTTCGATTCTGCTGGCATCTTTTCTTTTTTTCATATTTCGTTCACTAATTTGAATAACATTTCCTTGAGAATGGTTCCTCCTATTTAATTAATTTCCCGTTAATTTCATCGACTTCTGGCGCTTTATTATCTGTTAACTTTTCTATTGGTTCGTTAAATTCATCATATCGTGTCTCTTCATCTACATCTTCCTTCTCTAGCTCCATGTCTTCTTTATTCACGATGTAAATAGACTGGTGTTCCCATTTTGCCAGTTCTATTTTTCCTAGATTGGTTGTTTTTCTTTTACTTTTTATGTTTGTAAATAACTTGTCTTTGTTATTTAACACAATTTCTTCAATTTTTTGGACTATCCATTGATTTTTTTCCGGTTTATCATCTTCACTGCCTCCTTCCTTGATTCTTTTTACATTTAATAGTCTTACTCGGCCCCTGATCCTAGTCATCGTTGTATGGCTTTCGTTTTACGATTACTTATATTTCCACAATCTTCGTCAAACCAGTCATTTCTCCTAGTATTTTCTAGTTGACCAACTGGTTTTTCTACTGCATTTTCAATACTTTTCTTCATACATTCTCAATTTTCTTCTATATTCTATCATTCTCGTATTCCTCTAATTCCTTCACTCAATTGCGCCACATATTTTCTCCTAATCTTTCATAATTCAGTAGTTTTAGGTTCAACCATTTCCTACCTCGTCTTTTCTTGTTATATGTTGTTTCTAGATTTAGTTTCGTCAAAACCAAGAATTGGTCTGTGTCGGCATCTCCTGCTCTATATGATCTGAGGTCTCTTATAATATTTTTTTTTGGAGATTAGTATGTGATCTATTTGGTTTCCCGTGCTTTTTCCAGGTATCATTCACGTAATTTTGTGTTCTTTCTTATGCTTGTGTCTTGTACTTACAATGTACATATTTTGTTCTGATGCTAGGTTGCACAGCCTTATACCATTGTCATTTGTGATTTCATGGATTGTATGCTTCCCTGTCACACTGCCACCTACCGTTATTCACTCTGAGATCTATGAACCTAAAATTCGGTGCATACTGTGCGCTTCTAGGCGTTGCCTCTAACTCTTGCGGAGACGGGGGGGTCCGTTGTTCACAGACTAAATAAATGTAGAAGGGCGCCAGGCTATCTTGCCTCCCGACAACTACCTACAAAAGTTTTTCCCACCCTAAGACTACCACATAGGTGGAGAAATAAAAGTCAGATGTCACTTAGCCAAGTCTAAGTTTAATTTTTTGGCCTAGTATATCAAGCGATCTACAGGTTCTACTAATACAACTAGTCCATACAAGGGTACCACAAAATAACAATAAATTCCCCCAGGTGTCCAAAATGACTCATAAGTCATAAACACAAATTATCATAGGTAACTGAAATTCCCCCCTTGATTAAATGATGTACAAAAATTTATACAAATATATATATATATATATATGTATATATATATATATATAGGGCTGAAGGTGTTATTACCCTAGGTACTGTGATAAAGGCCTACTGAAACATTATACCCTCTGCAAGATTGGTTTTCATGTACAATGTACAGAATTAACTGGAATGACAGCATAAAAAAACCACCTGTCGGTTGAATTATCAATTATTCAATTATTTCATCCGAAAATGGTGACATGAATTCAACCACATTCACTCCGATATACCCAGCGAACAATGAATGTCCAGTATATTCACAGGCAAAATCAAAAACTTTCGTGTCAAACCAGCCAGCCAATCAGAATGCTCTCGAGATGTCAAAGCTTCCAATAACCAATAAGAGCTGAGCTATCCAACAAGTATATATCACAGAATAATATATGCATAGACACATCACGGAGAATCGCGTTACAAATATATGTATCAGGGGTAGTGCGTTCGGAGTAACACCACGGGGACATGCTCCACAAAAATAAAATGAATACTTGACGTATAGTTAATTAGGAAAGGTCATAATGTTTATGGCTGTACAATATTATAAATTATTCCCAATATAGATGCCACTGGATTTCCTAATATACATGGTAGGTCAAAATGATGTTAATATTGCATGACGTATTATATTTTCAAGTTCCTGTAACTTAATTTGCACAACCACAAAATTGAAACATATCAACACCACTTACGGATTCTCCCCTTCCCTTTGAGCATGGAAGTCTCCAAGTATAAGAAGTGTATCGTGCCTAGGGATATTTTCACATACTTCCTCCAGTTTATCATAAAACCCCTGCTTTATTTCTTGGCCAGCTTATTCTGTTGGGGCATATGTATTTACTTCCCAATTATTCTAATATAAGATTCTCTCCCTCCGAAGCTTCTAAATTCTATCAACTCGTTTCTGATCACTTTGTCTATCATAAATCCCGTTCCTCTATGCCCTTGGTTTTGTTCTCCTCGTAGTGTCAGGATTTTCATATTTTCAAATATACTTTCTATTATCAGTAAATAGCAAAATTGATTGCAAAGCTATCAAAAGCCTTAGTTTTATTTTCAGTTACATAGATTATAATTATGTCAGGAGGAAAAAGCATTTTAAAAACCATGTGCGGTATAGAATACTGAAGCGCGGCCTCTCGTGAGTAACATATCGACGCCTGATCCAGGGTTAATTATGCACAGTTTTGGTTCTGAATGATCGTTTCTCTTATCAGCATCCTCAAAACATCCAAACTGTTTCTCAGCATTCATAGCAATCACATATTCCGCATCAGACCTCAAATAGTACTAGGTTCAACATTTCATGTTCAGAAACATAGGGCAGTGTGATTTATGTTCAAAATTACCGCTTCCTTTTAGTAAATCTAGTTTTTTCAAATTATTTTCAGATAAGAACTGTCTTGAAAATTTATGGAGTTACTCCGATGCCACCTTCGCTTTCAGAGCATTCTACATTAGTTCAACGGGAAACATTAGGAAGCAACTTTTTAGACCCTTGAGATTTTCATGATCCCTTTGTACATGGATATCAACATCTCCGAGGACCATATTTCGCAGTGATGAACACTTACATGATCTCCACCAATTTGAGTTCCTGTCGGAAAGAGATCAAAAACCAGATTTCCACTTTAAAAATATATAGGGAAGGAAGAAAGAATAAACGGTTTTGAAGATTAAAACTAACTTTTCCACATCTTGGAGATGCCCTGAATAATATTCTATCATAAAATTGTCACTTGTATACACTTCGGGGGATGTATCGTGTTAACAAACCGAAATTTCTCCAAAAGTCATCAAAAATGCAGTATATCTGGGTTTACAGGATCCGCTGTACTCGCTATAGTCAACTGGAATTCAATAGATTAAATCTGTGAGACAGTTTGAATGAGACACCTTAAAAAATATCCAATTAAAAAGTTGGCCACTTGTATACACTCCGGAGGCTGTATCGTCCTAACCCGACATTTCTCCAAAAAGAACAAAAAATGTGGCATTTCAGGTACCAAAGTACCTGGGGAGCTAAAAATCAATAAGGTTCATCTATAAGACAACTTGAACAATATTCAATCATAAAATGGGTCACTTGTATACACGCTGGAGGCTGTATCGTGCTAACAAACTGGAAATTCTACAAAAATGACAGAAATTTGGTACCTCAAGTACTATGGCACTCGTTGTACTGGCTTTAGTGAGCGGAATTTCAATAGGGTTCATCTTTAAGACGCCCTGAATAATATCCAATCACAAAATTGGTCACTTGTAAATACTCCGGAGGCTGTATCGTGCTAACAAACTGAAATTTCTCCAAAAATGTCGTACTTAAAGTATTATAGCAACTGTTGTACTGGCTGTGGTGAGCTGAAAATTAATGTTTCATCTGTGAGATGTTCTGAATAATATTCAATCATAAAATTGGTGACTTTTTGCACTTCGGAGGCTGTATCGTGCTAACAAACTCAAATTTCTCAAAAAATTACAAAAATGTCGTACTTCAAGTACCATACCACCCGTTGCACTGGCAATTGTGAGCTGAAACTCAAAAGAGTTCATCTGTCAGATGGCCTCAACAATATTCAATCATAAAACTGCCGACGACGACGACGACATACACACAGTATATTTTTCCTAAAAACCATTTTTTTGTCTTGTTTTTGATAAAAAACGTAAAAGAAACTCAAAAAGTGTTTTCAAAATTTCAACTTTTTTGTGGGTAAACCAATACTTTTCTCGCATATTAGATAGTGGGCAAGGATTCGAATATTTAGGAAGGAATTATTCTATTTAGAGTGGACTGTAGACTTTTTATTTTCCTCCCTCACTCTCAGATACCTCGCAGAAGACCTTCGTTTTCTTGATCAGGAAGCTGAAGACATATCTTCTATTGGCATTCAAACGCTTTACTTATGATCGGCTCTCAATTTATTTTTTCTTATTTGTATAATGTTTATTAATTATGAACTGGAACTTCTTCTCGAACGACAAAAATATATAATTATTTATTTGACTTATTTCTCCATCAATACAATGACATAACTCTTGTTTATTTTTCGATGACAGTTGTCAACACAATACCTACTTTTTTTACAATTTTATGCGTCATGATGACTTATAACTATAACATTTAAATAATATGAATCTTACACAGCACGTAATACATTTTATTTTTATGTATAGAGAAACTTTCAGATTTTACTGATTTTGAGACAATATTTAGAGTTTACAAATAGAATATGACAAGTAAGTATTTGAATTTCAATAACTCACTGCGAAGAATTCTCATAAATTCTGAACAGATAGGTTGGGCGGAAAAGTGATATACTATGGAAAAATGCCTCTAAAATTCTGGCTATAAGCGGTGTGATAAAAGGTCAAATACAGTTTTTAACATAAATTGTACCTACAGCAACGTCCTGATTCACTGGATATACTCGTTCTGAAAACACGTGTTATTACTGACAATTTTTACATCATCTGTAACATACAAAAGCCCCTGACCGACATGTTAATTGAAACGACCGCGTATATAATAGGTGCTTGAATTAATGATGAAACGTGGATCCACACAATATTAGCCGCATTATAGAAGATACGATGTAAACGGAAAGAGAACACAGGTTGCAGCCAATGCTTCTCGAAAACAATGATGATGAGGTTGTATTTTTGGATCGGATATTTGGAACGATATTTGTCAATAATGCGAGATCTGCATAAATTGATTAGTATTAGGAATATATTGGTAGAATGAATGGAACTTTCACACTTTTATCCACCATAAAAATATTGACAGTTGACACTGAATAATCATTCCCATTTGCTAATCGTTTATCCAAACTATATAATAATTTGAATTGTCTGGAGTTGGTGTACACACTGGATATAAATTGAATGCATAAAACGGCGATGTGTAATTTGTTATAAATTCAGCTAGGCGCTTTTCTCCACTTAAATGTTTTGAAAACCTATTAATTCTGGAGAAAGCAATATTGAAAATAATCAACAATCACATCTTGGTATGCAGCGTTCTACGATAAATATACGAATGTAACCACAGCCGTTTCCAGTATTGTAATAGAAAATTAGCAAAATACATGCATAATTATAATTTCAAAAGTATAATAGAATTTTTTTATTGATGCCTCATATTACCTTTTTAAAGCACGCGTCAGCGTGTTTAAATCGAACTTTCAAACACGCGCGTTTTTTAAAGTCCCCATGGTAACAACAACAACTTGAGAAACGTAAGTATCAATGACAACTTTTTTTATTAGTTTTTAAATAGTATATTTTCATTGGGAACCAATGTCTTATTTGGTTTTTTCTGCAAAATGTATTTATATATTCATATATACCTACACTGTATCCTTTTAAATATAAATAAAGAAACTTTTTGATTATTGATCTGACAGCAGTACCCCGTAACGTCAAATAAAAATAAATACTATTTGACGTTCACGAAACTTGGCTGGGCATCGAGGATGGACTTCCATTTTTTTGTAGTAATAATATAATAATAATATTTTATGATTCCAAAGTGCACCAATAAAAAATATAGCGTAAAGTATTCGTGGATAACTGGTCTTTCAAATACTTGCTCTAATTCGAGCACTCGGCTGCGCCGTTGTGCTCGAAAAATCGCGCGTGTTTGAAAGACCTCTTTATTCACTTATACTTTAATATACTATTTAAGCAATTTTCTTGTTTTCAAAAATTTAGAAAGGCAGTAAATATTCCTGATAGTTTGTCATATGACGGATACAACTCTCTAGATATAAATGAAAAATTGAAGTGTACGAAGTGAGACTTCTTCCAATAAAAAAGGTTCACTAGAAAATCTAAATAAATTTCAATATTTGAATGTTTCTGAAAATAATTAGGTCCTACTCCATATTCAACAACAATACCTCCCAACACATGTAACGACCTTCTAGTTTGACTGTGTGTCACTATGTGATATGGATTAGTTGATGAATAATAGTGGAAGCTATGCCTGTTAACACAACCATTTTTATGAAACGTAGCTTTACCTCCAAATAGGACATAGTCGAAAAAGTCTCTCTGTTGATTAACTTTTCGAACAGCCCACCTACAAAATGCTAGTATTTTTTCAAAATCATCTTCAGTTAATTCCTGTCGCAACTAAACGTGGTAAGGGTGCATTTTCTTTTTGACAAGGATTATTTGTACACCGTAGTATCTCAGTTCTTGTTCGCTGGAAATACTCCTTACATTTGTGTGTGGGTTTTCAGTAACAACATATTCTTTTTCTTTTGCCACAAAGGTTTTTCTTCTTTCATGATTTTCATAAATAACTGATCCCGGGCGATTGAACCGCTCCATCAACCTGTCCATCTGGTTTTCATAGATTGCCGCCTTTCAGGAAAATATTCACGGTATACTATTACTGATAGTTAGCCGTTTTTATTGCATTCGCCAAATATCCAGATCGTTCCAATCAGTTCATCACTAGTGAAATTCATTTTTGCCCTAGTTCAATCTCTTCGAAACACCAAAAAATTTACCAAACCGCTAAATCTAAAAACTCTGTACCTATTGCCATGTCATGTTATAGTCAAGTATCAGTTTGTGACAAATAAATCATAGCCAACTCAATTAATTGTTGAATGATTGGATACAGGTACATAATCATTGTTATGTATAGAAAAATCAAATTATCTCAAGAACTAATAATTTTGGGTATATGATACAAAAATTAAGTAATAAATCATATTTATGTTTATAAAATACTATACGCCTGTTAAAAAATAGACGGACAACATTAGAACAGACTTGAGTTAGAGCTACTTATGAGATTTTTTTTTTAAAACCTGAAAGTTGAAGTGTTGTTAAACAGTGAAATCCAAATATCTCGAAAACGGTTAAAATTTTGAGTATCAAATAAGTTCACATTTTTTCTACAGAAATGATGAGGTTATCCAAATTAAATAAGTGAGTTAGTTATGAATTTATTGAGTGACAAAAAATTTGTAGCTGACGTTGCAACATTCTCTCTCATATTCCTGTTTGTCCTTGCTAAAACATGTTCATATCCAATTTTCAAGGCATTACCTCGAAAAATAACTGTTCTATTAATAAATATCTATGAACTTTTTTTCTATTTACCATTCTGTATCTCAGTAAGGAGCAGACTTAGACCCATTGTTGTGAATGAAAATATTATTCTTTTTGTCTTCTGAAACTGTAGGTACAATTTGGCCCACTACTTATGAATCACCCTGTATATTTTTGGACACCTCGTGAAACATGCCAGGAATTACAAAGGATATGTCTGTTTTTATGTCAATTAAATCAACTTGAAATTCATTTCCTAAATCTTCATTATGATTTATTAATTTTGTTGTTTAATAAGGTTATTTGTCACAAAATACAGTAAAATAAAAAGTGTTTACTATTATATATAATAAATTAGAACTAAAAATGTGATTATTTTTTCAGTGCCTTGAATTTGAGCAAAAATTTAAACTTAAGTCTCTAGTAAGAAATTAGATTAATGAAATGAAAAGTATTTAAAACAAATGCAAGCCACACAGCCGGCAACACCGAAAATGGTGTATATGGCAGCCATCAGGTACTATAAATGAGGAAAAACAATGCCGGAGGCCACGAGCAGCGCTTAAGTGATCGCAAGGTATACTTCATGCGAATGTGGAGAACCGTGCGGTTACTGCTCAAACTATGGTGTATTTAAAAGTACAAAAATCGGCCGGGAGGGCCTCCGGCTGATATTTTACTAAATGAAAGCAGTGGTCCATACCTTTCATTTGCGGTAGTTCTAGCCAATTTGGTTAGTTTATTTCTTGAACCTATTTTATTTATTTTTCAAAACAAATATTCTTGGGATTTTTTGGTTCTGCATAAAATTGAAAAGTATTTTCAGTTTTTTTTTATTTTACATTTTAGTTTATTTTTAACGTTTCGGACAGTCAATGTCCTTCATCAGAAAGGTAATCATAAAACATGGGCCTGCGAGCGCAATGTCCATCACGTATAATTAAAATATCATTCCTAAATTAAAAACTTTTTAAAATAAACACACAACATACACCTTCATCGGTGCAACACAATATGTGTTGCACCGATGAAGGTGTATGTTGTGTGTTTATTTTGTAAAGTTTTTAAAAAGTTTTTAATTTAGGAATGATATTTTAATTATACGTGATGGACATTGCGCTCGCAGGCCCATGATTTATGATTACCTTCCTGATGAAGGACATTGACTGTCCGGAACGTTAAAAATGAACTAAAATGTAAAATAAAAAAAAACTGAAAATACTTTTCAATTTTATGCAGAACCAAAAAATCCCAAGAATATTTGTTTTGAAATATATATATGAATATATATATATATATATATATATATATATATATACATATATATATATATATATATACATATATATATATATATATATATATATATATATATATATATATATATATATATATATATTATATATATATATATATTACCATTTTCATTTACTTATGTAGAGCAAGTAGAAAAAATCTTATGTTTTTGGATATCTGTTGTAACTTTTTTGACGTAAGTTCTCTTTTAGTCAATTGTTTCTTCAGTGAGTCTAATTTTTGTAATTTTATAAGATAGCTGAATTCATAATAAACTACAAACGTAATATTCGTCATTTTATTCATTCAATAATATAATAATAAGTCAAAATTGACGAAGAAAATCTTACCCATTGTGTAGTTTCTAATGAGATAACAATGGAAGTGTCATGTGGAGATCTTGGTGGCCATTGACCGAATCGATAATAATGGGCGGAGAGTAGTAAATTTAAGAAAGTTTAACTAATCCAAATGCAAGACAAGGTCGACTCTGATGATAGATTGGCAAATTTTTTATAGCTGGGGAGATTGTGTCAATAACTTACAGTATGAATGAATATAATCTCGTATTGTTTGGTTTATTAATTTTTTCAAATATATCTGTCATTCAACAAAATTGCGAATAAGGAGGTTGCTCTAGTTATGCATGTAGTTACGAAAGTCAATCCCACCTTAACATCGTCATTGAATAGAGATATATTGTATCCCAGAGGCTGTGGATATAGTCACTTCAGTGGGGTGTGTTTGAGGGAAGTTCGTGTAGAATTGCGTTTGTCTCAAATAATTGTGTACGGGAAATGGCAATGTTTGGATTACCTGATCGTATAGGGACTAAACCGCAACATAATATGAGGTATTTAACATCGTGGTTTTGAATGACATAAGTGAATTTCGTTTTGCGAATTGATGCAAGTTGATTATGCGTATAACAACACGATGAATAAACTATGGATATTTGAGTTGATGCTGGAATTTGCACATTTGGAAATATCAAACGAAGTACAAGTCATCTCAATTAGATTAATTCATATACCGTTAACAAATATACTTTTTTGTAGTTCACATAATAATTGTAAAGTTTTGCTGGAAATATTAAGGGAGTTAAACGATCCTGATTACAATTTAATTGATGATTCGATGTTTTGCTACCAAACAATTGTCTATGTTTTTAGATGAAGTATTGATTGTGTAATATATTGTTTAATTTATTGTATATGTAAGAGTAAAATTGAACAGATGTCAACTCAATGATAGGTTTATCTTTTTCAGTTAAACAAATATCACCATTTTTTTTAATAACGACGTGTATAGGTGAAGCCTACTCGGAAAAATCAACTTTTTGAAACGTTTATAGAACATTTCAGGGTAGAAAGTTGAATCAAACTATTATAGAAACATGTAAACATCGTTCAACCGGGAATATCAATATTATAATATTACCTGGATACTAGAATTCTTCGTTTAATTTCGGTGTTATTCTAGTATCTATTGGGGTCGCTATTAATCGAACGTCAACGTTGGAAAACATATTCCTGCAACGTTACATCGAAACCAAGAGGTATCGTTTTAGTGAAGTAGATTTTCAATGAATAAATAACGTTGAAAAACCGTGATTTGGTAGAGTTTCGTTGAAACCAAAATAAAACGTTATATTTCAGTAGAATTCACATTACAATAAGTACGTTTGCAACGAGAAAACAAATCAATCATCAACGTTGAGAATTCGTATATCTGCAACGTTACATCGAAATCAAAAGGTAACGTTTTAGTAAATTAGATTTTCAATGAATAAATAACGTTGAAAAACCGTGACTTGGTAGAGTTACGTTGAAACCAAAATACAACGTTATATTTCAGTAGAATTCACATTACAATAAGTATGTTTGCAACGGCGAAACAAATCGAACATCAACGTTGAATATTCGTATATCTGCAACGTTACATCGAAACCAAAAGTTATCATTTTAGTGAAGTAGATTTTCAATGGATAAATAACGTTGAAATACCGTGAATAGGTAAAGTTACGTTTAAACCAAACCACAACGTTATATTTCAGTAGAGTTAACATTATAATAACTATTTTTGCAACGAGGAAAGAACCTTGAATCAACGTAATAAGGTAACGTTACCGTAAAACCAGAATGAATCGTATTGCCTAACGACATTTTGCCGTTTTTTCAACGATGAATGCTGGTGGCGTTAATTGAAAAATTCAACGTTTATTTCACGTATCTGTGTTTATTGGGTTGGTACTTACACAACTTCTTTAAGCTCTATATTCCAGCTACCATATATTTGTTTTATATTTAGTAAGACTCTTCTTTTTCCATTTGTATTATATGTTCAATATTTATTAACATTCAGTTCATTCTCATTATCCTTTGCAAAAAGTCTTATGTATTCCCTCGTATTTTCAGTAGTTGCAGTAGCTGCTGTAATAAGTACAAATATGGCAAGGAAATTTAGGCCACCGTATATATATATATATATATATATATATATATATATATATATATCGAGTTGCTCAATTCTTTTGATCGTCATTTGCAATTTACAATTGAACATGAAATTGACGCTGGAATACCTTTTTCGGATACAAAAGTTATAAGATCGGATACTAATGTAATTTTTCTTGATTGGTATCAAAAGCCAACTGCGTCAGGCAGATTTTTAAATTATTACTCTCATCATCCAAAAAGCCAAAAACATAATTCCGTAATAATGATGAGAAATAGAATATTGCAAATCAGTGATGAAGCATTCGTATCAAAAAACTTAAAAATATTGTTTTTTATATTTAGGAAGAATGGTTACCCAACAGGCATTTTAAAGAAATTAATATATAACACCGACTTTTATGACGGTCAAGTTGACGAACATAGTGAGCAAACCATAAAATATTATGAACTTCCGTACATTACTAATCTAACTCATTTAATTTCACCTCTGTTTAAAAATTTAACCAATATTAAGATTGTTAAATATAATTTAATTACCAATTCTAACCTTTTTTCTAAAGTAAACGACCCAACACCTACTTTATACAACACAAATGTTATTTACAAAATGGATTGCTCACAGTATCCGGGATGTTATGTTGGTCAAACCTCACAATGGCTTAAGCAGCGCATTACCCAGCACAAGAGTGATTGTCGTACTGGCAAAAATAATTGTGCAGTTGTGGACCATTTTTTAAAAACAGGACATACGTTCGACTACAATAGTGCTAAGATACTGCAACATGCGGACCGATACAAACATCGATTGTTTTATGAGATGTATCATATTGCTAGGAACCCTAACGCGATAAACCTCAAATCAGACACTAATGGACTTAGTAATATTTATTGTCAACTTTTAAAATCATTTTAGAAATTGATTTGTCTTATCACCCTGTAATTTGCTTTAGTGTGTTTCTTGTCAGTTTCTTGTAAACATTTTTATATCTATACCTTATTGGTTTTTTAAAATTATTTTAATTAGTCTTGTCCTAAACCTTTTAATGTCTAGACGTCACTAAATTCCAGACTCTAAAATCTGTAAATTAACCATTTGTTATTGTGTGCAATTGTTTATTAAATAAATTTTGTAGTATCTCCTGATGAAGCTACCAAACGGTGGCGAAATATTGAGCACTGGATAATAGTTTCATTTCATTTCACTGACCGCATACCTGATAATTCCCCCTCTATATATATATATATATATATATATATATATATATATATAAATTTGTTCAAACACAATTTGAATCAAATATGAAAAGTCTGAAAGAAAGACGACCTAGTTTCGATTATCAGAGGCAGTAAAACTTAAATAAACAATTATATAAAATCAACAAATTAACAAAAGGTTGTCACGCATAAATGTCGGACCCCAAAACACCGTTGTTTAGAATATTATAAAAATACAGACGAATTATGCAACTTAGCGTAGAGAAATTTGATAAAAGTTAACCTTCAACAACGAAAACAAAAACATAGAGGCGAGAACGAGTAAATGACGCATCAAAATACAGCAACGTTTGCTGTTTTGGCATAACCAACTCGTCCCAAAAAAGTCGAAATGAATAGAGGGAAAGAGGACGACGAGGGCAGTCGGACAGCGACAGTGCAGTCCGGTACTTATGGCGTTTGTCGACTTACGACAGCCCGCGTTTTGACAGTGAGTTTTAGTGATTGTCGCGAAGTGCTGAAATCAGAGATAGCCGATCTCAGAGAGCTCATCTCCCGTCGGGCGATCGAGAATTTTGTAACGTTCAACCAGGATTTTCCAAACTGTAAGTTTTTGAATCTGGGAACCTTTTTTTTCATCGTTTTTTGGGAAAATCATATTGTTATTGATTTTTTTGTTTTGTGTGTCTGACTATTGATCCTGCCATATAAGTGTTATACTGAATCTTGAGCCGTATATCACCGTAATTAGAGAGTATTATACTTCGTAAATTGTTCTCTTTTGATTATACAATTTTATTCAGGGAGTTTAACGAGGGGTACACCCCCTAAACCTAAGCCATACAGATTACTCCAATCATACGCTGAAAAAGTTTCGTATCAGTTATTATATTATAAAGTTTTATTCCTGAGATATTGATTTATGTTAATCGACTGTTTACACTGTAATTAGGGAGAAATATTCTCAATACCAGTTGCTACCTCTGGTATATGAAAGATGCCAGTGGCCATATATTACTTATAGCATAAATTATATTCGTTTCGAACATTAAAAGATTTCATTATTCAGTTGAAATTCTATCGGGCGACGAAGGTCACCGCGGTCAGCAGAAAAGTCGGGTTACGAAATCATCTTTTTTGCAGTACATAATTTCAAAGTTATGAAAGTAACTGAAGTAACCATTAGCTAGGTCAAGGTTTTATATGTTAGTAAAGAGACGCTAGATACTTATTTTTATTAAGAAAACCCCGGCCACTTTCCACTGACGAAATGATTTTCGTTGTCCTTACCGGACGTTAACTGGAAGAGAGGGTGAATATATTTAGGAACCCTAGCTATCTTCCCACGCGCCGGACAAATAACATTATTATTGTATTATATCGTATACCGTAGGCATTGAAAGTGTACCCCAGAGTTAATTGATTTTTTGGTAACTTTATTTTTATTTGTTCGTAATATAGGCCTATTTATATGTTATCTACCTAGACTGTTCCATTTACCCCCAACAAATCCCTCCTCAGACACAGGTGGTCTGGACCCCGGGGTCGTACCGGCAGCTGGACGACACGACAAACCTTAGAGCTCAGGCTTGGCAAATCGTTTAAGCCCAAGGGAGCCCACGATACCCTCCCGCTCGAGCCAGGAAACTACCCTCCCCCGAGGTTCGTCAACAGGGGATTTCCAGCTCTATTGTGCCCTACGGCACTGGTGACAGCAAACGTTGCAAAAACAAAGGTGAACAAATAATCAAACAATCGGCAATTGTTACAATGCAACTCTCCGGATTCCGTTCATTTCTTTGTTGTTGCTATCCATCTACCTTTTGTTCAGAATCGGTTTCCAGTAGTGTAGGATAGAAAAACATTTTTTGAATCCCTTGCAAGTTAAATCTAGTGCCTACTCAGTATAATGTGATTTATACACAAAGTGCGAAAAAATATTCCATTACTTTTTCTGCAATTGTCCTGGAAATATAGTGAATCAACTGATTAACATGAATTGTAATGCATTGACAGAGAGGTACCTTGAAACATGCCATTAATCACAATATATGTCTTTCTACTGAACACGGATCTATCTTCTTCCTAATGTGCTTTCTATGAATATCGAAGCTTGTCAACACAACTGGCCATTTTAGACTTGGAAACTGCCGCTCTAAATATGTTTATTGATGAGTATCCCTACCAGCATCTTATGTATTTCAGACATGAGCACTATCTCCTCCCCATTAACCTTTTGCCGTGAATATTTTTCTCTATAATAAACTTCAATTATTTATACATTCCCCTCCCATTATGTGACCTAAAATATATCGATTCTACGCTATTCAATGCAGCATACTTTGATATTAGTTATTCTTTCTACCCGGGATATGGGCAACGTTCTTCGTTATAAATATATTTCAAAAGCGTGAATTTATGATTCCATGGTTCCATACAGTAAAATGGAGAATATCCATCTTATCACTAGTTGACCAAGTTCTAAAGTAAAAACTGAGCTCATAAATTATATGAAAAAATAACAAACAAAAAGAAATTTTATAACAATGAATAAAACAATTCTTTAAAAATAAATATTATGTCCAACTCCTGATTGTCACTACTATATAAGTAACATGAAAAATTTAACGTGATTCATTTTTTTCTCTCATATCATTTGCAACACTATCACTATCGTCTTGTAAATCAATAATAAATTTTTTTCCTCCATTAATATGGACTTGTCCAATATTATTATACTCTTTGTGCCCAAATTAAATCGATGGGATTGGAAATGCAAAAATAAGAAGGAAGTCTCATTATCGAGTGTCCATGTTTTTCAATCATACTCTCTAGGGCGTATAATTTCTTCAATTTCATTGTCTGTAAAACTTCAGTCAGTTGTTGTTCTGAATAAGAATTTCCGATGTACAAATTATTATCCATTAACAAATTTTGTATTTCGGCCTTCTCATAGCTTTTATTTGGTATTTTATTGAGCTGTCGTGAATGATGAGAAGCGTTGTCAAGAACTACAGCACTATTTGGCTCTAAGTTTGGGATCAATGTGAATTCAAACCATGTTCTTATGATGGTCAACGTTGCAATCTTCCATTTTTTCCCACATATTTTTAAGGCATTTGGGACCCATCCTTCGTTTCTACCGTAATGCAAAATAATAAGTCTGGATCCTTTGTTTGCAGGCATTGTTGGCATACATATTTTTGACCCATCAGTCAATCCTTTCTTAACTGTGTCGTGTGTATACTACCAAGTTACGTCCAAATAGATAATTGACCGGTTTTCTTCCCTATACTTAGTTACTTGTACCGAATATCTACAATTCTTCTGCTCTCTATGACTGTCTATTGAACGTTTTGAATTTGAATCCCAATTTAATCCATTTTTCAATAGTTTCCTTACAGACATTTACATTACGACCGACATTCGTCGATTTATTTCTCATTATTTCAATCGATGCTAATTCATTACTTCTATAACAGTCGTATACGGTGGTTTTTAATAATTTTATTGCAAACGCATCTAAAGGTTTGATCAATCCTTTATCACATCGCTTCTTGCTCTCGCAAGACCCATTCTTGGCTATTTTACGCATATTTGACAGGGGAACTTGTGTTAAATCAGATACTGCTTGCATTAATTCTGTTTCTTCATCGGAAGCAAACTTTTCCCGTAGATTCTTATACACATTGAAACATATCTTCTGTTTTTCCAAATTTGAATGAGGTCGAATCCTGTTTCCACTTTCATCACAATTATTTAAATTTTCGTTGTTCCTACACACAATATTTTGGACCGAACTCGATATTTCCCAACGACGCCACATTGTAAATATTCAACTTTTAACTAAAAATATAATTGCTATATAATAAATAGGTATCTTACTCAAATTTCTCAAAAAAACACTACACTCTTTCTTGATGCCAGCCTCCCAACTGAAGAGTGAGTGTCTGTTATCTGAGGTCAACACCTGTTATGTTCGAAAAAATGTCCATCTCAAAATATACTTATAGTTCAGTAAAAGATGGAAAAAGTAATAAGCAATTTAAAATTCTTATTCCTCATTCTTCTTAATTAAGCGAGATATATGGTAGTGTTAATTGTCTGACGTTATGTTTAAGATTTTTAAAAATAAATATAAATTGGTTAGTATTGTTCAAACGAATGCATTTTGTTCTATACATTAACGCCAAGTATTTTAACGAGTAGTATGGTGCTCCTTTTTACTATGAGAAAAATAGTAAGACAGAACAAACTAATTATAATTAAATATATTTAATTAATTTACTAATATTTTCTAAACAAACGATACAATAATATTTTGTTTCAATTCTTCCTGTGCAAGTGCCACAAATTGCCTTTTTGCATAGCTCACATGTTTCTTTTGTTTTATTTTTTTTGCATTTTGCAACTTGGCATTGTCGTCGCTTATTTGGTGTTGGATTCTGTATGTTCGTGCAGACGAGCTCTGCCGGTGATTTTTTATTTTTGATATAGCCTTCCCTCAATTCTTCTGCGAGTTTGAATATAAAATCTTGCCAACTAATGTTTTCGCCTGTAACTTCTTTATATAGTATCCATGATGCCATGTCCAGGATATTGGAGAAAACTTGAAGTGGCCATCTTCGCGATGCTGATTTTGTTGAATACTGTCGAGACATTTGGTCCAAAACATCAACTCCAAAAATTGTTTCATTGTAGAATTTCACTACTTCAGGCCCTATTCAACATCTGGATGTACGGACCTCAATATGAATACATTTTTATTTACTTTACCCTGATAAACAGTGCGTGTCAGTCTTTCGTGTTTATATATTTTGAAGCTGTATGAAGCCTTTCGTAAAGTTGTTAGCGAATCCGGAAACTCCTTTCTTGAACGGTTCAGAGCTCCTACTAAACTGGTTCCATTTTTTTCTAATTCTTCAGCTAATTTTACGGACGTAAAAAAATTATCCGTGGTTACGTTTCTTCCTTAATTCAAAAACGGTTCCATTAGTTTTAGACCCACAGGTTCACCGAGTAAAATATTCTGCGGCCATTGATCATCTTTGCCAAGGTAAGGAAAATCATTTATCAAATATTTAGACTTCACATCGGCTATCAGCCAAAATTTTATGCCAAATTTGTCAGGCTTGTTAGCCATATATTGCATAAACCAGATTCTTGCCCTAGTGGGAAATAATTGCTCGACGATTGCTATATTTTCTCCGGGCTTGTAATATGAAATAACATTTTCAATAAACGGATTTCAAATTCCAGACGCAAGAGCAAATTGATCAGTCGCTAATCGTTGACATCTAGTGTTTCGCATGTCAAAGCGAACAAGTCTCATAACTTCTAAGAATTTATTTCGTGCCATACTCGTAGTATCTTGAAAAAAATGTGGTACCCATTTATGTGACCTTAGTTTCTTCACTGATATTTTTCTAGCGCCATAAGCGCGTCTAGCATATACTAAAGCAATAAAAGCTTCAATTCCATGGAGAGTAATAGACTATAATTCCTTCTGCAATTGTCTTTTTCCTTCGGCATTAGTGCAATTTTTTATGCGTGGAAGCATGTTTTCGGTAATAATTAGACGCCATGCACTAGAAACTTCATCTACAAATATGTGTCGTTTGGTATAGGCAGAATATTAGAATATTTTGATTAGCAAATCTTCCTAAAAACCGATGTATATTTGTTATATAAAATTGCAATTGATTGATATAAATATTACCTGCAAATGTTTGTCCAGGCTGTCTGCTAGCATCTTCCTCTTCTTCCTGAAAAACACTGCTTGGGTCTTCTCTGCGTTGATTTCGATCCTCCATGTTGTACACCAGTCGTCGATTCTGTCCACGGCTTCTTGTAGTCTTCGTGTCACTATCTCTGGTTGGGTGCTCCTTGTTGCGATGGCGGTGTCATCTGCGTAGGTGGTCATCATGGTGTTGTTAGTCTTTGGGATGTCTGCGGTGTAGATGGTGTAGAGTACCGGTGACAGGACTGCTCCTTGCGGGACTCCGGCTTCCATCATTTCTAGTTCGGATCTGGTTTTCTTGATCTTTATCCGGAATCATCTGTTCTTTAGATAGTTTCTTAGTAACTTCGTTAGGGCTCATGAATATCCTGCTCCTCTTATCTTGAATATGTCCTCCTTGCCAGACGCGGTCGAAGGCTTTGCTGACATCCAAGAAGATGGCTCCTGTGGATTGATTCCTGTTGAATCCTTGGGTGGTGTATTCCACTATCTTCGGTACTTGGTTTTCGGCACTTCCTTTCTTCCTGAAGTACAAAAGTAATGTATTAATCTAGTGATTGACGTTTACGATGTACGAATTAACTGTCAATTTTAATAAATAATTTTTAAATTGTCATTGTTTAAGAAATATTTGACAACAATGTTAACTATTCAAGAATTATAATTACTATCAAAAATAACAATACAGAATAATGATGTAAGAAACACTAAGTGAACAAAAAACATCTATTCAATATATCCTCCCCCAGCTTGAAAACATCTCTCAATGTTCTTTCTAAATTCTTTGTAAGTATTTCGCAGCATTTCTGGGGCAATATCGTTCACGGCATCGTTGATAGCTCGTTTCAAGTCTTCAATATTATGGTTTAAATTATTTGCGAGAACTTTTGATTTACGTAGCCCCATAAAAAAATTCGAAAATATTTGAATCAAGGAACGGGGCGGAAAAAATATCCATCGCCCAGGAAAATATTCATCCAGCCTTTCTCTAATTAGCAAAGTCACGTTGAAAGTACATTTTACGCCTTTGCTTCAAGGGAATATTTTCTAATCCTGGTAGTAAGAAGTTGTCTAGCAAATGAAAATATACATCCTAAGTTAATGTATCTTCCAGAAAATACGGTCCGATTATTCGATTCGGTAAAACCGCACACCAAACAATAACTTTTTTAGCAAATTGACTATTACCGTTAACTCTGTAGCTCGGGTTTTCACTAGCCCAATAACGACAATTTTGGGAAGAGACGACTTCATTTGTTGTAAACGTTGCTTCATCAAAAAAGAAAATATTATTGTGGAAGAATCGGTCATGCATAAGTTTGTCACCAATCATCGCACAAAAGTCTAACGTTACGTCATGATCTTGTAAGGTATGAATAATTTCGTTTTAAAAGGATGAATTTTGTTTTGCTTAAATATTTTCTGTAAGTGACTCTTGCAAAAACCAACCTCCACTGCTCTTTTCCGTAGAATCAACTTGGGATTTTTGAATACAGTGTGTTCTCCAAACACTCTGAGTAATTGTTAAAGAACCACAAGTTATCTACTATAGATATTATTTATTGAGCTAGTATCGATTGTTTTTAAATTTTATATAATTTGTAATTATGTGTTTGTAAATTTTATTTAAGTTGTCAGTATCTGATTTTTAGTTTACTGTATTCTCACTCAATTCAATAGATACCATTTCGTTTAAAAGACATTTGTGATAGTTAGTCTCCTTATCTAGGATATTGACGGTTTCAAAGTCAAATTTGTGATTTTGTTCAAATTCATGGGTTGCTAATGCTGTTTTTTCTGATTTGTCCCTATGTTTTTCATCACATGAGTTCTTGTGGGCATATATTCTGTTTTTTAACCTCTGCTTGGTTTGACCAATTAAACATCTATCGCAATCCAAACAATTTATTTTGTAAATAAGGTTCGAATCATAGTCTCTCGTTAATTTGTCCTTCATAGAGGAATAAAAACAATTTACCGTTTTTGTATGATAAAATACGATTTTTGTTCTTTCTGTTTGGAGTATGTGCTTCAATTTTTCCGAAAGACCCTTAACATAAGAAATCTTAAAATATCTATATGGATCTCCAGTCAATACTGGTGTTAAACTTCTCTGAATATTTTCATTAATTATATTATTACAAATATTGAGAAGATGATCATTCAACAGCAATTTTTCTTTGAACTTATTATATTCAGTATTTAATATTTTCATGTAAGTATTGAGGGCTACTGAGTTTAATAATTTCATTTTTGATAGCAGTCATGATATTTAGTTTTTGAGCAAAATGATGTTGTGGATAATAATTTAAAACTCTCCTAGAACTAACAGGTTTTTCATAATGGTTAGATTTGATTTTTTGATTTTCATTTCTAATCAATAACACATTCAAAAATGGAATGGAATTATTATTTCCTGTCTTTATTGTGAACTGTAAGCCCAAATGAAAGGAATTGAAAGCTATAAGTATAGAATTAATTTTTGATTTCGGAACAACTAGAATAGTCTCGTCAACATATACTTTAACCAATGGTATTTCATAACCTAACCTTGAAACTACCGTAGAAATCAAATATTCCATTGATAGGGCTGCTAATATGGGGCTTACTGGGTTTACCATTGCTGACTCGTCCTTCTGTTTATAAAAAATATTATCAAAACCAAAATAACTTTCCAACAAATTAGAAAAAACAGGATTAGCAACCGATGCATTTGAACAAAATCACAAATTTGACTTTGAAACTGTCAACATCCTAGATAAACAGACTAACTGTCACAAACGTCTTTTAAGTGACATGATATTTATTGAATTGAATGAGAATACAGTAAACAAAAAACATGACACTGACAACTTAAATAAAATTTACAAACACATAATTACCACTTATATAAAATTAAAATCGAACGATACTAGCTCAATAAATAACATCTATAACAGATAATTTTTGGTTCTTTAACAATTACTCAGAATTTTTCGAGGACACACTGTATCCAAAAAGCTGTTCCAGTCCAACATAATTGCTATATTTTTTGAAATTTTTGTTTTTCGTTTATCAATGAATACGTATAATTTACTTTCAACACCGAATATTAAGGTACAGTTTGTTCATAGAATCTCAATAAAAAGGAAAATAAGTTATTAGCAATGTTTGAAGATTGGGCATTACTTTGTTTTTTTATATAACGTGCCAGAACATTCTGAAATATTTTCATGTTTTCTTGTCTATTTTTTAATTTGACAAAGAAATAAATCATTTCTGCTTGACGGAAAAAGCCTCACTAGGTAAGAGTGACACCTTGAGAAATTTTAAATTGTCAGCAACTTAGATTTTATTTTATTTGATGATGTTTCTCAGAGACAAAAATGTGAGAGATTTTCAAGTTCTAGTTTTTTAGAATTTTATTGAAATTTTTGAATTTTTACATTAGTAAGTTTTTTAAGGTTTTGAAGTTTTTGAGGTTTTGAAGTTTTATGAAAGGTTTTGAAGTTTTAATGTTTTTATTGACTATTTAATAGTCATAATCACCATTTGCATGTATATCTTTGTAGCCTTGATAAAGGATTCAAATAAATCCGAAACGTCGGCATAGTGGAAAATCTGTTTTCTCATTATCCTACAGAACCGATGAAAATTCATAAAATAAATTATTTATAAAAGTTGACAGTTACTTGGTACATCGTAACCGTCACTCACTGGATTAATACATTATTTTCGAACTTAGTGCAAAGATTCATACGGTTTTCATGAAACTGGCTATAAAATGAGACGAGTTTTGAAAAAGTTGAATTTTATTTCATTTTATGGGGTTTCAGAACAAGCAAAACTTTTTATCAAGATTGATATTTTTCACGAAAACTAATATTTAAGCATTTTTCACCTATAGGATACCCCATCCGTGGACACGCTGTAGGTACCTCGTTTTCGGTATTTTGGTACTTTGTATTTTATTTTGTTCCAGAAACATCGAACTGGCTTTTGTGAGAGGCCAGTAGCTTTATATGTTTCAAAAATACTGGATCAATTTTTATTTATATGCAGTACATTTTGTATTTCTAGCGGTAGTTTCTTACTCGTTTGTTCGCCAATCATTGCTGCCGTGCAAACGAAAGCATAGTAACTCAAAAATGTTGAGTTTTCTTGATGCCATTTTAAAATATCATGAAAATTCGGTGGTAATATTTTTTTTTCTTTATTTTAGGAGTTATTGATATTCGGGTTAATAACGTAACTTTTAATGCTCTTTTCAAATATTGTGTGAAACCTTAGTTTTTTCACGCAGTGTACAATGTTTAAATATTTAGTATTTCTTTTTTGAATTAAACTCAAAGTTAATATGTCACCGCATTTCTTTACTGTCAACAGCTACTAGTTTCGGCCTACATAAGAGGCCACAAACAATTATTTTAGTATAAGTAAAAGGAACATTTACAAAATCTCTCACTTGTCCATAGAAGTACTATATACATCTTTTCTAATATTTGGAGAAATCATTAATTTTAGATATTCCCCGTTCGGAATATGAAATCATTCTGAATCTATTTTTACAATTCAACAAAAACATTATATTTTAGTTACACCTCTCTTCTTTAGAAAAAAACTAAACTTATTTTCTCACCTGTATTGTTTAACCTTCTAAAATTTCTATATAATAAATAAATATCTACAGTGACATCTTCTCTTAACTTGGAATATTTCTTTATATTCTTTATATGACATATGATTTACTCTGTGTTAAGTTTCATCTGAAACTAAATCACTCCAAATTTGACACATACCGGGTAAACCAAACATGTTGAATATGATATACAATACTGGGTATACCAGCATAACAACAACATAGAGAATCTTAGGTAACACAAAAATGAAAATGGCTACTGGAAGAGAGTAGTATCCGCAGACATGCATGTTTCTGGCTCATTAGCCGTCCCCAGTACGGTATAACCAAGTAAGGGTGTAAAACCTGGGAGCAAAGCTGTTGACTGAAACAAAAGAGAATACAACGGATTTCAACCGGACAACCGAACCCAACATTTGTGTATCAATATTGGAAGATCTCGAATTTTCGAGAAAACAATCAACATCGACAATTAGGCCCATATAGCTCTCCTGTCTGAAACTTCCGACTTAGAGTAATGAAACAAGAACAAAAGGTACAATAATGCGTGACATTGTAAATAACAAGCAGCATGGAGATTCATGGTTTAAGCACGCAGGAAGAAAAGGGGGTTACTGAAGAGAGTGGTGGTATCCGCAGACATGCATGTTTCTAGCTCATTAGCCGTCCTCAGTACGGTATTACTAGGTTAGGTTTATAATGAGTGGGTCAATGAGGCCCTCCACTGCGACTAGCGAGAGTCTATTGTGGCTCACGGTGTTACTAAGTAAGAGTGTAAAACCTGGGAGCAAAGCTGTTGGCTGGAACATGAGAAAATACAACGGATTTCAAGAGGATAGCTTAAGCCACGAATCTCTCTGTTGCTTGTTATTTACATGTCACGCATTATTGTACATCTTGTTCTTGTTTCATTGCTCTCGGTCAGAAGGTTCAGACAGGAGTGCTATATGCGCCTAAGTGTCGATGTCGGTTGTTGACTCGAAAATTCGAGATCTTTCAATATTGATGACACAAATGTTGCGTTTGGCTGTCCTGTTTAAATCCGTTGTATTTTCTCATGTTTCAGCCAACAGCTCCGCTGACAGGTTTTACACCCTTACTTGGTAATACCGTACCGAGGATGGCTAATGAGCCAGAAACCTACATATCTGCGGTTACAACTCTTTTTAGTAGCTCCTTTTTCCTTCTGCGAGCTTAACCCATGAATCTCTCTGTGGCTTGTTATAAATAGGGTTTGTTTTATTCCACGTAGTCTATACTCGTGCTTTGCTGTTGATATTATAGTACGATAGTACGAGAAACATAAATTCAATTAAATATTCATCGTGGCATATAATTAGGAGAGTAGTAGATGTTTCCCTTCGTGAAACGGTGAGAGCTTTCCTCTTGAAATAAGTATTCTCAAATAAGTAGAGCTTGTTTTTGAAACAGTTCCCCACAAATTTTCCAAATTATAAGCTTTGTTTTGCATATTCATTGAGCATATTATTTTTCCATAGATATCCTATGAAGGTATTTGAAAATAGCTGTGAATTACTATACCCACTATCATTCATCTTTATCAGTATTTAAAAGAATTATGTCATCATCTAGATATAATATCTGGCAGTCTTAAGTATTTTTTATTTCTAGTGTTTTATTATTAACCTAATTTTGACATACTAAATGATCAATCATTATTTTAATCTCATAATTTATTCATTATTAATCAAACCTATAAAAAGCAAAGTTGTCGAGTGTGTTCACAACAATATTTTTGGAGAGCAAAGAACTCTCAAATTAACTTTGAAAATGAAACTTATAGTTTTCTTGGTTAGTGTGATCGTAGTCAGCGCATCGGACTATGAACAATGGCAAGATTTTAAAGTGAGTGAATATTCATTTGAAATTATTCAACATATCTACATAATCTCATTTTTTTAGTCACTAGAAAAATTCCTCAGATTATCTGCATCAACATTAAAATTACAATTTATATGCAAAAATTATTTTTTTCCGAAAAATATCAGTTAGCGTTGTGGCTATTCTTAGTCGCTGAGAAATACTATGTTCTAGAGCGCAAAATACTTTGGCGATGTAGAACGTAAATTTTGAACAGTTTATCATTTTATTTGTGAATTTGTTAATTCATTCCTTGAATGCAGAACTATCCTAAGTCACAAAATGTTTATTTTACAGGAGGCATTTTTTTTCAATTTTATCGGAAACACAAAAGACCATTTTTGAAATAATTGTTTCTATTATTTAATTTACCAGTAATTATTTTACTGTCCAAAGTCTTCTTAGATATAATCATTCAAATTGAAGTATGTGGACTTGGGATACATTGTTTCATGTAAAAGTAATCTATCTCCACAGAGGTTTAAATGTAGTATAGATATAAGTGACTTAGGTTAGTTCTGATCTGTAAACATTCAGGATATACAAGGAATAGAAACATCAGACCGACATTTATTTGACAAATAGAAAAACTTGTTTTAAAATAATAAGTGAATATTATAATAGCGATACCTACTTTTATTAATAAAATAGCAACTCAGAAGGAAAGGGGAACAGAAAAATAATGACTGAACAAGAGCAATCAAATTCTAATTATTTGGCGTTTTAATTGAAACTCACGGTTTCTAGTTAATTCCAGAATATAATAAAAGTTATTGAAAATACTAAAAAATTGACAATTGTTTTTATAAATCAATGTCATCGTCAGAATGACAGAAGTTACATTTCATTTGATGCCTGCCTGATGTTTAGTAGTTATATTTGGCTAGACCAAGAACTTGTGATTGACTTAATATATGTTTATAGAAAAAAGAAGAAGATGTGATATTACAAATATTGAAGCTTAGATATTATTAGCCCTATGGTGATATCCTGGATATCAATTTTCCAATTAAGATCAGTATAACTGTGCAATGATATAGAAAACCAGGAAAACTATATCTGCTGATATTCACAATTATCACTTAAGAAGACAGTTTATTAGGAGAGAACTTCCTGAATTCAACTGTTCATTGATAACTTCATATTGTGGGTTTCTTAAATGTCTTCTAGTTTCCAATTCTTCAAGGAAATCCAGTTCTTGTTTCTTTCCACAAATATCAGCACTTCTAGTTTTGTGTTAGGTGTCAATGAATGATTGGTTTCAATTAAATGTTTTGGGTAGTTGGATTTATCTGGTTGTTTTAATCTGTATGCGCGTAAGTGTTCACTGTATCGAATTTCGAAATTCCTAAGGGTCTGACCCAAATAGACAGCATTACATTCTGGACATTTGAGTTTATATATACCTCACTTCTTTAATAGTGGTAATTTTGTTTTTACAATTAACAATTTTGTACTAACGTTACTTTCTGTTTTATAAGAAATTGTTGTATTCGTTGCTGAAAATATTATCTTTGAAATATTACTAGAAATATTTCCTGCATATGTGATGGTTTTATAAGTTTTTGTTTCATCAGCTTGTTTAGGAAATATTAATTGTAATGCCACTTTTTCCTCTTTTTTACTAATTAGCTTATTTATCATATCTAATGGATAACTGTTGGTAAAAAAGAGGAAAAAGTGGCATTACAACTAATATTTCCTAAACAAGCTGATGAAATAAAAACTCATAAAACCATCACATATGCAGGAAATATTTCTAGTAATATTTCAAAGATAATATCTTCAGCAACGAATACAACAATTTCTTTTAAAACAGAAAGTAATGTTAGTACAAAATTGTTAAATGTAAAAACAAAAATACCACTATTAAAGAAGTCAGGTATATATAAACTCAAATGTCCAGAATGTAATGCTGTCTATTTGGGTCAGACCCTTAGGAATTTTGAAATCCAATACAGTGAACACTTACGAGCATACAGAATAAAACAACCAGGTAAATCCCACTACGCAAAACATCTACTTGACACCAATCATGCATTGACACCTAACACAAAACTAGAAGTGCTGCATATTTGTGAAAAGGAACAAGAACTGGATTTCCTTGAAGAATTGGAAATTAGAAGACATTTAAGAAACCCACAATATGACGTTGTCAATGAACACTTAAATCTAGGGAGTTCTCCACTAATAAACTGTCTTCTTAAGTGATAATTGTAAAGATCAGCAGATATTGTTTTCCTGGTTTTCTATATCATTGCACACTTATACTGATCAGGATACCACCATAGGGCTAATAATATCTAAGCTTCAATATTTGTAATATCACAATTTCTCCTTTTTTCTATAAACATATATTAAGTCAGTCACAAGTTAGGTCACTTCTTGGTCTAGCCAAATATAACTACTAAAAATCAGGTAGGCATCAAATGAAATGTAAGTTCTGTCATTCTGACGATGATATTGATTTATCGAAACAATTGTCAATGTTATAGAATTTTCAATAACTAATTATTTGAACAGGAAAAAGGTGTAGATACCAAATTTTCTTAACAACGTAACTGTGGCTCAGAAAAAAACCTTAAAATTAGAGGTAATTTTTTTATACAGACCTCAGAATATCAGAATCATGACAAGTTATTCCGAATTATCATCGTTACTTGCATTCGAATAGGGTAAATTCACGTCGAAATGGTGATACTGAATTAGTATCACTTTCTTGTTGCATAAAAATTGTAAGTGTTCTTTTTTTTTAGTCAGTGGGAGCAGATTTTTATAAGACTGTTTTATCTGAACTTTATCAATATTGACCTCTATTTTCTTTTCACTTTTTTGTAGTAAATCAATGGTTTTGAATTGTTCAATATATTCATATTTGAAGCAATTTTATTAGTAAATGCGTATTTTATTTAAATATACCTTCTCGTTTGTCTTATCACGGTCCCAATTTAAAGTAATTTCTTGGGTAAGAACTTTCAAATCAAAAATGTTTTCTTTGTTTGTTTCAACAACATTGTAAGGTTTGTTCTTTTTTGCCGTTGGCACTAAAATATACCACTGATCAGGGGCAAATATGGGAACATGCTTGGAAGCTTTCTCAATAACACTATGCATTGAGTCTCCTTCAGTTTCTGTATTCTCCAAAAAAGTATGCCGAATAATAATATTATGTTCCTGTGCCAAAAAAGTGTACATTATAAAAAGGAACTTGTACCTGTTTTGGCCTGCACAATTATCTGAGTGAAAGGAAAACTACTTTATTCCTTGCTCTACATTATGCTTTATGAAACGCATCAAACAGCTGCCTTTTTCCGAGCTTCCTCTTTCTCCGATACACTCATACCACATATAACAGAAACCATCTCCGTTAGCCATATTGAATACAGTGAAACTGTACGTTAATAGTTTAAGTTTGTAGTAAGTCAGGCCAACATTAGATTTTGGCACAGGAAGAACTTGTCCCAAATCAAAAACAGCTGAACACAATTCACTGTTTATCTTAGCTTCTTCCTTATCCGTGTTTTTCAACGTTCGTGCAACCAATGCATCTATACTCTTTCTAATGACACTGATTTCGTTAAAATCGGTTGATCCAAACCAAAGTTATAGGTATTTATCCACAGTTAAAGCCACTCGGCGGAAACCTCAAGGGGGAGTGATATCTCCCCTTCTCTGGAGACTCGTAGTAGAGAGTTGCTCTACAGGCTAACGGAGCTTGACTTTGAATGTATGCGCTATGCTGATGACATAGTTCTAATAGTCAGAGGCAAGTTCGAGAGCACCTTGTGTGATTTATTACAAAATGGCGTCAGAATCATCGCGCAATGGTGCTTGTCAGTGGGGCTAAATATTAACCCAAACAAGACAATGGTAATTCCATTTATCCGGAAAAGAACCCTTCCAGCCATGAAACCCATGTCCTTAAGCGGGGAAATCATATAATGGAAATCAGAAGTTAAATATCTAGGGATAACTCTAGACAGTAAGCTTCTGTGGCATAAGTATGTTGAAATAACTGCTAGTAAAGCAATAAGAGCTTTGATGGCGTGCAGCAATCTAGCTAGTAAGTGGTGGGGCTGTAACCCAAAAATACTGCAAAGGATGTACGCCATGATTGTGAGACCAGCAATTACGTATGGGGCAATACCCACTATGCAAATAAATATTACAGTTATGTTAATTCAACATCACTTTGTGATAATGTTGTTCCTTTTTTTCCTCTTGTTTTCATCACATGCACATCTATACAACCGCTCATGCCCAGCTTGTGGCTGTTAACTTTTGTGATGTTTCAACTTAACTTCTCACCGATGTTAAAGCGTCGCCTTTTTACATTACTGTGATGTTACTAGAACATCCTCAAAAGGAAGTCTTTATAACGGAAAAAAAATAACTTTTCTATTACATTCTAAAATGCCCTTTAACTACTTGTCAATGTTAATGCAATGTCTAAAAAATAACCTCTTATCAATGATCTAAATACAACATATCGAAAACAATACAGTGTATTCTCTTAGATGTTGTATGGACATTACTTAAACCTCTAAATAAACATACTTTGAACATCCTAGATGACATCCTATAGATGTTTCTGTGCCTAATCAGTATATACAGGGTGAACAACTAAGAACGCCGGCTGTCGGCCATATTTCAAAAAATAATCAGGGCACAACTTCAAAAAATACCTTCAAGAAAATGACCCTGAAAAATCACTGGAAAATGTTTTAGAGTTCATGAAATATTTGTTATGGGGTGGAGAGAACACTTAAAAACATAATACTGTGATTATCTCCAAAAAAGGCATACCACAGGTGTCCTAGAAATACAATTATTGATATATTGATGAGATTATGAAAAAATGTAGTGAGGGACTTTTGGTACTTATTCTTCAAATAAGGGGTGTTGGAAGTTTCAACCTAGAAAACAAATGTATCACTTTTTTTTTAATCGATATCAATGTTTTTGGCGTCAATTAAAAGAGTTTTTCCTCTTTGATAGGATATGCTTAACAACAATAACAAAATTGAACAATTTTGTCAACGCTATGTAAAAAAGTCGACAATCTTTCCATTTTCTCGGAAATTTCAAATGTAATGAAACATTTTTTAAATTCTGATGAACAGGGATTTACGTTTTCAGATATAAAAATTGAAAAAAATGCTTCAACTTACATCTGAAATTTCCGAGTGAATACAAAATTATCTAATTTTGTTATCCATCTTATTAAACAGAAAAACTCTTTTAAATGCAGCTAAAATCATTATTATCGGTTAAAAAACGAAAAAGTTATACATTTGTTTATAAGTTTGAACCTCCCCACCCATTATTTGAAGATTAATGGCAAAAAATCTTCTTAATTAAATTTTTTCATAATCTCTTCAAGATTTCAAAAATCGTATTTTTAGGACACCTTTAGTATGTTCTTTTGGAGTATTATGTTTTCGAGTGTTCATTCCACCCCTAGCGGATATTTTAGAGACTACAAAATATTTTGCAGCAATTTTTCAGTATCACTTACCTAAAGGTAATTTTTTTGAAAGTTGTACCATGATTTTTTTCTGAGATGTGTTCCACAGTCGTTCTTAATTGTTCACCCTGTACATTTAAAATAAAATAGCAAAAAAAGCAATAAAGGATTTAAAACGTTTATTCACTTTCAATGAACAGTACAGTACACAATTAGAAAAACAATATCTTGTCCAGGAATCCAACCTAAAAAATTGTGTAAGCATATTACATAACAAGCGTGGAAAGTGGAAACTATTGAAAGCATTCAATGAAAGCAAGGAATAAAAAAGGGTATATTAATCTGTACGTGCCATAATGTAACATACTTTGAAACTAAATTAATAAAGATTAACGGATACACATACATTACAGCTAGATTACTGAAAATTTATTAGAATGGTTTTTTAATAATATTAAAACTAATAAAAATTTTAAACCATAAAGATTTTATGGAACATTACGTTAAATCAACAAATCCAATCTGATTAAAGAAAATTCTATCGTTTACTTACGATTACTTTTTTTATGCAAGAGTAGCTGTTTCGAGTGCCTCAACCATTCCATAACGTACACTTCAAAATCCTTATCTGAGAAACATTTAAAGGTGTTCTGAACAGCAGCTAATAAAACAATTACTTAAGATCAAATTGTGCCCATGGAGACCTTTGATCGATCATCATAAACTACATCAAACTGGATTTTCAACCAATTGACTGGGACCCATCCCTAGTAGAACCGAATGTTGGCTACATATCGTCGCAACATTGCCCCAATATTGGAATATTGGCGCAATATTACAGTAAGATTTGAAATTTAGCCCATATTGGCCTCAGATTGATTCTCGATATACCGCCAAGATTTGGTTGTGAATTTTGGCCAGACATTGGTGCAATATTGACAATATATCACCAATATTGTATATACATAAGCGCTAGTTTTTTTTTGTAATATTGCCTTTGCAATGTTGGTTGAGCATTGGGAAGCGTTAACATTTTTTTCGAATTCCAATATTGTCGAATATTGGCGGCAACATCTGGCCAATATTGCGCCAAGATAAATTTCTACTAGAGATTTTCCACAAGATACATGCGGAGCTCTTCAAAGGAATAACAACATATTTTATTTCGAGAAGTGAATTTTCATGATTTACCTTCTATTACATGCCTCACTCCGTTTCGCGGGTAAATTCAGGCGTGCCATGAAAATTCATAATTCTTTTCTGTATAAAATAATATACTATTCTCATCTTGTTATTTTCATCCTGGAATATATTGTACATTAACATCGTGGAATTGTAACTTTATGAAAACTAAGCATTATTAATACACTGTATACAAAAAAACTACTTATGAAGAAGAGATATGAACACATTATCCAGTTAAATGAGTATATAATTAATTGTATCCAATTGAGTATCCAATAGCTGTGTTTCTACAATAATAAATAATTGAATTCTGTTTGTTGACTGGAGCATTCAGTGCCATAAGTTACATATTCTTCAACTAGATTAATATAGGTACCATTGTAAGGGACAGCTGTTTTATTGTATTCAGTGTATTTTCAAATGGAAATGAGCTTTTCAACAGAAATTTCTGTTTAAGTCTTAAATAGTTTCTAATTGTTCACAAGAATTGTTAGTACTAATGATAAAATTTTCGAAACCTGCAATACTATATTGATGGCTATGACTGCTACTACAAAAACTAGAACTAGAGATACTCGATTCAATATTATTTGTACTGTTTGATACAATGTCTGTATCAGACTCTCTGAAATCGCCATTCCCCTTTCTTTACATAATTACCAACTATTTGTTTTTTATTTTATTTATGTAAGTAGCTTCTGAAACATCTTGAACATTGAAAATATTTTCTTCTAGATTCAAATCTCTGCCAACATATGAGCACATTTTATTATTAATAATAATATCTACCCTATTGCAATATTAAGTTTTTTGTAGGGTATAATGCATATCTAGGATTTAAAATATTGTGAATCGTTTTTTACTAACTAAAATATTTTAGAAGTTGAAAAACCCCTTATTTTGTAAACTCTATCATATAATGTTAGTGTACAATTCCGCCACCTGGAATTTCAATGTACAATAGCCGATTAAAGTCTTGAATGAGTATTAAGTTTTAATAATTATGATTTTGGAATATGTACTTACCGAAAACAGCTGTTGTTCGTCCATTATAACAAGAATTATAACTAAGCATAGAAACGAAACTGAAGCTAAGTAGGAAGTGACGAAAACGAAGACCACTTTATTCAAGTACTACCAAAATATGTGCTGCCTGCAAATAAAATATAACACAAGACTGAAAACCATCCGCCATTTCATGCTTGTCATGTGTTTCCACAAATAATGTTCGTTCGTCAATTTCTCTTATGTTTTCTTCTTCTTTTTATGTTACTGCGATGTTCAATATGTGATATTACTGAGAGTTTCATGAACTAACATCATAAAGACGTAATCACACAAACTTACTAAAAATTATTTCGAATTATGTGATAGTAACTGCAACATGTGATCATCTTAGAAACATGTTAATTTGTAATATTACAGTGACGTTCTGTTTGTGATATTAGTGAGAAGTATACAAATTAACATAGTATGAATGTTTCCTATAGGAAGTTGCTAAAAAGAAGTTCATAGGATTTGTATGTAACTGCGAATTCAAGTATTATTGTGTACATCAAAAATATGTTTTGTTTACATGACATGGATGTTAATATATTTGGTAATAAAATGAAGACATCTAGGAGATATCTCATTAACGTTTTAAATAAACATCACAAAAAGTCTCTTAAAAGAATATCACAAAAAAGACTTGTTATGTTCCTCGTTTAGTGGGTAGTTTGGCATACAAAAGCAAGCCAGTACAACACGAGGAAAACCCTCGACAAAGTTCAGAGGCTTGCCTGTATTTTCATCACTGGAGCTATGAGAACGTGTTCAACTAGGGCACTTGAGATTATTACAGATCTCACACCTTTACATCTGGTGATAGGAAGATCTGACCAAGAGGCAATTCTTAGAATATCTGAGAAAGGTTCAGGCAATGAGAATATTAAAAATCAGGGAGCCTGGTCCTCTCTAACAAAATACATCTCATCAGCGAATCTTCCCAGTGCCGAAATGATCCAGAAAGTGAGTATCGAAAAGAATTTCACTACGATGTAAAAACGAAGAGAGACTGGGAAACGGAATACACCACCCAAACTCTCAAAGAAAACACCATTAGATGGTATACGGATGGTTTAAAAACCACCACTGGTGCAGGTGCTGGAGTATTTGGGCCTGGCACTAGATACTCATTATCGCTAGGCTCCTTCCCGAGCGTCTTTCAAGCAGAAATACTTGCGATTGAAAAATGCGTGGATATAAACCTAGAAAGGAACTATCAGAAATGTGACATATCGATCCACGCTGATAGTCAAGCAGCTATCAAAGCATTGAGCTCCCATGTCATTGACTCAAATTTTGCATGGGAGTGCCGATGCAAACTTGATGAATTAGGCAAGAATAACAGGGTCTCTTTAGTCTGGGTTCCTAGCCACTCGGGAATCACAGGAAATGAAGAGGCCAATGCACTTGCCTGGAAAGGAGCACAAACGCTGTTTATTGGCCCGGTGCCTTTCTGTGGTGTAGGAAAATGGTCCTATTGGAAAGAGTTTCGGAAGAAGGAGGAAACCGAAAGAGAAGCACTTTGGCGGTGCCTTCCCGGGTTAAAACATTCCAAAAAGTTCCTGCGAAACTTTGACACTGCTAGATCCAAAAAATATTTTGAGCTCAGAAAAAATGAGCTACATCTCCTCACGGGCTTTTTTACAGGTCCGCCTTAGGAAGCACCTAATGAGAATAGGTCTAGCAGAAACTGACGAGTGTAGATTCTGTGGGGAGGAGGATGAAATTCCGGATCACCTAGTTCTGGAATGCCTCGCTATTGCAAGCCAACGCAAGAAATGCTTCGGACAAGAAACTTGTGAGAGTGAGGATATAACCTCGTTGGAGCCGTTCCGAATACTAGAGTTCATTAGAACCCTGGAACTGGAAATCGAGCTGTAGTAGTAGCGAGAACAGCTCTGATAGGGGGGGCGCAATAAACCTTAGGTTTCAGTGCATTGTAACCCCGTTAAAATCTAATCTTATCTAATCTAATCTAGTTTACTCATTTAAAACTCTGTATCATTGGGAATATTTCACAAAAAAATGGTTTTCAAATTTTCATTCACATATTACGATCCCTAACGGTTAACCTAGAAACTTCAAAGTTATTTCCAGCCATTTCTCTTGGCCACTTTTACGAAGGAATTTTTTTCCCTAAAGTTATAACATGAATAGTTTGTGACATATAGCTAAGAGATAGTCTTTAGCTTTAAACATAGGGTGTTTTCAAAACAATGGTACCTACAATAAAATTTACGAACCCCTCGTACCACGCCACTGGCTTATTAGAATTTGGCAAAATGGATACTTTTGATGTGTTTTGAAGAGACTATGACCTATGGAGAAATATTAAATTTGTACTTTCATCCTCCGAGAAGATATGCAATATGATGTATATTTCTTCTGCACCCTTCAACAGCCTGTATCTCACAAACAAAAGTTAGAGCAACGTTGCATTAGGGTGTTTTAAATATTTCTTAACGATTCATCATGCATCTAATTTAAGGTACTTATTTACGGGACGCCCTGTATAAAGTGACTTTTCATGGTTTGACATTTAGAGACAGTTTGTATTGGGCTTTTTCGGTGTGCCATTTTTTGTGGGGGTGTGCTTGCGTCACTTGGCAACTGCCGTTGCCTATGACAAATACCTCTCTACTACCATAATATTTTGAAAATCAATATAATAATAATACCTTTTTTGGCGAAAAAAAAATATGAAACCTATACAATAATGAAAAGTGTATAAATGATACATACTCGATAAGTGAGTGAACACATGTTTCAAGATATAAATATAAATACAATATTACTTAAGTATAAAAAATATTCAACACAGTATCACAATAACGAAATATGTAGCACACTTAAAAAGATAAATAACATTAATTGTGCGTCACAAAACAATACAAAAACAAAAAAAAATTGAAAATACAATCAATTTGAAACACATAAGCTATAAAAGTATGTCTCTATTCCAAAAGAGCTGCCACAAACAACACAATGTACAAATAAAAATAGTTATGACCATAACAACAATTAGTCATTTTAAAAACAACACTACAATAAAACCATTTAGAGAGCACTTGCAACCGTTTTGAAATGTAAAAATTATCAAAGCACGTTTGTTTCGCAGACATACTGTTACAAGCAACACGCTGTATAAATGTGAAATGTATGAAATGAATCAGATGGACATATCCAGTCGAACAATCCCATCCCACCCAGTTGTTTATGTTTTTTATATGGTCAGGAATAGAATTGAACACCTTGGGTGCTAAGTAGAAGAATGATCGCTGACAAACCGACCTGCTCATTAGGGGAATAACATAGTGGTGTCTTTGTCGGGTATCATAATTATGCGTAGGTAAACGAGCATAATTTTTTATTATATTTCAATATAACATTCAAATAATATAGTTGTCTCGAATGCATTACTCGTATAATCGATCTGTAGGATATCGGTGGGGTGTTTTTAAAATAAATTTCAGGAACGTTTTTTGGACAATCTCCAGTGGTTTTATGTTTGTTCTTGGGGCTCCACTCCAACCTAGTACCCGAATTTATAGAGGATTCTCTGTAATTCCTTGATGACGCACCTGATGTGAACATCCCATTTCAGACTACTATAAATAATTACACCTAAGTATTTGATTTTGTCTACAGGCAATATAGACATACTTCGATTTCGTAAAGTAATGATTTCAAAAAATCCGGTCTGCACACATTATTGCAACTGATAGGCAGATAATAAGATTTCTCAAGGTTAACCGTCAATAGCTTATGCTCAAGCCAATTTCTTACGTTTGAAAAATCAGCCTGAGCTTTATCTCGAAGTGCCTCCCAATTTTCAGCATCGTATACTATTGTTGTGTCATCGGCAAATCCAATTATTTCACCACTGCTTTTCAACGAGAACATTCCATTTATATAAATATTGAATAAAAGTGGTCCCAGAACACTACCTTGAGGTACACCATACTCAACAGTGTCATCCTGACTGAAAGACATTGTCCAACTTTACTATCTGCCGTCCATTGGTAATATAGCTTTTGAATGAGTTAAGGATTACATTCCCTAATACTTGCAGAAGCAGGTCGTGACTCACAGTATCGAAAGCTTTCGATAGGTCTATGGAAATACATAGACAAAACCTGCTATCATTCAAGGCATTATTCACTTTCATTATTAGGGCCAGAATTGCATCCTCTGTTGACGTGTTTTCTTTGAAGCCAAACTGCCTGTCAGACAAAACTTTATATTTTTCAAGGTAAGAAGTCAACCCGTTCTTTATTAGTTCCTCGAAAATTGATAGGTGTGTTTATGGGTCTGAAATTATTTATTTTTGTTTTATCCCCCTTTTTATGAAGTGGTATTACAATGGATTTCTTGAAGGCTGATGGCATATACCACCGTCTACGCACTTATTGATTATGTGACATAATGGTTTCATAATATAATCATCAATAATTTTGAAAGTTTCAGCTCTAATTCCGTCAATCACAACCGATTTTTTATCCTTCAAACCTTTCAATAGCGTTTTCAATTCGTTGTCGTTCGTTGGTAATAAGACAAACGAGTTTGCAGTAAGATGCCTATTCGGAGTATAACTCTGGTCTCTAGTAATTTTATCAGCAAGGGTTTCTCCGGTATTTACACATTTTTTATTAAATTCGTTGGCGATAATATTTTCGTTGGTTATCATCAAACCTGAGTCAGTTTCCATGGAGCGTATTGGAGTTCTAGATTTTTTATCTCTACTCAAGTCGCTTACCACCTCCCATAATTTTTTCGTTTTGGTGCCATTTTTTATTATAATATTAATATAGTAATCAAACTTAGTTCTTTGTATCAACGAATTCAATTTATTCCTGTACGGTTTGCATTAATTATTTAGTTCTCCGTTTCCCATATACTTAAGGGTATTTTTAATCATTTTATTTTTGGTATCTATTGATTTCAATAGAGCATTTGTCACTCAAGGTTCAATTTTTGTATATTTTCTCCTACTGCTTTTGGATCTCGTCGCTTCGCCAATCAAATTTAATAGAGTATCAACGATTATGTTCATTTTAGAATAAGAATTTTCAGCAGAGTAAATTTCAGCCCAAGATGCTCTCTCAAGAAGAAATTTCAGTTTACCCTGATCAACATATTGTGTGCTAGTTGACATCTTTTTTTGTCTGGTTTAAGTATATCGAAAACTATTGGTAGTAATGTCGAATATTGATCAGTTATATTTTTTTCTAGAACCATAGGCAAAATGTTCTCAAGTATATGTGATAGTGATACTTTCAATTGTTGAGTTGTAGCCAAACTCATTTAGCGTATTTACGTATTCAGAAATAGTATCGTTATTTTCTAATAGATCCAAATAAATTAATGTCTCCCGTGAAAATATTGAAGTTTTCGGTATTACTCTCATTCTCTTCGAAGTAATTTGGCTGAAAAACAATAAATTCTCTAGGATCAGTGGATGGCGATCTGGACATGGCTGTGACAACTATATTATTGTGTTGATGTAAATTTATTTTGATATTCAGCATTTTAATATTATTAATTAGTACAACCCTTGTTTATATATAACGCTTCGCTATAGTTGTTCAATGATTTTGATTATTGTAATTTCAAAAAATAATGCTACACAAGAGTTCGATAAATTAAATAATAATTCTCCAGGCCTTTTCTCAAACTTGTTGTCGTTCTCACTCACTTGTGTTATTAAAATAGAGAATTGATACGATCTCACCAATAGGACAAATTATCAATAAGTAAATGTTTTTAATTCTGACTATAGTTACATTATTAAACAATAATATTTAATTGGTAATTCAAATGAGAGCTTGAATACTTTAGTCAATCTAATATTGTCCATATTATTTACTCAATATAATGGTTATTTTTTCATTTTTTTTGTGAGGTTTTACAGAATCTGAGACACTGCCACAATATTTATAAATTAATATTCGGATCAGGAGCTTCAGAATGTATTCACCATGTGCGTGTTTTATGTTTTGTATGATATTTAACAAATAATTTCATTGCTTTGCCTATTACTGTAAAAAATGTGACCGATTGTTTTTTATATGAGGTTGGGGTTTGCAAATTATAAGATTTGAAAAATAGGAAACTATCAGAACTCAATTTAATTTCTGTGGAATCAATTAAAATCTAACAATCCAGACATTTAAATTTTTCCAAACATTTTTTTGCTAGATAACCACTGAAATACTGTATAGCATTAGTTTCAAGTGAAGCCTCTTCCAGGTAGTTTGAAGATATAAGTTCGGTAGATGATTCATCGGAACCAGATGGTGAGAAATTTTCTTCATCGGAGGGAGGAAAACTGGGTATTTCATATGTAATATCTGAAGATGATACTTCCTCATAACTGCTGATTTTTGGTGGCCTCATCAAATTCATCACACAGTTTGATTTGAAAGCCACCTGAAAGTTTCTCACCGTGGGATTTTTTGAATATCCACCCCTCTGTCGGTAGATTGAAAATTGATTGTTTTAGATCTTCAAACAGCATTTTCACAGCTGTAATGGTTAACTGAATCCCGTCGAAACAAGGTGGCCTACTCAATGATCCATTTTTCTGAATTTTCTTCAGATTTTCCATTAAATGAAATGCATCGTCTTAAGCCTCGAACGCTTCAATACTTTGGGAGGACAATGCACAGTCCAATTTTTTTTTGATCGTATTCTCTGACTATTAAGAGCATCTATCCATCTTTTCAATAAAGTTGGCTGTATTAAGAGCTATTTTTGATTGAAGTTGCTTAGTTTTCAAAGATGTTTTGATTGCCGCATACATACTGTGGCTGAGAACCTGTACAGCCAATTTCAAATTCATTTTTTGAAATGCATTTGACTGCATACGAATGTCTGTTAATCTTGGTAGTGCTCTGCCAGTTTCACTACTTGCGTTAAGTTCATATGTCTTCCTTATATCACTGAAAGATATCATACCAATTGGACCGACAAAATTTCCTTCGAGCAGATTATTTCTCACACTTTTAATGAGATGGGGTTATCAAATATTGTATAGTATTTTAAGTTATCTATATGAAAATGAGGTTTTTCTTTACTAGCTCCCAAATCTTTAAGAAGTTTTTGATTGCTACTTCCCTGATCACATATGACTGCCAATGGTTTCAGACCAACTTGCTGAAGCTCTTTCATGATATTCAATAAAATTTCTTTGAGTTGGGAACCTTTCACTCGGGAATTGGAGAAATAGAAAGATTTTGGAATTTCCCAGGTAGAAGAAATTCCTCACACCATTATGGCCAATGCTTGCTTAGCCATTACTTCTCTTCTTCCGAGCTCTCCTAAATCTTCATAACCTTCGATTAAGTCGTTACATCTTGAGAATTCAAGGCAGTGTTTTATTGCCATTTCATTCAATAGAAGGAGACATTCCTTATCCATAATTTCCATTGAAGCAACCTTGACTTTCAAAAATTTTAGTAGATTCTTGTTGATTTCTGGTCGAGAATTGCAACTCTTCAGCCATAAGGATAAACTACTTATTGAGGGAAGTATGACACCCATTCGTCGTAAAAACTTGTATGTGCTTGGTGATTTGTAATATAATGACAAACTGACAAATTTTTCTTTTGCTAACCAATGGGACTTCGTTTTGGGTATAATTGCATTTACGTAAGAGTCTGAGCAAATGGACGAAGGGATGATATGGGTCTCGGCGTGATATATAGTTTTCTGCGTTTTTTTTGTCACATTACCACTGTTATCTTATATTACATGTTATCTTTTTGGGATTATCGGGAAATTTTCAATGGCATTTCAAACACAATTCTCTACATGCATATCGTCTGTGCCACCAGAGTTTGATGGGCGTTTTCTTATATATTCTTATTAATAAATACTACGGAGTAACCAAATACTAACTTTACTCTCGCATTAAACCATGTCAAACTAATGGTTTAACCTGAGACTAAAATTATGATCATTTATAATATTAATAAGACCGAATGAAATTAATATAGATTTTTTTTTTCATTTAAAATTGCAGAGGACGAACATTGTATTCGTATTTCAACAATGATAGAAGCACAATGAAAAATGAGAATGTGTCAAACTTGTATATCACAATACACCATGTTCCAAAATAATTATTGAACAATAATTGATTCGGCCCTTGTCTTGCTTAGGTGTTTTGATAAATGATTATCTTGTCAAGCATATTTATTATATACTTACTAATATTTGCTTACCTTGGTGAAAAATTGGTATGTACTCCTCAAATTGTCTTTAATCACTCTAACTATTAAACAATAATAATAATAATTGTTTGTAACACTAAACCACTAAGCTTTAAAATTTAACCTTACATAGGTATACACAAATACACAACAAGTGGGAACAATCACTAATCCACAGCCAGAGGCAACGTTATCTATAAACAGATACCCGAAACCGAAAAAAATATCCTCTAAAAGAAATTCCCTTCACAGGTAACCCAATTCGCCTTTCAAGGTCAATTACAGTACTTTCATCTTTTATTTGACATAATCTCATCTTTGTCTACACAAACCTACAACGTTTGTCTTTCTTGATTTGCGCGAAACGTATTTATAGTAAAATTTGAATTGATTTTATGAATGGGCACCTCAAAACCAAAACCCCCTCTATGAGCCAACTCCCTGAATTACTCTTCATTGAACAACTAGAGCGTAGCATATATATATATATATATATATATATATATAAACAAGGGTACAACTGAGTGCTCATATGAGAAATGAGATTTCAGGTACACAACAACACCGTCATTTTGATTTAGATAATTTTTATTGTATATTAGATTATATCCATCCATCTCAAATATGCTTGTATCAGCAATCTGCCAAGTTTCTGTTAGAACTATACAATCTACATTTTTAGCCAAAAGACTGAGAAATATTTTGAACTCATCAAGATTCGCACTAATTGACCGTATATTTTGATTCAACAACTTGGAATTATGATTACTTTCATTTATCAATAGCAAGTCTTTACACTTTTTCACACTGGTTAGTGTGAAGGTTTCTACATTATTGCTATCAAAATCGCGTATATATGGATTCATTTTTCGAATTTTCTTATTGATCAATTTTAGTTCCACCGAGCTACAATAGTGTTTACTTTTTTATTATTCCATACATGAAAAGATTTCAACAACAATTTGGATAGACATAACATTAAAAATTTAATTTAATTAGGGGCGTTTAATAATCAAATTAATCAAAGATAAAAGTCTTACTACTGTGGGGTATCGTTACTGCGTCTAAATTTTGATGCTTATTGTTTGTGCTTCGTTCGAAATATTCCAAGATATCACATTTTTCAGGTGAAATTCTCAAAGTCGCATTCATTAACTGAAGACAAACTTCGATTCGGAACTTTCCAAAATAATTTACGCAAAATAGAAGAGCACAATGCTAAGTATGATAAAGGAGAAGTGTCATATTTCCTCAAAGTAACTCAATTTGCCGACTGGACCTTGGAAGAATTCCAATCGATGTTAGGAGTTCAACTTGCTGGAGAACCAAAGGTTAACACCATTGGCACATTCAAACCGGAAACTAACTTCACCAGACCAGACTCAATTGACTGGAGACAAAAAGGTGCCGTATTGGCAATTAGGGATCAAGGATATTGTGGATCATGCTGGGCTTTCAGTACCGTAAGTATAACGTATTTATTCTTGACTGATTAATTAATATGTAGGTATATACGAAGTCGGCCATAGAAATCAGTCCCCGGTGGTTTTAATTTGACAGAAAGAAAATACTCAAAAACGTCGATTTTTGTTCTAAGGTAGACTCTTTTTACAATACAGATATCTGTCAAAGATCGACGTGTTTGAGCCTCTCTTCAAAGTCTAATGAGTAATTTCAAATATGCGGGTGGCCCAATTTGTCCTTTAGTGATAAAGAATATTCATACTCCTGCATTTCTCCTCAGACCTGGGTGTAATTTTGACCTTTACACGTAATTTTTTGTTCCACTATTGATTTATATCAAGAAAACTATTGACATATTTGACAGAAGGATAAATTTTGTTTTGCTTAAACAATAAGCACATCAAAATGAAATTGTCCATTTCTCTAACTTTGTAAATCGATCATAATTTTCTTTATAGTCAGTGAGCTGCAAGAAGTGAAAACTCTTTTATATTGAATGTGTTAGAGTAACCGAACGAAATGTGAATTGTGTAAAATTAAATTTTCGTAGATAACTCGTCTCGGTAGTACTTGAAATGTATGTTTCCCTCTATGGTAGCATGTTACCATTTCAATGCATCTTTCCTATGCTAACATAACCAATAGGATATGTTCCCAGGTAGCACATATATATTGGCCGAATATTGGTTAAATATAGTCAATAGAATGGGACAATATAGATTTTATTGCAATGGCCCAATTTAAAATGTGAACATTTTGCGATGTTGTTACAATATCAATAAGTTATATTGGCCCCATATGAAAATCAGGTAATTCACCAATGTAGTCCTGATATTGTTTATTTATTATTTTCCCAAGTTGTCCAACATCGGTAGTAGCTTGGTGTCCTATATTGACCTAATATTGGAATACACATATAGGCCCCACATTAGCTATTATATGTGGTACCAAGTAGTCCAACATTGACTTAAACTTGGTAATAATGTATTGGCGCAATATAGGAATACCTATATAGGTCCTACATTAGTTAGTAAATGTTACTCCACTTTGAGTACAAATCGGCTGAAATATTGTATTGCTATATCGAAGTAATATTGCAATACATAGGTAGGCCTTGTATGATATTTTCATGTTATACTAATATCGAATCAAAGTCGAAATAAAAACTTCAAATTTAGTTTTAAAGTAAAAAGTATGCTTCCAAAAACAAGAAAATTTACTTAGCGTAGACAAAAAACAAACACTTGTGCTAATTGCTAAAACCTGTCTTGAAACAATCCTACTAATGGCTATTTTAGATATTTACTCAGAAATATTACAAAAAAAGTTGTAGAACCTGCTAGGCACCATTTTTGAAAGTTACTGAAATAGGTAAAATAAAAGCCCACATTTAAATTAAACATCTATTTCAAAAAAAATTTATTTTCAAAATTCAAATCGGGTATACTAATAATATTGACATAAAAATAAAAGTACTTCTAATTTTAATAACTTCTGGCGTTTCAGTGTAATTAAAAAAATTAAAAAAGGAAACTAATATAATTCTACTAGTTTTTTGACATGTGTTGTCCCAGATACAATACTCAAAATATTTACCTGAAAATTATAAAAACTTTGAAATAAAATGTATGAACACTTGGATTAACTACATACCATATTTTCATAGAAGTGACCATCTTCCAAATTATTTTCAAAGGTATTCAGATCTTCCTTGTTATCAAATGGAAGCTTACACTCAGGTTTTTTCATCATGTTTGTAGGATATTTTTGAGCTAACAGAGTTAAATGTTCATTTATTTGGATTATATCTGTTTTGATTGGTTTTATATCATACTCGTATTGTAAAGGTCCAAAGCTCTTAACATGTTTTCCTACATTCTCCATTAATCTTCCACAATCTAAAAAAAGTCATAAAATTCAGCATCTAAATAACAATGAATTTAAATAAAAAAATTCAAATGAAATATTTAATTTTGTTGAAAATATATAATGTGTTACTTACTGTGACATTGCAGAAGTGTCATATCCCCAGTCATATTAGGTACATTTAAAGATTCATCAGTTGTTATGGGGAGATTATTTATTTCTCCACTGTTACCAGAATCCGAGGAAAATGATGATGCTTAATCTAATTTTGATGTCATTTCCTCAGCTAATTTTAAATCTGTTACAGTAGCCTTACAAGTCGCTGGATATTCTGAATATGTAGTATTTATATTTTTGCTACCATTGACACGCCAAGTATTTGCTATAAAATCACACTCGTTTCCTCTATTCCAGATAACAATGTCCCAAAAAAATTCCATTTTGATCTAAATATTATTGATTTAAAAATAATGTATATATTGCGAATTTCCTGAACAAGTAAGAACCATCCATCTTAACAATTATGAGCTAATTCTGATACAAATGTATAGTTGTTAATTTTAATAAACATACTTTTTCTAATAAATTCTTGAACACCAACAGTAAATAAATACATATCTTCTATATACTTTTTAACGAGATACATCAAATATTGATTTTTAAGTTATAACAAGTATAAAGTACAAGAAACAACAATTAAAGAAACTGGACATATTCATTAATCATAAACAAGTATTAAATACCAAGCAATATTATTCAAAATTTACATTTTTTTAGACGACTAGAAAAGTTTAGTAATTCCACAACAATATACTATAATAAAAATTGGATCCTTAGTTATAAAATAAACAATAAAAATCCAACCGGGAACAAAACATGTCAGTTTATCCACTTTAAAACATTATCAAGTACCTGCTAAAATTAGTACAAATCTACAAATACACAAGTAAGATATTTAACATTTTTATTATAATAACAAATATACCATGTCCCGCTATTCGTTTAGATGTTATTTTTGTTGGCACATGTACAAGTACCAACTTATATAATGTGACATATATTTTACAATTTTTTGATAAATATGTGGGAGAATATAATGGTCTACACCGAACAAACATGAGGTGGGTATGTATATTGTAAATCACCACATGTTTGTACCTATATTTTTCATATAATTTGTGATACAGCATATTGAGTACTCGTTATATTATTAGTTATATTATAGTGTAAACATGGTTATATAGGTATTAGTCCAGGAGGAATCGGCGCATGTTTACCGAAAACTATTCCACCTCAATTTTTTCATGCGATCCTTTTTGAATTGCCCTTCTGATGATATAAATGCATGTTGCAATGGGGCAACCTAAAGCCATATTGTTTAAATCGAAATCGTTTAAACAATTGGAAGAAATTGTTATTTTTCAACCGGACAATTTTTTTTTATATTCTTTATTGAAATACAAATAGAAAGGGTCCTATGACTTTTCACAATAAAGTTAATATTTTTAGAGATATGAATTTTTAAAATTTCGAAAAATCTCAAATTTGGGTACTTTTGACCCATGAAAAATATATTAAAAAAATGTAATAAAATATAAATAATATTTTTCAAAAATTCTTTATACGATAGTTAATAATATTCTTAATAGAGACTCAAGAAAATTTCATTATTTATACCTGTTTTTTAATTGTTAATTTCGCGCGCTCACAAGTATGCGTCGCTACCTTTAAGTATCGCCGTCTCTCTCTGATTCATGCGCTGCATACGGTCTCTCTGTGTCCTGAATCATTATCAATCATTTATCTGAAAAACCATTAACTTTATCAAGATTGGTAAATAGAGCAATGTTATTAATAATTAAATTGTCTACAATTTCTTTTCAACAAAAGTAATTTAAGTATGAATCGGAACATGTAATTAAAATTACTTTTTTGTTATTATCATAGTGATTTATGCATTTTTATCAACAATAATAAGATATAATAGTTTTTGAAAAATGTTTGGAATCACAATTATATATAAATAATAAGCTTTTGCTGAAACATACATTTGGAAAAATGCATTGAATCCGGAATATAAAACATTAGATTTTGATCAGTTGAAAATGGGGTTTTGTTTATAAATAAAGGTATTAGCAAAGTATCATTCTCTAGTTTGTATGCGCAATTCGTAAAATCTAATGTTTTATATTCCGGATTCAATGCATTTATCCAAATGTATGTTTTGAGCAAAAGCTTATTATTTATATATAATTGTGATTCCAAAAATTTTTCAAATAGCATTATATCTTATTATTGTTGATAAAAATGCATAAATTACTATGATAATAACAAAAAAGTAATTTTAATTACATGTTCCGATTCATACTTAAATTACTTTTGTTAAAAACAAGTTGTAGACAATTTAATTATTAATAACATTGCTCTCTTTACCAATCTTGATAAAGTTAATGGTTTTTTAGATAAATAATTAATAATGATTCAGGACACAGAGAGACCGTATGCAGCGCATGAGTCAGAGAGAGACGGCGATACTTAAAGGTAGCGACGCATACTTGTGAGCGCGCGAAATTATCAATTAAAAAACAGGGATAAACAATGGAATTTTCTTGAGTCTCTATTAAGAATATTATTAACTATTGTATAAAGAATTTTAAAAAAATAATATTTATATTTTATTATATTTTTTTAATATATTTTTCATGGGTCAAAAGTACCCAAATTTGAGATTTTTCGAGCCTTTAAAAATTCATATCTCTAAAAATATTAACTTTATCGTGAAAAGTCATAGGAACTTTTTTATTTGTATTCCAATAAAGAATATAAAAAAATTGTCCGGTTGAAAAATAACAATTCCTTCCAATTGTTTAAGCAATTTCGGTTTAAACAATATGGCACTAGGTTGTCCCATGGCAACATGCATTTATATCATCAGTAGGGCAATTCAAAGAGGATCGCATAAAAAAATTGATGTGTAATAGTTTTCGGTACTCATGCGCCGATTCCTCCTGGACTATAGGTATTGTTAACCAGAAAAATCAAACGAATTAAGAAAATTCCGCTAGATAATAACAATGAGATTTCAATACCTGTTTGAAAGTAAAAGTGAGTAGACTGTATGGTTCTTTATAAACCAAATTGAACTTTAGAGTAACTGACAAATCAAGAAGATACCTAATCGTTTGTTATGATAAAACATTTACCAGTAAAGCGTGTGTGGTTTTTGTGAAGATAACCTCACTTCTGTTCTTACTCCTCAGTGAATTCACTTTATTTTATATCTACGAAATGATAATTATATGCAATGCAATCACTTTTATCAATATTTGTCAAATGAATCTTACCGATTACAAAAAGCACCCCGCAATCGCACAAAACACGACACGACACAACACCTTCCTTAAGAAGCACTAAAAATTAAAATAATATGGCAATTACGGCATTCGTGCTGACCACCGCTGTTCCGTTAGTACTAGTGAATATCGATTAGAGATGTGTGGCCAATGATATGGATTATATCCCATAAAGGCAATATGGACAAAATAATACTACAGGAATATTGTATAATCTACATGTAATAATGTTGGCCCAACCTCAAACATTTGATATTAAAAATATTCCGTAACTGATACATTGGATTGTTATAATTTTAGGAATATGTATCAATAAGTATATGCCAATTGAATATAGTATTCCCAAAGTATATAAATATTGTTACAATATTATTTCTTTTGTACATTGGTTAAATATTGAAAACACAATATCGGCGTATTATTGTTAAACCTACATTGTACCTATTATCAACATCTGATATTGCTTGTCTAAACCAAAACTTTTTTACATTCAAAATTACCGGTAATTTCTATATCGATTTATCATTGGTGTGGTAATATACATCAATAAAACTATATCAATATTATACTAATATTGGTTAAGAAGTGAAAATTTAATATTGTATACTCAATATATACAATGTCATTCCCAAAGTATGCACCATATGGGAAACATATTTATTAAGGGTTTTTCGACGAAAAGTTATTCTTGATAAAAGTTTGTGCATCCCCGAAAACTACCAACAAAATACAGTGAAACACACGTAATGTACGAGAAGCCTTCAAATATTTGATTTTAAGACAAGAGTAAAGTACTCTTATTTTCAAAAATCTCGGGATACGTTATTTAGAAAAGTTGTTCAGCATCAAAAAATACATCTAGTTTTGAAGTCATGGCCATCTTAGAGAAGTTTTATTTTTTTACCCATTTTAACTGGGGACTACGAAAAAAATTATTTGCTAAAACGATAAATAGACAACATCCTGTATACGACGGTTTATTAAAAAAGTTTATAGTATTTCAAATGACAAAACAAATGTGTTAACCACGATCAATTTTTCTGAGGAGTAAAATAATTTTCAAATTTTTTGGAGCAAAGTTATTTTTATTTTTTGTTAACACCGAAAATTACTCAAAATTATACAGTTTAGTAACAAGAACTTAATATTCAATAATATCAAATCACAAAACATCTAAATAAAATAGGTATTTCGGAACAAACTCTTTGATTTTCTGGAGATTTTCTGGTCCAAAATAATTCTTATATTCGCTTTAAAAACAAAAGCATTTTTCCGAAAGAAGTATTTTACATCTCAGTATGATGTCCATCCCGCAACATGCACAGTTCGGTTCTTCTTACACAATCCTTGACTGCATTCGTAATTTGCTCCGGTTGAATGGCCCTGACACAATTAGTAATTACATTTTTTGAATGCTCTCTATCCCTAAATGGACGATGTTTGTAAACTTCGTTCTTCAATGAACCCCATAAGAAGAAATCCATTGGGGTTAAATCTGGTGAGCGCGCTGGCATTGGATACTCTGAGTAACGTCCTATCCATTTTCCATTGAATGATTCATTTAAAAATTGTCTTATTGCAACACTACAGTGAACACTAGCTCCATCTAGCTGATACCAAATTCTTTCTCTTTGTCTACGCGTCATTTGATTTAAATTTGGTAATAAATCTTGTTGTAAAAATTGCAAATATCGGTTGGCATTAAGGTTTCCGTCAATGAAGAAGGGGCCAATTACAGTATTGTTTAACAGTCCACATAAGACATTTACCTTGAATGAGTATTGGTCCTTGCACTCTTTAGTGAAATGAGGGTTTTCTAAAGCCCACCATCTACAGTTCTGTGAACTTACGGTTCCATTAGTTGTAAATGTTGCTCCATCAGTCCATAAAATATTTATTGGGAACCGTGCGTTTTCTTCGTATTCTCCCTGATACCATGCGGAAAACTTAAATCTTGGAATAAAATCCCATTCTTTTAGAGTATTTATAAATTTTGGTTTAAATGCTTTGAATTCATTTATTCTTAACATTTTTCGTACGGTACATCAAGAGATATTGATATTTGTTTAATTTATGTCTTACCATTTTCAATAACAGTTAAACACACTTCCTCTTCCACTTCTCTAGATACTTTTGCAGCTGAGTGTGGTTTCTTGAAATTGTTGTTAATACTGCCTGTTTCTTTAAATTTATTTAGAATACGGGTAATTGTAGTGTGATTTACATTGCGATTTGGATGCCTGGCATTAAAAATGTTTGTAACTTGTCTGCTTGGAGTATTTTCGCCACACAACAATCTAATCTCAACTTTTTCTTCTTTTGTAAGCATCTTGATATTATTTAAATAGTACTTATTATCAAACGTTAACGAAATAAGCAATAACAATAACTATGTATTGAATATTCAGCAAATATGTCACGTACTTAATGTCAAACATACGTTTCGTTTCAAAGCCAACTTAAACCACCTATTTTTGACAAGAAAATCTCCAGAAAATCAATGAGTTTGTACCGAAATACCTATCTTATTCAGATGTTTTGTGATTTGATATTATTGAATATGAAGTTCCTGTTACTAAACTGTATAATTTTGAGTAATTTTCGGTGTTAACAAAAAATAAAAATAACTTTGCACCAAAAAATTTGAAATTATTTTACTCCTCAGAAAAATTGACCGTGGTTAACACATTTGTTATGTCATTTGAAATACTATAAACTTTTTTAACAAACCGTCGTATACAGGATGTTGTCTATTTATCGTTTTAGCAAATAATTTTTTTCGTAGTCCCCATTTAAAAAAAATGGGTAAAAAAATGAAACTTCACTAAAATGGCCATGACTTCAAAACTAGATGTATTTTTTGATGCTGAACAACTTTTCTAAATAACATATCCCGAGATTTTTCAAAATAAGAGTACTTTACTCTTGTCTTGAAATCAAATATTTGAAGGCTCCTCGTACATTACGTGTGTTCTACTGTATTTTGTTGGTGTATGTTTGGTTTTAGGGGATGCACAAACTTTTATCAGGAATAACTTTTCGTCGTAAAACCCTTAATAAATAAGTTTCCCATATGGTGCATATTTTGGGGATGACATTGTATATGAGTGTTGATCCGATATTGTTGGTTGATTATTTGAATGCTATCCTGTGAACACAATATCGGTAAAATAATATTAAATCAATATTGTATGATCGACATCTAATAATGTTGGCCCAATTTCACTTAATTTACATTAAAAATAGGCTGTAATTAGTATATGGGATTATTATTGGTCTGACAATATGTATCAATAACAGATTACCAATATTGTATCAATGTTTGATATACATAAAACATAGAATGTATCATTACCAATGTACATACATGATTATCCAATATCGTTTATTTAGTATATCCATTAAATCTTGTAGAAGTTATATTGGCCGAATATTGGACAATATATATTGTGATATAGACATTTATTAACATTGAGCCGATATAGTTTCGATCTTTAACCAATTTTATGTGCTACTAGGGTTACGATGTTGCAGAGTTAATATTTTTGAAAATATCTTTCTACATAGTCATTGTACACAGCACATTCATATTTCATAACTTTCTCAGACAGGTGCTCTTGAGGGTCAGCTTGCCATTCATCGCCACCAACAGATTCCTTTGAGTGTACAAGAATTAATCTCCTGTGATTCTGATGAGTTGGGATGTATCGGTGGTTGGGTAGATGTGGCCTTCGATTACGTAAAAAAATATGGCCTAAGTTCAGAACAGCAGTATCCATACGAGGGTATAGAAAGCAATTGTAGAAACAGTTTAGCCAACAAACCACTCACTTCTATTAACGGACATGTCTTAGTTGATTCAAACGAAGAGTCAATGGCTGATGCAGTTGGTAAGTGTGGTTTGTTTGAATATAAGATGTGAACATATTTGTCTTCATTACTAATTTTTCATCAATATTTCTATATATTTGATACTCTCATAATTACTGCAATACTTTATTTGGTACTACGGTTTTTTAATGCAGAAAAAATGCTGTTCAAATGAATAATGCATTTTTGGAAGTCAGTGATGTTGTAGTTCCACTAATGAATTTGATTTATTGTCATGTCACTATTTGCCATGATGGTAGCGGCCAAACCTCGAAACGTATGTCCCGAATTAATTTTGTTTTTTTCAGTTTCCATGACAACGAAGGTATACCGATCTCGTATAACGATTTTACATCATTTGTACTTATCATTTCTTGTAATAATAATATCAATATTAATTTATGATTTCAATGTATGTTTAGCCGTTGTGCTCGAGAAGTTGCTTGTGTTAAGACCTTGATATACACTTGTCTTATACTTTATAGCGAATTTCATTGAACGAACTTGTGCGGCACTAGTGTCAACCATTGGACATTTTAGTGCGGGTTTTTAAATCCCATTGAAAAAGAGGTGCGACACTTTTTGCCCTGAGTGCAATCAGTTCCGCACGAGCATCATGAGGTCGTGCGGCAGTAGTGCAATTTGACATAAGTGATGTTTTGCTATTAATTGCCATTTTGATAACCACGTATTATTTTCTAGAGATCTGTTCAGTTCCGCAACTTGTTAAAACTAAAACATGACAGAACAAAAATTATGGTTGCTTTCATATTCATTATCTTCCTGCAGCAGCGATACACATGAAAAAGAGTATCTTCCTTTGTTTGAGGCAAGAAAATCTCTACCCAAGATACAAAACTTTGTCGAAGATATTATTAATAAGTTTGATGAATGTCAGGTATGTATATGATTTTGTTAATGAAAATTTAATTGGTGAAATATCTATTTCTTATTTTAGTTTCAGAAATATTTCCGCATAGGAGGGAAACTGCCAATAAGCTAATCCAAAAATTTCAATCTTCAGTATACTTTCTAGAAAACGATGGTAAGGGTGGACGAGTACCAATTATAGCTGAAATACATGTTTACTCATTTCTGTGGTGATTAATTTGTTTTAGAAATCTAAGTAGTTTGTGTTTGACAACTATATAATTAATAATCATTAAATATATAGTGACATTGTGTGGATCTTTAAAATAGGTTTGCGGGAAACAAAGCAACCATCAAAGATGTGGCCCAAAGATTTACTATATCTGAATCATCTTTTGAAAGAATCAGGGATATAATATTTGGATTTCTCTTAGAAATTGGTCCAACGGCAGTAAAAATGCCAAGTACTTATGCAGAGAAAGAAAAGTTATATGTGGGATTTCAAAAGGTAAGCATATGAGATTACTAAACTTCTCATAGATGACAATCTAACTACTTGAGTACCTACTCAAATTAATTGGAATATATTTTTAGATATCTGGATTCCCAGGAGTTTTAGGCTGCATTGATGGCAAGAACTCCAGCACCCAAAATAAAATCGACGCATGTCAATAAACATGATATTCCATCCATGATTCTACAAGGAATATGTGACGTCAATAGAAAATGTATTGATGTATTTACTGGTATACCAGGAAAAGTCCACGATGCCAGAGTTTTCAAATTTTGAGACATATATAACCATTTGCCTGATATTTTAGGGGATGGAGCATATAGCATTAGGCCATGGTTACTAATTCCATATAAAGATTATAGCAACCTAACCAGGGATCAAACTGTTTATAACAAAATGATTTCAGCAACACGTGTTTTAATCGAAAACACATTTGGGATTTTAAAGGGTAGATTAAGACAGTTACTTAAAAATGCTGAGTGTAGTGAATATGACTAAATTCATTATAACATGTTGTATCCTCCACAATTTTTGTATTGACTGCGAAGATATATTGCCACAGTCAGACAAATACTTGGACGAAGGAAACGTAGAAGAATACTACAGAGAAAATGATAATCAACTCAAAAAAAAGGCGAAGAAAAAAGGAATTACATTAAAGACAGTTTTCATTATATGTAGAATCCCCTTGACTGCATTTCATTCTGTTAAATAATATTTTTATTATAAGTATTGTAATGTTTTTCTTATTAATTTAAACAATAAACGGTGGGATAAATTTTAAACACACGGTATGGCTACTTACTAATTTATTTAAACACTAACTCACTAACAATTAATTTATATATACTCGTACTTAACTAATCGCTTAATTATTGAATAATATTAACTGTATATTCACTCAAACTAATTTATATAAACACTTTATATTCACTTATTTACTTGTTTATCTCTCCAGATCACTTTATCAACTGAACTTATCAGCTGATCGGTCCTTTATATATATATATATATATATATATATATATATATATATATATATATATATATATATATATATATATAACCAATGAAAAGATGGAAGAATAACGCGTGGAATATAAAACAAAGACAGAATTAGCGGGCATATCACGCAAAAGAATGAGTGGTAACCGTAGACATGCATGTTTCTGGCTCATAAGCCTTCATCGGTACGGCATAACCAAGAAATTATGTACAACTTGGGAGCAGGGATGTTAATTGAAACATGAGAAAACACAAACAACGGATTTCAACAAGATAACCAAACGCACATTTGTGCCTTCAAATGGAAGATCCCGAGTTTTCAGGACAACAATCAACAGAGACACGGAGGCGTCTATAGCTCTCCTGTCTGAACCTTCCGACCCTGGAAATAAACAAATAACCAATGAAAAGATGAAAGAATAACGCGTGGAATATAAAACAAAGACATAATTAGCGGGCTATAGACGCCTCCGTGTCTCTGTTGGTTGTTGTCCTGAAAACTCGGGATCTTCCATTTGAAGGCACAAATGTGCGTTTGGTTATCTTGTTGAAATCCGTTGTTTGTGTTTTCTCATGTTTCAATTAACATCCTTGCTCCCAAGTTGTACATCATTTCTTGGTTATGCCGTACCGATGAAGGCTAATGAGCCAGAAACATGCATGTCTACGGTTACCACTCATTCTCTGTAACCTCTTTTGCGTGATATGCCTGCTAATTATGTCTTTGTTCTATATTCCACGCGTTATTCTTCCATCTTTTCATTGGTTATTTGTCTATTTCCAGGGTCGGAAGGTTCAGACAGGAGAGCTATAGACGCCTCCGTGTCTCTGTTGGTTGTTGTCCTGAAAACTCGGGATCTTCCATTTGAAGGCACAAATGTGCGTTTGGTTATCTTGTTGAAATCCGTTGTTTGTGTTTTCTCATGTTTCAATTAACATCCTTGCTCCCAAGTTGTACATCATTTCTTGGTTATGCCGTACCGATGAAGGCTAATGAGCCAGAAACATGCATGTCTACGGTTACCACTCATTCTCTGTAACCTCTTTTGCGTGATATGCCCGCTAATTCTGTCTTTGTTATATATATATATATATATATATATATATATATATATATATATATATATATATATTAATGCCTTTTTTTACTAGAGAACTCTACTCAAAACAATTGGATTTCTGGCATTTTCTAGATAAGACTGGTCACAAAAACCAGTTCTATATAAGATAGTCTCAATCATAAACAGTTTTTTATAACTGCGTATCCGCCATTATTTCAACTTTTATACCTGGCTTAGACAGAGTCGGTTTTAGGGACTATACCAGTGTTCTGTTTCGTAACAGTATGTTCTGAAGTTGTCTATTATTTATAGGATTTTCTATAGGATAGAAAATTAGATAAAACTATTCTTACTTTCAAAAAGCTTTATTTGGCAAAAAACAGCTAGGTAGAGAAACAGTTTGTACCTACTAAGAAATAAAAATATTTTGGGTATCAATTTTAGGTGATGTCCCTGTTGCTAAATCGAAAACAGTAAAATCTTTCTCATAAGCTTACAGAAATACATTTTTAGTGAGCCTCAAAAATTATAACTGTTACTCATTACAGCAATAGTACCATTACCTAAAATAGAATGAAATTATTTCTCAAAATTTGGTGGAATATTATCATGATGCATTTTTCTTTATTATTAATATTAGTACCAAAAAGTTTTTGTAATAAATCTATTTTATCTTGGGGTCTCCTTTCGCGTGCAGCTTCCCTTCTTTCATATATTTCTAACAGTGTTTCTTGAACTGTCATTGTTCTTTCTTTTTGGTGTCGATGTACTCTTCAATTCGCTTACTGTTGAGCTTGATGCTGCGGGACTTGAATCATTGTGTTCATCATTTCTATGAGATTTTAAAATGTTAATGCCGTTTACTGTTCCAGTCACTTCTCAATTGAATCATCAGCAGAGGCTATAATACACAATTTTTCTTCGAATGGAATTACTTGCCTGGAATTTCCTGACTTGCTGTTGTTTTCAACTGCAGCTTTTTTCCTCTTCAGCACAGTTTCATATATGTTTTCGCACTGTAATGCAGTTTTCAATGTTTTAAATTTATTATTTATAGTCTTAGATAATTATATCCACATGGATTTTTTTGTTTTAAATTGTTTCATTGGGCCTACTCTAGTCACGTTGTGTTCATATAGGTCTAACAAGATCTTAGTTTCATCGTCAGTCCACACTAAAAAAAACAATTGAAAACAAAGCAATATTTAAAAGTGATTTATGTTTTTGACTATAGGACTATAAAATGAACTTCTAATTTGAACCTTTGCAACTAGACCGTTTGCTCCAAGAAAAAATGAGACAGAACCAATGAGATCCTTATTAAAAAATAGTTCGGAAACTTGTTTTATGAAAATACCTCTATTTTATATGTTTAATTGAACAATGATTGATGCTTTCTCTTCTTGCTGGAAAAAAACTATAAAGATTCCTTAACAAAACTTACTGCATATATCTTTATTATCTGATTGAGATTCACCCTGAGACCCCAACGTATTGTTTTGTTCACTTGCAGGCTTCTCAATTCAATTTAAGATGAGTGTTTTGGATATATAGGACATTCACTAAAAGTGAAAAATAATAATGTTATTAATACTCCTTCCATTTTAAATGGGTATTTTGTTATTAAGAACATTAAATTATTTATTATATTTTAGGTACAAAGCTTTGAATTATAAGTACATACATTCCATCACATTCTATACGAAAAAAGCTGTTTAGTGGTTGATCCAAAGAAATAAACCCAGTGTTAACTAGTCGAATTAAATATTTTGTTGTGTAGACATCATCCTGGAAAACAATTAGTTAGTTAAAGAATAATTCTTAGAATAGATACCTACTTCCTATAACCTACCAATAGGATCTACTATTATGAGTTTTGTTAATTATTTGATCAGGTCTAATTTATAAATCAAATAATATAATCTGAAATGGGCATAAGCTTTAAAACTAAATTCAATAACTGATATGTTTTCAGGCTTGGTGATCTTTCTTAAATTTCAATCTAAAAGCCTTTCAATAATAAAAAAAATAACTTTCATTCTAGCTAGATTATTTTCCAAGGAAGACTGATTTGGTAATTTTCTGTAGACTTGAATAATTTACTTACTGAAATTGGCTGTCTCGACCCTTACTTCGTGGAATATGCTCATATTAGTGTTTTTAAATGAAACTCACGGTCTCTAGTTAATTCCACAATATAATACAAGTTATTGAAAATACTAAAAAATTGACAATTGTTTCGAAAAATCAATATCATCGTCAGAATGACAGAAATTACATTTCATTTTATGCCTACCTGATGTTTAGTAGTTATTTTTGGCTAGACCAAGAAGTAACCTAACTTGTGATTGGCTTAAAATATATTTATAGAAAAAAGAAGAAGATGTGATATTACAAATATTGAAGCTTAGATATTATTAGCCCTATGGTGATATCCTGGTTATCATTTTTCAAATTAATCTCAGTATAACTGTGCAATGATATAGAAAACCAGGAAAACTATATCTGCTGATCTTTACAATTATCACTTAAGAAGACAGTTTATCAGTGGAGAATTCCCTAGATTCAACTGTTCATTGACAACTTCATATTGTCGGTTTCCTAAATGTCTTCTAATTTCCAGTTCTTCAAGGAAATCCAGTTCTTGTTTCTTTTCACACATATGCAGCACTTCTAGTTCTGTGTTAGGTGTCAATGAATGATTGGTGTCAAGTAGATGTTCTGCGTAGTGGGATTTATCTGGTTGTTTTAATCTGTATGCTCGTAAGTGCTCACTGTATCGTATTTCAAAATTCCTAAGGGTCTGATCCAAATAGACAGCATTACATTCTGGACATTTCAGTTTATATATACCTGACTTCTTTAATAGTGGTATTTTTGTTTTTACATTTAACAATTTTTAAAACAGAAAGTAACGTTAGTACAAAATTGTTAAATGTAAAAACAAAAATACCACTATTAAAGAAGTCAGGTATATATAAACTCAAATGTCCAGAATGTAATGCTGTCTATTTGGGTCAGACCCTTAGGAATTTTGAAATACGATACAGTGAGCACTTACGAGCATACAGATTAAAACAACCAGATAAATCCCACTACGCAAAACATCTACTTGGCACCAATCATTCATTGACACCTAACACAGAACTAGAAGTGCTGCATATTTGTGAAAAGAAACAAGAACTGGATTTCCTTGAAGAACTGGAAATTAGAAGACATTTAAGAAACCCACAATATGAAGTTGTCAATGAACAGTTAAATCTAGGGAATTCTCCACTAATAAACTGTCTTCTTAAGTGATAATTGTAAAGATCAGCAGATATAGTTTTCCTGGATTTCTATATCATTGCGCAGTTATACTGATCTTAATTGGAAAAATGATATCCAGGATATCACCATAGGGCTAATAATATCTAAGCTTCAATATTTGTAATATCACATCTTCTTCTTTTTTCTATAAACATATATTAAGCCAATCACAAGTTAGGTTACTTCTTGGTCTTGCCAAAAATAACTACTTAACATCAGGTAGGCATAAAATGAAATGTATCTTCTGTCAGTCTGACGATGATATTGATTTATCGAAACAATTGTCAATTTTTTAGAACTTTCAATAACTTGTATTATATTGTGGAATTAACTAGAGACCGTGAGTTTCATTTAAAAACACTAATTTACTTACTGGTTAACTTGAATAATTGTTCAGATCCATCGACTGGTTCGGGCAGAGTAAATATCTCTTCATTAATTTTGGATTGTATCTGGATATTGGATTCAGTTGAATCACCCATTTTGAGACAATAGTTTCTATCTAAAAATCCAAACATAAATTTAAACAGATACCATCCCAACATAACCCCAAATGTTAACCTCAAGGTCAAATGTGAACACCATTGGAGTTGCACTAGTGCACGTTTTAAATTGCTCTGAATAAGTGTGAATGCCACTCTAGTACGGAACTGAGTATTTTTGTCAATGGAATTCGCTATTAATATATTATAATTTTACAGCAAGTATCAATCCAATTTCAATATACGTCAATGCCAATGATGTCTTATTTAGAAAGGGACATACTTGGAGATATATATTATGAATCTGGATAAATAATGCATAATCCTTATTCCATTGACAACTTCTGATGATTTTTTTGACTTGGAACAATTTATTTCATTTCAATACATCAGACTTAAAACGAGATTATAAAGATATGTTTTTACTTTACAGCAAGTGTAGGTCCAATTTCAATATATATCAATGCCAATGATGATTGGCGGTTATATGGAGGTGGTATTTTCGATCACGAAGGATGTGAGTATGACTATAATCATGCAGTTCTCATCACAGGATACGATTCCCAATCCTGGACCATCAAAAACTCTTGGGGAACCAACTGGGGAGAGGATGGCTATATCAGATTGGTCAGAGGCAAAGCCCAATGCGGTATTACCATAAGCCCCCTCTATCCTTTATTGTGATTGAAAAATAAAGTAATTCGATATGAATGGTAGAGTTTTATTACATCCAATATTCAAACATCATTGTCGCGCTTGAAGTAACTCCTTGTGTCTAATTGAAATTGCAACGTGGATGTTGCTTATTTGGGATGTCACTTATTTGGGACAAAAACTGTCTTGATTTAGAACGGACTGTAACAGATATGCGCCTATATGAAAACATTGATTGTCACCACTAAGGATAGTTGCAAACTCCAAACTATCCATAATGGCAAGTAGATACACAACACGCTTGCCTCCAAATATTTTTTTCCTTCTCCATTTGTTTTCGTAAAGCAGTCAGTCTCGAAAAACTAAGCTATTAGTATAACAGTAACGACCTGAGAAGATCGTTTCCATTGAATCAACTTCCATATTAAATTATGATTCTTATTTATGGAATTATTGATAGCAGGCAGCTATCTTTCTACTCATCCTGTACGTTTGAATAGTCTTTCAGAGTATAGCTATCAGGCTGTGTACACGTGTCAATATAATTGAAAAAATTTGTATTCCTTGTAGATTTTTCAATTTAAAAAATCGTAGCAAAGCTCTTTCGACTGCTAAGTCATCTTTAGTGTTTACATGTAAGCAAGTAAACAATAAGTTAGTATGAAAAATCAAAAAAGTAAAATGAAGTTGTTACTTACTCGTCAGGTAATACTAAAATATATCCATAAAAATATCTAACTCCATCAAACACCAATTGTACATAAAAAAAAATCAATAAAATAATTTAAAAAATCCACCCCATGAGGCTGATGACATAACAGTCGAAAGAGCTTTGCTTCGATTTTATGTATTAAAAGTTTTACACGAAATATTTTTTTTATATCTTCAATGAATACTCTTTGGCCAAGAAATCTAGTTACTGAGAAGTCTCTGATTATGTGATTATACACTACTAGGAATATTCTTTGGTGACATGGAGTGTAACACATAGTCCATGAGCGAATATGTGTTAGAAATGAACAAGTAAGTATATTCAGTATATTACCAATTCGCTTTAGCATGGTGTCATAAATACGAAACAAGTATCGAATACTCATTCCTGTGCTAATTTTCAACCCTGTTGGATTTTTAATCGGATCTCATTAGTGGATAAAGTGTTTTTTCATATTTTATAAAGTCTTTGAAGTTTACAGTGTTTAGTGGAAAACGGTCAATAGAGTCAGTGCTCATTGATTCCATAATCATTCCTTCACCTCCAACGTCGGAGTTAATTTGATAGACGTTAATGTGAATGGTTTATGATAAATATGGGATTTGTTGAAAAATGCTGCGGCTTCGGGGAAGATTACGGTGTTATATCCACCTGCATCAATTAAAACTTTTAATTTTGATTTTGGCATTATAAAATAAGGCAATTGAGGGTATTCTCGAATATTATTCACGTTTATACGGGAGGCGGTTGTTTTCAATTTTGTCGTCGTTTGAGGAATTTATATTAAAATTCTTGATTTGTCTAGTAGAAACACTCGTGAATTGTTTGTTCATCCCTCATAGGAGAGGAATTATTTTGTTGATTATGGGTATTTCTGAGAAGAGGAGATCTATTGAAATTTTGAGCGTTACTAGTTGTAAGATTGATAATCCCTCCGTGACCCGCACTTCACAGTCGGTAGGCTAAATCATACTAACAAGCTGTTGAGTGATTGTCCGGGTAGACCATCTCATGTGATGACATCATGCCCTTATCTGCATACACTACATCCCTTCCTTTCATTTAAGAATTGAAACACCAAACTTTACCAAGAAATATTTATTAACCATGTTTTTTTTTACATAACTAAGAATTAGGTATTATTACCACAAGATAAATATATTCTTGAGGAACATAAACTTGTTCAGCATAACAACTGTGAACTAAGTACGTTGATATGCGCAAAGTTCTCATTGGTCATTCTCCAATATTTTCCATTCCTTCCCAACTCGTCTCATGTGGAGCACATTTCGCCTTACCTCTTCCCCGGTAACATTGTTTGTTGCTGTTACGTCTCCACCCTTTTTTGAAATAACCGTATGTGGTGTGGAGTCAAATGTTGGGTCTAATTTGTTCTCCTTCCGCATACGTTTAAGAATAACTGTATCTCCTTCCATTATTTCGCTATCTCTAGCGTTTCTCCATCTATCCGCGTAATCTTTTCCTTTTTGTTTCTCCAGGCTATCTTTATCTCGTACCTCTTCCTCTATGTTAAAGTCAGGGATCATCGGAAGTTTGTCTTTTAGTTTTCGTCCAAAAAATAATTCTGCAGGAGTTTTTCCTGTGCTAGGGTGCGGTGTGTTATGATACATTAATAAATAATCTTGAAGATCCAGCTGCAAATCTTTTCCAAGTGCTTTGCTGATTTTTAGTCGCTTTACGAGACTTCTGTTCTGACGCTCGACTTCCCCATTTTGTTGCGGCCAATAGGGTACAGTAGTGAATAATTTAACATTATTGTCTTTGCAAAAATTTTTGAATTCTGCGCTCCTTCCAAATTGCGGTCCATTATCTGCAGTTATTGAATATGGATATCCGAGTCTAGTGCAAATTTTACGAAGAAGTAGAATGGTGTTATTTGCCGTTATAGACTTCGTTGTTTCTATTTCCATATATCGGCTAAAATAATCGACGATCACTAAAATGTATTTTCCTTCGGGTAAGGGTCCTAAATAGTCTATGGCTACATCCGCCCATGGTTGAATGGGAAATTCCCGTCTTTTTAATGGTTGGGGGGCGCTTGGTGCCGATACGAGAGTGCAACCTTTACAAGTTCTTGCTAATTTTTCAGCGTCTTGGTCCATTTTTGGCCACCAGACTTTGGTCCTCAATCTCCTTTTCATGTTTACAATACCTGGGTGACCTTCGTGGCCTAATTCCAAAACTCTCTCACGTAATAACTTCGGGATAACTATTCGGTTCCCTCTCAGCAGTATGTTGTTCGAAAAACATAGCTCATTTTGGAAAATTTTATAAAATTTTGCGGAGTCCGACCAGACGTTTTCATACAGACCTTTTCTTACTTGTAGTATCTCCTTGTCCTTTTTTGATAACTGTTCTATTTCACTTAGCGAAATAGCTACTGGCGTTGAACTTTCTACGATCTGTCTAACGTGCTCATCCTCCTCAAATGCAGCCGATTCTAAGTTGGCACAAAGTCTAGAAAGTGGGTCGGCTATATTGCTTTTCCCAGGTCTGTAAATAACTTCATAATTGTAACATTGTAGATGGAGCACCCACCTTTCTACTCTTGCACAGGGTTTGGATGTTGGAGTGAAAATAAATTGTAACGGTTTATGGTCAGTTATTAGCTCGAATTCCTTACCATATAAATAAATATGGAAATGTTCCACTGCCCAAACCAAGGCAAGAGCTTCTTTTTCAGTCTGACAAAACTTCTTTTCGTTAGCTGATAATGTTTTGTTTCCATAAGCAATTATTCGAGGTTCACCTGAGGAGCTGCATTGTATTAATATTGCACCTAGGCCTACTGGACTTGCGTCTGCTATTAATTGTGTCTTAGCTGTGGGACAATAGTATCCTAAACATTTGTCACTGGATAGTTCTTTCTTAAGTTTATTGAATGACATTTGTTGTTCCCTGTTCCAAACTATATTATTCTCTTTAGTTGTTTCTTTTAGTGCTCTTCTTAGAGGTTCTGTGATCGTGGCCAAATTCGGCACGTAGTTTCCTACATAATTTATTAATCCTAAAAAACTTCTCAATTCTGTGGTGTTTTCGGGTTTCCTAAATCTCTTAATAGCTTCCACTTTATTTGGTGATGGTTTTATTCCAGTTCTTGTGAGAATGTGTCCAAGGAATTCCACTTCTGTCACCTTGAACGTGCATTTGTCGACATTCAGTAGCACGTTATTATTTTTCAAAGTTTCTATCAGTTTATTTAACCGAACATCGTGTTCTTCTCCTGTTTCACCAAATACGAGAAAATCATCTATGAAGTTGAAACAACCTTCACATTGAGCTATCATCCTTTCTGTCACCTTCTGGTATATCTCTGGGGCACAGCAGATGCCAAACATTAATCTTTTGTATCTGAATAATCCTTTATGCGTTATAAAGGTGGAGATGTGTCGCGATCTGGGTGATATTTCGATTTGATGAAAAGCTTGTTTCACATCCAACTTTGAGAAGAAACGCGCTTTCCGTAATTTGGGCAAAAATGAGTTCATCGTGGGCAATGGATGATTCTCTCGCAGTATCGCGCGATTCGCTCTTCTCATGTCTACGCAGATTCTTACTTCGCCATCCGATTTCAATATGGGAACAATTGGTGATATCCATTCTGAATGTCCGTCTACTGGTTCAATAATATCACTCTGAATCAATTTCTTGAGTTGCTTATCTACCTTTTCTTCGAGTGGCACTGGTATTCTACGTAAGGGTTGAATAACTGGAAGGACATTATGATCTATTGGGATATCTATAGAAATTCCTTTCATCTTTGGAAAAGGGGTTTTTGATGTTTCTTCCTTAATCGATAGTATGTTCAATCCTATTCGTAGCACACCCAATTTGAGGGCTGTTTCTCTTCCTAGTAAGTTTGTCTGGCCATTTTTAACGACATAAAACTTAGCATTTATTTCTTGATTAAAGGCCACACTTATTTCTGCTTCAAATGCTCCTAATAATTGCAACGGTTCTGGGTTTGCGTAAGATCGGAATAATTTATCTGGCTTCTTTACTTGATTAGTAACTTTTACCTTTTTTTCCTTCAGGAATCGCCAAGTAAATTCACTTATAATGTTGCTTTTGCTTCCAGAATCTATAACTAAGTCAATTTCAACACCTCCTAATGTGCATTTGATTTTGTCGTCTTCTTCCATGTGGAAAATATATTCATCTGATGAGTTACTATCATCCAGTAAGTTCACAGTTTCTGTGACTCTCCTTCTCTTAGATATGGTAGCTTGGTGATTATCCTCTCTATTATTTCTTTTAAAAGTGCTTTTTAGTATTTTGCATTTTATTTTGAAGTGACCAATCCTGCCACATTGTAAGCAAGTTTTGTTGCGGGCAGGGCAGTTAACGTCTCTAGCGGAATGTCCTTTAAATCCACAGCGGAAACATTCCATCCTATGAAATCCCGAAGGTCCTGGCTTAGGATCTCTATTTGTGATGGTATTCTCTCTGATTCTGTTTATGTCTATTGAATTATATTTGCCCATTTGCGACTGTACTGTTTCTAATGATTTTGCTGCATTAGTGATATCAGTTAATGTTTTAGAATCGTCCATTTCCAAGATTCTACGCCTTAATTTTTCGGAATTGCATTTTTCGACGATCTGGTCTATGATATGTTCTTCAATATTTGCAAACTGACATTTAATTGCTTGACGTCTCAGTTTAAGTAAAAAGTTGGCAAACTTCTCATTAGGTTCTTGCTGGATTGAACGGAAAATGTGACGTTCATAAATACGACTTTGTTTTGGAGCAAAATGCTCATTTAATTTTCTAATAATCCTGTCGTACGCATTTATACTGCCTTCTTCATCTTTGGTATCTATCTCAGGTAAACTGAAATATACTTCTTGCAAGCTGGTTCCCCCATTATGAAGTAATATAGCTTTCTTCTTTACTGGATCAGTGATTGATGCGGCTTCGAAATAAATTTCTAGAGATCTCTTCCATCTTTCCCATTTGCTACGCAGAGCAGAATCGTCTGTTTCACAATCAAATGGTGATATAGAGGATAATCCAGATGCCAATAATTCCATTTCTATAAAAAAAATGTCAGCGTAGGTATATCACACAATATTATGGGTGAATTTCGACTATCTCGACTAATTACCAAAACAATTACAAGTACAATGAATTATTTTTTTTTTCAGTGCCTTAATAAGTTATAAATATCTAAACATTTTTATCTATGGATTTAAACATGTATGTAACCAAATATGTGCAATGTAATCTCTACCCATGTGAAAAAAAAATATTTAAGGATCCCTCGTATTTATTTCTATTCTGTTATGATGAGTTATCAAAGCTATCTGTCTTAAATTCCTCAATTATAAACAACGCCAGCATACACCCAACGATAAAAAAATGTATTACACATTGCTTTGCCAATATACTCGTGTTACAAATTAAATAACGAATTTCAATCATTACTTATAAGCATTTGAGTTTTTATATACATATATATACATATACATACATATATATATATATATATATATATATATATATATATATATATACATACATATATATACGTGCAATACGAATTTAATCTTTTAGCACACGCATTTAAGCATACTCTCATTAGAGTATATTTTCCATGCAATACGAATTTAATCTATTGCCTCTATTGTCTGTGCAATACGAATTTAATCTTTTAGCACACGCATTTAAGCATACTCTCATTAGAGTGTCTCTTCCATGCAATACGAATTTAATCTATTGCTTCTATTGTCTGTGCAATACGAATTTAATCTTTTAGCACACGCATTTAAGCATACTTTCATTAAAGTGTCTCTTCCATGCAATACGAATTTAATCTTTACCACATCATTATTCTTATTAAATAACCACTTACCTATATGGCCTTATGTCTATTCAGCACACACAATGATATTTAGTGCAATACGCAAATTATCAAATCAAGATATTCTAACCAGTATCCTCGTCGCCAATGTAAGATTGATATTCCCTCCGTGACCCGCACTCCACAGTCGGTAGGCTAAATCATACTAACAAGCTGTTGAGTGATTGTCCGGGTAGACCATCTCATGTGATGACATCATGCCCTTATCTGCATACACTACAATATGTTGGAGTAAGTCATTTAAATTATTTGATACACGCTGATGATATTAGTCGTAAGTCTCATTAAATTTTCGTACTGTTGTTGATAACTGCGTTACTAAAATGTTTTCCAAACGGTCTGTCACCGTACTTGGATCTTTTACATGCAACGATCAAGTTATAATAGAGTTTTTAATAGGATAAAGAATATAAACTTAAAATTAAAGTACTCATTAACAACAATAGAAATTCATACAATAGTACTAGTGCAACTTGGATCAAGAATATTTCTGACACCCAAGTACCTGAGCACCTAGAAGGTTTTTTGGCAATGGGGCCGAAGTTTAGCTTACCAGTTACACCAAGAGATATTAACATTTTTAAATCAATTTCAGAGATAGAATCTATTATTTCACATGTGCCGACAGGGCAACAAAATATAGTCAGATCAAAAGCTACTAATTTAGTCACAAATTATGTTCATTATAACTCTAACTATACATCTCCAACTTATAAACTGGAAATTGAAACTAAATGACAATCCAAATTTGATAATAACGAAATCTGATAAAGGGAATGTTACAGTTGTGATGAACAAAACTTCATATTTTGAAAAATCTTTAGAATTATTTAATGATGCTAACACATATAAACTAGTTAATAAAGACCCAACTAACTCTCTTGACACAAGTTGCAATAGATGGATAAAAAAACTGAAAGACAAAAAATATATTACTGATTTAGAGGCGAAGTCCCTGTTTACCTATAACGGTACTTGTCCTAAATATTATGGCTTACCGAAGGTTCACAAGTTTTATTTCTAGTAGACGAAACAGTACCAGTCTCCAAACAAATATTATCTCCGAAAACTTACTGATTTTGTTAAGAACTAAATTGCCACACGTTGAGCCGACATATGTTTTAATGTATGATTTTATCGATATATGAATATGATAATTAAAACTTTATTTGCCCCCACGTTAGGGTGATATATGTTATTATGTATTTATTTTGTATGATGAGTTATAATGTATATTTTATTATATGTGTGTATAATTGATAATGTAGTTGATTTAATAATAATATTTAAAAGTTGATTATTTTGTATTAGTATTTATGGGCGCCAGCATTATAACTTAAATGTTAATAATTGAATTCCTTTTATTTTATGAAATATAGTTCAATAGCAAATTTCTAAATTTTATTTATCCCCTAAAGGACTAGCTCAAATTGAATTATAACTCTTTATAATTACCTTTATAGCCGGGGCATGAAAATACTCTTAATTCCCTTTGAGTTCTGGTAGCTATTAGCTCTTATAACTCTATCGATTTGCATTTCCAAAATGTGATATTTTTGATATACTTGCCACTGTGATACGCCTATGGAAGGTTAAATCGCTCGCTCTGTGAGAATCGATTGCGACAGCTCGTCATTCACATAAAACTCGTACAACATGGTAGAAGTTGATGAAATTCATACAACGTTTTGGTTACGTATAATTTAATAAACAATAAACCTTTTATGATGGAATGTGTGTGTGTGGATAATGATGGTATAAAATGTGTGTATAATGATAAAATGAAATGGATAACTATATTTATAAACAGGTGAGTATCTTACAGAATATGCATTACTTAGTTGAAATATTTTAATTCTATTCAACCTATAAATTGTCTTGATTATGTTTTATTTAATTTTCAGATTTATTGTTGGACTCAAATGGTTAGAAAGTATGGTTTATATATATATATATATATATATATATATATATATATATATATATATATAATTGATCAATTATTTAATTATCACTGACTTTTTTTAACGATGCCGCACACAAAGTTCTGTATATTTCGTTGATGAAGTGAAATCAGCTGATGAGGTTCCCCGTGAATTGAATGGATCGTTTACAAAAGCTTCTTGGTTTGGTGGAATCTCAGTTAATTTCTAGGTGAGTACAATTTTGCTTATTCTTGTTACCTTTGTGGATGATAAATGTGTCGTTTCTTTGGTAATTTCATTTATATTCAGCGTGATGAATGTTTCAATGTTTACTTGTATTATTTATTATGTTTATTTAATTGTTTAAGGACTTTTTCCAGGACTTTATTTTACTTTTTAGTGAAATTTTTAACGATGCTTCCTTTTGCCTCCTTCTCGAAAACCCACGCTTCGTCGACTCTCTTTTTTTTTCAAAATCAACAAACTTTTTAGCGTCTATTTACAAACAATCTCATGTATGACTTGTTCTCCTGTGTTATTTTGACATTCCAAAGTATTTCACTATATTTAATAGTTTTGAACAAAATCACTTGTTAAAAATATAATTTGAGTCTTTGTATTCCACTTTTTTCATTGTTTCCTATTCTCTCAGCCTTAAAATTATTCATATATGTTGAAATTTTGAGTAAAGTGTTCATATTGAAAATAATTTGAACTTCTAATCTACAATCTAAATTTTACATCAAAATGTGCGTGAGACCTTTTTAAATATTCACTTAATCTAAAATTAACAATTGGTTTCAATAAACTATTCCTAGATAATATTTTGTTCCTCGCAAAATCAATATTATTTACAGATAAATCGTCTCATATGTTTTACGAGTTTTCTGCTCTCTCTGTCGCTAGCGTTTGTCGCTGAAGCATATTAACATTTGTGGTATCAAAAATTCTAACCAAACATATTTCGTAAATATTGAATCTTAACATTTTATAATATCCTTTTTTATTGTTGTATATTTATTGTTTGATATTTCTTTCAGATTATGTATTCATGGTATTTCTTTGTAAGAGCTTTTATAGTAATGGATGATGTTTATTTGATGGTTTAGGATTTTATGACTGAAGGTAATGTTTTTTTGTTCATTTCATTACAAGTTATAAAGTCTTTTAAATTACACAGAAGCTGTATTAGTAGATTGAAATGGAAGTATTTATCATTATCTAGAAGACATAAATAAATTGAATATCTTATTTATCCGTTATAATATATATTGTTATATTTTCAAACCTTTGAATATAATTGCCCACGTTTGGAGACAATTTGTAATATTTCAATTCTTCAGATATAATTGCCTACGATATGAAAATTAATTATACTATCTTGTCGCAGCGACCATTATTGTGCATACCACTTAAGTACGTATTGAATTTCAAATTTGACAGTAATTGTCATTTTATACTATCAGATACGCAAAATTAACAAAATTGTTATTCCCAAAAATTATGATAAAAGAACAACAGTCGTAACCTCTACAAAAAAATTAAAATTAGAATACAACTATGCTAAAATTTAACCTATTGAATTATTATCAAACGTTCAAATGATAATTTACACTTGACGTGTATCAATGTCAAATACCGAAACTTCTGCTCAAAATGGTCTATTCACTTGATGTTGTAAATTATATGTATCAATTAATTTGGTATATTTCAAATTTTTTTATATATAGATGCATCTTTTAACTGTATTGAATTTAAGGCCTGATATTTCTCGAGAAATAAATTTAGAACTGGAGAGTACTCACCCAATGGATCAGGAAATCTCGTACTTATTCCAACGTATTTAGAATACTGCAACTTTCTAAATATATACGATTTAGAAAAACTGGAACCACATACACTTTTACGATACAATTCTTATCCGAATTATGTACGCACTGAATTTATTATATGGGTTATTTATCTGATTGTATGATATGCAATTTATGCAATCTACCAAAAATTCGAGACAACTCTTATTCTGATGTTGTCTCTTCAAAGGATAAAAAGCTACTAACTAAATTTTTACAAAATAAATATTTCTCCTTTCTGTTGGTTACCGATTTTTCTTGTTTTTGAAAAAAAATTACTAATCTATAATTTTCAATAACCAAGTGAGATTTTGAAATTCTTTTATTACATTTGCAATCTTGCTAGCAGAGACCTCTATATTTTACAATTTCAAATATTGTCTCCAAATCCTATTATGTTCTATCTATCATTAGATATATTCTACTCAAATGTCATCGAAATCATGAAATGTCATGTTTGATATTTCTACTGAATCTTTCAAAATTTAGGAATTTACGTAGAGTACCGTGTGTATCGAGAGTATGACAACTAAAATTAAATAAATTTCCTTATGTTTTACTTATTCTTTAAATTTCAAATGGAGGATGTGTATCAAAATATAAATATAAATATATATATATATATATATATATATATATATATATAAACAATGGCGAAATATTGAGAATATTAGAAAAATTGCAGTTTTAATTGCCTACAGACCGCTATACCCGAAATTTATGAAATATTCTATATATATATATATATATATATATATATATATATATTTAAGCAGTTTCATTTGGTTGTATTCAATTTAATAAGGATTAATAGTATTAGTGAAATAAGTCATATTGATTTTTCCATCTTGTACATTATTAGCCATCATTTCAACGAATATCCATACATTGTAAAAAAACATGTCTAAATCAATTATAGATGTGGATAGTAAAAACAGTGAACAAAGTCCTCACCACAATACTGAAGAAAATCTGACCAAAGATATTGAAACAGACGATATACTCTTTGAACCATCAGAATCGAAAATAATGAAATCTGATTCAGATTCAACGGAAATTACACCAATAATTCAGTATATGATATAATTTCAAAAAAGTCCGTCGAAATTAGAATGAAATTTAAAATAATTTTAAAAAAATACGTCGAATTTTCATATAGTTAGTAAATATGTTGTTTTATGCAAGGGATTTCAGAATTTTTTAATAAACAGTAAATAAGTTATGTTAATATTTATATGTATAAAAATATTCATCTGTATATATTCTAATCTCTTATACTAAAATGTCATTCCCATGTTTCATATACGGCTTAAAAATTCATGGTTTATTGTAATATAAACAGCGAATCGTCGTTAATCACACAATATTTATACAATTCATACTATATAGAAAAGTTTCGATAGCAACCCGCAACGAGATAGATTATGATAGGAATCAAAAACGTCAGTTGATCTGAAAAAAACGTCAAAGGGAAAGAATATAATATTTTTACTCGTAAATGTGGTAAAATTTAAAGAAAAACTTATAAAAAATATAGCCTAAACAGTTAAACTCACTTTTGAGAAGTTTTCGTAGAAAATATACGTCAAGTGATGTCCGCAAGGGGTTGATTGCAGTTTTGATCCGTGGTGCAATTCTATATATGCGGTAGAGAAAACATCGAACATTTGAGAAGGACTGGAAAGGAAAGGTGAAAGTTCACTTCTTGGAACTGTGGTTGTAGATAAAAAGTGTAGCTGAGGTTATCGAGGAGAAGTGTACGATTCGTATTTTAATTTTGGAGTAGTACTTGCAGTAGTGCATCCGTGGATGCTGGGCGATGGTGATATTACTTCAGCTCCAGGTTCGCTTATTTGAATGGTACGACAATAAAGAAATTGTGAGTGAAGATTAGTTTGAAGTGGATACAAACTTAGTAATTAAAAGGTACCATTTTAAAATATTATATTAGAGATCTCTAAATCAAAATAGGCCTTTATTCAAAAAACATTTAAATTGTTCCATAGTAATAGTAGTTAATTTTTTTGTAGTATATCTGTACACATTTTCTGTTTATAAATTTCCATGTTTGAAAAAAAATCCTGAAATCATAAGTTTGTTCATTTTAATTTCACAATCCAATAATTAGAGTAAATTTGAATGGCGTAATTGAACCCTACCCTTTGATAGAATTGGTATACATGCCTAATGATTTCTCAGTTTCAAATAATAAATAAATATAGTAATCAATACAATATATATATATATATATATATATATATATATATATATTTATATCGTATATATATATATATATATATATATATATATATATATATATCGTATATATATATATATATATATATATACGAGGATATATTGAAAAATTCTCACCCTACTATAGAACCATACAAAATTTCAATGTCGAAATATTTTATTATTAAACATATTCTCCACTCAATTGGATAAATTTATTACAGCGAACCTGCAACGTCTCTAAACCTTTCAAAAAAATGTTTCTTCTTGCTCTGCTAACCAGACCTCTACAGCTTTTATTATCTCCTCTTTGGAAGAAAATTTACGACATTTCAAACTTTTTTTCAGTTGAGGAAAGAGATGTCGTCGGACGGAGCCAAATCTGATGAGTAAGGGAGGTGTTCTAGTAATTCAAACCCTAAATCACCAATCTTTTGACTGGCAACATGAGATTTATGTACAGGGGCGTTGTCCTGCAAAAAACGAAACACCTTTGGATAGCTTTCCGCGTCTTTTCTCTTTAATTTTTTCTCCATAGAGTGGTCAGTAATGTCTATTAGTAATCTCCAGTTATTGTTCTACTCTTATCCAAAAAATCAATCATGATTACTCCATGGCAATCCCAAGGAACTGAGGCAAGAACTTTTCCAGCAAATTATTGGACACGAAACTTCTTAGGTCTTGGAGAACTAGAGTGACGCCATTCCATCGATTGTTGCTTTGTTTCTGGATCGTAAAAATGTACCCGTCTGATCCATGCTAATAATTCGGTTTAAGAAGTCTACATCGTTTTCAAATTGAGCACAGATCGAACGCAGTGCTTCTACCCTTGCACGCTTTTGGTCAACATTCAAACATTTGGGGATCCATTTTGTACCAATTTTTCTCATGTCCAAATTGATGTGAACTATATGATGAACAAGAATAGACAATGGTAAAACAGAAACACTTAAATTAATATCAGAGTTTATTTCTAAGCCTTTAAAATATATATTTAACAAATGTATAGAAGAGGGAATATAGCCGGATAGTTTTAAAAAGTCAATAGTCATTCCCTTATACAAGAAAGGGGATGCCTTGAATATAAATAACTGCAGGCCCATCTCTTTAATAACTCATGTTTGAAAAATATTTGAGAAAACTATCAAAATCCGTTTAATGTCTTATCTTGATGAATATAAAATCATTTCCAATAATCAGTACGGATTTAGAGAGAAAGTGTCAACGCAAGACGCCATCCTAGCATTAACATCAAAAATTACTGAGTTTCTCAACGATAGTAAGCCATGGTTATGCGTATTTGTAGACCTTTCTAAGGCTTTTGATACTGTTAGCCATCCTCTACTTCTCAAATCACTAGAAGACATAGGAATACGCCACAACTCCTTAAAATTCTTTGAAAGCTATCTATCAAAGAGGCAGCAAGCTGTAAAAATAGATGATATATACAGTGATAGCGAAATTGTCGAATTTGGTGTCCCTCAAGGAACTGTACTTGGCCCTGTACTATTCAATATATACGTAAATGGCTTGTTTTCTTTGCGATGCTCAGGACATATTTTGGGATTTGTTGATGATACCGCAATATTTTATGATTCTGATACATGGGATAATTTGAAAGCAAAGGTTGAAACTGACGTTTGTCAAATAAAAAAATGGTTATAATATGAGTTATTAACAATAAATATTTTAAAAACAAATTACTTACCTTTTTCATGTAGCTTCTGCAGCTCCCCAACTTTCAACGAACTCTGGATAAGTACTAATGAACCATGTAACCATTTATAATTTCACCTGTGAAGAGTATAATGTATCTGGGGGTGAGTATAGACCAGCATATGAAATGGAAATCTCATATTGCGTTTCTGGTTACAAAACTTGGGAGTATGCTATATAAATTCAAAATACTCAAATAGTTACTACCTGTGCATATTCTGAGAACATTGTATCATGCTTTGGTTGAAAGTCATCTTCGATACGGAATCCCAAGTTGGGGTAGTGCATCTAAAAGTCACTTATTACCACTGGAAGTTTTACAACGGCGATTTTTGAAACTTATTTACTCTAAAAAAGCTCTTTATCACACAGATGATCCCTATTCTGAGACACAAGTGATGGATTTAAGACAACTTTATTTTTACAACTCGAACATTAGGTATCACATAAATAAACAAGCAGCACAACATCCGTCCCCCAACTATAACACCCGTCATCAACATTTTTTTACAATTCCTTTAATGTTAAAGACACTAACATAACATACTTTCCTATTTTCAGCTCCCAGACTGAACAATAGTTTTCCACAGCAATTAAAAAATATTACAAATCCCAATAAATACAAAAAACTGCTAAAAAGACACATATTTGAGATTCATAGGCAAATCATAATAGATCTGTTCGAAAAATGGCTCCTTATTTTGAGGTTTGGGAATTCAATGTGTTAATACTGATCCATTCATGTTATATTTTTGTATTTTTATTGTTATATTTTATGTTTTATAATAGTTTAAGTTTAATGTATGTAATAATTTTTATATATTTTTTTTATTTTCGTGTCCCGAAACAAGTGTGTATAACACTTATGGGGTACCGCTTTACTCGCCACCTTATTAATGACATAAATATTGTCACGTTTAGAAAAAACACCCAGTAGATGGTAGGCCAAATAAAAGTAGGTCAATGTTTTAAAATATGTTTTGCTAATTACTTCAAAGTAGAGCATAATATTTTCGAATAGAAAAAACAAGAAACTAAGCATTTTTCGAGAGAACACTTTCTTGGTTCGAAAAATATAATTTTTCGGGGAGTCGGTTTTGAGAAAAGTCAGCGACCAGTCAAACGAATGGGGAAAGGCCTACCTTTGAAGTGCATATCGCGACGGGAGACAAAGTGCCCCTTCGAGTAGGGGAGACGTCCCTAGGATGCATATGTAAGTAAATAGGTAATCATATGTATTTTGTGTAATTTGGTAATTGTAATTTTTTGGGATTGGATATTATATTGCCCCTTGAGGATTATTTAGTGGATTATATTTGTTTTATATTTATCGGGCTGAATATAGTTGTGTCATAGCTATCCTGTACATATTTTGTCCATTTTTGTATTATATGTATTTTCCGCAATACATTTGTTAAGTTTTAATTAGTGATTTTCTTAATTGGTTCCCCGACCCAAATAGGGTAGACAGCAGCTACATCGTCGACGTTGGTAGACGGATAGGGAGCCAACCCGAAATCCTAGCGTTGGGACTAAACCTTATATCGTCGCAATATGTAACAAACTTAAGTGAATAAAGCTTATTTTATTATTATTATTATATGATGAACGCGTTCGCATCAGTAGCATAAGTTCGCTGGTTCTATTTAAGGTAGCTTATACTCGTGCTTTGCTTTTGTTATGATGGTACGAAAAAGATACATTCCATTAAATTATCGTTGTGGCATATAATTAGGAGAGTAGTAGATGTTTCCCTTTGTGAAACGGTGGAAACTTTAAAATTAAAATAAGTATTAACATATAAGTAGAGCTTGTCTTGAGAACATTTCCTCACAATTTTACAAAATCATAATACCTTTTGTGTCTGTGTTTTCCATATGCATAGAACATATTTTTTCCCATGAATATCCTATAATGATATTCGAAAGTAGCTGTGAATTACTTCACTGGCTATTGTTTATCTCTATCAGCATTTCAAAAAATTAATCCCATCGTCTAGATATAATTTCTGGCAGTCTCAAGTATTTTATCATTCAAGTATATTATTATTAACATGTTTTAGACATATTAAGTTATCAATCATGATTTTAATCTCATACTTTATTTAATTATAATCAAACCTATATAAAGCAAAGTTTTCAAGCATATTCTCATCAATGTCTTTGGAGAGCCAATAACTCTCAATTATACTTTGAAAATGAAACTTTTAGTTCTTTTGGTTAGTGTGATCGTAGTCAGCGCATCAGACTATACACAATGGCAAGACTTTAAAGTGAGTAGATATTCATTTGAAATTATTGAACAGATCTACATAATCTGAATGTTTTAATCACTAGGATAATTCCCCTTACTCTCTGTTTAGACTTTATATGTATCGATATTATAATTACAATTTATATGCAAAAATGAGTTTTTCAGTAAACTGTGATCGGAAGTAGACATTTTCGTTAAAATATCAGTTAGCGCCGAGGCTGTTTTTTGTCACTCAGCTGAGAAATACTTCTATGTTCTAGCACGCAAAATACTTTGGCATTCTAGGACGTAAATTTTGAACAGATTCTCATATGTTAGGAACGTCGTGGAGACTGGTATGGCAATTAGCATAAGGCACAGTGAATTACAATAGATTATAAATATATCATATGAAAATAATTAAATGCAATATTGAACTATAGATCTATAAATTTTATTCAGAAGTTTCTCTTCTATTAGAAACTGTTTGGCTATGGTGATTTGGTGTGCACTAGTTAGAATATCCTTTATGTCGGTTTTCACTCCAAGCTGCTGACGTCTTTTAGTATAATAGGGGAAATCTACTAGAATATGTTGAATGTCAAGTAAAGATTGACCGTGTTGGCAGTTTGGCTGGGGGGAAGAGGATGTAAGGTGGCCATGAGTAAGTCGGCTGTGATCAATACGCAGTCTTCAGGTTTCTCCGTACATCGGGGATGTTCAACTGTTCAATAATCGGATGTACTTTCGTTAAGAATTTTGCGGAATTGTTCCAGTGGTTTTGGCTATAGAAATAGTTTGGCAATTGCTATAGGAGGTGCCAAAAAAAAAATATGAGGAATTTTGGTGTTAGTTTTGTGACCTTCGACCTGTCGAATTTTTTTGCATGCTTGGGAGGAGTTTGAATTATTATGGAAGGTTGTTACATAATTATGCCAGGAGTTTTTTTTGTTCCTGTTTGATTACATATTTGGCTTTTGCTTTAAGTCTTCTAAATTGAACTAGGTTTTTAGGACTTTTATGTTTCCGGAAAATGTTAAGTGCAATTTTGGTTTGTCGCACTGCATTGAGGGTTCCCCCAAGGAACGATTTTGTGACGGGGGATATCGGTGGTTTTGTCAATGTAAGTGAATTCTACTATAATGATGGCATCCGAGAAAAGCTTAATAGAATCATCAATATTATTGGTGGGAGGTAATCTACACAAGAGAGATTCAGCCTTCAGAGAGAACTCCGTCCATTTCGCTTTGTTGAGGCACCAATAACTTCTCACATCAGCTTGTTCATTTGAGTTGTCACGTATAATTATGAGGTAATGAATGCTATCACATATATCATCAGTTTGTCAGGTTAAGTAAGGAGATCACAAATGCTTTTATCAATGGCAGAAAAGGTTCCAGAAGCGATATTTAAGTGGGTATATGATTCCGCATTGAGGTGTCGTCAATTAGTATAATTTAGTATATTCTCAACAACTTCACCGTGTCCAAATACGCATGAGGAGCCCTTCATAGTGCTGTGGGCGTTGAAGTCACCCACAAGTATAAATGGCTGGGGGAGATCATAAACCAAGTCAAGGAGCTCTTCTTTATTTAGTTCATGGTCCAGGGGAATTTGTATGGAGCATATGGTTAATTTTGGGGGACAATAGGCTGTTATGGCAATGGCTTCAAGATTAGTAGTAAGGGACAGGATGAGTTGAATAGAGATTTTTGGATACAAATATGGATACTCCACCACTGGCCCTGAAGTAGTTTGTTCGAATGTAATGATATCCTTCTAACTCCTTTGGTGTAGGGATATTGGAAGATATGAAATTAGTTTGCTGGAGATATAGGGAATCCGGATGGTAGAGTTTACGACGCGGATAGTATCCGTCGCAATTCCACTGAATTATCATCAATTTATTGGTTAATATCAATAGAGGTCGGTCTCGTCACAATTGTAGTTACTATCATTAGAGCTAAAAGATTTAAGACTAGCAGAATCGACTGCATCGTTGATATTCAAGGTACACTGTATTTTCTTTGTTAGACCGGTAATGCGATTTTTAAGTGACCTATCTGAGATGGCATGATATATTCGACGAAGGTCTGCAAGAAGGGATTAAATGTTTGAAGTGAATTGGTAAGCTCCTGCTAATGGACCGTTGCTTCCAAAATAGTTTTCCAGAAATGCTATTAATTATTTTGAAGTAATTGAGAAGGATGTTGGGTCTGTTTTTGTTAAATTTTTAATGATTGAGTGCGCAGAGGGGCTGATAGTTGTTGTTAGAGTTTACGAATTTTTCAAGGGTTGGCTTGGGGGCAGGAAAGCCGTTGCCAAATAGTGAATCTGTTTTGTTCTGGCCGAGTGTGAGAGGAACAAAGCAGATAATTGCAGGGGGTGATTCGAGGTTAGAATCAGTAGAATGTAGTCTTTTGAGACCGGAAATAATAGGAGTAGGTTGGTCTAAAGAAGGGAATGTGTTGGCGAAATGATCGGTGGGGGCAGTGGTAGGGGAGAAAGTAGGTTGAGTGGATCTAGGATCATTAGGAATATCATCAGAAGAATCATTCAGGATTGGGCTAGTTGTGGAGAGGGAGAAAGTATCAAGAGGATTTTGAGAGATATCTGCAGTATATCCAGCTTTTTTGCAGAGGGAATACTCCAATGTATCTGTAACGAAGATCCGGAAAGCAGTATTTTTAAAATATATTGGAAGAGAGGTTACTATTTGGATGTTTTCTTCGTCTGTTATGACATAGACGGACTGACGAAAGCTTAGGATATGGGAATAATCTTCAGATGAGCCAGTACGGAAATTTGGAATGGGGGATGCAAGTTGAAGTCCGATGTCGTTTATTAGAGCCGGTTCGACGAGTTGATTGGGAATTGAGAGACATACGTTAGATATTAGTAATATTTTAGAAGGGCTGATAAGTCTGCGTATGGATACGATTTCTTCTTCATTGGCAACTTAAGTTTTATTTTTGAGGAGGTCATCAACGACTACAGTACAAGCGAGAAAGATGCTGATACGTTGGTTAGATATACGGGTGATTCCGTTTGGTGTCACAATTTCAACAATTGCCTTGATGTAATCGAAGAGAACTGTATCCGGAAGTACCTTTATTATGATAGTTCGAATTTTACTAGGATATGTTATAGGTGTCAAAGTTGATTTTCTTGAATTTGATTTAGTGACAGCAGCAAAACTTCGAGCAGTGGGTTTAGTAAACATGTTAAAATGTTTTGGATACCAATATATTTGATAAACTATGTAGACAAACAGTGTGAATAGACACGTACCAATATGGTCCAGCAAATATTAGACACAAAAAACTAATTACTTGTATTAAAGGTAACGTTGATGAGCACTCGAAATAAAATATTACTTTCACGTTCGGAGGCCACACGTGAAATTCGAATTTATCAATTGAATATCAGTTTATTCTAAGAACTCTGTAGTATTTTGCTTTCTAGAATGATAATGTGAACAGTTTGTTATATGTTACGATCTTATTTGTGAATTTGTTAATTGCATGCGAGTAGATTTTAATACATGATAATAATTAACTATTATAAACATTAACATTATATTAATTTATCGTGTACTACATTTATATTGAAAGTGCCGATTTTGCAGTGAGTAAAATTTATCTTAGCTATCGTACTAGATCGACATTCCTCATATAACTTGATGGTTGTAGTAACGGCTCCTGAGTCGGCTAACAGGGTTGCGGAAGAACGCCTAAAGCAGTGTCACATTATTTTGTTAATACCAACAACTTGATTAACATATTTTTTTCTGATGTACTTCACAAAAATCTTCCACTAGTGGTAACAACCGATCTTAAAGCACAGTATTTGCTGTATATCTTATTATAATTTGGACTCGAATTCACGAAAGTTCTCTGAGTATGAGTTTTGGAGTCGGGAATACTTATAATAATAATTGAATCTTTGTAATTTATATCATCCGTCGTGATTTTCAACAAATCGTCTCTTCTACATGCTTCACAAACGCTTATTAATAAAATGACCTGAATTATTGATCATCATTATTTTAATTGATCTATTTCTATTAATTTAGTTTACTTTTTCTAGCAGATATCTACTGTCTGGTGCCTCTTGTAAAAATCTTTCAATTTCTGCTTTCGTTAAAATTTTTGACTTCTCTGATGGGTATCCAACTGATTTGTTTGTGTCAAATATGGTGTCTGTTCCAGAAATTTTGTGATATTCACATTTTCGTTGACAGTCAACGTATTTTTTATCATAGAATATACTGACCATAAAGTTGAAAATTTTATTTTTTAATTTTATGTTCGAAGTATGCCAATAATACAGATTCTGACAATTTTTGAGTTCTCTTGGGACTGCACCACTCTTTGAATTGGGTATAGACAACTTCGTACTGTCATGGCATTTCCTTGCCGGATCTCAACAAGAAGGGTACTTCGTTTCTTCAAGTTGCAAAATGGCGTTATATGCTGGCTTTTCAGTCATATTTGATGTGATTGTTTGATGTGAACATTCCTTTTCATAATTAGTTCATATTATAGTTATCCGTAGTTTAATCCAATATAACATAATGGAATCTAACCTCAACTCTGAGTCTCTCTGATGATGAGGATGATCATCTGGAAAGCTAGGAAATTCCGTGTGTGAATTGAAGTTTGGAATTAAACTTATTAAATTCATGTAATAACTTGGTTATTTGATTTTCTGGTATAGCTAATATACAGTCACCTACACATCGAATAGAAGTAAATGGCTGCATTAATTTTTCAGATTTAACACTAATTATAAACAATAATAATGATAACATTAAAACGAAACTCTACAACAAACATGAATCGGCAGGTAGATATTTAAATTTTATTTCATATCACTCTAAAAATCAAAAGAAGAGCGTAGTCATTGGATTAATATATCGGACCATAAAACTAACTCCTCCTAATTATCGTCCAGAAATTTCAAAGAAAGTAGAAGAAATACTCATAGAAAATGGATATTCTCAAAACGTTATTAGAAACATCCAAAAACAACGATCATTAAAATATTACAACACCTCGAAATTTGAAACCAAGATAAATACTCCACAAAAATAAGTAGCATTACCTTATACAAATGATATGTCAGAAAAATTAAATTATATACTGAAAAAACAAAATATACAATTATGTCATAGGTCATACTACCGTACATCAACTGCATTCACACCTGTTTGATATGTACAATTTGATTACGCACATATCACTCATGGGTTTGTGGACTGTGTTAAAATAAATAAGTTTCCTTCAATGTTACTTGCTATGTACAATTTATTTACATATATTTACACTGGTTTATTCACACTAACATATTTACACATCAACTGCACTGTTGAAATGGTTTGTTGTTTATGGGTACTTGCTCGATTGTATGCGTATTAAAAACACTTTACGACTTATGGGAACTAGCCCGATTCTTTCAATACTTAAAATTATGGTACAGCGTAGTTACAATGCATTCGTACGCGAGAGCTCTCGCTTGCACCATGTTTTGAGTTATACTGCCGCAGGTTATCTTTGCCTCTGCGCATGATTCAACCTCAGATGCTTGCCGCAGACGACATCTAGGATATGAACTTTACACTTATAAATTTTAGTGTATTTCGTGTTGCATAATATTTGCAACAACACCCTTAAAAAGCAAAAACCCTATTGAAAAACAATCTCACTTGGTATGTTCTATTTCTTGTCTCAATTGTCCAAAAAAATATATCGTAATGACCACCCAATACATAGACAATCGAATAAATAATCATAAGTACACAAAAAATGCTTCAACTGCACTTCAAAAACATGAATCAAATGAAAAACATGATTTTCAAAACACGAAAATTATTTACAAAGATCCAAGGGCGTAGGCAGGATTTATAACAAAGGGAGGGCGCAAACCATGGTCCATGGTCGTCCAAAATGTGAAGTTTTAGGATAAAAAGAAAAGGCAAATGAAAACAAAACTTTGAGATTTTAATTAAAATAATACCATTTTTCTTGGGTTTGAACTAAGTTCATCCAAAACTTTCTTCACTATGGAGTCCTGATTTTCTTTCAAAAATTTCCGATGCACACTCATCAAACACAACCCAGTGAGTCTGTCATCACCCATAGCACTACTGAGCCAGGTTTTTACCCTTCGTAGGGTACTGAACGATCATAACACGGTAGCAGTATTGGATAGGAAAGCACTTAATATTAGCAGTGCGTGCCATGTTGCAGGGAAAAAAACATTAGCTTCCTCCAAAAGTGCAGCCACTTCAATGTCCTTTAATATATTGTACCACAAATCTAATTCGGCAGAGACATCACTCAACTTATAAAATTCCATGAAAGATTCTGCATTATTTTTGAAACCTTTTGAAGCCATTTTAAGTATGCTTGAAGGATGAAGATAAGTTAAAGCAAAAGCAGGTGTATTTTCGTTGGAGAATCTAGAATCCAAAGACGAAGTTGAAGAATCAAGATAGGGGATGATTATTGACCGCTTCTAGTATTTAACTGCAGACTCAGATGGTGGATTACTTCTGTGTACTTGCTTTTGAGTGACTCGTGGTAATGGCAACTCAACCCCTACTTTCTCTGCGATATCAAGTAATTTTTTAAATAAATCATAAGAAACATTTTCGACATCTTGTCGATATTCTTTGATTACATCTAGAATATCATCAATATGTTTCTTCGCCATAACCAAATCCATATTTTTACATTGTAAAACGTCTACGAGTTCGAAAATTGCAGAATATTTTGCAATTATGTTTAAGCCTAAGATGAATATTGGTTTAGTAACTGCACAGTGCAATTGGTAGGCGGATTTTCTTGTTGCATAGTTTCCTTCGACAGATAAATGTTCTAGTGCTTTAACAATTTCAGTGAAGCTTTCTGAAAATGATTTTATACTCTCATATTTTTCCGACCATCTGGTCTCACAGAGCCTTGGAAGATTTGGAACCGATTTCCTACGGGCTGACGTTTAACGAAAGAATGTTATTGTTTCTTTAACCGTTGCAATTGTAATTGTTACTTCTGGTAGCTTGCTAGTATCATTGATCACAAGATTTAATCTGTCGCTGGAGCAATGCAAAAATAAAGATTCAGCGTACTTTTTTTTAGAATGGCCTGGTCACCACTTTCTTTTTCGGCTATCGTGGAACACCCGTCAAATCCGAATCCCACATAATTATCGGCGGAAAAATTATTACCTTCTTAAAAACTTAGGAATGTGCTTGTGATTATAGAAGCATCTTGAAATTTCAACTCTTTGTAGCCTACAAATTCCTCCCTGATCATTTTCTGGCTTTCATAATAGAACCTTATTCCAATAGAAAGCTGCTCTCTCCCAGCTATATCTGCTGTTTAATCAGCCATTACAGCATAAGCTTCTGCCCGTTTACAGTCTTCGATTATTTTTTCTTTGATAACTTCACCGTATGATTATATGGTGAGGTATAGACTGCGTTTTTTTGACATTTATCTTTGGTCTTTAGCCTCTCATCACCAGAGCCAATCCTCAAATTTAAAATGTCAAAGAAAACTCCCTCATTTCCTACTTTCCCCCTAAGCGGCAAATCATGAATTCCACAAAATATTATGCATGAAATAATTGGTGACAATATATGTTTATTTTCTTCAATCGTCTTATGGTGCCCTATTTGCAACAGCATATCAACATTAGCATTTTCAAGAAAGGCTTTCGCAGGAGCTGTTGAAGATTTGTGGTAATGGCTGCCAACGTGCTTTCTACACTGCTTTACCGCTGTTAGTTAAAATTTAAGAACACTTCTAAACAATTTTTACGTGGAAACCGTTTCGATTTTCCTCGCAAGTTTTTCAACGTGGAAAACTGGCTGGCATTTTCATGCGCAAACGTTTCGCACCGGCAGAGTAGCAATTTAATGATGTACTAGGGTTTTACTTGCAACTTTCAGGCTCTGATCTTGGGAACCGTTTCGAGCCATTTTTATGTCTCTCTTGGACTATAATGTCAATTATTGTCACTGTTATAAAAATTATGTATTTTAACATTTAAATTTATTCTAAAAACTTTTGAAAAATTTTATACTCAAGGCAAAACGTCAAGAGAATAAACAATAGTTTTAATCTGAGCCTTATATTTACGGCAATCTGAATATTGACATTTTGTATGGAAAAAAATTTATATACATCTAGAGTGACTTTTCATAGTTTGACATTTACATGCCGTAGACAATTTGTATTGGGTTATTTCGGTGTGGTGGTTTTTATCTGGATGTACTTGCGTCACTCGGCAAGAGCAGTTGCCTATGATCAATTCCTCTCTACTACCATAATATTGCTAGAAATCAATGGTTGTTCTGTTGGTTCGAAATATTCCAAGATATGACATTTTTCAGGTGAAATTCTCAAAGTCGCATTCATTGACTGAAGATAAACTCCGTTTCGGAATTTTTCAAAATAATTTACGCAAAATCGAAGAGCACAATGCTAAGTATGATAAAGGAGAAGTGTCATATTTCCTCAAAGTAACTCAATATGCGGACTGGACCTCGGAAGAATTCCAATCGATGTTAGGTGTTCAACTTGCTGGAGAACCAAAGGTTAACCCTATCAGCACATTTAAACCGGAAACTAACTTCACCAGACCAGATTCAATTGACTGGAGGCAAAAAGGTGCTGTATTGGCAATTAAGAATCAAGGAAATTGTGGATCATGCTGGGCTTTTAGTACTGTAAGTATAACGTATTTAATCCTCTTTAATGAATTAATATATGGGTATTTACGAAGACGGCTATAGAAGACAGTCCCCAATATTTGGTGGTTTTATTTTGACAGTAAGAAAATATTGAAACACGTCGATTTTTGTTCTAGAGTAGACACATTTTTACGATACAGATATCTGATAAAAATCGACGTGTTTCAGAATTTCCTCAAAGTCTAATAAGTAATGTCAAATATGCAGGTGGCCCACTCTGTTCATTAGTGATAAAAAATATTCAAACTCCTATTTCTCTGGAAATCAGGGTGTAATTTTGTTGTTTATCTGTAATTTTTGGTGTCAATATTGATCTAGATAAAAAAGTCTTGACATATTTGACAGAAGGATAAAATTTGTTTTGCTTAATCGGAAGGCATTGCAAAATGGAATTGTCCATTTCCAACGCTTTGCATATCGATCATAATTTTCTTTGCAGTCAGTCATCCGCAAAAAATATAAATCCTTGTTTATTCAATCAATTAGTTGGACAGCAACGAAACGAAGAGTGAATTGTGAAAAATTAAATTTTCGTAAATTACTTGTCTCGGTAGTGTGATGCTCTTACTTGAAATGTACATTCCCCTCTATGGTATCCTGTTACTATTTCAATAAATCTTTCTAACTAGTGATTGCAGGTTTCACTATTGAACTACCAGCACATTGATATTTCATAATATTTCCAGACCGGTTCTCTTGAGGGTCAGCTTGCCATTCATCGCAATCAACACATTCCTTTGAGTGAACAAGAATTAGTCGGATGTTGTTATGATAACAATGGATGTGGCGGTGGTTGGTTAGTCAATGCCTACGACTACGTACAACAACATGGACTAAGTTCAGAACAGCAGTATCCATACGAGGGTGTAGATGAGAGTTGCAGAAACAATGTAGACAACAAAATACTTAGTCCTATTAAAGGATATGTCACAGTTGATACAAACGAAGAGTCAATAGCTGATGCAGTTGGTAAGTATTATTTGTTTGAATATAAGATGTGAACATATTTGGCTTTATTACTCCTTTTTTTAACGATATTTCGATTCGATTTTTTAAGTCAGAAGAAATGCAGTTCACATCAATACTGCTAATATTTCTGGTAATCAGCGATGTTTCACTTCTACTAATGGCAATCCCAATCATTTTTGGAACATTCTTCTTATTGCCAATACTCCATTGCGCAAAACCAGTTACCACAGCTGCCAATTTTCATCCTACTACTCGTTAGATTTGATTTATTGTCGTCACTATTTGCCATAATGTTAGTGGCCGTACGTCTAAACGCATGTTCCGAATTATTCTTCGTATTTTTCAGTTTCCATGACAACGAAAGATATACTGATGTCACCTCACTCACTAAAACAATTGGAATTATGAATTTTTCTTAAGTTATCTTGAAAGCAGCTGAAGAACGGGATGATGACTGGGGGCGGAAAATAATTCAACATGTGGCAGACTTGGTTGCAGTAGAAGCAATATATCATATGTCATGTCAAAAGCGTCTGTATAATCGAGTTCCATCGGGACGAAAAAAGGATATCGGCCTGCATCTAATGTTGACGAAGCGATGGAATATATCTACTCGTATCTTACCGAGAATACTGAAGAATGTCAATTTTTGCTTGATGAGCTCATGGACCAAATTAAAGGGGAATACCGTCCAGATCAGAGAATCGTAAAAGCTGATCTTATGAATGAATATGAAGAAAGTATACTTATCATTGGAAAACATAAGCAATCGCCTGTCGTCTGCTTCCGGGATACATGTTACAAACTTCTAGCTGACCAATATTATGCGACAAAACAGTTAAATCCCGATGAAGAACTGCTTCGTGTTGTTAAAGAAGCAGCTGTTATCATTTTGGCAGATATCCGTTTGCAGGACTATGATATGTCGAAATATCTACCATACGACAGTTTTTAGAATGACGCCAATTCTGTAGTTCCACAAAATTTAAAGTTTTTTTAGGCCAAGTAATTATAAATAAAAAGCGCGGCTCGTTTATAAAATGGAATAAAATTTGCCAAGCATTATTCCATGCTGTGATCTCTGCTGCTAGACCGGGATCATTTTTGTCGCCGTTTCTAATCTAAGTTAGTACATATTTGTAAAAAGAATGCAGCTCAATACTACTCATCAGCCTGCTATCATCGTTGGATTTTGAGGCGAGTTACGCAGAAAAGATAATTTTTGAAGCACCTGCTAATATGCGTCTGCAAGCCATGATTGACGAAAATGCATTTTCTTAGTATGTTTGTGATAATGCTGACCATAACGTTAACATTATCGATGGCTTAAATGCCTCTCACATGATGGGAGCAATAGAGTATATGACCCTGATAATGCTGTATTACCCGATCAAGAAATTCATCGTTTGAAGCAAATTCCAATGGCACGGCTGGTTTAGAATGTTGTCACTGTTCCTCTCTTATTTTTCAATTGAAATCATAATACAGGCTTATAAACTATGCCAATTACAGACATGAAAGGAAATCATCCTCTTTAAAAAAAATCGTGCCTTCTTCTCGCGATTTTCTTTGGTAGTATGGCAAGTGGTCGAAACTAAGTCTACCTGGGTGGAACGGTTTTATGGAAGAAGCAACAGATAATGATTCTTTTATGCGGTTCAAGATAATATTTGTTTCATGAAATTAAGTGTCTCGACACTTACTTCGTGAAATCTACTCATATTAGTGTTTTAAATGAAACTCACGGTTTCTAGTTATCACCACAATATAATTAAAATTGTTGAAAATTCTAAAAAATTGACAATTGTTTCAATAAATCAATATCATCGTCAGAATGACAGAAGTTACATTTCATTTTACGCCTACGTGATGTTTCGTAGTTATTTTTGGCTAGACCAAGAAGTGACCTAACTGGTGATTGACTTAATATATGGTAATAGAAAAAAGAAGGAGGTGTGATATTACAAATACTGAAGCTTAGATATTGTTAGCCCTATGGTGATATCCTGGATATTATTTTTCCAATTAAGATCAGTATAACTGTGGAATTATATAGAAAACCAGGAAAACTATATCTGCTAATCTTTACAGTTATCACTTAAGAAGACAGTTTATTAGTGGAGAACACCCTAGATTTAACTGTTCATTGACAACTTCATATTGTGGGTTTTTAAATGTCTTCTAATTTCCAATTTTTAAGGAAGTCCAGTTCTAATTTCTTTTCACGAATATGCAGCACTTCTAGTTTTGTGTTAGGTGTCAATGAATGATTGGTGTCAAGTAGATGTTTTGCGTAGTGGGATTTATCTGGTTGTTTTAATATGTATGCTCGTAAGTGTGCACTGTATCAGATTTCAAAATTCCTAAGGGTCTGACCCAAATAGACAGCATTACATTCTGGACATTTGAGTTTATATATACCTGACTTCTTTACTGGTGGTATTTTTGTTTTTACATTTAACAATTTCGTACTAACGTTACTTTCTGTTTTAAAAGAAATTGTTGTATTCGTTGCTGAAGATATTATCTTTGAAATATTATTAGAAATATTTCCTGCATATCGAATGGATAACCGTTGGATGTTGCTATTTGTCTCATTGTATTAATCTCTTTATCAAAATTACATTTGTTCATAGGAACTGAAAAAGCTTTCAAAAAAGTGTCTGTATAATCGAGTTCCATCGGGACGAAAAAAGGATATCGGCCTGCATCTAATGTTGACGAAGCGATGGAATATATCTACTCGTATCTTACCGAGAATACTGAAGAATGTCATTTTTTGCTTGATGAGCTCATGGACCAAATTAAAGGGGAATACCGTCCAGATCAGAGAATCGTAAAAGCTGATCTTATGAATAAATATGAAGAAAGTATACTTATCATTGGAAAACATAAGCAATCGCCTGTCGTCTGCTTCCGGGATACATGTTACAAACTTCTAGCTGACCAATGGTATGCGACAAAACAGTTAAATCCCGATGAAGAACTGCTTCGTGTTGTTAAAGAAGCAGCTGTTATCATTTTGGCAGATATCCGTTTGCAGGACTATGATATGTCGAAATATCTACCATACGACAGTTTTTAGAATGACGCCAATTCTGTAGTTCCACAAAATTTAAAGTTGTTTTAGGCCAAGTAATTATAAATAAAAAGCGCGGCTCGTTTATAAAATGGAATAAAATTTGCCAAGCATTATTCCATGCTGTGATCTCTGCTGCTAGACCGGGATCATTTTTGTCGCCGTTTCTAATCTAAGTTAGTACATATTTGTAAAAAGAATGCAGCTCAATACTACTCATCAGCATGCTATCATCGTTGGATTTTGAGGCGAGTTACGCAGAAAAGATAATTTTTGAAGCACCTGCTAATATGCGTCTGCAAGCACTGATTGACGAAAATGCATTTTCTTAGTATGTTTGTGATAATGCTGACCATAACGTTAACAATATCGATGGCTTAAATGCCTCTCACATGATGGGAGCAATAGAGTATATGACCCTGATAATGCTGTATTACCCGATCAAGAAATTCATCGTTTGAAGCAAATTCCAATGGCACGGCTGGTTGGGAATGTTGTCACTGTTCCTCTCGTATTTTTCAATTGAAATCATAATACAGGCTTATAAACTATGCCAATTACAGACATGAAAGGAAATCATCCTCTTTAAAAAAAATCGTGCCTTCTTCTCGCGATTTTCTTTGGTAGTATGGCAAGTGGTCGAAACTAAGTCTACCTGGGTGGAACGGTTTTATGGAAGAAGCAACAGATAATGATTCTTTTATGCGGTTCAAGATAATATTTGTTTCATGAAATTAAGTGTCTCGACACTTACTTCGTGGAATCTACTCATATTAGTGTTTTAAATGAAACTCACGGTTTCTAGTTATCACCACAATATAATTAAAATTGTTGAAAATTCTAAAAAATTGACAATTGTTTCAATAAATCAATATCATCGTCAGAATGACAGAAGTTACATTTCATTTTACGCCTACGTGATGTTTCGTAGTTATTTTTGGCTAGACCAAGAAGTGACCTAACTGGTGATTGACTTAATATATGGTAATAGAAAAAAGAAGGAGGTGTGATATTACAAATACTGAAGCTTAGATATTGTTAGCCCTATGGTGATATCCTGGATATTATTTTTCCAATTAAGATCAGTATAACTGTGGAATTATATAGAAAACCAGGAAAACTATATCTGCTAATCTTTACAGTTATCACTTAAGAAGACAGTTTATTAGTGGAGAACACCCTAGATTTAACTGTTCATTGACAACTTCATATTGTGGGTTTTTTAAATGTCTTCTAATTTCCAATTTTTTAAGGAAGTCCAGTTCTTATTTCTTTTCACTAATATGCAGCACTTCTAGTTTTGTGTTAGGTGTCAAGTAGATGTTTTGCGTAGTGGGATTTATCTGGTTGTTTTAATATGTATGCTCGTAAGTGTGCACTGTATCAGATTTCAAAATTCCTAAGGGTCTGACCCAAATAGACAGCATTACATTCTGGACATTTGAGTTTATATATACCTGACTTCTTTACTGGTGGTATTTTTGTTTTTACATTTAACAATTTTGTACTAACGTTACTTTCTGTTTTAAAAGAAATTGTTGTATTCGTTGCTGAAGATATTATCTTTGAAATATTATTAGAAATATTTCCTGCATATCTAATGGATAACCGTTGGATGTTGCTATTTGTCTAATTGTATTAATCTCTTTATCAAAATAACATTTGTTCATAGGAACTGAAAAAGCTTTCAAATATCTTTCTTTCTAAATTGTCCATAAAAATGTTTGCCAAAATAGGTGATATAGGACTTCCCATTGGTAAAACTTCATTTTGAATATATCTCTTATTGTCAAAAGTGAAATATTTTTGATTAATGCATACATCAAATAAGTTAAGTATATCTGATATTATTCCTGGATTAATATTTTTATGTTCTAGAAATTTTCTTACAAGTATTAGACATTCTTTAGGAGGAATTTCAGTAAACATATTAGTTACATCGAACGAAATGAGTTTATAGTTATCTAGCAAGTTGATTCCTTTCAACTTTTTGATTAGTTCTATTGAATTTCTAATTGAGTACTGAGATTCATATCCGTCATTATTAAGTATATTGTTGAGCCTCTTTGCCAATATATTATTAGGAGCATTAACCTAAGAAACTACAGGTCTAATTGGTTCCGTTATTTTATGTAATTTAACGGTTCCATATAATTGTGGACAATGATGATTCTGATGTATGATAGACCTTTTATCGTAATCACTTAAAAGTTAATTTGAATTATTAACAATATCCCTTACATTGTTAGAAAACTTTTTTGTTGGGTCTGCTTTAAGAACTTTTACATCGCTAGATTCTATAAAGTTATATATTTTGGAATTGTAATTTTCAGTTGTCAAAATGACAGTTGTGTTCCCATTATCAGATTTTGTGACTGTTAGGTTATTATCTTCTACTTTCTTTTTGATTGCATTTAAAATTGAAATGTCATTTATTGTTTGACGTTTAACTTTTGAAGGTTTAATATTTTTGATTAAATTGGCAATTTTTAATTTCTCATAGATAAAATTATTTGAATCAGATTTTAAACCTATTTCAGACTCTGTAGCTATAATTTGTTTGATATTATTCGTAAATTTTGGTGGTATGCTGTACTTTAAGCCTTTATTCAAAAATTCTATTTCACTATCTGTAAAATTAGTGTCTGAGAGGTTTTCAAATCGTGGTGCAAAGTGTGTTGGTATGTAGGTACTTACAGTTGCATGATGTTTTTGAGTATTGAATTTTATGTTGTGTGTGTTCAAGATTCTGTAGCTTTTTTTCTTGTTTCTTAAATTTCTTATGCTTCATCGTGCTGACACTTCCTCTAATTTTGTCATCCAAACAGTCAAATTCTACTAGATGTAGTTGGAATGTGAGTTCTGAATGTACAACTTTTGTGTAGTTGTCTAAGGAGTCTCTAATTTTGAACCATTTCTTACATTCTCCTTTTATCCAAAGTCGTTGAGCACATTTTATAGCTTTTTGTGCGTGTGGTGTTTTAGTGTGACATTTTATATTCACATAATTTGGTATAATCTTTTTCCTAAGGCATTCTTGGTTAAACCAAATGTTTTGTGATGTTTTGTAACGTTTTTGTAGTAACTTCTGGTACAGTCGGATCAAATCTTCTCTTGCTTGATGTATGCACTAATCAAAATTATTTCACTTTTGACAATAAGAAATATATTCAGAATGAAGGTTTACCAATGGGAAGCCCTATATCATCTATTTTGGCTTTTATGGACAATTTAGAAAAAAAGATCTTTTAAAGTAATATTTCGAAAAATGTTTTATTTTGGTATAGATATGTAGATGACATATTAGCTTGTTTTATGGGTAGTGTTCAATACTCGATAATAATTTTAATTTCTGTTTCCCAAATTGAAAAATGTATATGACATATTTGCTGGGACAGGCTGTATAGTGAATTTAGAAGTACTGCCACGGCGACGAATGAGTGAAACAGAATAATACTGACATCGATAATGGACACGTCGATACAAAAATTGAGTGACGGTCTACGACCTATTAGTTTTAATGATAAGACATTTACGGGGTTTTCGCGCTGTGCATCACTCATCTAGACATCAAACAGAGAAAGGGCGCCCTTTATAAGTGAAGACCAGGAGAGTGGTAAGTACTGATATCTTTTCTATACATCTGTCTTACAATTACAGTCCATTTTTATACGTTTCTCAGAAACTCTGGTGTTTCATACGAGACATTTTGGTCCTTCTAGCAGGATAGAACAGTTAGGTTCCTTTACATCTAGAAGGGACTATTATTTTCATTTTGCTACATAAAATTATCAGTTTAGTATAATTTGTTAAAATTTCACATTTCAATAGTTTTTGTTGAGTTCAAAACATCATTAAGGCTAATTACCTTTTCACATTTTTTCCTATCAAAAGATAAGTAAAATAACCCGTTGTTTCACTCGCTGCTAAAAGGTTATTTTATATTGATAAATTTTGAATTTTTAAAAGTATATACATTCCATTTTACCACAAATAAGCTTGTTAGAAACGCAAACGCATTTTTGTATAGACTAACCGGTGATTCAGTACAATCGTAGCCACAAATCCCTATCGAAGTTTGTTTACGTTTATTTGCAAGGCAAAATACAGCTTTTGATCATTTTAATAACTATTTTAATTTTGATAGTTATCTTGAAAATTCTATTGCAGCGTTGTCTTGAGATATATTAAAAGACGTTCTTACAGAACAGTGTAAATTCAGATATTTTGCAAATTAAAATTTAACATTTTGAAATTATTTAGAAATGGCTCCGCCTGCGGACGTTGAAAATAAAATAGCCAAACTGGATAGGCTTCGCAAAGTGTCGCTGATGCGATTGGAGGAAATATATAGTTATGGTTTCAATAATACAAATGATCAATTTTATAAACAAAATTTCTTAGTAAGGTCTCAGTTTGTGGATAAAATTAACGATGAATTCCAAGAAAATCATAACGCAATCATTTCTTTAATTTCTACTGATGCAGAGTTCCAAACTAATGATCAAGTTAGAGCTAAGGCAGATAAGTATTTTTATGGGATTAAATCAAAGGTTTCAGAATTAGGTTATTCATCAATGATTTCTAGTGCTGTCGATTCTTCGAATCAAAACAAAAATATTCGATTACCGAAAATAAATGTTCCTTTATTTGAAGGCAATATTAAGTCATGGCCTGCATTTTATGATCGTTATAGAAGTATTATTCATGAAAACACAAGTTTATCCAACATAGAAAAATTTCATTATTTGCTAACCTCGCTAAAGAATGAACCTTTTAATTTGATCAAGTCCATTCCAATGACAGATAATAATTATATCATTGCGTTCGATACTCTAATTAAAAGATATCAAAACACTAGATTTTTGGCTACAACCTATTGTAATGAAATTTATAGTGTTCAATGTTTACAAAAGGCAACTACAAAAGAACTTAGACATTTATTAAACATTTTTACAGAAAATCTTGCAGCATTAAAAGCTCTTAAATTTAATACGGATTCTTGGGATTTCATTATTTTTAATATTTTGTTACAAAAATTAGATTCAAAGACTAGAACCAATTTCGAAATTGAACATAGCAACATCGATATGCCTACCTATACACAATTAGTTACATTTTTGGAACAGCATTGTAAGGCTCTGGAATCGATTCAAACTACGGGTCCTTCATCTTTGAGTAGAGAAAAGCATACAAATTCAAATCAAAATTCTCAATCTTCAAAATTCAAAAATTTCAATTTTCAATATCCTTGTAAAACATCTAGTATGCCTTCGGCATATGTTAATACGGTTGATGACCAACAACGCAATAATAAATGTGTCATTTGTGCATCTTCTCATGCACTATATCGGTGTATGCATTTTTTGGAAAAAAATCCTAATGATAGACTAGCAGTCGTACAACAGCATAAGTTATGTCGCAATTGCTTACGTCCTAACCATTCGGTGCGACAATGCCCTTCTTCTTCAAGGTGTAAAACATGTGAATATCCCCATCATAGCACACTTCATTTGAAAAAAAACTTAGATACAGCTTCTTCAAGTTCAAGCTCTCCTAGTTTAAGTCCAGATAATCTGAATACTAATGTGCAGTCCTCACCGATTGAAACTTTACCTCCTCCACCAAATGTGTCTCAGTCGTCTAATACACTTCATTGTTCTGCTTGCACAAATAGTTTTAGCAACTCTACGGTTATGTTGTCAACGGCCGTAGTAGAAATCAAAGATAATTGGGGAAACTTTCAAAAGGTTAGAATTTTATTAGATACTGCTAGCATGGCTAACTTCATATCTGAAAAATGTGTTAATCGTTTAGGTTTACGACGTCACCCCTTTTCGACCCCTATTGAGGGTATTAACGATATAACTTCCAGTTCAAATAAAGGTATCACCCAATGCCGGATCAAACCTTGTGGGAAACCTGAACCTACCTTCACATTTGAAGCCAAAGGTCTGCTCCGAACAGCCAATACTAACTATTAGTACGCAAGGTTGGTCACACATCAGAAATCTACCCCTTGCAGATAATCAATGCCACATTCCTGGTCCTATTGACATTTTAGTTGGAGCAGAAATTGTACCATTTGTATTAGGATCTTCTCGGGTTTTCGGCCAAGAAGGTCAACCCGTTGCTCTTGAAACCGTTTTTGGGTGGATTTTACAGGGTAAAACCACATGTGTTACTCCAAATACATCATTACTTAGTTGCCATGCTTCTTTAGAATCTCAAATCAATTTTACACTGAGGAAGTTCTGGGAGATAGAGCAACCTCCAGTCTCTAATATTATATCTCCAGATGATTTGAAATGTGAAAATATATACAAACAATCTGTTTACCGAGAACAGTCTGGCAAGTTTGTTGTACCACTCCCTTTTAAACACTCAGATACTCAGTTTGGAGATACATACACTCAAGCATACCGACGTTTCAAATCACTGGAAAATCGATTATATAGAATATCCGAACTTCAAACTCTTTATTCAGACTTTATAAATGAGTATCATCAAAAAAATTATATTTCCGAAGTTCCGTCTTCAGATTATCAATCCTCTTCAGCCTACTATTTACCTCATCATTGTATTCTAAAGCCAGATAGCATTTCTACCAAAATTCGAGTAGTATTTGATGCTAGTGCCAAAGATACAAAGGGGATAAGCTTAAACGATACATTATATACTGGTTCGAAGCTTCATCAAGACTTATCGACTATTTTACATACTTTTCGTACATATCCAGTTGTATTCAGCTGTGATATTAAACAAATGTACTTTCAAATTTATATTAAGCCTGAACATAGAAAATATCAACGGTTTCTCTGGCGTTTTTCAAACCAAGACGCAATTAAGGAGTATACCCTTAATGTGATAACTTTCGGAGTCTCTTCAGCTCCATTTTTGGCTCTTAGAACATTAAAAGAGTTAGCTACTCTTGAACAAAAAAAATCATCCCTTAGCCTCGGAAGTACTGAAGGAGTCAATTTATGTTGATGATATTGTAAGTGGCGCAGATTCCGTCGAATCAGCCATAAATATTCAATCAGACCTAATTAAGCTTCTTAAAAAGGGAGGATTTGAATTAGGAAAATGGACAAGTAATCATCCTGAACTATTATCAGCTGTTCCTTTAACAGATGCTCAAATACCTCTTACTTTTGATAATGAAGGTCCTAGATTCGTAAAACTCCTCGGATTGCAATGGAATCCCAGGTCAGATGTTTTTTCTTATAAATTGACTTCTATTGAATCAAAATGTACGAAGCGTAGTATCCTGTCACAAACAGCTAGAATATTTGACCCATTGGGGTACATAGCACCCCTAGTGTTTATGGCCAAATATATCATTCAATTGCTTTGGTTGTCGAGATTGGGATGGGATGATGAACCCTCTGATGACATTGTTGCACTTTGGGATCGATTTAAATATGAATTACCCAACATATCTCAAGTTCACTTACCAAGAATGCTTATTTCCAAGACAGTTATTCGACTAGAAATGCACTGTTTCTGCGACGCTAGCACGAAAGGGTATGGTTGTGTAATTTATTTCAGATATATCACCTCTGATAATCAGATTCAAACTCGCTTAATTTCTGCAAAATCTCGAGTAGCACCTCTTCGAGTAGTTTCATTACCCCGCTTGGAACTTTGTGCAGCATATCTGCTTACAGAGTTATTAAATTTTATTAAGAATTCATATGCTAAGCATTTAACTTTTAACTCTGTGTACGCTTGGTCAGATTCGCAAGTTACTCTTGCGTGGCTTTCTTCTTCACCTCATCAGTGGAAAACGTTTGTAGCTAACAGAGTGGCCTTTATTCAAGAGACAATATCTATGTCCTCTTGGAGATATGTTCCTTCTGAAATGAACCCGGCCGATTGTGTTTCTCGTGGTTTAAGTCCATTGCAATTACTCGAACACAAATTGTGGTGGCAGGGTCCCGATTTTCTTTTGATGGATCCAGAAAATTGGCCCAAACAACCTACGATTCTTGTAGACAAATTTCCTGAAATAACTCAGGAAGAAAGGAAAACGACTTTATGTATTTCAGTTGAAACTCCATCCGTTATTGGTGAATTACTCTCAAGATTTTCTTCTCTAAAAAAAATTCAGCGAATACTCGCTTACGTTTTACGTTTTATTTCAATTATGCGAAAAAACGAACGCATTCATAAGAATATAAGTATAGATTTCTCTGAAATGGATACTGCATTTCAAATCATAATTAAAGACGTTCAAAAGGAATGTTTCAACAATATTATTCGCAATTGCGAACAAGATACTACCCTACCTAAACATTTCAGAAAATTAGCACCTTTCATAGATAAGCTAGGTATTCTCAGGGTGGGTGGTAGGTTGAGACAATCATCTCTTTCTTTCGACGCTAAGCATCCTATTTTGTTGCCTAAAACCCATCGGTTTACTGATCTCCTCATAGAACAGATTCATCGGGAAAATCTACATCCTGGTTTAAAAACGTTACAAAATTTAATACTACAACATTTTTGGATAATTTCTTCTCGTAATGCAATTTTTAAATGTATATCCAAATGTATAAAATGTTTTCGGTGTAAACCTCGATCTTACCTACCGTTTATGGCTGATCTTCCCTCGTTTCGGGTTTCCCAAATGAAAGCATTTTCTCAAGTTTCGCTTGATTATGCTGGACCGTTTTCAATTACGATGGGAAGATATCGAGGGGCAAAGGTATCTAAAGCATATATATGTTTATTTGTTTGTGGTGCAACCAAGGCTATTCACCTAGAACTTTCGTCAGACTTGTCCACTGATACGTTTCTTGCAAGTTTTTGACGTTTTATAGCCCATAGAGGCCGAGTGTCCGACATTTATTCAGACCAAGGCACTAATTTGAAAGGCGCTTACAATCAATTAACTTTTTTCGCTCAACAAGCCTCTGAGAAGCTTTCAATCAAATGGCATTTTAACCCACCTGGAGCACCCCATTTCAATGGACTTAGTGAAGCAGGTGTGAAATCAGTAAAAACGCACTTGTATCGAGTCATAGGGGACCAACTTATGACTTTCGAAGAGCTTTCTACACTTTTAACTCAAATTGAGGCACTCTTAAATTCACGGCCCTTAACGGCTATTAGCGAATATCCCAACGATCTTGCACCCTTAACTCCAGGACATTTTCTGACCATGGAGCCCCTTTCATCCTTTCCGGAACCAGATATATCTCATGTTCCAATTAACCGTTTATCACGATGGCAAATGTTACAAAAAATGCATATCGATTTTTGGAAACGCTGGAGCCAAGAATATTTGCATACGTTACAGCAGCGAAGTAAGTGGACTAAAGCAGTCCCAAATATAACACTAAATACATTGGTTCTATTAAAAGATGAACAAAGGTCTCCTCTAAATTGGTCTCTTGGACGTGTAGCGAAGTTACATCCCGGAAAAGATGGGATAATCAGAGTAGTAACATTAAAGACGCAAAACGGTACACTACGACGACCGGTTGTCAAGGTTTGCCCATTGCCAGGGCAATAACTTGATTAATCATTTACATTTTTTTTAATTTTTTTTTCAATTTAGTAGAATTCTTAATTGTTTTTTTTTATTATATGCTTAATTTAATTACAGCGGAAAAAACAAGCATGTTTTTGGTGGGTGGAATGTTCAATACTCGATAATAATTTTAATTTCTGTTTCCCAAATTGAAAAATGTATATGACATATTTGCTGGGACAGGCTGTATAGTGAATTTAGAAGTACTGCCACGGCGACGAATGAGTGAAACAGAATAATACTGACATCGATAGTGGACACGTCGATACAAAAATTGAGTGACGGTCTACGACCTATTAGTTTTAATGATAAGACATTTACGGGGTTTTCGCGCTGTGCATCACTCATCTAGACATCAAACAGAGAAAGGGCGCCCTTTATAAGTGAAGACCAGGAGAGTGGTAAGTACTGATATCTTTTCTATACATCTGTCTTACAATTACAGTCCATTTTTATACGTTTCCCAGAAACTCTGGTGTTTCATACGAGACAGGTAGTGAACGACAATTAGATGTATTTTTCAACCACATCAACAATTTACACCCAAAAATTAAATTTACATTTGAAATTGAAGAAAATAGCTCGATCAATTTTCTAGATTTAAAAATTCAAAGAGTTAATAATGTACTTGATTCTTCAATTTACCGAAAACCAACACAGACGTATGTGATAATTCCATTTAATTCCAATCACCCCATGTCCCATAAACTAGTGGCATATAATTCAATGATACATAGAGCTTTTTCAGTTCTTATGAATAAATGTAATTTTGATAGAGAGATTAATACAATTAGACAAATAGCAACATCCAACAGTTATCCATTCGATATGATAAATAAGCTAATTAATAAAAAATAGGTAAAAGTAGCATTGAAACTGATATTTCCTAAACAAACTGATGAAATAAAAACTTATAGAACCATCACATATGCAGGAAATATTTCTAATAATATTTCAAAGATAATATCTTTAGCAACGAATACAACAATTTCTTTTAAAACAGAAAGTAACGTTAGTACAAAATTGTTAAATATAAAAACAAAAATACCACCATTAAAGAAGTCAGGTATATATAAACTCAAATGTCCAGAGTGTAATGCTGTCTATTTGGGTCAGACCCTTAGGAATTTTGAAATCCGATACAGTGAACACTTACGAGCATACAGATTAAAACAACCACATAAATCCCACTACGCAAAACATCTACTTGACACCAATCATTCATTGACACCTAACACAAAACTAGAAGTGCTGCATATTTGTGAAAAGAAACAAGAACTGGATTTCCTTGAAGAATTGGAAATTAGAAGACATTTCAGAAACCCACAATATGAAGTTGTCAATGACCAGTTAAATCTAGGGATTTCTCCACTAATAAATTGTCTTCTTAAGTGATAATTGTAAAGATCAGCAGATATAGTCTTCCTGATTTTCATTATCATTGCACAGTTATACTGATCTTAATTGAAAAATGATATCCAGGATATCACCATAGGGCTAATAATATCTAAGCTTCAATATTTGTGATATCACGTCTTCTTCTTTTTTCTATTAACATATATTAAGTCAATCACCAGTTAGGTCACTTCTTGGTCTAGCCTAAAATAAATACGAAACATCAGGTAGGCATCAAATGAAATGTAATATCTGTAATTCTGACGATGATATTCATTAATCGAAACAATTGTCAATTTTTTAGAATTTTCAACAAGTTTTATTATATTGTGGTATTAACTAGAAACCGTGTGTTTCATTTGAAACACCAATATTTGTTTCATTCATAAACTCTCCACAAAGTCATTATAACACGATATATACAAATCTGCTCTTTGCTATGGAATAATGTAAGACGACCAACCAAAAAACATGCTTCGTCACCTTCGACGTCACCCACTATGCGAAAGCTCATCTCAAGAAATCGTGCAACTTGCATGTAATCCGTTTTTTGATAATAAACATATTCTGTTCCCTTTTTAGAAGGTGGCATTGAGTACATAATAGGCGAAAAAGGATTGAAAGATATATTTAGAGGTAATATTCCGGGACTATGACAAATAGTCGACTATTATTCTCATCATCATTCTATCAACATTACTTGATATTTCGTGACAATTTGATGAGACCATCTGAACATGAATAACTCTCGACGGCTTTTAGCTCGAGGGAGTTATTCTTTGATTATTAATGTTTATATGGTCGAATTGAATTATCTCGAAATACAAGTTGCTCCAGATAAATTGAATAAAATAATAGTCGAGTGATATATTCAGGAAGATTATTTCATGAACACTGCAAAATCCTTTGCTAAAGTTCCGGTCTTATTTGTCACTTATGTCAAAGTCAAAGCCAGCCAAATATTCATAAACATCAATATTTAATTCCAATGACTTATTGCAACTACGAAATTACTCATAAACAACTGGAATTCTAATATTATGTGTTAATTGATTATTTGAAATTGATAAAGTAATTATTATGAATGGTATTTGCACCAGCACCATCTATAAGTCTTGTTGGTGTCGCCTTTTCTATCTTTACTTGTATGACCTGTGCTGCCGAAGTTGAATCCTGCGTTTCTTCTAACTGTCGCATCCTATTCATAACTTTGTTGTGGTGCTCCCCATTGAGCTAGAGGTAAGGTATGATTGATGATACATTGCTGTGACCCGTTATTTTCATTTGTTCCCGTTCCTGCACGCCAGCTTTTGCTAGTTGTGAAACGGCTGTAGAACGACTTGAATTATTAGTGATTTTTCTTTCCTTTACGTCCAAACCAATACGTTCTTCACCAGTTTTCATTCATTTCGAATATTCATTTTTTCCGATAGCACAATTTTTGTACCATGCAGATTCCTGTTATTCCAATACGTATTTGGAGTCAAGAAAAAAGGTCGGTGGGTATGCTTGCAGCTCGATGGCTGAGAAGTTGCAAGAAAATACGTACAAGACAACGATTTATATCTTGAATGTTAGCTGCGAGCCTTTTACAATCTGCGCACTTTTGGTTTCCTCCTTGGCTAGTTTTTGTGATAACATGATTATATTCGATTCTGTCAGAATAGGTTCCATCGTATTTCATTTACCTCTTAAAATAATCGATATTGCAATAGATACCTTCTCCTCCTCGCCATGCCTACGCTACTAGTACTATTTGAAAAAAATTGATCTGAAAGGCGTTTGTGGTATTCTCAACCTATCTATCTATAACAGCATTCAATTCATCAAAAAGTAAGTGCTTGTGAACTTTTCTTCCGCTTTTGTGGATCACTTTGCGGATTGCGCCTTTTTGTATTACGCGCATGCCTGGCACTTTGGTATTCGATATCTTCAAATTGATTCAACTTTCGATTATCTTTGGTGAAGTATAATTCCGGGGAAGTTTTCGCTGTTGAATTCAACATCACTTCGGTGGTATGATATTTACATTCCTCGTCATTTTCTTTACGCATATTCCATACCCAATTTTTGAGTCATGATAATTGGGGTAATCCCGCAGAATTCATATTTTTTTCTCCGACCAAGACATAAATTATCTCCTTACTCATTTTGGGATGGATTTGCTTATATTTTCACTGATTTTTGAAGTGCAACATGAACCATGACGAGACATTTTCAATTTCGAGTGAATGTTACATCAAATTTTCAAACATGTCATAGCACTCTTATACAATCGAATGACATACTTGATAAATCGACGATTCCGAGGGCAGATGAGAACGAGGCGTTTCGGGATGTTGCGACATAATTTGAATACACGCTCACAAAATAAGAAAATAATGGTCACACAGTCAAACTATGGATTCAATATTTTCAAATGGTCACTTTCGTAAAGCATTTCGTTGAAGCGGAGCCAATGGGAAAATGGCCATTGCATCTAAATACTGTTCAGAGAATGCCGCCCTATTTTCATGCAAGCGGCCATTTCTTGTACGAAAAATGTGCTCATCTCTATTTGCAAATTATGTTTGATTTGAAACTCAAGATGGATCCAGTTGAATACAAAATATTCACGGCAGAAGGCTTTTTCACGATTAGGCGTATTCACACATCTTGGTACAGGCATTTGATCCGACATAACAATCTAACAAATATTAATGCGAATGATGCATAGCTCCAGGAGCCTAACTCGTGGTCGAGGAATCAGTGATAGTGTACTGGCTAATTGTACTTTGGGAATGATGTATTTGTATTTGAGAATTATTGCGACGTTCATCTTAATATATCCAAGCAACATATCGATGCAAGGGCATCACTTATTTCACGAGACGATAAAGACCTGAAAAATTGTTATATTAGTTTTATCAGCATCCTCCCCTCCTCTAAATCAATTCAAATCGATTCGCTTGCTTGCACAAGTACTAGGCATGTTGTAGATGCAACGATAAACTGTTATTTGTCCTGCGGAATGGTTTTTAAAGGTTTGAATAATATTGTTAACATGTACGAAAATGTTGAGGTAATTGAATTTAAATGAAAAGATAAAGTTATCCCACTACTAGCAGTTAATAGCAGCATTAAAGTCGACTAAGGAATTATTTGCCTCAACCCACTAATGCTGTTTCGAAGGATGTGCATTGCTTAGAAATCCGAAGACGAAATAGAACATTACCTTAAATACGATCTGGCCCCTTTCCTCTGTCGGTTTTTTTGGAAGCGAGAATGCGCAAAAGAACCAAGACATCTTTATATTCCGTATTCTCACCACTTTTGGGATGAATTCTAATTCGGAGAGAACCAAATCAATGTAGTGGATGGGAGATATCTCCTAGACAGAGTTCTGTGACACCGAAATGATTTGTTTGGAGCGATTTGTGACAAATATGTTCGATGTGTGCTAGATCATTTTGGTTCCCACGCATTTATTGTTGTTGATAGATATCCAACTGATGGTGACAATACAAATACAAAGACTACGGAAAGACTTCGTCGATCAAGACAGCACGTGTCTGCCGATGTCATTTTTGATGAAGCAATTGTAATTCAAGTTTCACAAGAACGATATTTAGCCAATGAGAGAAATAAAGTTCGTCTCATATCGATGCTGAAGAAAAAATTTGATCTGGCTCCATTTGCAGTTGAACAAGATGAAGATAATGCTGATGTGCTAATTGTCAGCATTGGAATTTTATTATGCAGTGAGTCAATATATCATTCTGTTTTTGTGGTCAGATAAGACGTTGATTTTCAGTACTTATGACTGCCTTTGTATCTACTTCCGTGAATTTGGAAGTGGAAATACTGTTGAGCAGATATATTCAGCAGGTAGCCTCTAGTACGAAGAAGCAACCAAGCACATTCTGTTTTTGCATGCCTTCAGTGGTTGTGACACTCCGTCATCCCTCTTCAATAAGCGAAAAACTAAATTTTGTACGCTGATATGAAAGAAGAGAACTGTTCATGAAATACTTGAAATTTGCAACCAACAAGAAGCCACGCTAGAGGAGACTGTCAAGACCGGAGTACGGCTTCTTCCAGTTTTATATGGTGGCAACATGAATAGAGAGAGTTTGGTGGAGATTCATTTCCAACGCTGCTCCAAGCAGAAAAGCAAATTTAATCTTGCCTCTTTGTCACATTCAAAAGACGCGGCGCAACTCTACGCCATTGAGACGTACCATAAAGTACAGACTTGGTGAGGCTTAGAGAAAAATCCTGTAAACTGGTGTTGGAAGCACGGCACTTACATGTTCACTCCCATAACAATGGCGGAAAAACCTGCTCCCGATTCATTATTAGAATCGGTATCTTTTAACTGGAAAAAGGGGTGTGGTGGGGCGGTTAGCTGCCGAAAGGCAGCTAACCGCCCCACCACACCCCTTTTTCCAGTTGCTTCTGCAACGGAAAATCTTGCAGAAATAGGCCGGAAAACTGCAGTGAAAATGAGGACGTGGATGACGACATTTTTCAGGCCACGGACCAAAACTGCGACCAAGACACAGACAACTACGACCAGGACACCGACAATAGTCAACTCAGACCATCGATACGTACCAAAATGTAGTAGAAATTGATTTTTGTAACTCTCTAAAATTATAATTCACTATTCTTAAATTTTAAAAATATGCTCTATGCCTTTCCTACAACTACTATGAAAAGTAGCGTATTTCTCATGGCTTACTCAATTTCAAAACTATATATTGCTCACACTTTGAGAAATATCATTTCTCACGGCACTTTGTCCACACTACATACATTTATATGAAGAATCTAGTAGGGGATACTCGATGCCCAGCCGATTTCAGCAGGGTATACTCGATGCCCAGCCATTTTCGGTAAGTGGTCCTCGATGCTAAGACTTTTTCTACAAAACTATTCACTTGTATTCTTCAAATTTGTGAAGTTGTAGGAAAAGTATAGTGTGCAGCATGTGGAAAAAGCCAAAGGCTCGTGCCAGAAATTCAAAAACTTACTGCGTTGTCAAACTTCCTCCGTCTCGCCAGGAATTTTCTTGATTTTCGCTATCTGCTTGTTCACCACGAGTCGTGCCAATAAACGGAATCGTGCTATGTCGAGAGGAAATTAGCGTAGAGGGTAATTCTACCGTTTGTGTATCGAAACAGGAGACAGTGTTCACCGTCAAGGAATAATCTCAGTATCCCTATCACCCCCTAACACAACGGAGAGAATTTTTACCTCTCGTACCGCTAACACTAAAAAACACTAGTACCGTTACCGTGGCAAGGGAAAAACGTTTCCCTTCGCGTGTTCGACCCCCGGTACACACTGCCGCTCCTGGTCTGTGTACACCCGTTTTTGCTTTCCCCCCGACTTCGGTTTTGGGGTTTTTGTCGAATTGCAAAAACAACTTTTTGTTTTTTGAATCGTGCTAGTTTTCGTTATCGAAATAATTGTATTCAAAACAATTATTTTGCTTTGACCCAGTAAGATGTTTTATTATTTTCTATTCTGTTTTGACTTCGTATTATTTGATTAAACATAATGTGGGTCGCATTCCAGTTAATATTATGATTTAAAATAAAATGTGTTTTACCGTGTGTTCTGAAATTTCCTACAATAAAATTATCTCTTAGGTATTCGTATTTATTACAATATATATATATATATATATATATATATATATATATATATATATATATATATGTATATATATATATATATAAATATATATATATATATATATATATATATATATATATATATATATATATATATATATCAATGCCATAGGTGTCTAATTTAGAAAGGAACATACTTTGAAGTAGATATTATGAACCTGGGGATATATTTTATTTCTATACATCCAAATTAGTTATTCAGTATAGTGACTTGAAATGGGATTATAAAAATATTTTTTCACTTTACAGCAAGTGAAGGTCCAATTTCAATATACGTCAATGCCAACAGTGATTGGAAATTATACGGAGGTGGTATTTTCGATCACGCTGGATGTGACGATAATTATAATCATGCAGTTCTCATCACAGGATACGATTCCCAAACCTGGACCATCAAAAACTCTTGGGGAACCACCTGGGGAGAAGAAGGCTATATCAGATTGGTCAGAGGCAAACGCCAATGCGGTATTACCGTTTACCCTGTCTATCCTTTATTGTAATTGAAAAATAAAGTCATTTAATATGAATGGTTGCGTTTTATTACATACAATATTTAAACATCATAGTCACGATTGAACTAAATCCTTGTTTCTAACAGCAATTGCAACGTTGGTATATTTATAATTAATATTATTATGCTTTATTTATCATAGATAATGTTAACAATAAACAATAAAATCAATGAAGTACATACTTAATAAGCCAGATGATCAAAGAATAACTAGATAAACGGAAAAAACGAAAAACAACGCAAAGAGCAATCTGCAAGATACAAAATACAAGCATACAAATCGACAGGATGTAAGCACAAAACATAAATAGAAATGTACATTTAGTAATATCAATAAAATAATATAAGCAAATGAACAAACAAACTGTACCAAAATAATACCAGAATGAAACAGAAGCATGTATAAAGCAACCATGAAATGAATTAATTTATAATACGAATAAAATATAAAGTAGAACATGCACAAAATAAAATATAATAAGCATAAGAAGTACGATGTAAGCAATAAAATAAAAAATTAAGATAAAAAATATAAAATATTACAAGAAATGTATATTGTATACATGCCAATGTTGCCAATAAATAAATATGAATATAAACATGAATATGAACCACTAGATTCCAGTAGGATTACTTTTAATGTATGTAATCAATAACTTTTTAAATGTTTTTACGCTTCGACTAACTTGTATGTACTGCGGTAGATCATTAAATTGTACAACACATTTGGGGAATAAATTCTTCATCAAACTTCCTTTAATGGTTGTTTTCACATAAAAATTAATTGAGTTTGCTGATCTTGTGTTTTCATCATGTAGATATTTGTGAGGTTGGAACTAGCTTACAATGTAAATATTGCGGTAAGAGATTATTGATAATTTCGAAGATGACAATCATTGTTTGTACAGACAGAAACTTCTCAAATTTTGGTTTTGAATAATTTGTAATCCTTCATAACTAGCTCCAGAACAACCTGTATAAATTAGTGAAAAACAGTAATAAAAATGTGGTAGAATTGATGTATTGTAAACCATAAGCTAAGTATGCATTGACAGAAATGGTGAAATTCTTCTCAAAAAATCAACTTTTTTCCTAATCTTTCTACTTATGTAATCTATGTGACTATTAAATTTTAATTCATGGTCCATCATAAAACTTTAATATTTTATATCATGTATACTCCCTAGGTCCTTATCATTTATCTCAACACTCAAATCAAGGTTTAAAAATTTAGCACCACCGATAAACATAAATTTAGATTTAGATTCATTCGTTTTAGTTTATTGATCTTAAATATGTCAGATATTTTTTTCAATTCTGAATTGACTGTTTGTACTACTTCAACAAAATTATCCCCGTAATAGTAAATGAGGGTGTCTTCCGCAAAAAGATGGATTTTACATTTCTGTAGTACATTGCCCAAGTCTTTTATATATATGAAAAGTAGGGGCCCAATAACACTACCTTGTGGAACACCAATATTGTTTAATTTCGGATCCGATGCTGAATTGTTAAATGTGGTTATTTGATATCTGTTCCTCAAATAATGCTGAATCAAGAAATGAACTACTCCACTGGAGCGATATTCTCTCAATTTCAACAATAATATACCGATCTATTGTTTCAAAAGCATTTCTGAGATCAATGAAAACTGAACAAATTCCTACTCCTGGCCTATCTAGAATATTTTTCATGTCAGATATAACCAGTTGGAATGCTGTCTTATAAGAATGGGAATAACGAAAACCAGATAGATAACTGTGTAATATCTCATTTACAGAAAAGAAATTACTCACTTGATCATACACTACTAGTTCCAGTAATTTCTCACAAAAAAGCAGCATATTGATTGGCCTTAATTATTCCAAGTAGCTGTCCAGTGTTAATTAATTCGAAATAATCCATTTTTGAACAATTTAAAGGGGCCGATTGCAAAACAACATCGGTACCGGGATCAGGAACTAAAACATTGGCCAAGTTGTCAGTGTAAACGATTTCATTACAGTCTATGCTGTCAATATTTGTCCTACTAGCTTTCGTTCTCACAATTGTTTTCAGGTGCTTACACATTAGTTTTGAATTGCCTTTATTCATATCTATATTTCTCTCGTAATACCGTATTTTCGGTCTTTTCAATACCTTGACACATGCATTTCTCTTTTCTTCAGAACAATTCCAATCGTCTACCGCATTAGTTAATGAAAATCTTCTATACTCTATGTTTTTATCTTTAATAGCATTATAACAATTAAACCATGCATTACCCTCATTTTCAATATTAACGGTTCTACTAGGAGCTACCGAGTTCATTGCCGATAATATATTATTTGAGAAAATTTCAGCCACAACATCAACAAAAGAATAACTGTAATTATTACCAAGCAACTACTATGCTTATCGCAATAATCATCAAACCATTTCAAGAAATGTTCAAAGAAAATACTGAGATCACCATTTGGTGATCTATAGACACCTGTTATATCATAGGATATATTATTTATTTTTATATCTAGAGATAGAAGCTAAAAATTCATATTCAAAACAACTGTTTTAATATTAGAGATTCGATAACCTGTCGTTACAAAAATTAGCACTCCCCCTGTATGCCGACTGCTTCAGTCACACCATAAGATTTCATACCCGTTTGTGGAAGATAGTTAAACAAACGTGGTGCTATGAATTCGAAGTACCTAGTTCCTACTGTATTTTTCGCTGTGTTGGTTTGGACAAAATCTTTTGTTTTATTTCTAGTATGATAATGGTGACCAGGAGATTGCAAGTATGGGCGATTATTTTTAGAATTTTTCTTTGCAGAATTTCAACCTGCTCTAGATGAGTAGGCACAGTTCCTCCCCAACCTAATATGCCATATCTGAGACGTGATTCTACAAGAGCATGATATATGATTCTCAGATGCTGTAAGTCAAGTAGTCTCCTAATATATTTGAATTTGTACAATAAACATCTCAGTGTCTTAGCTACTTCACGTAAGTGAGATGTCCATCGTAGATGTGTCTATTGTTAGTCCGAGATACTTCATTTCGTATTTCAGAGAAATATCAATATATGTATGTTGTTAATAGTAAGAGTCATTTTTTCATAAGGAGACAGTTTGTGTTTGTAACTAGTGAAAGGTACAATAAATGTTTTCGAATAGTTGACTGTGCAAAGTTTACGTCTCAAGATATCAAATAACTGTCTCACATCGGTTTCTATTTTTTTTTAGGCCTTACCACGTACTGTCTGTATATATTATAGCAGTATCATCCGCGGATCCCATTATTTCACCTGTAGAATTATAAGAGAACAGATGATTGATATACATATTAAACAGTATTGGTCACAGCAAAGTTCCCTGGGGAACCCCGAACAATATATTTTTTTTCGCACTGACCTTATCGTTTATCGTTACTATTTGTGTCCTATTTTTTAGATAGCTTTCAAAGAATTTATGAGGCACTCCACGTATTCCTGCATCCCCCAGGACGTCCAACAGCTGTTCATGGCTCATAGTGTTAAACGCCTTTGCCATATCCAGAAATACAGCTGCTGTTGGTTTACTTTCATCAACAGAACTGTACACAGAAGAAAGCAATGTCTCAATTGCTTCATTAGTAGAACGTCCTTCTTGAAAGCCAAATTGATGCTGTGATAATAATTTATGGTTGGATATGAATTTAGATAATCTTTTTTTTACAGTTTTTTCCATTAGCTTTATCAATGTCGTAATAGGTGATATGAACAGATAGTTGCACATCTTTGCCTTGTTGTCCCTTTTGTAGATTGGGGTTACTACAGCTTTTTTGAAAATAGTGGGACAGACGCCTTCTGCAAAGATCAAGTTTATTGAGTCGGCTACAGGTTTAGTCAACTGTTCACTTAATTTTTTAAATATTTCTGCTCGCCGATTGTCTATGCTTGGAGCCGTGTTTGCTTTCAGAGATAGTACTATTAAGTCTCTTATCTCTTCCGTAGTTACAGGCATCCAATAAAAGGTCTCAGAATTTTTAGATCGCCGAGGAGGGGGTTCAGTCGGTACGGTTTTTTTTTGTGCCAAATTTTTTCCCTCTGTTACAAAGTAACTGTTGAATTCATCTGCCATATCTGATTTGCATGTTATTTTTTCGTCTTTTTCATTAATTATAAAATTAATATCATTTTTTGTTTTATTTTTGTTGTTAACTAGGTACCACATATATTTTTTAGTACTCCCTTTTTTGTATTTCGGTTCGGTAGTAGTTTTGTTTCATTATTTTAATTAGGTTATTCACGCGTTTGCGGTAAGTGATATATATTTCTCGATTCTCCACATTATTCAGATCTTGCTGAAATTCCCTGTAGAGATTATTTTTAGTATTAATTGCATTCACAAGTTCTGCCGTAATCCACTTTTGACGCTTTATATATTTTTTTTTTCAATTTTTACTGGTTTTAAATATTTTCCTATAAAAGTACTTAAGATATTTAGCAATTCTCCAGCTTTTGTGTTTACTTTCCTTATATTAAAGTATTATTCCCAATTATAATTTTGTAGGTCATGTCTGGTTTTTTCATAGTTTATGTATGTTTTATATTTAATCGTTTCAGAGTTTCTACAAATAGTTTATATAGGAAGGCTCAGTAGCGTAGCTCGATGGTCTGTTATATTATTTTCATACGTTGCTGCAGTGACATTTTCAAAATATTCTGTAACTGTTCTCAGAAAGATATGGCCCAGGCAACTACGTGAATGATTTTTCATGCGTGTGTATTTATTTATCATTGAGTGTAAATTATATTCATATAATGTGTTAAGTTTATAGTTGTTCTATATTTTTTGTTATATTATGAAAAGGCAACTGTGTCAGCCGAGTGCTGTCAACCTGTATTTATTGTTAAAGAAAACTTTTTCATCGACTGTCGATTGTGTTGGCAAGCGAGTTGTGAAAAAAATAAAAGAAAGTTGTTATGTAATGTCAAGAGAAACAGAACGTCATGAAAAATATATATGTCACGGTAAACGAATAAATAAAATTTTTATAGAAAGTATTGGATTTTCGTCACGAATTTATGTATAATCATTCACATAACAGTTCCTTCATCCACACAGCCATTTATTTATTGCTCTCTTTGAGCTGGTCCTTCGTTTACAGCCGTTATACAAAAAGTCATGCCACGATATTAAACATGGAAGCTTCGAGCCGGATTTGAAACTACAGCGACCTGGTGAACCTGGAGGAACATATATAGAAACAATAATGCCGGTGAGCTCGTTCTAATTATTTAACCGCTTTAATTCCTGCCAATCATTCCTTTCCTTTAAAGTGTGTAAAATCAGCTTAGCCTCTATCGTATCGTATCGTACGTTTTCTCGTTATTAATTGATTTTAAATCGATAATTTAAATCAATCGCACGTCTTATTTTAGTATAAAAGTAATAATTACATCGTTATTTGTTAATTCAAGTAATAGTGAAATTCCTGTCAAACATTAATTCGCAAATTGAACACGCTTCTAAGATACTCGTTTCTAAAGAAAAAATAATTCTCGTTATTGTTTAGGATATTTATACATTATAAACGTAAATTAGCTATCATTCTCGTCATATGCCAAGAAAAATGCCGCGAAAGAATCAAAAAAACTGTAACATATATGTTAGCTCTAATGAAGTTGAAATTTCAGAATTATCGCACGTAAGACAGGTTATTAGGGATAGATTAGATCGGTTTTCAAATTATTTATCGTAAAATGAAGAAAACCTTGACCAATTTCAAATCGAATGTCGATTAAAAGGCGTCGAAGACGATTTTTTAGAGTTTGATAGGGTCCAAACGCGTTTAGAATTTTTAGATTCCAATAAAAAGGCTGATAGGTTAGACACCGAATCGTTATTTTACATGGAAATTTCTAAATCAAAAAAGATTATTGCTAAATTTCATCAATTAAATGATTTCAATATAAAACAGTCTCAATTTCAAACTACTTTTAGTCCTAATTTACAAAATAAAAGCGTTGTTGCCAATCTTCCTGATTTAAATTTGCCCAAATTTTACGGAAAATATGAAACCTGGTTTAGTTTTCGCGATCAATTTGAAGCTTTGGTAGAAAACCGACAGGATATTAGCGAGGTGTCAAAATTAATGTATTTAAAATCATGTTGTCAGGATGACGCATTGAAACTGATAGAAAATTTGGATTTAACGGCCAACAATTACACAATTGCCTTTGACTTATTAAGAAAACGATATGAAAATCGTAGAGCTATTATAAACACGCACGTATGTCAATTATTGTTCGAATTACCGAACATTACACGAGAATCTTCATCGATGTTAAGAAAATTGTTAGATTTATTATATCAACATTTATCTGCATTGGAAAAATTGCAATTACCTGTTAAAATGTGGGACGCTTTATTGATTCCAATAATTTTGCAAAAATTAGATGACCGAACGAAAAAGGAATGGGAAAACAAACAAAATGATCAAAGTTTGCCAACAATGTCAGAATTCACTGAATTTCTAACAAAAAAGTGCTTCACTTTAGAAGCCGTTCATTCTATGGATAGTTTAAAACACAATAATTCAAATGAATTCACTTCTTCACGTATTAAAACACCATTCAGAAAACAAAACACAAACTTAAGGATAGTGGGACACGTTCAATCACCTATAAACACATCAAATGAAAACACATGTTTAACTTGTAATAAAAATCATTTTATTTATCAAAGTCCAAAATTTATTAATTTAAATATTAAGGAAAAATATCAGGAATTATATAAACACAAATTATGCACCAACTGTTTAAGATCTGGTCATTTTAAACAAGATTGTTTATCCAGAGGATGTAAAAAATGTGATTTAAAACATAACACCGCATTACACGTAGATAATTACAGACAATTTCAACAAAACATTCAAAATCCGATACAACGTTCACAATATGGCAACGCTGCCTCGCAACAACCATCGTCGCGTCAGGCTTATGCGCAGCCAAGAGAATCGGCCGATTCGAGGGTCAATCAGCAAACAAGCACGTTCTGCGCTCCTGGTCAAAATGAAACGTCACAACACTCAAGACCTACTATATCGACAAGAAGCCAGAATATATCATCAGAAATAAATCAATCAGATGAAAATTATACACAAAATGGTAATTTCGATGAAGAAAATATACAAGCAACCCACACGTACACGATTACTGATTCGAATCAAGTTTTATTATCCACTGCAACGGTTCTTATTCAAAACGATAGTAAAAAATGGATTAAATGTACTGCGTTACTCGACTCAGGTAGTCAATCGAACTTAATTAGTGAAACCTTAGTAGAAAAATTAAGCCTAAAATGTCAAAAAATTGATATACCGTTAGCTGGAATAAATCAAATCGAAACGAAAATAAATTATAGAACATGTGCAAAGATTAAATCAAAAAATGGAGACTTTGAATTAAACTTACAATTTTTGGTTTTATCTCAAATTACTTCAAAATTACCGTTAATTAATTTTGATAAAACCCTATTAAAGTTACCAAAAGGACTCGAACTAGCAGATGAACAATTTAACGTACCAAAAAAGATAGATTTATTACTCGGAGCAGGTATTTTCTTTGACTTATTAAAAGAAGGTAAATTAAAATTAGGAGAAAATAAACCTATACTACAAGAAACATCTTTGGGATGGATCATAAGCGGATATCTTCATTTAAATAAGGAATCAAATAAAATGCAAGTTTGTAACGTTAATACAAAAATATCGAATAAGCAATTAAATGATACTTTAACCAAATTTTGGCAAATTGAAGAGCTGGATGCTAAAATTTTGTTGTCAAAAAGTGATCAGTATTGTGAAGAATATTTTAAGGCAACCACAAAACGAGACGAACGCGGAAAATTTATCGTAAAATACCCTTTTAATCCAGAATGCCATGATTTATTGGGAAATACAAAAATTATGGCTTTGAATCGTTTTAAAAATTTGGAAGTACGTCTTGGAAAAAATGACGGTTTAAAATCGCAATATATCAATTTCATGCGAGACTATGAAAACATGGGACACATGACATTTAAAGGATTATTAGAATCGTACACTTCAATAGAAGGACAAACATTTTTCTTACCGCATACCGCTGTTTTGAGAGACTCGGCAGTTACCACGAAATGCAGAGTTGTTTTCGATGCAAGCGCAAGGTCAAGTACAAATATTTCATTCAATGATTTAATTTTAGCAGGCCCGACTATTCAGGAGGATTTATATTCCATTTTGCTCAGATTACGTTTAAGAGCTTATGTTTTGAGCGCTGATATAAAAATGATGTATAGATGCATTGATATAGATTCAAGCGAACGTTGTTTTCAGAAAATAATCTGGCGAGAAAAACCAGATGAACCTATCAAAATTTATGAACTTAACACGGTTACGTATGGCACCTCAAGTGCACCGTTTCAAGCGACACGCTGTTTAAAAGAGTTAGCGTTACAGAATAAATTAGAATATCCACGAACATCGCAAATTATTGAAAAATGTTTTTACATGGACGATTTATTAACCAGTGTAGATTCTAAACAAGAAGCTATAGAAATTTACCATGAGTTATCAAAAATATTAACGGGCGCAAATTTTGAATTAAGGAAATGGTCATCAAACAACAAATCAGTTTTAACTTATATAAAGAATTCAGTCAGCAGTCAAGATGAAAATTTTGTATTATTTCAAGATGAAAAACAATTAAAAACATTAGGAATAATTTGGGACGCTAATGAGGATGTATTAAGATACTCATTAAAGCTAGATGTAAATGAAAAAAGTATTACCAAACGCTCGATTTTGTCGTTAATTGCCCAAATTTTTGATCCGTTGGGTTTGATCAGTCCAGCGATAATTAAAGCGAAATTAATTTTGCAACAACTTTGGCATCTAAAATTAGATTGGGATGAAAATGTACCTGCAGAACTAAAAAATATACGGCTCGAATTTGTCACACAAATTGGTTATTTAAATGAAATAAAATTTAATAGGCACGTCTTGTTAACAAACGCAAAAATAATTGAAATATATGGTTTCTGTGACAGTTCTGAAAAAGCATATGGCGCGTGCGTATATTTATCATCTACAGTGAATGGCAAAAAAGAAATAACATTGTTTACAGCAAAGTCTCGAGTTGCTCCACTTAAAAAACAAACATTACCACGTTTAGAGATATTAGGTGCTCTTTTATTAGCTGAGTTAATTTTTAAAATAAAAAATACCTTAGACATTCATATTGACAAAATAACGTATTTTACAGATTCGACGATTGTATTAGCATGGTTAAAGATTGAACCTTGTGAGTTAAAAACGTTTGTTACAAACCGCGTAATTAAAATTACTGAAATTTCAAACGTGAATAATTGGAAACACGTAAACACAAAGGATAACGCCGCAGATATAATTTCTCGAGGATTAAGTCCTAAAGATTTGCTCGAACATAAGTCTTGGATAAACGGGCCCGAATTTTTAAAGAGCAACTTAATTTACAAACATGATCGTGAATCTAATTTTAATGATGTTCAAAATTTACTCGAATTAAAAAATGCAGTAAAACGTATAGTAAAATCTTGTATTAGATGTTATAGAGCCCATCCAAAACCTTGTAAATTTATTATGGGTGACTTGCCTAGTTCAAGAATAAATCCAAGTCGGCCATTTTCAAATTGCGGTATTGATTACGCCGGTCCTATTTTAGTTAAAGAAGGCACGTTAAGAAGAAGCAAATTAGTTAAAACTTATATTTGTATATTTATTTGTTTCGCTACTCGCGCAATTCACATAGAGTTAGTTAAAGATTTAACAACACATAGTTTTTTAAATGCTTTAAAACGATTTTGTTCTCGACGTGGAAAGCCTAGTGATATTTACTCCGATAATGGTTTCAATTTCGTAGGAGCTAACAATTATTTTAGTGAGCTTTATGATATTCTCAATGATAAAAAACATAACGATTCAGTTTTAAATTTTTTGGCACGTTACAGAATAAATTGGCATTTTAATCCAGCCAGATCAGCTCATATGGGTGGTTTGTGGGAAGCTGCGGTTAAGTCCACAAAATTCCATCTTAAACGCGTACTCGGTGAATCACATTTAACTTACGAGGAAATGTACACGCTACTGGTGGAGATTGAGTCTTGCTTGAACTCACGTCCTTTGAGCCCTTTATCCGATGACCCTACCGATTTCCTACCCTTGACTCCTTCTCATTTCCTTATTGGCGACTCATTAGCAAGTTTACCAGAAGGAGACCTCAAAGAAGCTAACATTTCCAGAGCGGATCGATACTATCGACTACAACAACTCAAGCAACAATTTTGGGACCGATGGTCAAAGGACTATTTAAGCCAGCTGCAGACTCGCTCCAAATGGAAGCTTGATGTTGAACCCGTTTTAAAAGTTGGATCCATGGTCGTTCTAATTGAAGATAACTTACCTTCTTTGAAATGGCCTCTCGCTCGTGTTGTGGAATTACATTATGGTACTGACAATGTGGTGCGCGTAGTCTCGGTTCGAATGGCAAATGGTAATATTTTGAAAAGAAACATTTCTAAAGTTTGCGCGCTACCAATCGAGAACTGATTTCCAAGAATATATATATTAATCGAAATGTATATATGTACTGTTTTGTTGTGCCGCAATCCTCTATCATACTTATCTTCATTGAAAAGTGGGCTTTTCAAGGCGGGCGGCATGTTAAGTTTATAGTTGTTCTATATTTTTTGTTATATTATAAAAAGGCAACTGTGTCAGCCGAGTGCTGTCAACCTGTATTTATTGTTAAAGAAAACTTTTTTATCGACTGTCGATTGTGTTGGCAAGCGAGTTGTGAAAAAAATAAAAGAAAGTTGTTATGTAATGTCAAGAGAAACAGAACGTCATGAAAAATATACATGTCACGGTAAACGAATAAATAAAATTTTTATAGAAAGTATTGGATTTTCGTCACGAATTTATGTATAATCATTCAGTTAACAGTTCCTTCATCCACACAGCCATTTATTTATTGCTCTCTTTGAGCTGGTCCTTCGTTTACAGCCGTTATACAAAAAGTCATGCCACGATATTAAACATAATGGGTTTAGGTATGTGTTGACAATATCGTTTTCATCTCTTATATTTATATTAATATCGCCAATCAATTAATGAAATCCTAATAAAGAGTAATTAATTTGCTTAAGATAATTCTCTAAACACGAAACAAAGTCCTCGGGTGAGTTGGACTGTGAACGATAAATATTTGTTAACAAAATATGTTTATTATGGTTGAAATTTATTTTTATCTGCAGAGCCTTTGAGTTTCCAATGTAGATTGTTGCGCTATCTGCATTTAAACTGTTTTTAACATATACTATGACTCCATCATTTTTATTTAGTTGTCCTTTGTTATAAAATGTTCTATATCCGTTCATACTAAAAATACCAATGTCATCAATTTGAAAAGTTTCCGTTAGTACAACACAATCAAAGCTGCAGTCTAATTGTTCTAACATTATTTTAAATTCATCTATATGTGCATATAGACTGCAAATATTTCGATGTATTACACTAAGAGAACTTCAATCGTTTTTGAAATATTGGTACACATCACTTGAACTATAACATTCTAAAGTGTTGTAGAATTCGTAATTAATGTCTCGAATATAATCATAAATTTGTAAATTATTCCAGTGATACTAGACCTATTTAAAAAAAAGGCTATCGACAAATAGATACAGAAAAGATGTTTACAAAAGCTGAAGCAAACACAGAAAAGTCAATAAAACCAAATACAAAAGAAGTTATAGAAATAGAACAAACAGAAAAGAAATTAATAGCTTCTTGAATTTTTTTTGAAAAATGAGCAGAGGTGCAATAGAAAAAATTTAGGACTTATCGTTTCCTGAGCGCAATCTTCCTCTGTTTTCTTTTGGTTTCTGTACTTCCGGAAGTACAACCTGTTGATGATTGGCGTTGGTTTTGCTTGGTAAGTCCGGAAGTATAGGCTTACTGGTAGTTGATTTGTTGTTATTTCCTCTTGTATCATTGGTTTTTTCAGGTGTTTCGCTTGGTGTATCGTTCTGTTGATAATTTACAGTTGAGTTGTCAATTTGTCGCTGGCTGTGAAAATTTGGTGTAGAAGGGGCAATATTTATTTGGACCTGTTGGTTATTTAGTACTTCGTCTTCAGTATTTTCGAGATCACTGGCTTTGTAGGGCTGGTTATCTATGAATAAGGTGTTACCTCTTATGTATTAGTTCAGATTGGGATTTTATCGGGCCTTTTTTAAACTATTGATGGCAGCTATATTTTTTATCACTTTGTACGTTTCAACCATCAGGCTGTATACACGTGTCAATATAATTGAAAGAATAAAAAGAATTGGATTTCGTGTAAAATTTTCAATGTATAAAATTCGTAGCAAAGCGCTTTCCACTGTTAAGTCAACTTTGGGGCTTAAGCAAGTGAACTAAGTTAGTATGAAAAATCAAAAAAGTGAAGTGAAGTTACTTACTCGTCAGGAAATACAAAAATATATACTTCATCAAACACCAATTGAACATATTACAATTTTAATCAAATAATTTAGATTATATACCTCGATCCGTTTCTAACCAATCAAATGCCATTTCGGGACCAATCAGAAGCAAATTATACTGGATATTTTTTGACATAAGTGAATATACCTCGGCACACCTGCAACAGCCATTTTTTAATGTCGTTACACTAATTTCACATTTTTGTTAATTAACATGGATTTCAATCGATTTGGTGATGTTTCAATGGAAATATTCGATGAATCGCCGAAAATACCATACCAACGAATACGATAAAAACAAAAAAGTACGTATGGACCCAGTTTGAAGAATTCTGCGAAACACGAATTACATCCTGAATATTGCCGACGTGGGTTCTGGTATTGCAACGACCGTTGGTGCAACCTCAGCACATTCAATGTATAAATACAAATTGTAAATATATTCAATTCAGTCTGCATATTATTTTTATCTATACATCCTGTTTATACGATTTATATATTTTAATGTTATTTTCCAAAGTCGATATTTTGTATTTTTAAGTGAATAAAAGTTTTTAAAAACAAAGTTCGTGTAATGAAACATATATTTGGCGCAGTTAGTAGGGTTGTCACGAAAGGCATCCAACCCAGAAAACGTTTAACTATTTCAATAGTGAAGTGACAATCAAACCAAGTAAAGTATCCAGTTCAACCCTAAGAAGTCCAGAACCAAGGGCAAATGAAGACCGTACTGTAAGTCGATTCATTTTCATTTATTGTATATTTATTGTATATGTCAGACTCCTCTTCCTTCAGTGATAGCGAGAACGACCTAGAGTTGAATTTAATTAGCAACACATCTAATAATAAGTTAGATATAGAAATACTTGCTCAAACTTTTAATTCATTTTCTTTAGACGAAAATAACTTAGAAATGGCAAATATTCCCAATTTTAGCAATGTTCATGCCGAAACCATTTCCAGATTTCCATGGTAACAAGAACGAACTACAATTTTTCTTAGAAAGTATCGATAGCATTGTAAATAATTTCTACGATATTACAAATGCCGATAATTACATTACCCAAACATTATAATTTTTAGAACTATAATAATTAAATTGAAAGGAAATGCAAGAGAAGTCATTAACATTAGTGGGTGTACCACAATGAATCAAATAAAACAAGAATGAATTAGAAATTTTAGTGATCCTAGAGATGAAACATGCTTATCTCTTTATTTGAATAATTAAGGGAAGGGCACAACGAATCCCCGTACCAATTTTATGTTAATGTTAGAAAAGTATCGCATACTATTTCAAACTATTTAGCTTTACATGAAAACGATTGAAACACACGTGCATTTAAGCAAAACATGTGTAATAATCAAGCTCTACAAGTATTTTTAGCAGATTTAAGAAATCCGTATCGTATCATGGTTCGTACAAAAGAACCTCAAACTATGTTAGATGCTATACATTTTATAAAAAAGGAAGATAATATTAGATATCTCCAAAATAATTCTAATTTTCAACCGAACTCTAAAAATTTTATTAATCCATCTAGGCCAAAATGTAATCAAGTACAAAACAATTCACAAATTTCGAATCACTCTCGTAACTTTAATAGAAATAACAATTTTAACTTTAATTAAAGAATTCCCCAACCACAACAATCTGGTTTTCAAAATAATAATCCTCAACCTAATAATAATTTCCCATGAGGTCCAATTCATATTCAACCCAGACCAATTAATAATAATCAGAGATATTTTTCTAATGCACAAGTATTCGGCAGAACTGAACCTAAAAATGTTTGGAAACCTAACCCAAACTATAATCCAAATAACGGGCCCAGACCTGTACCTATGACAATTACAACTAGACAAAATAATAATCATTCTCAAGTACAATCACCTCAAAACCGTAGGTGGGTGTCCGAAGAATTATATAATGTAGAATATGTTGATAATGAAAACAATGTAGATAACGTTATACAAGGAAATAATTATGATGACTATTGTGAACTCCAATATAATAATGATAATTTTGAAAATTTTCACGAAGATCCGCCTCTCGACATGAAACTCTGATAAAATATAACAATTCATCCGATAAAAGAGAACTACCTTATATTATTATAAAAAATCCACCACTAAAATTATAAATCAATTCCGGTGCAACTAAATCTTTTTTGTCTCCAGAAATAATTGATAAATATTTCGCTGAGTATAAAAGTCCTGAACCTTTCGTTGTCTCAAAGTCCTTCGGTCCATCAGGTCATACTACTTCCGTTACTATACCCGTATTCTCGGAATTCAATGATGATAAAAATGTAACATTTTATGCGTATAAATTTCATTGTATTTTCGATGGCTTACTCGGAGTAGATTTATTACAATCACTCGGGATCATTTTTGATTTTCCAAATTCTCAAATTAAATCAGGAAATGCCAATTTACCAATTAATTACTTTAAAGCAACTCCAAAGAAAATTATGTCAAAAATTATACCAGGTCAAACAATTACAAAACTTGTTATTCCAGTCACAACGTTCACAGGAGACATTTTAATACCTCAAAAAATTTTAGGCAATTGCATTATACCCGAATGTATCTCAGTCGCCAATAACGGTTGGGAAACTGTCGAAATTCGTAACAATTCCGACGACGATACAAATTTTACCATTTTATATCCTATTAATAGTATTCCTGTAGAAAATAATTTTGAAATAAACCATTTTGACCTTAAAAATGACAATGACGAATACAAATATGACGAAATTGACAATCTCATTAGAACAGACCATTTAAATGGCGAAGAAAGAAGAGAATTCTCAATATGTGTAGGAAATACGCTGATATCTTTCATAAAGACCAAAATCAGTTAACTCCGCAAATATCGAGTCATTAAATAGAAAAGGCCTGCTAACAGATAGTTTTAGCAAATATTCAGATGCTCAAGACGATATTGAGTATTATTCAGACTCCTCGCAAGAATTAGATTCCGAAAACCACTCTTCTAAAACCACCCAAAATAATGTGCGGTTGCCTGAAATTTTGATGGTTCTAACCCCCAAGAATACGCATCATTTTTCGATTTGTTTTATGCTTTTATTATTAACAACGCACAAATTTCTAGTGATAGCAAAAACTTTTCTACCTCAAAAGGTTTTTTAAGGGAGATTCTTCAAAAATCATCGACTATATTCAAGTATGCGACGGAAACTTACCACAGCTATTGATTTAATGAACAAGAGGTATACAAATAACAAATTAAACTTGCATTCAGTTTTTCATCAAATACTTGAGCAAGAGTTTTTAATAAAATGTGGAACGTTTAAAAGATTCAATATATCGCACGAAGTATTATTTGAGAATGTAATCATATTTTCATTGGAGTAACCTAGATTTCAATACGAAACGTACCTTTGAAGAAAGTTGCTTAATAGGTTCACCTCCATCAATAAACAAATTCTCAGACTTTATAGATCGAAAATGTACAATTTTGGAAAATGTCACTTCCCCCATGTCCCGTACAGGAACTAAGGCAAGCAGGCATACGTTCTATATTAAAGATAGTAAACCAAAGTTTACATCTCAGCAAAAGTTCTCAATACATACGAACACTGCACTTAATACTCACTCCAACCAAAGGTCTAACCTGTCGAATTTCACACAAAACTCTTGATGCTGTACATTTTGTAAGAACAACTTCCATAACATATTTAATTAATCAATTACTGGTCTAGTTCCTGAAGATAGGCACACATTTGTGAAGTCAAAATCTTTGTGATTTAATTGTCTAGGAAATAAACATTCGATTCGATTTTGTCTCTCTCTCAAAGAATGTACTATTTGTGCAACCAAACATTACATTTTGTTACTGATGTACCTCAAGCTGTCAATACACCACCTACAGCCGGTAATCCTCAACCTAGTTCTTCTAGCACCTCTTCCATTGATGGTAATTCACAACTTCCATTAAACATGTCCCATATTTCGACCACCTCGTTAACCGCTCTCTCGTCCAAAAATAATCATGTTTCATTAGCCACCGTACAAGCTTATGCCAAGGAAAAGATGGGGCAGCCATTTTCAGTTAGAATTCTTTTAGACAATGGCAGTCAAACTTCATTCGTCACTCAATCCCTAGCTACAAAATTAGGCTACAATATCAATCCTCATACTCTGAAAGTTTCTGGAATTTCAGAAGGCATCACCACGTTGAACGAGATGGTAGATATCACTTTGTTTTCAAAAGGCGTTGAAAACAGAAAATTCAAAGTGTCGTGCTCAATTTTACCTAAAATTACTGATCTTCTTCGTAAGGTATCTCTTAATGTTCAAAGGTTAAAGATTCCGTCACATTTATTGTCAAAATTAGCTGACTATCAATTCAACGCTCCTTCTCATAGAGATATGTTGCTCGTTTGCGATATTTATTATGCAATTCTTAAAATGGCATTAGACACCTAGGTTCTGGACTTCCAGCGCTCATCAACACCCATTTAGGCTGGATTATATCTGAAAATGTCCCACAAATTTGGAAGGAAAGCTCTATAACACCTTTACACTCCCATTCGATCTTTATCAATAGTTTTCTAGTAACTGAAACCAACTCAGTTCCTCATAATGACGCGCATCTTAACCTATTGCTTGATAAGTTTTGGTCTCAAGAAAAGGTTGATTCGAGCACCTCCTTTCGGTCATTATCGGCTGACGGAGAAAAGGCCGAAGAAATATTTTCATGCACCACCAAAATTTCAGACAATGCAAGATATCAAGTAAACGTTCCGTTCATTGAATCGAATGCTCACAAATAACTTGTAGATTCTCTTTAAGTATCAAAACGTAGATTCGACTCACTCGAAAGAAAATTCGCTCACAACCCAGTTCTTTTCTCAGAATATAAACAATTTATCGATGAATACGTTTCTTTCGGACATGGCAAATTTGTTCCTTTAGCCATCACCAATTGCTTCAACGAACATAAGTATTTTGTATCCCACCTATGTGTTTTGAGAGAGCACAGCGAAACCACTAAAATGCGCGTGGTCTTCGATTTCTCCTCCACAAGAACTTCATCTTTCTCTTTTAATGACATATATCTCAAAGGTCCGCAGGTGAAGCCCGAATTATTCGACATATTATGTCGTTTTCGCTCTTCTCGATACGTGTTAACATCTGATATACAGGCAGATCTCCACCAATCCACATCAAAATATTTGAAAGAATATATTATGGAGAGATTCTCCTATTAATGTTTTTTTATGCATAGAATTATATTGTGTGTCGTTCAGACAAAAATGTGCTCCTATCGCACATGTCGAGTACTCCAAGACATTGCACGACGAAATACCCATTCATCTCTCGCTTCAGACGCATTATTAAACCAGACGTATGAGGATGACATACTGTCAGATGCTAACTCACTGTCTGACCTAAAGCTGTTGCAATTCGAATTAAACAAGTTTCTTAATGCATCAGATTTTACGGTACACACATTCCGTTCGCATTCTCTAGACTTCCATAACGAATCAGTGCAGTCTCAAGCGTTAGATCTAGACTTTAATTTTGATAACATGTCTTATAAAATTCTTGGGCTTAAGTGGTATCCACTCACGATATTTTCCCAATCCCTACTCCTTTATATCTTGAACTCGAATCCTACATCACTAAGCGAAAATTTTTATCTGCTGTCTCACAATGTTATGATCCTGTAGGATTAGTCAACCTCGCCATAGTCAAAGAAAAAATATTAACGCAACGCACATTGTTGCACCAACTTTCATGGGATCAAGAAATCACTGATAAGTCAATCATCCTCGCTTAGAAAGATCTTGTGAACAGTATTTCTTCTCTCTCTAACGTTAAGATTAAACTATATCTATTTATTAATGAAAAGCCCATAGAATGTCAACTTCATGGATTCTAAGATGTCAGTTCAGTGACATGTGGATGTAACTTATATCTCCTCTCCAAATATGCAAATGGGAACATCCATTGTGCATTGGAGGGTGCAAAATCATGAGTTGCGCCATTAAAAATATGCTCAGCATTCCCAAATTAGAACTCTGTGCAATGTTATTGTTAGCCAAATTCACTCATCGAATCATGCAAATGTTTAAACCAAAAATTCAATTTCAATCAATTAATTTATTCTCTGATTCTCAAATCGCTCTATCCTGGTTGAAGGGACATCCCTCGCATTGAAAGTTGTTTGTAGGCAATCGTGTGTCACAGATACAAGAAATCTCTAGCTCTAGCACTTTTCAATCGCACTACGTTCGGTCGGAACTTAATGCTGCAGACATGCTCTCACGTGGAAAATTCGACAATTTAACTCTTTGGTTTCACGGTCACTTGTTTCTACATGATTCTAATTTCGTGTTGAGTGACTTTGCCCAATTTCGCCTCATAGATAATCCTTCTGAATGAAAGGAAATCAGTTTCACAAACACTGTAATTGAAGTTAGTTTTGGCCCAAACTCTCGTCAACGTTTTCGACAGTAGCGTATGTGCCACGACTGTCTTAATTATTATTTCATAAATAATAACAATCATTAGGCATGAATACAACTATATAACAAGGTAGGGTTCAATTGCGCCATTCAAATTTACTTTAGTTATTGAATCGTGAAATTAAAATGAACAAATTGATGATTTCAGGAATTTTTTTTAATTATAGAAGTTTTTTAACACAATATGTGTATGCATATACTATGTCTAAGTAAATACAATTATTTTGTGACAATTATTAAGTTTGATTATGAATGCATTCCTGAATTTGAAAGAAAAGCCTAATGCATTTTAGAGATACCTAATAAAATGTTCTAATAGGTCAGTCACTTCCTAAACTAATCGTCACTCTAAACTTCCTTATGCTGCATTGTCCAAAAACTTTATTGAAATTTTACTCGGAATATCTCAATTTCCACCCCAGACTTATATATTCTTCAACCGGATACACAATTATCTTCTATATTCTTATTATTATTATCAAATTCGTTTAAATTTCTTTGTATGTTGAATGTTAACGTTTTTTCTCGTCCTTAATATCAAGATTAATTATTATAATATCACTTCCCTCTTTTGACGTTTCTAAATCCCACTGACTTTTCTAATTCCATCCATAATCAACATAGTTAAGGGTTGCTAGGGAGACTTTTTCTATACAGTGTGAATGGTATAAACATAACGACGATTCGCTGTTCACATTACAATAAACCATTAATTTTTAAGATGTATATGAAGCATGAAAAAAATTTTTTAGAATTGTCACATCAACTCATCGTATCAGAAAATACGAATCATTGTTATTTATAAAATTATTGTGATTATTATATAACAATGAAATTATAATAATCTTTAAACTTTCAATGGGCTAAAATAAAAATTCAATGAATATATATATATATATATATATATATATATATATATATATATATATATATATATATATTAAGCCAGTCCTCTAGTATAGATAAATATTCATATATTAGATTGAATTAAAAAGGAATTTTTTTTGTATATACGTATGGTGTATCATTAGACACTACCTAATTAAGAACAAAATTTAACATAAAACGAATGAATGACTTAAGCAAATGTATTATAAAATATTGAGTACATCAATTTAAGAAATGGATTAAGGATAAGGAATAGAATGGTAATGATATAGAAATTAATTCTTAAGAAAATGTTACCTTCACAAATAAATCCTAAGGTCAAGTCAATGTCAACAATTTTCATTAAAATCAATCTGAACGCTGCTATGTCCACACTTGAATCGGGAAAAGGATGTTAATTTGTTCAAAACCTAAAATAATAAGAATTAATAATCAAATCACCAATTTATTAACGATATGCAAATACAATAAAAAGTTGCAATTTGAAAAAAGTAATTTATAAAAATGAAACTGTATGAAATATGACATTCGGAATAAGAGCCATATTGTATGTCATAGAAATCTAGTAATCAAATCGAAATCAATGAAGGAAGTGATTGAATCTAGTTATAATATTGCCAACCTAAATTCAATGAGTTGGAAGTTAATATAAAACAGAGAATGTAAATTTGAAAATAAATTATAATTTATATAAAGCGAAATTAGTGCTAATTAAAGAATTAAAAAATAAACAGTTCCATATATATAAATCATAAATTTAGATTGTAGAAATTGTATATTAATTGTAAACAAATTTACTAAGAAAAAGGAATTACAAGGATTGAAACCATTGTAATACATGTAAAAGATTATTTATATATTCTATAAGATATTGTTAAACCATTTATACAAGTGATTTCACTCTCCAAGACTATTTTAATTGAAGAATTCAGTATTTCCATAAAAAAAACATTATCATTGACAATTGTTGAATAAAATAACAAATTAGGAGGCTGTGTTTTAGAGATTGTAAAAATGTTGTTGATTTTGAAAAGAAAAGGGAGTCGAGAGTTAGTTGGGGAATGATGAACTGGGATGTAATTCTCGGAGAAGATTTTTGTAAAAACTTTAAAGTAAAAGTAATAATTTTAAATCTAAATCAATAAAAAATTCATAATATTAATGTCGATTAACCCTTGTGAAAAAGTGAAACGTGCCGAACGAGTATTTCTTGGGTAAGGAATACCTAAGAAAAGAAACGGGATGTTGCAGGTCCACCACGCCGAGAATGGAATATAAGGTCTGTGTTATTTGAGTTTTTTTAATTTGGAATTCCAAACAAACAAAGGAAAAGTGAACTTTTGAAATTAATTTGAACATTTAAATTTGAATAATCTAAAATTGGCCAAAGAAACTTTAAAATAATCAATACCAAATTTTATCCATGGATAATTAAAGAACTCTAATTTTCTGCAACAATAATTTTAGATATTTAATATGTTCTTACTTGTAAAAAGTTTTTCGTTTGTAAAATAATCAAAGTTCACACCACTCATAAATGCTTTTCCAATCTTAATTTCCGCTTTGCATGCTGACCTATTCTTATAACTATCAAACACACACTTAATTCACAACTTGAATTATATATGTAACTGTTTAATATAAGTTTTCAACCATATTATTCTAAATGCACTAAATTGATGCACATTGAACTGTTAAACGTTTGCATCCTCCACGTTAACTGTGTACTATAATTTTGTGACGACGAGAAACGTTGAACCGGAAGAGTTGCTCCGTTGCGCCGAAGCAGCTACTATAAGCGTTCAGTGCGCATGACCATCAAAGAATACAGGGGAGTTTCAGGAATATTTGTGTGTGTAAAATTCTGAAGATTTCATCAACAATTTATTAAAATATTTTTATTTAAGTGTTGGTATTTTTCTTATTCCAGTCAATGTCCATAACACTTTTCACGAACATTGTTTAAATCATTCATTCGATTATCATATGGTGAGATGATTGAAATAAAGATATATAATTTATTCAGGAATAGACCTATCACGAAATCATAATAAGTAAATGTTCATATGTGTAAAAAATTTTTCTAATAGGTGTCCAGGACTCAAAGAGAGAAGTCTCATGCTTCCGACTGCAATATAAAATTTAAACAATACATACAATTAAAAAAAATTTCATATAATCATATAGGGCTAGCCGAAGGTAAAAACGGGTAAATAAAGGTAAATCATATAAGTATATATTAAAATATAACATATCCACAATAAATTGGCACCCAAAAACGTGGGGCGATTATAAAAATAATATATTAAAAACAAAGAACAATGGAAAATAGGAAAATGATGTTGCGCGATGGGAAGCAGGTTGGAAATGGTAGTGGATCTGAGGAGGAGAGAGAAGGAAGAAGCCATGGAATGGGAGATTTCCAGGTGCAATACCTCATCCAAGGACAGCAATCGGAAGATGATGCACAGGAAAAAAGGAGAACAGGAGATGAAGAATATGGAATAGAGGTAGAACGAGTAGAAGAAGGATTGGATAGAAGTCAAGAAATACAAGAGAGAAGGGAACAACAAACAAGAACAAGGAATGATAACCAAATGATGGATTTGATGCAACAATTGTTGAACCAGATGAATACAATGAAGGGAGAGTTAAACGGAAACATGAACAAAATGGCTCAAAAGTTGAATGGAAAAATAGACAATATGAATGGAAATATAAATAGCATTAACGGAAATATGGATAGAATGGAGCTTAATTTGAGGGGAGACATTCATAATATTCATGAAAACATGGACAGATTGGAACGGAAGATAGAAGAGGTTAGATTTGAAAACTGCAAAGAGATTAAGGAACTTAAGGAGAATCAAGAAGAACATAAGAAGAGTATTCGGCAAATACAAGAAGACATAGAGGAAAATAATAAAAACATAAGACAAGAAATACAGGAAAATGGTATGAAAATCAGAGAAAACATAGTAGAAGAAGTATTAGAATTTAGAAGAGATCTAGAAGAATATTTACCAGAGAATATTAAAGTAGAGGTCTCAAAACAAAATAAACAAATAACAAAGGAAGTGGAACAGATGAAAGATAACGTAAATAGAAAATTTAAGGATTTGGATGGCCGGATTGAAGAGAGAACGGGGATGAGTCTAACAATAACCGACGACATAAATCGACAAATGAATAAAGAAATCGAAGATATGAATCGGATATTAAGGATCACGATAGAGGAAATGGAGGAAAATTTGAGAAGAAATGGAGGAAACAATATAAGCCCAGGAAATTTCCACAATTTAGAAATCGGAGTGAAATTTGATGGGAATATTAACAATATACATCCCAAAGTATTCCTCAAAATAATTAGAAACAAAATTAAAGGAATCAGAGATATTGTTGAGATCAAGCTTATTATAAGGAGCATATTACAGGGCCATGCTTTATTGTGGTTTTGTAATAAGGAAGAACTAATACAAAGCCTAGAAGAGTTCGAGCAACAATTCTTAGCCTATTTCTGGGGAGAATTGCAACAAGCAACATTCAGAGAGCGGTTATACTTCGGGAAATTTGATTATAAGAAAAGCAAAAACCTGAATAATTATGCGATGCAATTATATAATATAGCCCAGTACTTAGATCCGGGAATCAAGGAGGAGGAATTAGTGCTATACATTGGCAGACATTTCAATTCAGAAGTAGCTGAAACAATAGCGCTTCATAATATTAAAGCCATGGATAGTTTATCAAGATATCTACAAAGAGTGGAACGGAGCTATACAAATCATAACGATACAAGAGACAATCGATTAAATGAAAATGGGAATGGACAGAATAGAAGAGAAAATGAATGGAGAAATGATCAGAGAAATTATGAAAATCGAAATTACGAGAGAAGAGGACCAGGACGGGATGATAGAAATCCGAGATATGATAATTACAGAAACGGAAATGGAAACTATCGTAATGGGTATCAGAATGGTAATAATGGGAATCGGAATAATGGATATAATGGAGGAAATTACCTAAATTATGGAAGACGGAATGATAACGACAATCGTAATCGGAACTGGCAACAATACAGAAGAGAGGGGAGAAATAATGAAGAGGACAGAAGAAATGAAAACAGAGACAGGAATTATGATCAAAGAGATAGTCGAGGAGGTGAAGATAGAAGACAGGTGAACATGATACAAAACCAGGAAGAGATAAGAAGGGATAGTGATCAGGGCCCGAGTTCTGATCCAAATTTCGAGTAAGTTGCTCTTATGTGCATAATATTGTCTATTCTTCTAAATATCAACATCCTAGAGAATTTATATTAGATGAAGAACCAACAAACCCAGAATTAAATAGATTAGTATTTATAGAGGGAAATTTAGATAACATTAAATGTAGAGTTTTATTAGATACGGGTTCCGAAGTTTCCATTATAAATCAAAATATAGTAGACAATTTGAAACAGGACAATATTATGGTGATAGATACAAATAAAATATCATTAATAGGGGCAAATGAAAGAAAATTATATGAAACTACTAAAACCATTATGACAAACCTAGAATTAAATGGTGAGGTTTTATCAGTACAATTGTTGATTGTGAAAAATTTAAAATATGACATAATCATGGGTACAGATGAATTAAGTAAACATAGAATTATAATAAATTATAAAATGCAAAACATAATATATAATAATCATACAATACCGTTTATAACAAATTATCAAACATATATAGAAAAAAACGAATGTGCAATTGGACAAATAAATCACATTGCTGAAGAAGAACAAAACATGAGGGAGGAATTATGTCCGGAGGAATACAAACAGAGAGTCTATGAATTACTTAATTCTCACGAAAAGCTGTTCAATGAGGAAGTATGCCTTGCGACTAGATATGTTCACAAAATTGAAGTCATACCAGAAATAAAAAATTTTAAGATCAAAACTTATCCTATACCTTATAAATTAAAACAAGAGGTATATCAGGAAATTGATAAAATGTTACAAGACGGTATTATTGAAAGATCTAATTCACAATACATAAGTGCAATAACCTGTGTAAAAAAGAAATCGGGGGATATTAGAATATGTTTGGATGCTAGGAATATAAATACATTTACTAAAAAACAATACGAAAGTCCATTAAATATTGAAGGTATATTTGGAAGAATTACAAAGGCTAATATATTTTCAAAATTAGATCTAAAGCATAGCTTTTGGTTAATTCCATTGGATCATCGTTGTAGACAATACACTGCATTTATGGTAGATGGAGTGGTGTATCAATTTTGTGTAGTGCCATTTGGACTCCAAAGTTCTTGTGCAGCCTTAGTACGAACGTTGCATACAATCTTGAATCCGTATGAAGATTTCACTCTCCACTACATAGATGACATTTTGATTTTTTCTGAAACAGAAACGAAGCATCATAAACATCTGGAAATAATATTAAAGGAATTGGAAAATGCCGGACTTAAATTAAACTTAGAGAAATGTCAGTTTTATAAAAGAGAAGTGGATTATTTAGGATATGTTTTAAGTGACACTGGTATAACAATGAATCCTGAGAGAATTAAAGCAATCCTAGAGTATAAAACACCACATAACTTAAGAACTTTACGAGGGTTTCTAGGTATCATCAATTATTTCAAGAAGTTAGTTCCTGATCTAAGTAAGAGAGAAATTCCTCTTATAGAATTATTAAAGAAGGATATTAGATGGAAATGGAACGAGAGAAGAGAAAAGGCATTTCAGGAGTTAAAGGAAATTTTTCTAAACAGCCTAAAAGTATTTCATCCACAATATGACAAACCTTTTATCTTGAGAACGGATGCTTCAATAGAAAGATTGGCAGGGGTATTAATTCAAATACAAGATGGAGAAGAAGTACCTATTAGTTTTATATCCAGAGTGACTAAGCCAGCAGAAAAGAAATATTCAATAACAGAATTAGAAATGGCAAGTGTTGTATTTTGCATTAGCAAACTAAGATTCTATCTATTAGGAGCTAAGTTTATTTTAGAAACTGACCACTCAGCACTTACAGCTATGTTGAAAAACCGCTATGCCAATAATCGTGTACACCGATGGATCTTGTTGTTACAAAATATGAATTCGAAATCAAATATATTCCAGGGAAATTAAACGTGGTAGCAGATGCATTGAGTAGAGTAGATGAATTAGGGAACAATCAAACCAAATTTCAAATTGGAATAAACCAATTGTACCAAACAGAGGGGATATTTACATTGGAAAAGGTTAAAGAAGATCAGAGACATTTTGATAACGAGAAAGTTAAAGGTGCCTATAAAATTGATGAAGTGTGGTATAGGAAATTGGAGAACAGAGAAGTATTTGTAATAAGTAAGGAGTTTGCACAGGAAATTATTCGTCATCTACATAAAGGGAATGGACACATAGGAACAAGAAAACTATGGACTTTGTTTCGAGAAAATTATGTGGCAAAGAAGGATTTGAGTATAGTGAAAGAAATATGTAAATATTGTCAAATATGTCAACTGGCCAAAGAAAAAAATTACCACAATAGCATGACAGCAAAATCGATAATTACAAATAAACCATTACAGATTGTGGCAATGGATTTTATAGGAAACTTAATTAGGAGTGAATCGGGTAATAAGGATTTACTAGTAATAGTTGATGTTTATACCAAATTTGTTAAAACTTTTCCATGTAAGAGATCAACGGCTAAGGTGGTAATAGAATGTTTGGAAAAATATATAGAAGAAGTAGGAAGACCTGAGAGAATTATACTTGACCATGCTACATACTTTGAAAGTGAAAAATTAAAGCAGTATTGTGATAAAGAACAAATAAAACTACAATTTATTAGTATTAGAAGACCTAGCTCCAATCCAGCTGAGAGATATATAAAGGAAATCTTAAAATATTTAAGAATTCTTTGTCAAAAGACACATATTAGATGGGATGAAAATTTGGACAAAATTGAAGAATTTATAAATAATTTACCACATGGGGTAACAGGTGAAAGTCCAATTTATTTAATGAAAGGTATCCAACCTAAAAGAAACTGGATTCTGAATAGAGATACTACTCTAGAAGAGACACTAGAAAAGGTGAATATCAGAATAAGGAGGAATGCAGAAAAATATATACGGGATCAGAACAAGAAAATTAAGAAGAAAACAACCTTTAATAAAGGAGAATTGGTTATAATCAGAGCATTAAAGACATCTAATAAAGCAGAAGACCAATGTATTAAATTGCAATTGCCATTCGAGGGACCTTATGAAATAATAAATGATAATGCACAAAATAGTAATAAATTGGCATACCCAGGAACAAACATGATTAGGGGTATTTTTAATATAGAATCAATTTATAAGTATAATTCACCATAAAAGAGTGATAAGAGGAATAGATAATATTATGTTACTTACATGTAAATAGATAGTAGTATAGGTAGATGTAAGGTTTTTTTTTCGATTTTACTTCATAAGATGTATTCTCATATACAACGTGAAGATAATGACCAAGTTAAACATAAGATTTTCAATTTTCATAGGTAGTGAACTAGTAGGCAGCATACAGTATCCGTGGTTAATGTAATCTAAAAAATTGAAACATAAGGAAATATAATGTATTAATGATAAATGAATAATATCAAAGAAAGATGGCAAGTTAAGCTTTAGTATAATAGTAAATTTTTATGAGAATTTCTTAGATAAAGGACATAATAAAATTAAATAAACACTCATTAATAAGGACAGGTAGGAAATAGGAAGGATAAGATAGGAAATAATTAAATAAACAGTAAAAGAGATGAGAAGGAAAGAAAGTTTTCAAATCAAGATATAAGTAGGAAATATTCATGTCAAGAAAAATTTTATAGGAATTAGGGAGAAAAGTATAGTGAAATAATGGAAAGAAATATTTATAAAGTATATGATATGATTAATTATTATGAGATAGGGAGATATGATGAGAAAATTATGATATATTGAATATAGTTATGAAATAAAGTTGATGAATTATGATTAAGAAATATGAAAATAGATATAAATATGGATAGAAAGTAAAGAGTTAAAGGTTCGACTATAAGAATAGATAAATTGACATGAATATAGGTTGAAAATTGATATGAAATTATAGGAAATCATTGAAATAATTAAAAATTATGTTCTTAGTATAAAAGATGAAATAAAAAAAATAGAAGAGTAGATAGGTAAAGGAGGAAGTATAAGTATTGAGATTTTGAATAAGAAACGGTGGAAATAGTAAGGAATATAAGATATGAATAATTTAATAAGAATAAGAATTATGAGAATAAAATGTAAGAATCATTATTGTTATGTCCCTAATGAGAAATTATTTTGGAATGAGTTTGATATGGTTAATTTATAAGAATATCATAAAAATTTTAATAATAAGAATAAAAATAAAAATGTTATCAGAAATGTAAGTACTGAGCTGAAATCTATAGATCGATTAGCATGGATTACAGATTGAAAATTGAAATTTTAAGAAGTTATCTAAATAGACACCTTTTAAAATTTAAATTTGAGGGGAGTTAAGCCAGTCCTCTAGTATAGATAAATATTCATATATTAGATTGAATTAAAAAGGAATTTTTTTTGTATATACGTATGGTGTATCATTAGACACTACCTAATTAAGAACAAAATTTAACATAAAACGAATGAATGACTTAAGCAAATGTATTATAAAATATTGAGTACATCAATTTAAGAAATGGATTAAGGATAAGGAATAGAATGGTAATGATAATATAGAAATTAATTCTTAAGAAAATGTTACCTTCACAAATAAATCCTAAGGTCAAGTCAATGTCAACAATTTTCATTAAAATCAATCTGAACGCTGCTATGTCCACACTTGAATCGGGAAAAGGATGTTAATTTGTTCAAAACCTAAAATAATAAGAATTAATAATCAAATCACTAATTTATTAACGATATGCAAATACAATAAAAAGTTGCAATTTGAAAAAAGTAATTTATAAAAATAAAACTGTATGAAATATGACATTCGGAATAAGCGCCATATTGTATGTCATAGAAATCTAGTAATCAAATCGAAATCAATGAAGGAAGTGATTGAATCTAGTTATAATATTGCCAACCTAAATTCAATGAGTTGGAAGTTAATATAAAACAGAGAATGTAAATTTGAAAATAAGTTAGAATTTATATAGTGCTAATTAAAGAATTAAAAAATAAACAGTTCCATATATATAAATCATAAATTTAGATTGTAGAAATTGTATATTAATTGTAAACAAATTTACTAAAAAAAAAAGGAATTACAAGGATTGAAACCATTGTAATACATGTAAAAGATTATTTATATATTCTATAAGATATTGTTAAACCATTTATACAAGTGATTTCACTCTCCAAGACTATTTTAATTGAAGAATTCAGTATTTCCATAAAAAACATTATCATTGACAATTGTTGAATAAAATAACAAATTAGGAGGCTGTGTTTTAGAGATTGTAAAAATGTTGTTGATTTTGAAAAGAAAAGGGAGTCGAGAGTTAGTTGGGGAATGATGAACTGGGATGTAATTCTCGGAGAAGATTTTTGTAAAAACTTTAAAGTAAAAGTAATAATTTTAAATCTAAATCAATAAAAAATTCATAATATTAATGTCGATTAACCCCTGTGAAAAAGTGAAACGTGCCGAACGAGTATTTCTTGGGTAAGGAATACCTAAGAAAAGAAACGGGATGTTGCAGGTCCACCACGCCGAGAATGGAATATAAGGTCTGTGTTATTTGAGTTTTTTTAATTTGGAATTCCAAACAAACAAAGAAAAAGTGAACTTTTGAAATTAATTTGAACATTTAAATTTGAATAATCTGAAATTGGCCAAAGAAACTTTAAAATAATCAATACCAAATTTTATCCATGGATAATTAAAGAACTCTAATTTTCTGCAACAATAATTTTAGATATTAAATATGTACTTACTTGTAAAAAGTTTTTCGTTTGTAAAATAATCAAAGTTCACACCACTCATAAATGCTTCTCCAATCTTAATTTCCGCTTTGCATGCTGACCTTTTCTTATAACTATCAAACACACACTTAATTCACAACTTGAATCATATATGTAACTGTTTAATATAAGTTTTCAACCATATTATTCTAAATGCACTAAATTGATGCACATTGAACTGTTAAACGTTTGCATGCTCCACGTTAACTGTGTACTATAATTTTGTGACGACGAGAAACGTTGAACCGGAAGAGTTGCTCCGTTGCGCCGAAGCAGCTACTATAAGCGTTCAGTGCGCATGACCATCAAAGAATACAGGGGAGTTTCAGGAATATTTGTGTGTGTAAAATTTTGAAGATTTCATCAACAATTTATTAAAATATTTTTATTTAAGTGTTGGTATTTTTCTTATTCCAGTCAATGTCCATAACACTTTTCACGAACATTGTTTAAATCATTCATTCGATTATCATATGGTGAGATGATTGAAATAAAGATATATAATTTATTCAGGAATAGACCTATCACGAAATCATAATAAGTAAATGTTCATATGTGTAAAAATTTTTTCTAATAGGTGTCCAGGACTCAAAGAGAGAAGTCTCATGCTTCCGACTGCAATATAAAATTTAAACAATACATACAATTAGAAAAAATTTCATATAATCATATAGGGCTAGCCGAAGGTAAAAACGGGTAAATAAAGGTAAATCATATAAGTATATATTAAAATATAACATATCCACTATAATATATATATATATATATATATATATATATATATATATATATATATATATATATATATAGATGAGGATTTGGTTTTCATAAATTGTTATACGTATAAATATTAACATAACATATTTACTATTTAATAAAAATTCCTGAAATCTCTTGTATTAAATAACATATTTGCTAACTATATAAAAATTTGTCATGTATCAAATGTCTGCTACTTTCTATTTATTTTAATTTCATTCTAATTTGGACGAATTGTTTTAAAATTACATCATCTATTGAGTTATTAGTGTTGATTTCCATTGAAACTGAATCGGTTTTTTTTAGAATTTTCGATTCTGATAGTTCAACGAGTATATCGTCTTTTTCAATATCTTCCGTGATTTTCTTTAGTGTTATTGTGAGGATTTTGTTCACTGTTAAAAATAATTATTATTAAATAGTATAATGTACAGTTTTATGATGATAATTGGTCTTTTTATCGATACTTAATAATTTCAAATTGTTAGAGTTTCTAATTTTATTTACTTCTTTAATATTATTTCATTATAACATTTGTAATGTTTTTAATTATTCATGATAAGTGTTATTATTTATATTATATTGTAGTATGGAATTTTTAAATGTTTAATTCGGGCGTCAGTTATAACAAATTTTAATATTTTTTCTTCGCTTATTTTAATTCATGAGGCCTTTTTAATTCAAGCATTTATTTGAATTATATTTACCTACACTCAGGGAGCATGTGTGATGGTGCCACTTTTAACGACCATTAACAGATCATCGTGTGATTAAGTTCACGATTAGATGTAATTATGAGAAAGAGAAATTATCTGTTAAATTATGATTATTTCAATAACAATATGGAAATGTCAATTCATAAGACTAAAGGCATGTGCAACACCTATATTACAATAAAGTTTAACAACTATACAAACGTGGTAGAAACGAAACTGTGCCCCGATAACATGTTATATTATGGAACAAACTAGAATATCCTAAAATTTATGTATTTTGTAAAGAAACTTGATTTGATAATTCTATTGTGTTATAATATATTGTTTATACGTATATTATCTTATAATTTGAAGTTTTTGCGAACAAGAATATTCTGGTATATATGTCAGTTTAAATTTATTTCATTGGATTTTTTTTACTTTCAGTAGGTGACTTCTCTTTCCATTTTGATAGAATTTATGGCAAAAAAAATTGGAAATTTCAGGGAAAATAAATAAAAAAGGACAGGACAGGAAAAAGTACAGTTTTGTATTTACCAACAATTTTCTTTAGAGGACTTGGTATAACTAGGTTTAATATTGTTGGTACTTAACTTTAATACAACAATAGACAGCTCACTCAAAAATAAAATTTGTGAATAAATAAAACTAAGGTAACTACATGAAAAAATATTTAGTAAGTTTTATTTCTACAGAACAGCAAACAAATTCTAAACTAAAATTATCGGATTCCAATTATTCAATCATAAAACTCGATCTGGACTATCAAATCAGTATAAACCAAATATCTGTAGTAGTTATGGGGCTGTTTTGGAATCCATGTGAGGAGATTTTGCAAGTGCTAGTATTTTTTAGTAGAAATAGAATATGGTCCATCTCGTAAGGGAGATACTTCGTCTGGAAAAACACTACGTCGTCCAGATCTGGCCAAATTGATGCTTAGAAAATGTTCACATTCGAAATAAGTTTTGTAGAATAGTGTTCCACTATTATTTGTTCTTACTTGTGAAAAAAGTACCTCAGATATCGAAAAATCATCACTTCACTCAGATTTCTTTCGAGAAATAAAAGGGGATGTGGGATTCTAATATAATTGCCTAAAATTTTTAAAATCTGTAGTTTCCATGTTAAGTACTTCAAATGGGTTGTTAATACTGCACATTCGGACTAGTTGCTGCTAATCCCATGGCGTAATTATTTGAAAACCCGTAGTTTTCTTTCTTGCCCGTTAAATCATCAAGTGACTGCCATCCACCTCTAGATGAGTATGGCCTCATAATAAAAACTTATGGCTTATTGTTTTAAGGGTTGGAAATATTTTTAAAAGCCAAAAGTATGCTATAACCATTATTAGATTTCTATTCTGGGACGGGCAGATGTCAGACCAGATAGTGATCTCTTCGTGCTCTGGATTAACATTTCCTTATACCCATTTAATTATTCTAGAAGCCATTTCGTTAGCACCACGACTAAACTTTGACTCATCTCACATAACACAGGATAAGGATACTTTTCTGTTAGTGGCATTGTACACGGTGTAGTTGTAGGTCCATAGTTTTAAAGAGTATAAACTTTGAGCGTTTGTTAATACTGGGGTAGGTAGACATTTCTGTAAATCAACACAAACCATAACAGCGGTACTCCTTATCTTTTCTCTTTAAATCGTATCTTCTTGAGGATTCAGATAAGTGTTTGTCATACTCTTCTTGTAATTTGGATTTTTCTGCAGCAGTTTCGGCATCACGTATTTTAATTAGGAATGAGTCACAAGTATCGCATGTGTCGTTACCTTCAACTTTAACCTTTCCCTGCTGCAACTCACCCCAAAAATTGTGTAGAAACAATTTTTCAAAATCATCCATATTCTGAATTTAATATTCCTTACAATTCAACCAAAGTAAGGCCTGACCTGTTAAATTACTCCTTAAAAATTCGTGAAGATCACCAGTGATTTAAATTCTCCTGGCTCTACTTTTAATTGTTTTTATAAAATTTATAGGGTGTACCTTTCTAAAGTCACCACGAAATTTTGTAGACTCATTAACTTTACTATTACAACCAAAATACATAGAAGCTGACTAACCAATAATACGATTATCTGATAAGTTTTTCAGTTCTCCTGTAATAGTTGTTAATTTTTGTTTCACCTGTCTCCTAAAATTTTCCATTAGTTCATTGTTGTTTGCATTGTTTCCTTGTATGCTGTTTTTTAACTCTTCTCTAAATCTTGCTTCTGTCTTCTTGTTTTCGTTTTCGTTTTCGGCCAGATCCAATGTTGATTGTATTTCCTTTCGAACACCTCTTTCCACATCTGTTATTCTCTTGTCAGTTTTGATATTTCCATTAGTTTGCCTTCTTTCTATCCATTGCAGATCTTCTTTGAGTATCTTTTCTTTTTGCTTGGCTTCTTCTCTTTATCTCTTGATCTCCTGTTTCAAGCTTTTTTCCATAGGGTAAATGCGTATAAGAGTGCGCAATGCATGTATTCATAGAAATATCGCATCTCTGCAATACCGTAATAATGCCTGTTACGGAACAGATTCTGAAGTATAGCACTGGCAACAATGCGTTCTTCCATATTTGGCGCCAATTTTTCCAGAATGAGAAGTGAATTGTTTGCAGCCGGCCGATTTAATTTTCGCTTATGTTAGTTTTAGTGATTGAGCAGGTATGTACGACCATAATTATATCCCCTAAGGTGTTTTCGGATGCCTTAGGGTCTATAAAATGTTGACAAGTGCGCATTTAGTTTTGCACAAGAGTGCGCAGTGCGTACTCTTGTGCAAAGCTTTTCAAGCATTGTACAAGGTAATTAAGATAATCCTTTAAATAAAAATATCTCTTCTATTTTTTAAATTAGTAACAAATATTCCGAATGAAAATTGTTTAAAATCATCTGCTGCTACACACACTTTTTTTTAATCTATTCATGGTGTCTTAAACAAGCAAACTGAATGCCAATTTTGTTTTTCAAATGGAACACACTATTATTTCCTTTTTGAATTTTGCATGAAATATTTTCAAATTCAACTGCTTCCGACAAATATTGACGAATCATAGACCATTTTCAAAAAGAGAATCCAAACGGCTGAACTTAGAGTAAAACGAATTGAACTTTCCGGAATTCTTTCTTAATTATCTATAGTCTGACCCCAAGTTCCAGGTAAACAGGAAGCGATAGATTTCCGGCTTGGGGCTACTTCTGGTATAATCAGAAACTGGTGTCAAACGATAGATAATTGGAGACTAAGATAGAAATTGCAGTTCTAATAACTGCATTCTTTTTCAGAATGAGTAGATATAAAAGAAAAACTAACAGGAAGTTGGTGTTTACAGTAGAAAATCTCACCGAAGCAAAACGTAGAATTGCTGAATGTGTTAGTAAAAGACGGGTAGCTGCCGAGATGTGAATTGGTGAATCTACTCTTAGAAAACGCCTTAAGTGTGGGAATATTCCTGTATCGTTAGGACGATTTTCCAACGTATTCCCCGCCGAAATGGAAACTGAATTAGCGAAGCAGTTGCGTGATTTAGACGACCGTTTTTATGGGCTCAAAAAAAAAGAATTTGCAAATGGCAGCGTACAAATTTGCATTCAACACTGTTTGAACAAGGATAAACAAATATTGCTGGAGAATCCTGGGTCAGTGGTTTTTGTAAACGACATAATATCAGCCTACGGCAATCAGAAAAATGTTCGATGGGTAGGGTTATGGGCTTTAATAAAGCTCAAGTGAAACGATTTTTCAAAATTTGAGAAGTTTGTATGAAAAAAAGCATTATTCTCCAGATTCAATTTTCAATATGGATGAAACAGTTCTCTCAACAGTACCTAACAAATTACCAAAGGTTTTGGCCACCAAAGGTGAAAAAGTCGTGGGTAAAGTAGCGAGTGCCGAACGTGGACAACTTATTACTGCCGTGTGCTGTATGAGCGCCTCCGGAATGTATATTCCACCCGCGGTAATGTTCCCAAGAAAGCGGATGAAGGAGGAGCTTTTCATGCAAGCACCCCCTGGAACACTTAAAATGGTTTCCGAATCTGGGTTTATAAATACTGATCTATTTCTCCAATGGATAATCCATTTTAAGAATCATAGTAAGCCAAGCCCTGACCACTCAGTGCTTTTGATTATGGATAATCATAGCTCGCATCGAGATTCGGACGTCATCAAATACTGCAAGGGTAATAATATTGACCTATTTACTTCACCACCCCACGCGAGCCACAAGTTGCAGCCACCGGAAATCAGCTTCTTTGGTCCATTGTGAAGGGCATTCAGTAGAGAATGCGACAACTTGATGATAAGCAATCCTGGAAAAGTAATTACGCAAATGCAGATCTCGGGATTGTTTAATGCTGCCTACGCTAGTGTTGCAAATATTGAAAAGGCTCAAACTTCGTTTCGTGCTGCTGGAATTTTTCCACACAATTCTGAACAATTTGACGAAACTGACTTTGCTCCTTCGCTAGTATCTGATGTACCCATTAGCGACACTGAAAGACCAGCAAACACCACCGTCTCAAACACCACTACATCGAACGCCACCGCCTCAAACGTCACTGGCTCAAACACCATCGCCTGGAGTACAATGGCCTCAAAAATCACCGCAGCAAGCATCCTCTTCTCAAACGCAATTGCAAAACATAAGATTTATGAACTTGGATATTGAATGCGAAGACGGTGTACTCATACCGAATAGTTTCCAAGAACCTACAGAGACACAAAGTTGTTCTAATCAATTCGTTCATATAGGCGAAATTCTACCACTGCCAATTATAAAAGAACAACCATTGCGGCGTAAAATCAAGTCTCAGCGGTCTGAGATCCTTTCACACCATTTGCGAACGAGTTAGAAGAAAATGTACGGGTGAAGCAGAGAAATGAGGAATCTAAGAAAATAAAAGCAGCAGCAAGGAAGCTGAAAATGGCAGCAAACCAAGTAAAGAAAAGAAAGGAAAAAGAAGCGAAGTGTGACAAAAACGTGAACTGTCCAGGTTGCGGCGAGATCCCCCAATTGAGGACTGGATATTGTGTTCTGAGCGCAATAACTGGTGGCACGAGTCGTGTACTACATACGTGATTGGCACATTTGCATGATCACTGTGTGAATGAAGTGGAACAAAAATTAACATGCCTACCTAATGGTTAGGTACGCGTTTATTTTTTCAAGTTCAAATTAAAGTTATTTGTTAAATAATAGAATAACATATGTTTATTATGATATTTTTAAAACTATAATAATTTGTTTTGTTAATTAAAGGATAAATGTAGCTTTTAAAAATTCTGTCTTGATTATATTTCATCATTTTTTACCGCTATTGCTAGAATTACAATACATAAGTCGTTGCGCACTCTTGTGCATTAATACGCGTACTCTTGTGCACATCTGTGTTTAAGAGTGCGCAATTGCATTGGCACCGAAAAATATGAATTCTGTCTCTTATTATTAGAATTTTTCCATTAATCAAGCATAATTACTTTCATCAATCGTCAATACATATGTACGCATGTGGAAAACTTTTTTTCTGGAAAAAATATTAATTTCACAGTCAATATTGTACTAAGTGCGCACTCTTATACGCATTTACCCTACCATATATTTTTGTTTTTTTCCCCCATTTTATCTTGTATCTTATCGATTCTTGCCTGATGAAACTCATATCTTCTATCAAATTTTCCTAAAATTGTATGTATATCAGATTGTAACTCATCTTTGACATTTTTTATATCTCCTCTCACTCCTTGGATTTTACTTGTCACCACTTTCATTTGACTTGTCATCATTAGCAAAAATTCTTTTAATTGAATAATATCAATATTTTCTTGAGGATTAGCCTGTTCTCGGCTTTCTTGAAGAACTCGAGTATCCTGTTCCTCTTCTTCTTAAGTTTTTTTGTCTTCATTGTTACTCTCCTGCACATCATTTCCCAATGTTTTGTCCTGTTCTTCCAAAATTTTCAATGTTTCTTGTTCTCCCTGTATATCTCCTTTTCCATATTCACAAGATTCCATTATAATTGCTTCAATAAGTCTCTTTTGTAGCTCTGCTTTCTTTCCACTATCACTTAAATTCCTTTCCACCAAAAGTTCTTTCAATTGTTCTATCGTGTATTATTTTATTTCTAATGCTCGCTTATCAGACATGTCGTTTCATTGTGTATATTATAAATTTGATCCACAATACTAATGATACAAAACAGCAAAAACACACCAGAGACGTACCAATCAAGAACATAGCAAATATTTCATAGAATATAATAATTGTTTTAATTTTAATTGTATAAATAAATTGCTTCAAAATGACTACCTGTACGTACTAGTATATCTGAAGTAGATATTGTTGTTACTAGGAAAAGGATAACCTTACGCCTGGAAAATTATTTAGCCCTGTTTTTGAAAAAAAAAAAAAATAACGCACCACATTGGGCCGCCAAAATTGTGACGATATTTATTTCTATTGCAATATAAATTAGAAAAATTAATATGAAATTTTGATTAACGTCAATGTCAAATTACAAATTCTCACACTTGGGCTTTAACAAACAATTTGTTTTATAGAATTTGAATTGTTCATGAATTTATGTGCTTCGCCTATAATAATGTTTGATATAGATTTAAATTTTAGTTTTATGTAACAGATACATCTTATTTTAGAACTCTTTGCTTCCGCTCTCTGTGCGTACGAATTCAATATTTCAACTTTCCAGACATATGGCCTCCATCTGTGTCAGACTTTCAATATATAAATGCCCAACAAAACTACTCCAGAAAAAACAAACTCATTAATTCCAAAATATGTATATTAATTAGTTAAGTTTTGAAATTTCTAAAGAATGGTTTACCAAATTTAGGTCACAATAAATATCGATGAGAAATTTTAAGATAGTTCAATGTTAGACGTAGTAGATTGAATGCATTCTCTCTACGAAAATAAAAGAAGAGAAACTTAACCTATAAATCTACAATGATAAATACTACAATAAAAAACGGATTTATATCAAATAAAGTCTTTGTACTGTTTCTAATTTCTGTAAACATGAAAGCAAAGCATACAGACTCAACAGCAAGCAAATCGTTTACGATATTTATCACTATTTATCCAATTATTTTAAAGTTTCTAATCAAGATGATGATTCTCTCCGACAAAATATTTATAAAGATTTGTTACCTTTCAGTCCACTGTCAAACACTCTTTATAAAAAAATTCTCTCGAAGAAATTATTCAACTCTTCACTAACCCATTGTATACGGTATGTACGATTTATCCTTTTTTATCTTCTCTTCAAAATTTTGGGAATCATTTTCTTTACCGTTAAATGCAAAACATGTCCAATTCAGCTTGTTCTCTCTTTATAGACAGTGTCTGTTTAAAAGACTCCTATTTTATTAATTGTATCTTTTTTTGAGAAAAAATTTTGACTTCTTTTAAATTTTAATTCTTGACAGCCCTTTCAAAATTTTCTTAATGACACTATTTTATTTCTCTTTAGTCACCTGGATTTGTATCTCTTGCAAACCGCAAATAATCAGAGAGTAGTCATTAGACATAGAACAAGTATCCTTTCTCCTTACTCATCACTAATTTTTTTCTATAACCTTAATTTGTTACGATTTGTCACCCGTACTTGGAAAACATAAATTTTATAACATAATCTGTATGTTCGGTAAATTACTCTACCTTCTTATAATTAAAATCCTACGTAGTATATAAAATAATTTACAATCAATAAATAAAACTTTGAGACTCCTAGACTTTGGTAAATGACTTGTGAAGGTATGTTTCTTCATCACACTGTACCATTTTGATTTCATTCAATTTAAAAATATTTACCTAACTTCTGATTAATTACTTAGCTACTTTTTAAATTAATACAGAGTGTGCCAAATTTATCTAATATTTTATAAATTATTTATTGTTATTTGGTACATTATACTATATAAAATTTTCTAAGACAATTTATTTGTCTTGATATATATATAATATATAGAAAGTGGAAAGTAATCTTTTGCTGACTAGTTAGAAACAAAATCGAAAAACCAGTTTATTTGGGAGAAGCAGCAAAACGAACGTGTACTCTTATAACATTATATTTCCAATATTTCGGCATTTACATTGATATCCTCTCGAATATTCTGCATTTCTTCTCTATTTTTCTGTATGTCTTTTCTAATTTCTACTCGGTTTTTCTGTATGTCTTCTCTATTTTCTTCAAATTTCTTATAAATGTCTCCCCTCATATTGTTTATATCTTCATTCATTTTAATTAGACATTCCATCAATTGATCATCTCTACTTGTTCGGAATTGTTTCTCTTCTCTTTTAACCTCCTCTACTTTTTTTTCTACATATTCCCCATTACCTATAAGAATCTGTTCTTTTTCATCACCTATCAAGTCTCCCTCTGCAATTCTTCCCTGTTCCATGTATTGCCCTGTAGAGTCCCCTGATCCTAATCTCAAATCATGCTCTTCTCGTACTGTTACGTCTCCTTCTGTCTCCTTCACATTCTCAACAGTTTCTTTCTCACTACTGCTCTCTCCTATCTCTTTCCCATCTCTCAAAATCATGCGTGTCGACATCCCATTGTTTATACCAATATACAGAAAAGAATATTGAAACAAATATTTTAAATGATTTCTAATCAATTTGAAATTCCTCAAAAATACTTTATCAGCAATTTTCAAAGCCCCACGTTGGGCGCCAATTTGTATTGGTTTCAATATTTATTTATCATTTGAAATTGAAAAATCGTTAAGCATGTATAACAACTCTATCAAAGGGTAGGGTTCAATTGCGCCATTCAAATTTACTCTAATTATTGGATTGTGAAATTAAAATGAACAAGCTTATGCTTTCAGGAATTTTTTTTTATAATTAGGTATAGAAGTTTTTTAACAGAAAATGTGCTACGTATAAATAAATACAATTTTTTAGAACAATTCAAAAGTTTGATTAATTACTCAGCATGAATGCATTCCTCAATTTAGAAATAAAAGCCTAATGAAATTTTAGAGATCTCTAATAAAATATTTTAAAACGGTACCTTCTATTTTCTAAGTTTCTATTCACTTCAAACTAATCTTCACTCTCAATTTCTTTCTGTTCAAGTGTCCAAAATATTATTGACGATTCTTAAATTTACCCGCAATGTCTCAATTTCCTCCCCAGATAAATATCCTTTAACTGGATGTACGATTATCTTCTATCTTCTTAGTATTATTATGAAATTGGTTTAAATGTCTTTGTTCATTAAATATAAACGTTTCATATCCTCCTTATTGTCGAAATAAATTACAATATCACTTGCCTCTTTTTTGACGTTTTTTACATCCGCATGACTTTTTTCTCCTCGATATATAATTATCTTCAAATTACTATTATTATTATAAAATTGTTTTAAATTTCTTTCTGCAGTACTTCAAATATAAACTTTTTGAATCGTCCTTATTGACGAGTTAAATTATAATATCACCAGCTCTTTGAAGTTTTAAATCGCACTGACGTTTTTTTATTCCCATCATAATCTAGCTCATTCCGGGTTGCTAGCGAAACTAATCTCTTCATCGTATGAACTGTATAAATATTGTCTTTGTCGACGATTGGCTGTTTGTATTACAATAAACCATTCATTTGAAAAGCCGTATATAAAGCATGAAAATAAAATTTTAGTATTAGAAATTAGAATATATACCAATGAAGATTTTTATCCATATAAATATTAACATAACTTATTTACTATTTATTAAAAATTCCTGAAATCCCTTGCATAAAACAACATAATTACTAACTATATGAATATTTGACGTATTTCTTTTAAATTATTTGGAATTTATTTCTAATTTCAACGAATTCTTCTGAAATTACATCATGTACTGAATTATTAGTGTTAATTTCCGTTGAATCTGGATCAGATTTCAATATTTTCGATTCTGATGGTTCAAAGAGTATATCGTCTGTTTCAATATCTTTGGTCAGATTTTCTTCAGTATTATGGTGAGGATTTTGTACACTGTTTTCACTATCAGCTGCCACCTACCGTTATTCACTCTGAGATCTATGAACCTAAAACTCGGTGCATACTGTGCGCTTCTAGGCGTTGCCTCTAACTCTTGCGGAGACGGGGGGGTCCGTTGTTCATAGACTAAATAAATGTAAAAGGGCGCCAGGCAATCTGGCCTCCCGCCAACTACCTGCACAAGTTTTTCCCACCCTAAGACTACCAAATAGGTGGAGAAATAAAAGTCAGAGGTCACTTACCCAAGTCTAAGTTTAATGAATTGGCTTAGTAAATCAAGTGATCTTACAAGGTTCTACTAATACAACTAGTACATACAAGGGTACCACAAAATTACAATAAATTCCCCCAGGTGTCCAAAATGACTCATAAGTCATAAACACAAATTATCATAGGTAAGTGAAATTCCCCCTTGATTAAATGATGTACAAAAATGTATACAAATATATATACAAGTATCCCAAGCAAAAAAATATATATCCCGTACCTTTAAAGCCAATGTATCCCCCCCCCCCAGTAGTAACTCAATCCTACTACAAATTGTACAAAAAAAAGGTTGACAGGCTGTACCCACTAGTACCCAATGGTACTTCAAAATACTATAAATCCCTGGGTTAACATCCTTTATACTCCCTAAGTAAAATCCTTTAATTACCCCCAAGTAAAATCCTATACACCCCCCTGGTAAAATCCTATACAACCCCCCTGGTAAAACCCTATGAAACCCCCCTGGTAAAATCCCATAATTCCCACCGATTGAAATCCTATGTTACAGCCTGGATTGTGCGTTGGGTATAAATATGTACAAACCAGTACCTACATACAAATGAAATTTCCCAAACGAGTACTCGATTAGCCGGTAGAATGAGAAAACTATATACTTAAGTTCCAAATACAATATAGGGTTAAATCAATACAATATACCATACGTATCTATGGCACAAAATAACGTTTATGCAATTAAATGTGAAATTTTGAATGTAAATATTCAAAATGCAATATGGCGCAATATCATATGAGCTCATACGCTTACTACCACCAACTCAAATAACTCAGAATGTCAAAATTGAATAGCCACAGTAACGTTTACAAATTTAACAACAGTGGGTGTAGTTATCACCAATCCACAATGTGAGTATAAATGGTAAAACAGGTTTAATTGAATAGTGTATGTTGATCAAAGTATTTGTAATACTTGATCAACACAAGTATCGTAATTTGCGTACCACAAGTGGCTTACGGTAATAAAAAATCTACACTGACGGATATAAACAAGTGTTATGCGCAAAAAGGTATTTTACATAAACCAAAGTTTAAGACTTGCGTGAAATCCACTGTGTCTTGATGGTTGCTAGTGGTGGCTACCAACTACTACTTCTATAGAATGCTGTAAGATCCAATATTGTACTCTTCAGTAACAATCCAAATTTTTCCCCATACAAGTTTGTTGTTCTGACTCAACGTTGTCCCATAAAATGAGATTCAAAACCAAATCCAGAATAGTAAAGATTGACGAACGAGAGAAAGAGCAGAACAGAAAAGAAGAGAAGAAAAGAGAAGAGAAGAGAACAGGGAACAGAGAACCCAAATGGCTAGTTTGAGTTCCGAATAAATAGGGCTGAAGGTGTTATTACCCTAGGTACTGTGATAAAGGCCTACTGAAACAATATACCCTCTGCAAGATTGGTTTTCATGTACAATGTACAGAATTAACTGGAATGACAGCATTAAAAAACCACCTGACGGTTGAATTATCTGATCCCAAAAAAATGGTATTTCCACAGGTCTATACTCTCCAAACAACTCCAAAAATAGCTAACGATACCCGGGAAATGTGTATCACCAATCGGTCATCCCCTTAATATAAGGTGAAATATTCAATTATTTCATCCGAAACTGGTGACATAAATTCAACCCACTTCACTTCGATATACCCAGCGAACAACGAATTGTCCAGTATATTCACAGGCAAAATCAAAAAGTCTCGTGTCAAACCAGCCAGCCAATCAGAATGCTCTCGAGATGTCAAAGCTTCCAATAACCAATAAGAGCTGAGATATCCAACAAGTATATATCACAGAATAATATATGCATAGACACATCACGGAGAATCGCGTTACAAAGATATGTATCAGGGATAGTGCGTTCGGAGTAACACCACGGGGACATGCTCCACAAAAATAAAATAAATACTTGACGTATAGTTAATTAGGAAAGGTAATGAAAACTACTCGCATACTCTCAATATCAGCTAATTGAGACAATAAACCCAACTCTAACGTCTGAATCACACACCTTTAACTCCAACGTGTTGACTGTCGAACGATTCCTTAATCCGAGTTCAGAATCGCTCCAACGAACGCAAGTCTGTAGTGCATGAAGTTAACATAGACATCAGATCTGTCACGAATGAAAACATAATAATATGCGATGATAAGAATTCATGTTCTTAGTATACAACAAAATAATGTAATCACTCTTTTATTACCCATCTACTATTGTTTATGGCTGTACAATATTATTAATTATTTCCAATATAGATGCCACTGGATTTCCTAATATACATGGTAGGTCAAAATGATGTTAAATTGCATGACGAATTATATTTTCAAGTACCTGTAACTTAATTTGCACAACCACAAAATTGAAACGTATCTCAGCATCTATAATTGATTTAGACATGTTGTTTTCACAGTTTATAAATACTCGTTAAAATGATGGCTGATAAAGTGAAAGATGAAAAAAACAATATGACTTATTTCACTTATACTATTAAACCTTATTAAATTGGAAACAACCAAATGAAACTGCATATATATATATATATATATATATATATATATATATATATATATATATATATATATATATATATTAGAACATATATTTAATAATTATTGTTAATTTGATTTTATTTAATTAATGCCCCACGTTGGGCGCCATTTTGGAATATATAATTATGATTAACGTTAATTTGATTTTATTTAATCAATGCCTCTACGTTGCGAGCCATTTTGGAATATATTTATTAATTTCAAATAATTTAATTCAATGCTTATTAATTTATTAATTATTGTTTGTTTATTGATTTAATTGTTTATGGGCGCCAGAATTGGTTCGTTTACCACGAACTCCAATTCAAAAATATTATATAAGTTAAAAAATATTGTAGATGTGTTTTATCTTGTCGTTACTATATCTCAGCAATGAAATTCGGCACTTGACGATTGTCAGCAACAGGGAACTATAGGTAAGATATCAAAGAAACGCAAGACGAACATAGACAAACGATTATAATTAAATATAGATAGTGAAATAACGGAATTTTTTATCAATTAATGTATTAGTAATACATATTTATAGATTCAATGGAATATTATTAGCGAAAATCTTCGCATAAACGATTTTCATGAGTTGTAAATATTATTCACCTCAAACGCAACAAGTAAATTTTGCTCAATTATCATTATTCTATGTGTTTTGAATGTACATTCATAACGCTTCAATCCCAACTCTCGCTATTGCTAATACGATCGTCGTGTGGTGTGTTATTCTGTGGTGGATATAATTCAGTTTACAAGATGAAGAAAATATGTGACGTGTTTGGGATATATTATTATGATTTATTGTATGAATTTTGCTAAGTACTTGTTTAATATGAGTTTATTGTTTCGTGTCCGATATATTAGTGGAGATTAAATGTTTAAGACTAATATTTAACTAATAAATTGATACCAAAAATAATGTAACCTAACATATAAATATATCTGTGAATGTTTTTATAGGAGAAGTTCAATTTATACACGAGGAATAGTGTTCATAGTTGGTTCTTCTTGACCCTGAATGTGATGCATTTGGAGAAAACGAACGCCTATGATCGAATAAGCGAAACTCAGGATGTGGAAATGATGAAGTATGAATTATTTCACCAGTGGAAATATCTTCTCAAAAGCAAGATATATGGATAGTCATCGAAGTTATATTGATAAGGTAATTGTTCAATCTTACCAAATCTAGACGATATCACAATTTTCTCAATTATTCATTAATATACGAATGATATTTTTAGTAAGTTTACTTATCAAAATTCTGCTAAACACTTTAGTTAACGTTTCTTTATGATTTTGTTTAGATTATATTGGTTTCTTAAAATTTTGGAGAAGAAAAATTTAACACGTCCTCCATCTATTTAATTCACACGGCGTCTCCCAAGCTCAGAATCAACAACATTCAAATGTTTTTCCTTTTGTTTTGCATTGTTCATTTGTTGATAAATAAACATTGTTTTTATTAAATCAAAATATCTATTTCTGCGTTATTGTAGATAAATTCACTGTGTTTCTATGCACTTCTATAGTCACTCCGAATCACTCTACCCGAACTATTAACAGAACGTTGGTTTATGCGTTGATATTTTGATTTTGACGTTTCATACAAATAATTGAAATGTATATGCAATATACAGGGTTTCTGAAAGTGTTTACAAAATATAAAATTATAATAGTTGAATTTTGTTCCAAAATTCATGTGATCCTACATACAGTGATCATTATAATTATGTACAAAATTATGTTTGACGTAATTTACTTGTCATTGTTATATTTTCTGTACTTTGAAATATACTTTAAAGAAAAATAGTTACCAAATTAATTAGTAATCTCTTAAATCATTTTATCAATTGTATACTTATTCGTTAATATTTCTTAACATGTCCAAAATTATATCTTTATGGATTATTTCCTTTTATTGAATATTTACTACTACTAATAAGATTCACATTATCTGAATGATGATAATGATTCAATTTAAGCTGGTAGATATGTTTCACTTTAATATATATATATATATATATATATATATATATATATATATATATATTATTGTGAAAAAATAATGCTACACCCTGTATATCAAATAATGAAGAATTAAGATTATGTATTGTAATCTAAAAGAATTTTTTTTAAGTCAAAAATTTTTTTTTAAACATTTGAATGGAGAAAATCTGTACGATCCACTATTCGATAGAGAAGACATACAGAAAGGACAGACTGTATAATGTAGGGATAATTGCGAATAGGTGTGATAAACAATTTATATGAAATAAATTACCTAACGAAACTTTTATCAAAGAGATCAAGTATCAAAATTTGTTCATAATAAGAAACTAATAATGCTTTATTCTGTAAAGTCAAGCTAATCTCGTAATATTTGTTGATTAAGACATTAAAATGAGATAGTGTAGATGTTGAGACATAACAGAGCAGGAAAATATAAAATAATGTGAATTTCAGAGAACATGACTTATAAAGAAAACGAATTTTCATTTTGCATACATATTTAAAGGTAACAGCTGTCATCTATTAAAACATTATGAATATTCATTTGACATACATACTTAGAGGTTAGGAAATGTCATTTTAACAATACTAAGAAATATTATTGAATGAAAATAATATAGGAAGTCTAAGCAATTAAAAACCTTAGAATATAATATCATGATATAATGGATGAACATTCCACTGGTTGAAATGAAGAATTTGAGTTATAAAATAAATAGTCAAATTTGATTGGTTAATAAACATTTAAAAAAGATCACATCGGCCACAACTGTGTTGCTAACGAAAAAAAAAATCAGAATGTGAAAAAGTTGTTGATTATGGGGGCTATTGACTAGGAGGTTTTCTTTTTGGGAAGAGATTTTTGGAGCAGCAAAATTTTTTTGGTAAAGTAAATCAATTGAAATCATTTGGAAGACAAAATTTGACTATAGAATTTAAAACAAATACATTATACTTACAAGAGATATATCAGTGTAAGTAGTTTAGTTTATATTAATAATTAAAAAAGGAATTGTTGAATGTTGTAAAACACTAATCATGAATTTTATTTTATAATATTGTGTCTTGTGTCTGGTGGAAGTAAAATAGCCAAAATAGTTTTCGAAAAACATTGAATAGTGGAATTTGTGTGAGCTGTTTGGACTTTGAAAGAAATACAGCATCGATTCCTGTTCTGGTAGAAGCAAAATGCCAACAGGGAGGTTTTCCAGGAGGAGAATCTGGAACAAATAAAGGTGAACAAACAGAAATCGTGAAGTAAATAAGGTAGTACAAGTTAATTTATTAATGTATTAAGAGGTCAAGCGTACTTACTAATTTGTAAAAAAAACTAAAATTTTGTGATGCATAGACGCTGTTAAGAGTGTATTTCGCCGTTTTCTGAAAGTCAAATGTTTATGAAATTATATAACTGTATTTTAATATTATAATAATATCTCACCAGAGTGCGTGTGATTTGTATGAAAGAGTCATCCTTTTAGATAGTTGAATTTCTTAAAAAAAAAACACTTGTAAAAGTGTAGTGTATTTATTTTCATTTAATTAAATATTGTTTTTCCTTTTGAAGAACGTTTTTTTTTAAATTTACTTGAGTTATTCATTTCATCTGGTGACTTGTGCACCATCTACTTACCACAGGCAGAAGCTCTGAATGAAATCGATTGAACTATGCAGATATTTTTTAAGTAGGACAGGACCGTATTTAATTTGAAATCATTAAAAAAAGTAACATATTCTGATTAACAAATTTATTTTTTAAAATATAAAGCATTTATTAACTTTGGCGCTAACATATATAAAATTATAAAATCATTTTATTTAAAATACTTGAACTCTACCCTGAGATGAGAAGTTTTCATGTTGGTTAAATAAACTGTTTATCATACATATTAAATCCACAACATACCGGGCAAATTAAACTATTTTCTCACCCAATTCTATTCATAATAATATGTCGGCCCAACGTAGGGCAAATTAAATTCCCATATAAAATAAACTATAATAAAATGACACCGCAACGTGGGGCTAATATAGAAATTTAGTAAATAATAATAAAAAGCATTGAAATAAGTTTTTTTTTACTGTATTAAAAGATTTTAAATATATAAAATGGAAAGGAAAATGACATTAAGGGACGGAAAGCAGGTAGGAGTCGAAAGTAGGTCTGATGAAGAAAGAGAAGAAAGGAGTAATGGTAGAGGAGATTTTCAGGGACAATATTTGGAACAGGGGAGAGAACATTCGGAAGAAGACATCGCAGAACAAGGTCAGGAAGAAGAAGATGCACCATTGTCAGAAGAAACAGGACAAGGGGTCAAACAAAAATCAAAAGAGAAAGAGGATATGGACGTGATGAGTATGCTTCAAATGATGATGAATAAAATGGACCAAAATATGGAAGAATTAAAAAAAGAAATGAATATTAAGATGGACCAGAATAAGGAAGAAATGAATATTAAAATGGACCAAAATAAGGAAGAATTAAAAAAAGAAATGAATATTAAGATGGACCAGAACAAAGAAGAAATTAAACAAACTAAGGAACTGATAATAAAATTGATGGATGAAAAATTGGGACACGTTGAGAAGAAACTAGAAGAATCAAACATATACATGGAGAATAAAATTGAAGACACTAAACAGGAAATAAGAGGAGAAGTGATTGGACGTATAATGGAAATAGAAAATTTACAAATCAACAGAATCAAGGAAATAGAGGAGAAAGAAAAGGATTTCAAAGGAGAAATTCAAAGAGAAATAAATGAAATCAAAATGGGAGTTCAGGACACTCAGGAAAGAATGGGAAACCTAGAAGGAAAATGGGACAGAACCCTTACCGAATTTCAACAAAATGTAGAAGAAGCGTGTATAGAGAAACAAAAACAAGAGGAAGGGAAAACAGAAAAGAAGATTAAGGAAATACAGAAGGAGATGGAAGCTCTGAAAAGAAGAATTGAGCAAACTGGAAGTAGAATCCACAATGGGGAACAATCAAAGGAAACAGTGGAAATGACAAGAAAATTGGAAAACATGGAAAAGAGACTAGTTTACTTACAGGAAGAGTATGACCACACAGAGGGTAGAAATTTTCAAGAAGTGAGAAATGGAATGATGGAGACGAAAATAATAAATAATTATATAGGAAATAGAGGGGAACACAAATTTGAAGGGGATAATAGAAAAATACACCCAAAAGTATTTATAAAAATTTTAAGGAACAAGATGAAAAATATCCGAAATAATGAAGACATGAAGGAAATGATTAGGGAAAATCTGGATAACCATGCTTTAGTGTGGTATACAAGTAAGGAAGAGGATTTAAAAGATTTTGAGGAATTCGAAGCTCAATTCATGAGATATTTCTGGGGAAACAATGCGCAAACAAGAGTGAGAGAAAAACTTTACTCTGGAAAATTTGAGATAGGTAGAGGAAATAGTATGAATGATTACGCTATGAAGGTTTTCATGAATGCGAAGTTTTTAGATCCACCTATACCAGAGGAGGAAATTATTATGTTTATCTCGAGACATTTTAAATTTGAAATCACTGAAACAATTGCTATTCAAAATATCAAAAACATAGAGGAGTTAACTAAAACTAATTATCTACAAAGAATTGAAAGAAACAAGATAAGCAATAACCAGAACAGGAACAGGAATCAAAATGAAAACAAAAACTATAATGGTTACGATAATAAAAATTATTATGAGAATAATAACAATCAAAATAATAGATCGAATAATTATGAACAAAACAGGAACAATTACTTTAACAGAAATAATAATAATGGATATTATAATAGAAACCATAATTATAACAGGAACAATAACGCTCAAAACAACTACAACAAAAATGATCAATATCATAACAATAATTATAGAAATAGAACATTTGAAGGAAACAATAGGAATGGATCTTATGAAAACAGACAAAGAGATGAAAAACAAGAGCAAAGAAGAGACTATAATACAGAAAGGACAAATGGAAATTTTGAAGGAAGAGGCAATAGAAATGAAGAACAAAGGAGAGTGAACAATATACAAAGACAGAAAGAAAGAGTGATATCCATAGAACCAGAAATAGTCACTGAAACAGAGCCCGATCAAAATTTTGGATCGAGCACATACCAAATGTAAAGAAAAATATTATCTGTACATACGAACATCCAAGGGAATATATAAAATTTGGGGAAGAATTAGAATTAAAAGAAATAATGGGATTGATAAATATTAAAGGAAAATTTAATGGAAAAGAAATAAAATTATTAATAGATACAGGTTCGGAAGCGTCCATAATTAAAACAAAACTAATAGAAGAAAACATTGAAAATTATGAAAACAAATTAATTAAAATACCAAAAACTACATTGATAGGAGCAAATGGAAAGAAGCTATGTGAAGTAAATAAGTCTATAATACAAAAGATTGAATTGAAGGATGGGAAAGAAGTTGAAATGCAATTACTGTTAGTGAATAATTTGGAATCAGACATAGTTATAGGAATAGATGAATTAACGAAATATAAAGCAAGAATTGATTTTGAAAAGGTGTAGATTGAATTAAATGGTAATAGAATTGAATTTGAAGAAGAAAATATAGAAGAATTGGAAGTTGAAGAGGATAATAAGAAGTTATGGGAATATAGAAAGGATTGGATATATGGAAGTATTGGCAATTGGAGAGGATAATAGGAAGTTATGGAATATAAAGAGGAGTGGAAATATGGAAGAATTGGAATTTGAAGAGGATAATAGGAAGTTATGGAATATGGAGAGGGATGAAATAATGGAAGAATTGGAATTAGTATGTGAAAATAAGGAATATGCTGAGAAAATGAAGAGTTTAATAATTAAGTATAAAGGATTAGTTAAAAAAGAGATGAGAATGGCAAATAACTATGTACATAAGATAGAAGTTAAGGGAATAGAAAATTTCAGAATAAGAACATATCCCATACCTTATAAATATAGGAAAGAAGTTGATTCAGAGATACAAAATATGCTAAAGGATGGTATTATAGAGAGATGTAACACAAGAAATATAAATTAATAAATTGTACCGATATAAGAGACTCTGAGAAATGTAGAAGTAATAAGTCGCATAACGAACATTAAAGAATTTTCAAAAATGGATTTATAACATGATTTTTTTTAAACTAATTCCTTTGGATGAAACTTGTAAATGAAATATGTACCTAAAAATTAAATAAGAATTTGTATACATATTTAATTATGGTATTGTAAATAGAATAAAAACTAACTGAAGAGGATACTGCAACACAGGATTCCAAAATCATCTTTGTAACAGCAATCTGAAATAAAAAGAAATGTATTATTAGTGAAATTGAAAGACAATCCTAGAATATAGTACTTGAAGTAAAATTTGCGTTCATAAAATTTTTCTTAGAATAAAAAATTTGATAAACGCAAAATTTAGGGGATGTTATTGTGAAAAAATAATGCTACACCCTGTATATCAAATAATGAAGAATTAAGATTATGTATTGTAATCTAAAAGAATTTTTTTTAAGTAAAAAATTTTTTTTTAAACATTTGAATGGAGAAAATCTGTACGATCCACTATTCGATAGAGAAGACATACAGAAAGGACAGACTGTATAATGTAGGGATAATTGCGAATAGGTGTGATAAACAATTTATATGAAATTAATTACCTAACGAAACTTTTATCAAAGAGATCAAGTATCAAAATTTGTTCATAATAAGAAACTAATAATGCTTTATTCTGTAAAGTCAAGCTAATCTCGTAATATTTGTTGATTAAGACATTAAAATGAGATAGTGTAGATGTTTAGACATAACAGAGCAGGAAAATATAAAATAATGTGAATTTCAGAGAACATGACTTATAAAGAAAACGAATTTTCATTTTGCATACATATTTAAAGGTAACAGCTGTCATCTATTAAAACATTATGAATATTCATTTGACATACATACTTAGAGGTTAGGAAATGTCATTTTAACAATACTAAGAAATATTATTGAATGAAAATAATATAGGAAGTCTAAGCAATTAAAAACCTTAGAATATAATATCATGATATAATGGATGAACATTCCACTGGTTGAAATGAAGAATTTGAGTTATAAAATAAATAGTCAAATTTGATTGGTTAATAAACATTTAAAAAAGATCACATCGGCGACAACTGTGTTGCTAACGAAAAAAAAAATCAGAATGTGAAAAAGTTGTTGATTATGGGGGCTATTGACTAGGAGGTTTTCTTTTTGGGAAGAGATTTTTGGAGCAGCAAAATTTTTTTGGTAAAGTAAATCAATTGAAATCATTTGGAAGACAAAATTTGACTATAGAATTTAAAACAAATACATTATACTTACAAGAGATATATCAGTGTAAGTAGTTTAGTTTATATTAATAATTAAAAAAAGAAATGTTGAATGTTGTAAAACACTAATCATGAATTTTATTTTATAATATGGTGTCTTGTGTCTGGTGGAAGTAAAATAGCCAAAATAGTTTTCGAAAAACATTGAATAGTGGAATTTGTGTGAGCTGTTTGGACTTTGAAAGAAATACAGCATAGATTCCTGTTCTGGTAGAAGCAAAATGCCAACAGGGGGGTTTTCCAGGAGGAGAATCTGGAACAAATAAAGGTGAACAAACAGAAATCGTGAAGTAAATAAGGTAGTACAAGTTAATTTATTAATGTATTAAGAGGTCAAGCGTACTTACTAATTTGTAATAAAAACTAAAATTTTGTGATGCATAGACGCTGTTAAGAGTGTATTTCGCCGTTTTCTGAAAGTCAAATGTTTATGAAATTATATAACTGTATTTTAATATTATAATAATATCTCACCAGAGTGCGTGTGATTTGTATGAAAGAGTCATCCTTTTAGATAGTTGAATTTCTTAAAAAAAAAAACACTTGTAAAAGTGTAGTGTATTTATTTTCATTTAATTAAATATTGTTTTTCCTTTTGAAGAACGTTTTTTTTTAAATTTACTTGAGTTATTCATTTCATCTGGTGACTTGTGCACCATCTACTTACCACAGGCAGAAGCTCTGAATGAAATCGATTGAACTATGCAGATATTTTTTAAGTAGGACAGGACCGTATTTAATTTGAAATCATTAAAAAAAGTAACATATTCTGATTAACAAATTTATTTTTTAAAATATAAAGCATTTATTAACTTTGGCGCTAACATATGTAAAATTATAAAATCATTTTATTTAAAATACTTGAACTCTACCCTGAGATGAGAAGTTTTCATGTTGGTTAAATAAACTGTTTATCATACATATTAAATCCACAACATACCGGGCAAATTAAACTATTTTCTCACCCAATTCTATTCATAATAATATGTCGGCCCAACGTAGGGCAAATTAAATTCCCATATAAAATAAACTATAATAATATATATATATATATATATATATATATATATATATATATATATATATATATATATATTTATATATATATTTATTCATATATATATATATATATATAATATAAACAATACTATATTTCCTGCGCCTTCTCATCCTTCCGACGTTTCGGCGTCTCCCTTAAATCAAAGAGTATATTATGTTCTAATGACTTACTTCCAATGTCCTTATTGATACAAACGCGTAGATACTTTGAAATTTCAATATACTCTTAAAACAAAAAAGTTTTTTTTCCAAAATTTATCATACATCTTGCAGACATTTCTGCATCCGTACATATTACCGATTTTTCTACATCCGCAAATATACTCATTCACCACATGTGCAACTCTGCGTCCGATTTCGGGTATTATGTTCATCGCATCCACCTTTCTGCATCCAGCAGTGGTGCCAGATATATAAGCGCCTCGAATTTGTTTCGTATTCATTAACTCTGCGAGAGAAATTGGTGATAATCGTGAATCAGTATAAGTATATAGTGTGTTTCAGTATAAGGTCACCTCCAAAGTGAGCCAAATTGGCATGAAAGTTAAAATTGCAAAGAATATTCTGTCTATATCTGTAACTGTGAAATATTTCTTCATGATATAATAACTTTTTTTGTGAATGAGATCATTATTTCACTGTCAAAATTCATAAATTCGATATGGCGGCTCCCAGCTGACGACAAGTTTTTTAATTATGGCTGTAGTCTATTCAAAATTGAAAGTAAAAAAATTCAAGAGAAATTTTGTTAGACAAATACACTAAAAATAAAAATAAATAAATGAATAATGTTTTTAAAGAGAAAGTTTTTAAAAATTTGCTAAAAAATAATAATTTATTTGATTTTTTGACCTAGGTGGGCTAAAATTCAAAATCTTGCTGCTAATAATAGGTATTGTTGCAGGACAAAATTTTGAATCTGTTAACCAATAATCAAAATTTATAAAGATAATAATTTTTATTCTCTAGGGAATTTGTTGAAAAACTTGTTTTTATAAGTACTGATTTACTTTGTTAGTGCATTTGAATTGAATTGAATACACGACACTTGAGAAACATTGCATTGTGAAAATCGTAGGTTTGGTATGCAAAGCTAAATGTTTGGTACATGTTTTAAAAATTCCGATGTGGAAAGGAAGTAAATATGAGATGAGAAATAAGCGATTTCTATATGGGTGTTCACTTCTTTGATAAATCATCAATTTCTGTGAATATATATTTTTGGAATCAATTTTCATCTAATCAAGCAATGAATTCTCGTTAATCTAGACTAAAAAAACTCTCCAGATTTTTGGGATATTCTCCCATAGGAATGAGGAAAAAAGTTTTTTACTTCAGTTACATAGTGTTTGTAAAATAAATAGTTTTGGAAAAACATGTAATAAAAAACGATTTTATAGACAAGTTTTCATTAGAACTGTACTAAAACGAATAAAATAAGCTCATGTTATAGCTGACAATGATATAATATTTTTTTTAGTTGAATTATTTGGTTTCAATAAGCTTGTCGCGCGAAATGTTCATAAAAGTAGGCATCAAATAATTTCATGGGACAGTGATTGGTTGACGTGTAAAAACTAGTCGAGGCATTTATTTTTTCCCAATTTGCACAACAAGCTATTTGAAACCAAATAATTCAACAAAACATAAGTATATCATTGTCGGCGATATACTTGAACATATTTTATTAATTATAGTACAACTCACATAAATACTTGTCTTTCAAAAGTTGTTTTATTATTTATTTCATTTCATGCTTTTTAGTTATTGCGCCTTAATCTATTCATTTCTAATAGAGCATCGTGATTACAAGTTCTTTTCCCTGTAAGTTTTGAGCTATCTGCTAACGACGCCCATTTCACCAAATCATGCAATCATGAACCGTTCAACAGATTCTTTGTAACTTCACTACAGAGTCGCCTACCATACTGAATTCGGAATAACTTTACTCGGCAGATCCTATCACAAAACTTCATTAATTTTGCCAAAGAAATCATGATCTCAGACCACAAAAACTACCACACACCATTTTTTAATAGAATCTAACCATAATTACAAAACTCTTCCGCCATTTTGTGGCCGCCATTTTGAATTCAAGAATTTCGACGAAAAATTCGTATTTTCTGAGTCCGAATACCCATACATACCAATTTTAAATCGAATCGGAAAATAATCAGAATGTTTTTTCGCCATCTTGAATTAATGAAGGTTGACAAAAAAATCAACTCCGATACCTCACCAATTTTGAATCGAATCAAGACATATTAACAAATCTCGTCTGCCATGCTGAAGCGGCGATTTCATTTTTTCAACAAAAATTCCATAATGCATTGTAACAGGAATCATGAACACCTGACAAATTTCAAGTTAATCGTAAGACTAGAATTGGGTCAAAATTCAGTTGCAAAATTTGAACGAACTAACAAGTTACTTACCTAAATAAGCAAGAAGGAGTTTATCTAACCCATGATTAGAAAATCAGGTAATAAAAAGATAAAATATTTCTCCTAAAATAGAATGTATAACAAGTAATAAAAGTTCAAACTAACATTCATTTTTGTTCAAAGAATTCAACAATATCATTCAATACCGTTTCTTGTCAAAAATATAAAAACATTTTTTTGGATATATTTAAAAAATATTTATTTATTTTCCAATTTTATAAAATCATTCGATATAGAGAAAATTTTTTTATTTTGAATTCACAAAAACCTGAAAATAATTAAATGCATTCTGTTTCAACAAATCCAATATGGAAATAGTTTCAGTAGTTGAAATACACGAGAAGTGAAAAACGCGATAAAAAACATGTTAACAGTAAAACTGAGTATAAAATGTTGATAATAATAATAATTTTTTGTTTAAATAGTCCTAAACTTGTAAAATTGCTACATGATGCACGAAGTTCTGAGTGCAACAAGTATGCTTTTGGCACATGCTACACACAACATTCTTTTCTGTAAGAAAAAACGTTTCTTTTAAATATGTCATGTTTTGAGGAATATTCAAGGGAACCTAAGTATTTATAGTTACCATTTTCATTGGTACACTCAAATTTGATAATTTGAACCATAAATCAACAAACTTGTCAATATTCTTCAGTTCTGTCATTTTGACAATTAATTCTTCAATCCCTACACCAAAAAGTCCTAGGTACCGTTTTTGATTAGAATAGGACACAAAATTCGTTTGCCAACTCGTAACGAAAAAATAGTTTCTTCAGATGTGTGAGGTTTAAACTACCTCCGAGCTGGCGAAAGAATTTTTTGTGGATAACAGATTCAAAAGCTTGCTGCAGAAGAATACTTATATTTGAACTGAAAATATTTCACGGCAATATTTTGAATCTTCAGATTACACAAATCTGAATAAATGTAATTAAACTTCTTATGAATTTGGACAAAACCTTCATAATCTTTGCCAACCAATCTGGAATAGAATCGGACTATAAATTACAAAACTCATTCGTCATTTTGAGATTTGGAATTCAGATTATTAAGGTCATTCTGAATAACCCAATTCAATCCTGACGAAAGAAATCAAAACTCCAATATAAGAAATTCTAAAAGCGACGCTGAACGGCATACCCACTTTTGAACGTCCTCCTGTCACAATGCAAGAGTAATTCTATATATTAATACGGAAAATAAAATACTATAACATTACCTAATCTCATGGCTGAAATTTTAGGACTTTCTTCGATCTTTTGCCTAAACGGTACAATATCAAAAAATAGCCTTAAATTCTGCGTTAACTGCGGTTAACTCAATAATTCATTCAAAGTGGTTTGGTCGAAAACCACGGTCAGAAAACAAGGTTTTTTTACAGCTTTGTTTAAAACGGAAATATAGTACTATATATGAGTCTGCAGATTGGAAATGAATACTCTAAGAGAAAAACTCCAGTAGATCATCAAATTCTACGTCCACTGAACACAAAAGTTGAGCAAGTATAAAAATTTCTTGTAAGAAATGAAAAAGCATTGGCTGTATTTGTAATTTTTTAGTCTTAAAAAAGAATATAATGGTCAGAATTTGTTTATAACTTGATAAGCAATGAAATGATTGATATTACTTTGTAAACTCTATTGAGAAATGCCAATTGTGATTTTTGAGTAGAAAAAATTCTTAACTTAATCATATAAATGATGGAAATATAAAAAACCCATTAAAAACAATGAATAAAAAAGAATGGTTTCTTCAATTCATCACAGTCATAAGACAATATGACGAATGAATAGAAAAAAATAGTTCATTTGTCTACAAACCATTTATAAACAAATGACGTGAAAAAATTCATAAAGTTTCTAAAAATGGGAAATTTAATTTATTGTTAACTTTAAAAAATTATAATAAACAAAATAATCAACGTCTAAATTACAAAATAGTTACCCTTCACATATTTTAAAAAAGTTGATTTTTAAAACGCAAAGTGATCGAACTGTCCCTGGGGGGATGAGCAGAGATAGGAATCACACAGAAGGTGAAAACCAACCTAATGTTGTTTTCGGATCAATACCATATCTTGGTGAAATCTCTGATAAAATTATTAAACATTTCAAAGATATTTCCACAGTAAAAATTGCATAAAAATCAGCGCAGCCTTTAAACCAATTGTTCACTAAACTTAAACACAAAGATGAGACCCTCCAACGTACAAATGTGGTCTATCAAATACCATGTATGAATTGTGAGAAGAAGTATATAGGTGAAACCTCACAAAATTTAAAAAATCGTTTGGTACAACATAAAAGTGATAGTAGGTTAGGGAAAAGAAAATGTGCTCTTGCAGAACACATAATAGATGAGACACATCACGTAGATTTTGGAAATTGTGAGATTTTGGAAGTTGAAAGAAATAGAAATAAACGTAAATTCATAGGAATGTACCACATCCAAGTTAATGACCTAACTATGAATAAAAAAATCTGACATCGATGATATAAGTAAGATTTATACATATTTGTTACATTTTACAAATGTCAACCCAGCTAGCAGTAACGATTCTTCCCTTAGTTAGTTGCTGTGGGATGTCTGTGTGGAAATTGTGGCGTTTTTTTCACGGGCGTTGCACTATCAGCTAACTCCGCTTTAAACATTTTTCTGACTATAACATAATTTACAAAAAAGTAATAGTATAGCATGTTGAATCAAATAACACCAGGCATTGAGAGTACTTACTTAAACCAACAGCATTTCGGGGAGGTTGTGGTGAGTTCCTACCTCTGTCGGGACTGACAAACTTGACAGGTTGTGGGGCTTGCCATTTCCCTCTTTGAAGTTTGTTGTATAACTAAATTAAAAAATTTGAAATATAAAAAAACTCTTGCTACTCAGAGGGTGACAGCCTCTGAAGTTGGCAATTTCAGAATCTTAAATTCCAGGGTGAGAGACTGGACTTTGATAAATTTTTTTCTTTTCTGTAAGGAAACCTCTTGTGATAATGAAAAATACCACCTATTGGTGTTGTCCTCTTTTAGCCTGTGCTTTTTTACACGCGATAACTGCCTGGATGTGTTCACAGCCGCGGGACGGATGAAGTGAGAGTTCATGCTGTTTGGTGGCTCTGAGCATATTCAACTCCTTGTTATAAATAACCTACCAAATGATAACAGCAGGCAACTGTTATATGAGAGAAAAAGAATTTTTTTGCAAGAAGAAAGAATTTTTAACAGTAATTGGACATCAAGATCCAAAATTTTAAATATTAATCTCATTGCTAGTTTTGGTGCAACATTTGGTATCCCACTTTGCAATTTTCTAACTACCCTGGTATGTTTGACATATAATAAAACAAACTCGTTTGAAGAGAATACGACTGAAAGCAGGTATGGTAAAGTAAAAAACATTACTGTCTATCCAAAAACTAGATACACTTGAAACAACCGAATCAGTTTTAAATATTCTCTGTCAAAATGTAGTAGTGGTGAAGTTAAAAAAAACCAAAATGTGTTCCTTCAGGAGGAATTTTAGCTAAGTATTAGTTTTATGTTGTTAATTTAAACTCAATTTTGCAATTTGTCAAATTTTCAGTGTTTCAATTTTTTCAATTTTTTACTTGTTCACTTTTTCAATTTTTTGGTTTCCTATTGCATTTTAATTCAATGTGAGGCATTGATTTTAACTTTAACTTAAGTCGGATGTGATTACTATGTATCCTGTTTTCTTTGATTTCTTATAATTCTAACATCCAACCTTGAAAAAGAAAGAAATAGTCTTTCGAAAGCGCTCGGTTTTGTATAACAAGAATATAAATATTATTTAGGCTGCAATCCCCGTGATATTTTCAATTTTGTTATATATATATATATATGTATATATATATATATAATAAGCAACGAATAGGTTAGTGGGTATTGCACGCAAATATTGATATTTGCGTGCAATACCCACTAATCTATTCGTTGTTTATTGTTCATATGTCACGCACTATTCGTCACTATTTTATTGGGGAATGCGGCAATAAAAAGTTACCCTAACTAGTTTCGGCAACGAACTACTTTCGTCTATATATATATATATATATATATATATATATATATATATACATATATACATATATATGTACAACAGCAAAGAGATTCATGGGTAATTCACGCAAAATAAAGGGTTACTGAAATAGAGTGGTAACGGTGGACATGCATGTTTCTGGCTCATTTTGCCTCTTCAGAACGGCATAACCAAATAAGGATGTGAAATTTGGGAGCAAAGATTTTATTCGAAACATGGGAAAACACAAAATAACGGATTTCCGCAGGGCAACCAAACGCTCATTTGTGTCTTCAATTGGAAGATCCCGAGTTTTCAGGACAACAACCAACATCGACACGGAGGCGCATATAGCTCCCCCGCCATGGACCTTCCGACCCAGAGTAAATAACAAAGAAGATGTAGGAATATCGCGTGATATGGTAACAACAACAACAAAGAGATTCATGGGTAATTCACGCAAAATAAAGGGTTGTTGTCCTGAAAACTCGGGATCTTCCAATTGAAGACACAAATGTTTTCCCATGTTTCGATTAACATGTTTGCTCCCAAATTTCACATCCTTATTTGGTTATGCCGTGCTGAAGAGGCATAATGAGCCAGAAACATGCATGTCCACGGTTACCACTCTATTTCAGTAACCCTTTATTTTGCGTGAATTACCCATGAATTTCTTTGTTGTTGTTGTTAACATATCACGCGATATTCCTACATCTTCTTTGTTATTTACTATGGGTCGGAAGGTTCATGGCGGGGGAGCTATATGCGCCTCCGTGTCGATGTTGGTTGTTGTCCTGAAAACTCGGAATCTTCCAATTGAAGACACAAATGAGCGTTTGGATTCCCTGCTGAAATCCGTTATTTTGTGTTTTCCCATGTTTCGATTAACATCTTTGCTCACAAATTTCCCATCCTTATTTGGTTATACTGTGCTGAAGAGGCAAATGAGCATGCATGTCCGCGGTTACCACTCTATTTCAGTAACCCATTATTTTGCGTGAATTACCCATGAATCTCTTTGTTGTTGTTGTTAACATATCACGCGATATTCCTACATCTTCTTTGTTATTTACTATGGGTCGGAAGGTTCATGGCGGGGGAGCTATATGCGCCTCCGTGTCGATGTTGGTTGTTGTCCTGAAAACTCGGAATCTTCCAATTGAAGACACAAATGAGCGTTTGGATTCCCTGCTGAAATCCGTTATTTTGTGTTTTCCCATGTTTCGATTAACATCTTTGCTCCCAAATTTCACATCCTTATTTGGTTATGCCGTGCTGAAGAGGTAAAATTAGCCAGAAACATGCATGTCCACGGTTACCACTCTATTTCAGTAACCCTTTATTTTGCGTGAATTACCCATGAATCTCTTTGTTGTTGTTGTTGTTAACATATCACGCGATATTCCTACATCTTTTTGTTATATATATATATATATATATATATATATATATATATATACATATATATATATATATATATATATATATATATATATATATATATATATATATATATATATATATATATATATATATATATATATATATATATATATATATATATATATATATATATATATATATGTATATATATAAATACTAAAAAGCAGACTAAATAGCCATAAGTATGACAAAATAAATAAAACAGCATTAACTAATCATATGATAGAAACTAAGCATAATTTTAATTACGAACAAACAAAAATTCTAAAAACTGAAACTAACAACAAAAAACGAGAACTCCTCGAAATGATCTATATACAAAAAAACAATAACACTGTCAATTCCAAAACTGATACAAATAATTTCAGTAAGATATATTACAATTTGATACAATAATACTAATAGAACAAGTATACATAATTTAAATAACAGTAGACAACAAACCATACTCTGTCCACACCTAGCACGATATAAACAATGTATAGAAACGCCCTCGTAAAATGAAAATAAAAACAATAAATATGGAATTAAAAAAAATTTAGCAACGAATTGGTAATCACAGTTGATGTATGTACGTATTCTAATGTATTGCTTGATGATTGTTCGGCTATAATTGGAAAAAATTTCAAATGATATGTGGGAATGGCCGTTTTTAAATGTTTTTAACGATTGTGGCGTTCCAATGGAGAAAATTACTGTTCTAATATGTGAGTACTATACACAATTGATTGTTTTGTTAATGTGAATGAGGCATAGACTTAAAAATTTTATTCTATTATACACTTTTTGTAGTTTCTGATAAAGACTTAGATTGCAGCCGAAACGTTAAAATAAGTTAAGTATACACGATGTCTCAGAGTCTATTTTAAATATGACTAAGGACCGAATCCCAAGAAATTGTACACAAATACTTATTAAACTTTGGTCCAAGAAAATTGAAAACAATTTATTATATATATATATATATATATATATATATATATATATATATATATATATATATTGAACCAGATATCTTAGATAATAAGAGAATTCGTATTATAATAATATGTAGCTAGTATGAAATATATATGAAAATAACATAATTTAAGAAAACAAGTAAAAAGGAAACACTTTTCTTAATTTAAACAACATATCAAATAAAGATACATTAAACAACAGCCAATAACAATATAATAAAAAGGAATTACCTCAATGATAACATAAAATATAAATATTGCCTAACCAATGTAATGATGTAAATAAAGTTGCCTAAGACGAAGAATAATTTCCATATCATAACAGCTGTTCATCTGAAATGAAAACAAATATTACTATAGTTAATTCATTATAATCATTTATTTAAGAATAAGAACAAATATAAATATTGAATAGAATATAATCCAATAGATTTCATAGATAAACAAATAATGACATATAGACAAATAACATAAGAGAATTTATATTTATAATTGATATGAATGTAACAAGGATATACTATCAATAATAATATTGAATGTTGTACCATGTAAGTGTATCTAAGTATAACCAATTTTAATGTATTTGTATGTATGAAATTGTTTTGATAAGTGATTGAAGTTTCAATTATCTGATTACAAAGGACAATATCTGATTGGTTATAAAAGATGACATAACAAACTGTGAATCAATAAATAAACTTTTGAATAGTGATCTGGAAAAGAACAAAAGACTGTGTTGTTTAAAAAAGTTGAGAATCGAGGGGACGCTTAAGGAGAACGGTAGCTGGTGTTAAGAAGCGAGGAGTGTGTGGGATAGTGTTCCTAAAAATTTAAAGATATTCCCGGTATAAGACATTTAAACTCCTAAAGTACTGTTAAATATAATATTAGAAATACTTACAGTTAATTGTAACAAGTTTTCCGACAAGAATTTGCGAAATTTTCAACAATTTTGGTTGTTTTGGAGATTCAGTGGGTGTTCCTGGGATCCAGAGACTTTCTTCCAAATTCAAGATCAACAGGTCAGTGTATTTAAATCATTTATTGGCCAATAAATAGTGTAAAAACTCAAAATCCCAATTAAGTACTTAATTTCATAAATTGATAAACTTTTTCAAACATGATCGATCTAAAAAAGGAAGAAACAGACTTCATATAGTGTATTCATTACATAAATCATTAAATTTAATAAAAGGCCGAACTTTATATAAATTAAAATATATACTTACGCTAATCACGCCATCTTGTAATTGCATAAATATGGTGATTGAAATTTCATAATGTAATAACTATGTCCTTCTGTATATAATTTCTATTTCTCTATCCATGTATATAACTAATTTCTTCCCACAGCTACTTGTATCATATATAACTATGATTTATAGATAAATTCTCTTATGTGTTTTAACCATTCAATTGTTTTCATCGTCAACAAATTGTGTTGTATAATATAGATGCTTCTTACGTATCATAATTATTTGTTTCATGCTAAAGTGCATGACTAATTTTTTTTCACGCATGCGCATTTATGATATTATTAAAATCAATAAATAGGTACAATATATCCATTGGCGTCGCATATTATTTTATCAAATAAATATTGCATTGATAATTAAATTGATTTCAAATAATGTGTTTTCTTTTTATTTCAACTATTACATCAGTATAAATTGCCAGGACTCAAAGGGAAAAAGGATTTCATGCTCCCGAATAATCTAATTAAAATAAATTATTAAACAAATATTAAAAACAAACTGAGCTAGTCAAACTTAAAACAAAAATTTATAAACATATACATTTAAATCATCTACAATAAAAGTAAGTATCAGTAAAAATAATACAGTTTTTGTTAATAATTGTCACCCAAAACGTGGGGCGTTGTAAAAATTTTGGTTATATTTGTAAAATTTAATACTTAATTAAAATGGCAAAAAGAATGATGTTGAGAGATGGAAGGCAAGTAGGAGCAGACAGTGGTTCGGAAGAGGAAAGGGAAGAAAGAAGTCATGGTATGGGAGATTACCAAGCGGTATATTTGGAACAAGGACAACAATTAGAAGGAGATGTACAGGAAGAAAGTATGACAGGAGATGGGGAAGCTGTGGAACAAGAAGAGAGGAGACAGGAAGCGCCAACAAGAACAGGTAGAGATGACCAGATGGTGAACATGATGCAACAATTAATGGCTAACATGAACAGTATAGAGGAAAAATTGAGGGGAGATATGAACAAAATGGATGGAAAAATGGATAATATGAAGGATGATTTGAATGGGAATATAAATAGAATAGAGGGGAGCTTAAACGGGAAGATGGATAAAATTATTGGAAATATGAATAAATTGGAAAAGAAGATAGAAGAGGTGAAAACCGAAAGTATTCAAGAATTTAGGAAACTTAGGGAAGAAAATGAAGAAAGTAGGCAGCAGATAAATAAGGTGAGAGAAGATATGGAGGATCAAAACAAACATATACGAAATGAAATTCAAGAAAAAGGTATTAAAATTAGAGAGCAGATAGAAAATCAAATGGTAGAACAAATTCAAGAATTAGAGAGAGGAATGGAAGAAAATTCACCAAAAACTATCCAAACGGAAGTTTCAAAACAAGCAAATAAGTTAACAAAGAACATAGATGAAGTAAAAATGGAAAGTTTCATGGAAATTAAGAATATTGAGAAGAATAATCAGGAATTAACAAATATCACAGATGGGACAGAAGAAATTAAGAAGGAAACTGGAGAAGTAGGATACAGTAAATTACAAGGACAAGTAAGTAAACAGGTAAATCAACATTCTTACGAAAAAGTGAATAAAGAAATTATAAATTTAGATGGCAGAGTAACAAAACCGACAGGAATATATGAAAAAAGGAGTCAAATCTTAGGTAGACAAATTAACAAGGAAATACAAGAGATGAATCGAAGATTAACAGACACAGTGGAAGAAATAGAAGATAGTATAAGAAGAAATAAAGGAGGTATAGGATGTTCAGGAAATTTTTATAATAATGTAGTAACAGGAATAAAATGGGACAACATGATGACTATGATTCATACAAAAGCTTTCTCTAAAATAATAATAAGTGAAATGAATAATATGGAAGAATTGGAAACGCAAATTTTAATGGATTCATGGGAAGAAATTTATGAGATATGGGACAACAGAGTGAAAAAGAATATGGTAGAGAATATACAGACGCTTCAGAAATTTATCGAGCATCAAACAACAAGAGAAGAAAGCAAGAAAAAGGTTAGAAAAAGAAAAGCAAATTAAATAATAGAACAAGAGAATAGGAATGAAATATGGAGACGAAAATGCAATTCAATGAAAAAGGGAAAGGATACAGAAATGAAGTTGAAATTAAAATTTATTATTAATGAGTAACACAAGTATAAATAATGTACATAGAATTTATTATTAATGAGTAACCCAATTCTGAAGAATGTATATATGTTATGTTACGAATAATATTTGAAAAGAGGAAATGATAGTCATAAGGATAGATTTAAATTTTAATATTAAGTAGTGTACAAAGATAAAGTAGATATTAGACAGAATTTTGTTTTCCATTTGGCAGCTGATAATCCAATTAAATTCATCTCGTTTGTTTCTTCAGAACCTAAAACAATAAATATAATATAATATAAAGAAAAATTTATTAGGTAAAACTTATAATTAAAACATTTCAAAAAAAATTTGAGTATGGCAAATCAATATATATAGCAAATAAAGGAAACAATTTATAAGAGATACTGGTTTTACATAGAATGAAACTATTAAAGAATATAGGATAGAGGGGATAAAATAAGAATAACTCAAGTATCAAATAGAAGTTCACATTTTTAAATAGGGAAATAAGATGTAAGTAATAAAGGTTAGGAAAGGATAATAATGAATGATATTGATTAAAAATATAGGAGGTAATGTTTAATGTCAATTAGAATCTTATAGATTACTTGAAAATACAGGAAGGAATAAGGAAGTTGATATTGATATATATATATATATATATATATATATATATGAATTTAAGAAATAATTAATTATATTTAATAATGAATATTGAAAAGAAATATGATATGAGGAGTATATAGAAGTATAATGTAATTACAAAGAAATAAGTTGATATATAAGTGGATGTTAGGAAGAAATGATAATAATGAAGAATTATATGAAGTAATATTAAAAATATAAATTGACATTGATCTTAATCAAGTGTATTTTAAGGAAAGAATTAGGAGACAGTTATTGAAAGAAATAGATTTTATAGTAGGAAAAATGTGAACAAATATTTGAGAAACAAAGTTAAAGAAAGTAAGATTATGTCATAAAATTGTTAAATTTTTTTTGAATAAAATAAAATCAATCATTTATAATAAGAAAATTGAAATTTAAATAAATATCCAGGGTATGGATATCATTTAAATTTAAATTTGAGGGGAATTGAACCAGATATCTTAGATAATAAGAGAATTCGTATTATAATAATATGTAGCTAGTATGAAATATATATGAAAATAACATAATTTAAGAAAACAAGTAAAAAGGAAACACTTTTCTTAATTTAAACAACATATCAAATAAAGATATATTAAACAACAGCCAATAACAATATAATAAAAAGGAATTACCTCAATGATAACATAAAATATAAATATTGCCTAACCAATGTAATGATGTAAATAAAGTTGCCTAAGACGAAGAATAATTTCCATATCATAACAGCTGTTCATCTGAAATGAAAACAAATATTACTATAGTTAATTCATTATAATCATTAATTTAAGAATAAGGACAAATATAAATATTGAATAGAATATAATCCAATAGATTTCATAGATAAACAAATAATGACATATAGACAAATAACATAAGAGAATTTATATTTATAATTGATATGAATGTAACAAGGATATACTATCAATAATAATATTGAATGTTGTACCATGTAAGTGTATCTAAGTATAACCAATTTTAATGTATTTGTATGTATGAAATTGTTTTGATGAGTGATTGAAGTTTCAATTATCTGATTACAAAGGACAATATATGATTGGTTATAAAAGATGACATAACAAACTGTGAATCAATAAATAAACTTTTGAATAGTGATCTGGAAAAGAACAAAAGACTGTGTTGTTTAAAAAAGTTGAGAATCGAGGGGACGCTTAAGGAGAACGGTAGCTGGTGTTAAGAAGCGAGGAGTGTGTGGGATAGTGTTCCTAAAAATTTAAAGATATTCCCGGTATAAGACATTTAAACTCCTAAAGTACTGTTAAATATAATATTAGAAATACTTACAGTTAATTGTAACAAGTTTTCCGACAAGAATTTGCGAAATTTTCAACAATTTTGGTTGTTTTGGAGATTCAGTGGGTGTTCCGGGGATCCAGAGACTTTCTTCCAAATTCAAGATCAACAGGTCAGTGTATTTAAATCATTTATTGGCCAATAAATAGTGTAAAAACTCAAAATCCCAATTAAGTACTTAATTTCATAAATTGATAAACTTTTTCAAACATGATCGATCTAAAAAAGGAAGAAACAGACTTCATATAGTGTATTCATTACATAAATCATTAAATTTAATAAAAGGCCGAACTTTATATAAATTAAAATATATACTTACGCTAATCACGCCATCTTGTAATTGCATAAATATGGTGATTGAAATTTCATAATGTAATAACTATGTCCTTCTGTATATAATTTCTATTTCTCTATCCATGTATATAACTAATTTCTTCCCACAGCTACTTGTATCATATATAACTATGATTTATAGATAAATTCTCTTATGTGTTTTAACCATTCAATTGTTTTCATCGTCAACAAATTGTGTTGTATAATATAGATGCTTCTTACGTATCATAATTATTTGTTTCATGCTAAAGTGCATGACTAATTTTTTTTCACGCATGCGCATTTATGATATTATTAAAATCAATAAATAGGTACAATATATCCATTGGCGTCGCATATTATTTTATCAAATAAATATTGCATTGATAATTATATTGATTTCAAATAATGTGTTTTCTTTTTATTTCAACTATTACATCAGTATAAATTGCCAGGACTCAAAGGGAAAAAGGATTTCATGCTCCCGAATAATCTAATTAAAATAAATTATTAAACAAATATTAAAAACAAACTGAGCTAGCCAAACTTAAAACTAAAATTCTAAAAATATAAACATCTATAAATAAATTTCACAATAAAAGTAAGTAAATTAATACAGTGATTGTTAATAATATATATATATATATATATATATATATATATATATATATATATTGAACTTATCATAATGAATATTCAAGAGAATGATACACAAATATGAGAAATTTGTAACTTTGTTGAATAACAAATAGAAATCACTTTCTTCAGACAGATAAAATTACTATTTATATTGACAATTATAACTAAACAATATGTATCATATAAAATCGAACATCTATGAGATTAATTATCCTTTATAATATAGAAATATATTAGCAAGATTAAAATTTGTTACCTTTATTTTCAGATTGTAAATAGTTATGAATCACAAAACCTTAACCCATTTTCTTAGTAAATTATAAATCCAAATTGTTATCAGCAACATAGACAATGAATTGTATATTCTATCTAGAATAACAAAAGAATCTGAAAAAGAACATAAAATTATTATTTAAACGATGATAAACAATATATATAACTGATACTAATATGAATACATGTTATATCATTTGTTGATTCTTATGTAGAAGTGTCAGTAAAAACTTCATGTCATGTAACACAGAATTAACAGAGCAGAAATATTTTCAACCATAGAGATATGTTATGTTCGAAGTATTGATTATTTTCAAAACAGCAGGAGTGTTTAAAGATTGATAACAATAGTAAAGGTTAAGCCAAAGTTTATATAAAATAATTGTTGAATTACATATAAAAGAGTAATTGAAAGACATTATAAAAGATTTTAAGAAGATTATGATTATAAATTCATAGATATTGTAATTTAAAGTGGGATAAAAATTATTATTGATATAAAAATAAGGCATATTTTGGAATGATATTGTATGTAAATAGATATAATGAATTATTTTAAAATTTTTCACAAATAATTAATAACAATAAAAATACGAGGAAAATAATTATAATTAATGTTAGACAGTAAATAAATTAAACCATGATATCTAGTTACTTGTTAGTTTTTTGTTGGAAATAACAAGGCTAGCAACGAGAGTTTTGTTGATTTGGGGAACAAGGAATTAGGTGTGGTGGTTCAAAAGCAGATGGACATGTAAGAAAATTTTTCTAATAATTTGTTAAATTCTGCGGAAATCTTTAGAAATCAAAAGCAAAATTGAATTTAAATGATAGATAATAATAATAGAGACATTTCTAGAAGAAAATATTTGTAAACATTCATTATTTGTGGAAAATGCAACTAATCCATATTTTGAGAAGGGATGCTATGTCTGAATTTTATCAAAAGTCCACACTGGAATATTGATTATTAGTTTCAAAGACATTTAGTAAGATAATAAACATTATAAGTTGTATTTACTGAACAATTAAACCAAAATCTCAACTTACCTACAACAAACTATCAAGTTTGTTTTCCTACGATATTCAACAAGAATCCAGCTTCATTCCAGAGAGATGAATCCGAAGCAGAGTGCACAACAGAAACTTTAGAGTGATAGAAACAGGTCAGTGTATAAACAATTTATATGGTATACCATTAAAAATTTCACAAACATTATTAATTGGCCAAAAGTTCACTATTCGTTGTTTTTTATGTATTAAAAATTCTAACCATTTCATGTATATTAGTTTATAGTAATAATTTGTTTTAACTGATTTTTCTTCATACCGATAGTGTTTTTCAATTCAATGATAGTTCGTATATATATAAACTAAATTTCATTTCATATGTTTGTTTTTATTTTAACAATTGACATAAATAGTTCCAGAAAATCATCATAGAGGTTCGAATAGGTATGTTCCGCATAGATATTCAAAGCGTTTTCAAAGGAGTTAAAATAATATAATATTTAGTAAATACAAATTTCGCATATTATAATATCTGCCAGAATCTAAAGGGAGTTAAGAGTTCTCATGTTTTCCAATAATAACAATAAAGTAAAACAATATAATCAAAATATCCTGAGCTAGCCAATTTACTATATAAATCCATTGACAAAAATAAAAAAACATAAAGTAATTAAAAATAATGCAATAGACAAAATTCAAAAATAAATATTGTTTAAATATATTTATTTATAAACTGATAAATACATAAATTTCATATAATAAATGTCACCGCAACGTGGGGCAAATTAAGATTTTTTCATGATAAGAAGGTTTTAAAAACATAAAATTCATATAATAAATGGCACCCAAGAACGTGGGGCGATTTTAAAATATTTGGTAGGTTGTTTTTTGTTAAGGGAATAATTAAAAGTATACAAATATTAGAAATTTTATTGACTATATTATAAATATAAGATGGAAAAGAAAATGATGTTAAGAGACGGAAAACAGGTAGGTACGGATAGTGGATCGGAAGAGGAACGAGAGGAAAGAAGACATGGTAGAGGGGATTTCCAAGTACATTACTTAGAACAGGGACAATCTGGAGAAAATGTACCAGAGGAAGACTCAACAGGAGATGAGGAAGCACAAGAACAAGAAGAGAGGATACAAGAGAGCAGGGAAAAACAAGGAAGAACAAGTACAAATAGAGATGATCAGATGATGGACAGGATGCAACAATTATTTATCAGAATGGAGGAGAGAATAAATGGAAACATAGATACAATGAGAGGAGATATCAACAGGATAGATGGAAAAATGGACCAGATGAGTGGGAACATAGACAAATTGGAAAAGAAAATTGATGATGTGAAATCTGAAAGTATTAAAGAAATCCAGAAAATCAGGGAAGAAAACGAAGTATTTCAAAGAAGAATGGATAAGGTGCAACAAAATATTGAGGAGCAAAATAAAAATTTAAGAACAGAGATTCAAGACAATGGAATCAAAATCCGGGAAGAGATAGAAAAACATGTTGATCAAGAAATTCAAGAATGGGGTAGAGGTTTAGAAGAAAATCTAACAGGAACTATTGTAATGGAAATCAACAAACAAAATGAAAATATAATTAGAGAAGTGGAACATATAAAAGTACAAGGACAAACTAATGAAGAAGTAATACAGAAGGTGGATAAAAAATTTCAAGATTTAAATGTGAGACTGGAAGAACAAACAGGAACATATGAAAAAAGGTCGGAAGTCATGGGTAGATCATTTCATAGGGAATTAGAAGAGATGAATAGGAAACTACAAGAAACGGTAGAAGAAATGGAGGATACTGTGAGAAGAAATGGAGGAGGAATCATATACAATGGAAATATGGATGTAGGTGTTAAATTCGATATTAAAACGATGGATAGTCAATATCACAAGGAAGTACTTGAGATGAACAGAAGATTGAAAGACACAGTAGAAGATATAGGAGCAAATATGAGAGGAAATGTAAGAGATATAGGATGCCTAGGAGAATTTTACAATTATAATGTACCAAGAATAAAATGTGATGATAAAATGATAATATGCACAAATGCTTTCATCAAAATAATAATAAATGAAATGAATAAGGTGGAAGAATTTGAGACACAGATTTTATTGGATTTATTGGAAGGAATTAATGAGATATGGGACTGCAAAATTAAGAAGCATATGATAGAGAACGGAAAGAAGATTCAGAAGTGTAATGAGAAACAAACAACAAGAGAAGAACATCAGAAAAAAGTTAGGAAAAGAATAGTAAATTAAATAGTATAACATGATGATTGGAAGGAAGCTTGGAAACGAAAAAGCTATGGAATGGACAGGAAAAGGATAATAAAATAAACTGGAAGATAAATTTATTAATATCACATAACAATTATAAAAAACAAAAATAAAGTTAAGATAAAATTTTTATTATAAACAATGTACAAAGATAGAGATAGGTTAGGTCAGCTGTAAATAAAATAATAGACATAAGTATAGATTAAAAAAAAAATTCAATATTAATTAAGTATATCATGCTAGATAATATTATAGGATAGATTGTGTTCTTTGTTGATTAAGCAGATGATATTCCAAACGATTCTTCACACTTCTTTATTAAGAATCTAGAAAAAAGAAAAAAATATATATAATACATATCATATAATATAAATCGAAACTTATTAGGTGAAACTTAGGAATGGAATAAATAGCTTAGAGTATACAGAGGGAAATTCAAACAGGGCAAACAAATAAGTAATGATAAATAAATTAGTTGAAGTACTGGCTTTATATAGAAATAAAACAGGAAGATATAAGATAGAGGGGATGAAATCATGTACAACTAAAAATATTAAATAGAATTTCACATATTTAGAAAATAAATGGAATAAGACACAACAATTAAACAAACGAGAAGAAAGGAGATAGTTAGATGAATTATATAGATTAGAATATATGAGATGATGTTTTGATGTCAATTGATATTTATAGAATATTTGGAGGTATATGGAAGAATAAGGAAATTAATACTGAGATATATAAATATGAATTTAAGAAATGTTTAATTATAATGAAAAATGAATATGTAAAATGAAATATGAAATGATGAGTATATATAAAATAAAGTATAATGAAAATGTTGAAATATGAATATGATATATAAGCAAGTATTAGTATGGATATGAGTAGTAGGGAGAATTAAAAGTAGGAATGTTATGAATATTTGAATTGACAATGAGACAAATTAAGTATATTTTATGAAATATTAATAGAATAATCATAAATGAGAATCCAAAATCTGCATTTGAAGATGTGAATATTGATTTAAAATAAAAAAATTCATAAACGAATTACCACATGGTGTAACAGAGGAGAATCCGATTTATATTATGAAAGGAATACAGCCAGAACGCCACTGGATTTTGAACAGAAATTCAACTATGACAAGTGTACTTGAAAAGGTTAATCGGAGAATAATACGAAATGCGGAGAAGTATATTAAAAAACAAGATAAAAAGAAACCTAGGACAACACAGTTTAATAAAGGAGATATGGTGATTGTCAAATCTTTAAGAATGCCAAAGAAAGATGAAGAACAATGTGCGAAATTATTATATCCATTCGAAGGTCCATATATCATAGATACAGAAAACGGTAAAAACAGTTATCGATTAATATATCCAGGTACTAAAATATTAAGGGGTATCTTTAACATAGAACACATTTACAAATATTATTCTTAAGGAATATGTATTGAAAAACGAGGAATAGATAATATTACAAGTAATTTAAAATCATATGAAATAAGTTGTTTGTAAATAGTAGATTAAGATAGGATAAGGATACAACCAAGAATTAGTCTAAGAAGTTTCTAATATTTTTATAGTAAATAGTGAAGGAATGATAAGTTTGTTTGGGAAATTGAAATTTAAACAAAATTAACCATGTTAATATTTATTAAATTTAAATTTGAGGGGATTTGAACTTATCATAATGAATATTCAAGAGAATGATACACAAATATGAGAAATTTGTAACTTTGTTGAATAACAAATAGAAATCACTTTCTTCAGACAGATAAAATTACTATTTATATTGACAATTATAACTAAACAATATGTATCATATCAAATCGAACATCTATGAGATTAATTATCCTTTATAATATAGAAATATATTAGCAAGATTAAAATTTGTTACCTTTATTTTCAGATTGTAAATAGTTATGAATCACAAAACCTTAACCCATTTTCTTAGTAAATTATAAATCCAAATTGTTATCAGCAACATAGACAATGAATTGTATATTCTATCTAGAATAACAAAAGAATCTGAAAAAGAACATAAAATTATTATTTAAACGATGATAAACAATATATATAACTGATACTAATATGAATACATGTTATATCATTTGTTGATTCTTATGTAGAAGTGTCAGTAAAAACTTCATGTCATGTAACACAGAATTAACAGAGCAGAAATATTTTCAACCATAGAGATATGTTATGTTCGAAGTATTGATTATTTTCAAAACAGCAGGAGTGTTTAAAGATTGATAACAATAGTAAAGGTTAAGCCAAAGTTTATATAAAATAATTGTTGAATTACATATAAAAGAGTAATTGAAAGACATTATAAAAGATTTTAAGAAGATTATGATTATAAATTCATAGATATTGTAATTTAAAGTGGGATAAAAATTATTATTGATATAAAAATAAGGCATATTTTGGAATGATATTGTATGTAAATAGATATAATGAATTATTTTAAAATTTTTCACAAATAATTAATAACAATAAAAATACGAGGAAAATAATTATAATTAATGTTAGACAGTAAATAAATTAAACCATGATATCTAGTTACTTGTTAGTTTTTTGTTGGAAATAACAAGGCTAGCAACGAGAGTTTTGTTGATTTGGGGAACAAGGAATTAGGTGTGGTGGTTCAAAAGCAGATGGACATGTAAGAAAATTTTTCTAATAATTTGTTAAATTCTGCGGAAATCTTTAGAAATCAAAAGCAAAATTGAATTTAAATGATAAATAATAATAATAGAGACATTTCTAGAAGAAAATATTTGTAAACATTCATTATTTGTGGAAAATGCAACTAATCCATATTTTGAGAAGGGATGCTATGTCTGAATTTTATCAAAAGTCCACAATGGAATATTGATTATTAGTTTCAAAGACATTTAGTAAGATAATAAACATTATAAGTTGTATTTACTGAACAATTAAACCAAAATCTCAACTTACCTACAACAAACTATCAAGTTTGTTTTCCTACGATATTCAACAAGAATCCAGCTTCATTCCAGAGAGATGAATCCGAAGCAGAGTGCACAACAGAAACTTTAAAGTGATAGAAACAGGTCAGTGTATAAACAATTTATATGGTATACCATTAAAAATTTCACAAACATTATTAATTGGCCAAAAGTTCACTATTCGTTGTTTTATATGTATTAAAAATTCTAACCATTTCATGTATATTAGTTTATAGTAATAATTTGTTTTAACTGATTTTTCTTCATACCGATAGTGTTTTTCAATTCAATGATAGTTCGTATATATATAAACTAAATTTCATTTCATATGTTTGTTTTTATTTTAACAATTGACATAAATAGTTCCAGAAAATCATCATAGAGGTTCGAATAGGTATGTTCCGCATAGATATTCAAAGCGTTTTCAAAGGAGTTAAAATAATATAATATTTAGTAAATACAAATTTCGCATATTATAATATCTGCCAGAATCTAAAGGGAGTTAAGAGTTCTCATGTTTTCCAATAATAACAATAAAGTAAAACAATATAATCAAAATATCCTGAGCTAGCCAATTTACTATATAAATCCATTGACAAAAATAAAAAAACATAAAGTAATTAAAAATAATGCAATAGACAAAATTCAAAAATAAATATTGTTTAAATATATTTATTTATAAACTGATAAATACATAAATTTCATATAATAAATGTCACCGCAACGTGGGGCAAATTAAGATTTTTTCATGATAAGAAGGTTTTAAAAACATTAGAATTACATATAATAAAATATATATATATATATATATATATATATATATTGAGACAACAAATTTTGGGAAAGTTTTCATAGTATGAACCATCAAGCAAGTATAATGAGCACTTTGAATATATTTTCTTGAATGCATTGACTGTGACGAAATTAATAAAACTGCTGATATTCAAAATTTAAACTATTTGGATATACATGCTGCTTTGGTTTTAAAATCAACCCAAACATGAATTTTAAGAACGGAGATCCAAAAAGTGCTTCCTCATATAATAAATATAATAGGGAATGAAAGAATATGGGAAACGATGGTTTTATAATGTAATAAATGATTAATCGAGTTAAATAATAATAATCTACATTCCTTCGGACTAATACTTCTTGTAATAATAGTATTTCATTTTAAAAAAAAGAATATTTTGCTACTGTCTTTATGGCCTGTATTTCCGTTCTATTTGGAATTATTTTAACTTTAAGTGTACAGTATCATATTTTATATGTTTAGTTAAGAAAAAAGAGGTAGTTATATAGATGAGAGATGCGGCAATTCAGAAACGATAAACCCACTCTTGGTAAAACAAGCTTCTAGCATTGTACCGAAAACATTGTCCGATTTAAAAGTAGCAGTCACTACATTGGAAGCAAAATGTAGGGCCAAAGATAAGATAATCGAAGAAACAACACAGAAATTACGAAATCACTTGAGTAGTTCTGTATTAATTAATCTTATGAACCGTATCGAATCTTCAAAAAACGCTCAAACTCAAATCGATCATTCTTCAAAGGATAAAAGGGGCATTCCATGTATATGCGGAAGAATCCATAAAGATAACAAACATGTTTGTTTAAGTGGATTTATGGTAATCAATTTCAAATGAATCCGTCAAAATTAGAATGTAATTTAAAAGAAACAAGTTAAATTTTTATATAGTTAGTAAATATGTTGTTTTATGCAAGGGATTTCAGGAATTTTCAATAAATAGTAAGTAAGTTATGTTAATATTTATATGTATAAAAATCTTCATCTCTATATATTTTAATTTATAACACTAAAATGTTATTTTCATGTATATACGGCTTTAGAAATTAACAGTTCATACGATAGAGTTTTTAGTTTCGCTAGCAACCCGCAACGAGATAGATTATGATAAAAGCTAATAAAAACGTCAGTGATTTTGAAAACGTCAAAGTGAATGGGATATAATAATTTAACTCGTCTATGTTATAGAATTTAGAGAAAACCCAGAAATAGTTGAAACCAAAACTAAAAGGTATTAAACTGAGAAGAGTAGAGAGATATTTATATAAGATAATATAGTATTTGAAGATCCTAGAAGTTCCCAATATAAATTGTTGTTACAATTAAAGTAAATTTGGTCAAGGTACTAAACAAAATTTGTGAGTGTTTCAAAGTTGAGCTGGTTGAGAAAGAAAGTTATTTCAAGAGAAGAAGATCGTAGTGTTTCAATTTAAAGGATATCTCTGCAGACATATTGCCTGTTGAATATGTGAAGAGGAGTCATTATTTTTGTTTGACGGAACGGCAGAAGAAATTTCAAGTATATATATATATATATATATATATATATATATATATATACATCTAAATTTGGTGGTGCAGCGACGTTTAGAAAATTAAAAGGTACCGAAATAAATTTATTAGAGATCTCTAAAATTAAAAGGAATGCATTCATAATTAGTAATTAATCTAGTATTTCTATTGTTTCAAAGTAATTATAGTTTATTATTTTTATAGTGTATACACGTTTTCCTGTTATAAACTTCTAAATTTTTTTTTAAAAAATTTCTGAAATCATATGCTTATTCATTTTAATTTGACAATCCAAAAAATTATAGTAAATTTGTATGGCGCAATTGAACCCTACCCTTTAATATAGAGTTTATTATACATGCCTAACGATTATTCAATCACAAATAATGAAATAATAAATAAATATAGAATACATAACAAATTGTTACCCAAAACGTGGGGCAATTTCAATCATAAGATAAAATATTACATGACAATATATATGTATATATATATATATATATATATATATATATATATATATATATATATACAGTGCTATTCAAAAGTCCCCTCCCCCCCTCGTATCTTTTGAACGGCTACACTTACAATAATAAAATTTGGAGGGTGAAAATAAAGTGTTGTAAACTTCTCTACGAATGGTAACAGGTGACGTAATAATAATAGATGACGTCACAGTGCCACTCTGGCCAATAATTTTAAATAGGATTTTACGGCAAGTGATATCTCGTTTGAAAAGCATGGACATTGGCTACATAGCCATATTAATTTTGTTTGGGTTTAAATTAATTTTGACGGATAAATTAAATAAATACCAAAATTATCATTTCACATTTAAATATTGAAGATTTTTCTGCCTCTGGTTAGTTGTCCAAAAAATTGACGTTTTTAATTTAATAGTATTTGTTGCTTTGCAAAGCTTTTCTAAATAGCTTAAATATTTAATTTTATTATTGTTTAACGAGACGTTTAAGAGTTTACATAGGCAAAATGGTACGTACTCAAGCCGACAAAGTAGCAGCTATCTTAATAATTAGTGTTTTTAAATGAAACTCAAGGTCTCTAGTTAATTCCACAATATAATACAAGTTATTGAAAATTCTAAAAAATTGACAATTGTTTCGATAAATCAATATCATCGTCAGAATGACAGAAGTTACATTTCATTTTATGCCTACCTGATGTTTAGTAGTTATATTTTTGGCTAGACCAAGAAGTAACCTAACTTGTGATTGGCTTAATTTATGTTTATAGAAAAAAAGAAGAAGATGTGATATTACAAATATTGAAGCTTAGATATTATTGGCCCTATGGTGATATCCTGGATATCATTATTCCAATTAAGATCAGTATAACTGTGCAATGATATAGAAAACCAGGAAAACTATATCTGCTGATCTTTACAATTATCACTTAAGAAGACAGTTTATTAGTGGAGAATTCCCTAGATTTAACTGTTCATTGACAACTTCATATTGTGGGTTTCTTAAATGTCTTCTAATTTCCAGTTCTTCAAGGAAATCCAGTTCTTGTTTCTTTTCACAAATATGCAGCACTTCTAGTTCTGTGTTAGGTGTCAATGAATGATTGGTGTCAAGTAGATGTTTTGCGTAGTGAGATTTATCTGGTTGTTTTAATCTTTAAGCTCGTAAGTGCTCACTGTATCGTATTTCAAAATTCCTAAGGGTCTGACCCAAATAGACAGCATTACATTCTGGACATTTGAGTTTATATATACCTGACTTCTTTAATAGTGGTATTTTTGTTTTTACATTTAACAATTTTGTACTAACGTTACTTTCTGTTTTAAAAGAAATTGTTGCATTCGTTGCTGAAGATATTATCTTTGAAATATTATTAGAAATATTTCCTGCATATGTGATGGTTTTATAAGTTTTAATTTCATCAGCTTGTTTAGGATATATTAGTTGTAATGCCACTTTTTTCTCTTTTTTACTAATTAGTTTATTTATCATATCTAATGGATAACCGTTAGATGTTGCTATTTGTCTAATTGTATTAATCTCTCTATCAAAATTACATTTGTTCATAGGAACTGAAAAAGCTCTATGTATCATTGAATTATATGCTGCTAGTCTGTGTGAGACAGGGTGGTTAGAATTGAATGGAATTGTCACATCAGTCTGTGTTGGTTTTCGGTAAATTGAATAATCAAGTACATCATTAACTCTTTGAATTTTTAAATCAAGAAAATTGATTGAGCTATTTTCTTCAATTTCTAATGTAAATTTAATTTTCGGGTGTAAATTATTGATGTGGTTGAAAAACACATCTAATTGTCGCTCACTACCCATAAAACAAGCTAATATGTCATCCACATATCTATACCAAAATAAAATATTTTTCGAAATATTACTTTCAAAGATCTTTCTTTCTAAATTGTCCATAAAAATGTTTGCTAAAATAGGTGATATAGGGCTTCCCATTGGTAAACCTTCATTTTGAATATATATCTTATTGTCAAAAGTGAAATAATTCTGATTAATGCATACATCAAATAAATTAAGTATATCTGATATTATTCCTGGATTAATATTTTTATCTTCTAGTAATTTTCTTACAAGTATTAGACATTCTTTAGGAGGAATTTTAGTAAACATATTAGTTACATCGAACGATATGAGTTTATAGTTATCTTGCAAGTGGATTGATTTCAACTTTTTGATTAGTTCTATTGAATTTCTAATTGAGTACTGAGATTCATATCCATAAGTATTGAGTATATTGTTGAGCTTTTTTGCCAATATATTATTAGGAGCATTAACATAAGAGACTACAGGTCTAATTGGTTTCGTTATTTTATGTAATTTAACTGTTCCATATAATTGTGGACAATGAGGATTCTTATGTATGATAGACCTCTTTTCGTAATCATTTAAAAGATAATTTGAATTATTAACAATATCCCTTACATTATTAGAAAACTTCTTTGTTGGGTCTGCTTTAAGAACTTTTACATCGCTGGATTCTATAAAGTTATATACTTTGGAATTGTAATTTTCAGTCGTCAAAATGACAGTAGCATTCCCCTTATCGGATTTTGTAACTGTTAGGTTATGATTCTGTATCTTCTGTTTTATTGCGTTTAAAACTGAAATGTCATTTTTTGTTTGACGTTTAACTTTTGAAGGTTCAATATTTCTGATTAAATTGGCAATTTTTAATTTCTCATAAAGAAAATTATTTGAATTAGATTTTAAAGCTATTTCTGACTCTGTAGCTATAATTTGTTTAATATTATTCGTGAATTTAGGTGGTATGCTGTACTTTAAACCTTTATTTAAAAATTCTATTTCACTATTTGTAAAATTAGTGTCTGAAAGGTTTTCAAATCGTGGTGCAAAGTGTGTTGGTATGTAGGTACTTACAGTTTCATGATGTTTTGAGTATTGAATTTTATGTTGTGTGTGTTCAAGATTCTGTAGCTTCTTTTCTTGTTTCTTAAATTTCATATGCTTCATAGTGCTGATATTTTCTCTAATTTTGTCATCCAAACAGTCAAATTCTACTGGATGTAATTGGAATGTGAGTTCTGAATGTACAACTTTTATGTAGTTGTCTAAGGAGTCTCTAACTTTGAACCATTTCTTACATTCAGATTTTATCCAAACTCGTTGAGCACATTTTATAGCTTTTTTTGTGCTTGTGGTGTTTTAGTGTGACTTAATAATTGGTGAATCTAGAAAGAGTCTTCATGAAGCCGAACGTTTATTTAATGAGATATACCCAGATCGCCATATCTCGAGAACTTATTTGAGAGAGCTTCTTCACAAGTTTGAAGCAACAGGTAGTGTTCAAGATGCCAAACGATCTGGTCGACCAACATTTAGTGATGATACAAAAAATTGATATAGTTGCTGAAATGGTACTAAACCCTACTTCCTCTTCAACTAAAGTTGCATCTATCTGTGAAGTAAGTAGAAGTACAGTACCGAGAGTGTTGGCTGAAAATAAATTTCATCCTTACAAGTTAAAAATGGTGCACCATCTTTCGGATGACGACCCCGACAGAAGACTCGAATTCTGTGAATGTATGACAAATAAAATTAGTCAAAACCCACATTACACAAAAACAAATTGTTTTAGTGACGAAAGTACTTTCACCCTCAATGGAAATGAGAATACACGAATTGTAACGTATTGGAGTGACACAAATCCTCACACCTTTCGTGAACAACATACCCAATTTCCAGAAAACGTCAATGTTTGGGCAGGTATTTTGGGAAACCACATAGTTGGTCCTGTTTTCCTGAATTCAAACTTAAGCGGTGAAGTGTATCTGGAGATGTTATGAAATGCAATTGAGCCGTTAATTTTGAAATTCTGGAAGATAATCAAGATGAATTCGGCCATCTGGAAATAACATTTCAACAATATGGTGCTCCTGCACATTATCATGGTGCAGTAAGACGTTACCTGGATGAAGAATATCGAGGTAGATGGATCGGCCGGCGAGGTCCTATAGAATGGCCATCTCGGTCACCAGATCTGACACCATTTGATTTTTTCTATGGGGATACTTGGAATCCAAGGTTTATACTACGGCACCAGATAGCATTGGCGTTTTAAAAGGAAGAATTACTGAAGAATGCAATGCTATTTCAGCTGACACATTCGAACGAGTACGACACGAGTTTACTAATAGGATGTATTACTGTCCGGAATTAGACGGAACACTTGCTATAAGAATCCTTTGTTGATATTTGATTATTTCAATTTAAAAAAATAATTTAAATAAATTTGGTATTTATTTAATTTATCCGTCAAAATTAATTTAAACCCAAACGAAATTAATATGGCTATGTAGCCAATGTAAATGACTTTCAAACGAGATATCATTTGCCATACGGTCTTATTTGAAATTATTGGCCAGAGTGGCACTGTGACGTCATCTATTACTATTACGTCACCTGTTACCATTCGTCAAGAAATTTACAACACTTTATTTCCACCCTCCAAATTTTATTAATGTGAGTGTAGCCGTTCAAAAGATACCAGGGGGGGAGAGGACTTTTGAATAGCACTGTATATATGTATATATATATATATATATATATATATATATACGAGGATATATTGAAAAATTCTTAGCCCACTATAGAACCAAACAAAATTTCAATTTCAAAATATTTTATTACTCAACATATTCTCCTCTCAATTGGATACATTCATTACAGCGAACCTGCAACGTCTCTAGATCTTTCAGACCTCTACAGCTTCTATTGCCTCCTCGTTGGAAAAAAATGTACGATCTTTTAAATTTTTTGTCAGCTGAGGGAAGAGATAATAGTAGGACGGAGTAAAATCTGGTGAATAAGGGGGGTGTTCTAGTAATGCAAACCCTGAATCACGAATTTTTTGACTGGCAACATGAGATTTGTGTGCAGGTGCGTTGTGCTGGCAAAAACAAAACAACTTTGGATAGCTTTCCGCGTCTTTTCTCTTCAATTTTTTTTCCGTAGAGTGGTCAGTAATGTCGAATAGTAATCTCCAGTTATTGTTCTACCCTTATCCAAAAAATCAATCATGATTACTACATGGCAATCCCAAAAAACTGAGGCAAGAACTTTTCCAGCAAATTATTGGACACGAAACTTCTTAGGTCTTGAAGAACTAGAGCGTCGCCATTCCATCGATTGTTGCTTTGTTTCTGGATAGTAGAAATGTACCCAAGTCTCATCCAAAGTAACATTTCGGTTTAAGGAGTCTGTATCGATTTCAAATCGAGCACAGATCGAACGCGTTGCTTCTACCCTTGCACCCTTTTTGGTCAACATTCAAACATTTGGGGATCCATTTTGCAGCAATTTTTCTCATGTCCAAATTGACGTGAACTATATGATGAACGCGTTCGCGTCAGTAGCATAAGTTCGCTGGGTCTATTTAACGTAGCCTATGCTCGTGCTTTGCTTTTGTCATGATGGTACGAAAAAGATACATTCCATTAAATTATCGTTGTGGCATATAATTTGGAGAGTAGTAGATGTTTCCCTTTGTGAAACGGTGGAAACATTAAAATTGAAATAAGTATCAACATATAAGTAGAGCTTGTCTTGAAAACATTTCCTCACAATCTAACAAAATTATAATACCTTTTGTGTCTGTGTTTTCCATATGAATAGAACATATTTTTTCCCATGAATATCCTATAATGATATTCGAAAATATCATTTCATCAGCATTTCAAAAAACTAATTCCATCATCTAGATATAATTTCTGGCAGTCTCAAGTAGTTTATCATTCAAGTATTTTATTATAACATGTTTTAGACATATTAAGTTATCAATCATGATTTTAATCTCATACTTTATTTAATTATAGTCAAACCTATATAAAGCAAAATTTTCAAGCATATTCTCATCAATGTTTTTGGAGAGCCAATAACTCTCAAATATACTTTGAAAATGAAACTTTTAGTTCTTTTGGTTAGTGTGATCGTAGTCAGCGCATCAGACTATACACAATGGCAAGATTTTAAAGTGAGTAGATATTCATTTGAAATTATTGAACAGATCTACATAATCTGATTTTTTTAATCAGTAGGACAATTTCCCTTACTCTCTGTTTAGACTTCATAGGTATCGATATTATAATTACAATTTATATGCAAAAATGAGTTTTTTACAAAACTGTGCTCCGAAGTAGACATTTTCGTTAAAATATCAGTTAGCGCCGAGGCTGTTTTTTGTCACTCAGCTGAGAAGTATTTCTATGTTCTAGAACGCAAAATACTTTGGCATTCTAGGACGTAAATTTTGAACAGTTTCTCATATGTTAGGAACGTGGTGGAGACAGGTATGGCCATTAGCACAATACACATTAAATTACAATAGATTATAAATATATCATGTGAAAATAATTACATGCAATATTGAACTATAGATCTATACATTTTACTGAGAAGGTTCTCTTCTATTAGAACCTGTATGGCTATGGTGATTTGGTGTGCAGTAGTTAGGATATCCTTTATGTCGGTTTTTATTCCAAGCTGCTGACGCCTTTTAGGATAATAGGGGAAATCTACGAGAATGTGTTGAATGTCAAGTAGAGATTGACCGTTTCGGCTGGGGAGAAGAGGACGTAAGGTGGCCAATGGCCATGAGTAAGTCGGTTGTGATCAATACGCAGTCTTCAGGTTTCTTCGTACATCGGGGATGTTAAACTGTTCAATGACCGGATGTACTTCCGTTAAGAATGTTGCGGAATAGTTCCAGTGGTTTTGACTATAGAAATAGTTTGGCAATTGCTATAGGAGGTGCCATTAAAAAAATATGAGGAATTTTGGTGTTAGTTTTGTGACCTTCGACCTGTCGATTTTTTTTGCATGTTTGGGAGGAGTTTGAATTATTATGGAAGGTTGTTACATAATTATGCCAGGAGTTTTTTTGTTTCTGTTTGATTACATATTTGGCTTTTGCTTTAAATCTTTTCTAATTAACTAGGTTTTCAGGACTTTTATGTTTCCGGAAAATGTTTAGTGCAATTTTGGTTTGTCGCACTGCATTGAGGGTTCCCCTAAGGAACGATTTTGTGACGGGGGATATCGGTGGTTTTGTCAATGTAAGTGAATTCTGATATAATGATGGCATCCGAGAAAAGCTTAATAGAATCATCAATATTATTGGTGGTAGGTAATCCACACAAGAGAGATTCAGGCTGCAGATAGAACGCCGCCCATTTCGCTTTGTTGAGGCACCAATAACTTCTCATATCAGCTTGTTCCTTTGAGTTGTCACGTATAATTATGAGGTAATGATTGTTATCCCATATATCATCAGCAGTTTGTCAGGTTAAGTTAGGGGATCACAAATGCTTATATCAATGGCAGAAAAGGTTCCAGACGCGATATTTAAGTGGGTATATGATTTCGCATTGAGGTGTCGTCAATTAGTACTATTCAGTATATTCTCAACAACTTCACCGTGTCTAAATACGCATGAGGAGCCCCACATAGTGCTGTGGGCAATGGAGTCACCCACAAGTATAAATGGCTGGGGGGATCATAAACCAAGTCAAGGAGCTCTTCTTCATTTAGTTCATGGTCCGGGGGAATTTGTATAGAGCATATGGTTAACTTTTGGGACAATAGGCTGTTATGGCAATGGCTTCAAGATTAGTAGTAAGGGACAGGATAAGTTGAATAAAGATTTTTGGATACAAATATGGATATTCCACCACTGGCTCTGGAGTAGATTTTTCGAATGTAATGATCTAACTCCTTTGGTGTAGGGATATTGGAAGATATGAAATTAGTTTGCTGGAGACATAGGAAATCCGGATGGTAGAGGGAAATAAGTTGTGGATGAAGTTCACGACGCGGATAGTATCCGTCGCAATTCCACAGAATTATCATCAATTTATTGGTTAATATCAATAGAGGTCGGTATCGTCACAATTGAAGTTACTATCATTAGAGGTGAAAGATTTTAGGCTAGCAGAATCGACTGCATCGTTGATATTCAAGGTACACTGTATTTTCTTTGTTAGACCGGTAATGCGATTTTTAAGTGAGCAATCTGAGATGGCATGATATATTTGACGAAGGACTGCAAGAAGGGATTTAATGTTTGAAGTAAATTGATAAGCTTCTGCTAACGGACCGTTGCTTCCAAAATAGTTTTCCAGAAATGCTATTAATTGTTTTGGAGTAATTGAGAAAGACTTTGGGTCTGTTTTTGTTAAAATTTCAATGATTGAGTGCGCAGAGGGGCTGATAGTTGTTGTTAGAGTTCACGACTTTTTCAAGGGTAGTCTTGGGGGCACGAAAGCCGTTGCCAAATAGTGAATCTGTTTTGTTCTGGTCGAGTGTGAGAGGAACAGAGCAGATAATTGCAGGGGGTGATTCGAGGTTAGAGTCAGAAGAATGTAGTCGTTTGAGACAAGAAATAATAGGAGTAGGTTGGTCTAAAGAAGGGAATGTGTTGGCGAAATGATCGTTGGGGGCAGTGGTAGGGGAGAAAGAAGGATGAGTGGAACTAGGATCATTAGGAATATCATCAGAAGAATCATTCAGGATTGGGGTAGTTGTGGAGAGGGAGAAAGTATCAAGAGGATTTTGACGTTGGGGGCAGTGGTAGGGGAGAAAGTAGGATGAGTGGAACTAGGATCATTAGGAATATCATCAGAAAAATCATTCAGGATTGGGGTAGTTGTGGAGAGGGAGAAAGCATCAAGAGGATTTTGACAGATATCTGCAGTATGTCCAGCTTGTTTGCAGAGGGAACACTCCAATGTATCTGTAACGGAGATCCAGAAAGTAGTATTTTCAAAATATATTTAAAGAGAGGTCACTGTTTTGATGTTTTCTTTGTCTGGTATGACATAGACGGACCGACGAAAGCTTAGGATATGGGAATAATCTTCAGATGAGCCAGTACGAATATTTGGATTGGGGGATGCAAGTTGAAATCCGATGTCGTTTATTAGAGCCTGTTCGATGAGTTGATTAGGAATTGAGGGACATACGTTAGATATTAGTAATATTTTAGGAGGGCTGATAATTCTGCGTATGGATACGATTTCTTATTTAATGGTAACTTAGGAATTATTTTTGAGGAGGTTATCAACGACTACAGTACAAGCGAGAAAGATGCAAATACGTTGGTTAGATATACGGGAAGCATGGGTGATTCCGTTTGGTGTCACAATTTCAACGATTGCCTTGATGTAATCGAAGAGTACTGTATCCGGAAGTACATTTATTACGATAGCTCGATTTCTACTAGGATATGTTATAGGTGTCAAAGTTGATTCTCTTGAATTTGATTTAGTGACAGCAGCAAAGCTTCAAGCAGTGGGTTGAGTAGACATGTTAAAATATTTTGGATACCAATATATTTGATAAACTATATAGACCAAGCAACTGGCTTATAGAAGAAATAATTTTAAGTATCAAACAGTGTAAATAGACACGTACCAATATGGTCCAGCAAATATTAGACACAAAAAACTAATCACTTGTATTAAAGATAACGTTATTGAGCACTCGAACAAAAATATTACCTTCTCGTTCGGAGGCGACACGTGGATTTCGAATTTATCAATTGAACATAAGTATATTCCAAGGACTTTAATGTATGCGAGTACATTTTAATACATGATAATAATTAACTATTATAAACATTAACATTATATTAGTTTATCGTGTACTACATTTATATTGAAAGTGCTGATTTTACAGTGAGTAAAATTTATCTTGGCTTTCGTACTAGATCGACATTCCTCATATCTCTTGATGGTTGTAGGATCGGCTCCTGAGTCGGCTAACAGGGTTGCAGAAGGACGCCTGAAGCAGTGTCCCATTATTTTGTTAATACCAACAACTTGGTTAACATATTTTTTTCTGATGTACTTCACAAAAATTTTCCACTAGTGGTAACAACCGATCGTAAAGCACAGTATTTGCGGTATATCTTAATATAACTTGGACTAGAATTCACGAAAGTTCTATGACTCTAAGTTTTGGTGTCGACAATACATATAATAATAATTGTATCCTTGTAATCTATATCATCCGTCGTGATTTTTAACAACTCGCCTCTTCTACATGCTCCACAAACGCTTATTATTAAAATGACCTGAAAATTGATCAACATTATTGATACATTGATCTATTTATATTAATTCAACTTACCTTTTCTAGCAGATATCTATTGTCTGATGCCACTTGTGAAAATCTTTCAATTTCTTCTTTCGTTACAATTTTTGACTTCTTTGATGGGTATACAACTGATTTGTTTTTCAAATATGGTGTCTGTTCCATAAATTTTGTGATATTCACATTTTCTTTGACAGTCAACGTATGCAAAGTATGCAAATAATACAGATTCTGACAATTTCTGAGTTCCCTTCGGACTGTACCACTCTTTGAATTGAGTATAGACAACTTTGTACTGTCATGGCATTTCCTTGCCGGATCTCAACAAGAAAAGTACTTCGTTTCTTCAAGTTGCAAAATGGCTTTATATGTTGGCTTTTCAGTCATATTTGATGTGATTGTTTGATGTGAACATTCCTTTTCATAATTAGTTCATATTATAGTTATCCGTAGTTTAATCCAATATAACATAATGGAATCTAACCTCAACTCTGAGTGTATCTGATGATGAGGATGATCATCTGGAAAGCTAGGAAATTCCGTGTGTGAATTGGAGTTTCGAATTAAAGTTATCAAATTCATGTTATAACTTGGTTATTTGATTTTCTGGTATAGCTAATATACAGTTACCTTAACATGAAATAGAAGTAAATGGCTGCAATAATTTTTCAGATTTAACACTAATTAGAAACCATAATAATGATAACATCAAAACGGAACTTCACAACAAACAAAAATCGTCAGGTAGATATTTAAATTTTATTTCATATCACTCTAAAAATCAAAAGAGGAGCGTATTCATTGGATTAATATATTGAGCCATTAAACCTACCTTTCCTAATTATCGTCCAGAAATTTTAAAGAAAGTTGAAGAAACACTCATAGAAAATGGATATTCTCAAAACGTTATTAGAAACATCCAAAAACAACGATCATTAAAATATTACAACACCTTGAAATTTGAAACCAAGATAAATACTCCACAAAAAAATGTAGCATTACCATATACAAATGATTTGTCAGAAAAATTAAAATATATACTTAAAAAACAAAATATTCAATTATGTCATAAGTCATACTCGTACTACCGTACATCAATTGTATTCACACCCTTAAAATGCAAGAACCCTATTGAAAAGCAATCTCACTTGGTATGTTCTATTCCTTGTCTCAATTGTCCAAAAAAATATATCGGAATGACCACCGAATACATAGACAATCGAATAAATAATCATAAGTACACAAAAAATGCTTCAACTGAACTTCAAAAACATGAAACAAATGAAAAATATGAATTCGATTTTCAAAACACGAAAATTATTTACAAAGATCCAAGGGCGTAGGCAGGGTTTATATCAAAGGGAGGGGGCAAACCATGGTCCATGGTCGTCCAAGATGTGAAGCTTTAAGATGAAAAGAAAAGGCAAATGAAAACAAAACTTTGGGATTTTATTTAAACTAATACCATTTTTCTTGGGTTTAAACTAAATTCATCCAAAACTTTCTTCACTATGCAGTCCTGATTTTCTTTCAAAAATTTTCGATGCACACTCATCAAACACAACCCAGTGAGTCTGTCATCACCCATAGCACTTCTGAGCCAGGTTTTTACCCTCCGTATGATACAGAACGATCATTCCACGGTAGCAGTAGTGGATGGGAAAACACTTAATATTAGCAGTGCGAGCCATGTTGCAGGGAAAAAACATTAGCTTCCTCCAAAAGTGCAGCCACTCAATGTCCTTTAATTTGTCTTCTGCAAAATTTTTTTTTCCACATATTGTACCACAAATTTAATTCGGCAGAGACATCACCCAACTTATAAAATTCCATGAAAAATTCCGGATTATTTTGAAATCTTTTGAAGCCATTTTGAGCATGCTTGAAGGATGAAGATAAGTTAAAGCAAAAAAAAGGGTATTTTCATGGGAGAATCTAGAATCCAAAGACGAAGTTGAAGAATCAATATAGGGGATGATCATTGCCACTTCCAGTATTCAACTGCAGACTCAGATGGTGGATTACTTCTGGGTACTTGCTTTTGAGTGACTCGTGGTGATGGCAACTCAACCCCTACTTTCTCTGCGTTATCAAGTAATTTTTTAAATAAATCATAAGAAACATTTTCGAGATCTTGTCGATGTTCTTTGATTACATCTAAAATATCATCAATATGTTTCTCCACCATAACCAAATCCATACTTCCACATTGTAAAACGTTTACAACGAGTTCCAAAATTGCAGAATATTTTGCAATTATGTTTAAGCCTAAGATGAATATTGGTTTAGTAACTGCACAGTGCAATTAGTAGGCAGATTTTCTTGTTGCATAGTGTCCTTTGACAGATAAATGTTCTAGTGCTTTAACAATTCCAGTGAAGCTTTCTGAAAATAATTTGCTGCTCTTATATCTTTCCGACCATCTGGTCTTACAGAGCCTTAAAAGATTTGGCACCGATTTCCTACGGGCTGACGTTTCACGAAAGAATGTTATGGTTTCTTTAACCGTTGCAATTGTAATTCTTATTTCTGGTAGCTTGCTAGTATCATTGATCACAAGATTTAATCTGTGGCTGGAGCAATGGAAAAATAAAGATGCAGCGTACTTTTTTCAAGACTGGCCTGTTCACCACTTCCTTTTGCGGCCATCGTGGAACACCCGTCAAATCCGAATCCCACATAATTATCGGCGGAAAAATTTATATCTTCCTTAAAACTTTGAAATGCGGTAGTGATCATAGAAGCATCTTGACAATTCAACTCTTTGTAGCCTACAAATTCCTCCCTGATCATTTTTTGGCTTTCATAATAGAACCTTAATCCAATAGAAAGCTGCTCTTCCCCAGCTTTATCTGCTGTTTCATCAGCCATTACAGCATAAGCTTCTGCCCGTTTACAGTCTTCGATTATTTTCTCTTTGATAACTTCACCGCATGATTGTATGATCTCATTTTGAATTGTTGTTGAGGTATAGACTGCGTTTTTTTGACATTTACCTTTGATCTTTAGCCTCTCATCACCATAGTCAATCCTCAAATTTGAAACGTCAAAAAAAACTCCCTCATTTCCTACTTTTCCTCTAAGCGGCAAATCATGAATTCCCCAAAATGTTATGCATGAAATAATTGCTGACAATATTCGTTTATTTTCTTCAATCGTCTCATGGTGCCCAATTTGCAACTGGATATCAACAGGGGCATTTTCAAGAAAGGCTTTTGCAGGAGCTGTTGAAGATTTGTGGTGATGGCTGCAAACGTGCTTTCTACAATCTTCATGTACATCCTTCAACTCCATGTAAGGCATTACCATAAAACCATAAATGACCCCAAAACTCCTTTAACTGTAGCAATTCTTGGCGGAAATAAAAAACAATACAAACATAGAGCACCTTTCAAACGACATGAGTACACCAGCCATGGAGTATATGGATCTAACCAGCGATGGTTAAATTTTCTTTTCATGTGAATGGCATCAGAAACAAAACCGTAATTGGATGATAGAACCCAAGGGTTTGTTAACAATTCCTTCTTTTTCTCAGAAGGCAAGTTATTGGCGCAACTAACATAACGACCAATGTCGTTCTCATGGTAGCCATCGCGTTCTTTAGTTTGTTTAGAGGTCCCAGTTCCAGAGACAGCTTCATGTAGATTTGAGCCTCCTTCAAAGATAGATTCCGATTTTGATGTTATGACCATTTTATTTTCATCTTCATCACAATCATTGCTTCCACTCCCACTACTATCATCATGAACTTTTTTTCCACTTTAGAGACTTTTGACCTAAAAATAATAACATAATATCATTTTTGTTCTTAGTCCCTAGTATAAAAATCAGTATAAAACAAAACTACTATGTAATGATAGCTTATAATGTGGCGTGGACATACTATATCCGATGTTAATATTTTTTCTCTAGAATAGAAACACAAAATGAAATTGATAGCACGTACTGTTTGATCTTAAAATATGTGAAAATTTAAAGTTTTTATATTTAGTCCCATTTGAGATATCAGCTGTCAAAATCGGTACATTATTGTAATTTTTGTTATGATTAGATTGGAAGGCAAAGAAGTCGGTATCATAATAATGAAAAATATATAAAATTATAATAATAATGCACAAAATATTTTGCCAAAGCTAATAAACATTGTTTCACAAAGATAAAAGCAAAGAGTAAAGAGCAATTTTGTAAAGTGCTGCAATTGATTTTTTTACCAAACGTTGCGATACAAAAACGGTTGTGAATTAAAAAATTAATTTTGAACAAAAATAACATATCTACATTATAAGCTATCATTACATGGTAGTTTTGTTTTATTTGGCGCTGGTCGAGCAATCAATTTTCAAATTTTTGGTCATTTCTACTGAAATTATTTAATTTACATTTTTGTAACCAATTTCTTATATCTATATTGTCTTTTCTGTCTCTTTATTCTGTGGTAAAACTATTGTTACGGATTTTCCGTCTTGTTTCTCGTGCCTCGCTTTCTATTCGCCGTATGCAACTTTGTATCCTGCACTATGTACTGTACTGTCTGTCTTCGCGCCGGATAGGCAACTAACTTTATATACCCTTTTGAACCTAGGAATTGCCAGAACATTCTCATCGTCGGTTACCGTATATTCCTCACTTGTTTCTCGATTTTCTCGAACTCGAAAAAAACCAGTGGCGTTTCGTTACACTATAAAATATGACACTGTCGCTAGACAAGAGCTCTTACAGACCCACTCAATAGTTGTTATAAGAGTATTTATTTCGAATTCTGATGTAGGATTGTGTTTTATATGTTCCAAAATATTCCACACTAAAACTACTCATTGAGTAAATTCATTTTGATTAATTCATTGGATTAAAAATGTAGTTAAATGAAAACAAAAAAGTGACAATTTTTTTATCCAGTTTTCTCAAATATATCCGACTGTTAAGTGGTTGAATCGAACACTAAAAATTGACGTATCCTGAGAGTAAATCGAACACTCCTTTTATAAAATTCTGTTATGGGACAATTCTAGTGTGCACCAATGCATAGATCGAAAACTCTATTAATATAAATTTAGCACTATGTCAGTTTTTCAAACAGCTTTGTTTTATGCAGATGAAATATATATTAGTGACCAAGGACATGTGAATAATTTCATTTATTAGAGCCTATTGATTAATTTTAAAATGTTCATCAAAGACCACAACAACAGACAAAATATATAAAACTGATAACAAAGAAAATATGCGTAACAGAAAAATATGTATATTTTGAATTTAATTTTTTGTTTATTAAAATTTCGAAATCATTTAATTTATTTTTCGTCCGGAACGGGGGAGGCAGTTGCCCCTACCTGCCCTTCGCTGGCTACGCCTATGCAGAGGTCAAAATATTACTAAACTCAAAATTAAAGAAATTATTGCAATAAAAAAGAACCTGAAGCATTGAACGACAAGAAATACATAGAAAAATTAGGCAAAATTTATCATGACCTATTACATAATATATCCTCATATTCATATAAAATAAACCAATAATAGAATTATTATAAATTCATTGACATTATCAAACATTAGAATGATAAGCTGAGACACATTGTATTAAAAATAGTTGTCAAGGTACATACTGTTATGAATTCATAATTACATCTATTTTATATGTCACTTCTAATGTCAATTATTATCACTGTTATAAAAATTATGTATTTTAACATTTAAATTTATTTATAAACTTTTGAAAAAGTCATATACTCAAGGCGAAACGTCAAGAAAATAAACAATAGTTTTAATCTGAGCCTTATATTTACGGCAATCTGAAAATTGACATTTTGTATCAAAAAAAAAGTCTATACATATACAGTAACTTTTCATAGTTTCACATTTACATGCCGTATACAGTTTGTATTGAGTTGTGGTGGTTTTTATGTGGATGTACTTACGTCACTCGGCAAGAGCAGTTGCCTATGATCAATTCCTCTCTACTACCATAGTATTATTAAAAATCAATGTTTGTTATGTTCGTCCGAAATATTCCAACATATCACATTTTTCAGGTGAAATTCTCAAAGTCTCATTCATTGACAGAAGACAAACTCCGTTTCGGAATTTTCCAAAACAATTTACGCAAAATCGAAGAGCACAATGCTAAGTATGATAAAGGAGAAGTGTCATATTTCCTCAAAGTAACTCAATATGCGGACTGGACCTCAGAAGAATTCCAATCGATGTTAGGTGTTCAACTTGCTAGAGAACCAAAGGTGAACCCTATTAGCACATTTAAACCGGAAACTAACTTCACCAGACCAGATTCAATTGACTGGAGGCAAAAAGGTGCTGTATTGGCAATTAAGAATCAAGGACTTTGTGGATCATGCTGGGCTTTTAGTACCGTAAGTATAACGTATTTAATCTTGTTTAATGAATTAATATGTGGGTATATACGAAGACGGCTATAGAAGACAGTCCCCAATATTTGGTGGTTTTATTTTGATCGTAAGAAAATATCGAAACACGTCGATTTTTGTTCTAAAGTAGACACATTTTTACGATACAGATATCTGATCAAAATCGATGTGTTGCAGAATTTCCTCAAAGTCTAATGAGTAATGTCAAATATGTGGGTGGCCCACTTTGTTTACTGGTGATAAAGAATATTTTCAAACTCCTCCATTTCTCTGGAGATCAGGGTGTAATTTTGTCCATAACCTGTAATTTTTTGTGTCATTATTGATCTAGATCAAGAAAAATCTTGACATATTTGACAAAAGGATAAAATTTGTTTTGCTTAAACGGAAGGCATAGCAAAATGGAATTGTCGGGAGTAATACCACAAGAGCTCAGATTTAGCCAGATATTTTTTGTGGTTGTTTTCGAATACTTACTTTCATTGGCAATTTAACGAGAGCTGTTCTGGCGAAATCACGAGAGCGTAGCTCGAGAGATTTTGCCTGAACAGATCGAGTTAAATTGCCAATTAAAGAAAGAATGAGAAAACCACCGGAAAAAATATCCTGCTAAATCTGAGCTCGCGTGGTATTTGGTAAGACAATCCCATGAATAAAAAACTCAATTCAATTAAACTTTATTTAACAAACTAAATGAACAATGAGTAGAAACATAATGTTTAGAAAGAACAATTGTTGAAAATACAATTATTATATACAATTGGTCCAGTAGACATTTGCTCCATTACTGATGTAGACTTTGTTGTTGACATTGACATGGATGTTGTTGACACTGTGGCTAATTCATTATTCAAAACTTTATCTCGGAGATTTGTCACAAGATGCGAATGATGCTCATTATCAAGTTGTAGATAAGGCTTTATAGACTTCGAAGGGGAATGTCCAGTTATTTCAATTAATTCTTGTTCATTAATACCTGCCTTAGCTAAAGTTGATACGGCGCTTTAGCGAATGGTTGCTACGGTAACGTAATTTATCCGATATTTTTATCCACTTGCAAACTCTCTTCCTTCCTATTTAGCCGACAGCAAACTACGATTTTTGTATTCACAAATGGGAATTATTATACATGAATGGGATTGTCGATTTCCATAGCTTTGCACATCTATCATAATTTTCGTTGCAGTCAGTCATCCGCAAAAAAATAAAAATCCTTTTTCATCGAATCAATTTGTTAGACAACAACCGAACGAAATGTGAATTGTGAAAAATCAAATTTCCGTAAATAGCTCGTCTCGGTAGTGTGATGGTTTTACATGATATGTATATTTCCTTCTATGGTATCCTGTTACCGTTTCAATACATATTTCTAAATTGTTTGGGGGAATATTACTCATAAGATTTTACTATTGAACTTCCAGTACATTCATATTTCATAATATTCCCAGACAGGTGCTCTTGAGGGTCAGCTTGCCATTCATCGCAATCAACACATTCCTTTGAGTGAACAAGAATTAGTCGGATGTTGTTATGATAACGAGGGATGTCGTGGTGGTTGGTTGGACAAGGCCTTCGACTACGTACAACAACATGGACTAAGTTCAGAACAGCAGTATCCATACGATGGTGTAGATGAAGGTTGCAGAAACAATGTAGACAACAAAATACTTAGTCCTATCAAAGGATATGTCACAGTTTATAACAACGAAGAGTTAATAGCTGATGCAGTTGGTAAGTATGATTTATTTGAATATAAGATGTGAACATATTTGGCTTCATTATTCCTTTTTTTAACAATATTTCGATTCGATTCGATTCGATTTTTTAAGTCAGGAGAAATGCAGTTCACATCAATACTACTAGTATTTTTGGTGATCAGCGAGGTTGCACTTCTACTAATCATTTTTCAACATTCTTCTTATTGCCAATACTCTATTCAGCGTAACCAGTTACCACAGCTGCCAATTTTCATCCTACTACTCGTTCTATTTGATTTATTGTCGTCACTATTTGCCATAATGTTAGTGGCCGTATGTCGAAACGCATGTTCCGAATTAATCTTCGTTTTTTTCAGTTTCCATGACAACGAAAGATATACTGATGTCACCTCACTAATGTTACTATTACGTTTCCGCCCAACCTATCTGATATGCGAGAAAAGTATTGGTTCACCTCAAAAAAAATTGGTATCATGAATTTTTCTTGAGTTATTTTGAAAGCAGCTGAAGAACGGGATGACGTCTGGGGCTGGAAAATAATATAAATAATTCAACATGTGGCAGACTTGGTTGCAGTAGAATCAACATTTCATATGTCATGTCAAAAGCGTCTGTATAATCCAGTTTCATCGGCACAAAAAAAGGATATCGGCCGGCATATAATGTTGACGAAGCGATGGAATATATCTACTCGTATCTTACCAAGAATACTGAAGAATGTCAATTTTCGCTTGATGAGCTCATGGACCAAATTAAAGGGGAATACCGTCCAGATCAGAGAATCGTAGAAGCTAATCTTATGAATAAATATGGAGAAGGTATACTTATCATTGGAAAACATTAGCAATCGCCTGTCGTCTGCTTCCGGGATACAGGTTACAAACTTCTAGCTGACCAATGGTATGCGGCAAAACAGTTATATCCCGATGAAGAACTGCTTCATGTTGTTAAAGAAGCAGCTGCTATTATTTTGGCAGATATCCGGTCGCAGGAATATGATATTTCAAAATATCTACCATCCGACACTTTTTTGAATGACGCCAATTCGGTAGTTCTACAAAATTTGAAGTTTTTTTAGGCAAAGTAATTATAAATAAAAAGCGCGGCCCGTTTGTAAAATGGAATAGAATTTGCGAAGCATTATTACATGCTGTGATCTCTGCTGCTAGACCGGAATCATTTTTGTCGCCGTTTCTAATCGGAGTTAGTACATATTTGTAAAAATAATTCACCTCAATACTACTCATCAGTCTGCTATCATCGTTGGATTTTGAGGCGAGTTACGCAGAAAAGATAATTTTTGAAGCATCTGCTATTATGCGTCCGCAAGGACTGATTGACGAAAATGCATTTTCTCAGAATGTTTGTGATAATGCTGACCATAACGTTAACATTATCGATGGCTTAAATGCCTCTCACATGATGGGAGCAATGTAGTGTATAACCCTGATAATGCTGTATTACCCGATTAAGAAATTCAACGTTTGAAGCAAATTCCAATGGCACGGCCGGTTGGGAATGTTGGCACTGTTCCTCTCGTATTTTCCAATTAAAATCATAATACAGGCTTATAAACTATGCCAATTACAGACATGGAAGGGAATCATCCTCTTTCAAAAGGCATCGTGCCTTCTCACGATTTTCTTTGGTAGTATGGCAAGTGGTCGAGACTAAATCTACCTGGATGGAACGGCTTTATGGAAGAAGCAACAGATGAGTATTTTATGCGGTTCAAGATAATATTTGTTTCATTCATAAACTCTCCACAAAGTCATTATGACACGATATATACAAATCTGCTCTTTGCTATGGAAAAATGTGAGACGACCAACCAAAAAACATGCTTCGTTACCTTCGACGTCACCCTATGTGCGAAGGCTCAGCTCAAGAAATCGTGCAACTTGCATGTGATCCGTTTTTTGATAATAAACATATTCTGTTCCCTTTTTAGAAGGTGGCGTTGAGTACATAATGGGCGGAAAAGGATTGAAGGATATATTCAGCGGTAATATCCCGGGACTATGACAAATCGCCGACTATTATTTTCGTCATCATTCTTTTGAGATAACTTGGCATTTCGTGAAAATTTGATGAGACCATATGAACATAAATAACTCTCGACGGCTTTTAGCCCGAGGAAGTTATTCTTTGATTATTAATGTTCATATGGTCGAATTGAATTGTCTCGAAATACAAGTTGCTCCAGATAAATTAAATTGAAGAAAATAATAGTCTCTGTTTGTTATAGGAAGATTATTTGAAGAACACTGCAAAATCCTTTGCTAAAGTTCCGGTCATATTTGTCACTTTTGTTAAAGTCAAAGCAAGTCAAATATTCATAAACTTCAATATTCAATTCCATTTACTTATTGCAACTACGAAATTACTCATAAACAACTGGAATTCTGATATTATGTGTTAATTGATTATTTGAAATTGATAACGGAATTAATATGAATGGTATTTGCACCAGCTCCATAGATAAGTCCTGTTGGTGTCGCCTTTTCTGTCTTTACTAATTCGTACATATTGGGGGCGCGGGAAGGATGGAAAAGAGGTGAGAGATGTCTGCTATCAGACATCGAATACTGTTGTAAATATGATTGTATAAGTAAATGTATAGGGAATGTAGATGGTAATCTAATGCTGGTGTCAGAGTGTTGTAAGGACTTTGACGTCATGAGTGCAAACGAATGTTTAGGGTTGATGTTAGAGTGTTGTAAGGACTCTAACGTCATGAATGTTAAGGTTTAATGTTAGAGTGTTGTAAGGACTCTAACGTCATGAATGTAAAGAATGATAAGGTTTGATGTTAGAGTGTTGTAAGGACTCTAACGTCATGAATGTAGAGAAGGTTCAGGTTTGATGTTAGAGTGTTGTGAGGACTCTAACGTCATTAATGTAAAGAATGTTCAGGTTTGATGTTAGAGTGTTGTAAGGATTCTAACGTCATGAATGTAAAGAATGTTAAGGTTTGATGTTAGAGTGTTGTAAGGGCTCTAACATCATGAGTGTAACGAATGTTAAGGGTTGATGTTAGAGTGATGTAAGGACTCTAACATCACGAATGTAACGAATGAAAAAGAGTCCTAGATGTATGCTAGTTCTTGTTTTTAAAGGTACGAATGTATGCAGTATACTCTAGAAATGAACTAGAGTTGTAACGATAAGAATGTATGCAATATACTCTAGAAATAGGCTAGAGTTGTAAACAATAAGAATGTAAGTAATATAATAGGAAAGAGAGAGTAAGTGAGTAAATGAATGATTATGTTGTAGAAGAGTAAGGTTAAGGTGTAAGAGTAACAATTGAGTAAGACATGGATTAAGTTTTATGAGAGAAAGAGATGAAATAGTGAGAGATAGGAAAGGGCCAAGCGGCATTTTTTTCGGGCCTACTGGATTTATGTACCAGCGCAATTCGCCACCGGCAGAGACTTACCCGGTCAGATTGGGGCCCTCTATGTTTTCAAGTTAAAACTTTACTCTTACAAAAATTATTCAATTACAATAATTACACGTTATCATTGTTTATTGAAGTTAACAATATGAGGTCTATAATCATTCTGAAAATAAAATATGTATAATGAAGCTATGCGGTGTCCAGTAGTGCAATTCAGCATTATGACGTAGTCGATCGTCCGATGATGGTTCGATGTAACAATACCATATAAGGTCACGAATTCAACTGACGGGACATCTATCGTTTCATAACCCCTCCATCCCCAAAGAAAACTCAAGGGTGAAGCGAGGGTGGAACCACTTGAGTTGGATCGATGTTGGTAGGCTTTTTTTTATGCTGAAAAACGTTTCTTATAAGGTATCTATATTTAAATAGGAAATAACAGATTAAAAGTATGCAGATTATGGTACTTGAGCTGAAAGCAATTCGAGAAAAGGTCACAGGCATCTTGAGTTCATCAAGCGGATTTGCATTTTTTTCTTGAAGTTGCAGTTTATGAAGTTTGTCAAAGTTGATTTTCTGTAGCTGAATTTCTTGGATATTCAAAATTGGAAGTGGTACTTCTTGGATTCCTTCGAGAGCTATAGGATGTCCTTCGATAATATCTTTTTCGTTTTTGTATGTGTATTTTGTAGTAGCTATAGAGCATCTTGGCGGGATTGTTAATAAGTAGCTTCCTTGTAAGACTGAAACTCCTGATTCTTCACAATCTGTTTGTATTTTCTGTGAGTCTGGGAATATTACAATGTAATGACTTTTGTTAATTTCTTCTATTATTGGTTCGGAGACTTTCACAGCGATTTGTTGGCAATTCTCTGGCGATGATGTGACTGAGAGGAGAGATGTAATGCAGTCTTTTGTTTCTCTGGTTACTTGTAGCCTGTTGGTTTTACAGTAGTAGACGGATTGGAGATCGATGCATTCTTCTTCTTGATACTGATATTGGTTGTTGCTCATAATTAGGTAAGTAGAAGGAGGAATAATCACAAAAATATTTATATTAGGTACGGACTATAAGTGGTAGTAGGTAAATACATCTGGATGGACCAGTGGAAATTATAGTGAAAATATGATTTCATCTTTATCATAATGAATTTTAGTATTAACAATAGCATAATATTTTAATATTTGGTTTTCATTGAATGATAATTGATCATATGTGTTTGTGTTATATAAAATTTGGACTATTTCTTTAAGATCCTCACGGGAGATTACGCTTTCATGCAGAACACCTAAACTAGCAAAACTTACTGCATTTTCGATATCGTTAAGAAAGCTGGACATAGAGTCCAGATTAATTTATATTTGACTAAAAATTTCTTGAAATTCTATATAGTGTGAATAATCATAAGATGTTTCGTTGAGTGCTTTTTCCAATTCAATAATTTTGTTGGATATTAGAAGCTAATTATTTGCAATTATTGATATTGATTCATTAACGCTAACCATAAGATTTTTGTTAAGAGTTATTTGTGAATTTACTTCTCTATTGATTTTACTTTGATCATTTTACATTTCGCTAATACTTGCGTATATTTTGTTGGCATCTTCTTGGTCCCTATTGCCAGTAACGAGTTTCACTAGCGAGCCAAGATGGTTGATTATTCCTCTTTTAATTCGATTGGATGGAAATATGGAGAGTTCATTTTAACATTTATACTATTAACTTCAAATTGCAATTGTTTATAAACAAAGAATGTTCATGAATATTGTTCGTCTTATTAAATAAGTTGTTTAATGAGTAATATTGTGAACTTAGATTTGTAATTTGATTTCGGATGCGGTTTGTAGGAATATGGTGTAGAAATGTATGGAAAGCGATTTTTACCCCAGCTGGTCCTAGTTCGAAAAATAGGATGCCGGGATTACTTTTCAAGGATTTGATCTGTATCTTCTGGTTCGTCCCTGTCTGAAGAGTCAACGTCCTGTGAAGTTACATCAATTAGTATTCTTACGGGTTTAAATAGTTGTTTATGATAGTTGTTTTTGTAAGTCGTTACTGTAATATCTTTTGATGTCAAAATGTGTTCGGGTTTATATGGAGGTTTAGTTTTAGATTGTCGTTCCGATTGTTTCTTATGAAGGGTAGTGCCAGGGGGAATGTCTGGGGGATCTGTACGTTTTTCGTTTAATTTTTCGATATTTTTTTGTTTTTTGTTACTAGTGTCGGTATGTATTCTGTCATATAATTGTTTCATAGTTTCTTTATGTTCATTTAATTGAATGTTATCTGGTTGAGCTTCGTCGTCGATTTCGATGGGATCTTTTGAGTGAAGATGTCCTAGAAGAAGATCAATAGGCTTATGTTTGGTGACAGAGTGAATTGAGTTATTGTATCCCAAAATGGACAATCTCAGTTTTTCGAATGGGTTTAATTTTGGATTCGTTAGGGATAATGTTCTCATGTGTTCTAATATTGTAGAATGGAATCTTTCTACGATTGCATTGCTATTAGGATTATGTGGCAGAGTATAATGTCAGTTGATACCATATAATTTAGCAAAGCCTTTGAGAGTGGATTGAGTAATTTCTGTGCCATTATCAGATACAATGTTTTCTGGAATTTTATACGTAGAAATGAATTGTAATAATGACTGATAGATGTGAATCGCAGATAATGTTGGAATTATGTAAGCTTGTCTAAATCTACTAAAACTGTCACATACTGTCATGGTAATTGTATTGTCAAATTTAAAAGTGTCTATGTGTAACGTTTCGAGTGGTTTTCTTGGAGTTGGGGTTAGCTGAAGTTTTATTAGAGGCGGGTGTCTCTCATATTTAACTTGTTGACAAATGGAACAGTTATTGATAAAGTCTTTTACGTCGTTATTTAGTTTTGGCCAATAAAATTTGGTTTTTAGTTGGTTAGCAGTCTCGAGGATTCCCATGTGACTTGTAATGCCTTCGTGTTATTGTTTTATAAGTTTTTGTTGTTGGGATTCGATTTTAACGTCATGTAGTATAATATTTGATTTGATTAAGATGAATGCAGAGCTTTTAGAGCTCTGAGAAACTATTCTACGCATGGTTTTAAAAAGAATTCCATCGATATCGTTGTGAAAATACAAGGCGTACCGTTCCTTCGGAACAGCATAGTCTTTTAAGAATTGAATAATTTGATTTTCAAAAGAATTTTCACTCACTTGTAAGAACCATCTGGTTCTTGCAGGGTTATCGAATAATTTTTCAATTTCTTGATGAGGATTTTGATCTGTTTTGATTATTACTATTTGATTTGAAAATACATTTAATGGTTTCTCGGTTATTTCAATTCCAAGTATTGAATTTTCTAAACTAGTGTGTATTGTTTGATCGTCATTTTCGTCATTTGAATCTACTTCGGGAACGAGACCAAAGTTAGGGACATTATAATTAGTTTGATTTTGATAGTTTTGATTAAATTTTGGATATGGTTTATTCTTAAAAGTTTCGTTATTTGATTTTTGAAGGTGACGGATATTATTTTCTACTATAATAAATTGTCTACCTGTTGCAAGAGTATCGGGTTTCATAGCTCGAATTGTGGAGCCCATAGGTTCTTTCTAACCGGCCAGAAATATTTTTAAAGCATGTGTATAGTAAAAATTTTTCTTTACGGTTGCATCAGCTTGACTAGTTTCATGACAATCAACGTAATTATGAAGAGCACTCAAATTAGACATTACTCTAGTGTAAAAATTAAGAGCAGGTTCGTTAGAATTTTGTCTCAACTGATCTAGATCAAAGAGTGATCCGTTTTCTTCTCTCTGGTCGCCGAAGTGAGCTACCAGAGTGCTTTTAACTGTTTCTCAATCTTTGTTTATGCAAATACTGTAAACTTCTCTTGCGTTTTCATCTAATTTTCCTTATATTCCGAAAAATAAACTATTGTTTTGAACGCAATTGAAACTTGCGGGATTTGGATCCCAATAAGTTTTAATTAAAGTGTTACTCGTCTCTAAGAAAGACGCTAATTCGAGCGGATTACCATCAAATTTTGGTAAAATTTCTAATAACTTAATTTCAAATTTGGGAATAGACATTGTTGAATTTGATTGACTATTATTAGATTTAAAATTTTCTTCAATGCTTAAATTATTTAAAAGAGAACTAACTTCTAATACTGAATTTTCTTTTTCTTCGTCAGAAGAATTAAAATTAAAATTTGATTCCATACTAATATTGAGCTCACTGTCGCTTTCCACTATGGAATCTTCAGATGAGGAGAATGACATAGTCTAAGAAAGATAATAGGATAAATAATATGAGCAGCTTACAGTAAAATTGCGATGATTTCCATTGATCCTCGATGGACTGCACTCTCTGGATTGGCACCGTAATCTTCTCAAACGTTTATTTGCATTTTTCAGATTGTTCAAAGTTTGTAAACTTTCGCGATGAAGGTTCTTCCGAATGAACAGTAGAAACTGAAGGATAATACACAATGAGAATCCTTTTGGATCCTACTGATTGCGCCACTTTATGTTTTCAAGTTAAAACTTAACTTTTTTAAAAATTATTCAATTACAATAATTACACGTTATTAATATTTATTGAAGTTAACAATATGAAGTCTTTAATCATTCTGAAAATAAAATATGTATATTGAAGCTATGCGGTGTTCAGTAGTGCAATTCAGCATTATGACGTAGTCGATCGTCCGATGATGGTTCGATGTAACAATACCATATAAGGTCACGAATTCAGCTGACGGGACATCTATCGTTTCATAACTGGCCTAGCGACTTACGTCACGCCAAGCGTCGACTCTAGGTTAAAGCAATTGTGGTACCAGTTTGTTTTCGGAGTAACGGTCCAGGAACCTCGGGCATGTGTGAACAAAAAGTGGGGCCAAGTTATGAAGGGATGTGAATTCCATGACAGAGCATAGAAAGCTCATGTGGACATTTTCCGGTGTTTTTGTTTGAACAGAATTAATAGTGCCGAGTAAGAAGGGGAACGTTTTTCCTCGGAGAACGTGAAAACTTCAATGTAGCTTGCGCTACTCCCTTTCTACGCGGAGGAATGAATTGTCTAGTGAGGGTGATTGTAAGAGTGTAATGTTTTAATGTTTGGAACAGCGATGTGTGATTCATTAATAAGTTAACATGATCGTATGAGTACAAGTAATGTCAGCACTAATGTAGAGTAAATGTGCGAGAGACCTTTTAACTTATGAGGTGTATAAAATTTGTTTTATGTAACATAATGCTAAGAGTAAATGACGGGATCCGGCTCTGTCGCGGCGAGAATGTATTTAAAGGCTAATTATTTTTATGTGGAGAATTAATATGATTATGAGACAATGAGAGAAAGGAAAGAGAATGTTCAAGTTTATTCTAGTTCGACAAGTGTGGTACCAGTTTGTTTTACTAGTAACGGTCCAGGAACCTCGGACTTCCCAGTGTTTGATTATGGTACGAGTGATTGAGGTTGTAATGCATGTACAACGCAAGAGAGGGTACAACTAAGTTTTCAAGTGTAAGCAATAGTATGGGTATAAGTTTGATTAAGGTGAAATTATATGAGAGTGCAAGTAATAATTCATTTGTAAATGTGTTAGCATGAAAGTAAATGTAAGGTAGTGACCAGCAGTGTATAAGTATGATGAGAGAGTTTTGTCTAACTCTTTTGAGATTGTTTTTGTATATGTTTTTATGATTATAGACATTTGTCTTGAGGGGGCAAGAATGAGTTTTTTAAAATGTTTTAATTAACGTAAAGGAAAGTTATTTCTGTTCCCGTCAAGAAAAAGGAGGGTAAGATGTATTAGTATATAATGTTTTTGTCAAATCGTTTTAAAATTCAATGTATCGTCAATGTAATTTTTCAAGTAACATATGAGTAAGGGGGATGACGTTTTCTTCTAATCGTCACCCAAGTGTTTATATTCTCCAACCAAGTATCTGTTTCATCCAAGTATCTTCTTCTTTATCCAACTATCTTTTTCATCCAAGTATCTTTAGGGGTTAATAATTATCCTCTTCTTGAGGACGAAAGGTTTGGTTTTTTTGACGAGAAAGAGTTTGAGTAATGAGTGAGTGCTAACCCGCACTAAAAGAGCTTTGAGTAAGAAATGGAATGGTTTATTCGAGTGTAAAAGTTGGTTTGAGAATGAATTATGAGTTGAGAGTGTTTTAATTTGAGAGTAAGGTTTGATTCATAAGTTTTTTGTGATTTAAGAATGTAATTGAGGGTAAGTTTTTATTAAAAGTGGTTTGGTCACACCTGAAGAATGAGTGTAATGAGTAAGAGAGGGGTTATCCGTAAGGTATTATGAATGAGTCTTGTCCAGAACAGTACGTTTCTTGGCGATAATATTCTGGAGATTGTTGCATTGGTTGTGAATGATTAGGGTTCATGTTCAAAGGTCTCCATGATGTGTTTTGTTTGTGGGTGTGAGGTGTGAAGTAGAGTGTGGTGCTTGCTTCTGCGAATGGCAAAAACACCGGTAGACGAGCAATGGGTGAATGTGTGTCTGAAACCCAGACATGCTGTGCACATTTTGTTATTTATTATATATTTTTGCGGTCAAGTGTAGAGAGAGTGTTCTGAGGTGTGAGCTAGAAGGAATTTTATGACATTTTTACATAATGAGCATGTTGAAATGTTGATGGGGTTACAGCTATGAGTTGTACCACAACATAGCTGAGTAAAGGTGTCCCTTTCAAGTGAGTTGGGTAACGAGTGATTAGCGAGTGAATGTTGAGTTGAAGGCTGTGTTGCGAGAGAGTGTAGGTTGCATGGTTCATTTAATATGGAATGAAAGGAATGGGTCATGGCGACGATAGGAGTATCATTTCTCTCGACAGATCTTGTGTCAGGGTTTTGTCTAGGGGTATCATTGTCTAAATGGAGTAATGTGTGATGTCTTTTCTGACATATGGAACATGATTTAACAGATCTACAGTAAGTAACTGTGTGTGTGGAACTTAGGCACCTAGAGCACGATTTGTTTTCTTTAATGTATTTGTTCCGATCAGGAACGGAAAGCATCCCGAATTGGGAGCATGTATAAATTTTGTGGCCTATTTCCTTACAAAATAAGCATGTTGGAGATGGGTAGGGGGAACTATGATATGCACTAGACGAGGTTTGATTGCGTTGATCATTGTAATGAGGTGAATTTTGTTCGGAAAGCGAATGTTGATTTGAAAGTAATGTTTCTCTGTTGGTTGGTGTGGTCACATTAGAAGACTGGTTACGATGATGGGATGTTTCAGGTTTAGGATCTTGGGTTAACAAGTTTTCTAAGACAGTACATTTTTTCTCCAAAAAATCAAAAAAAGTATCACTAGCAATTAAATTTTGATCAGTCTCTTTTTCTTCGAGAGATCTTTTTGTATTATAATCTAATTTTGTTTTCAATATATGAACGCTTAAAGCATCAAATAATTCTTCCTTATTGATGTTTAGATTTAATAATGACTTTACGATATATCTAGCTTCGGATGTGAATGTTCTTAATTGTTGAGCAGTACATTTTGATATGTTATTACAGGCTGTCAAACGGTTAAAATAGGCAGTAACAATCTGCAGTGTATTATTGTATTTAGAATTCAGTAAATATCACGCTACATCAAAGTTGGTTTCATTTACCGGTAATTGAGAAAGTAAATTAAGCGGATCCCCTTTAAAGTATGATTTCAAATAGTAGAATTTTTCAGTTTTGGAAGTAAGCCAGATATTGCTTACTATCAATGCAATAAAAAGGTCTATGAAAGCAGTGTATTTTGTGCTATCTCCCGATAAAATCGGTATTTCTATGGAAGGTAATCTAATGTGAGTTTCACTCTGAGAATGTACAGTTGATTCATTAATTTGATTAAATTTAGAGTTTAATTGTTCGAAAGCATTCTGTAGTTTGCAGTGTAGTGAATAATATCTTTCATCAATCTGGCTCCTATCGTTAAATTCGAATTCAGGATCTACGGCTATGGTTTATATTTGGTCTTGAATCTCAGAATATTTAGAGTAATATTTCTCTAAGTTGTCTATTCGGGATTTGAAAGCATACTTGTCTGACTCGTCCAAATTTTTATGGAACCAGTTATAAATACGAGTAATTGATGCTTTGCAAGTAGCACGTTGTGTCTTTAACGAATCCATTTTGAGAATGATGTTTTAATTATTTGACATAAACGGTTAACATGAAATGTAAATCAAGGAGTCATTGACTGTTACGATGCAATTATTTAAATGGTACTGTGGATTATAACTGGTTCTCTTACACAGCAATATAGCATAATGTTATCATAGTTCGACATCAATCTTGATATGTAATTATTTGAACGACATTGTATAATCTGAATGTTTATGTTGCATAAAAATTATCAAATAATTTTTCAAATAATGTAAATGTATAATTATGAACAATCTGAGTCCAGACTTTCGTCTCCCACTGTATGTTACATATTTTTATTTTAACTGGAAATACGAAAACTTATCTCATTCATAAATACCTTCGTAATGTTTTGTCTTGTACCGGCAACTACATTTCAGCTCCAATTGTCGGATATTTTTACCCACGCAGGTCTGCTGGCCTCTAATACAGGTGGGACGTGTTGATTTCTATTTTCTGGACTCTATTGCTTCTGTTTCAGATCCGGCTTCGAAAGGACCATGTTTATTAACCCTTTTTGCACTTGGGATAATAAATGGAACGGAAGATTGTAGTTTACTTAGCTTGAAGGACATTTTAGTTATATGTAGTTCACTGTAGTATACGTAGGATTATGACGGTTTTATAAATTGAACAATTACATTACTTTCATTTGAATATATTGATCGAAGATATATATATATGCTTGAACAATCAAGAATTTCACTGATGTAGACGCGTTTTTCACTTTTGGTTATTTATCACATTATGGTAATTGTAAAAATGACGGTGTGTTCTTATGAAATTAGTACCATTATGTACTAGGTCTGACTAATGAAGAGATAAATGATAACTGGGAAGTGTTTAAAATTGTTGTATTATTCATATTTATAGGTGGGTTAGAGTAAGTGGAAAGTATACGTGTGGGTTGGTTTTTTGATGATGTCTGAGAAGGTTTGAAATTTAATAGCGAGTGAATGATACACTCGTGGGTTGGTTTTTTTTGCTGATGCCGATTGCTTGGAAATATTAAGTGGAAAATTCCTAGAACAATAATCGTCTGTATTTTTTATGTGGTAGTAATCGTTAAAATGGAATTTTGTTGATCTAAAAGAAATTAAATGTTTGAGAAATATTATATATTTCTTCATGTGGTCTGGGCAGGATATGGATTATGTTATACAGGGGAAAGTTGAAGTAAAGATTGGAGTTTATTAAATGTTTGAGAAGAATGATATATTTCTTTATATGGTCTGTGCAAGATATATGAATTATGTTATACGGGGGAAGTTAAAATAAAAATCACAGGAGAATTTGGTTGTTAAATCAAATTCGTACAGAAAAGATAAAGTTATCCCACTACTAGCAGTTAATAGCAGCATTAAAGTCGACTAAGAAATTATTCGCCTCAACCCACTAATGCTGTTTCGAAGGATGTGCATTGCTAAGAAATCCGAAGACGAAATAGAACACTACCTTAAATACGAGCTGGCCCCTTTCCTCTGTCGCTTTTTTTGAAAGCAGGAATGCGCAAAGGAGCGATGTCATCTTTATGTTCCATATTCACACCAATTTGGCGATGAATTCGAATTCGTAGATAACCAGATCAATGTAGTGGATGGGGGATATCTCCTAGACAGAGTTGTGTGACACCGAAATGATTTGTTTGGAGCGATTTGTGACAAATATGTTCGATGTGTGCTAGATCATTTTGGTTCCCACGCATTTATTGTTGTTGATTGATATCCAACTTATGGTGGCATTACAAATACAAAGCCCACAGAAAGGCTTCGTAGATCAAAAAGCACGTGTCTGCCGATGTCCTTTTTGATGAAGCAATTGTAATTCAAGTTTCACAGGAACGATATTTAGCCAATGAGAAAAATAAAGTTCGTCTCATATCGATGCTGAAGAACAAATTTGATCTGGCTTCATTAACAGTTAAACAAGATGAAGATAATGCTGATGTGCTAATTGTCAGCATTGGAATTTTATTATGCAGTGAGTCAATATGTCATTCTGTTTTTGTGGTTGGGGAAGACGTTGACCTTCCAGTACTTCTGACTGCCTTTGTACCAGCCGAAAGTTGTATCTACTTCCGTAAATCTGGAAGAAGAAATACTTTTGAGCAGATATATTCAGCAGGTAGCCTCTAATACGAAGAAGCAACCAATCACATTCTGTTTTTGCACGCCTTCAGTGGTTGTGACACTACGTCATCCCTATTCAATCAGGGAAAAACTGAATCTTGTACGCTGATAGAAAAGAAGGGAACGGTTCATGAAATACTTGAAATTTTCAACCAACAAGAAGCCACGCTAGAGGTGATTGTCAAGGCCGGAGTACGGTTTCTTATAGTTTTATATGGTGGCACCATGGATAAAGAGAGTTTGGTAGAGATTCATTTCAAACGTTTCGCCATATCCAAGCAGAAAAGCAAATTTCTTCTTGCCTCTTTGTTACATACAAAAGACGCGGCGCAACTCTACGCCATTAAGACGTACCATTAAGTATAGACTTGGTGAGGCTTAGAGAAAAATCCTGTAAACTGGGGTTGGAAGCACGGCGCTTACGTGCTCGCTCCCATAACAATGGCGGAAAAACCAGCTCCCGATTCATTATTAAAATCGGTATCTTTCAACTGGAAAAAGGGGTGTGGGAGGCGGTTGGTTGCCGGAAGGCGGTTGTATAATATAATAATTTTCGAGTGCCTTTCACTTTTTTTGTGAAAATACGAGTTTAATGATACATAAAAAGAATAATAAAATAAAACTCAACCAAAATGAAGTTTCAGCATTTCTTTTCAAATAATGTAACTTCACGGATCTGTTACTCCTAGTATCGCAGTGGTCCAAAAAAAATTCCCAAAAAAAGTGTAGAAAATTGTGTCCTCTTCAACATTGTTTAGAACAGAAGATGGCGGTTCGAACCCATGCGCCTCGATATTTCATAAGGGCCCCAAGCTTAAAAATCCATACGTACTGGACTACTATTATTTTACAGCTAGAATAGGTCCAATTTCAATATATATCAATGCCAATGGTGTCTAATTTGGAAAGGAGCATACTTGGAGGCGATATTATGAATCTGGCTGAATATTGCGAACTTCTTATTTTACTGAACACTTTTGGAGATTTCATTATTAGGAACAATATATTTCATTTCTATACATCCAAAATAATTATTCAGTATAGTGACTTGAAATGACATTATAAAAATATTTTTGCACTTTACAGCAAGTGAAGGTCCAATTTCAATATACGTCAATGCCAACAATGATTGGCAATTATACGGAGGTGGTATTTTTGATCACGCTGGATGTGACGATGAATATAATCATGCAGTTCTCATCACAGGATACGATTCCCAAGCCTGGACCATCAAAAACTCTTGGGGAACAAGCTGGGGAGAACAAGGCTATATCAGATTGGTCAGAGGTAAACGCCAATGCGGTATTACCGTTTTCCCTGTCTATCCTTTATTGTAATTGAGAAATAAAGTCATTTAATATGAATGGTTGCGTTTTATTACATCCAATATTTGAACATCATAGTCACGATTATTATCATTATTATTATTTTTATTATTATTATTATTATTATTATTATCGTTATTATGCTTCATTTATCATAGATAATGCTAACAATAAAAACAATGAAGTACATACTTAACAACCCAGATGATCAAAAAATAACCAGACAAAAAGAAAAATCGAAAAATAACGCAAAGAGCAATCTGTAAGATACAAAACACAAGCATACAAATATACAGGATGTATGCACATAACAGAACAGAACAGAACAGTATAAGTGAATAAATAAACAAACTGTACCAAAATAATACCAAAATTAAACAGAAATATGTATAGAGCAACCATGAAATGAAGTAAGATATAATACGAATAAAATATAAAATAAAACATCCACAAAATGAAATATAATAATCATAAAAAGTACTACGTAAGCAATAAAATATAAAATTAAGATAAAAAACATAAAATATTACGAGAAATGTATAGTATTTACATGCCAATGAATAAATATGAATATAAACATGCATATGAACCACTAGATTTCAGTAGGATTACTTTTAATGAATGTAATCAATAATTTTTCAAACATTTTTACGCTTTGACTAACTTGTGTGTAATGCGGTAGATCATTAAATTGTACAACACCTTTGGGGAATAAATTCTTCATCGAACTTCCTTTAATGGTTGTTTTCACATAAAAATTAATTGACTTTGCTGATCTTGTATTCTTAGTATGGAGATATTTGTGAGGTTGGAACTAGCTCACAATGTAAATATTGCGGTAAGAGATTATTGATAATTTTGAAGATGAAAATCATTGCTTGTACATACAGATACTTCTCAACTTTTAACCAATTTTAACAGTCATCAATTCCACACTAGTATACCTATTGCATCCCAGAACTACTCTCATCGTCTTGTTTTGAATAATTTGTAATCCTTCATAACTAGCTCTAGAACAACCTGTATAAATTAGTGAAAAACAGTAATGAAAATGTGGTAGAATTGATGTATTGTAAACCAAAAGCCAAGTATGCATTGACAGAAATGGTGAAATTCTTTTCAAAAAATCAATTTTTTTCCTAATCTTTCTACATATGTAATCTATGTGACTATGAAATTTTAGTTCATGGTCCATAATAAAACTTAAATATTTTATTTCATGTATACTCTCTAGGTCCTGATCATTTATCTTAACACTCGAATCAAGGTTTAAACATTTAGCACGAATTAACTGCTTCAAGCACTAAATTCTATTTTTAAAAAACTCTATTTTCAAGTTACAATTATATTCTCTGACAATTATTACGTTTACTTCAAACTCAAATTAACAACAACAACAAAAAACTATGTTTTTATGTCCTCGGTTCCGCACTCTGCTGACTTGGCGTTTACACTGCGATGTCATCAGGATGCGTTGAGGTAATTTCTTCCCCCGAAGCTCCAACTCATGAGGGTAGACGAGGGAGTTGGACTACTGGAACTTGGATACTTGAACTGGAATCTGGATTATTCTTAGGGCGGAATTTCTTGTAGACTATGGTGGCTATTACTCCAATTATCAGAGTATACAATAATATTGTCTATTAATAAAATACTTCTCCATAAGTAAACAATAATATATTCTAATAGTCATGTGCTCCGATTATTTTAACATTCAGTGTGGATAATTCAAATTGTTTTAATAAATTGGTTGGATTCTGTAGAAACTGTAAGTGATCAAGTTTTACTTTACTTCTGATTATCAACTGTACAGCCGAATACAACCTAATATTCCATTATTATCAGTAAACAAACCTTACTTATAGCAGATTCAAGTGACTGGCTTATCGGACTGCCAGGGCCGTACTTAATTATTTTATTACTTCGTGTTTTGTGAAAATTTCAAAATCTATACCAACAACTATTCTCAATCATTGACCTTATCTCAAGACCAATCTCGTACCCCCAATACCTACTCCTCAGCCGTATCAAAACAACAATTTCCCTCAAAAGAACAGGCAATAGTTTTCAGTACTTTAGAAAACACTCAATTACAAGATTATCTAATTCCACTAGAAACCATAATCCAACCAAAAAATATCATTTTTTCCTCTCGATTGTCCCATAATCGTATATGTATGTACCTATGTAGTAAACAGTTGGTGGATGACTTCATAAATAATCTTGGATACATAAAAGTACAGGGAGAAATAGTTAGGGCCAGAAGACTAATAACACCTGCTGAAAGACTCATTCTGTCGAACGTATGTCCTACAATACCGCATAATATATTAATAGACCAATTAATAAACATCGGACTGAATCCTGTTTCTCACCTGACATGTTTAAGAATCAGTTCCTCTCTACCAGAGTATAGCCATATTCTTAGTTTTCGGAGGCAAATCTACATCAGTCCTCACAATTTATCGCTACCAGAATCGTTTACAGTAGACTTTGAAAATACGACATACCGAATTTTTCTATCTCAAGATGGTATGGTATGTTACAATTGTAAAAAACCTGGTCACATAGTATCTCACCTAACCTAACCCAAAACATCTCTACCGCAAATTCAACCTACAGGCAGCTCCAACTTACCAATTAGCGCAAATACATTTAATTATGTTCCGACAAAAACCGTTATCACGCAAAATGTAATACCAGCTTCCCCAGTGGACTCAAATTCAACCACAAAAGATGCGGCTACCTCTAACGCCACGCCGGTTGCATCTACTAACAGGGATGCACCAGAAGAAGCCAACAACAGCTCCAACAAAACAAAGCGCAATATAAACGAAGTAATTACACCTGAAGCAGACACAGCTGGAAACGATCAAAACTCATTTCCTTCATCGAGAAACAAACAAAAATTAAAGAAAAAGAAAACCATTATGTCAACACCCAGTCTTACATCAGATATCACAATGCAGTTACTTGAACCGGCCAAAAATTTTATTGATAATCAATCTCCTCCATTCGTTATCGATTATGATCAACTTGCGTTACTCATAACCAATGTTAGTGGCTCTACAGATCCCATCAGTATGATCGAAGAATATACAACAGATTACCTAGCCCTGACCCATACGCTCTCTCAAATTCACCCCCACTTAAAAGATATATTTATGAAGACTCGATTTACTAACTTGAAAAAGAAAATTTTCAAGTTCCTGGGTAACGATACTTCAGAGTGTGATAGTGACATATCCCAAAGTAGTCAGCAAATTATATAATGTCAATACTTCAGTGGAACATCGACGGATTTTTTCATCGCCTTGCTATGCTACAAATCCTAATTGGGGAGCACGCCCCCGATATTATATTTCTACAAGAAACTAATCTTAAACATCAAAATACTTATAATTCAAAGATATTCGACTGTTCTCGCAAGGACCGAATAAGTTATATTAATTTCACTTCCGGCGGAGTAGCTACTCTAGTAGGCATTGGAGGCAAAACCATTTCCTGTCACTAGCAACTTAGAAGCTGTCGTTGTCAATATCAACTAACCTAGCACATATTTCATATGCAACATTTATTTACCCTCAAGTTATCCAGTCTCCTATAACGACATAAAAGATCTACTCATGCAAATACCACATCCACGCATAATTATGGGCGATTTTAATGGCCATAACATAATATGGGGCTCGCTATATACAGACACAAGAAACAAAATTGTGGAACAAGTAATCTCGGATCTTCAACTGAATTTTCTCAATAATGGAATCTCAACTAGATTCAACATCAACACCGGGGACTCAACTGCAATCGATCTAACCCTTTGCGATCCTTCGTTAACACCTCGCCTATCCTGGGAAGTCCTGAACTTTACCTATGGTAGTGACCATCAATCTCCGGATCTTTTTCTGCCAAAATGAAAAATAGACTCTGCTAACTGGTCCGATTTTGCTGAGCATATTCAAGTCGCTATCTCAAACTATAAACTATCTGAAAACATCGATGAATCATTATCAAATTTTAACGATATAAGTCTGAGCAGTGCTGAACTGTTTATAAGGCAAAACAAAAAGGACAAAATTGAATCACGTTCTTGTACCTTGGTGGAATCCAGAATGTGAAGCAGCAATTCGTGCAAGCAAAGCAGCTTTGAATAAATATAAAAGACACAAGACAGTTGAAAACAAGATAGATTTCAAGAAACATAAAGCCAAGGCTCACCTCACAACAAAACTCGCGAAGAAAAACTCCTGGTTTCAATATATCTCAAACATAAATAATTCTACTCCTATCAGTGAAGTGTGGACAAGTGTAAGAAAAATTTTGGGCTTGAATTATAAGACAGTAATAACTAGTCTAAAATTCAACAACACAGTCACAACATCTGCAAGTGAAATGGCTAACATTAGCCAGTATTTACAAGCAAATGTCTTCGATCGAAAACTACAACATCACTTTTCTCGATAATAAATGAGCTGCAGAAAACTCGAATCTGTCACTGGATGGAAATGAACATACTGCTTCAAACATGAGCTTCACAAAAACTGAATTGGATAACGCCCTTATTAATGTAAAAAATTCCAGTCCAGGACCAGATGATATCCCAGTCGTATTTTTGAAACATCTTCCCGACATAGCAAAAACAACGCTCCTGAAACTGATTAACTGCATTTGAAAACAACACCAGTGTCCATCAATCTGGTCCCAATCCATTAACATGCTCAACCAGCAAACTGATGGAGAAAATGGTCAATGGCAGACTTACGTGGACTTTAGAGAAGGCAAACCATTTAATATCCGAGCAAAATGGTTTCAGACAAAATCGTTCAGGGATTGACAACATCCTGGATTTAGAAAGTGACATTCATGAAGATCTATCGACAAAACAAACCTGTATTGCAATATTCTTCGATCTTAAAAAAGCTTTCAATACTTCCTGGAAACTTATTATTCTAAAGCAACTGCACATGTGGAACATTCGGGGAAGTTTTTTGAAATTCATCAGTAATTTTATGAAGAACCGATCTTTTCGTGTAAGAGTCCATAGCTCTTACTCTGCAGATCAGATAGAAGATAATGGGACACCACAAAGATCCATTATCAGCCCCACATTATTCCTAGTGGCCATAAACAATATCATCAAGGGCTTGTCGAAACCCTTGAAGGCACGCGTGTATGCAGATGATCTTGTTGTATATATTAAAGGAAAAAATACTTCCCTCATTACGAATATTTTGCAAAAGTTTTTAACGCAACTCGAACAATGGTCCTTGAATACAGGTTTTGAAATCTCTTCATCAAAAAACACGGCCATGTTCTTTTCAAAAGAAGTCTAGACGTTTATCCAACATTACAATTATATGGTGAAAATTTATCGTTCAGATCGTCGGTAAAATTCCTGGGAATGTGGTTCGACGAAAAGCTTACATGGAAGGAACATATTAAACAAACGGCCCGTTCTTGTAACAAGCGACTAAATCTAATGAAGACATTAGCTAATAAATGTTGGGGATCTGATTACAATACACACTTACTATTTATAAAACATTAATCAAGTCAAAAATAGACTACGGTTCCATTGCATACGCTTCGGCTTCCAATACAACTCTAAAGTTACTGGACACTGTGCACAACAATGGCCTCTGAATTGCACTAGGAGCTTTCAGAAAAACTCCCGTTGAAGCTATATATTGCGAAACTGGTGAGCCACCTCTGCTTTACAGAAGAATGTTCTTAACTCTCTCACACGCCACATCTATAGCGTCGAATAGAAACAAACCTCCCTACACCAGTGCCTTCACCAAAAAATATACTAACTACTTCAACAACAAACCGCATACACCTAAACCTTATTATGAGAGAATACGTACATATCTCCAGTATTTAGACATCCAATTTCCAGAATTATTTACAATAGATCTAGATCACCCTCCTCCCTGGACCATCAACGTCCCCACCATTAACACTAGTTTGAGCAGATTTAATAAACAGGAAGTATGCCCAGCCGTCTTTAAAACTAACCTTAAATTAATATTGGAAGATTATCAGGATTTCATCAAAATATACACAGACGCATCTAAATGTGAAATGGGAGTCGGAGCAGCAATTGTAACAACCAATCTTAGTCTGCAATTTAAACTTACTCCAACCCTGAGTATTTTCTCAGCCGAAGGTTTTGCGCTCTATAAAGCCCACCAACACATATATTTTTGCAACATACCAAAAGCGTTAATTATTACTGACTCTTTCAGTTCTTTGTTGAACTTGAAACAGATCTATCCCCAAAACCCTATTGAGAAAATGATAAAATTAGAACTGCTGCAGGCTCAAGAAAACTCCAGATGCGTCAACTTCATATGGATCCCATCCCACATCGGCAACGAAGGCAACGAAAAAGCAGACATTTGTGCCCGTAGTGCTATTTCTAATGACGAACCAGAATCGGAGTGTCGAAGTGTTGCTAGTGATCTCAAGGTATTTATTAAAAATAAAGTTTTGTGTAAGTGGAACCGGGACTGGGAAAGTTCTCAGTCGAAATCACGGCAAATCAAAAGTGACGTTTCTCCATGTCAGTTTAAAAGTAGCGATCGACGTACGCAAGTGATTCTTACACGCCTACGATTGGGCCATACCATGTATACCCACTCCTACCTTTTTTCAAACGACGATCCACCAAAATGCACTCTGTGCAATGTAATAGATAGTGTAAAACATTTTCTGGTCGAACGTCCCAGATTTCATAATCAACGTAGCATGCATAACATTCCTACCGATTTGAAGAAACTCATTGGAAATTTCTGCGATCACCGGCTCGTAATTGTCTATCTAAAATCGACTAATTTGTTTTATGAAATATAAAATTTTCGAATGTACCGTCGCTAATCACCTTCGGGTGGATGTGACTCTTCTAAATAAAAAAAAAGAATATTGTCCAAACACTAGGAGTATAGGAAATTTCGTTATCGAACTGAGCTTGTTCTAGTGACAGATGACGTATAGCTTCTGGGTAGTGTTCAAGGCTTATATCTTCTAAGTTTATTTCTGATGTTAATATCGGTAACGTATCATTCTCAAAACTTATTTCTGGGAATAATATTGGTTGTCCTTGAATAACACTTTCTTTGTTTATGATGGTTTCTATATCAGTTTTGATTTTACATCCTAAGGGAACTTCCATGATATATGTACCCTTGAGTTGTTTTACTTCATGCTGATCTTAACGTATTACCCTTTTTTTCTGGGATTATCGCTAACCAATTATTTGTGTCTCCTAGATTGTGGAATCTTGATTCTGTGAGGGTGATGAGGAATTGTTTGCATTCTGACGTGTCCGCTGCGTTGAAAATCTTCACTTCACAAGGTGGATGCGATTCTATTTCTTTGGGCGTCTGATTCTCACATAAGTAGTATTGAGGTGAAACTTTGGTGCATGGGTCATTACGAAGGATGAATAATTTCTAACATATTCATAATTTGATTCATAATATCTTTAATGGAAATCAAGTTCTCTCTATCATCTACGGAGTTAACCATTTTGATAACTTCATATATTTTTGATTCCAATAAATTCTCATTATGTTTGATTTTCTCAATTGTCTGGTTAAAATTTGTGCTATAGTTGATTGAAAGTGAAATTTGAGATTTTAATGTCGAGGCAATTGTCTCTTGATTTTTTTGTAAATTATTAATTAAATTTTTATATCTTTCACCGTCTTCTCAATCTAGATTACCTGATATTGATTTGAAGATTGAAATTAAGCCATTAATTAGACCCCTTCTTACTCGTTTTTGATGTGGTAGTATATTTAAAATTTTATATTCTACCTTTTCTTCAATATATTCTAATACTTTCATATCGTTTGAAACGTCCCAAGAATAGTTTTTGTTCGTGCATATTACTTTTATTATATATCGTGATTTTCGATGTAGTTTTTCTATTTCCGAGATAATTGAGGTTAAATCGTAATGATGTATCATCTTATGGGAATATTCTTCTATCCTAGCGGTTCCTAACCTAAATTATTGTCCAATGGGTTTATATTTATTTGTTCCCGAAGCCCGAGCGTAATGGGAAACCTGTAAAAATGTTTTAAAATAAGTATGTACTAACTGTTTTTCTTTGTTCATTTATATCAATCATTTCTGCTGATTTCGGAAATCTATTCGCAGTTTTAGGTCGCCGATTATCTTTTATATAAGTTTTATCACCGATTTTGAAAGTATCTGGTTTGTCTCTATTCTCATTAATTTTTAGAATTACGTTTTGTTTTTGTCTGGGCAAAGCTTCATTAATTTTAGAATACAATTCGCGAGTTATTTCTTTATGTTCGTTTATAAAATTACTTGTTAAAATCATATCCATATTTAAATCAAATGGATTTTCGGCATCTAAATGACCGTTAATTATGTCTATGGGTTTGAATTTGGTTGATGAGTGCATATTATATGCTAAAATAACATATTTCATTTTAACTTGTATAGGTGTTTTCAAAAAACCTCTGGCATTAAGTAATCTGATATGTTCGTTAAATGTGGAGTGAACTCTTTCTACAGGCGAATTAGATTGGGGGTGATTTGGAGAACAAAAGTGGATTTTTATCTTATGTAGAGCTAACAATTGAGAGATTACCGAATTTTTGAATTACGTACCGTTATCCGTAATTATTTGTTTAGGGACACCATGATGAGAGAAAAAGGTCACCAGGTGATTCGGTATATCTGTTGAATTTACTGAATTCAGATGATAAGCTTGAGCAAACTTAGAAAATGTGTCGATTATAGTGAGAAATTTAGTTTTTTCTATTGTATATGTATCCATATGAAATATTTCGAATGGTTCATTTGCTGTAGGTGTAATATTCATTTGGATTTTAATAGGGTTCCTTTCATATTTGCATTGTTGGCAAATTTCACAATTATTTTTATGAGTTTGAACTGATTGTTTTAAATTCGGCCGATAATAAATCTTTTTGATTCTATTAAGTGTTTCGTCGATTCCACTATGGTTGCTTTTTGATTCGTGATAATTTTGTATTATTTCGGCTATTTCGGCTTTACTTGTTACATCTATTAACCTTTCCGTACATCTACGAATTTTTAATGACGGCCACTTAAAATTTTTCCTTACAACTTCGCAAAACGGCTCAACCATTTCAGTTTTTACAAAATACAAGTATACAAGTAATATGATACCCCGGGGGAAATATATTCTTTTATGAAATTAATTATATCGTTTTCGAAGTTATTGTCTGACATTTGTACCGTTATTCTCTGCTTATTTTCAAATAATTTCGTAATTATTGGTTTTGATGGTGATTGATAAACAGATTGTATAATTTGGTTTTGACCATAAATAACAGGTGTTTCGCTGATAGGAATGCCAACTACGGGATTTTCCTCCGCATTTGAGTGAATAGTTTGTCCTTCGTTTTCTTGTTCTATGTCAGAGTCTGGGTGAACTATGATTGAAATATTGTCCATGTCCAGACTAGGAGATTTTGACGTGGTAACAGTTATCGGCTTAAAAATATCTTCAATATCCGGTGTAATTAATTCGTCTCTGTTATTTTCAACTTCTTCTGTGATAATATCTATTTCGTCCTAAATGTCGCTTTGTGTTTCTTTTGCGTGAATTTCAATTCGGCTCAGATTGTCGGCATGAGCTATTAACGATCCCTTCCGATAAATTATAGTGTAGTCGTATTCTTCAAGTTTAATTCTCCACCTTAAGAGTTTTGAATTGGGATCTTTTAACGAAAACAACCATTGTAATGGTTTGTGGTCAGTTATTATGGAAAATTTACATCCATATAAATATAGTCTGAAATATTTAGTAGCCCAAACAATACACAACAATTCTCTTTCAATCATAGAGTAATTCCTTTCAGAATCATTTATCGTTCTCAATGCATATGCGACCGGTAAGTCCTTACCGATTTGTCCCTGCGATAGGACAGCTTCCAATGCTACATTACTGGCGTCGGTTGTTAAATTGAACGCTTTTGAGAAGTCGGGGTATTGTAATATGGGCTCGTTCGTCAGTAACTGTTTACAGGTTTGAAGACTATTTAAAAATTCTGCATTATGCTCAATTTTTGCACATTTTTTTAGACACTGAGTCAATGGTTCAGTTATTTTTGCGGAATTAATGATAAATCGTCTATAATAACCCACTAAACCAAGAAATCCTTTTATTTGTTTTGTGGTTTTTGGTAACGGGTATTCTTTTATTGCCTTAATTTTGTCCGCATTAGGTCGAACACCTTCCGGAGTTACGACGTGTCCAAGATAGGCCACTTCCTTACTCAAAAATTCAGATTTGTTCAGTTGTATTTTAAAGTTGGCTTCTCTTAATCTTTCAAATAGGGCCTTAAGTCTTTCTAGATGTTCTTGAAGTGACGTGGAAAAAAATATAATGTCATCAAGGTAGACTAAACATTTCTCATTTTGGATGCCTCTTAGTATGTTATCCATGACGCGTTGAAACGTTGATGGACCGTTTTTTAGACCGAAGGGAAGTGTCAGGAATTTCCAATAACCTTGTTCTGTACTAAACGCCGTCTTTTCTCTGTCAGCTTCATTCATTTCGGTTTGATGATATCCGCTGGCCAAATCGGGAGTAGTAAAATACTGGCTTTTGCCGAGTATATCTAATAAATCAGTTATATTTGGGAGAGGATATTTATAATCTATCGTCTTTTCGTTTAACTCACGATAGTCGATCACTACGCGAAATTTTTGTTTGCCTGATGCATCCTTTCGTTTCGGTACCATCCAAATATTACTCGACCATCGGCTATTGCTCGGTTTAATTATATTTTGATTGAGCATACTCTGAATTTGATTTTTCACTTCTTGTCTATAGATAAATGGGTAACGATATGATTTTGAATGAATTGGCACCTCGTCCGTAGTTTTAATACAATGTTTAATTTTACTTGTAAAAATTAAATGCTCATTTTCTCTGTAAAAAATATCTGAATATTTACAACATAAATTTAAAATTGCATCCTTTCCTTCTTTATTCAGATGGTCGGTCCGAATCTGAGATAAATCCATTCGCATTTATCCGAATCATCAAAATAATGCATGTTGAACTCTGGGATATTGTCGACATCAAATTTTTATACTGTCAACGGTTCCGAGAAATCAAGTATTAAGAAGCTTGTAGTGTTGTTTATTATTGTTGTAATAGCAAGACCATCACGAGCAACCGTCAGACATTCTGGAATTTCGCAGTTTTTTATCTTCTGATAAGGAATTACAATCTCGCCGTTTTTTATTGTAGTTTTTACTCGAATTACTACCTCTGTACGAGATACTATATTAATTACATGTGTATTATTCGAGTTACTAATTTTTTGCAATTTGAGCTCTATTTTTGCATGAGGTGTAATTAGACATGCATTATTGAAATCTATTGAAGCTTTCAGTAATTTGAGATTATCTAATCCTATCAAACCATTGAAAATATTATGAAACTTAAATAAATGAAATTTTAATAAGTGTTTATTAGTCAATCGAAAAATTTCGGACGCTACACTATTTTTATGAGATGATTTTTGGAATACAGTGGATACAATAAATGGGCCATATTTAATTTAATTTGGAAATAATTTCTTAGCAATATCTGGATCTAAAAATGATTTTGTCGACCCAGAATCGACAAGAAGTTTAATGTTATATTCTGGAAAAGTTATATATGCTAATTCACTACAATCTACGTTATTTAACGAAATGGTAAGAGGTGTCAAATCTCCGGCATTTGATCGGAGGTGTTATGAAAATTTTCAATTGTATCAAGATTTACTTTATGAGTTGTTCCATTAATTTCAATTTCCTCGCAAAAGTTTCTATTAGTATTTTCTATTTAAGTATTTTATAATTCTTCGGCTATATAGTTTTGTTGCGGTCTTTTGTTGGTGTCGGTTTTGGAAATGTTCTATTTGGATTTGGTTTGAAAACATTTTCTACTGATGTATTTCGGAAAGTTCGTGCATTGGAGGAAACATTTTGGTTCGGAACATTTTGTCTAAATTGAATTGCACCTGTTGGGAATTGATTATTGTTTCTATTAAAGTTTTGATTTGAAAAGGAATTTCTATTTTGTGATACATACCTACTGAGGGTTATTGTTATTACGATTTGGAACATTTTGCTGAAATGATCTGTTTGTTGAATTATTTGGTTTAAATTGATTTTTATTTGTTGAATTTTGAAAATAGTGAGTATTTTCTTCCTCAGTCACAAATTGTAATGCTACAGCCAAATTTTCAGGCCGCATACATCGAATTGTAGTGCCTAAAGCTTCCCTTAGTCCACAAAGAAATGTTTTGAGTGCTAGATCATTGTATAATTTTTTCTTTAAATCCCTTAAAGCTTGTATATTTTCGTAAATTTCTACATAACTGCATAATAAATTCAAAATCTTCAAAATTCTGTCATAGAAATTTTGGGCTTTTTCATTAGGCATGTGCCTCATTACTACCAAGTCTCTATTCAAACAAGTTCATCCCGTTGATCTGCAAAATTTTGTCTTAAGACAGATTTCAACTGATCCCAAGTATCGACATTTTTAATATTAACTACAGTTCTTGCACTACTTACTAATTTACTTATTATAGACTGCAACAAGTATACATTATGAAAATTATTTGGGTTTACCCTATCATAAAAATTAATAATAAGACTATCACAAACTGATAAAAATTGATTTAAGTCATTCGGATTTCCATCGAATTGTGGAATACATTTCAAATATTCAGATTTATAATTTTCTGCCATTATATTATTACTTTGGTTGTTGTCAATATTAATAGTATTTGAGCTTGTATTCGTCACCGAAGAGTCAATTAAAAAGTTATCAATAGACAAATTTTGTAAACTATTTGTTAAAATTTCAAGTATATCAGACATAAATTGCACTTACAGTAAATAAATGACTCTCAGCATTCCAATTATGAGGTAGAGGTCCGGTTCAGCAATTTTGTCTTCACCGAAACACTGGTCCCTCGCAGAAGTGGACGATATGATTCCAATTCCCAAACTTCTTCACTTAAGGTTCACTTTTTAACGTATCCGTTGGCGTCACCACTACTGAAAGTTTATACGGTTCGATATCGGGCTAATCGTCGACACGAAATTGGTTTGTTCGATACAAATCAATCCCACGATATCCTACTGACTGCGCCAATTAACTGCTTCAAGCACTAAATTCTATTTTTAAAAAGCTTTATTTTCAAGTTACAATTATATTCTCTGACAATTATTACCTTTACTTCAAATTCAAATTAACAACAACAACAAAAAACTATCTACAACTGTTTTTATGTCCTCGGTTACGCACTCTGCTGACTTGGCGTTTACACTGCGATGTCATCATGATGCATTGAGGTGATTTACGCAACACAGTAACATCAATGAACATAAATTTATATTTGGATTCATTTACTTTTACTTTATTGATCTTAAATATGTCAGATATTTTTTTCAATTCTGAATTGACTGTTTGTACTACTTCAACAAAATTATCCCCGTAATAGTAAATGAGGGTGTCATCCGCAAAAAGATGGATTTTACATTCCTGTAGTACTGTAATGAATACGAATACCAAATAGAAAGTTTAGATTAGTAACTTTCAGAACACACGGTAAAACATATTTTATTCCAAATAAAAGTAGAATGCGACCCACGTTTTGTTTAGAAAAATGATACAAAACCATAAAAGCTTTGAAACAACTTAAACATTTTACTAGGTCAAAATGAAATCATTGTTTTGTAAACAACTAGTTAATAACGTAAAATTTAGGCCGCTGCAAAACAAAAAATTTGATTTTGCAATGCAACAAAAAAACCCCAAACCAATTCTCCGTTGTGTCAGGGCGTGAAAGGGATACTTAGCTATCCTTGACGGTGAACACTGTCTCCCTTCGTGACACAAAACGGGAAGACTCGCCCTCTACGCTAAGTTTTCAGCATATCACGATACCGGTTACTGGCACTACCCGCGGTTGCTTAAAAGATAGTGAAGATAGGCAGTAGCAAGGCCGGAGAAAGGAAGTTTTCCAACGCAGTAAGTTTTTAAACAAGTTGATAGTTAAATCTTGGTTTTTTATGTGACATTTATTCGTTTTATCATTTTGCGCTGGTTCTGAACTTGGTATTTATAAATTCACTGTTTTACATAGGGAGTAGCTATAACCAAATATATTTATTTTATTGTCTGTTCTTTCACGCAAACTGGACAACTTGGCCGCATTCAGTTAAATATTGAATGTTCAGGCTCACAATTTTGGCACACCTCGTTCTGTAGGATATGAATTTATCCTGTGTGATGATATAATAAGATTTCACAGGGTACCGCCAACAAGAGTTAGGTTTCTAATTATTTTATTATTATTTTGTTGCGGCACATAATTCGCTTCCACCTCGTAGGTAGGATATGAATAAGAGTTAAAACAAGGTTAATTTGTACTTAGTATCGAAGGGCCGGAGCGTATGATTTTCTTTTTCCTCTTGTTCTCAGCGAACTTTTGCTACGATAAATAATTTTAAATTGTTTTTTTTTGTTTAGACGTTAGTAGGAATTTCTTTCAGATTGAGTAAAATAAATAAACATTGTAGGTGATTCAAAGACCTGCAAATTTTGCACCTCGAAACTCACGCATTGAAACGGGAGTGTCGATAAATAATTATTGTTCATAGACCAGCAGAATTAGTTTACGACTTTACTCTCACTTTTTGTTGATGTCAAGGGCAATGACACGAAACCACAGGAGTTTCGCATAGTATTGCGTTCAAGAGTAAATGAATATAATTTTTTGCGCCTCGAGACAGGTGAATATCGAGCTAAGGGCCAAATCATAGGCCCCTCACGCCCGTTGAAATTCTAAAACTATAAGGGGGTAATTTCTTTGTTCAATCTCAGAGCGAGGATTATATTATAATTGTTTTATTGATAGTCATATGTTGTACAGGGAAAGACGTAGGATGTACAATTTATGAATAAGTGTATAGGTAATTTTTATACCGGGGGAATTCAATAATATGTGTTGATGTTGGACTTTTGATTTATGTATATTTAGATACAGAGGAAGATATTATTATATTTTTTTGATATAACTTTGTGGTTCTCCCATACTTTATTTATCATCCCCACCCGAATTTTTTCTAGAGTGTGTATTAACATTGGATACGAGACCGAACCGAGAGAACAATCCTATCCTGGCGAAGGAAATCAAACCGTTTTAAGTCCAGGCGTTCCCAGCTCAAATCGGACTGGGGGTTGCCTTACCACGCTCGGCTACAAATACAAAGGTAAAAAGGTATTGTTTAAAGAAAAGGTATTGGAGTGGTGACAGCGGTGACACGTTAGGGTCTAGCACTTATTACACTGGTGACAGCGTTTTTTTACTAAACATCTCAGTTGAAGAAAGTTAGAGCTGTACATCCTGGTAACAGCATTCATTACACTCGGAGCTTATTTCATTACAGTACATTGCCCAAGTCATTTATATATAATATGAAAAGTAGGGGCCCAATAACACTACCTAGTGAAACACCAATATTGTTTAATTCCGGATCCGCTGCTGAATTGTTAAATGTGGTTATATGATATCTGTTTCTCAAATAATGCTGAATCCAGGAATAAACTACTCCACTGAAGCCATATTCTCTCAATTTCAACAATAATATGTCGATCTATTGTTTCAAAAGCTCTTCTGAGATCAATAAAAACTGAACAAATTCCTACTCCCGGCCTATCTAGAATATTTTTCAGGTCAGATATAACCAGTTGGAGTGCTGTCTCACAAGAATGGGAATTACGAAATCCAGATTGATAACTGTGTAATATCTTATTAACAGAAATTAATTTCCTCACTTGATCATACACTACTAGTTCCAGTAATTTCTCACAAAAAGGCAGCATATTGATTGGCCTTAACTGATCATCTTTGTTTGTATCTAATACTTTGGGATTAGGAACTGTTGTTGAAGTTTTAGCTCATTGAGGAACTATGCCCTTATTCAAACTCAAATTTATCATATTAAGCAAAGGATAGCCTATCACGTGAAACAAGTTCTTAATAACATCAAGACCTAATTCATCTGTACGGTTTTTCTTTTTTCGGGATTTTATTATTTCAAGTAGCTGTCTAATGTTAATTAATTCGAAATATTCAATTTTTGAACCGTTTAAAGGGGCCGATTGCAAAACAACATTGGTACCGGAATCAGGAACTATTATCATGTTATCCACAATATCGCAAACACTATTTATATAATATTGATTTAAAACATTGGCCAAGTTGTCAGTGTGAACGATTCCATTACAGCCTATGCTGTGAATCTCTGTCTTACTAGCTTTCGTTCTGACAATTGTTTTTAGGAGCTTCCACATTAGTTTTCAATTGCCTATATTCATATCTATATTTCTCTCGTATTACCGTATTTTCGACCTTTCCAATACCTTGACACATGAATTTCTCTTTTCATTAGAACAATTCCAATCGTCTATCGCATTAGTTAATGAAAATCTTCTATACGTTATGTTTTTATCTTTAATAGCATTATAACAATCAGTATTAAACCATGCATTACCCTTATTTTCAATATTTACGATTCTACTAGCAGCTACCGAGTACATTACCGATAATATATTATTTGAGGAAATTTCAGCCATAACAACATCAACCAAAGAATAACTGTAATTATTACCGAGCAACTACTATGGTTATAGTAATAATCATCAAACCATTTAAAGAAATGTTCAAAGAAAATATCGAGATCACCATTTAGTGATCCATAAAAACCTGTTATATCTTGAGAAATATTATTTATGTTTATATCTAGAGATAGAAGCCAAAAATTCATATCCACAACAACTGTTTAACAACAATTAGAGATTCGATAACCGGTCGTTACAAAAATTACCACTCCCCCTGTATACCGACTGCTCCAGTCACATCTTAAGATTTTGTACCCGTCAATTAATGATTCAGACATTTTAAAATCTTCAGTTATACATGTTTCTGTTTGGCAGAGAATTAGTGGTTCATATTTATTCACATACGCAATTGTCTCATTACGATGTTTATAGAGACTTTCAACGTTGGTACATGACAATAAGAGCTTATTATTCACAACTTTGCTGACATGTTTGGAACTATTCGGGCTTGATATTAATTGCTATTGATAATTGATTTCACCTCTATTAATTGAAATTTGCCTTCTATAACCTGTACATTTCTCATCAAATACAATACATTATGTTCAAAATTAATATCTTTTAACTTTAAAACATTCACGGCGTACTTACAGTTAGTGCATTCATGTTTCACAGCCTCACAATTTTCTTTCTTATGATTTTGACTGGTCACGTATTTGGGACATAAAACTGTTTCAATTTCGAACTTACTGTAACAGATCATCGCCTACATGAAAATATTTATTGTCACCACTAAGAACAGTTGCAAACTACAAACTATTTATAATGGCAAGTAGATACACAAAACGCTTCCTTCCAAAGATTTTTTTCCTTTGCCATTTCCTTAAGTAAAGCAGTCTGTCTCTAAAAACAAAGCTATAAGGATTACAATCACGACCTAAGAAGATCGTTTTCATTGAATAAACTTTCATATTAAATTATTATTATTATTTATGGAACTATTGATTATTATATTATTATTATATATGTTTATTTACAAATAATTACAATTACAAATCACCAAAAAGATAATATATCAGAATTACATAACTAATAAAACAAATGTCTAAACAGCGAGAAAAAATACATTACAATGAATTAACACAGATCGAAAATGTAGAACGTATTTCTTTACAAAAATGTGAATAAACAGGGGATGCTTATTACCTATTGTGGCTTATTTTTTATCACTGTAACCTATTGATACCTATGAGGATGAACATAGGCACAATGATCATATATGGTGCCACTTAATTGCCAATTTTGTTTTCCTATACATAATGTTAATTCAACTTTCCTTATACACACATATACCTTTTCATCTTAGAATCAATGATTTTATTGATATCATTAGTTTCTAAAGATTTTACATATTTTTAAATATTTTTTTAGCAAACTGATAGAACTTAATCTTCTTATATGAGTCTAATAGGTTTCTGGAAGATAGTTAAACAAACGTGGTGCTATGAATTCGAAGAACCTACTGTTTTTTTCGCTGTGTAGGTTTTTGTTCATATGTCACGCACTATTCCAACATCTTGTTGTTATTTCATTATTCTGGGTCAGAAGTTTCAGACGGGAGTGTTATATGCGCTTCCGTGTCTATGTTGGTTGTTGTCTCGATTATTCGAGATCTTCTAATATTACTGACACAAATGTTGTGTTTGACTATCTTGCTGAATTCTGTTATATTTTTTCATGTTTCATTCAACACCTCTGCTCCCATGTTTGACATCTTTTCTTGGTTGTACCGTACCGAGGACGGCTAATGAGCCAGAAACATGCATGTCTGCGGTTACCACTTTTTTCAGTAGCCCCTTCTTCTATTTGCGTGCAATACCCACTAATCTCTCCGTTACTTATCATATATAAGTATATATATATATATATATATATATATATATATATATATATATATAAAAAATATATATAAGTATATATATATATATATATATATATATATATATAAATTTTTTTTCCATTTTTCGTGGGCATCAGGTTAATAGTAAACACAGTATCAGTTTATGTTTTAATTTGACGTTTCGCTCCCTCAATTTGGAGCATTTTCAAAAACTTCACATATCGATGTTTTACAATAAAATGAACAAGTTTAAACGATTAAAATTGAATGTAGACATACAGGTGATAAAAACTGGTAGTCAATAAAATAATTTCATAAACAAATAAAATCGAAAGTACATGCTTCAGAAACAATTCATTTACAGTATACAAGGGACAGTTAAATAGTTGATGTTATTATTATAATAAATTATAATATATCTGGCTTAGATTTTTGATATCTTGTTTATCGTTTACTACATTGTTCTCTTTTTTTATATGTATCATTTCTTTTATTGTTAGTTTTTTGTAATTAGTGTCTTGGTTTATTATTTTAGTATTATTAAAGTCGAATTTATGTTTTTCATTTTTCTCATGTTTATGAAGTGCAGTGGAGGCGTTTTTTGTATATTTATGGCCATTGAGTCTATTTTCAAGGTGTTGGGTTGTCATACCTATATATTTTTTAGGACAGTCTAAACATGGTATTGAGTATATGACGTTAGATTTTTTTGACGTATTTATTTGACTTTTTAATTTTGAGAACAATGGTGATAGATTGTTTTGTGCCCTATGACAAACTTTTATGTTGTGTTTAGATAATATATAATTTAGTTTTTCCGATAGTTGATTTGTATATGGCATTGCGATGTATGTATGAGGGGGTAGTGTATTGGTTTGTGTTGAATGGGATTGATTATTGTAATATTTATGTGTACGTTGTTTAATAATTCTGTCAATATGTTTGGATGGATAGTGATTGTTTTGTAATATAGTTTTGGTTTGATATAGAATCTCTGGACGATATTCAGGTATCTTTGATGATTGCTTAGCTGCCGTTCCATCCGATGAAATAAATCATATATTGGCTGCTTTCAATGGTTTTAATCCTAAGCTTCAATTCACAATAGAAACAGAACAAAACAATACCATAAATTTTCTGGACATGACACTTATTAAGACTGGAGATAATAAAATTACAACAAAACATTTTTTTAAAGAAACATCATCCGGTCGCTACTTGAATTACCACTCCCACCATCCTAATTCCCAAAAAAACAGCGTAATCATAGGATTAGTAGATAGAGCAATCACTCTTACATCACCTGAATATCGTCCAGAGATTCTATATCAAACCAAAACTATATTACAAAACAATCACTATCCATCCAAACATATTGACAGAATTATTAAACAACGTACACATAAATATTACAATAATCAATCCCATTCAACACAAACCAATACACTACCCCCTCATACATTCATCGCAATGCCATATACAAATCAACTATCGGAAAAACTAAATTATATATTATCTAAACACAACATAAAAGTTTGTCATAGGGCACAAAACAATCTATCACCATTGTTCTCAAAATTAAAAAGTCAAATAAATACGTCAAAAAAATCTAACGTCATATACTCAATACCATGTTTAGACTGTCCTAAAAAATATATAGGTATGACAACCCAACACCTTGAAAATAGACTCAATGGCCATAAATATACAAAAAACGCCTCCACTGCACTTCATAAACATGAGAAAAATGAAAAACATAAATTCGACTTTAATAATACTAAAATAATAAACCAAGACTCTAATTACAAAAAACTAACAATAAAAGAAATGATACATATAAAAAAAGAGAACAATGTAGTAAACGATAAACAAGATATCAAAAATCTAAGCCAGATATATTATAATTTATTATAATAATAACATCAACTATTTAACTGTCCCTTGTATACTGTAAATGAATTGTTTCTGAAGCATGTACTTTCGATTTTATTTGTTTATGAAATTATTTTATTGACTACCAGTTTTTATCACCTGTATGTCTACATTCAATTTTAATCGTTTAAACTTGTTCATTTTATTGTAAAACATCGATATGTGAAGTTTTTGAAAATGCTCCAAATTGAGGGAGCGAAACGTCAAATTAAAACATAAACTGATACTGTGTTTACTATTAACCTGATGCCCACGAAAAATGGAAAAAAAATTTATATATAAAGGTTAAAGAAAATCAAATAATTTATATATATATATATATATATATATATATATACATATATATATATATATATATATATATATATATATATATATATATGAGGATATATTGAAAAATTCTTAGCTTACTATAGAACCAAACAAAATTTCAATGTCAAAATATTTTATTACTCAACATATTCTCCTCTCAATTGGATACATTTATTACAGCGAACCTGCAACGTCTCTAGACCTTTCAAAAAATGTCTATACAGCTTTTATTACCTCCTCGTTGGGAGAAAATTTACGACCTTTCAAACTTTTTTTCATTTGAGGAAAGAGATAATAGTCGGACGGGGCAAAATCTGGTGAATAAGGGGGGTGCTTTATTAATTCAAACCCTGAATCATGAATTTTTTTACTGGCAACATGAGATTTGTGTGCAGGGGCGTTGTCCTGCAAAAAACAAAACACCTTTGGATAGCTTTCCGCGTCTTTTCTCTTCAATTTTTTTTCCGTAGAGTGGTCAGTACTGTCGAATAGTAATCTCCTGTTATTGTTCTACCCTTATCCAAAAAATCAATCATGATTACTCCATGGCAATCCAGAAGAACTGCGGCAAGAACTTTTCCAGCAAATTATTGGACACGAAACTTCTTAGGTCTTGAAGAACTAGAGCGTCGCCATTCCATCGATTGTTGCTTCGTTTCTGGATAGTAGAAATGTACCCAAGTCTCATCCAAAGTAACAATTCGGTTTAAGGAGTCTGTATCGTTTTCAAATCGAGCACAGATCGAACGCGTTGCTTCTACCCTTGCACCTTTTTTGGTCAACATTCAAACATTTGGGGATCCATTTTGCAGCAATTTTTCCCATGTCCAAATTGACGTGAAGTATATGATGAACGAGTTCGCGTCAGTAGCGTAAGTTCGCTAGGTCTATTTAACGTAGCCTATACTCGTGCTTTGCTTTTGTCATGATGGTACGAAAAAGATACATTCCATTAAATTATCGTTGTGGCATATAATTAGGAGAGTAGTGGATGTTTCCCTTTGTGAAACGGTGGAAACTTCAAAATTAAAATAAGTATTAACATATAAGTAGAGCTTGTCTTGAAATCATTTCCTCACAATCTAACAAAATTATAATACCTTTGGTGTCTATATTTTCCATATGCATAGAACAACATATTTTTCCCATGAATATCCTATAATGATATTCGAAAATAGCTGTGAATTACTTCACTGACATCATTTATCTCTATCAGCATTTCAAAATATTAATTTCATCATCTAGATATAATTTCTGGCAGTCTCAAGTGTTTTATCATTCAAGTTTTTTATTATTAACATGTTTTAGACATATGAACTTATCAATCATTATTTTAATCTCATACTTCACATAATTATAATCAAACCTATATAAAGCAAAATTTTCAAGCATATACTCATCAATGTTTTTGGAGAGCCAATAACTCTCAAATATACTTTGAAAATGAAACTTTTAGTTCTTTTGGTTAGTGTGATCGTAGTCAGCGCATCAGACTATACACAATGGCAAGATTTTAAAGTGAGTAGATATTCATTTGAAATTATTGAACAGATCTACATAATCTGATTTTTTTAATCACTAGGACAATTCCCCTTACTCTCTGTTCAGACTTTATAGGTATCGATATTACAATTACAATTTATATGCAAAAATGAGTTTTTTAGAAAACTGTGATCGGAAGTAGACATTTTCGTTAAAATATCAGTTAGCGCCGAGGCTGTTTTTAGTCACTGAGCTGAGAAATACTTCTATGTTCTAGAACGCAAAATACTTTGGCATTCTGGGACGTAAATTTTGAACAGTTTCTCATATGCTAGGAACGTGGTGGAGACTGCTATGGCCATTAGTACAAGGCACAGTAAATTACAATAGATTATAAATATATCATGTGAAAATAATTACATGCAATATTGAACTATAGATCTATCATTCTTTTTCATAAGGTTCTCTTCTATTAGAAACTGTATGGCTATTGTGATTTGGTGTGCACTAGTTATGATATCCCTTATGTCGGTTTTCATTCCAAGCGGCTACCGCCTTTTAGTATAATAGGGGAAATCTACGAGAATGTGTTGAATGTCAAGTTCAGGTTTCTCCGTACATCGGGGGTGTTAAAATGTTCAATAATCGGATGTACTTTCCTTAAGAATGTTGCGGAGTTTTTTTGTTTCTGTTTAATTACATATTTGGCTTTTGTTTTAAGTCTTTTAAATTTAACTAGGTTTTCAGGACTTTTATGTTTCCGGAAAATGTTACGTGCATTTTTGGTTTGTCGGACTGTATTGAGGGTTCCACCAAAGAACGATTTTGTGACGGGAGTTATCGGTGGTTTTGTCAATTTAAGTGAATTCTGCTATAATGATGGCATCCGAGAAAAGCTTAATAGAATCATCAATATTATTGGTGGGGGTAATTAACAAATAAAGAGCTTCAGCCTCCAGAGAGAACTCCGTCCATTTCGCTTTGTTGAGGCACCAATAACTTCTAACAAGAGCTTGTTCATTTGAGTTGTCACGTATAATTATGAGGTAATGATTGCTATCACATATATCATCAGCAGTTTGTCAGGTTAAGTTAGGAGATCACAAATGCTTATATCAATGGCAGAAGAGGTTCCAGAAGCGATATTTTAGTGTGTATATGATTTCGCATTGAGGTGTCGTCAATTAGTACAATCTAGTATATTCTCAACAACTTCACCATGTCCAAATAGGCATGAGGAGCCCCACATAGTGCTGTGGGCGTTGAAGTCACCCACAAGTATAAATGGCTGGGGGAGATCATAAACAAAGTCATGGAGCTCTTCTTCATTAAGTTCATGGTCCGGGGGAATGTGTATGGAGCATATGGTTAACTTTTGGGGACAATAGGCTGTTATGGCAATGGCTTCAAGATTAGTAATAAGGGACAGGATGAGCTGAATAAAGATATTTGGATACAAATATGGATAGTCCACCACTGGCTCTGGAGTAGATTGTTCGAATGTAATGAGATCCTTCTAACTCCTTTGGTGTAGGGATATTGGAAGATATGAAATTAGTTTGCTGGATACATAGGAAATCCGGATGGTAGAGGGAAATAAGTTGTTGATGAAGTTCACGACGCGGATAGTATCTGTCGCAATTCCACTGAATTATCATCAATTTATTAGTTAATATCAATATAGGTCGGTATCGTCACAATTGAAGTTACTATCATTAGAGCTAAAAGATTTAAGGCTAGTAGAATCGACTGCATCGTTGATATTCAAGGTACACTGTATTTTCTTTGATAAGCGGGCAATGCGATTTCTAAGTGACCTATCTGAGATGGCATGATATATTTGACGAAAGTCTGCAAGCAGAGATTTAATGTTTGAAGTAAATTGGTAAGCTTCTGCTAATGGACCGTTGCTTCCAAAATAGTTTTCCAGAAATGCTATTAATTGTTTTGAAGTAATTGAGAAGGATGTTGGGCCTGTTTTTGTTAAATTTTCAATGATTGAGTGCGCATAGGGGCTTATAGTTGTTGTTAGAGTCTACGACTTTTTTAAGGGGTAAGCTTGGGGGCACGACAGCCGTTGCTAAATAGTGAATCTGTTTTGTTCTGGCCGAGTGTGAGAGGAACAGAGCGGATAATTGCAGGGGGTGATTCGAGGTTAGAGTCAGTAGAATGTAGTCGTTTGAGACCAGACATAATAGGAGTAGGTTGGTCTAAGGAAGGGAATGTGTTGGCGAAATTATAGTTGGGGCAGTGGTAGGGGAGAAAGTAGGATGAGTGGAACTAGGATCATTAGAAATATTATCAGAAGAATCAAACAGGATTGGGGTAGTTGTGGAGAGGGAGAAAGTATCAAGAGGATTTTGACAGATATCTGCAGTATGTCCAGCTTGTTTGCAGAGGGACCACTTCAATGCACCTGTAACGAAGATCCGGAAAGCAGTATTTTCAAAATATATTGAAAGAGAGTTCACTATTTTGATGTTTTCTTTGTCTGGTATGACATAGACGAACGGACGAAAGCTTATTTGGAATGAGGGATGCAAGTTGGATTCCGATGTGTTTACTACAGCCTGTTCGATGAGTTGATTAGGAATTGAGGGACATACGTTAGATATTAGTAATATTTTAGAAGGGCTGATAAGTCTGCTTATGGATACGATTTCTTCTTCAATGGCAACTGAAGAATTATTTTTGAGGAGGTTATCAACGACTACAGTACAAGCGAGGAAGATGCAAATACGTTGGTTTGATATACGGGAAGCATGGGTGATTCCGTTTGGTTTCACAATTTCAACGATTTCCTTGATGAACCTAATCGAAGAGAACTGTATCCGAAAGTACATTTATTACCATAGCTTGAATTTTACTAGGATATGTTGTAGGTGTTGATTTAGTGACAGCAGCAAAACTTCGAGCAGTGGGTTGAGTAGACATGTTAAAATATTTTGGATACCAATATATTTGATAAACTATATAGACCAAGCAACTGGATTATAGAAGAAATGATTTTAAGTATCAAACAGTGTAAATAGACACGTACCAATAGGGTCCAGCAAATATTAGACACAAAAAACTAATCACTTGTATTAAAGATAACCATATTGAGCACTCGAACAAAAATATTACCTTCATGTTCGTAGGCCACACGTGGAATTCGAATTTATCAATTGAATATGAGTATATTTCAAGAACTCTAAAGTATTTTGCTTTCTAGAATGATAATGTGAACAGTTTGTTATATGTTACGAACTTATTTGTGAATTTGTTGATTGCATGCGAGTACATTTTAATACATGATAATAATTAACTATTATAAACATTAACATTATATTAATTTATGGTGTATTACATTTATATTGGAAGTGCCGATTTTGCAGTGGGTGAAATTTGTCTTGGCTATCGTACTAGATCGACATCCCTCATATCCCTTGATGGTTGTAGTATCGGCTCCTGAGTCGGCTAATAGGGTTGCGGAAGAACGCCTAAAGCAGTGTTCCATTATTTTGTTAATACCAACAACTTTGTTAACATATTTTTTTCTGATGTACCTCACAAAAATCTTCCACTAGTGGTAACAACCGATAATAAAGCACATTATTTGCGGTATATCTTAATATAATTTGGAATCGAATTCACGAAAGTTCTATGAGTACGAGTTTTGGAGTCAGGAATACTTATAATAATAATTGAATCCTTGTAATCTATATCATCCGTCGTGATTTTTAACAACTCGTCTCTTCTACATGCTACATAAACGCTTATTATTAAAATGACCTGAAAAATTGATCAATATTATTTTAATTGATCTATTTATAATAATTTAGTTTACCTTTTCTAGCAGATATCTATTGTCTGGTTCCTCTTGTAAAAATCTTCCAATTTCTTCTTTCGTTGAAATTTTTGACTTCTTTGATGGGTATCCAACTGATTTGTTTTTCAAATATGGTGTCTGTTCCATAAATTTTGTGATATTCACATTTTCTTTGACAGTCAACGTATTTTTTATCATAGAATATACTGACCATAAAGTTGAAGATTTTATTTTTTAATTTTATGTTCGAAGTATGCAAATAATACAGATTCTGACAATTTCTGAGTTCTCTTGGGACTGTACCACTCTTTGAATTGGGTATAGACAACTTCGTACTGTCATGGCATTTCCTTTTCGGATCTCAACGAAGAAAAGTACTTCGTTTCTTTAAGTCGCAAAATGGCTTTATATGTTGGCTTTTCAGTCATATTTGATGTGAACATTCCTTTTCAGAATTAGTTCATATTATAGTTATCCGTAGTTTAATTCAATATAACATAATGGAATCTAACCTCAACTCTGAGTCTCTCTAATGATAAGGATGATCATCTGGAAAGCTAGGAAATTCCGTGTGTGAATTGAAGTTTGGAATTAAAGTTATTAAATTCATGTAATAACTTGGTTATTTAATTTTTTGGTATAGCTAATATAAAGTCATCTACACATGAAATAGAAGTAAATGGCTGCATTAATTTTTCAGATTTAACACTAATTAGAAACAATAATAATGATAACATCAAAACGGAACTTTACAACAAACATAATTCGTCAGGTAGATATTTGAATTTCATTCCATATCACTCTAAAAATCAAAAGAGGAGCGTAGTCATTGGATTAATATATCGAGCCATAAAACTAACTTCTCCTAATTATCGTCCAGAAATTTTAAAGAAAGTAGAAGAAATTCTCATAGAAAATGGATATTCTCAAAACGGTATCAGAAACATCCAAAAACAACGATCATTAACACCTCGAAATTTGAAACCAAGGTAAATACTTGACAAAAATATGTAACATTACCTTATACAAATGGTTTGTCAGAAAAATTAAAATATATACTTTAAAAACAAAATATTCAAGTAGGTATGTCATGTCACACTACCGTACATCAACTGCATTCACACCCTTAAAAAGCAAAAACCCTATTGAAAAACATTCTCACTTGGTATATTCTATTTCTTGATCTAATTGTGAAAAAAATATATCGAAATGACCACCGAATACATAGACAATCGAATAAATAATCATAAGTACACAAAAAATGCTTCAACTGCACTTCAAAAACATGAACCAAATGAAAAACATGAATTCGATTTTCAAAGCACGAAAATTATTTACAAAGATCCAAGGGCGTAGGCAGGATTTATAACAAGGGGAGTGGGCAAACCATGGTCCATGGTCGTCCAAAATTGGGAATTTTAAGATGAAATGAAAAGGCAAATGAAAACAAATTTACGAGATTTTAATTAAACTAATACCATGTTTCATGAGTTTAAATTCATCCAAAACTTTCTTCACTATGCAGTCCTGATTTTCTTTCAAAATTTTTCGATGCACACTCATCAAACACAATCCAGTGAGTCTGTCATCACTCATATCACTCCTGAGCCAGGTTTTTACCCTTCGTAGGGTACTGAACGATCATTCCGCGGTAGCAGTAGTGGATGGGAAAGCACTTAATATTAGCAGTGCGTGCCATGTTGCAGGGAAAAAACATAGCTTCCTCCAAAAGTGCAGCCACTTCAATGCCCTTTAATTTGTCTTCTGCAAAATTCTTTTATATCTCACATATTGTATCACAAATCTAATTCAGCAGAGACATCACCCAACTTATAAAATTCCATGAAAGGTTCTGCATTATTTTTGAAATCTTTTGAAGCCCTTTTGAGCATGCTTGAAGGATGACGATAAGTTGAAGCAAAAGCAGGTGTATTTTCGTTGGAGAATCTAGAATCCAAAGACGAAGTTGGAGAATGAAGATAGGGGATGATTATTGACCGCTCCCAGTATTCAACTGCAGACTTAGATGGTGGATTACTTCTGTGTACTTGCTTTTGAGTGACTCATGGTAATGGCAACTCAACCCCTACTTTCTCTGCTATATCAAGTAATTTTTTAAATGAATCATAAGACACATTTTCGACATCTTGTCGATCTTCTTTGATTTCATCTAAAATAATATCAATATGTTTCTTCACCATGACCAAATCCATACTTTCACATTGTAAAACGTTTACAACGAGTTCCAAAATTGCAGAATATTTTGCAATTATGTTTAAGCCTAAGATGAATATTAGTTTAGTAAATGCATAGTGCAATTGGTAGGCAGATTTTCTTGTTGCATAATTTCCTTCGACAGATAAATGTTCTAGTGCTTTAACAATTTCATAGAACCTTTCTAAAAATGATTTTATGCTCTTATTTTTTTCCGACCATCTGGTCTCACAGAGCCTTGGAAGATTTGGAACCGATTTCATACGGGCTGACGTTTCACGAAAGAATGTTATTGTTTCTTTAACCGCTGCAATTGTAATTCTTATTTCTGGTAGCTTGCTAGTATCATTGATCACCAATTTAATCTGTGGCTGGTGCAATGGAAAAATAAAGATTCAGCATTCTTTTTTTTAGAATGGCCTATTCACCACCTTCTTTTCCGGCCATCGTGGAACACCCGTCAAATCCGAATCCCACATAATTATCGGCGGAAAAATTATTACCTTCTTAAAAACTTTGAAATGCGCTAGTGAGTATAGAAACATCTTGACATTTCAACTCTTTGTAGCCTACAAGTTCCTCCCTGATCATTTTTTGGCTTTCATAATAGAACCTTAATCCAATAGAAAGCTGCTCTTTCCCAGCTATATCTGCTGTTTCATCAGCCATTACTGCATAAGCTTCTGCCCGTTTACAGTCTTCGATCATTTTTTCTTTGATAATTTCACCGCATCATAATGAATTGTTGGTGAGGTATAGACTGCGCTTTTTGTCATTTATCTTTGGTCTTTAGCCTCTCATCACCAGAGTCTATCCTTAAATTTAAAATGTCAAAGAAAACTCCCTCATTTCCTACTTTTCCTCTAAGCGGCAAATCATGAATTCCACAAAATAATATGCATGAAATGATTGCTGACAATATTTGTTTATTTTCTCCAATCGTCTTATGATGCCCTATTTGCAACTAGATATCAACAGGGCATTTTTGAGAAAGGCTTTTGCAGGAGCTGTTGAAGATTTGTGGTAATGGCTGCCAACGTGCTTTCTACAATCTTCAAGTACATCCTTAAACTTCATGTAAGGCCTTACCATAAATTACCCCAAAACTCCCTTAACTGTAGCAATTCTTGGCGAAAATGAAAAACAATACAAAAATAGAGCACCTTTCAAACTACATGAGTACAACAGCCATGGAGTATATTGATCTAACCAGCGATTGTTAAATTTTCTTTTCAAGTGAATGGCATCAGAAACAAAATCGTAATTGGATGATGGAACCCAAGGGTTTGTCAACAATTCCTTCTTTTTCTAAGAAGGCAAGTTATTGGCACAACTAACATAACCACCAATGTCATTCTCATGGTAGCCATCGCGTTCTTTAGTTTGTTCAGAGGTCCCAGTTCCAGAGACAGCTTCATGTAGATTTGAAGAACTACTTGAGCCCCTTTCAAAAATTTATTCCGATTTTGATGTTCTCACCACTTTATTTTCATCTTCATCACAATCATTGCTTCCACTTCCACGACTATCATCATGAACTTTTTGCCGTTTTAGAGATTTTTATCCTAAAAATAATAACCCAATATCATTCTTATTCTTAGTCCCTAGTATAGAACAAAACTACCATGTAATGATAGCTTATAATTTGGTGTGGATATACTATATTCGATGTGAATATTTTTCCTCTAGAATAAAAACACAAAATGAAATTAATAGCACGTACAAAGTTGTGTTTTATCTTAAAATATGTGAAAATTTAAAGTTTTTATATTTAGTCACATTTGAAATACCAGCTGTCAAAATCGGTACATCATTGTAATTTTTGTTATAATTAGATTCGAAGGCAAAAAAGTCGGCATCATAATAACGAAAAATATATAAAATTATGATAATCATGCACAAATTTTTTTGTCAAAGCTGATAAAAATTGTTTCACAAAGATACAAGCGAAGAGTAAAGAGCAATTTTTTAAAGGGCTGCTATTGATTTTTTTTCCAAACTTTGCGATACAAAAACGGCCGAAAATTGAAAAAGAATATTTTAACAAATATTAACATCGGATATAACATATCTACATTATAAGCTATCATTACACGGTAGTTTTGTTTCATTTGGTGCTGGTCGAGCAACCAATTTTTAAATTTTTGGACCATTTATAATGAAATTATTTAATTTACATTTTTGTAACCAACTTCTTATACCCATGTTTTCTTTTTTGTCTTTTTATTCTGTGGTAAAACTATTGTTACGGATTTTTCCTCCTGTTTCTCGTGCACCGCTTTCTATTTGCCGTACGCAACTTCGTACTCTGCACTATGTACTGTACTGTCTGTCTTCGCGCCGGATAGGCAACTAACTTTATATACCCTTTTGAACCTAGGAATTGCCAGAACATTATCATCGTCGGTTCCCGTATATTCCTCACTTGTATCTCGATGTTCTCGAACTCTAAGAAAACCAGTGGCGTTTCGTTACACTAATAAATAGTACTTTGTCGCTAGACGAGAGCACTTACACACCCACTCAATAGTTGTTATGAGAGTATATGTTTCGGATTCTGATGTAGGATTGTGTATTGAATGTTTCAAAATATTTAGTTTTTTTACCAATTTTCCCAAAAATATCCGACTGCTGAGTGGTTAAATCGAATACTAAAAATTGACGTATCCTGAAAGTAAATCGAACACTCCTTTTTATCAAATTCTGGTGTGGGATAATTCTGGTGTGCACCAATGCATAGATCGAAAACGCTATTAATATATATTTAACCCTAAGTCAGTTTCTCAAACAGCTTTCTTTTTTGCAGATGAAATATATTTTAGAGACAAAGGATATGCGAACAATTTTATTTATTAGAGCTTATAAATTAATTTTAAAATGTTCATAAAAGACCACAACAACAAACAAAATATATAAAACAGATAACAAAAACAGATATATATAAAACAGATAACAAAAAAAAATATGCATATATTAGATTTAATTTTTTGTTTATTAAAATTTCAAAATTATATAATTTATTTTTGCTTCCGGAACGGGGGAAGCAGTTGCCCCTACCTGCCCTTCGCTGGCTACGCCCATGCAGAGGTCAAAACATTACTAAACTCAAAATTAAAGAAATAATTGCAATAAAAAAAGAACCTGACGCATTGAATGACAAGAAATACATAGAAAAATTTATCATAACCTTTTACATAATATATCCTCATATTTATATAAAATAAACCAATAATAGAATTAATATATAGCTCAAGACACTAGACACTATTTACATAGGCCATAAATAGAGTTCGTAATGAATGTGAGGTCTTGAAGTCATGACAAGTCCTGATAATAAACCCCAACGACCTTTTTTGATATATAATTAATATACTGGTCGAAAATAAGTTTTGAATCAAAATAAATTCCTAGATTTTTTATCTGTGATACCTTTTCTATCTGATGGTTTTCAATAAAATATTGATGATCAAGTATGCATCGTTTTCTAGAGAAAGTGATCGCGAAGCATTTTTTGAAATTCAAGTGAAGAAAAGTTTTTTTGCAATACGCAACAAGTCACTTTGTATCAACTGAGAATCCCCAACATTACCAACTTTGAGGTATATTTTTAAATCCTCCGCATATTTCCTGTACTTAGGAAATTTGAAACATTGAGATATGTCATTAGTTTAGATATTAAATAATAACGGTCCAAAGTGGGATCCTTGAGGTACCCCTAAAGTTATATCACTAAAGGGTGATACATATTTACCTATGACTACTGCCTGTGACCTGTTACTTATGTAAGATTTGAACCATATGAGTAGATTACCATGTATACCGACCGCACCAAGTTTATCCAACAAAGTAGAATGATCAATTTTGTCAACGGCCCTGCTGAAGTCGGTATACACAGATTCCACCTGAAATCCTTCATGCATGTATTCTAATAAATATTCACTATAACTAAAGAGGTTCGTTTCAACAGAACGTGTTTTCATAAAACCATGTTGCTCCTCATCAATAATGTATTTAACATCTCTAAACAAATAATCAAAAATAATTGATTCGAATAATTTGGCAAAAATAGAAAGTTTAGATATAGGACGATAATTTTCGACTAAATATCTACTACCGGATTTAAAAATAGGAATTATTAAGGTTGTTTTCCCTATACTAGGGAAATAGCCCTCTGTTATATATTTATTACATACTATACATGATGGAGGGGCTATTTCGTGAACGCAATTTTTAATGAATAAGGTTGGTATTTTATCCGCACCAGCGGGTTTATCCGGGAGGTTGCCAATTTTAGAGACAATTTCCTGTGAGGGGATGTGATACGAAGATATGTAATTATTATTTATATCAATATTTGAAATTGTTTTGCTGGAGTTAGGGTTAGGAGGGTTAAAGACTGAACTAAAGTAATTTGAGAAGGTATTGGAGATCAATTGGCCATCAGTAATCAGACTCTTATTACTATCCCTAATGGCATCGATAGAACCAGAATTGCCTTTTTTGGAGTTTATAAACAGCCAAATGTGCTTTGGGTTTGTAGTTATTTGAGATTCAATATTATTTATATAATTATCAATATCTAGGTTAATTAAATACTTTGCCCTACCTCTCGAAAGCTTGAATGCTAAATAATCCAAGTTATTAGAGTACTTTTTCCATTTAACATGAAATCTTTCCTTTAACAACTTTGACGGTGCTTATACTAAACCAATGCGGGAATTTTGACTTATATTTAGGATATTTTGGAACAATTTTGTTAATAATATTCTCCAAATGGCAGTAAAACTTATTATTGCTATCAAAAGTATTCATATTAAGGAATTCACTGCTCCAGTCAATAGAAGATAAATTATTTCTAATCGAGTCAAAATTTGCCTTGTTATAATTAAATTCGATATCCGAATTGATCTTCTGATTGTCGCGTGTGAAATTCAAAAATTTCTTGTTAAACTACAATGTTTTGTGGAAATGATCTTCAGAAACAAGGGGAAACTCACTTTCAATGATATTTTCGATTATAAAATTATTATTCAAGATTAAGTCAAGTGTGTTTTTTGATTTATTGGTAAAATTATTAGATTGATAGAAACCGCAATAACAAATTGTATCAATGAACAGATTAGAATTGATATCTGAAAAATGTGAGGGTGTACAGTAATTGTTTATAGGGTCTAGCGACCATTTTATGCAGGGCAAGTTAAAATCACCGCTTATTAAAAATGTATCTTCAGGATTATCCTCAATAATAGCATTGAGCTGGGTACAAAACAAATTCAAAGCAATTGAGTTACCTGGAGGAATATATGCATATATATATATATATATACAGCAAATAAATTTGAAAGATTGAGAAGTGATAGTTACCCACATATCTTCAGCTTCAGACATCCACTCACCACGCACTACACTATGGAAGCTATTACTCACTCCAAATAGGACTCCTCCTACTTCTTTATGGGTAGATCCAGAATCTTCTCGGCCGCGTCCTAAGATTGCGAAAGAATAATTCAATACTTCGGAAGAAACAATTCTGTTATTAAGTCAAATTTCTGTTAAGCATATAATATATTGGTCACAATTTAAAGAGTTTTTAAAAATAGTCGTTAGTTTAGATTTTATACCTCGAACGTTTTGGTAAAAAACCGAGAGAGCCATTGCAAAAACAGTTTATTATAATTAACAGATAAAAAGAAACAAAAAGTTGATTACAGATTGTTCAAGTCGTGTTCCGAAAAAATTCTCTTTACATGACTCTTATCATCCTTTCGCATGAACAGGCCACCATTTCTTATCCAAACATATTTCAAATGTTTCAGCGGTGCTATTTCTTTCGTCTTTTTCAGTAACATCTTTAAAGAATTAGTAAGGTGTTCGTTCACGAACAACTGGTTTGAAATCTGATCCACTTTTAGTCCAGGGGCCGAGCTGCCAAGTTGACGACGCTTCATTTTGGCTGCGGCTATAAAGTCAACTCTTTCCTTTTTATGCAGTAATTGAATAATAATTGGTTTAGGTTTGTTGGGAACTCAAGAGTTTGCTCTAAAAATAGTATCTATATCAGCAGCAGTAATAGGGCATTCATTCAATATGTTCACCTACCTTCTGAATAACATGTAGTAAATTTTCCTCACTTTTCTCTTCAATTCCTAGTATTTCAACATTTTTAGAACGTAGGTTCTGTTCGAGTATTTCTACACGAGAAGAGAAGGATTGCACTACTTTTTTCAGTAGGGCGTTTTCTTTTGATAACTCTTCGATTGAATCCAGCCTCTCGTTCATTTTATTAATTAGGGCTTCAAAATCAGATACTTTGTCGCTGCAGAAGTTGACTTATTGTCACTGTTATAAAAATTATGTATTTTAACATTTAAATTTATTTTAAAAACTTTCGAAAAATGTCTTATACTCAAGGCGAAACGTCAAGAAAATAAACAATGATTTTAATCTGAGCCTTATATTTACGGCAATCTGAAAATTGACATTTTTTATGAAAAAAAATTTCTACACATATAGAGTGACTTTTCATAATTTGACATTTACATGCCGTAGACAAATTGTATTGGGTTATTTCGGTGTGGTGGTTTTTATGGGGGTGTACTTGCGTCACTCGGCAAAAGCAGTATGATCAATTCCTCTCTACAACCATGGTATTGTTAAAAATCAATGTTTGTTCTGTTCGTTAGAAATATTCCAAGATATCACATTTTTCAGGTGAAATTCTCAAAGTCGCATTCATTGACTGAAGACAAACTTCGTTTCGGAATTTTTCAAAACAATTTACGCAAAATCGAAGAGCACAATGCTAAGTATGATAAAGGAGAAGTGTCATACTTCCTCAAAGTAACTCAATATGCGGACTGGACCTCGGAAGAATTCAAATCGATGTTAGGTGTTCAACTTGCTGAAGAACCAAAGGTTAACCCTATTAGCACATTCAAACCGGCAACTAACTTCACCAGACCAGATTCAATTGACTGGAGGCAAAAAGGTGCTGTATTGGCAATTAAGAATCAAGAAGGATGTGGATCATGCTGGGCTTTTAGTACCGTAAGTATAACGTATTTATTCTTGTTTAATGAATGAATATGTGGGTATATACGAAGACGGCTATAGAAGACAGTCCCCAATATTTGGTGGTTTTATTTTGACTGTAAGAAAATATTGAAACACGTCGATTTTTGTTCTAAAGTAGACACATTTTAACGATACAAATATCTGATCAAAATCGACGTGTTTCAGAATTTTCTCAAAGTCTAATAAGTAATGTCAAATATGCAGGTAGCCCACTCTGTTCATTAGGGATAAAGAATATTCAAACTCCCTCATTTCTCTGGAAATCAGGGTGTAATTTTGTCCATAACCTATAATTTTTGGTGTCAATATTGATCTAGATAATAAAAGTCTTGACATATTTGACAGAAGGATAAAATTTTGTTTTGCTTAAACGGAAGGCATTGCAAAATGGAATTGTCCATTTCCATCGCTTTGCATATCGATCATAAATTTCTTTGCAGTCAGTCATCCGCAAAAAATAAAAATCCTCTTTCATTGAATCAATTAGTTAGACAGCTACCGAACGCAGAGTGAATTGTGAAAAATTAAATTTTCGTAAATAATTTGTCTCGGTAGTGTGACGCTCTTACTTGAAATGTACATTTCCTTCTATGGTATCCTGTTACTATTTCAATACATCTTTTTAAATAGTGATTGCGGTAGTATTATTAATCAGGTTCTACTATTGAACTACCAGCACATTAATATTTCATAATATTTCCAGACAGGTGCTCTTGAGGGTCAGCTTGCCATTCATCGCAATCAACACATTCCTTTGAGTGAACAAGAATTAGTCAGCTGTTCTATTGATAACCTTGGATGTGCCGGTGGATGGTTAGACAGGGCCTTTGACTACGTACAACAAAATGGACTAAGTTCAGAAGAGCAGTATCCATACGAGGGTACAGATATTAATTGCAGAGGGAATCTAGATAACAAAATACTTAGTCCTATTAAAGGATATGTCGCAGTTGGTACAAACGAAGAGTCTATAGCTGATGCAGTTGGTAAGTATGATTTGTTTGAATATAAGATGTGAACATATTTGGCCTCATTACTCCTTTTCTTATCAATATTACGATTCGATTCGGTTTTTTATGTCAGAAGAAATGCATTTCAAATCAATACTGCTAATATTTTTGGAAGTCAGTGAGATTGCACTTCTACTAATGGCACTCCTAATCATTTTTGAAACATTCTTCTCATTGCTTATACTCTCTTCAACGTAACCAGTCGCCATAGTTGCCAATTTTCATCCTACTAGTCGTTGGATTTGATTCATTGTTGTAATGTTAGTGGCCGTACGTCGAAACGTATGTCCCGAATCAATCTTCGTTTTTTTCGATTTCCATGACAACGAATGATATACTGACGTCCCATCATTAATGTAACTATTACTTTTCCACCCAACCTATCTAATATGGTAGAAAAGTAATGGTTTTCCCCAAAGAAATTGGAATTTTCATTTTTTTTCTTGAGTTATTTTAAAAGCAGCTGAAGAACGGGATGATGACTGGGGACGGTTAATAATAAAAATAATTCAGCATGTGGCAGATTTGGTTGAAGTGGAGGAAATATATCATATGTTATGTCAAAAGCGTCTGTATAATCGAGTTCTATCGAGACAAAGAATGATATCGGCCTGCACCTGATATTTACTCGTATCTTATCGAGAATTCTGAAGAATGTCAGTTTTCGCTTAATGACCTCATAGGACAAATTGAAGGGGAATACCGTCCAGATCAGAGAACCGTCAAAGCTGATATTATGAATAAATAAAATAATAATAATAACTTTATTCAAAAATACGGTTTTACAAGAACATTACATTAAGTGAATAAAGTAGGTTGGCGATAAGTGTTATTACACATGTTTCGCAAAAAATACAATTTAATCATATACAATGGTCCCATACAACAATACTAGTTATCAACTATTCGAATTCAATATAAATAAAAACACTATAAATTATATGTATAAAACTGAATCAACGACAAAAGGAATTTTAAATTATAATTAGGCCTAAATACAGTAGAACTATGCATATAATCCATTGGAGTGAAGTCAATACAATAATAATATAAACTACAAACAACATGAATGAACTACAGTACTAAGTATCACAAAATGAAATGTTATAAAAATAATATTTATTTACCATTTTAGGACATATAATACTACAGATAAATTGGAATGTTAGTTGGTTACAACAACAATTTTGCTATGGGTAAAAGTGTGAGAGATAAAATATATATAAAATGTGAAAATGTAATAAAATAACAATATTTCTTGAGGCATACTCATATTTAACACACAGAGGACATATGATCCTACAGATAATATGAAGAAGATATTCTTATAATTGGAAACATAAGCAATCGCCTGTCGTCTGCTTCCGGGACACATGTTACCAAACTCTAGCTGACCAATGGTATGCGACAAAAAAAATTAAATCTCGATCAAGAACGGCTTCCTTCGTGTTCTTAAAGAAGCAGCTGATATTATTTTGGCAGATATCCGTTCGCAGGACTATGATATGTCAAAATATCTATCAACCGATAGTTTTTTAAGTGATGCCAATTCTGCAGTTCCACAAAATTTGGAAGTTTTTCTTGAAGAAGTAATTTAAATAAATAGCGAGGTTCGTTTGTAGAAAGGAATGGAATATGCGAAGCATCATTCCATTTTGTGATCTCTACGGCTATACCGAGATCTTCTTTGTCGCCAATTCTAATCCGAGTTAGTACATACTTGTGAACAAAATTCAGCTCAAGAAAACTGATTAGCCTGCTCTCATCGTTGGGTTTTGAGGCGAGTTACACAGAAACGATACTTTTTGAAGCATCTGCCATTATTCGTACGTAGGATCGATAGACGAAACTGTAATTTGTTTGTGATAATTATGTAAAAATATAATGGAGCTCGTACCAAAAACTTGGGAGGTGATAGAAAGACTAAAAATAATGATGGTATTTAATATAAAAAAATTTCTTCACGCCATTCGTTAACGAATTATAGGGCTCTAAAGTTGGGAATGAAAAATGGTTTTTTATTTACAATTATTAAATGGCTGATTGGAAATTAGTATAATATATAATATTATAGATAATATAGTAATATGATATAGAAAAAAGAATTCATGAACACCCCCTTAGTAAAAAATGTATGTACTGGCACCGATATGTGGACGACATTTTAGCTAGCTTCATCGGTACAAATAGACAATTAGAGAGCTTCATTACTTACATAAACTCGATTCACAATAATATCAAATTTACCGTAGAACTTGAACAAAATAAGTCCATAAACCTTCTAGACCTTACAATTTCAAATATAACTAATAAACATGATTTTTCTATATTTCATAAACCATCACATACAGATATTACAATTCAGCATAAACTAGCAGCTTTCAATAGTATGATACACATACTCTTAACAGTCCCATTAAATATTAATAATTATACGAAAGAATTAAATATCATAAAACAAATAGCAGTTAATAATAATTACGATCCAAATTCAATTGACAATATCATAAATAAAAAGATAAAAAAACAGACTTTAGAACAAGTATTTCCTTCAGATAAAAATAATAAACAATTTAAAAGCTTAACATACTTTTGAACACCATACTTGAAAATTAAATCATTTTTAGAAACTTTAGACATGAATACTCCCTTTAGAACTGATTACAATTTATCCAAACTCATTAAAAATAATTAATCTAAGTCTTCAAAATTAAACAAATGAGGAGTTTATAAATTAAAATGTGGTAATGACAACTGTGATAAAATTTATAACGGTAGAACTTTTAGAAATTTTAAAACTAGAATTTCGGAACACAAACGTAGCTATGACAACAAAAAATTAGATTCTAACTATTCAAATCATTCATTAGAAAACCAACACATTTTCGACCCAAATTTTGAAATTCTCCATCTAGTCGAAAAATACTTCAGTTTAAATTTATTAGAGGCCCTAGAGATTAACAGAAATAAATATTCAGGTAATCTCCTTAACGACCAAATAGATATCAATCAGTCTCCTTTATTGAACCTCTTTACCTAGAAGATAGCTTAGGAATGTTTGTAGTGAATGAATTTCCAGGTAATTTCTTTCAATACCATTGTTAACCTTAGTAAATAGATTTAGCACTGTATATATTAAGACATTTTCATATTTTACCTTCATTAGTTTTGACAAAGCTACTGTGTTAGTGAAACGCGTCAACAAGTTTGAATTGAACAACCGTTGAGAAACACCATAATTGCACACTCTTTGGCGTGATACACAAGTCTACAACATACTTGTGAACTCAGGTACCGACTAAGTTAAATGGTGGATGCGCCATTTTTTGGTAAGTAAAACTTTTTTCAGATATAAATGCAACAATTGGCTTTTCTGAATATTTTTAGAGACATCAAGTCCACTTGTGACATCTCGATAACATTAACGGTTTAAGAGATACGGGCAATTTTATGTCGCACTGCACACCTATTTGCGCATTCACATTTATTTTCCTGTATCCTGTATTATTGTTTAATCATAAAAAACTTTATTGAAAACGAATATTACTCTGACAATTTAACTTATGTATGAAAAATCGCATATGCCACAGTGCAATTGTCACTTTGACAGAGGCAAAAGTTAGCTTTAACTTTTACAGCGACAAATACACTGGTGGTTTTTTCACTTATTCATTTGTTCATCAATTATCGCGATGTTGGTTATCAGAATAAATAGTTTGGCATGTTTGTCAACAACTTATTGAATTTTCAAAAACCAACAATGTGTCGATTCGGTGTGTCTACGAACGCCGGAATTAGTCAAATTGTTAATACATGTGTGCCTACTAATACAGTTGCGACGCAATCATCAATCTGGCGACAATATTCTACGATTTGCGATTCAAAAAAGATACGCATTTGGGCCAGATACTTCCATCGAGAAATTGAATGTAATATTGCAAGATTGAACATCTAATATGCGAAAAAGTAACGGAGAAGACTACAAAGAAGCGGTAGTTGAAACAATTTGGAACACCACCGCTAAAATGCTACAAAGTAGATAATATAACGAATTTAATATTGTATTCAACCCTTTCACCGATGTTCAGTTTAATTCATCACCAGCTGCACGTAATGCTAAACGTGAAATCCTACAAGCACAACCCGAAAAGAGAAAATCTAGTGCATCAGCTCTTAATAAATCTGAAGTATTTGCAATGGCCAGATTATATGACGAAAATGAACCGGAAGGACTTCAAAAGAGATTATATCACATTTTGGCATTTGAACTAGCTTGGCGCGGAGGAGAAGCAGCTAACTGCAAAACCACTCATTTCGTATCTGAAATTGAAAATAATGGGAAAGAAACTGGACGTATCGAGTATAATCCTCTATTTTCGAAAACGAGACAAGACGACAACAATGAATTATGTGACAGCAAATGGATCACGCCTAATATTCTCGACGAAGATATTTGCCCAATACGTTTATTCAAAAAGTTAATGGAAAAACGAAAAACTTTTATACCTTCGGACAGAGTTTTTCTTACACCAAATCCCTTTTGGAAAAAGAAAAATTCTAAAGGTTGGTACAAGAATTTGCCGATTGGAATTAATGAAATTTCCAAATGGACTAAACGCTCAGCACAACGCATTGGTTTAGATGTCAAACGTGTCAAAATTACAAATCACTGAAATCGAGCGGCAGCAGTTAGCGAATTAAGTGAAAGCGGAATTGAAGAACAAGCTCTAATAAAAATAACAGGACACAGCAATTCATCATCAATAAAACCATACTTACAAGTTGACAAAGAGTATCATTCAAGCATTATTCAATCAATTCGTTTGGAAAATGAAAAAACTTCAACATCTACTACAGAAACGATTAGCTGTGGCACCCGCAGCGATATCACTGTTCCTAGTATGAATTTCAATAACTGCGTTTTTAATAATTGTACATTAAAATAAAAATGTGTTTATTTTTAATGTTTTATAAATAAAGTTTGCATTGATATGTCTCCAAATTTCTCATTCATTAAATTGTCCTGCCGAATTAAACTCGAGGTTTGTATTGATGTTGGGTAAATTTGTGTTGTTCAAATTCTTAACTGTTTCCTTTAGCAATTTGACTCGAATAACTGTCAACCTAAAAACACTCCACCTTCGGTGTCGTGTTTTCAATAGTTGACAGTTATTCTCGTCAAATTGCTAGGAAACAGTTTCTCATTAAACAACCCAAATTTTCCCGATAAAATACAAACCACTTGTGCAATTATAAGTGATAAAAGTGAAAAAAAGGAACAAAACCCTGAAAAATGAATAACTACATTACATTAACAGATTAAAAAAACGAGTAACCAATTAATTAACGAGAATAAAGAAGTCAAAACGGTTTAAAAAATTACAACAAATGTTCAATATGGGCTCCTCTTACATCCATACATTTTCGCAATCTTCTAAGATTGGATCTTTGTACTTGAAATAACATCCCAGGATTCTTACGGATGTTTTTGCAGTGAAAAAGTATCTTATCAATTAGTTCATCTCTTGTATTTATAGGTGTACTGTAAACTAAGCTTTTAAGGTAACCCCAAAAGTGAAAATCGCATGGGTTGATATATGGCGAACGTGCTGGCGATAGAAATGGTCCACCCCTTCCAATCCACCTATCTGGGAAAATATTGTTCAGATGGGCACGTACCTCACAACTGAAGTTAGGGTATGCTCCATCGTGCATAAACCACATACATTGGCGCTTTCGTAAAGGTACATCCTCTAATGAAATTGACACAATCTCCTGCAAAAATTGTAAATAAGACTGTCCGTTTAAACGATCCCCAATGATATACGGACCAATTAAGCAGTTGCGTATAATACCTGCCCATACGATGACCATAAACCTTTGTTGGTGTTTAGTCTTGATTATCCCGTGAAGATTTTCATCATCTCACATATGTAGATTATGGGAATTAATTATGCCATCCCTGGTGAAACCTGCTTCATCTGTAAATAGTACATTTTCAATGAAATGTAGGTCTTCCCGTTGTTTACCTTAAAATCCGGTTGGCATAATTGAGACTAGGAGGATAGTCATCTGGTGACATAGTATGAACTTTTTGTACATGAAATGGATGCAATAGTTGCTCCTGAAGTATTCTATGTACGCTTGATTTTGAAATATTAAATTGTGCTGAAAGTTTCCTTGAACTGGTTGTAGGTTTATTATCAACAGCATCTAGTATGTTTTATTCAATTATTGGATTACGTACGTTTCTTATACTCCCTTCGCCACCTTTCGTCTGTAAAAATGATCCTACAACGTAATTATTCATTGTAAAAACAGTTTATAGAATTACTGCATTGAGCTGAACGTACCTGTTTCTCTTAAACTCCGATCTATGCGTTCAAACGTTTTCCTATTAGGTAACCTTCGATTTGGATATCATTCCGAATAAAGTCTTCTAGCTAGGCTAGAATTTCCGTCTGCCAGTCCAATTATCATTTGCATATCCGCACACCAATTGAAGGTAAATTCTTCCATTTTTGAATTTAAAATGAAAAATGTTACAATTTCTTACCCTGACAAGTGTAGACAGATTACAAGCGTTTAGAAATGATTTCAAAGTAAGATGACAGCCGCCTAGTTAGAATAAAGTATGTATTTGGTTGTTGTTGGTATTCTCGTATTTTTACTTTTATTAAATTAATTGTGTTTGTTTTCAGAAAAGCTTTTTATACATCATAATAAGTAAATAATAAAAGTAGTATTAACAATGTAGAAGTTTATTTCAATAAATGTAGATGTAGAAAGTTCGAAAGAAAGTTTATGTTGAATGGTAATTGTTATAGTCGAGATTTTTGTTTTAGATGTGTGCCCTGATATAGGATTAGTTTCCTCTGCAGGGCTGGATTGGGGGGTTGGTGCGCGTTTGTGCTGAGTCTGGTGAGTGGTTGGTTAACATGTTTGGAAGATTGAGTTGGTGACTTAAAAAGGTTAGGGGTGGAATCGAGGTTTCGGAGTGGGCTTGTCGCTAGAAAGTGTTCCGAAGGAAAAGCATTCTCGCTGTTTTTTGCAATCCAAAAAAATAACAATAATCTCGTTAGGGGGGGGGGGCGGTTACAGCTGCGGCTGCATTGTTCCCTACGTCGATTGAGTGATTGGTTCGTCGGTCCATTTGGCTGGTGAAAAAATTCTTCCTGTTGAATAGATTCACCGTATTACAGGGAAACCGCAGAAAACCTGTAACCCGACGGGTGGGTGGGGGTGGTTGAATGGTTTGTCAGAAGTGTTAACTAATTGTTGCGAGATGTGTGAGCGTGTTTAGAGATGATGAGATGTATGGTTATATAGATATAAGAGGAATATGTGTAGAGAGATGTGGAAGGTTGTATGTGTGATGGTTGTAATGGTTATCGGATTGAAATTGGGGATCGGTCTAGGTAGTCGATGTATATGTCTGGGAGGTCGTCGTAGGCCGTGGCTAGTAGCCGTACTGAGGGGAATGGAAGCATCCTTTTGGGTATTCTGTCAATAGGCCGTCTGTTAGCGATCCACGGTGTGAGGAGGGCGTTCTTCGAGATTTCGTTGCCCGATTCGATAGTGCGATTAACGTATCGGGCTTGTAGGGTGTTTAGACGGGACGGAATGGGCTCAATGTCGATGTTGGTATAGACGGTATTACTGGGTGAAAAGGGTGCCTTCTATTGGCAGTATCTCAGAATTGATTGCTCACAAGATCGAAGCATTTTTACGAGCTGGTCGGGAAGGGAGCAATAGACGTCGGACTTTATTCAAAGTGTCCATGAGGACGGTCATCAAGTTGAGACAAATAAACGACTTCCCTGCGGTTTTCGAGTCGATCTCCCCAGAGCACGAGGCGGAAGTTTGTGGGTAGGAGTCGTTCGCTCGAGGTGTGAGGGTGTTTGAACACGATGGCTTGGGTTTTTTGAGGGTTGAGAGTCACCCGACATTTCCTGCACCAGTTTGAAAATTGGGTCAGTAGATTTTGGGAACGAATATTGAGAGAGCGAATGTCAGTGGCGGAAATTATAAGTGCGGTGTCGTCCGCATATAGTTGGATATTGTCTTGGGGATGTCGTGGAATTGGTGTGTCATACGTATAAATTAAGTATAATAGTGGAGCGAGTATCGAGCCTTGCGGAACGCCAGTTTGGGGTGTGAATGAATCGGATTTGCTGTAACCAACTTTGACGCTGATCGATCGATCTGTGAGGTAGGAATATAATTATTTTACGGTTTGGTTTGGCAATCGGATGCTCAGTAGCTTTCTCACTAGTCCGGCGTGCCAGACTTGGTCAAAAGCTTTTCGAACATCCATGAAAATATCGGCTGAACAGCGTCATTGGTTTAAAGCTCGGGTGACGATGGTTTGAAAATTGGTGGTGGCGTTCTGGCAGGAATGGCCTGGCCTGAATCCGAATAGAAATGCCGGAATGATATTATGTTCGGTACTTCTAACAAACGTTCAGATTTTACCTAGGACGCTGATCATTGAAATTGGGCTTTGTAGGGTCTTTGCCGGGTTTGGGGATGAGAACTACGTTGGCTGATTTCCAACAACGAGGGAAGTGAGAGTATACCAAGCAGGCGTTCAACAGTGAGCAGAGCGGAGGGAGAATCTCTTCTGGCAGGTTGTTGTTTCTCCCCGCTCGACACGCCTGCTGAACTCCTTCGATTGTAAAGGGTGTGAGAAGAGGAGAGTTCTGATTCAGTGGAATGTGGACGTGTGGGCTTCGAGTTATATTACCGGTGAGGAGGTCTGTTTCGATGGCAAAGTCCCTGAGAAATCTTGGACTGTCAGGTGGTATAAAGACAGTTTGCAGGTTGTTTTTAAAGGCGGTGGCTTTATCTTCAGAAGTGTAGATCTCCTGTCCTTGCACTTCGAGATGTGATTCCCCCTTCCTCTTGAGGCCGACGAGGCGGTAGATTTTTGCCAAAACATTTGCCCTTGTCTAAAGTCCAGTCCGGCTGTGTCGGTCTTCCATTTCCTCTGCTTTTCAGCAATAATTTCGTAGCGAATTCACTAATAATACAGAATGCTTCTTGTAATCGTACATTCGAAATAAATATGAATGCGCCAATAGGTGTGCAGTGCGACATGAAATTGTCCGTATCTCTTAAACAGTTAATGTTATCGAGATGTCACAAGAGGACTTGATATCTCTAAAAATGTTCGCAAAAGCCAATTGTTACATTTATAACTGAAAAAAGTTTTACTTACCAAAAAATGGCGCGTCCACCATTTAACTTAGTGGGTACCTGATTTCACAAGTATGTTGTAGACTTGTATATCATGCCAAAAAGTGTCCAATTATAGTGTTTATTAACGAATAAATTATTACTAATTCCAAATCAGCCTTTTAATAATTGTAAATAAAAAACCGTTTTTCATTCCCAACTTTAGAGCCCTATAGTGTGTTTATGAAGGGTGTAAAGAAAATTTTTTATATGAAATACCATCATTATTTTTAGTCTTCCTATCACCTCCCAAGTTGTTGGTACGAACTTCTGGGATAACCTGTATAATAGAAATAATAAAATGAAACTCAACCAAAATTAAGTTTCCGCATTTCTTTCAAATAATGCGACTTCACGGAACTGTAACTCCTAACAATTTACTAAAAAATCGCTACTACCACACCTTCTTTATTCAAAAAACCCATACTATTATTATACAGCAAGTATAGGCCAATTTCAATATATGTCAATGTCAATAGTGTATAATTTAGAAAAGAACATACTTTGATGGCGATATTCCGAATCCGGATAAATAATGCTTACTTATTACTTTATTGACTACTTTTGGTGATTTTTTCATTAGGAACAATATATTTCATTTCAATACATCAAAAAAAAATTATTCAGTATAGTGAGTTGAAATCAGATTATAAAAATATTTTTTCACTTTACAGCAAGTGAAGGTCCAATTTCAATATACGTCAATGCCAACACTGATTGGCAATTATACGGAGGTGGTATTTTCGATCACGCTGGATGTAACGATAATTATAATCACGCAGTTCTCATCACAGGATACGATGCCCAATCCTGGACCATCAAAAACTCTTGGGGAACAAGCTGGGGAGCAGAAGGCTATATCAGATTGGTCAGAGGTAAACGCCAATGCGGTATTACCGTTTTCCCTGTCTATCCTTCATTGTAATAGAAGAATAAAGTAATTTAATATGTATGGTAGCATTTTATTACTTCCAATATTTGAACATACTAGAAATTGCAACGTGGGTATATCTATGTCACTTATTTGGGACAAAAATCTGTTTTAATTTCGAATTGACTGTAGCAGATATACTGAAAACATTGATCGTCACCACTAAGGACAGTGGCAAGCTCAAAACTATTTATAATGGCAAGTAGATACGCTTCCTTCCAAAGATTTTTTGCCTTTGCTATTTCCTTCCGTAAAGTAGTCTGTCTCTAGAAGCAAAGCTGTTAGTATAAGAATCACAACCTGAGAAGATCGGTTTTATTGAATCAACTTCCATATTAAAATATTATTTATGGAACTATTGATGGCAGCTATCTTTCTACTCACTCTGTACATTTCAATAGTCATCCAGTTAAAAACCATTAGGCTGTATACACATGTCATTATAATAAAAAAAAATTATTTCGTGTAAAATTTTCAATTTAAAAATTCGAAGCAATGCGCTTTCCACTGTCAGTCGTCATCAGTGCTCGCCTGTGAGCAAGTAAATAATAAGTTGGTATAAAAAATAAAGAAAAAGTAATGTGAAGTTTCTTCTTTTCCTCTTCTAGCCGTTTTCTATCTTTTGGATATAGGCCTCTCTCATATTTTTCCAGTTTTCCCTGTTCTGTGCCAGTTGGTACCAGTTATTACCTGCTGTTCTTTTGATGTCATTTTGTTGTGGTTTGCCGGTGATTCTTTTCTCCCCCCAAGGTCTTGTTGTTTTTCCGCTCCAATTGGTTCTATTTCGGGCAATATGTCCGGCCCAGTTGCGTTCCATTTAAGTCTACCTATTCGCCTCACTATATATTCGACCTTTGGTCTTTTTCTTATCCACTCATTGGTTTTATGATCTTTAAGCGATATTCCACATTCCACATTTTTCGTTCTATTGATCGTTGGTGCATCTTTAATTTGTTTAGGATTTTCTTTGTTGTAACCCATGTTTCACATCCGTAGGTTGTTACTGGGAGAATGTATTCCATGTAAACCTTGGTTTTTAGTTTGAGGAGTAGGTTGAAGTTGAAGACGTGTCGCATCTTCCGGTAGACCGCTCATCCTAGATGTAATCTATGATTAATTCCAAGTTTTTCATCAGTTGTTTCCAATGTTATTTCTCGGCCTAGTGAGACATAAGATTGTATAAACGATTCACTGTTCACATTACGATAAACCATCAACTTTTAAGATGTATACCAAGCACGAAAAAACATTTTATTATTGTCACGACATCAACTCATCGCATCAGGAAATTCGAATCATTGCTATTTATAAAATTATGGTGATGATCATGTAACAATGAAATTATAATGATCTTTTATCTTTTAACTTTCACTGGACTAAAATAAAAATTCAATGAATATATATAGATGAGTATTTTGGTTTGATGAATTGTTATACATATAAATATTAACATAACTTATTTACTATTTATTAAAAATTCCTGAAATCTCTTGTATTAAAAAACATATTTGCTAACTATATAATAATTTGTCATGTATCAAATGTCTTTCTAATTATTTTGAATTTCGTTTTAATTTCGACGAATTGTTTCGAAATTACATCATCTATTGAATTACTAATGTTTATTTCCGATGAATCTTAATCGGTTTTTTTAGTATATCCGATTCTGACAGTTCAACGAGTATATCGTTTGTTTCAATATTTTCCGTGATTTTCTTCAGGATTGTTTTGAGGATTTTGTTCACTGTTAAAAATAATCATTATTAAATAGTATAATGTACAGTTTTTTCATGATAATTGGTCTTAATTTATATTTAACAATTTCAAATTGTTAGAGTTCTTCATTTGATTTACTTTTTAAATTATTCATGATAAATGTTTATATATATATATATATATATATATATATATATATATATATATATATATATATGTTTTTATGAAATACTCGCGAACATATGCAATGCCTCGAAAAAAGAAGAATCTGCACAAGAAACAACAGAAGATATGAACTAGAAGTGAAACAACAGTTACAAGATAAGTACAAAAAATCCAAAAAACAGTTGAGGAATGCTATAAAAAAAGCCAAGCAGGTCTGCTGGAACAATATCTGTGCAGGTATAAACTCCGATATATGGGACAATGGCTATAAAATAGCTATGAAGAGGATCATTGGCTACCCTCCGAAACCCCAACTAGCGGCAGATACTATACATAAAGTGGTAAGGCACCTCTTTCCGATACATGAGGAGGTACATTTCGAATGTAGAAAAACCCCTTACTCCCTAGATTTTACGAAGGAAGAACTGAGAATGGCAAATCAGAAGCTAAAAACAAACAAGGCACCAGGTCCAGGAAATAACCCTGCAGAAATTCTGAAATACCTCATTGACAGCAAGACGGACTTTGTTCTAAGATTCTACAACTCACTTGGCGATACAAAATACTTTCCGAAAGAATGGAAGCAGGCCAGACTGGTACTGCTTGACAAAGGTAAAAAAGCAACAGAGGACCCTTCTTCATATCGACCCGTATGTCTCTTAGATGTGGAAGGGAAAGTTTTTGAACACATAATTTTGGCTAGACTTAAGAAGGAACTGGAACGTACAGGCGGCCTTGCTGAAAGACAGTACGGCTTCAGGGAAAAAGGGCAAACAGTAGATGCTATCATAGTCGTCATAAAAATTGCAAAACAGGCTTGGGATTCATCTCCACAAAATAGAAAAATATGGGCTGTGATAACTTTAGACGTAAGGAATGCCTCTAATAGTGCTGCCTGGCAGATAATCTTAAATAAGCTAAGAAATAGAGGAACTAATGAAGACCTACTTGCGTTGATAGCATCATACCTCTCCGAACGAGAAATCATATTTGGATATGAGGGCATTGAGGAAAATATAGAAATAAGTAGCGGTGTTTCGCAGGGTTCGTTTCTTGGCCCTACACTTTGGAATATACTATACGATGATCTGCTTACGATGGACTTGCCAAAAGACGTCACCCTTATAGGCTTCGCTGATGACATAGCAATGGTGATTGTGGATAAACAAGAGAAAGACCTTATGGAAAAAGCAAATCTGGGAATTCTGATGGTGTCAAATTGGATGGATAATAACTCTCTCAGTCTAGCCTCGGAGAAAACAGAAGCTGTGCTGCTTACAGGAAGAACTCGAGTGAGTCCTGTATCTTTCAACATTCATGGAAATAAAATCACTCCAAAGGGGTCGGTGAAATATCTAGGTGTATGGTTGGATCCAAAGCTTTCATTCTCAGAACATATACATCGTACGATTGAGAAAGTGTAGAAAACAGTATCTGCCTTGTCCAGTCTTATGCCCAATGTGGGAGGCCCAAAAGCTTCAAAAATGCGAATCTTAGCTTCTGTGGCTCAATCTCAGATCCTCTATGCCGCCCCAGCGTGGTGCGCGATTACGTATAATAAAAGACTTAAAAGAAAACTAGTTAGCATACAGAGGCTGATGTCGATCAGAGTGGCTAGTGCGTATAGGACAATATCTGCTGAAGCATTGGGAGTGATAGCTGGTATTCCCCCAATTGACCTCTTGTTTGAAGAAAGAAAGGCGATTTACGAGGGAGTGGACCGAAACGTTGCACGTACATTCTTAAAGACATGTTGGCAAGAGCGCTGGAGAACTAGTACGAAGGGACGATGGACTTACAAAATAATTCCAGATATCGAAGAGTGGATAAATGGATTCTGTGGCGAAGTCGATTACTTTCTGACGCAAGCAATCTCAGAGCACGGTTGCTTCAAGTCATTCCTTTACAAGAGGAAGAAATCGGACACTGATCGCTGTCAGTACTGTAAGAACGTGGACGACGTAGAGCACACGTTGTTCCTTTGTCCCAGATGGGAAGATATTGGATCAGGGTACCAAGAAGAGAGAAATAACTTGTTTACCATTGAAAATTTTTCAAAAGACTTAGTTGACGGTGAAAATGCATGGAACAGTTCATATAAAGTAGTAAGAACAATTTTCGAGATCAAGGAAAAAGAGATGTACTCAGTGAGCTGAACAGCATACCTGCTACCATATCGAAGTAATCAGAGAGCGGTTCCAATGTGGTGTGTCAGAGAAAACGAGGAGAGATTTTTAGTCGGTAAGAATCCGACACTACCAGCAACAACATCACTGGTGTCTTATGTAAGATTTTCCTCTCCATTGAAAATATATATATATATATATATTTATATATATATATATATATATATATATATATATATATAGTTAGCAACGAATAGATTAGTGGGTATTGCTAATCGTTCATATGTCACGCACTATTCGTACATCTTGTTGTTATTTTATATTTATATATATATATATATATATATATATATATATATATATATATATATATATATATATATATATATATATATATATCATCATCATCATACGCAGCTTATTCAACCATTTTGTTATGGAGTAGCCTCCCTTTACATATTTATATATTCCATTTCCATGTGGGCCCATTGTTGTCTATTGCTAGCTATGCGGCCCAGTTGATCCTGCTGCGAGTTTCTTTATGTCGTAGTCCCATCTCAAGTTGGGGCGTCTTCTTGGTCTTTTCTCGCGTCGGGGATACCATTGCGTTATCTTTGTGGTCCTCTATCGTCTGTCCTTCTAGCGAGATGCCCCGCCCATTGCCACTTTAGGGATCTGGTTCTATTTATGACATCTATCACGTGGGTCTTTTGTCTGATCCAATCAAGCCTTTTTCTCTCTCCTTGTTATTCCAAGCATGCATCGTTCCATAGACCTCTGCGTTACCTGGAGTTTTCTAATGATATCAGTTTTCAGGGTCCAGGTTTCACAGCCGTATGTTAATACTGGTAGTACGCACTGATCAAACGCTTTCTTTTTCAAACGGAGTGACATTCTAGACTTGAAGATGATAGAGTTCTGTCCAAACGTTCTCCATGCTAATTTGATTCTTCTGTTTATTTCTGGAAGTAGAGAGTCTGATATGTGTATTAGTTGACCCAGGTATATGTATTCCTCTACTATTTCCAGGGCAGTGTCATTAATTGTTATTTCTTGTGCGTTTATCAGTTCGTTATACATTATCTTGGTCTTACTCAGATTTATTTTAAGGCCTACTTCGTTGCTTGCTGCATTCAGTTCATTTAATTGTTGTTGCATTTTGCCAGGGTTACACGCTATCAGGATGATGTCGTCAGCGGTTCAAGTATTCTCCATCTATATTCAGACCTGTGTTGTTCCAGCCCAGTTTTCTGAAGATGCTTTCTAGTGTTGCTGTAAATAACTTTGGTGATATTGCGTCTCCTTGTCTAACTCCTTTGCTGGTGGGGAATTCTGGTGAGCCCTCATATATCCTAACTCTCGCTCTGGCTTCCCTATATATATTTGCTAGGGTCTCAATATATGGCTTGTCGACCCCTTGTTCTGTTAGGGCATTTATTACTGCTCTGGGAAATATAGAGTCGAATGCTTTCTCAAAGTCGATGAAGGCTAGTGCTAGTGCTAGTGTTTGGTCGTATTCTTTGGTTCGACTGATAACCTCTTTGAGGGTATGGATGTGATCTATTGTACTGAAGCCTTTGCGGAATCCAGCCTGTTCTCGTGGTTGGGCCGAGTCTAGTGTATTTTGTATTCTCTTGTGAATGATCTTTGTGAATACCTTGTACGTTACTGGTAGTAAACTTATTGGTCTGTAGTTCTTAATGTCTTCTTTGCTGCCTTTCTTGTGGATCAACACTATAAGGGCGCTGTTCCACTCTTTAGGTATGCTCCTGGACATCAGACAGTTCGTGTATAGTTTGGCAAGGTACTTCCATGTTTTAGCTCCTGCGTATTTGAGTATTTCGGTCGTGATGCCGACATTTCCCGCTGCTTTGCCATTTTTCATGCTTTTCAGTGCCATTTCTACTTCCCCCACCAATACTTCTGGTATGGCATCTTCTGAGTGTTCTATTATTTCTTCCAAGTTTTCAGGGGCCTTGTATAGGTCTCCATAGAATTTGGCTACTAGGTCTATTATTTCATTCCTGTCTGTGGTTCTTGTGTTTCCATCAGTTAATGCAACTATCTAACTTTTCCCTATTATTAGTGCCCTTTTTGCATTTTTGTAGCTTTTACGGTTTTCTATTGTTGTTTGTACCAGTTTCTCGTTGTTATATCTGATATCTTCTGCGATTTTCTTTCGTATCGTCTTGCACAGTTCGGTGTATTAAATTCTTTGATTGTTTGTTCTCTTTTTCATTCCTCTTCGTTTTTGTAATAGTGCTTTTGTTTCCGGAGTTAGTTTTTTGTGTTCACCTCGTTGTTGCAGACCTCCCACTTCTACGGCGCAGTTTCGAATTGTGTCTATCAGTTCAGGGTTGTTATATTCCACTTTTTGTAGTCTTTCTTCTAGTAGTGCTTCATATTGGTGAGAGTTCTCTTTCAGCCTTTCGTTGTTTATGTTTTTCGTTGTGTTGGTTTTGATTAGTCTTGACCTTTCTAGTTTTATATCTAAGACCAGTCGAGCTCTAATTAGTCGATGGTCGCTTCCTGTAGTGAACTTGTTGAGCGTGCTTAGATCTTTTACTGTGTTAATTTTATTGGTGAGGATAGAGTCTATTTCGTTTCTGATAGTTGCACCAGGGCCTTCCCACGTCCATTTCCTGTTAGGGTTTTTCTTGAAGAAGGAGTTTGCCACATACATGTTCTGAAAGTGTGCGAACTGTATCAATCTCTCTCCTCTTTCATTCCTTACTCCAAATCCATATTTCTCCATTCCTTTTTATTGGTCTTTCCTGTGTCCTACTTTGGCATTAAAGTCTCCCATTATGTATTTGAAGTGACTATTGTCGTTGCTGAGCGCTTGGGTTATTTCATTATAGAATTCTTCTATCTCGTCGTCACTATGGCTGATTGTTGGGGCGTATACCTGAATAATCTGGATAGTATATCTTTTGGAGAGTCTTAGTGTTATGGTGGCTACTCTGTCTGAGGTGCTTGTTATCCTTATGATTCTATTTTTCCAGGTTTTCTTAATTAGAAATCCTACTCCGCTTGTTTTTCCTGTTGGTGTTCCTTGGTGGTATAGAAGATTCCCTGATTCAAGTTCTAATGAGTTCTTCATTTTTTCGTCTTACTTCGCTGATGCCCATGATATCCCACTCCATTTTTGCTGCCTCTGTTTCCAGTTCCATAATCCTAGGTTGATTAGAGAGTGTACGGCAGTTATAAGTTGCTAGGTGTAATGTAGTTAATGGTTAGTGGCTTAGACTCCGCAGATTCTTAGCACCCTTTCCCCTCGTGGCTGGTTCCCAGGATCTACCCCTCCTAGGGCCCTTCGGGCTTACGGAGAATGAGGGTCGTAACTTGTCCTTGTCTGTCATGCTGGGGTTGTGAGGCGTACCTTACCACGCTGCCTCAATGCGGGTTGGCAAGGGGCGAGGGGTGTCGTCCGCCAGTTTTCGCCATTTACTGATGGACCCTGTACCCCCAGATTTTTAGTGGAACTTTTTATTTATGAAAAAGCCCTTACTAGAGTGAGATTCGAACCTCCGTCCTTCAGGTCAAGAAAACCCAATTTCCGGCGCTCTCACGCACTCCGCCATCTGGGGGAAATATATATATATATATATATATATATATATATATATATATATATATATATATATATATTGTTGTATGTTTATTTTATTTATTTTCCCTTTTAAGGGAAAGCCAATTAATAAGTCCAACTTAATAAAATGTATAGTTGTCAAAAGAAATTATAATGTTTAGATTGAGACAAAAATGAGGTTATTTTGATTATAGTTAGTTAATTTTATTGTTATTATTCAAGTTATGGGCGCCAGAATTGGTATGTTTACGAACGAATACCAATTCAATTCAAAATGTTTGAATTGATTGAAACATTTTTACTGTTTATTAGTGTTACCTAAGGCACTGAACGCTCGTCAGCAACAGGAAACCTATAAGTAGAGATATCAGAGAAATACTCAAGAAATCATAGACAAAATATTTTTAATACAGCAATAAAATTCAAACGGTTATTAATACTTCATAACGAAATCGTGAAAATATAATACAATTCTCATACCAAATTGTGAAAACCTTTATATAAATTAAAATACAGTTCTTTTACGAAATTTCATTCAAGTTTCGTACCAAGTAAATTTCAATCAAAAATACGTGCATTTAATAGTTCGGAAGCATGATCATGTTTACCGCGTCAATCCCAATTCTTTTCGTTCCAATATTCCGTTCGAGTGGTTTTATGAATAGTAAAATGAATCTTATGTCAAAACAAAGTGTGAAGTGTTAGGAATGTAATCTGTTATTGAAAATATAGAAATTTGGTGAGTAATAATGTATTGATTTTATTTAGTGTGTATGTCCGTAATTCAGTGGAGATTGATTATTCAATACCTAGTTATTATATAAAATTTCAGTAATAATAATTATCCCTAACCTAACATTTAAAAAGTAACTTTTTATTTTGAAAAAAGACTCATATGTACATGGAAATAGAAAGTTCTTTATTGGTTTCTCATCAACTCTGGAGATTATACGAAAATCGTTCGTAGTTACCATGGAATAAATGTTCAACTCAGGATTGGAAAACAATAAAAATGCGGATTCTTTTCCTGGATTGTTACACAATTAACAGCAGTAACAAATTGATGACCAGCAAATTGTTTAAATAAGGTAAATTATTTTATCTTACCAAATTCTTGTGGTTAACACTAACTCTCGGTTTTTTACACTTATTTGTTTAAAAAGCGTGATATTATTATTGATTCACATTCACATACGTTGTTTGAGACTTTAATTGGTTTTTTATTAAAGTTATTGAAGTTATTTTCACTTTTAAATTATAATTTTGGAGAGAACAATTTTACATGACCATTGTCTTTTACACCCGCGACGCTTCTCCCCAATCCCACAATCAACAACGTTCAACTTTTTTGATTTTGTTTCATTGTTTCCTTCTTGTTAGGATAAATAAAATGCTTTTCTTGAATCCAAATTATCCATTCTCGCGTTCATTTCGACATTTCATCTGTGTTCTATTAAGTTTCGGAACCACACTGTTGTCACTCTTAATTGCACTTACCGAACTATCGACGAACGTCAATTTCAGTATCAAATATTTTCATTTGACATTCTATTACAATTTGATCTAAATGTTTATACAATATACAGGGTTCATCCAAAAATAACAATAATTGATGAAGGTATAATTATGGAATTTTGTTTCGGAATTCATGTTGTTATATATACAGGGTTTTTTAAAACACATATCAGAAATATGATTATTGAAATTTACTCGTAATGTTTTATTCTTTTAAATATAATTATTGAAATTTACTCCTAATGTTTTATTCTGTTCAAAATTAAATAGATGTCTCATAAATGACTTTAAAACGTATGCAGTGTGTGGGTGAGCTTATTTATTGACATGTTTAAATTATATACATTCAGATAGCATGCTGTTATGAGAATTGTTTATAGAATTATTTATTAGAATTTAGTACCATTTCACGCGATCTTATTAGTTTATTTTCCCCGTAGCCATGTTTCACTTTAATATATATATATATATATATATATATATATATATATATATATATATATATATATATATAATATAAATATATATTGTAATGTTTTTTTGTTATTTATTTAAACAATAAACGGGTGGGATAAATTTTAAACACTCGGTATTGCTACTTACTAATTTATTTAAACACTAACTCACACTAATTTATATGTACTTAACTAGTCACTTAAATTTAATTTATATGCACACTAACTTATTAATTTATAACACTTTTATATTCACTTAATTACTGTTTAACTCACTATGGCAAATTAGAAACTGAACTCATCCGTTGATCGGTCCTGTATTTATATCAGAAACTTTCTTCACTAGAATATTCCGGAAGGGACATGCCTTTCGCGATATTTCGTAAAATGCCTTTCGAGAACATGTTTAAAAAGGACGGTCACAATAGATCCCAATAGACCTTCTCAGAATTCGGCGCGCTCGCCTTTTTCTTAACTCCGTTAACATAAGGTTACAGGGCCGTACTTAGTAACTGCTTCGGTGTGCGAGTTCGTAACATTACCCCCTCCTTAAATGAAAGTTCCTCCTGGAACTTTTGTGTAGCCGAGACTGGATGTTTGAATCGGCAACTAGCCCCATTTCTACACTTTCCGATCTTATGGAAATAGCAGGGCACCGTCTTCATCGGATATTGAAAGCGGGGGTTGTAGCTGCAAATTAATATCTGGACACCGGTATCTTGAAAGATAATCTCTACCATGCTCCTGATGATTCGCAAATCCAACTGGTTACTCGCTATCTTAGGCATAGCCAGTTTCTTCACGTTGGATTCCAACACATGGTCTCGGAGGTTTCGAAGTGCTTCCCACACATCGCGGTAGGTAGATCGATCTTGGAATTCATTTTTAGTTACCACGTAGAAGACGTACCGCGAATTATGTTTCAGTTTCAGTGTCTTGCCAGGGGCTGGAATCTGGTCTTTAAGTTTTTCTAATTGCCCGAACTTCTTTCGAAAGACGGTTGCCAACCCTCGTGCGTTCTTGATACGGGCGGGGATGTTGTATGCCAGTGAATAATCTTCTGGGAGAGTGAACAAATCTTGTTGTTGTTCCGAAATGACTCTATATCTAGCTTTCCCGGTACCTCCATACGCGCCCATAAATTCATCGAAGGTGGGGTCAGACACATCTCGAATAAGGTTTACTCCTTCCTCTACGTCATGGTCTCCTTCGTATGGCGCTAGTCGGTTTCGCTGAACTACTTTTGGTTTTCCGTTGGGGATCTTGCTTATGCGATATAAAACATCATTGATCCTTTTCTTGATCAAGTATGGACCTTCCCAGGATTTTTGTATTTTGGAGAAAATCCTTTTCTCCTCGCCGGGTTGTGTAACCATACTTTGTCCCCTTCTTTAAAACCGCCCTCTGTGGCCTGCGTGTCGTACCGACTTTTCATTCTGTCGCTGGCAACTTGAAGATTTGTTCGAACTAGTTCATGAATATCGTCCAGCCTTCTTCTCAATTGGATCACGTAGTCTTCGCCTGCTATATCTTCTCCAGGTCGACAGCCAAATTCCAGGTCACAAGGAAGCCTCATTTCACGTCCAAACAGGATTTTCGCAGGTGTTTCACCCGTGGACTCATTGACGGCAGACCGATAAGCCAATGCGAATAGGAAGAGATACTGGTCCCAATCTCTCTGATGGCTGGATACTACTTTGGACAGGTATTTTCCAATAGTCCTGTTCATTCTCTCGACCATTCCATCTGACTGTGGATGTAATGCTGTTGTTCTGGTCTTCTTCATTCCTAGCTTGTCGCAAATCTCCTGGAATAGATGGCTTTCGAAATTTCTTCCCTGGTCACTGTGGACTTCCATGGGCACTCCATATCGGCTGATGAATTCTTTCACCAATACATCCACGACAGTTGTGGCCTCTTGGTTCGGGATAGCGTAAATTTCCACCCACTTTGTAAAATAATCCATTACAACCAGTATGTACTTGCTACCATTTTCTGTCGTCGGAAATGGTCCAGCGATATCTAAAGCAATCCTTTCGAAAGGGCTTCCAACATTGTACTGTTTCATGGGTGCCTTTCTCCTGCGATGTGGTCCATTACTGGTAGCACAAGTCGTACATTTCTTACACCAGTCCTTCACATCGTCGGAGCTGTTCATCCAATAAAACCTTCCACGAACTCGCTGAAGGGTTTTCTTCACTCCCAGATGACCTCCCGATGGACTGTCGTGTAACTTCTTCAGTACCTCAGCTACTCTTGTTCTCGGGATAACTAGCTGTCTCCTCATCTCAGAACCATCATCATTTTCAAGGACTCTTTTCAACAGCCCTTCTTCCAGGACAAGGGAGTCCCACTGAGCCCAATACGCCTTGAGTTTCGGTGAAAATCTTAACACTTCTTGCCAGGTAGGTCGCCGGTTTTATTTCTTCCATTGCCGGATCATCTTCAGGTGAGGATCATTCTTCTGATCTTCTCTGATCCTGGTGGGTGACCATTCCTCGTTGACTACAGTAGTTCTTGGAACTGCAGCTTCCCTAGATCCCACCTTGTTGCAGTGGGAGCAGTCTGTTGGGCACGGCCGACTGGACAGGGAGTCGACATTTCGGTGACTCACATCAGCAGGATGTTCACCCCTGTCTGATTTCCCCTGTGACTGGAGTTCTTGGGTTACAGGAATCTTGGGGCGCTTAGACGGATTGCGTACGTGCTCTAGCTCGCCACACTCCCGGCATTTGATCTTCTTTGGCATCTTGTCTGCCATAACTTTCAACAAGTTGACGATCTGGTCAAGTTTGTTATCGTCATCTTCTTCCTGCATGGTCCTACCTTCGTTGTACCGCGAGCTTTTCTTGGCTGCTTTGCATTTAAGAGGTTCTTGGTTTGCAGGAGTCGTAGGACGCTTACACAAACTGCGTGCATACTCTGGCTGGCCACAATTACAGCACCTGATTTTGTTCGGCTTCTTGTCTGCCATACCTTTCAACAAGTTGACGATCTGGTCAAGTCTGTCATCGTCACCTTCTTCCTGTATGGTCCTACCTTTGTTGTATCCCGAAACCATCGTGGCTGCTTCATATTCAAGAGCAGCAGTCAATGCATCGGCCAATGTTTTAGGATGGGCTAATCGAAGCGTCTTCTCCATATCGTGGTGATACAAGCCGTCAATAAAGGCCTGGATGCATAAACATTCCATCATGTTCTCTGGTGCTGATGGATAAGCAAATCGAACTAGTCGGGCAATATCCATTTCATACTCTTGAAGGGGTTCGTCACGTTTCCGCCTTCGGTTCTTCAGCTGGAATCTGTACAACTGTTCCAAATGTTCGTGACCATATCGCATGTCCAACCTCTTGTTCAGCAGCTCGAAGTCATCCATTTCTTCCAGAGGTATCGTCTGAAGTATATCTAAGGCATCTCCCCGAAGCGCAATAGTTAGGTTCACTGCTTTCTCGTTATCGGACCAATTATTCACTCTAGCGGCTGCTTCGAACTGTTTTACGCAATTGGTCCACGACATCTTTCCATCGAACGTTGGGACCTTGACTCGGGTAAAGCTGCCAATATCATCTGTCTTGGGTTGTGTTTGTGGCTTGCAGATCTCGATCTTCTTTTCTTCTGCTGAAGTGTCTTATGTTCTTAACTCGGCAATCTTCGTCTCTAACTCCTTGATTTTCTCATCTATCTGATTTTCCATCGTTGTCATCTTATTCTCCATGTCTGATTTTATTTTCTCGTTCATCGTTGTCATCTTATCCTCAATATCCGATTTTAGAGACGTGATTTTATTCTCGACTTCAGCACCAATGTCATTTTTCAATGATAAGATATCTGCAGAAATATCGGTCTTCATAGCGGAAATCTCCTCGTCCATATTAGTAGAAATCTTGTCCATGTTAGCAGAAATATCGTTCTTCATGGTTGAAATCTTCTCGTCCATATTAGTAGAAATTGACGAGATTACGGTGGAAGCCTCGTCATTGAATAAAAATAATTCTGGATCAAAGCCGTCATTTTCCAGAGCCACTTTAAGTCTTTCTACTAATTCACTTTTCTTACCGGACGTTTCCAACTCACGATCTTCCAATTCTGCTCTTAATTCCGTCACTTTGAGATCAATCAGTCTCTTGGCCATTTTTATGTAGCTATTTATTTATATTATCCCACTTCTGACACCAATGTAATGTTTTTTTGTTATTTATTTGAACAATAAACGGATGGGATAAATTTTAAACACTCGGTATTGCTACCTTCTAATTTATTTAAACACTAACTCACTAACACTAATTTATATGTACTTAACTAGTCACTTAAATTCAATTTATATGCACACTAACTTATTAATTCATAACACTTTTATATTCACTTAATTACTGTTTAACTCACTATGGCAAATTAGAAACTGAACTCATCCGCTGATCGGTCCTGTATTTATATCAAAAACTTTCTTCACTAGAACATTCCGGAAGGGACATGCCTTTCGCGATATTTCTTAAAATGCCTTTCGAGAACATGTTTAAAAAGGACGGTCACAATAGATCCCAATAGACCCTCTCAGAATTCGGCGCGCTCGCCTTTTTCTTAACTCCGTTAACATAAGGTTACAGGGCCGTACTTAGTATCTGCTTCGGTGTGCGAGTTCGTAACAATATATATATATATATATATATATATATATATATATATATATATATATATGTATATATATATATATATATATATATATATATATATATATATATATATATATATTATTTATTTGATTTTCTATTATTAATTATTGATCTATGATTTGTCTATGTTTTAAGAAAGTAATGCTCAGGGTAAGTTTAGTTATATTTTTATTATTGATTTAATGTTTTAATGATTTAATGGAGAGCATGAGAACACTTACTCTCGTTGGGTTCAGGATAAAATTAAACAAGAAAATATATGAAATCTGCATCCCACAAACAACCTATGAAAATCATCTCCATCAACGCTGTGAATCGATTATATGAAACACAGTAATTCAACCTATGTGTTATGAAACCTTGCCCTGTGTTTGGCAAATGACATGTAAATGGAAATGAACAACTCAAATTTAGTTCCTATAATTATCAGATAAATGTAAAATTGAAAAGCATCATAAGCAGTAAATAAAACTTATGTTAAAACAAATATAATACAGTGCAAATTACAAATACCAACTATTATTCTATACCTAAAATTATTATTGTGTAATTTGGCCAAATTTATGAATTACGTTTGAGTTTAATATGGTTAACCAAATAAACCGTTAAAAACACTAACCTGACCACAACACTGGGAAGTCTCTAGTATATTCTATTGATGTGGAATCTTCTGTACCAAAGCTGGATCTCCTTCGATCTTGTAGTTACAAACTCTATAGTTTGTATGGCAGGTAAGTTCATAAATTCTTGTTAAATCACTTAGATATTTTTGCTTATAATGTTTATGTTACGATGATAATGGATTAGGAAACGTATTTTCTCATTATAAAGTGATTACTTTTTGAAAATTCGGGTAGCGTCCCCTCTCAAATTTAAAATGTTTATATTTCTCACAAATTCTTATTATTTCCAAGTATTTTCTTTTCAAAATGTTCAATGTATATTGATTAAATGTTTGCAATGTCTTTTGACTTTAATTTCTAATAATTTCCCAAATAACTTTATAAAATTTATAAAATTTTCTTACATGTGTCCTTCTCCATTAGCTTCGCTTCACCAACCTTTTGTTTTTCAAATCAACAAAATTTTTGTTGTCCGCTTTGTTTATTGTAAAACAAAAGACTTACTACATACTAAATAGAATATGCTTTGTCTTATCTAATGTTTTATATGTCGATAAATGTCTTTATATTTTTCTATGATTATGGATTGTTGATGTAAGATTTCCAACTAATTTACCATTCCTATTTACATACTCATTCTTTCAAAAATCTACCTTATTTTAATTAACAAAATTATATCTATTTGACTTTAAATTTCAATATCAATCCATATACAATCTAGAATGTTCAAATATCTGTCATAATGCCTTTTAATTGAATCTTTACTCATCATTACATATTTATCTATCACAAACTTGGCTCTTTATTTATTTCAGTCATCATATTTTTCTATTATCAATAGATCACAAACATAAATAATTCTATGGTAGAATCTACCTCCGCACTAAGTGTACTTCATTAACAGACATGAAATTTTTAGTTGTCACTCCAGTTATCTCCTTTTTAATATAAACATTACACTTTTGTTGGTATATATCGTAATCTAACATTCTATTTATTATTGTCTGATAATAATTTATTTTCTTTTCAGATTCATTGTTGGATGTTCGAAATACTGGATACAAATTATCATTTGCTATAGACAAGAAAATGAGTTTATGATTTGTTAAGATATAATTAAAATTTTATGAAAATAATGCAGTTTATAATCTGAAATCCTAAGGTAAATAATTTTACTATTTCTTATGTATCTCTTTCGTTTTGAAGCATAACTAATATAATAAATGTTCAATTCAATAGAAAATATATATATTCTTCTTATATTATCATCATTAGAAAAGATAATTCTAGCTGTGTGAACTAATTAATTTCCATCTGTTACTCTGCAAGGTTGCAAATTTCATACTTTTGTGTTCCATTCTTTTTACTGTTTCTTACGATAAGTTCAATATACAAAATTACGAACATAACATTATTAAACCAATAAGAAAACCTCAAAAAACACAAGTTATAAAACATTTGACTAAAACTAATTCCTAAACGACTACAAAAACTAACGTTATTCTAATAAATGTTCAATATGAGCTCCTCCCACTTCCACGCACATTCTAAGTCTACGAAGGTTGTTTCTTTGCACTTGAAAGAGCAATTTCACACTATTTCTAATAACATTGCAGTGTAACACAATTCTGTCTATTAAATCTTGCCTTGTTTGCACAGGTATTGCGTATACCTTACTTTTGAGATAACCCTAGAGAAAGAAATCCATAGGATTAACGTCTCCTGATCGCGGTGGCCATTGAAAAGGGCCTCCACGACCAATCCATCTATTAGGAAGCCTTGTGTGTAAATGCTGTCGTACATCTAAACTGAAATGTGGAGGGGCCCCATCATGCATGAACCATAAATTCCTACGAGTTTGTAGTAGCACATCATCAAACAGGTTCCATGACTCATTTTGCAAAACACTCCAAATATCTCTGACCGGTCAAAGTACTATCAATAAAGTATGGCTGTATCAAATTATTGCCAACTATTCCTGCCAAACATTAACCATGAATCTATGCTGGATCCTAGTTTGGATAATGCCATGTGGATTCACATCATCCCATAAATGCATATTATGAGAATTTATGATTCCATCTCTGGTGAGACCCGGTTCGTTCGTAAAGAGAACATGACTAATAAATGTGTTGTCTGCTTGTTGTTGTCGCTGAAACCACTGGCTATACTCAAGTCGAGCAGGATAATCAGCCACTGTCATACGGTGTACTTTTTTCATGTGAAAAGGATATAACAGCTGTTCTTTTAGGACGCGATGAACAACTGATTTCGAGACGTTATGTTCTCATGATAATTTTCTTAAGCTCGATGGTTCATTATCAACTGCATTTAACAAGTCTTGTTCAACTGCCACAGTACGTATGCTTCGTACTGGACCTTCTCCAGCTTTTTCTGGCGAAAATCTTCCTAAAATTTAAAATTTTGTTTTGTATACATGGAAAATTACATTAACTTATTCATACTTGTTTCTCGTAACCTGAGATCAATACGCCCAAACATTCGTCTATCTGGCAATGCTCCTAGAGATCATATTTGGCTTCTTCTTGTCTCTGGAGATGATGCATGTGAAAAGATCGTGGCTACGATCGAAATAAACCGAAACTCAGGATTAAAAACTGACGAATTGTGAATCATTTCACCAGTTGAGTACCACAAATAATGGTAATATGTATCAACAGCCATCAAAACTATGCTAATAAGGTAATTTTATTCAGTCTCACCAAGTTCTGGTGGATAGCACAAATTATATTCACTTTTGGTTTAAAATACGAGTTATGTTTTTAGTTATTTTACTTTCAATATTTTGTTGAACACTTTGGTCAACTTATTATATAATTTTGTTTGAGTTTCTTTACAATTTATATTAATTTGGAGAAGGAAAAATTTAACATGTCTCTCCATTTATCAGACCACAACGCTTCTCTCCCAAGCTTGAAATCAACAACTTGCAATTGTTTCAATTATTTTGTTTCATTGTTCATTGTTGCTAAGTAAATATAATTGTTTTTTTCGAATCAAAACATCATTCCTGTGTTATTGTAGATAAATTCACTGTGTTTATTTACACTCTGTAATCACTCCGAATCACTCTACCCGAACTATCGAAAGCACGTCAATTTTTGCGTTAATATTTCGATTTGACATTTTGATATAATATGATTGAAAAGTTTATGCTATATACAGAGTTTTTTGAAAGTGTTCACAAATTATAAAGATATAATAGTTGAATTTTGTTACAAAATTCATATTATTCTATATACAGGGTTTCTTATAAATATATACTATAATATATTGTTCACGAAATTTAATCGTGGTTGTTTTATATTCCTTTTTTATTCTTTGAAATATAATAACTAAATTGAATAGAAATCTTGTAAATCATTCTATTAAATGTACATTATGCGTAGGTATTTCTTAACGTGTTTAAGCTATGTCTATTTAAATCAGCATGTCGTCATGAATTATCGTTTTATTGAATATTTACTAAAGATTGATATTATTCAAATGATGCCAATTAGTTTAATTTACCTGGTAGCTATGTTTCACATTAATATATATATATATATATATATATATATATATATATATATAAAAGATATTGAGTGATTTATATATATTATTTATATTGGACCATATATCTTATATACGAAAGAGTATCAGCTGTTTGAACATATTTTACTTATTATTTGAAATGAATTGAAACTATGTAGTTAAAAACACATTAAGAAAAACACAATCATAAGTGAAAATGCATATGCAATCAGAACATATTAAGTCATTTGTTCCAATAATATGAAGAAATTACCTTAATAATTGTCTTAAGTTAGAAAATGTTCAACAAGTATAATGGAGAACATGGGATCTGCCCAAATATAGATGTTTAGTTGTCATGAAGAAATCAGCTGTTTCACTTGAAATTAAACAAGTTTAGTTATCTAATTTAATAAGTAGTTAGTTGAAACAGTAATAATATAAATCAATTTCATATTTAGTAATAAGAAATAGATAAATTATAATAGAAAAATATCAAGACATAAAGATAATTTATATGTCATAATGTATATAAAATTTTATGAAATTAATGAATATTAAATGATGATGGATTCAAAGAAATATTTGCTACTAGAGAACTTAAATAGTATAATTAATCAGAGCAATAGATCTTATAAAATAATTTATGTTCATAAAAATAAATGTTATTTCCAAATTATCATATATATATATATATATATATATATATATATATATATATATATGTCAAAACAAAATTAGACATTGCCATCTCGTCATATAAAAGGAATTTCACTATCAGTAACAGATTTGTTCTATTGAAATTAGATGAACATAAAAGAAAACAGATACTTTTCGGGTGGAATTTACATTTATATATGTTTTCAAAAAACTCCTAAAGTGTAGTAATTGTGAAAATAGTTCGACAGCTCCAGAAACAATGTGATTAGTGAAAAGTGACATGACAAATTTCGATAAAATAAAATTTAACAAAAAACTTATTGATAATCAGTGTGCTGAGAAACAATATATTGGTTGTTGATTAAAAAATTGACGATCAAATAGAAGCGTTTGAAGTTGGTTTTTGGCGTCGAAATAGTGAAGATATGACGAGGAACTTTTCCCAAAAATTTAAGTAAAATTACAAATTTTCATAATAAAAGCCACAAATTCTTAACAAAGATAAAACCTAGAACACTCACATGTATTTATAACCAGTTTTTCCCGTGAGAATATCCAAATTTCTCAATAAATCGAGCAGCGAGAACTTTGGAAGGCGTTTTCCTGTATCCAGACGGGATATATCTCCAGAATCCAGGCATCAGGTCAGTCCTTCATTAGATATTATTGGCCAATAATAAAAATAATAACTGTTGAGTATAAATTCAGTGACTATTTCCATGTATATATAAGAATTCTTGCGTCTTTATGATCGATCTATAATAAGGAAAAAGACTTTATGTATTTTATTCACTAGACAAATTCTAAATATTATTAAAAAGGCCTATTCTATGATATAAGAAAGATGCATCTTATTTCATCCACATAATTTTCCATTTGTATATATATAAATTTTGTAACATATTTCTTCCAACAATTTATTTAGTGTATGTATATAATTTTCAACGTGAATTCTTTTATGCAAATCCATCAGCATTGTTCTAAACGACAATGATGCTATGTATCTAATATTTACGCAGGTGCAGAGCGTCGTTAAGAAACGTTCGTTCCGTTTCGATTATGTTCGTTATTAGTTGGGCATGCGCATAAGATAGTATATATTCTTGATAATTCTGTGTTGGTAAATTCCATAGGCGTAACCGTTTTGTTTAAAAAATTATATTTAAATATAAAAATTTCATTATAAAATTAAATGATTGAATATATTGTGTTTTGTATTTCTTTTTATTCTGAATGAGCGAAATATCTCTAAACAAAGCCAGGACTCAAAGAGTAGAGAAAGTCTCATGCTCCCGAACCAATATAATATAATATAAAATAATAATATATATCAAATAATAAACAACTGAGCTAGCCACACAAAAACTCACACAAATAAATAAATATCTATCTAAACAATTAAAATTATAAATAATTGAATAAAAATATAGTTTAATATACACATATATATTTGAATCTGTATCTATTCTTGACCATTTAAATATTTTTATATGGGAGGAATTCTCTTGAATAATGGTCCTTACTTTTTAATAATTTGTTTATCATTCGCCAAAAGACGCGTTTCGACTTGTTAAGCCATCTTCTATTTCGGCTAAAATGTTACATTTCCATTGATACATAACACATAAGTTGAAAAAGACGTTACAAAATTTTGTACATAAAATAATAAAACAATCACCTCAATAACATGGTTAAAAACATGGAAGGTTCAAATTCTGTCTACATTGTGTAGGTATTGTCAGTAAAGTCTTAAAATTTATTATTCAGTTTGAAGGTGTTTTTTGTTTCTTTTTTTTAATGCGATGTGGTGTTAGCCTGGGCGCGTTTGCTATATTTAACAGGTCTATATTATAGTAAGGTGTAGAAGCTATCAACAAAACATTGGCTTTTCAAGTTACCATCATATATCACATTCAAATTACGAATATCGTTTCTGTTATTAACACTATCTATATATTACTTTTCCGCCCAACCTTTCTATATGCGAGAAAACTATTGGTTTACCCCAAAAAAGTTGGAATTTTGAATTTTTTTTTGAGTTATTTTTACGTTTTCCATCAACAACAACACGAAAAAACGGTTTTTAGGAAAAAAATCCTGTGTGTATGTCGTCGTCGTCGTTGTCGTCGGCCACTTTTCCTTACATGTCTTGTTAGCACGATACAGTCTGCGGAGTGCAATAAGTCAGCAATTTTATGACTGAATATTGTTAAGTACATGTCATAGATGATCCCTATTGATTCTCAGTTCACCAGAGCCAGTACAACGGGTGTTATGGTACTAGAAGTACGACATTTTGTAATTTTTTGAGAAATTTCAGTTTGTTAGCACGATACAGCGAGCGGAGTTCAACAAGTCACCAATTTTATGAATGAATATTATTCAGGACATCTCACAGATGAACCCTAATGATTTTCAGCTCACCACAGCCAGTACAACAGGTGCTATAGTACTTTAAGTACGACATTTTTGTCATTTTTGGAGAAATTTCAGTTTGTTAGCACGATACAGCCTCCGGAGTTCAACAAGTCACCAGTTTCATGATTGAATATTATTCAAAGTATCTCACTGATGAACCCTATTGATTTTCAGCTCACCGGAGCCAATACAACAGGTGCTACAGTACTTTACCTACGATATTTTTGTCATTTTTGGAAAAGTTTTAGTTTGTTAGCACGATACAGCCTTCGTAGTATATACAAGTGACCAATTTTATGATTGGATATTATTCAGAGCGTCTCAAAGATGAACCTGATATTCAACTCAGTAAAGCCGCCAGTACAACGGATGCTATGGTACTGGAAGTACCAAATTTTCATCATTTTTGGAGAATTTCCAGTTTGTTACCACGATACAGCCTCCAGACAGTATACGATTGATCAATTTTATGATTGAATATTGTTCAAGGTGTCTCACAGATGTACTCCATAGATTTTGAGTTGACTAAAGCTAGTACAGCGGGTCCTATAAATACAAATATACTGAAATTTTCGTTATTTTTGGAGGAATTTCGGTTTGTGAGCACTATACATCCCCTGAAGTGTATACAAGTAGCAATTTTATGATAGAATAGTGTTCAGGGCCACAGATGAGGAAAAGATAGTTTTAATCCTTAAAACCGTTTATTTTTTTATGTTGATAGTTTCTAGTATAATTTATTATTTTATTTAGCTAATATTTTCACATAGTCAAAATCAAATTTAAGCCCTGTATTCTTAGAGTGATTGGATGAGGCTGTTAGATCAGTTTTTCAATATTTATGAGCTTTTATTCTTTGACCAATATACGTTTTATTGCAATCTACATAAGGAATCTGGTATACTGTGTGTGTTTGGTTGGTGTTCTATAATTTGTGGGAAACAGATAAATTTTCTTTCTGAAGACTTCTGTTAATTTTTTCTGATAAACCGTGTACATATTGTACTGGTATTGATGATGTTGGTTTTTGATTTGAATTGTAGATTGCATGTATTCTGTTTTATTAGTTTTTTTCACAATCGGCATTGGGTAGTTATTTTCTCTAAGGATATTTCGGATTTTATTTAGATTGTTTTTTCTGAATTAAGGGTGACATAATTTATTTGTTCTGTCAGTTGAATTTTTAATTGCATTTTTCTTATGACATAGGGGAGCATTTGAATAATAACTCGTGTACCGATGAGAAGCTGTTGGTTTTGAATACCAGTTGGTATTGACATTACCTTCGTTATCGTATAAGATTGTGACGTCCAGAAAATTTATCGATTTTTCTCTTTCGCGTTCGATGGTAAATTTTAACCTTGGATTAAAATTGACAGAATTTTAATTTTCAACCTTCCATTTTTTAAACAGTGTTATTAAGGTAGGGGAGACTGGGGAGGGTTGAGCCAGAGGGAGGTTTGAGACATAAATGTTTCATTGGTAACGTATCCTTAAATAAATTTACTTTTCCGTTTAGTGGATGCTTAGACAGTGCTTCTTTCACGTTATCTAAGTTTAACAACAAATCCAAGTCGTTTACGAAAGATATAGTGAAAAGTTGTTTTGAGGCTAAACAATGTAAGTTTTTTAACAAAATGTATAAGGATTCTTTATTCACATTATTATATTTGGAAATATATGAATGAATTACACGAATTACATAATAATTTAACATACTTTAAAGTATTAAATTATGTGTTAGGTTATGTTTTAACTTGAAAATCGTAATTTGTTGTGGCTACTGGCACGAGGGAAGGGATGAACAGGTTTCATGTGGGAGGTTTGAGACACGGATCAAACCTCCCATCATGGTTTGAAAATACCTGTACTTCGTTTCCAGTTTTTTTTCTTTCTTTTTCAAGTGAAAAAATATAGGTCAACGTAGTTTAGTCTTTAGTTTCTTCTGCTAAAATCTTCACTGCATCATCTACAATAATAATTTTTTTGCAGATGCCTTTTAAGTGGAAATCGAAAGGCCGAGTGCCTACTGATCCTGAAATTTTGGAAACTGCAGTACGGGAAATATGTAGTACTAATGGTAAAATCCGCACAGTCGCCAAAAAATATAATATTGATAGAACGACACTATCTAGATACGTGCATAAATTTAAATCAAACGAAATCGTATCGTTTGTAGCAAACTTTAATTCTTCGCAAATTTTTACTAATCAAGAAGAATATTTGCTAGTTCAATATCTGCTCAAATGCGCTGACTTACATTATGGACTTACTCCAATCGCAGTAAGAAAGTTTGCTTACATCTTTGCAACTGAAAATAACAAAAAAATTTCAGCAGCTTGGGAGAAAAATAGAGCAGCAACGCGTGATTGGCTAAGAGGTTTTATGTCAAGACATGGTAACTTATCACTTAGGACACCAGAAGCCACGAGTGTAGGACGTGCCACTGCATTTAATAAATATACCGTGCAGCTATTTTTTGACAATTTAAAAACCATCATGACAAGGGAACATATTACTCCTGATTGCATATATAATGCAGATGAAACGGGAGTTACAACAGCACATAAGCCGCAAAAAATAATTGCGAAGAAAGGGCAGAAGCAGGTGTCAAAGGTAACATCGTGTGAAAGAGGATCACTGGTAACAGTTTTATGCACTATAAGTGCGTCTGGTAACACTATTCCTCCCTTTTCAATTTTTCCGAGGGCTAGGATCCAGGATTATATGACAAGAGGACTTCCCATTGGTGCCGATGCTGCTGTTAATCCATCAGGTTGGATGACCCACGAGAATTTTGAAAAATATTTACAGCACTTCGTCAACTATTCCCGAGTCAACAAGGATCACAAGTGTCTGCTGATACTAGACAACCATGATAGCCATATTTCCGCAAAGGGGCTGAACATTTGTAAAGAAAATGGAGTAATGCTACTGACCATTCCACCTCATACTAGCCATAAGTTACAGCCCTTGGACACCAATGTTTTCGGGCCTTTTAAAAGGTTTTATAATGAAGCTGCAGATAACTGGATGGTCAACAATCCTGCACAGCTGATATCCTTAAAAGAAATACCTGAACTTGTGGCAAGTGCTTACGTTCGCGCTTTCACGCCGGCCAATATAGTAGGTGGATTTTCACATACTGGTATTTGTCCATACAATCCAGCTGTATTCTCAGATAGTGATTTTACCAGTTCGGAAATTACAGACCGGCCAGATCCATCTGAAGCTTTACATTCCACAGAAAATTTACTTTTAGCTGTCCCTAGTACTTCCCAAAATAATCCAAATGCATTTGTAAGCCCTGAAGTTATAAGGCCATTTCCGAAAGCTCTTCCACGTAAAAATAAAGCTGTAAGGAAATGTGGAAAAACACGGATTTTAACGGACACTCCCGAAAAAGACCTAATAGAAAAAGAATTTGAGGAAAGAGCAAAGAAAAAGGAAGAGCAAAATAAAAAAAGGAAGAGAGGGTGGAAAGATTAAAAAAAAATTGTTGATAGAAGATGAAAAACAGGTGCCCGTTAAACAAAAGAAGATTGAGATAGTCATGGAGGAATCTGAACAATCTAACGATTCTTTCAATTTTTCGAGTTCTGATGAGTTAACCAATATTGAGGAACAAATTGAAAAAGAAAATGCTGAAGAAAGCTTTATGAATCAAGAAGTTCGTAAGGATGACTATGTTCTTGTACGATTTCCCACCAAAAAGACTTTCCGACATTACGTTGCTAAGGTCACAAATATTAATGGCAACGAATACGACTTATTATGCATGAGACTAAAGCCTCCGGGATACAAATTTATTTTTCCCGATGTTGCCGATGAATGTTGTGCACCTAGGGACGATCTGGTTAAGTTACCAAACCCCTCCTTTACTGGAGGAACAGTAAGAACACATAGGACCCTTTCTTTTCCAGTCGATTTTTCCAAATATGAAAATTTATTCTAGGTTTTTCGGCAAATATTTTTATGACTGCTGTATTCTTTTATTTTTTTAAGTACGTATGTGTATTTTTTTGTTAATTATTATTATTGCAGGGTTAAAGGGTTAAACAATTGTTAACTGTCTTTAATAAATTTGATTTTAACTCGAGACTTTATCGTACTAATCTTGTCTCAAGCCTCCCTATGCTTGCCTCAAACCTCCCTTTACTTGTCTCAAGCCTCCCCTCATAAAGGAGGTTTGAGACAAGTTCATGTGGTACTTTAATCCATTATTTATTGCTTAAAAAACAATTTTTAAAATAATCTTGGTACTGTGCTAAAAAATTAAAACCAATAGTTAATTAATATGTAAAAAACTTTATGCGATTACTAAAACACGACAGAAAACCAGGTTGATGAAAAAAAATGGCTCAACCCTCCCCAGTCTCCCCTAATTATTTTAATATTTTATTTACAAAATTTTGTAACGTCTTTTTCAACTTTATGTATTATGTATCAATGAAAATGTAACATTTTAGCCGAAACAGAAGATGAATTAACAAGTCGAAACGCGTCTTTTGGCGAATAATAAACAAATTATTAGAAAGTAAGAAAATTCGTCCCATATAAATATATACGTGTAATTTCGAAATGGATGTTATCTTTCTTATCAAATTGGATTAAAAATACTATTTACATATTCTTAAGGATCATTAAAAATTAAACATGTCAAATTTTTTGAAATAGATTTTAATGTAAACAAGAAAAAACAAATCATGAAACGTGATACTTCTATTATGATAGCCAGTTATGTAAACTTTGATTAAAGGCGTCAGTGGTGTAGAGATAGGTTACTCATCTCATACATTTTTATCGTGCGAACATATGTGTTCATGTCCCGATAATTTAAGTTTTATATTTTTCGTTGAAAAATTTAGAAAAATTCAACGTGTTTTTCAGTTGATTTATAAACTACTTTCATATTTGTGAAAAGTAATTTTATTTCGAATTTATAAGAAAGATAGCTGGGCATTCCTAATTTCTCACGTTTTTGTTCATGGGTTGAACCTCGTTTAAAGTTTGAATCTCGACGTTTCGGCTTCCCATTTGAGACTCAAGAAAACAGGGATTCATTATAGAACTAAAAATTGATACACAGTAATGACAATAGTTTTTTTAAGATATTCGTTCATCTTATAGGATTCTGCTTCTCCGATAATACTTAAGTACAAGGTTAAATAAGCGGTTTTGAAGATCAAAGCTTGCTTTTTCGTACTTATGCACTGCGGAGGCTGTATCGTGCTAAAAAACTGAAATTTCTTCAAAAATGACGAAAAATATAGTATATCTGTATTTATAGGATCCGTTGTACTCCCAACTAACATTTTAAGTCGTAAAAACGTAAAACTGACTATGTAGTAAACATTCAAGTAATTTTTAGTAGTCGTTGTTACGTTCTAAATACGTCGTTAATACGTAACCACTACCAACATGGGGAACACATTTATGGTAACTACGATGTCGTGAAAACGTTGCAATGACGGATAGAAAGACGTAATAATACCGTTTCAATAACGTTATGAAGTAGTAATTGTGACAACACATTTTCTATCCTCCTCGGCGATACGTGAAACAGAATTTTATATCTTTATCTTTCATAGTTTAGGTCTATATACTTCCAAACTATGGTAACATGCTCTACATAATCACAATAATATAATATTAATAAATGATACAAAGTGAAACACGCTCAATTCCTAGGTCCTTAACTTTAAAAACATAAACCAGGCAAACTTTAATGATAATATGGATACTTTTAGCTCCAAATTTATTATTCGCCTCCCAAATAATTAGTTTTCCTTATGAAAAAACAGAAAATTTTAAGCGTAATGCAGACTAGAAATTAATTCCATATCGTTAAAATTTATTATATGATATTCGTACATTCAATTTGGTCATATAAATGATATATTAACGTGTTCTGGGCTCAAAAGTAGGACTAAGTATAATTTCGATATACATTTTGAAATACACAAAAAATTTACACTAATAATCATTATGGCGTCCAACAAAATAACAACCTTACCGAGACTTTGGCAACACTAAGGTTGTATTAACTAATAAGTGAGGAAAAATAAATAAGTAACATAAAAACCACACAGTGCTATTAAACCTTAGAGTAATAATTTTTACCTTAAAAATGTTACTTATTAGTTTGAAATACGTAATAACTACTTTACAATTATACTTTTGGGTCCCCCAAAGAACCTATTCGTTACATTTGTGAGAGAAACTTTGCATTCTCTACCTTACAGTTTCAGCCCTGACCAGACCGTCCCCGATCCCTATAATGTCAAAAATATTTGTTTACACTTATAGAAGATGGATTCATCTAAAATTGTTTGCACTAAAGGAAGAAAAGAGTTGTTTTATACGGCTGTTCCACATCAGTGAGAAGCTAATAACGTTTTATATTATCCGATTCATTTGACTAAAAAAGATTTAGAAAAAGAACGGAGTAATGGTGCCAGTGTACCATTGCCAAACTGGGCACAATTCCAATATACAGTAAAATATTCGCGCATTGAAGATTTTGAGACGGCTTTATGTATAGAAGAAAACTTTAGTGAATACGTGGATACAGATGCAGAAAACGAGTAAGTAGATTTCGTAAATGGTATAAATGCAGTTTACGGGCTTTTCTTGTAATACTAAACTGTTTAGTTTATTAGGTAGATTATGTCTCTAAAGGCCTAAAAATACAAAAAAATCCTGGCGGTCTCTTATTGTAATGAAAATATTCACTTTCAAAAGGTTCACTTTTGGTTAGGTTAGATTAGGTTAGGTGATTTTTTCTATGTTGGCTCGCATTTATTCTAAATGCTTTATAATGATCTGTTATAACTGCTGGAAACTGTTAGTGATACACTATAGTTGCTTTTTACGATATTCCTCTCACACGCACATTATAAAAAACCCTGATATTGATATAAATCTTTTGTAAATTCTATTTTTAATTCCACAATTATATCTTTTGATGTTACCGTGTAATATGACTGACATATAAGTTTCGTCTGTTCCTCCTTAGTAGTAAAACTTGTACCTACTAGCATATATAGCCATCATTAGTTACTTGAAAAAAAGCTGAATATTTTCGAGATGCACAGCAATCGATAGTATTTGACGAGCTGAGTCGAGTGACATTGGTTTCAACTTTTGGAAATGCCCAGGGGAAAAGATACGTCACTTTTTGTTTTCCATGTTAAGTCTATAGGAAAAAAATTTGGCTTCGGTGCACTTCCCGAGCCTTGGACTTTTATGTTAATTTTAATAATACACTCGTTAGAGACTATATTATTCTATTTTTTGTTTCGGATTTAATGAAATTTTAGTTACACTTTGATCTGTGTCAGTTGGTCGTGAAGTCATATTGAATTAAATTATGAAAAGTATTGTAAAGAAAGGAGTTGACCCAATGGAGGCGCTTCTGGATGCCGTTCGGCGACAATATGGCGACTTTCGTCAATAACTTTGAATTAATTTACGGTTTCCCAACTTTTGGTTTGGTTTGGTTTGGTTAGGTCGAGTTAGGTTAGGCTAGGTTAGGTTAGATTACGTTAGCGTGTTGTGATCGTAACAATACAAAAAAAGCGACAGGTGTCAATCGATAGTATTTGACGAGCTGAGTCGAGTAACATTGGTTTCAACTTTAGGAAATGTCCAGGGTGAAAGATACGTCACTTTTTGTTTTCAATACTAAGTCTATGGAAAAAAAATTGGTTTTGGTGCACTTCGCGATCCTCGGAATCTTGTTAATTTTAATAATAATAGTCATCATTATACACTCGATAAAGAATACATTATTCCATTTTCTGATTTTTATTTAATGATATTTTGGTTACATTTTGATCTGTGTCAGTTGGTCGGGAAGCGATATTGAATTGAATTATGAAAAGTATTGTAAAGAGAGGAGTTGACCCAATGGAGGCGCTTCTTGACGCAGTTCGGCGACAATATGGCGACCTTCATCAATAACTTTTAATTAGTTTACGGTTTTCTATCTTTTGGTTTGGTTAGGTTACGTTAGATCAGGTTAGCGTGTTGTGATCGTACCAATACAAAAGAAGCGACAGGTGTCAATCGATAGTATTTGACGAGCTGAGTCGAGTGACATTGGTTTCAACATTAGGAAATGTCCAGGGGAAATGATACGTTACTTTTTGTTTTCCATGTTAAGTCTATGGAAAAAAAGTTGGTTTCGGTGCATTTCGCGATCCTCGGAATTTTATGTTAATTTTAATAATAATAGTCATCATTCTACACTCGATGAAGAATATATTATTCTATTTTTTGATTCATATTTAATGATATTTTAGATACACTTTGATCTGTGTCAGTTGGTCGGGAAGCGATATTGAATTAAATTATGAAAATTATTGTGAAGAAAGGAGTACGGGCTTTTCTTGTACTAAAAATTTTAGTTTATTATGTAGAATATGTATCTAGAAGCCAGAAAATTAAATTTTGATGAAAATATTCACTTTTAATAGATTCACTTTTGGAAGTTACACAACAATGGCAATTACAAGAAATGTATTTCTTAATGTCATAAAATTGTCAAACTATTGTCATTATTATTTGTCGCGGTTATTATTGTGTGTCTGTTTATTTTTGTTGTGCTTCTATATTTAAGATTTCCTTTATTTCCGACAAAAATGAATTTTATTACTCTAGACGATATTTATACCTGGCGAGATAATAAAGAGATTATATCGAAAGCGGAGCGTTTGGGTTTAATACCCGTAAATAAAGAAATTAAGTGTCCAGTTGATTTTTGTGACGGACATTTCATAATTACACCACGGCCAGATTTCATAGATGGTTATCGTTGGAAATGTAATGGACATATGAAAAAAAGAAGCGTATATTTTGTAATAAAAGGTAAGTATAAAATTCAAGATTATTATTCAAATCTCTTTTTGACGTCTCCGCTCTTTTTCACGTTTCCGATAATTATTAATGTTGCCAAATCGTAATTTATTTGGAAAATATGCGAAACCCAAATTACTTACCATGATAACGAAAATATACGTGCCACTTACCCATTTGGAAAATTTTGGGATTTATTCATATGTGGGTTAATAATGATAAACTATTGCGAATTCAAAACGAGCTAAGACTCGCCCAACATACTTAGTGGATTGGGCCAATTTTTGCAGAGAAGTAGTCTTCGACGCATTTATAAGCAAGGCAACGAAAATTGGAGGACCTGGTCAAATGTAAATGAGATGCATACTCCTTATTTTTGTTATGCTTATTGTTTTATTATATTTTCAGTGTGGATATTGACGAGTCAAAGTTTGGAAAAAGAAAATACCATTGAAGACAATATGTGAAGGTTCCTGGGTCTTTGGAGGTTACGAACGAGGCACCGGAAGAGTTTTTATGACAGTAGTGCTGGACAAAAGCCAATAAACTCTCTTGGCTTCTATTGAAAAATTTATAGAGGATGGTACTATGATATATTCTGGGAAAGAGAGTCAGAAATATCAAAATTTGCAAGTTAACCATTCCTTGAACTTTAAAGATTCAGATGCACATATTCGATTGAGAGCTCGTGGTATGTTATTTTTGAATTTAATAGAAAAAAAAATTAAGCAAGATCCCTTTGTGATTTTTTCTATCTTGGCTCGAGATTTGTATGATCCGGAAATATTAGAAAATGCCACAAACATTGAAAGGAGCAATGATGAAGCCAATAGTGAAGATGGGGGGGATTTTGATTTTTTTTAAGTTATTTTTCCACTCTTTTATATCCAACGTCTATTTACTTAAAAATTAAAAAAATCGCCGATCAGTCGTAAAATTATTTGGGGTGGGGGGCAATTTGTTCTTTTTTATGTTTATATAGGCTTTCAGAAAAAAAATTTTTGAAGGGTGGGCGGGGGGTTTAATTTTGATGAGACCGCCGAGTTTTTTTTCCTTTTCTATGTTCAGGAGGCTTATTTAGTTACGAAAAACAAAAAAAATCCAAAAAAGGCAAATGCCCGTAAACTGCATTTATTCCAAATAAATTTTTTAGACATATGATTCTGCAGATGTAGATGACTTGTTCTAACAATTTCTTCCATTTTTAGGTACTTAACACATCTCGGATCACCCATGTCAGTCAAAGTACCTCAATGTTTTAAAATAGAAATAACCAGATCTTGCTGGCAATGAAGAAAAACCCAATTTTAATTAAAAGAGGAAACACGGTTAATATTGTAGATAGCGTTCAAGAGATTAACACAGTCGATGATAATTCCAATGAAAGTAATGTAGAAGTGTTACCAGTATATACAATTGAACCAAATGATGTAATGGATATGAAAAAAGCGTTACAGGATTTGAAAACGAATTTTTTAAAATTTAATAAGAGTGTGCTTGAATATCAAATTGAAACAAATAAAGTTTTGGAGAAAATGTTTTCTTTGCTGCAGGTAAAAAAATGTTCCCATAATGAAGAGATATCAAAAAAAAATTGAGCCAAATTTTTTGGAAATGTTCGATTTTTCTCTTCAAACAGCTGAAGAAATAGAAAATTTGAATAAATCTTTACAAATTCATAATGTCTTTAGACATCAGATAATTGCATTATTGCAAACAATTGGTGGTACATCAGGTACCATGGATGGCGTTAAAATTGCTTACAAAATAGTAGGTACACTTTTTGTGCCCGATTGTTTGTTAGAATGTTCATGGACGGGCATATCAAAAGACAAGGAAGTAAGAAACCATTTCAAAAATATGGAGCAATTATTGATATAGTCTTTAATGTACTTAAAACAGCCGACAATCGTTTTACGAAAGAAAAAACAATAGGTATTTTTAGAGATAAAATTTTGAAACATACCAAAACTCGTAGTTTGCGTAAAAAGCCAATGGCCAAGCAGGATCAAGTAGTAAATGAGAATAAATATGTGGAAGCTGATGAGACTCAGGAAAGAGAGAGTCAGGAAAAAAACAGTCGAGTAGAAGTGGATGATAGTGAGAACATACAGGAAGTTTAATGAAACACTGCATAGTTCTATTATTTTGTTTAGTTTTATAATACAAATTAAGTGTCTGTGTTATACATTTTTAAATATGCTACATAGACATAGATAAACTAAAATAATGTAGGATATATGTCACTACTTCAAAAAGGATTCTTCCAAAGAAATAATTAGTGTTTTATCATATACCTTTTTATTAAACTGATGTTCTACAGTTTATTTTTTTAAACTACAAAGTATGGAGTATTGGTATAGAAATAAAATCTTTGTTCTTTAATAAAAACATTTTTCATCTAATCTCTTTTAGTGTTAATAATTTTGGTTTAACCGTCTCCCCATTCCATTTAAAAATATTTAAATAAGAAGATTTAATAGGCTGTTTGAAAAAGTTTCCTTTATTTTTTATTGCGGCACCATAAACATAAATAATATTATTTTTAAATGTTGCATTGATCACTGACAAAATTTCATTATTCTTCGTCAAAACCCATTTATTTTCCATATTATTAGTTAAAACAAAGTTTTTATCTATTTCCAACTTATGAAAAACCTTAGTACAACTATCTAGTTCATGTTTTCTGCAAGTATTCTCCATTTTAAGCACTGGATAATTAATTAAGTTGTTTGGCCTATTAAACTCATTCAGTAAATCGTTTGCTAGCCCGACCTAAGGGACGATTTCCATTTCGCAAAAGTGATTTTAAATAACCAAGAAAATTTTCAAAAGGATAAGCACTTAATTTTTAATAAACTTCCAAATTTTTAAACATCAGAGGTTGTGTATGTTGCTACTTATGGAGTCAAGCCCATAAATACGTTTGTAATGTTCTATTCAGTCTTTGAATCAGCTACTTGAATATATTGTAGATGCGTATCACAAGAAACAATAGTTACAGCACACACTATAATTAGATAGTGGTGGTACACTTCATCGGGTAAAAGTCCTTTTAAAACTACCATTCCCACATAACAGATAAATATATGAAATTCAGAACCTTTCCAATATTTTAGAGATGTAACCGTTCTAATTGCTCTATGGATTTCAGCTGGCTTAAGAGTATTGCAGTTTTCAAGTCTCTCGCATAACATTATTATATTCCATCCATCCATCCATGGCTCTACAACCCGGGGTGGGTCTTGGCCGCCTCAACAATTCTCCTCCATTCATGTCGATCCTGAGTACTTTCTTCCCAATTAAGGACTCCCAAAGTTTGCAGGTCCTTGTGTATATTATCACGCTATCGAAGTTTTGGGCGCCCAAGTGGTCTTTTATTGTTAGGGGCTTCTTCCCAGACCATTTTAATTAGCCTTGAGTCATTACTCCTCTGGACATGTCCCAGCCATCTTAATCTGTTGGATTTAATTTCTTGTACTATACTTGGGCTATTATATAGTTCATATACCTCATTGTTCGTGCGCCTCCTATACCCCACTGTTTGTTATTATATTGAATGCTGAAAACTTTGTTTTAGAGTTATAGCTTTCATGAACCCATCCATTTAAATATTTTCGTACGACATCTAAAATATTAGTATCGTTTAAATAAATATTTTTAAACATTTATTTAAATACCTACCACGATCAATCAGATGTAAAGAATCGGCAACTATAACATCTTCTACCGTGTTAATTGGTAATTTCAGTAGAGGTGAATCTTGTTTGTGATGATTGTAGAGGATTTAAAAAAGGGTAGGCCATCTATATTGAATATCAATGAAATAGTTATAGTTTCAGTAATAGCAGAAAGCACATGTAATGAAGAATTTTCTATACCATTATACCAGAACTTTCCGTTGCCCATGTTCTCAATATGTACATCTTTAGGAGTTTCTAATAAAGCTCTGCTATCGAGAGGCAAGTTCATATCAATTTCCTCGCGCAAAGGTGAAACTAAATTATTCAAAGCACTATGATTTATTTTGTGTTTTAATGCCCATTCTCTTAGACGTTCTCTTAAAAACACTATTTTTGTCATACTTTTTTCTTTATTCCCAGTGTTTTCTGTCCAATTTTATTCGTCTTCACTCTCCGGATCATTATATTCAACATAATATTCATTAATTCGTCTTATTCAACGTGTGGTAATACATTATTTATAGATAAATGGTTATTTTTGTTTTTATCACTTGTTGCTGACACTGACATTTTCTAATGCACTTTTTAATTTTCTGTAAAATGTAGTCGAATGTCTAAACGATTTTTTTTCTGGTATTACGAGGCATCATAAACAATAAGTTACATACAAATCATATGAACTCCAATTAACACTTTGTTTACTTTGTTCTGTGTTTGGGACTAACAGGAAACAAATATTATTTCTGACATTCTGATTCTCAAGTTAGATTCACTTAATGGTTCATTCATTTAGTAATCGTGACTGTGTAGTTGTTTTTAATGTATCCATATAGGTAAAAAAACCGAAAAGTAATTTTTGAAGTAGCGATTTTCAACAAAATACTAATAATTTGACAAACAAGTCACCAACCTGTCAGTAATAAACTGTTGAAACACTTACGTCATGAAAACAAGTACTGGCAACTTAACAGTGAACCGGACAGTAAACTGTAATTAGAAACGTAATTATAACCACAGCAATTACTTATAAGTGCAAATAACGTATAGGTAATATTTACGTAAAACTGAATGGTAATTAGTGTTTTAAATAAAACTCACTGTTTCTAGCTTATTCCACTATATAATGAAAAATGTTGAAAATTCTAAGAAAATTCACAATGGTTTCGATAACTAAATATCATCGTCAGAATGACATAAGTTACATTTCATTTGATGCCTACCTGATGTTTAGTAGTTATTTTTGGCTAGACCAAGAAGTGACCTAACTTGTGATCGACTCAATATATGTTAATAGAAAAAAGAAGAAGATGTGATATTACAAATATTGAAGCTTAGATATTATTAGCCCTATGGTGATATCCTGTAAGGGTCGAGACAGTTAATTTCACTAAATGGTAATTATAACCGCCGAAAATAGTATATAAGTAATTCTGAAAGTAATTTTTACGTGAAAATAACTTTAACTGTTACTGTTACGTTAAATGAAATACTCTGAGTAAATCTTTCGTATTATTGACTTTATAAATTTACTCTATTGTATGATCTATCTATAAAGGTATAGGTAATACGAAATTATTACCAAGGATAGGTAATATTTCCTCAGAATAGAGTATTTATGACTTAAATTGTTAGTTGAGCTGGCCCTGGTGAGCTGAAAGTCAATAGTGTTCATATGTGAGACGCCCTGAATAATATACAATCATAAAATTGGACACTTGTATACACCCCGGAGGCTGTATCGTGCTAACAAATCAAATTTCTCCAAAGGCGAAAAAATATCTCGAATAAATACAACTTTTTTTAGGGTAAACCAATATGTTTCTCATATCTTAGATATGGTTAAGCGGAAAAGTAAAATAACCTTATCAATATTTTTATTGTGTGTTGCTTTTCTTGCCTACATTATCGTAAATTTGAGACAACACTGATGTTATAAAAGTTATATGTATTATATATGTTTCAATGATAACATTACCTACCACAGTAACAATTTGTTCGTGGAGCGTGATAGAATACAAAAATATCGTACCCAAAAAAATGGTCTCAGAGGATGATAATTTGATAATTCGAGGGCCAGCACCAACAGTCGACATTCCTGAAGGTTTACTGGGAACTTTTATTTATAATTCTCTGTTAAATAATGAAGTTGACCATGAGTGTATGGTGAGTATTACTAGTATTTCAAAATAAATCTCACTAAAGAAAAGTTGATCATTGAACTGAAATAGTTCATTCCCATTCTAAATCAGCTCATTTGATTTTGAAGCATGCCTCCATTCCTTCAAACTCAACAAATATGTATAATTGAGTAGTGCACAAATTTACTCACACTTCAATCAGTTTATTGGTTACTGGAAATACCATTTCAGCTAATATTATTTCAAATTATAATACATTACACATAGGCAGGGTTACGCCAAATGGTGGCATGTAAGTATGTATCATATATTTATCACAACGATGCTTTCACTGCCATTATATTTATTAGATACTCAATTTCATTAATTTGTTTTTTTTTCTTTGTGTACTTCTCGACGGAAACAGTAGATATATGCAAAGAGAAACTGTAGAATCAGATTATTAGAAAAATAGGATTTTATTCCCATTTTGATCAGGTGACAAAATTCATAAAACAATTTCTGATATATCAGATTTGACATCATTGTGGAAGCAGTTTTGACATTATAAATGATGTAATAATCGAAATACCTGCGGCTTTTCGGAAGCAATACTGAATTATTCCGGATATCCATTTGCTAATTATAGCCCTTAGCATCAAAATCAATCACTAAATAAGAATGTTACATGAATTTTACACATGATTTGGTCACTATACTTCCAGATCGAATAATACCACAAACGTTTAGCAGTTTAGGCCAGACCAACCAGAAGAAAAAATCTCTTATCAAAATGTACTCATTTCATTCTAGGCTAAAACACAAGTAAGTGAATTTTTTAAGGCCACTGTTTAACTAAGCCATATTAATTCTTTTTTAGATAATTATGCATTTATATATAGTAATGGAAGATAAAACCAACATGACATTCTTTTGAAAGTTACTCACCCCACATATTAAATATACCATCGTAAAGTAGTAATTTTTAATAATAAAAAAAAACGTTATATGTCATTTAGTCTTTAACCACTTTGATTATATCAGTTGACCGAAATTATCAAGTATTTGACCTTAAAACTGTTATTGCTTGACCTTTTTAAATTTATTTTTAAATGTTTTATTTGTACTTTTAACTAGTGCTGAGTTGATAATGAAAATAATTATGCTTTCAGTGATACGAAATAACATTTTAAAACCGTTATATCTTCGTAAAAATGCATACAAAAAGTAACATATCAACCCTTCTTTAATCAAAATAAACCAATCAATTTCTTTGGACGAAATAATTTTTTGGCTAAAATTACAAGAAAAGTGAAGTAACATATGAACATATTTGAAACATGTCTTTGGATACCAAATAAATCAAAAAGATAAATAAAAACAGCTTAATTAATTTGAAAATATGTTTACTTAATCACTATCACATATTTTATGAATTACACGCTTATTAACTGGTTTTGGGTTCTGAATTTTTTGACAAATCCTTCAGTTATATAATACCACAAAACATCATCACGCTGGATGTCGTAGCCTTTTGTTTCCCTTGGCCTTTTATCAAAAACTTTGCCAGGAAACTGAGAACCATTATGTTTCACTATGCATTACTCTCGTACTTCCACAATACTATCCAATTTCAAATGTTGTTTTGGTCGATGTTTTTGTAGATTCTGGCTACCAGCTAACTTTTTAAATTCTTCTTTGTTTCATTTTTTCTTTTACGTTATCTTATAATTTTTTTGTCTCTTCTTTTCTTCGATGATAATTTTATCATTCCAGAGATGATGCTACGGTTGAAATTTTTTCTTTGAGCTTTCGTTTAACAGTTTTATTAATACTTTTTAATCCAAATCAATACTTTTTACTTTTCCTCCCAAACTATCTAATATGCGAAATAATTATTGGTTTACCCCAAAGAAAGTTGAAAATTTGAAATTTTTTTTTGAGTTATTTTTACGTTTTCTGTCAACAACAACAAAAAAAAACAGTTTTTGGAAAAAAAATTCTGTGTGTATGTCGTCCTCGTCGTCGTCGGCCACTTTTTCTTACATGTTTTGTTAGCGCGATACAGTCTCCGGCGTGCAATAAGTCACCAATTTTATGATTTAATATTCTCAAGGACATGTCACAGATGAACCCTATTGATTTTCAGCTCACCAGAGCCAGTACAACGGGTGGTATGGTACTTGAAGTACCACATTTTGTCATTTTTTGAGAAATTTCAGTTTGTTAGCACGATACAGCGTGCGGAGTTCAACAAGTAATCAATTTTATGATTGAATATTATTCAGGACTTCTCACAGATGAACCCTAATGATTTTCAGCTCACCACAGCCAGTACAACAGGTGCTATAGTACTTTAAGTACGACATTTTTGTCATTTTTGGAGAAATTTCAGTTTGTTAGCACGATACAGCCTCCGGAGTGCAAAAGTCACCAATTTCATAATTCAATATTATTTATAACATCTCACAGATGAACCCTATTGATTTTCAGCTCACCACAGCCAGTAAAACAGGTGCTATAGTACTTTAAGTACGACATTTTTGTCACTTTTGGAGAAATTTCAGCTTGTTAGCACGATACAGCCTCCGGAGTATATACAAGTGACCAATTTCATGATTGGATATTATTCAGAGCATCTCAAAGATGAACTCTATTGATATTCAGCTCACTAAAGCCAGTACAACGGGTGCTATGGTACTTGAAGTACCAAATTTTTGTAATTTTAGGAGAATTTTCAGTTTGTTAGCACGATACAGCATCCAGAGAGTATACGATTGATCAATTTTATGATTGAATATTGTTCAAAGCTCCTCACAGATGTACCCTATTGTTTTTCAGTCGAATAGAGTGAGTACAGCGGGTCCTATAAATCCAGATATACTACATGTTTGGTTATTTTTGGAGAAATTTTGGTTTGTTAGCACGATATATCCCCCGAAGTGTCAACAAATAACAATTTTATGATAGAATATTATTCAGGGCCACAGATGGTTATAATCTTTAAAACCGTTTATTTGATATGTGTTGGATTGTTTTCTTTTGATAAACTCATTGATTTTTTACTTTTCCGCCCAACCTTTCTATATGAGAGAAAAGTATTGGTTTACCCCAAAAAAAGTTGGAATTTTGAAATTTTTTTTTGAGTTATTTTTACGTTTTCCATCAACAACAACACGAAAAAACGGTTTTTAGAAAAAAATCCTGTGTGTATGTCGTCGTCGTCGTCGTCGTCGTTGTCGTCGGCCACTTATCCTTACATGTCTTGTTAGCACGATACAGTCTCCGGAGTACAATAAGTCAGCAATTTTATGATTGAATATTGTTAAGGACATGTCACGGATGATCCCTATTGATTGTCAGCTCACCAGCGCCAGTACAACGGGTGCTATGGTACTTGAAGTACGATATTTTGTCATGTTTTGAGAAATATCAGTTTGTTAGCACGATACAGCCTCCGGTGTTCAACAAGTCACCAATTTTATGATTGAATATTATTCAGGGCATCTCACTGATGAACCCTATTGATTTTTTGCTGACCAGAGCCAATACAACAATTGTTACAGTACCTTGAGTACGATATTTTTGTCTTTTTTGGAGATGTTTCAGTTTGTTAGCACGATACAGCCTCCGGAGTATATACAAGTGACCAATTTTATGATTGGATATAATTAAGGGCGTCTTAAAGGTGAACTCTATTGATATTCAGCTCACTAAAGCCAGTACAACGGGTACTCTATGGTACTTGAAGTACCAAATTTTTGTCATTTTTGGAGAATTTTCAGTTTGTTAGCACGATACAGCCTCCAGAGAGTATACGATTGATCAATTTCATGATTGAATATCGTTCAAAGTGTCTTACAGATGTACCCTATTGATTTTCAGTTGACTGGAGCGAGTATGGCGGGTCCTATAAATCCAGATATACTGAATTTTTGGTTATTTTTGGAGAAATTTCGGTTTGTTAGCACGATACATCCCCCGAAGTGTATACAAGTAACAATTTTATGATAGATTATTGTTCAGGGCCACAGATGCGGAAAGTTTAGTTTTAATCCTCAAAACCGTTTATTTTCAACACCTTAATTATGCTGTGTCAAGTGTCGTTGTGCATTTTCTTGCATATTGTATCCGAAAGCCTCAATTTTATCATTTTCTGAACTTTTAACTTACATTCTAAGAATGTTTCAACCGACCTTCTACACCTTGGTTATGCTCTGTCGGATTTGGTGGTTTGTTTTCTTGAAACTCATGATCATAAGTCTCAATGGTATCCTCATTTAAATTTTCTCAACTTCAATTATTCGGATTTTTTCAACTGGCTACTTGATGTTCTCTGTAGGAGAAGGGGAGGCACAATGATGCAAGGGGCACATAGATACACAAGACATACAATAATCGATTGAATATATTCGATTGGTGACATCTCTTAAACGCTCATAGAAATGTTTGGACGAATCCTACTTGTTCGCGCCAACAGCCAGTCAGCCGTTGGCGCTCTAGAAGTCGTAACTTGATTCGAGTGCGGCCAACTGAAAATAAACGTGAAACGTAAATGTATTTTTCTGGTCTTTTATATAATCTTGTGAAGATCTATATATACCAAAGGTGAGTTAGGGTGTCGAATATTATGGATTTACCATTTTTTTCCAAATAAATCAGTTAGTTTCTTAAGTACAATTTGCATTTACAAAAATATCTGTTGGCGCACATAGATACAGCAAAATACGGGGCACATTGATACACATAAATGTGCCCCGTGTGTATCAAGGTGCCCCGTACTTTACTGTATAGAAGTAGCTCAACAAATTCTACAAAATTGTACAAAATAAGTAACTGATTTATTTTGAAGAAACTCTAAATCTATTTCATAAATTGGAAAATATTTTGAATTAAAATAATATATATATATATATATATATATATATATATATATATATACATATAATCCATTATGTTGTATAAAAATAAACTACGGATATTAAAAAACAGTTCACTAACAAAGGTTTAAAATAGCACAATCACAATGAGATGACTAAAAAAGCCAACATCTAACACCATTTTGCAGACAAACGAAACACGAGTGCTTTATTCTTGTCAAAAGCCGGCCGGAAAGTGATATCATATTTCTTCTAATTTGGAGGGATTAATTGACAGGCAATGATGCCAACCAATAGTTAAGTGGATGAACGTGACAACAAGTACCAAAAGAGAGTGGTCTCCGCTGTGAAAGTTCATATTTGGATGGAAGAGAAGAATACAGTGGAGTTGAGAAATTGCATTCATGAGAAAGAAGAAGAGGAAATAATATATCCCCAATGGTAAGAGGTTTGTATAATAACAAAACATATACCGTGGAAGATAAAGTTGAAATCACCAGCAAAGCAGACAAAGAGCAAAAGCAATTTTATAATAATAATAATAATATTGTAATATAGTAATTATTAAAGTAAAAATAATAATTATGTAATATATATGTAAAATTATATTAAAGTGATAATGGGTGCATCTACCAACACCAATGCACCCAAAATAGGAGGAAGAGATATGTTAGCTATCTGTAAAAGGGGCAGTGTCAATTGAGGGAACGTGATTGTCATTAGTGGAAAGAAGGTTATAGTTGTAATCTAAGGATAACAAAAAGAATTAAATCTCACTCAAGTGGTCTGTGTCAGTCTTTTTGTTAATTACATTGTTGAATTGTGAAATAAAAGCCATTTCCAGAAATGATCTCTTAATATCGTGGCACTTCCTAGAGAGGGCCTAGATGAGATTCTTGAGACTTTTAACAGTTATGATCCTTATATACAGTTCACATTAGAAAAAGAAGACAACGAAAATTCTGTACCTTTCTTAGACACTAAGTTCATCAGTAAAAATAATACTATTATCATCGATTGGTACAGGAAACCTTGCAGTTCTGGTAGATACTTAAATTACCATTCTTACCACAAACATTCTATGAAAGTGAACTTGGTAAAACAAATGAAACTGAGAGTCCTTAGAATTTCAAACGGTGTCTTCCACAATAAAAATCTTAACATTTCATTCAACCTTTTCTTGGATAACTCTTACTCAAGAACTTTACTCAATAAATTATTGTTCAGCACATCTAATTCCATGGAACTGCTGACTGATGATAGCCATCCTAACTCGGCCCAAATGGATGTTGGCGCTGTTACGACCCCTGCTCCTCCAATTTTCGCTTCCTCTCCATACATTAAGGACATTACTCCGAGACTTGCCAGATTGTTCCGGGCATATGGCAATTTCAAAATTGCTAACAAAACTGCTCTAACAATTAGATCAATTTTTACTAGAGTTAAAGATAAATGTCCGTTGACCTCTCTTACCAATGTTGTGTACAGCGTTCCATGTGGGGACTGTGATAAACAGTATATTGGTCAGACTTTAAGATCACTTTCTAACCGTATTGTTTCACATAAGAGTGATTGTAGATTACATCCGGAGCGTTGCGCTTTAGCAAACCATGTTCATTATCTTGACCATCGTATGAATTTTGAGGCTGTAAGGGTGTTGGCGACAGAGTCTAACAAAATTAAGAGATCATTTCTGGAAATGGCTTTTATTTCACAATTTAACTATGTAATTAACAAAAAGACTGACACAGACCACTTGAGTGAGATTTATTCCTTTTTATTATCCTTAGATTACAACTATAACCTTCTTACCACTAATGACAATCACGTTCCCTCAATTGACACTGCCCCTTTTGCAGATAGCTAACATATCTCCACCTCCTATTTTGGGTGTATTGGTGTTGGTAGATGCACCCATTATCACTTTATTATAATTATACATATATATTACATAATTATTATTTTTACTTTAATAATTACTATATTACAATATTATTATTATTATTATAAAATTGCTTTTGCTCTTTGTCTTCTTTGCTGGTGATTTCAACTTTATCTTCCACGGTATATGTTTTGTTATTATACAAACCTCTTACCATTGGGGATATATTATTTCCTCTTCTTCTTCCTTATGAATGCAACTCCACTGTATTCTTCTCTTCCATCCAAATATGAACTTTCACAGCGGAGACCACTCTCTTTTAGTACTTGTTGTCACGTTCATCCACTTAACTATTGGTTGGCATCATTGCCTGTCAACTAATCCCTCCAAATTAGAGGAAATATGATATCACTTTCCGGCCGGCTTTTGGCAAGAATAAAGCACTCGTGTTTCGTTTGTCTGCAAAATGGTGTTAGATGTTGGCTTTTTTAGTCATCTCATTGTGATTGTGCTATTTTAAACCTTTGTTAGTGAACTGTTTCATATTTTTAATATCCGTAGTTTATTTTTATACAACATAATGGATTCTAACCTCAATTCGGAGGTAAGCTCGCACCTGTTGCGATTTCTTCTATATTGTATCTTACTTATCAACTACAGTATCTTAATGCTGTTTTTCCATTTCAGTATTCCTGATGATGAGGACAATCATCCCCGAAAGCTTGAAAATTTTCCGTTAAGAGTACACGTTTTCCGTTTTCTTCTTGCTGCTTTCCCCAATATTCACCAGTTTTATTCCTAACAGTCAGCAAAGACTATCTTCCTTTTATATACATATATATATATATATATATATATATATATATATATATATATTGAACACAACACACAACATCTATAAGGGTTTGAAGGTGTTGGTGTGTGAGGTTTTCAAGCATGGATTTGGTTGAAAATCACCAAAACGTCGGAAGTTGTTTGTTTTCATGATATGAATGAAATTAAAATGAGTTATATATTGAATGTGTACCTATGATATCGTTTGTTCAATGTCAATATTGAGATGCTAAAATAATATTCAAAACATTTACCATTGTGACAGTGTTTCCTAAAATAATTCACTCATAACTTGTATATCAGACCATAAAAATCATCTTTAAACAATATAATAATTTATATATTTGGCATATACGTCATAAAAAAGTATCTAAAACCCTAAAAGAATGAATAAATGTATTTAGATTATTATAATATATCATGTTTAGTAAGAATTAGAAGCAAAATCATTATTTCTGATGTTTATTATTATTATGACTCAGAGAACTGTCAACAAGATTGGACTGTCAAAATACTTTCAAAGCATGAAACATCAGCGACAGGAATTCGTTGTCATAGAACTATATAATTCTGACAATCCTATAAAGCGATGATGAAAAATAACACATAAAGAATTTTTGTAATTATAATTTTAGGCCAAGTTTATAAGAAATAATAAACGTGACCAAATTTTGATAGAAATTGAAAATAATTATATATATTTGGAAAAGTATCAGATTGTAGATTTGTCTAATTTAGAATGGAAAAGTATTACACAATGAGAGGTTTTTTTATAAATAGGAATATTTTTAGAGAAGTAGAGTTTTAAATAGATAATTTAAATTATTTTGGAAATAAACAAAGCATTAAATATCATCAAATAGTTAAGAAAAATATGAAATTAAATGAAAACCTCTGATTTGTAAATTATTGTTAAAAAAATCTAGTTAGATGATCAATTTTGTCCATAACAACGGGAAGAAAAAACAGTGTTGTTGATTTTGAGGCGATCAGGAAGATGTGGTGTCATATTGTTGAGGGAGGAAATATGCAATGAAAAATTTAAGAAAATATAAGTATAGTCCTCATATAATTAAAAGAAAAGCATAAAAACAAGTTAAATAAAGTTAAAGAAGTAGTTTGAGAGGATTTGAAAGATAAGTAAAGAAACAGAAGATAACTAATTAAAATAGATAAAAAATCAAAGGCTATAGAATAATAAAATATACCTAAAAGCATTATTTAAAAAGATATTTAAACGAAAGAAACCAGATTGTGGAAGAAAAGAAGATAAATAAAATAGTATAAAGTATATCAAGAAAGAGAAATTCGAAACTTTCCTGGGGGAGTTGTGTCTAGTAGGAGTCCAGCGAGAGTAAAGGCAGTAGACACAATAATACAAACGTTGTGTTATAGGAGTTTTTTGGTGCCAAGCAGAAAACATTGTTCAGTGAAGGTTAGTGTAGCGTAATTTTATTCGTTAACCAATTTAAAATTTTCTGATTTGGCCAATTTAAACAATATAAATTTGCGCAAAGGTACCTATTTTTTTGACATATTAGATCTTAGTTGTTTGTTCCACTATTTCGAATTTGTTTGCATTGACGTATGTAGTTCTTTCCCAATTTCCATTGCATTTTTGATAATATAATTACAGTGTTTTTCATTGTCGTTTCAATACCCAATATCAGAAACAGTAAATAGTTATTCAGTTAATTTCAAGTGTCAATTCTAAATACAGGAAAAGTTTGATAACATAGGCGTCTCAACATAAATATGGACAAGGTATAAATTATTTTAAATAAAAAACAAATAATTCTTTATGAAAACATATAAAACAAAATAATAAATTACATAAAAATCTTTAGACCTCAAGAGATTAAGGAGTACTCATGCTCTACTTGATATATTTACCCTGAGCTATAAATAGACAATAATAATTATAAATTATCGCGGCAACATTTAATTTGAGCTAGCCGAACAACATTCATTGAAACTAAAATAAAGGAATTAATTATAATATTATAAATAATATATATATATATATATATATATATATATATATACATACATATATATTTTCATAGTATGAACCATCCAGCAAGTATAATGAGCACTTTGAATATATTTTCTTGAATGCATTGACGTTGTGACGAAATTAATAAAACTGCTGATATTCAGAATTTAAACTATATGGAGATACATACTGCTTTGGTTTTAAAATTAACCCAAACATGAATCCTAAGAACGGAGATCAAAAAAGTGTTTCCTCATATAATAAATATAATAGGGAATAAAAGAATATGGGAAAAGATGGTTTTATAATGTAATAAATGATTAATCGAGTTAAATAATAATAATCTACATTCCTTCGGACTAATACTTCTTGTAATAATAGTAATTCATTTTAATAAAATGAATATTTTGCTACTGTCTTTATGGCCTGTACTTCAGTTCTATTTGGAATCAATTTAACTACAAGTGTACAGTATTATATTTTATATGTTTACTCAAGAAAAGAGAGCTAGTTATAAAGATGAGAGATGCGGCAATTCAGAAACGATAAACCCACTCTTGGTAAAACAAGTTTCTAGCATTGTACCGAGAACATTGTCCGATTTAGAAGTAGCAGTCACTACATTGGAAGCAAAATGTAGGGCCAAAGATAAGATAATCGAAGAAACAAAACAGAAATTACGAAATCACTTGAGTAGTTCTGTATTAATTAATCTTATGAACCGTATCGAATCTTCAAGAAACGCTCAAACTCAAATCGATCATTCTTCAAAGGATAAAAGGGGCATTCCATGTAAATGCGAAAGAATCCATAAAGATAACAAACATGTTTGTTTAAGTGGATTTATGGTAATCAATTTCAAAAGAATCCGTCGAAATAAGAATGTAATTTAAAAGAAACACGTCAAATTTTTATATAGTTAGTAAATATGTTGTTCTATGCAAGGGATTTCAGGAATTTTTAATAAATAGTAAGTGAGTTATGTTAATATTTATATGTATAAAAATCTTAATCTCTATATATTCTAATTTATAATACTAAAATGTTATTTTCATGTATATACGGCTTTAGAAATTAACAGTTCATACGATAGAGTTTTTAGTTTCGCTAGCAACCCGCAACGAGATAGATTATGATAAAAATAATAAAAACGTCAGTGATTTTGAAAACGTCAAAGTAAATTGGGATATAATAATTTAACTCGTCTATGTTATAGAATTTAAAGAAAAACCAGAAATAATTGAAATCAAAACTAAAAGGTATTAAACTGAGAAGAGTAGAGAGATATTTATATAAGATGATATAGTATTTGAAGATCCTACAAGTTCCCAATATAAATTGTTGTTACAATTAACGTAAATTTGGTCAAGGTACTAAACAAAAATTGTGAGTGATTTAAAGTTGAGCTGGTTTAGAAAAAAAGTTATTTATCTGCCTGTTAAATATGTGAAGCAGAGTTGTCATTATTTTTGTTTGAGAAGAAATTTCAAGTATATATATTCAAATTTGGTGGCGCAGCGACGTTTAGAAAATTAAAAGGTACCGAAATAAATTTATTAGAGAATTCTAAAATTAAATTGGCCTTTATTTAAAAACTAAAAAGGAATGTATTCATAATTAGTAATTAATCTAGTATTTTTATTGTTTCGAAGTAATTATAGTTTATTATTTTTGTAGTGTATACACGTTTCCTGTTTATAAACTTCTATGTTTCTAAAAAAATTCTGAAATCATAAGCTTATTCATTTTAATTTGACAATCCAAAAAATTATAGTAAATTAGAATGGCGCAATTGAACCCTACCCTTTGATAGAGTTTATTATACATGCTTAACGATTATTCAATCACAAATAATAAAATAATAAATAAATATAGAATACATAACAAAAAAACGTGGGGCAATTTAATCATAAGTTAAAGTATTACATAACAACTGGCGGCCCAACGTGAGGCGAATTAAGATTTTTTTTGATAAGAAAGTTTAAAAAACATTAGTATTACATAACAATATATATATATATATATATATATATATATATATATATATATATATATATATATATATATATATATATATATAATTTTAGATTAATTAGGATTATTTTTATTGGGTATGTGGCAATAATACCAAAGTGTACTCTTTCAAATATCTATTTTCTTTCCGAGCTTTCAAATACAAATTCTATTCATTTTCAAAGACTACAATTATAAAATATGGTCAAAATTAAAATAAAGGATATATAAAAATTACTTATATTATTTATTTAAGTACCAATCATATAAGAAACCTATAATAAAATTAATTGTAGCATCATAGTAATACACATTAACAAAATTCGTATTGACTTGGCAACATTATTTAATGTCTTCATTGTTTTTTGAAGTTTTATAATAATTTTTGGATAATATTTGAAATGGTTTATTATATACATATTTTTTACAACTTTACCTACAACCTCGCTAAATAATGAAAGTGATTTCGAAAGTATCATATCTTTGAAAAGCAGCCAAAAAATTTGGTATTAAACCTGGAACTCTACAACATCGTGTTGAAAAATTTGGAAAGTTTCTGAGGAAAACCAATCGTCACCTTCTAATTTGTATGGGTCAAAGTATACTGTTGCTCAAGTATTTACTGTCCAGCAAGAGAGAAAGTTTTTAGAATATTTGTTGACTTGCAGCAAGATGCATTATGGGTTGTCCTTGCAGCAACTTTTGACAATAACTTATAAGTATGCAGAATATTTGGGACGCAAATATCCAGAAGCATGGAAAAAGAATGAACGCGTCGGGATAGATTGGGCAGCAGAATTTAGAAACAGAAACAGCTCAGTCTAAGAAAGCCTGAAAATACAAGCGCCGCAAGAAATTTTGCATTCAATAAGACTGCAGTGGCTGAATTTTTTGACAATTATGAGCGTGTAATGTTATGTTATAATTTTACTCGTGAGCGTATAGTAAATTTGGATGGAACAGGCATTAACACAGTCTAACCAACGCCTAACATTTTCGCTGAAATGAAAACAGAGGCAAATAGAACAAATTGTGACAGCTGAATGAGGAGAACCAGTAACGTTTTGTGGAATTGTCACAGCAACAGGTTCTGCTCTTCCTCCGGTCAATATTTTTCCTCGAGTCCATTTCAAAAACCCGTTTTTAAATGGAGCTTCCCAAGGCAGTCTTGGTTAAGCAAACAGAAGCGGCTTGATGACAGCTTAATTGTATATACAATTTCTTCAACACATCCAACAACACACATCATCTACTAAAAATAACCCAATTTTATTCATTTGTGATAACCATGAGACACATATTCCTATTGAAGCTGTCAACTATTGCCGTTACAATGGAATTATCTATCTTTCATTGCCACCACGCACGTCACACAAATTACAACCGCTGTATGTCAGCGTTTCTGGTCCATTAAAAAATAAACTGAAAATAGCATTTAATGATTGGCACATTCGAAATATTGGTAAGACTTTATCTATATATAATATTGCTGAACTTCCAAAATCTGTCTTTTTGAAGTCCTTTACACCGAAAAAAAATCACAAGCGGCTTTTCAATGCCAGGTATTTGGCCAATCAACAGACATTCATTCGGGGATGATGATTTTGCACCTATAGCAATTTTCAGTGAGAATTGCAACAAAGGCGAAGTACAAACAGACCCTTTAAGTAACCCATCGAATTTGGATATTTCTACGAATATTACTCCATCTTTGAATTTTTCAACGCTTCCAAAGGCTGGACCAAGCTTTCAGACTAATAATAACACAGTGTCTCCAACAGCTGTACGACCATATCCAAAGAAGGCTTTTATTGAAAAAAAATCTAGGAAAGGTAGAGAAAAAGGAAAACCCAGGGTTTACACTAACACACCAGAGAAAAATCGGTTAGAAATATTACACGCAGGAAAACAAAGAAAACGAGAAGTTAAATTGATGAGGCAAAAAGCGAAGGAGCTGACAACAGCAAGAAATTTATTGGGAGTTACAGAAACTAAAAAACCTAAAAAGAGGAAAGTCTGTCTTCGTTTGAAGCCAATCTCAGATTATGATTCCTCCGAGGATAACTTATTGAAATTAAGTGATGATGATGATGGTGATAAGGAAGTACCAGACGAAGGAGATAGAGAAGAGTTAGACATTCCTAATCCTGAATATATAAATATTGGGGACTTCCTTCCTATTAAGTTTGAAAAGAAAAAATCTATAGTTCATTATTTAGCCAAAATCATTACTAAATACAGTTTGACTAAATGCCTAGTGTTCTTATATTTTGGTTTTTGCTAATGTTGAAGACCAGGCAAGCGTTGATTTTAGAGATGTTGTTTTACGCTTGCCAATATCAAATTTCACGAAAGGCACAACTCAAACATCTTCTATGTATACTTTTTCAGTTAATTTAAGTGCATATAATGTGCAATAGAAGCGTTCTTAATAATATTATTTACGTTTACAATTTTGTTTCCTCATTAGATTTAATTTACGATCGTTTTTGTTTTGATTAGGTACTGAGTTTTACTTGTTTAATAAGAGAATAGTCTTGGTAATCCTGTTCGGAAGAATGAATATACTATAAATTATTAATTTGGTTAAGTTACAAGTAGTTTGTAAGACTGATTACAATATTTTCAGGATAATAAAGTATTATTTTCATGAAAGTGTTAAATTTAACCAATTTCGTACAATCTCCACTTTGTATTGAAGTGCCCCATGTGATGTATTTTAGTACCCCGTTGGTGGGACAGAATGATTCAAAATCCATTTTTCACAAAACACGTACTAATTCTTTTCTCCCACATCTTAAACTGTTTTTATCCTTGACATTATAGTATTTATTTATTTAGCTGAATGCTGACTGGAACATTAATCATAAATCTGACATGTATAAACACATTATTTGACTTTAAATTTTTATGCATCAATCTACTCCACCTCCCCCTATTGTTCTGAAAAAAAGATATCAGATGAGCTTCACTAAAGAGTCTTCTAACTGTTCGTTCACAAACATCTGCGTTCCTGACTTGTTCAAGGTCGTTTCTAATCCCTACTGCAGTTAAGTGACGATTTCTTAGGACTTATGATACAATAAAACGGTCATTCTGATGAGTAGATATTCTCTGGTGACCAGTTCCAGGACGTCGAGTGTAAGCCCCCGTATCCCGTAAATACACGGTACTGCATGAAATCGCGAAACTGTTAGCCGCGTAACTCTTACTTCATCAATCTTGAATGAGAGCAACCTTTTCTGCGCTTAAATACATCCTCTAAACTAGCTCTAATTGACACAAGCAAGTGGTATTTAGAGATAATTTTTAAGTAAATAACATAACATCATTATATTATTAAAGATAGTATTATGATAGTTAATAATAGCAATCCTATATCATACCATAGCTTAGCGTCAAGTGTTTTAATAAGAACAGAGTCTAGAATTAATTAGAAGTAAAATTCAGTAATATATATATATATATATATATATATATATATATATATATATATATATATATATATCCCCATGTTAGGAATGAAATAGGACTTATAAAAGCTGTCGGAAAAATTGACAAATGGCTTTATGGCACGTTAGATACAGACGATGAAGAACTAATAAAGCAATCGGCATATTACAAAATAATCAAAAAAATATCATTCAAGGAGTAAATTTACGAACTTCTCTTATTGAAAAACTTATTGAACATTATAATAAATTTATAAGTATTTTAAATAGCAAACAAGAAATATTAAAAAATTATTTAGAGAAAATGCAAACATCATTTTATGATGAAATAGAAACTCTTGAAAGTTACTAAAGCTTTCAAGAAATTATTCCACTAATAAATTGAGACTATCAAACTACGATTACATTATTAGATAATTTAGAAAACGCTATAGTATTCTCCAAATTGAACTCTTTACATAATTATATAATTTCAAGTTCCAATATACTTGAAATGATTAAATACTCACACAATATATACGATGCTAATTAAATTCCTAATTTTAAGAAACTATTGACTTATTACCAATTTTTAGGAACTCAAGTATCAATATCAAACTATAAACTAAAGTTTGCGATTCATATACCTATTCTTAATGATAAGACTTATAAATTTTATGATATTTTCTCCGTTATCCAAAACCACAAAATGTATTCCCTTATTTGGCACATAAAACGATAACTACCAATTTGAAAAAGAACAATATCTTTTCTTAAAAAAACATACTACTGCAGACAAAATCCGATATCCCAAGACAAATGTACCATATAATTACTCCGAGGAGAAGATCCGACACGCTGCCACTCCATGGAAGTAAGGCCGGCCGCACACATAATGGGACGGTACAGAACACGACAACAAGGCATTTTGACTGACAGTGTCTGTTGCGAAGAGTTTAGAATGGACGGATACGGTGTGTCAGCACACTACATCGAACAAGACAAGTCAAAGCAAAAAACACGATCGAACGGTTTTTTCATGACTGGCGCTGTCTACCGAAGTTTCGTCTTCAGTCAAAAGCTGACAAACAAACTAATTTGCGCATGCGCTGCGGAAGAAATTTGAACAACAGCACCACCATCGCACGTCGCCTAGCTATTGCATCCGCCAGGATTCGAGGCGATTTGGAGTTGTATTGTGTCTTGTGCTTCAATGGCGTCACCGTCTGAGACTAAGGGCGATAGATAAACTTTTGTCATTAGTGCAAGGTAACCCGGCAATATACAACACCTCTTTGAAAGAACACCATAATATTAATGTTATCGGCAAGATCTGGAGTGATATTGGAAACGAACTGGGCGTATCAGGTACGTTGTAAAAACAACATTATAATATATTAATAGAAAAGGTGATATTTTGTTGTTTATTTTAAGCATACTAGCAAACTGAGTTCATATAACTTATTGTAAAGAAACATATCACAATGTCACCATATTGAATAAAAAATGAGTTAACATTTTTGCTGGAATATATATTGTCAATTTACATATTACTGTAAATTTTAGTGTCTATGTACATTAATTACACTCACACAAATGCCATTTTTTCTTGCAATGGTACTGAACCTGCGGGAGAATTGAAGTAAGTCATGAAATTTTCTCTAACTTTATACGCAGCCTTTGCTGCTCTGGCGATCACAGTTCCTTTTTCTCTGTCACAATCTTCTTCCATGACCATAATTTCATTATAAACATCCACTACTTTTTCTTCCTTAGCTCTTATGACGTTGCGTGAAGCACAACATGCTAGCACAATATTTTTTGTTATGTCTGGATGACATGATATGGCAACTCCAAGAACACGAAATTTTTTGGACATCAATCCGAAGGCACATTCCACAATTCTGCGTGCTCGAGATTGTCTATAATCAAAAATTCTGCTTTCACGTGTCAGTGAAGTTTTACCATAGAGTTGCATAATATGTTTGTGCAGAGCGTAAGCGTCATCTGCAACAAATACGTAAGAAAATTTGGTTGGGTTGCCATTATAGAGTTGTCTTGATTTTGGTAAATTCATGCTTTGGCTGTTGAACATACGTCCAAAGGTTGACGAAATGTAAACGCCACCGTCACTATTTCTGCCTGCCTCTCCCACATCGACAACAACAAATTTCCCTTCAGCATCAACAACAGCTTGTAATATTATGGCATTGTGCATTTTATAATTATATAACAACGAACCACTATTCCACGGAGCTTCAATACGGATATGTTTTCTGTCAACCGCTCCACAACAGTTATGAAAATTCCACAGTTCTTCAAACCTTTCTGCAATCTTCTTCCATTCATTAGTTGTAGGCGTCGTCATCAAGTACGTTGGAGATAACACTTCCCATACGACAGCACAAGTTTCAGCAACAATCTTCCCTGCTGTCTTAGCCCCTACTCGGTGATTGAAATGCATGTATTGAAATATTTCCCTCGTTTCCAGGAATCTAAAACAAATTAACCCAATTAGGCCACGCAACTTTTTTTCTCCATACAACATGAATTTATTTTTGTTTTAGGTGCAATATGCAAGACTAAATGGAGCAATTTGAGAAATTCTTACGCAAGATACGCAAGAGACTTAAAGAAAATACCAAGTGGATCAGCAAAGAGAAAGAAAAAATGGCATTTGGCAGAAGCCATGGATTTATTACAACCATGGACTGGTTCTTGTAGGGAGATATCTAGCGGCTAATCATCGTCAGATACTCAAGATTCTGCAGTCCCCCCAGACCTAACCAGCAACGATGACCAGGTTGTAACACAGACATCTACTGCACAGTCACCTTCTGCACAGACACCTACTGAGTCTGCTATTGGATCTGACGTCAGTGCAGGTAGCGTTGGAGGAGAATACATACCGAAGAGAAGGAATAAAAAAACTCCGTCCGGAATGGTAGCTGCTCCGATGATAGACTTCCTTAAAGTAGCTACAGAGAGTCGAAATTTGGACGCCAACAAAACTACTGAAAACCCTATGCTTAGCTATTTTAAAAGTTTGCTACCAGACACAGACGTCCTCACAGATAGTAGAAAACGTCGTTTCAAGATACAAGTGATGGAAGTTTCAAATGAGCTTATTGAGGAACAAGAAAATGAGCAATTCGTTTGTTCTCGACCTACATCTACATCAAGTTAAAGTTACGGTCATACTCCACATGTTCAAGGAAACTTGTTCCCCGGTGCATAGACTTTCACTCCATTCAACCATTCTATTGGAGAGCCACAGCTTCAAGGAAACTTCTTATCCGGTGTACAAACTTAAACTCCAGTCAACCAAACTAATGAACATAATGAACTAATGAACGAAAATAACGGAAATAGTTATCTTAATCTGAACTGAATTTATCTAATTTGAATTACTCATACATTTACAGTTCATAACAATTACGTTCCACAGTTTTCTCAAGATAATATAAGAGACATGTATTGATAATTGTGTGGATTTATGTACTTTTGTAAGTACATTCAACTCTAATACATGCTGATATGTAAAATGGTAGTTTTTTTAATCCTTACCTAATGTTAGCAGAAGTCTCTCCTCCGGCGTTATGGCTTTTCTGTATTTCGTGTTTTGCTTTAGGATCTTTCCTTGAATTTCACTCAATATGTAGTCAAAAATTCACATTGTCATACGACAATAGTTATAAATAAAACTTTGCAGGGTCTAACCTCAGCTCAGCAATGAAGCCAGTTAAATTTCTTTTTTGGTTCATGGGGTGAACCCAAACCTCTCTATTCCTTTTAAAGTCTAACAATTGTAGAAAATTCCACAACATAAGTACCGTCTCCTCCTCGTCGTCCATTGTAACAACATATAAAATTGTAATAACTTAAATTACTTAACAACCAACACTGTTAAAAGATTGTAAGTCACTGCACGAGGTGTGGATTACAACTGCCCGGATTTCTATTCTGTCTTGTTCGATAGCATTCGATACGAAGAAAACATCATCAACGCTATCGAACAAGATAGAACAGAACAAAACTCGAAACGTCTTGTTCTGTTCTGATCTGTTCGATTATGTGTGGGGCCGGTCTAAACGTTCAAGAAATCATTTTAGAACAAGATACAGAAAACTCATAAAATATTTTCTAAATGCTGAAGTAATCTATATATTCCAGTGACGTCTGCAGTACCGATCGAAATTCCAGATTCATGTGAAATGTGTACCAATAATCAAAAGTATTGTAATGGTTTTCTTATTTACTTAAACGTTTTTATACGAAGGTTGGGATACATTCATACACACAGTATGTCTACTCACTTAATTCATTCATTTATTAAACTATTCACGAATTTATATTATATACACAGTATATGCAGTTGAACTAATTCATATAAACACTTTACTACTGTTTATTTTCGTAGATTGTTTACTTGTTTATCTTACGAAATCACTTTATGAACTGACTCTTCCCGCTGGTCGTTATCCTTTATATAAGTACCTTTTCTACTAGTTAATGCTAGCTTGCGGCTCACACAAAAACAATCGCCTCCCTGGAATTTTCTAGATAAGACTGGTCACAAAAACGATGTTTAGATAAGAATAGTCACAAAAAATCGTAAACCGTCCTAAGAAATCCCGGCGTGTTCGCCAAAATTATAATTCTCATACATACCGTAAACAAAATCGGATTCAGGCACTACACCAGTATGCGATTTCGTAACATTACCCCCTCCTTAAAAATGAGTTCCTCCTGGAACTTCTGAGTAGCCGGGACTGGATGTTTCACCCTTAACTACTATCGTGGGGTCAAATCTGACCCAATCACTTGAACTTCAGTACGGCCCTGGTAGACCGTTTAGCACACGACCTTCATATTCCTTGTATTCACCCACTTAAGTTCATACTTTAGAATGCTCGTTAGTGAAAAACAATTGGTCTGATAGCTCACACATGCCGTTGATTTTGGATCTGAGTTGACCCCACGATAGTAGTTGCGTTATTGTTACTTTGTTTATTATATCAGAATTGCTGATGACTTTGGAAAAATTGGCAGAAGTAGGGTGACAAGTGACAATGTTTTTGACTTTCTCGAATATGTGGAAGAGCCAACCGAGAATATTGACACTGATAGTGACTATAATAACAGTGATACTGATAATGAAAGTGAACACTCGGATCACGACACAGATTCAGATATTAGTATAGGTGACTTATCAAGCGCCGAAAGTGAAGCAGCATCTAATACTGAAACAGATTTTTACTACGGACCCAACAGATATAAGTGGGGTAAAAATGCACCGGCACCATTAAGAATTCGCGCAGAGAACATTGTTACACGCCTTCCTGGTCTTCGTGGACCTGCCTTACAAACGAAAGCATCCAGTTCACTCGAATCCTGGTTACTTATTGTAACTTCCGACATGTTGGTAACTATTTTAGAGTATAGAAATGGAATAATTTCCGAGCTAAGTGTAAATTATGGGGATACCTGTACATTTGTCGATCATCTAAATGAAGCTGAACTCAAAGCTTTTTTGTACCTTTCAGGTGTTGTGGGCAGGCTAATTTTCCATGTCACTATATCAAAAGAACGCTTCTTATTTCTTCTCAGGGCCATAAGATTTGACAATCATGATATAAGCAAATGAAGGCCAATGGAGATCGACTTGCAGCAGTCTCCTATTTAGTCTCCTATTTATTTAACGCTTTTATATCCAACTCTATAGCGAACTACACATGTTCCGAATATGTTACAGTCGACGAGATGCTGGTTGAGTTCAGAGGTAGATGCTCATTCATAATGTATATAAAAGCCAAACCATTCAAGTACGGCATCAATATCATGTGGTTTTGTGACGCAAAGACACATTATTTGGTGAACGTTTTCGTGTAAACAGATAAAACGAATGACCGTAATCCTGAAAAGCTACTCATCCCTACAAGATCAGTACTTGTTTTGGTAGATCCAATCATTTATAGTAACCGGAATGTCACGGGTGATAATTGGTTTACCTCATTAGAGTTAATTGATGAACTAAAGAAAGTTCGACTTACGTATGTAAGCACAATGCGTAAAAATAAGTGAGACCATATAAAAATTACGAAGCTGATAATTGTGTATTTGGTTTTACTCGAGATAACATAATCGTATCCTACGTACCTAGAAAAAATAAAAGTGTAATTATGTTGTCGTCCATGCATCATGATAAATCTGTCGATCAGGAGAGTAAAAAACCTGAAATAGTACGTTTCTATAATTCGACGAAAGGGGGCGTCGATGCTATAGACAAAAAATGTGCGCTTTATCAATCAGGCTGAGGATGCCAGCGATAGCCGTTAGTAATTTGGTATTCCATAATTGATATTGCAATAGTGAACAGTCACATTATTTTTCACGCTGCTCATTTTGAAGTTAGAAAAAATCGTTCGAATTTTATCCAAAATATAAAAGTAAGACTTGCCATGCCCAAATTGTCCAGAGAATTGCGCTCGATAGTTGCCAAAACATTAGGAACTGAAATTCCACATGAAGATCAGACTAGACGAGAAAGGTCGGTTGTAAGACAAAGATGCTACCTGTGTCCTAGAAGTCCCAGAGGTAATGATAACTAACATTCCACATTTTGCTCAAAACGTCATGGAACAATTTGCGAAACACGTCTACTTCAAAAATGTACCTGTACTATGTGCCAAGAATAGATAACAATTATAATACGTTCAAATTATTATTATTAAAATAGGCAAATAACATATCTGTTATTTTTCTCATATGCTATACTATTATGATTTTCTTTTGTAAAAGGTTAAGATGTTCCTCTAACCAACTACTTTCCAGAGAATAAACCTTTAGTTCAATGTTTATGAATATTTATTTTGTTCAACTAACGTGTTATGTTTTTGATAATAAAATATTTTGAAAGTTCTATAGTTTTTGAAGTGAAACTTTTTATGGGACACTAGCGTTTTGTCATGAGAGTTAACTCGTCGAGCTAACAAAACTGTTAAACTCCTTGTGAGAGAGGCGGAAAAAATTAACGAAGATCCGCACAAAGAGGAGACGCCGAGAATAGTCGCAGGGCATTGTTTATTGATGGCGATCATATTATTCCGTTTATCAATCCCCACTTCGCTGCGCGAACGATAAAGTGAGAACGCATTCGGGGGGAAAAGGATACCAAAAGCGCTTAATAATTTCTGCCGATATTGGTATAATCCAGTGCGAAATTAATATAGAAATTGTTTACCTTTAAAATTAAGGCGATAAAAACTAGGAAATTTCTTTGCATTGTGTATTTATTTGTATTATTTTGAAAAAAATATGTAATAAAACGTAACAAGAGTATTGAAATATATTGAAAAAGGCAATAAACAGGTATACTTGTCCGTACAGATAAGTTCTGTACTCATTAAAGTTTAAGCATAAACTGTGTTATCTCCTACTTTCCGCATTGAGACCAACGCGCATCGTGGGCGTGTCCACTTTCAAACTTTCAGCTATATTTGCTAACCTGTACGTAGAAGAGCAAGTAAGTCTCAGTTCATCAGAGAAAGTCGTTGTAACTAGTGTTGCTTTATTTATGGAAATATTGAAGTGAAACTTTTTATGGGACACTACAGACTACAGAGTTTTTGGTTAGGATGTAATCTCGTAAAAGCTAACAAGTTTTGTAAAGCTCTTTTTATAATTATCATTTACACATAAACTGAGAGAGAGAGAGACGCAACGCTATTCTCCCCTTCACTCGAGTCGATTTAAAATCAAGTACTTCTTTTATTTATTAAAAAGGAAGGAAACTCAATATGCATTTAAACTCAAATTTCTTAAAAAGAATATTTACTTTTGTTTGTCTTTTATTGTAAATAGTTTTTATAGCCTATCCGAAAAGTTGTTGTTTTTATTTTGGAAATAATTGTTATTTTCATTTTTTTAAAGAATTATCGTTTTTTATTTTGTTGATATTCATGAATTTTCTTTGTACACTCATTGACGGTTTTTTGCGGCATAAAACATAAAAAGTTTCACTTATGACGCTGTTAGTTTTCGACTGACGCATAAATCTTATATTTTAGCATCTTAATTTTCCTGAAATGAAATTTAATTTTACAAAATATCTGTATTTTTATGTACAAATACATTGATCAAAACTACAAAAAAACAATAAAAATATTTTTATATAATTTTTGAAGCTTATTAAAATTTGGGTCTTCTATGACCCCACGATAGTAGTTATATAATTATCGATATACGATAGTAGTTTAGGGTTGAATCGGCAACTGGATCCATGTATGTACCATTCGTATAGAAATAAGAGAGCACCGTCTTCACCGGGTACCGATAACGAGGGGCATAGCTGCAAATTAATGTGTGGACACCGGTATCTTGGAAGATCACCTCTATCATGTTCCTGATTAGTCGTCAATCCAACTGGTTGCCCTCTATCCGGGCATTGCTAGCTCCTACACGTGGGATTCCAGCACATGATCTTGAAGGCTTCGTAGCGCTTCTCACACATCCCGGTAGGTGGATCGATCTGGAAATTCGTTATTAGTTACCAGGTAGAAAACGTACCGCGAATTGTGTTTGAGTCTCAGTGTCTTGCCAGGGAGGGGCTGGCATCTGATCTTCAAGTTTATCTAATTGTCCAAACTTCTTTCGAAATGCGGTTGCTGTGCGTGTTTGTTAATGGCGGAGATGTTATGTGCTAGTGAGTACTCTTCCGGGAGCGTGAACAAATCTTGACTTTGTTCTGTAGTGACTCCGTATCTAGCTTTCCCGGTACCTCCGTATGCACTCATGAATTTTTCGAAAGATGGGTCAGACTTTTGTTGTAGATGGTTCACCCCTTATTCTTTGCCTCTTTGTCATGGTCTTCTTCGAATAGCGCTAGTCGGTTTTAGTGGACTACTCTCGGTATTCCATTAGGAATCTTGCTTATACGATATATGATGTAGATGATCCTCTTCTTGATTAAGTATAGACCTTCCCATGATTTTTGTAATTTTGGATAGAATCCTTTTCTCCTTGTCGGGTTGTGTAACCGTACTTTGTCCCCTTCGTTGAAACTGCCTCCTGTGACCTGCGTTTCGTACCGTTATTCCATTCTGTCGCTGGTAACTTGAAGATTCGTTCGAACCAATTCGTGCACATCGTCCATCCTCCTTTTCGCCAGGCCGACAGCCAAACTCCAGATCACAAGGAAGTCTCATTTCACGTCCAAATACGTTTTCACGGATGTTTCAACCGTCGCCAACGCAAATAGGGAAAGATACTGGTCCCATTCTCTTTGGCGGCTGGAAACTACATTCGGCAGGTATTTTCCTATGGTCCTGTTCATTCTTTCGGTCATTCCATCTGACTGTGGATGCAACGCTGTTGTCCTGGTCTTCTTCATTCTCAGCTTGTCACAAACTTCCTGGAATACCTGGCTATCGAAATCTCTTCCTTAATCGCTGTGGACTTACAAAGGCACTCTGTATCGGCTGATGAATTCTTTCACCAGTACATCTGCGACAGTTGTGGACTCTTGATTCGGGATCGCATAAATTCATATCCACTTTGTGAAATAATGCATTACTACCAAGATGTATTTACTACCATTTTCTGTTGTCGGGAATGGTCCAGAGATGTCTGAAGCAATACTTTCAAAAGGGCTTCCAACATTATATTGTTTGATAGGTGCCTTTCCCTTTTGATGTGCTCCATTACTCGTAGCACAAGTCGTACATTTCTTACACCATTCCTTCACATCGTCGGAGCTGTTCATCCAATAAAACCTTTCTCGGACTTGCTGAAGAGTTTTCTTCACTCTCAGATGACCTCCCGATGGACTACTTCAGTACCCCAACTACTCTTGTTCTCAGGATAACTAGCTGTCTTTTCCTCTCGGAACCATCATTGTTTTTAAGGACTCCTTTCAACTGTCCTTCTTCTAAGATAAGGGAGTTCCACTGACCCCAATATGCCTTCAGTGTTGGTGAGAATCTTAGAACTTCTTGCCAGGTAGGTCGCTGATTTTCTCCCTCCCATTTCCGAATCTTCTTCAAGTGAGGATCATTCGCCTGATCTTTTCTGATCCTGGTGGCTGACCATTCTGCGTTGACTACTGTAGTTCTTGAAACTACAGCTTCCCTATATTGTTACAGCTTATTCATTGTATTCAGTGTATTTTCAAATGGAAATGAGCTTTTTAACCGAAATTACTGTTTTTAAAGTCTTGAATAGTCTCCAATAGTTTACAAGATATATTACTATTAATGTTAAAATTTTCTGCAAAACTATATTGATGGCCATGACTACTACTACAAAAACTAGAACTAGAGATACTTGATTGTTGCAGGGGAAACAGTCTGTTGGGCATGAACGTCTGGACAGGGAGTCGACATTTCGGTGACTCACACCAGCTCGATGTTCGATGTTTAAATCGTACTCTCGGAGTCGTTCAATTCATCTAGTGATCTGGCCCTCGGGATTCTTGAACCGCATCAACCACTTGAGTGCTGCATGATCAGTCCAGATTGAAAGCTTCCTACCATAGAGATACTGGTAAAAGTATTCCTCGATTTTCACTACCGCCAAAATATCTCTTCGTGTGACACAGTAGCCTCTATCTGGTTGCTTCTGTCAGTTTCAAGAATAAAGTCTTCCTCTGGTAATGGATATCGGCTCCGTGGTTAAATACCTCTGCAAGGTTTCAAAAGCCGTTTGACAGTCTTCGTCCCATTGTAATCCTCTTGTTTCTTCTGTGAGTCGAGTTAGGGGCTTGGCAATATCTCCAAACTTCCTGATAAATCTTCTATAATATGTGCAAAGTCCAAGGAAACTCCTAATTTGATGTTTATCGGTTGGTTGTGGCCATTGCTGAATGGAAGCAATTTTCTCTGGATCCACCGCCAATCCTTCATTGCTCACTATATTACCCCTAGGTCATTTAGTGAGCAATGAAGGAGTGGCGTCAATTACCTATAATTGACACGGTTTTGGAACAGCTGACATTTCTTCGAGTTTAACATGAGCTGGGTAGCTTGGAGTCTTTTCAATACATGTTCCAAATTCTTCAGGTGTTCGTCAAATCTCTTCCCCAGTATTACGATGTCGTCCAAATAAACCAGGCATGTCTCCCAAGACAACCCCCTCAAGTCATTCTCCATGAGTCCTTTAAATGTCGCGGAGACTACAGAGTCCGAATGGGATGACGTTGAACTGCCATAATCCAGATCCAGTGGTAAAAGCAGCCTTCTCTTCGTCTTCTGGGTCCATGTCCACTTGCCAATAACCACGCGTCAGGTCCAAGGTGGAAAACAGTTTGCTGCCGGCCAAAGTATCTAGCGGATCGTGAATTCGAGACAGAGGATAACTGTCTCTCTCCGTCACGTTGTTTATCTGGCTATAGTCCACGAAGGATCTTGCAGTTACATCCTTTTTCTTGACAAGCACCACTGGAGACACCCCTGGACTAGTAGATGGTTCTATAACATTTTCTTCTGCCATCTCTCGAATCATTCTTCCAGATCTCTCTCTCTTCACTCGTGGTATTTGTCGAGCTGATTGCCTAATTGGCTTGGTATAACCAGTATCGATTTTGTGTTTGACGGCTGATGTTCTACCAGTCTTTCCTCCCTTTGGTACAAATAAGTCTCGATACTACAAGAGAAATTATCTCATTCTCATTCTTTTTCAGATCGATTCAAGAATTGACCAGCTACTGATAACATCTGTTTGAATCTGGTATTAGAATTGTCAATGGTCGTTGTTTGACGAACTATGGACGTCACTGGTACGCAGGTTCCTGTCCTGGTTTATTCCTCAATGATAATTGGGTAATTGTTCACGATTATCACACGTACTGGGATTTCTTACGCTGACGTAACCAATCCTTTTCCAATTAGTACTCCATTGCCAACCTCTTCGTCATGGTTTCTTGGCTCCATCATATCCGGTGTACCTTCTTCGTTGATTCCCGGTAGCCGCGCTACTATCATCGTTTCGTTTCGTGCATGTAGGACGGTATCTTCCTCTACAGCTGCCAACACCGTGCTGCCTTCATATGGATGGAGGAATACCTCCTCGGAACCCCCGTTGATGGTACTGTTTCTAAAGTGCAGCTGGAAACCATGTTGATTAATTACTTCCATTCCCAGAATCACGTTTTCTTCAATGTCAGCTACGATCACCGTATGCGTGAACTTTTATGCGCCAACTCCCAATTGGATTTGTGTCTCCCCGAGAACGTTGGCACTCTCACCAGTGGCGGTCCGCAGTCGCAGTCTCGTTAGTAAAAGCTTTTTCTTGGAGTTCATTATCTCTGATCGTATAATGGTTCTAGTTGCTCCAGTATCTACCAGCAGAGTATATCTTTTGCCATTCATTTCGCCATCTACATATTTACTGGAATTTTCTAGATGAGACTGGTCAAAAAATCAATGTTTATATAACAATAGTCACAAAAAACCGTAAACAGTTCTAAGAAATCCCAGTGTGTTCCCCAAAATTTTAACTCTCATACATAGCGTAGGCAGATACGGAGTCAGGCACTACACCAGTGTTCGATTTCGTAACAGTATATTGACAAAGCTCCGATCAGTAAAGGCAAACCATTCATATCACTGAAAATTGAAACAGAAACTGTGATTGCTTCCAGAAATTACCAGATACCAAATATAACAGAAATTTACCTCGATGAACTCAAGGAAATCAGTCGGATTTCAAAGCAATCACAGACATCGAACACAACCAGTATAAGGAAAGCTAAATTGGACCAATCATTGGAATTACAATCGCATTTCTCTTAATCTGCATTTTCTTTAAATATAGAACACAAATTCTCAAAATCTTCAAGAAGAACCAATAGAAAATTCCATAGAAGGAAATGAAATTTCGAAAATCCACTCCGTGTTTCTCGAAACCTAAAGACGGGAGGAGTTATGTTTACAGCCTTATCTGAGGAACACCTGCAAAACTGCAACTTAAACACATTTATATTAAATTAACTGTCTCGACCCTTACTTCGTGTAATCTACTCATATTTGTGTTTTAAATGAAACTCAACGTTTCTAGCTAATTCCACAATATAATGAAAAATATTAAAAATTCTAAAAAATTCACAATTGTTTCGATAACTGAATATCATCGTCAGAATGACAGAAGTTAGATTTCATTGTATGCCTACCTGATGTTTAGTAGTTATTTTTGGCTAGACCAAGAAGTGACCTAACTTGTGATTGACTTAATATATGTTAATAGAAAAAAGAAGAAGATGTGATATTACAAATATGGAAGCTTAGATATTATTAGCCCTATGGTGATATCCTGGATATCATTTTTCCAATTTAGATCAGTATAACTGTGCAATGATATAGAAAACCAGGAAAATTATATCTGCTGATCTTCACAATTATCACTTGAGAAGACAGTTTAATAGTGGAGTACTCCCTAGATTTATCTGTTCATTGACGACTTCATATTGTGGGTTTCTTAAGTGTCTTCTAATTTCCAACTCTTCGAGGAAATCCAGTTTCTGTTACTTATCACAAATATGTAGTACTTCTAGTTCTGTGTTAGGTGTCAATGAAAGGTTGGTGTCAAGTAGATGTTTTGCGTGATGGGACTTATCTGGTTGTTTTAATCTTAATCATTCTGACGATGATATCCAGTTATCGAAAAAATTGTCAATTTTTTAGAATTTTTAACATTTCTCATTATATTGTGGAATTAGCTAGAAACGTTGTGTTTCATTTAAAACACACACATTTATATAAGATTACTAGCTGACCCGGCAAACGTCGTTTTGCCATGTATGTTATTTCTAGGAAACATTTTTATAGTTAAATAAAAATAATTATCAGTAGTAATACCACAAGTGATTGAATTTTCGCGATAAGTCTGTCGATTCATTTTTGAACGAAACTGAATTGTTTCGAGAAAACACCACGAGTCCGCAGGACGAGTGGTGTTTTCTCGAATCAATTCAGTTGAGATCATAAATGAAAGACAGACTTATGAGATAAATTCAATCACGAGTGGAATTTTATTAGACTATTTCACAAACAGAGTGAAAGATAAAAAATCTGAAATTCGGCAGGATTAGAGGAAATTGGCAAAAAAGTTGACCATAACATACTGAAATATTTTTCAATTATAATTATTATAAATGGTACAGTTATTATTTACAATGTACTCCTTCGATTTCCTCGTATTTTTCGGTACATTTTCATCGATTTCTTCGTTGATTGATTCGATAGAATTCATCCCAAATCTACTCATTTTTAAATGCGTGCACAGCGTAATCACTTATATTTGACGTTTAACTGTCACATGCACTGTAAACAAATCTGAAAACACCGAACTTGATAGGCCAATCAGAGTCAAGAGTCAAGTTTGGTATTATTGGTAAGCCGAACTTGACTAGAGCTTCTGATTGGTTCATTTCGTAGGTGAGTGAAATAGTCTACTATAAGTGTGCCAGGAAGTATTTATAATCGAATGCATTATAAATAATAAAAGTATGTTTTATTTAGGTTAATAAATAAATCTCTATTAGAGTAACGAATATATTTTAAATAACAGTCTTTGATAGCTATCTAACCATCAAAAATAAATATTTATATTTTTACTATCAATTATGGCAGTTGAAAAAAAAATTAATCTCTTAGCGCAATAGAGTGTACAATATTTTTGGTTATTCCGTCTTCAGCCAACACAAACAAACCGGATGGTTTTCCCACGCGAGAACATCCCACATATAGTTGTCCGTGGGAGAAGCACGGTGTTTCCAAATCTAAGCCACATACAGACAATGTTTGTCCTTGTGACTTATTGATTGTCATAGGGAATGCCAATCTAATTGGGAATTGAGTGCGTTTGAATTCAATTGGCACATCTGTAGGAATCATAGGGATTCGTGGCAGCAACAACTTTTCGCCTTGAAACTTGCCATTCAAGATGATGGCTTCAATAACTTTTCTCATTAATTCTTTAATGACTAATCGTGTGCCATTACATAGCCGTGGTGGGTTTAAGTTTCGAAGTAGAATAATCGGAGATCCAACCTTCAATTGTAAATGATGTGGCGTCATGCCTGGCAAATCAAATGAATTTAAGAACTCAATTGGATAATTCACAGTCTCGTTGGTATCGCAAACTGCATCGATAGATTTATATGACACCAAGTCCCCAGGCAACAGCTGTTGTATCTTTAAATTTAACTCATTGACGTCCACATTTCTAGCTGCCAAGATCGCTCTTTCTGCCAGCCACTTATGATTTGAATATTGTGTGTGTACGTCGGGAAATATGTGATCGATAAGACTATTTTGCGAGTCAATGATTGTGCACAAGTCCGTCTGTAATTTTATGCATCCAGTATTTTCATGTACAGCAACTTTCCCATCGCCAATATCCAACAGTTGTTTAGAGAAAGTTTCGGCGGATGGATCCTGAAGCATTTGAACGCGCATGTTCACCGTCAGTTTTACTTTTTCAACATTACGCCATAGTCGCGATGATTTTAAGCACGCGTTGATTCCATCAGCGTAGGTTGAACGCGAAATAACGGGAAGTGTTTGTCTGAAATCACCTGAAAGGAGTAACAAAGTCCCGCCAAATAAATTATCGTTGTTTTTTATATCCTTTAATGTCCTATCCAATGCCTCAAGCGAATGTTTGTGTGCCATAGTGCATTCATCCCAGATAATAATTTTACATTGTTTCAGCACTGTGGCCATAGACGATTGTTTTTTTATGTTGCACACAGCATCTGGATTATTTTGAATGTTTAACGGCAGCTTAAATGCTAAATGCGCTGTTCTGCCTCCATCTAATAAAGTTGTTGCAATGCCAGAAGATGCAACGGCCAATGCGATGCCATTTTTTGATCGTATCTCGGCAAGAAGTAGCGAAATAAGAAATGTTTTGCCAGTCACACCTGGTGCATCTAAAAAAAAAGAATCCTCCTTGTCCTGCCGAAACTGCCAGCATGATGCGGTCGTAGATAATTTTTTGTTCATCATTAAGTAATGGAACATTGCGGCTAACAACGCTCGCCATTTGTACTGTATCGTACTGTAGTTCACGATTCATATCTGCGTTGATTAAACTGAGAGTTAAAACTCTCTCTGTCAGATTAATAAATAGTGAATAAATTATTGCACTGGAAATTAATGATAATTTTACGATGACAGTAAAATTAATATGAGAGTTGCAAGGGAAAATTAAAATAATAGGTATAACAGTCACTGCTACGATTGATACACAAATAAAACTAAAAAAACATGGCTGAAAAATGTATAGTGAGTAAGACAGGAGACCGGCTTCGTTCTACGTAATGTTTGCTGGATAAGTGGTGACACCTGGCGGGGATAACTGATCGATTGATAGTTGATCAGTAGTCGAACGGCGAGGGCGGGAGATCAAATTGAATTTAAAAAAAAATCATAATTAAAGGAACTTGAAATTATAATATCTGGATAGGATAAAAAATAGGGGTTGATCGTAGAGGGGTGAAAAATTGAGAGTAATATGAGATTTTTTATTTTGAGTCATCACAAAATAAAAAAAAATTTGCTAAAAAAAATTAAGCTCTGTTTGTAAATTATTCTTTGCAACCGTTCGAAATAAACTAAAAATTATTTTTGACTTTTTGTAATAAAGATATTTTATAAAAATAAAATAAAAGTCTTGTTAAACACGCCTTGCGGAATTCACCAATGAATGAACCATCCGATTCGTTTTTACTGTGAACGCCCAGTACCCCATCACGCAGATGACCCATTCCATTTTTATTTTTGTCAAAAACACGTGGAAACAAATCGGGCTATTAAGTGGTGTAGGAACTGCTCCATTCTGTTCATCAATGTCAAATTGACTCAACAACGCCGAACACCATCACACAATCTCATCGGGAATTCAACTCGTACCTCTGTTATAGCTCCAGCTACTTTATTCGTTATAAAATTTAAACCCCTTCGAGGAACCCATACTCAGTAGAGGAAAAACGTTAACAACAAATATTATCGTTCCATTTTCCGATTTCTGGTCATTATTTGAAATGACAAAGATTTGTGGAATAATTTTTCCATCTATGTTTTATTTGTCTACCACATAGCATTTCGTATCTACCTTACCACAAACTTTGCAAGACAAATTGATAACATTTATCATGAAATCGTTAATAATTCATGGGCTAATTATCATTTATATAGGATTTTAGGAGTCAATATAACAAATGAGGGATTTCTTGATATTAATTGTATCTCTAGCAGTATTCAGGTTACCGTATAAAAAAAATGTAGATCATTAGAATTCAATTGTAACCCGGAACAGTTTATATTATCTGTAGTTTCCAACAAAAATGCAATTTACGTGCTAATGATATGTATTCAAATCACTTTTTGTACAAAACTCTAATAATACAGACGATATAAGATTGAATGCAATTTTAGGTTGATGCTTTCACAAACCAACCCCGCTCTTACAGAAGTCTGCTGGAAGATACTTGTATGTTAGCTCAAGCACTACACAATTATGGTGTTGATTCGAAAACAATCATCTCAGTTAGCAGCGAGAACAGCTTGCGATATTTTGATGGAGCTTTAGCCGCTTTATACTTAGGTGCCACAGTAGCGCCAATAAATTACATGTACACAAATACTGAATTGAACCATATACTCAACTTATATCAACCCAAAATAATTTTTTGCTCAAGCAACACTGTTAAAAAATATGTGGCATTGAAGGATAATTTCCGTTTTATTGAAAAAATTATACTTATTGAAGGTGAGTGATTATGTATAGGAAAGGGTGATATAATATAGTGGTTACCTAATGAAATTGATGTTTAAAAAAATTATATTTCTTTTTTAAATGAAACTAACTGTTTCTAAATAATTCCACAATAAATTGAAAAAGTGGTAAAATTTTAGAAAACTGACAATTCTTTCGATAATATTATCATGGTTAGAATGAGAGAAGTTACATTTCATGTAATGCCCACCTTGTGATTGACTTAATATATGAATAGAAAAAAGAAGAAGATATGATATTTCACTTATTAGGTCTAAGATATTATTAGTTCTATCCTGTATATGTTTTTCCCATTTGAGATCAGTATAACTATACTTCATATGATGGGTCCCTTAAGTGTCTTCTAATTTGTAACTCTTCAAGGAAATCCAGATCTTGTTTGTTATCAGAAATATGTAGTACTTCTAGTTCTGTGTTAGGTGTCAATGAATGTATGTTTTCAAGTGGATGTTTTGCGCAGTGGGATTTCTCTGGTTGTTTTAACCCATTGGCGCCTAGCGGTACCGCATGGGACCACCAAAGGTGTACTTGTGAAAACACCGTATAAAAAATACCACTGCATTTTAAGCAATCTGTACGTTCCCATCTCTATCTATACATATCGAACAACGCCGAAACAGGTGGCTGCAGTTATTTTGTTCCAGTTAGCAGTTGTAGTTTGATGTTTACAGTAAGTGACGAGAATCATGGACATCCGGTTCGAGTAAGTTAAAAATATGTTATTGATGTACATATTTGTGATCAGAATTCAAAACTTTGCAAGTATTATGTTTGTACTTTAGCTATGTTTGTATTAAATTATAATATATCTTTTTGATTATTTGATACTTTATTGTAAATTTTAGTGATACCGTTGGGTACCGCTAGGCGGTTACTGTGTTCTAGCGTATATATTTTCACTTATAGTAGTATTAGGTACCTTTCAAGAGGCTCTCGACATTGCCTATGAGGAGAATATAGCGGACGTTTATTTAGAACCTCCTGAGAGTCAGGTCCTGACAGATGAGGACTCAGGAGAAGAGGATGAAGCAGGTTTTGCTGACAATCTTAGCGAAAGGCAACTATGCGCTGCAGCTGAAATCGGTTTTGAAGATGGACGGAGAACAAGTGATTCAGAAGAGATTGACGAGGAGTTAGGTACAGTGGTACAAGAAACATATTTTCAAACAAGTACTTCCAAAGGTCTGTTAGGAAAAGTTACAAAAAATGGAGGAAAATTTCGTATTTCTGAAATATAGAGACATGACCTGTGACGATTTATTTGAATTGTTTTTTTTGACCAATTATTCTAACATATTGCTAAAGAAACTAACAAATATGCACTTTTTACAAATAATGCCGATCCAGCAATATATGTACAGGAATTTGATGTATTTATTGGCATTCTTATAGTGACTGGCTATAATTGCCTTCCTTCTAAGAGGAACTATTGGAATAATGGTGCTTATATGAAAAACACATTAGTCTCGGACGCTATGCGAAGAGACAGATTTTTGCAAATTTGTTGTTTCATTCAATTTGCCGATAACAACTCTATTGATCTTTCTGATAAAATGTATAAATTAAATCTTCCCACAAATATTTTGAAAAAGTTCTTCCTAGAACATTTTGTGACAGAACCGAATTTATTGTACGACGAATCCATGATACGATACTTTGGCCGACACGGCTGTAAACAATTTATTAGAGGAAAACCAGTGAGATTCAGGTATAAAGTCCGGTGTTTAAATACACCAAGTGGATATTTAATTACCTTCGAAGAGTACCAGGGTAAAAATGTTACACATGATCTAATTTATGATACACTGTTTGGTAAACCGGCGGCTCCTCTAATTCGGTTAATTGAAGAAATTGTTTCTACATTGATAATTTATTTACCAATACCACTATGTCACGTACACTAAAATAAAACGGCTACGAATGTACTGGCATAATAATAGTTGTTCGAATATTACGTGGATGCCCCTTGATTGATAAAAAGGTCATGGAAAAACAAAGTAAAGGAGATATATCCTCAGTACTGGAAACAACCACAGGTATTATGTATGTCCGTCAGATGGACAATAGCGTCGTTACAATGGCCAGTACATGGTTTGGAGCAAAACGTATAAAGTCTGCTGTGAGGTATTCTCGTACACAAAAAAAAATTCGTATCCCTCGTCCAGATATTATTATGCAATACAACAAATATATGGGCGAAACGGATTAGATGGACAACAACGTATCATGGTAAGTGATTGTTTAATATGTATATTTATGTTTTACCTACAATTTTTCTCAGCTATCGGGTTGGTGTCAGATCAAAGAAATGGTAATGGCCTATATTCACTTTTTTTATTGATGTCTCTATTCAGAATGATTGGACTTTATGTAGAAAAAGTGGTCGTCAAATGAGTCAGCTATAATTCAGAAGGAATATTGTTCAGATAAAAATATAATGTGTTAATACTAATAATATAAAACCAACAATATTTTAATTTCAGACATACTTAACAAATTTCAAATCAGCTGCTAAAGGTTCAGGTCGGAGGTCACGTGCAGCTGCCAGTGATTTCAGGGTTACTAGCGATGTCCACTTTGATGGATTGCGTCATTATATCATTACAACTCCTGAAGGTCAAAGAAGATGTGCAGTTAGTACTTGTACATTCAGAGTAAGAACTGACTACGCGTTGACTGTTTCAAGCATTTTCATGAAAATTAAAAATTTATGTCAGAGCCGCCTAGTGGTACCATATGGTACCGAGAGTATTTCTGTGAAATAAATTGATTTTTTGATAAAAAATTATAATGGTATGTTAACTATCCTCTAGCATATTCCATGAGAAAAAATATTAAAATATTAAATTTTTTTCCTGGCGTTAATGGGTTAATCTGTATGCTCGTAACTGTTCTTTGCCGTACTTTAATAAAATCTAGTAACTTAACTTACTAGGTTTTACGTTTGTGTCCATATTCTGTTTCTACTAATCGAGTTGTACTATTAGCTATAAAAAACCTGTATGTCCGCCAAACCGTTCATGAATTATTTAATATACTATTTCAGTATATCGACTGGAAATAATGTCATAACAAGCTACACCCTAGTTATTTAAAACCTTTTGCATTTAGTTTACTTATGAATTAATTTTACTATCATAAAATATAGGAACTCTACTTCGGATCTTAATCTTTTTTCGACTTAACAATTTATGGCTGTGTATGGTGATTTTCGGTTGAAATATCTTCAGATTTACAATAATAAAACCTAGTTACTCGATTTGCTTTGTGATTATACCAAAGCAATCCGATTGTAAGTGTAATTGTAAGGTAACTCGTACACAATGTTGCCAGAAATGCAGAATTTTCTTCAATATGCAGAATTTTAACCTCCAACAAGAGCTAATGAAAAAGAGAAGAATATTTCACGAAAACCACTAAAATATGAAGAATTTTTCTAAATTCACCTCTTTTTGCTACTATTTTATTGATTTCGTATGCGATCTGACATCTTTCATATATATAGCCGTGCCGCAGTCGATCTCTACAGTTGAAGTCGAGCTGAGAAGGCGAATGTTCGCTAAGTTTTATTTTTCTCTATTATTTTCACATACAAAATGACAAACCGAATTAAAAGAATGATGGATTTGGCTTTAGAAATAAGGTACGTAACAATTACTAAATACTATTTGTAATTATTTTGTTATTACAAAACAATATACATTAATGATAATTTTTTTGTAGCAATTTGATTAATAATTCTGAGGATTCGCTCCTACAAGAATCGCCCCCAGATGATTCTGGAAATGACTTAGATTTGGATCCCGAAAACCCGGAACCTTCTGCAAACAAACCCTTACACAAATTATTCACAGAGGAAGACTTTAATTGTTCGCAAATAAAGAAAACATTAAAAATAGCAAAACTGAAAAAATCAAACTTATGTACTACAAAGAGGAAGCAGAGATGTTACAAAGTCCCGAAATATGAGAAAATTAAGGTTTACGTGATACACCAATGTATATGGAACTTGCTCTTTCCAATTGGAAGGAAAATATAAAAAATACCCATACTTAACCGAATGTACTGCATATAACAGCTAACAAAACTGACACATCAAACCCGCAGAAAAATAAAAAGGTTAAGAAAACAAAGAATTTGCTTATGTTGCCATGCAAGAAAGCATGCAGAAAAAAATGTTTCGAAACATTTTCTGAGAATCTAAGGGAAAAAATCTTTAATCATTTTAATAATTTAGATTTTTCTAATACACAAATGTTCCTGAAAAAGTATATACGAGTAAAAGGAAACGTAGTGAAATATCAAAAAGTTGATGCTGAAAAAAACAAACAGTTTACACTTTCGTATAGACTACCATTTATCAATGAAAATTCTAGCACGGAGGTTAACACAAACCAAAGTACGACACGAAAAATTATGGTAGTTTGTAAACCATTGTTTCTTGGGACTTTAGGCTTCAAGACGGACGGAATTATTACATCTCTTCTTGGAAGAACTTCGAACGACCTGCCAGTTCATGAAGATAAACGAGGAAAAGGGCATGCAAATGAAATGGAGGAAATTGCAGAAGCAAATTATTCTTAAATAAAAAACATATGGATTCATACCATCCGCAGGTAAGCCATTATAATTTGGCCCATGCACCTCAAAGAAAATATTTTCTTCCGGATATTACGATACACCAAATGCACAAAATTTTTTGTTCCAAACACAAGTCTGGCAATAGCTACGAAACGTATAGGAAAGTTTTAGTCAAAGAAGATATGGGTTTTTCAACTCCGTCGCCAGGTGAATGTGGCTTGTTCTCAATTTACAAAAACCATGATCATTCTGAGGAAGGCAAGTCTTCGGAAAAAACAGAGCAACTACTGTCTTCAAATAATCCGTTATTACCTACTTGTGCTTAGTATAAAACACATAAACAACGATATAAGATTGCAAGGCAGATGTACAACATCTAAAGAAAATTGTAACGACACCGAGTTCTATGCAGTTGACATGCAAAAAGTACTCCTTTCACCAAAAATGACTATCAAGAATTCATTCTTTGTCAACAGGTTAGTTGTTCTACATGAAACATTTGCTAACTTCAAACCAGCAGGATTAAATATATGCATAGTTGGGTTGAATGTGGATGCAAGTAAAATCCAACAAAAATATGCACAGATAGGAAAGCAGCTACTAGCTACTACATATGAGTGTGTTAGATTTCACCAATATATTAATACAGTTCCTTTATTTGAAATTTGAAGGAACGTTAAAAAAAAGGAAAATTATTTACACTTTTGTGTGCAATACTTTTGATATACACAGTATTGTATGTGAAGTCAATATTTTTGAAAGATTCAGTATATATCAAATTTCACATTTTTGATTTCCGATGACCTTTATATAGAATGTATTTAATGATAAATAGATCATGTTACAATTTGGAAAGAATGTTCAAAATTTCACAAAACAGAGGTCACTGCTAGCATACTTACAGTTATAATAAAAGAATTTGAAATCTCTCTTTGTTATTCGGAAGCAAGTTTAGTATTTTAAAAAAAAAAAAGAAAAAGTTCGTAACCACAGGAGAAGAGAGTTATTTATTTGAAGAAAATCCAGTCAGTTGAATTTGAGACCCCCACGAGACAACATCGTATTTGAGATTTGCCTCACATTTTGTGAAAATAGTAGAGTTAGTTAAATAGTATCATTATAATCATGAATCTACCCATTCTAAATTCAGTGCGTGTGTGTTTTGAAGAAAATTTAATCGTGATTAATTCAAGTGAAAGTTCCAGAATTCTAAATTATATTTAGAATAGTACGAGTCTTTTCCTGTTCCTTAGTATTGGTCAGTCCGCTCCAGTTTATTATTACTTATCGAAAATATCAGGCCTTTTTAACAAAATTAAATAAGTGCATCTAAGTTTGGAAGAAATATCAGTTTGAATTCATACGAAATACCAAATACGTATGGAAAACTAAATAATTCGAAGAATTTATGTAATGAAAATTTTGGACTGTGATCGTGATATTTGACATTTATCTGAGTCAAGTGAAAATTCGAGATTTTGAACTTTTGTTGAAACAAATTATGAACTTTGAAATTAGAGAGTAGTTGTTTCTAGTATATAGGTTGTTCTTAATTTTAATTTCTGTAGTGAAATACGATTTTGTTATTAACTATATTATTGGGGAAAACCAAATTTTGAATTTTGTGATTTAATAATAGAATATTTTTTAAAGAAATTAAAAATATCGTAATCAATAAAAATTATAATTTTGGCAGTGACATTTGGATCATTATTGGTGACAGATAATTCATTTAAAAATCGTTAATGTCATAAGGCAATTAAAAAGCCTTTATAGTCTAGAACAAACAGTCACACGAGTGTAGATAATCAGGAATAGTAGAGTAAATATTTAATTTGGATAATACTTTGAAATTATAAAAATTTGCTAAATGTTTTAATAACGATTTAAACCCACCCTGAGATGAGAGTGATAAAAATTTATTATAGATAAATTCATCTTTCGAAATACTTAAAAATTTTTATTATAGCCGGGAAATATTTGACAACAACTGTCAGAATAAAATACATTTCATACGCTGCTAAACCTACGTGTACAATATTGTCGCTGCAATCAGGGATTGTACAATTTTTTTTAATCGTGGACAAATAAAAAATGTATCAATTTGTCGGCCCAACGTGAGGCGAATTAAAAATTGTATTCATAAGATGGATTGAAACCATTAAATTTAAACAAACAATTAAAATTCCTCACACATAAGATACTATAACAATATATATATATATATATATATATATATATATATTGAACCAGATATCTTAGATAATAAGAGAAGTAGTATTATAAAATTAAGTTTACTAGTATGAAATATATATGAAAATAACATAATTTAAGAAAACAAGTAAAAAGGAAACACTTTTCTTAATTTAAACAACATATCAAATAAAGATATATTAAATAACAGCCTATAACAATATAATAAAAAAGGAATTACCTCAATGATAACATAAAATATAGATATTGCCTAACCAATGTAATGATGTAAATAAAGTTGCCTAAGACGAAGATTATTTTTCATAACATAACAGCTGTTCATCTGAAATGAAAACAAATATTACTATAGTTAATTCATTATAATCATTAATTTAAGAATAAGAACAAATATAAATATTGAATAGAATATAATCCAATAGATTTCATAGATAAACAAATAATGACATATAGACAAATAACATAAGAGAATTTATATTTATAATTGATATGAATGTAACAAGAATATACTATCAATAATAATATTGAATGTTGTACCATGTAAGTGTATCTAAGTATAACCAATTTTAATGTATTTGTATGTATGAAATTGTTTTGATAAGTGATTGAAGTTTCAATTATCTGATTACAAAGGACAATATCTGATTGGTTATAAAAGATGACATAACAAATTGTTAATCAATAAAAAAACTTTTGAATAGTGATCTGGAAAAGAACAAAAGACTGTTTGTTTAAAAAAGTCGAAAATCGAGGGGACGCTTAGAGAGAACGGTAGCGAGTGTTAAGAAGCGAGGAGTGTGTGGGATAGTGTTCCTAAAAATTTAAAGATATTCCCGGTTTAAGACATTTAAACTCCTAAAGTACGATTAAATACAATATTAGCAATACTTACAGTTAATTGTAACAAGTTTTCCGACAAGAATCAGTGAAATTTTCAACAACTTTGGTTTTTTTGGAGATTCAGTGTAGTGTTCCTGGGATCCAGAGACTTTCTTCCAAATTCAAGATCAACAGGTCAGTGTATTTAAATCATTTATTGGCCAATAAATAGTGTAAAAACTCAAAATCCCAATTAAGTACTTAATTTCATAAATTGACAAACTTTTGCAAATATATGATCGATCTAAAAAAGAAAGAAACAGACTTTATATATATTCATTGCATAAATCGTTAAATTTAATAAAAGGCCGAACTTTATATAAATTAAAATATGTACTTACGCTAATCACGCCATCTTGTAATCACATAAATCTGGTGATTGAAATTTTATAATGAAATAACTATGTCCATCTGTATATAATTTCTATTGTTCTATCCATGTATATAATTAATTTCTTCCCACAGCTATTTGTATCATATATAACTATGATATATATATATATATATATATATATATATATATATATATATATATAAATTCTTTTATGTTTATTGTTGTATAAATTGCCAGGACTCAAAGGGAAAAAGGATTTCATGCTCCCGAATAATCTAATTAAAATAAATTATTAAACAAATATTAAAAACAAACTGAGCTAGCCAAACTTAAAACAAAAAAATCTAAATAATAAACTTCTATAAATAAATCATCTACAATAAAAGTAAGTATTATCAAACAATTGTTAATAATTGGCGCCCAACGTGGGGCGTTGTAAAAATTTTGGTTATATTTGTAAAATTTAATACTTAATTAAAATGGCAAAAAGAATGATGTTGAGAGATGGAAGGCAAGTAGGAGCAGACAGTGGTTCGGAAGAGGAAAGGGAAGAAAGAAGTCATGGTATGGGAGATTACCAAGCGGTATATCTGGAACAGGGACAACAAGCGGAAGGCGATGCACATGAAGAAGGTATGACAGGAGATGGGGAAACTGTAGAACAACAAGAGAGAAGGGAACCACAAGGAGGAACTAATGCCAACGAACAATGGATGCAGCAAATATTGATGAGTATCAATGAAAACATAAAGACAATGAAGGGAGATATGAACAATATGAAGAAAGAGTTGAAAGGAGATATCAACACAATAAGTGAAAACATAAAAGAAATGAGAGAAGATATGAGAAAGTGGGATGACAAAAGAAGAAAAGATAGGAAAACTATGGTAAAAGATTTTAACCGAGTAGAGGGGAACATTGATGGGAAGATGGATAGTAACAAGGATAACATAAATGTGGAAACGATTGGTAAGGAGGACAAGATTAATGAAAATATGAACAATATGAGGGGAGATTTGAAAGCGACTATAAATAAAAATACTGATATGATGGAACCAAAAACAAGTAATAATTTGGAAAATAAAATTGATGATATGAAACCAGAAAATATGAAGGAACTCAAGGAGAACCAGGAAGAATTTGAGAATGAACAATTTAGAAGGCAAATAGATGAAGTTAACTTAGATATAGAGGATCAAAATAAAAACTTGAAAATAGAACCAAAAGAAAGCGGAATCAAAATGGAAGAAAATTCACCAAAAACTATCCAAACGGAAGTTTCAAAACAAGCAAATAAGTTAACAAAGAACATAGATGAAGTAAAAATGGAAAGTTTCATGGAAATTAAGAATATTGAGAAGAATAATCAGGAATTAACAAATATCACAGATGGGACAGAAGAAATTAAGAAGGAAACTGGAGAAGTAGGATACATAAAATTACAAGGACAAGTAAGTAAACAGGTAAATCAACATTCTTACGAAAAAGTGAATAAAGAAATTATAAATTTAGATGGCAGAGTAACAAAACCGACAGGAATATATGAAAAAAGGAGTCAAATCTTAGGTAGACAAATTAACAAGGAAATAAAAGAGATGAATCGAAGATTAACAGACACAGTTGAAGAAATAGAAGATAGTATAAGAAGAAATTAAGGAGGTATAGGATGTTCAGGAAATTTTTATAATAATGTAGTAACAGGAATAAAATGGGACAACATGATGACTATGATTCATACAAAAGCTTTCTCTAAAATAATAATAAGTGAAATGAATAATATGGAAGAATTGGAAACGCAAATTTTAATGGATTCATGGGAAGAAATTGATGAGATATGGGACAACAGAGTTAAAAAGAATATGGTAGAGAATATACAGACGCTTCAGAAATTTATCGAGCATCAAACAACAAGAGAAGAAAGCAAGAAAAAGGTTAGAAAAAGAAAAGCAAATTAAATAATAGAACAAGAGAATAGGAATGAAATATGGAGACGAAAATGCAATTCAATGAAAAAGGGAAAGGATACAGAAAGGAAGTCGATATAAATAATGTACATAGAATTTAGAAACAATGAATAACACAATTATATATATGTCATGTATATAAATAATTTATAGATGATGTTATGTTACGAATAATATTTGAAAAGAGGAAATGATAGTCATAAGGATAGATTTAAAATTTAATATTAAGTAGTGTACAAAGATGAAGTAGATATTAGACAGAGTTTTGTTTTCCATTTGGCAGCTGGTGATCCAATTAAATTCATCTCGTTTGTTTCTTCAGAACCTAAAAAAAATAAATATAATATAATATAAAGAAAAATTTATTAGGTAAAACTTATAATTAAAACATTTTAAAAAAAAATTTTTTGAGTATGGCAAATCAATATATATATAGCAAATAAAGGAAACAATTTATAAGAGATACTGGTTTTACATAGAATGAAACTATTAAACAATATAGGATAGAGGGGATAAAATAAGAATAACTCAAGTATCAAATAGAAGTTCACATATTTAAATAAGGAAATAAGATGTAAGTAATAAAGGATAGGAAAGGATAATAATGAATGATATTGATTAAAAATATAGGAGGTAATGTTTAATGTCAATTAGAATCTTATAGATTACTTGAAAATACAGGAAGGAATAAGGAAGTTGATATTGATGTATATATGAATTTAAGAAATAATTAATTATATTGAATAATGAATATTGAAAAGAAATATGATATGAGGAGTATATAGAAGTATAATGTAATTACAAAGAAATAAGTTGATATATAAGTGGATGTTAGTAAGAAATGATAATAAAGAAGTATTATATGAAGTAATATTAAAAATATAAATTGACATTGATCTTAATCAAGTGTATTTTAAGGAAAGAATTAGGAGACAGTTATTGAAAGAAATAGATTTTGTAGTAGGAAAAATGTGAACAAATATTTGAGAAACAAAGTTAAAGAAAGTAAGATTATGTCATAAAATTGTTAAATTTTTTTTGAATAAAATAAAATCAATCATTTATAATAAGAAAATTGAAATTTAAATAAATATCCAGGGTATGGATATCATTTAAATTTAAATTTGAGGGGAATTGAACCAGATATCTTAGATAATAAGAGAAGTAGTATTATAAAATTAAGTTTACTAGTATGAAATATATATGAAAATAACATAATTTAAAAAAACAAGTAAAAAGGAAACACTTTTCTTAATTTAAACAACATATCAAATAAAGATATATTAAATAACAGCCTATAACAATATAATAAAAAAGGAATTACCTCAATGATAACATAAAATATAGATATTGCCTAACCAATGTAATGATGTAAATAAAGTTGCCTAAGACGAAGATTATTTTTCATAACATAACAGCTGTTCATCTGAAATGAAAACAAATATTACTATAGTTAATTCATTATACTCATTAATTTAAGAATAAGAACAAATATAAATATTGAATAGAATATAATCCAATAGATTTCATAGATAAACAAATAATGACATATAGACAAATAACATAAGAGAATTTATATTTATAATTGATATGAATGTAACAAGAATATACTATCAATAGTAATATTGAATGTTGTACCATGTAAGTGTATCTAAGTATAACCAATTTTAATGTATTTGTATGTATGAAATTGTTTTGATAAGTGATTGAAGTTTCAATTATCTGATTACAAAGGACAATATCTGATTGGTTATAAAAGATGACATAACAAATTGTTAATCAATAAAAAAACTTTTGAATAGTGATCTGGAAAAGAACAAAAGACTGTTTGTTTAAAAAAGTCGAAAATCGAGGGGACGCTTAGAGAGAACGGTAGCGAGTGTTAAGAAGCGAGGAGTGTGTGGGATAGTGTTCCTAAAAATTTAAAGATATTCCCGGTTTAAGACATTTAAACTCCTAAAGTACGATTAAATACAATATTAGCAATACTTACAGTTAATTGTAACAAGTTTTCCGACAAGAATCTGTGAAATTTTCAACAACTTTGGTTTTTTTGGAGATTCAGTGTAGTGTTCCTGGGATCCAGAGACTTTCTTCCAGATTCAAGATCAACAGGTCAGTGTATTTAAATCATTTATTGGCCAATAAATAGTGTAAAAACTCAAAATCCCAATTAAGTACTTAATTTCATAAATTGACAAACTTTTGCAAATATATGATCGATCTAAAAAAGAAAGAAACAGACTTTATATATATTCATTGCATAAATCGTTAAATTTAATAAAAGGCCGAACTTTATATAAATTAAAATATGTACTTACGCTAATCACGCCATCTTGTAATCACATAAATCTGGTGATTGAAATTTTATAATGAAATAACTATGTCCATCTGTATATAATTTCTATTGTTCTATCCATGTATATAATTAATTTCTTCCCACAGCTATTTGTATCATATATAACTATGATATATATATATATATATATATATATATATATATATATATATATAAATTCTTTTATGTTTATTGTTTTAACCATTCAATTGTTTTCATCGTCAACAAACTGTGTTGTATAATATAGATGCTTCTTACGTATCATAATTGTTTGTTTCATGCTAAAGCGCATGACTAATTTTTTCACGCATGCGCATTTATGATATTATTAAAATCAATAAATAGGTACAATATATCCATTGGCGTCGCATATTATTTTATCAAATAAATATTGCATTGATAATTAAATTGATTTCAAATAATGTGTTTTCTTTTTATTTCAACCATTACAACAGTATAAATTACCAGGACTCAAAGGGAAAAAGGATTTCATGCTCCCGAATAATCTAATTAAAATAAATTATTAAACAAATATTAAAAACAAACTAAGCTAGCCAAACTTAAAACAAAAAAATCTAAATAATAAACTTCTATAAATAAATCATCTACAATAAAAGTGAGTATTATCAAACAATTGTTAATAATATATATACATAACAAAGAAGATGTAGGAATATCGCGTGATATGTTAACAACAACAATAATGAGATTCTTGGGTAATTCACGCAAAAATAAAAAGGGCTACTGAAACAGAGTGGTGACCACGGACATGCATGTTTCTAGCTCATTTGCCTTCTTAAGCACGGTATAATCAAATAAGGATGTGAAATTTGGCAGCCAAGATGTTAATCGAAACATGGGAAAACACAAAAGAACGGATTTCAGCAGGGAAACCAAACGCTCATTTGTGCCTTCAATTGGAAGATCCCGAGTTTTCAGGACAACAACCATTATCGACAAGGAGGCGCCTATAGCCCCCCCACCTGAAACTTACGACCCATAGTAAATAACAAAGAAGATGTAGGAATATCGCATGATATGTTAACAACAACAATAAAGATATTCTTGGGTAATTCACGCAAAAAGAAAAAGGGCTACTGAAACAGAGTGGTAACCGCGGACATGCATGTTTCTAGCTAGTTCAAATATCATGTTGTCATAAATGTGGCATGTGGCACTTCCGGTGGTACCGGAAGTAGACGTCAACTTTGTTATTTCAAATGGATCCTAATATTTTTTATTCTATTTCCGAGTTCTAAATGAAATTTTAGACCTATACCAAAAATCAATTATTTTCGAGATATTTCGATTTTCTCCAACATTTTGAAAAAATTCAAGTCCATATTGAATAACGATATCTCCAATAATGACGAAGCATGTAACGTGAAATTGTAACCATCAAGCAACAAGCGCGGAGTTAACCATATGTCCATGTCATTGCTATTTCATACAGGGTGTTTTATACTTAGCCGCGAACATGCACAATTTAAATAATCAAAGTTGCTTACTTTAAATAGAACAATCTGTATTTTATTACATTTTGTCCCATATGTTTTGAGCCATTTTGTTTGGTATCGGTATTCCCTGTACCTAAATCCAATCACTTTCGAGACATTTCATTATCTTAGTTAAGACATAACAACACTTAATTCTTTCATCATTAGAAAAGGGTGTATATATAAGTATATATAAAACAAGATAAATGATCAGTAAATGGTCTACAAGATATAAATAACTCAAGTCAAGTTTATTGCAAATTAATTAGTTAATTTATTTTTATCATACCTCATATAATACAATATATCGATAATTTGTTTCGACAACTACATGGTTGTACAATGGGATCTCCAATATCTTCTGGTTCAGCACAAATTGTAGTGGAATATACAACTTATAGAGCGAGCCAAAATATTTCGAACGACAAGAGATATCAATTTGCGGTTTTGACAGGTCAATAAGTCATCTTCTTTGTCTTTTTGTAAACTGGTTATAGTTGCATTGCATTCGAAATTTCTCAGAAAAATTTATAAATAGAGCTAGGTGTCACATAACCACCTCTATTTGCCAATTCAAAGGTTAAATTTGATGTTGTTTTTTGTTTCCGAAATATGCATTCAATGCTCTTTGCAAGGAGTCTACGTTTGTGGAAATTGGTTGAGGCATATGAAAGTTACTGAACTGAAATAAACTAAATATCAATGTCGCTTAGGATAAAAATGTTTCTGTTCTTAACGCTTCTTGGTAATTTATCGAAAGAATTATTTTATTAATTAATCAACTAATTGAACTTTGTGGATTTAAATAATTTCAATGAATAAATATGGCTACCTAAACCTTTTGGACTGCACTCTTAATATACTTTGAAAACAGACGCTCAGGTGTTTGTTGCTAAAAAGTTAGTAACATCAATTATAAGAATAGCTCTAAAAGTCACTATTTCTTTGGAAACTACAGTAACTAGTTACCCGGAAGCAGAATTTTGGAAACGCTGTTTTTATTTTTTGTAGAAATAAACACATTAGCCCAGGAAATTGGGATGCATATCAACATACGTTTGATAATTACAATTTATTACCCAATATAAATCGACAAAGATTTTGTTTCTACATTTGATGCCTCTTTCTGATTCGAGCGTCGGATTTAGAGACACAACCATCTACCTCTTGACTATTGTTGACATCTAGATAACCTATAATTTTATTACGTATAGAATATGTTTCGTTCTCGTTATCAACTTCTTAGTAAAAAATGTAACATTTTACAGTAGTGTCCACCAAGAAGAGGAAAGGGGTATATTTTATGGCCATTTCGTACCAATGGGGGAAAATTTATTTCATGTATTTACCGGCAAATATACCTCTTAGCGTGAGAGAAGGATTGATGAGCAATGTTGATTCATTCCCCGAATAATATACCGCCTAGACTAAATACGAGTGTGTTGTAAAAATCAATAACTTTGCGACCTTCTTTCAAAATTTTTTTGTTCTCTTAAGCCTTTTTCATCACTTTTTTTCCTTGCATTTTCAGTATTTACGTAATTTTTGTCACCTTCATCCAATTGTCTCACAGTGGAACTTTTAGTAGCCACTATAAATTTGTCAGATTCTGCATTCCCCCTCCAGTGTTTATACAATCGTTGTAATAATTTTCTTTTCTTTAAGAAGTTGGAGAATGACGAAATTGTTTGGCACTACTACATGACGCCACCATGTCGATCGTTAATTAAAATGAAATAATTAATCAATGTTAACATAAGAATGCCCTTAAAGTGATTTTACAAAGATTGTTAACTTTCCAGTAAATGAATGTATGTAATACTCGTATACTTGAATGCAAATTAAATTTCAAGACATATAACTTACTAAATTACATTGAGTTCAACTGCATATATGCAAAGTATGGAGTCATAAATATTAGTAAGGAATACGTAAAATTTACCTTAAACCCTACTCTAAACTCTTATGACTATGAAGGTATAATGTGATATAACATAGTAGATCATGTTACTTTATAAATTTACTTAGATGTTGTATTTACTTCAAAGTCATAATCCAAGTAGCAAGAACGTATGTAAGACTAAAATTTAAGACTATCCTTTTACTCTAGTTTAGACTCTAAATATCACTCATTTGTTACAAGTTCTTAAAACGTTTTTGTAAACTTTACACAAAAGTTGATTTATTGGTTGCTACTTCGTTCTCGCTACTAATTTGTAGTAACCATAACATTTATCGAAATTGATGTTTCCACTTAACAAAATTTGAATTGGACAACGTATGGGACATTGCATGATCACGTCAGAAACAATCACAACTTCAAGGTCACTCTGCTGTGCTTCACAGTTTTGAACTCGTTGCGTTCACCTAATTATATATTGGAGTTATAATATAATACTACTGATTACAAAAGTCCCTAATTTGTCAATGTTTTCTAGGAGAAGAATATTTGGGAGTGGAAAATATACATTCATTCGTCCAGAATAATATAGGTGATACCATCTTAAGTCCAGAAGAATTTAGACCTTTCACTGAAGCTAATCAGACTGATCATGTAGCATTCTTGTTGAGTTCTTCAGGTACCACAGGTTTGCCAAAGGGTGTAATGCTTACAGATAAAAATTTTCTAGTGCGAATTGCTCAATCAAGGTAAGTGAATTATTATGTTAAATTCAAATACAAACAATTTGAAATGAAATATCTATAGATTGTTGGTGGGTACTAAAAATTATCAATATTTTTTATATTGTGAGTTCTGAAATCATCTGGTCTCTAAAAATGCATATCTGTCATTTTATTCGTTCTCTCATCTCGTCACCTTGTTTTTCATTTAATAGTATTGCATTTCCTTCATCTATACCTATCTATTAACTTTGTAGAATAACTAAGTTATTTCATTTCTTGACTTCAATATTTGTATATCACCCTATATATTCTTCCACAACACCAATTCATATCATCACTGTATAAATATATTCGATACCTAAGTTGCCAATAATATCATTAGAAGAATTGGTCTTCTTTTTGTTCCGTGACAAAAACCAATAATTACTAACTTTGTCCCTTGGTATATCGTTTTTAATATTCATTCTGACTGTACTATAATTGTTGTGTTAGTTAACATTTTTTACATTTCTACAAGATATTGTAGATATGACCATTTTAAATGTTTAGACTGTCAGAAAATTGTTTTTATCTTGATTTTTATTAATTAATTTCATGCTCCTGTTAAAACTCTTGTGATGTTTATGATGGATAATTTTCAAAACTTATTTTGGTGAGTCAATTGTGTTTTTTTTCAAATAAATGTTCAGCGTTATTAATTTGAAAATTTTTTTATCTATTGTAGATGTTCTGATGAAGGAAATAAACAATTTCCGAAAGTTCAACTAGTCAAAAAATAGTTTTCTTTTGATCAGCCCTATATTGACCGCATCCCTAACAGATTGTTTGCAGTTTTGTGTTCAACGGTCACTACCCTTCAGTTTTCGTATATATATATATATATATATATATATATATATATATATATATATTATTCCAAATTTTATGCAATACTTCTGGAAAACCCTATATTGTCTATAAAATCAATATGGTTGAAAAACCCTGTATATAAAAGATTTGGCAGATTATTTAATTTCTCATGACATTGACATGTCACAGTTGAAAAATATATTGAAAGTTAGAGAAAACAGAAGTCATTATAAAGTATTTAGTAGTAAAAGTATTCCAAATCTTTGTTATAAGAAAATAACATGTTTAGCTTTTTTCTCAAAAAAGAGGAAAGTTTGTAACCCCAGTAGAATGTGGTTATTCATTTGAAAAAAATCAGCAGTTGAATTTGAGAATCCTTACGGGGACCATCTCATGTGAGATCTCTCCAAAATTTTTATATAATCACTAGTTGAACAGTGTAATTAATTAGTATAAGGCGTTATTCGGTATATTCAAAGTAAATTCAGAGCGTGTATTTTCGAAAAATCATTCGTAATTCGAAGAAAGGTGAAGGATCCTGAATCCTAAATTATTGTTTGAAGTTGTACGAGTTTGCAGTTTTTTCTTCTCTACATCCAGACTTCTGGTGAGATCGCTCCAGAATTAATTAAATAGATTATTATAACATTGAAAATTAGGCCTTGAAACAAAATTGAAATTAGATGCATCTAAGTATTGAAATTAAATTTTGAATTCAAATAACAACGAAATATAATCATCGAACAATTAAACTAGTGGAAGAAATTGTTAAAAAAATCGGGTACTTGACATTTACCGAGGAGTTGAGTGAAAATTCGAATTTTAAAATTTAAAAAAAAAATTAGAAACTTTTGAAATTAGATATTAGGCGGTTATTTAGTTTGTAGGTTGTTCTAATTTAATTCTAGTCGTGAAAAAATACGATTTCATTATTTGTATTAAGATGGAAAGCGCAATTTGGTTTTTGTTGATTTGGGTAATTATATAAAAAATCGGTAAACTTATTTTCATTGGAAATTATTCAAATCATTTTAGACACGTTGATAGAAATTAAACATATTTAATTGAATAGGAATTTTATTTGGACAGTGAAATTTAGTGGATCATTGGTGACAGACAAGTCATTCATTGATAGTAAGTGTCAGAAAGCAATTGAGTGATATTTCCGATCTTGAATATACGTTCACAGGAGAGAATATAGAACAAAATTAATCATCCAAATATTGAATTCAGGAAATAATTTAAAATTTATGAAAACTTTTATATTAGAACGAACTGAACCCACCTGAAAATAGAGTTAGATAATTCAAGGTGAAATAAACTCATCTTTCGATATTTTAAAACATTTTTTTTATTCTGCTAGCTGAGAATTTTGACAACTGTCAACTTTTCAAAGGCGACTTCAGGAAAATTAAGAACAGGTAGGAACGGAGAAAAACCAAATTTCTCTCTCTGTAACAACTGTGGACAAAGTTATGAAAGAGATATGCTCAGCATTCAATAGATACCGTAGCCGTTGTGGAAAAAAATGCCATTACAAAATTTTTTTCGGAAATAGATATGTTCATGATATTGATAACAATGAAAGTAATAGCTTCGAGTCTGAACACGATGATGTCAAGGAACATCATATTTTATGGCCTGTAGTCAACTCCACTGTAGGTGCTATTGATCGGCATGAACTCCTAATGATAAACGGTGAAAAAATTCAATTAAAAATAGACACGGTTAGTCAAGTCAATATCTTAAATTATAGCGACTTAAGGAAACCTTCAATAGCAGAACACGAACTACTCAAAACAAGTGTTACATTGTCATCTTACATTGGAGAGTAATCTTGGGAAAAATAAACCTTAAATGTCTTTTTAACAGTTCTCGTAAAGAACTTTTGTTTTATGTTCTGAAAAATAATAGCCCTTGTTCCATATTAGGACATGAAGCTTCTAAAAAACTTAAACTTATGAACCAAAGTGACTCTCTACAGTAAAAATAACTAGTAAAATTACATCGAAAAATTACACAATTCCAGTAATTAGTGCTCCTCGGAAAATACCTCTTGCCATAAAAAATAAAGTGGAAACCAAGCTGGATGAAATGGTAGCTAATAATGTTATTATACCGGTCACCGAGGCAACTGATTGGGTACATCCAATTGTTATATCGTGCAAATCAAACGGCGATATCCGCATCTGCATGGACCCTAGGTCTTTAAATAAATTTGTAAATCAAGAAATTTCTCAGATACCCAGCCTAGACTCATTATTAAGTGAGCTGTGTGGTGGTAGATATTTCACCCTTCTTGATGCCTCACAGACGTTTTCACAATTACCACTAGATGAGGAAAGCTCGAAACTCCGCAACATCGCAACATGCTGGGGCCGATATCGTTAGTTAAGGTTACCTTATGTAATATCGTGTGCACCTGAAATTTTCCAATGGGTCATTCCATGAATTACTAAATGAGATTCAAGGTGTCGTCACATACTTCGACGACATTCTGGTTTTCGAAAAAAACATTTAGCAACATAATTACAATTTAGAGACTGTGTTGAAGGAAATTAAGGAAAACGATCTAACATTGAATTTGGAAAAATCAAAGTTTTGTGTAAAATCAGTTAAGTTTGTTGGAAACAATATTAGTGAATCGGGAATTTCCGTAGATGAGAATAAAATTAAAGCAATCAAAGACATGTCACCACCTCAGAATAAAAAAGATCTCCAGAAATATCTCGGAATTATTGTATATCTCTATAAACTGATTTCCGGTCTATCCAGTGAGACAAATATCCTGAGAAAATTGCTTAGTGAGAAAGTTGAGTGGATCTGGACAAGTAATGAGGAGCAATGTTTTTTTCGTCTAGAAATTCTGGTGATCTCAACACCTATACTTTCTTACTTCAACCCCTCAAAACAAACAATATTATCGGTCGACGCAAGCATTTTTGGTCTTGGAGCATTTATTTCTCAAGAATATCATGCAATTGAATATGCTTCGGTGTCACTAACAAAAGCACAACAAAGGTACAACTATATGAAATAGAAACTCCTTGCTTTAATCTATGGTTGTGAAAGATTTCAATACTACCTATATGGGACGAAATTTCTTATACACACCGATCACAGACCACTCTTAGGACTGTAAAAAAAAAACCACTTGAACAGTTGTCACCCCGACTTCAGAGGCTAGTAATCCGTTTGATGAGGTACAGCTTTGAATTAATATTTGTCTTAGGAAAAAAAATGTTTGTAGCAGATTGCCTTAGTAGAGAGCCACATTCTGACAGCATCAACACATATTACCTTGACTCTTAATTAAAAGTGTTCTCAACTTTAACAACGTTGACCGCAAATGAACAACGACTCATCAAAGGAATTAATATTGATCATATTCTTCAAAAGGTTGAATACTACTCACTAACTGGCTAGCCTAAGCATCCAAACGATACCACCCCATAGACAAGAAAATATTGGAACCTAAGAAACGACATCTATCTCTATCAGGAGCTACTCTTCTACCAAAAACGACTAATACACCCTAACAACCTAAGAATTCTCCAAATAAGTAATACACCAAAGCCATCAAGGTGTAATATCATGCAAAAAATAGCGGGACAATCCATTTACTGGCCAGGTATATCTATCGACATTAAAATCATGGTTCTTAGCTGCATTACTTGTCAACAGTACACCAGTACCAATCAAAAAGAACCCCATCACCTACACCAAATCCCCGATTTTCCATAGAAAAAAATTGGCATAGACTTTAAATCGCTTGGAGCTTTAGACTTCTTAGTAATAATAGACTATTTCGATAAATTTGTGATAGTCGTCACAATCCCAAACAAACAAAATATCAACCACATTTACTTCCAATTTGAAAAATATATTCTCTATCCAGGGGTTACCCTTGGAGATATTCTCTGATAACGGTCCTGCATTTAATTCTATAGAATTTTCTGCTTTCCTATCCAACTATCACATTAAACACTCCACCTCCAGTCCCTCATATCCCCGTTCTAACGGAATGGTAGAGTGGGAAATTCAGCCTGTTAAAGGCCTGCTTGTTAAGTCCAGCAATGAAGGTACGGACTCCTTCTTGGCAATTCTTATTTACTATTCTATCCCAAAATCAGATCTACCCGCATCATCTGATCTACTTATGAGCAGAAGATTGAGGACTATGCCACCAATACACATAGCATTGATTAAGCCCAAATTTCCGACCGCGGACATCGAGTCTAAGTTAAGAAAAAGGCAACAAATTCAAACAGAATACCACAATAAATCGGCAAAGAAACTGTCTGCAGTAAAACCGTCTCAAAAAGTTTTACTGCAGGAAGACATGCGAAGCTCGAAACCCGTCACAATAGTATAAAAAACAGGTCCAAGTAATTATTTAGTCAAAACTGATAATCAGGGTGAATACCGAAGAAACCGTCACAACTTGCGACCATATAGAGAAAACAAAACAGAAAACCTTCCTAAAACCAAGGAGCAAATGGTTTGTCAACAATATCTTCACTTTCCAGAAGATCTCGTGACCCATCAGCCTCCCGTCAACGACCCATTGACAACTAACACAACCAGAAGTGGACGAGACGTGAAAGTACCAAAAACACTGGACTTGTAATTTTATGTTAACCCATATTGTGTTCTTTATTTAAGTTTTGTTAATTTGTGTCATTTTCATGTTACTTTTTTTTGTTCATTATTTCTAATAACAGGGACGTGTGATGTATATGTCCCTAGAATAATATTTGGCAACACTATGGTCTACACAACCTACAACATTTACATTCGGGGTGTGTAGAAGTCAGTCAAAAAAGATAGATGGCCTTGTCACAATATAGAACAAGTAAAAATATTCAAAAAAACTAAATCAGTGTTATGTTATTAAAGAAGACTTCGTAAAGAACGGTAATTAACACTAATGTAGTTGATAGTATTTGTCATTACCAGGTTGAATCACCTTCTTACTTATGTAGCACTTCGATACCTATACTGATTTGTCACAATCCCATCACTCTCTTAGTATTCATAATGTAATGTTTTTCTTATTATTAAAACTTTTTATTACGGGTGGGATAAATTCATACACATGGTAGGTTCACAAACTTAATTTATTTATTCACTACACTATTCACTGATTATATACACAGTATATTAACTTAAACTAATTTATATAAACACTTCACTAATTAGACTATTTATTTGTTCGCTGTTTATATCATGAGATCATCTAGATCATCTAGCGTCGAGAAGCGCAAATAACTTAGTAGGTACCTGTATTTGATACGATAGGTACCCGAATTATCGGCTATAATGGGGATTCCTTTGAATTACTTGAACAGAATTAAGTTCTTCCCCGAAAATTTTTGTCGGGGAATACCCGTGCAAAGTTTATAAATACACCTCAACAAATATTTTTTTCTGCAATCTGCAAAGAGATTTGGAAGTGTTTGCTGTGAATAAATGATAGTGTGATTGTTCAAAAGTTTAGTGAACTTGAAATTAAAATAAGCTTTGTTGCGGGTTCTGATGAGGGTAAAATAATAATGGGAGGTACTTTACCCAAACTAAATATATATTGCCCTATTTTCATAAATTAAAAGTAATTGAAAGTAATAATATGTCAATTCTCGAACTGTGTATCTATCGTTCTACCGCGCTGTCAGCTGTCACGCTTCACTCCCAGAGGTAGGTGGTCTCATTAGTGAGAATTACCATCCAACAGTGGCCTGGTTCAGGCGCAGGCGTTACAATCTCCCCCTTTGCTACACGAACCGTCCCGTCGGTGTATAGGCAACAAGAGCACTTCGGTAGGGTTCTCCGTCGCCGTCGTTAAACTTCTCTAGTCTGGTTGGAAGGTGTAGGATCCTCGTCATCAGAAAAAGTGGTTGGGTCCTTGGGGTCGTGGGACGGATCTGCGGTTACTTCCGGAACAGAGTCGTCTGGGAGATGGGTTAACTCGGAGGTAGATGTGCTAGATGCGCGTTTGGTTGGACGGCCTCGTTTTCGTAGCGGTAGTACTGGGACAGGATCGTCAGTAGTTTCTGCTTCTTGAAAGGGTGTCAAGGCCTAGACGTGGTATTTCCCTAGTGGCACTTCGGGTTTTTGTGGGGATGACACTTCGTAGGTAGTCGGAGTGATGACCTTGGTAACTATGTATGGTCCGTCTCTTCTCGGAGCGAACTTTGAAGTGAAGAAATTTCCGGACTTACTTAAGGCATGCACGTCTACGAGCACGTTATCATTGACCTGAAAACTTATGGCGCGTCGCATTTTATCGGCAGATGCCTTATGTCGGTCTTGCTACGATTCACTACTTTCGCGGGCCGCGTGCAGGGTGTCACTAAGAGTTTTTAAATAGGGGGTTATTTCCGGCACAAAATCGTCATTCTCAAGGATTGTGCGGTAATCATGTTGTACATCATTCGGGGTGCGCAACTCGCGACCGAATGTGGGGTAGGCGGCACTATACCCGGTAGATTGTGATCGGGCAGAATTCATAGCTAATCTTACCGCGGCGATACTATCTTTCCATGAAGTATGATCGGTACCAGTCAAAATGGCTAGTTGGGTTTTCAAGTCTCTGTTCTTCCGCTCAACGGGATTAGCAGCGGGCCAATATACAGGGGTGAGAAATTGTGTAAAGCTGAGGCAATGAGCCACTTGTTGCATTACGGCGCTCACAAATTTAGTGCCGTTGTCGCTGATGACGCGTCGTGGCACACCTAAACGGAGGATGACCTCGTCAATTAGACAACAAGCATAGTTTACGGCTGTAGCTTGTTTTAAAGGATATATTTCCACCCACCGGCTAGTGGTGTCTTCGACAATAAAAATCCACTTATAACCGTCCGTTGTTATAGGAAGGGGTCCAAATAAGTCAATAGAGAGAGTTTCAAATTGTTGAGCTTAAACTGGGGTTTGGAGTAGTCCGGCTGGTTTTATATTAGTAGCCTTGTATCGCTCGCAGTCAATGCATTTTGCGACGTAATCTGTCACTGTTTTCCGCATACCAGTCCAGTAATAGCGATTAGCTATTCTGTAGTAGGTCTCATCTGCACCGCAGGTATTCGCGCTCGGACCAGCGTTTGTAATCCACATTGTCCTGGTCGGGGTTTTCGAATGAATCTATGATTTTCTTAAGATCAGGGTCATATAACTGTTCCTATCTTGTTTCGTAGAGGGGTACTCCTGGTAGGTCTACACGTACATATTGAACTTCTAGGTTACTGAGCGGCGGTCTCGACAACATATCGGCGACGACATTTAGTTTGCCAGGAGTATATTCAATTCTGAGATCATATGCCTGGAGGGATAGGGCCCATCGGGCCAAACGGCCTGCGGGTGATTTTAGGGAAAGTAAATACTTTAAGGGTTGGTGATCACTCTGAACTATTATAGGTGATCCTTCAACGTAGCCACGACATTTTTCCAGTGCCCATACGACCGCTAAAGCGTCAAGTTCGGTTGTACAGTAATTTTGTTCTGCCGGGGTAAGTAATCGACTCGCGTACTCGATGGGTCTTTCCTCGGGGTACTCCCCCTGCAGTAAACAAGCTCCGAGCGCATAGGAGATAGCGTCAGTGCGAAGTAAGAAGGGCAAGTTAGGGTCAACTTGTCTAAGAACAGGACTTGAGCTTAAAAGCAATTTGAGTTGTTCAAACGCATGAGTTTGGGCTGGTCACCATATCTAACTAGCGTTCTTTTTGAGAAGGCCAGAAAGAGGTTTGCTGATTTCGGCGAACTTTGCAATGAAGCGCCTGAACCATGAACAGGTTTGAAGGAAAGATGTCAATTGCTTCACATTTTCCGGAGGTGGTCTATCTAGAATAGAAGACACTTTGTCCGGGTCGGGCTTAATCCCTTGTGGAGTGATGATATGACCGAGATATCTTACCAAGTCACGTCACAGCAGAAAGCACACTTGGAGCGATTAAGATGAAGCTTGAATACTTTGAGACGACAGTAAACCTTTTCAATGTCTTGCAAGTGAGTTTGAAATGAAGGAGAGATAATGATTAGATCGTCCAAGTAGGCTAAAAGATAGACGTCTTGTAGGCCCGCACGAAATCTGTCAATGAGGCGCTGAAACGTCGCGGGACTATTTCTCATTCCGAACGGCATGCGCGTATATCTGAATGTACCGAATGGGCATATAAACGCTGTTTTATCTCTGTCTCTAGGGTGCACTGCAACTTGATGATAACCGGACTTCAGATCCAGTGTAGACATATACCTCGTTTCTTTTGTAGCGTAGAGAAGATCGTCCATTCTGGGTAGAATGTATCTATCAGCTCGCGTGACAGCGTTAAGCTTTCGGTAGTCGACCATTAACCCAATACTGCCATCTTTCTTGGGGACAAGAACCACTGGAGTTGCGTAGGGTGACTCACATTCCTCTATGGTACCGTCCGCAAGGAGTCTGTCTATTTCTTCTTTCATCTGCAGTTTTTCAACTTCGGGCACACGATATGGGGCTATCATCTGTTAAAACCATTGTGTGTTGAGCAAAAGGAGTTGGCTCTTTATTAGCGCAAAATACAACACGGTTTTGTTCGAGGAGTTTGTTAAGATCAAGTTTTTCAGCGGGAGAGAGACTGACACCTTCGTCTTCTCTTAACTCAATTCGTGCCAAGTAAATAGAATTGAAACTAGATGTATCTTGTAAGGCTGGGTCTGGAGAAAAAGGATAAGAAACATCGCCTAAATCCCCATAATACCAACAATCGTGAGGGATGTCTAGCATTATATTAGCTGCCCTGAGGAAATCCGAACGGAGTACAGTTCGGCTTTGGGCATGTTCAGGGACGGCAATTAGCGTGAGTGCATGTTCGCGGTTTCCTAGGACAATTTTTACATGGAAACATAGAGCATTGACAGTGCTTGATTTGCCATCTGCCAACGTCATTATCATAGACCTTGTGGTGTAGGGGATGTCCTCTTTCAACAAGATATTTCGTAGCTGTGCTCCAGCAATGCTAGTTTGGGCACCAGAATCAAGAAAAGATAATCCGCAATGACCTTCAATGTTAACCTGGGCGAGTGGACGCATAGGTGGATTTATATTGGATTGACATTCCTCCTGATATAGAGAAGTGCATAAGAACTCATTAACACTACTAATATGAGCACTGGATGTACTCACCTGAGCAGTTTCAACCTGCTTGGAACAGTTGGGACAATTAGATCCTATTTAACCTGGGGCTTTGCAGCCATAACAAAAAATTACAGAATTTCCGGTTGAGTGGGCCACGCCGCAATCTCTTTGAGAGGTATTACTAGTGCTATCGCTACTGAGTGATGCATATTCACGACATTCACCTTTAGTATGACCATAGTTTTTACAAAAAACACATTGAACTCTACTTTTACGATTGTTAAGATTATTGTTCACATTTGAACCATTTGGTTCGCATTTAATGTTAACTGATTTTTGACTGGCACGACAATCGCTTTGATGTGAACTCTCATGGCTAGATTGTTCAATAATTCGAGAATTTACAATGAGATCTTTAAATGTATCGACTTTATTTCGTGGCAGCTTCTCCCTAATACGTGGGTTTAGTAAACCATAAACCATATCTAACTGTACATATTCCTGATAGACGTGACAACAGCGCGCAAGCTTTGCTAATGAAGATATCAATTTTTTCATTGCCCTGTTCACGCGAAAATAGTTCTCTATGAATCTGATACGCGGGTTGAGGATAACCGTATGCATGCCTTAAGGATTCCATAGCTTCGTCGAAAGTTGTTATCGATGCTTTGATTCCCTGCCACCAAGTAGCTGCAGCATCATGAAGTAGCATGCTCAGGCCTTTTACTGCATGTTCATCTGATATGTTAAAACATTCTTTATACACTATGATTGCATCAATGAATGCTTCGATATCTGCATTCGCATTTCCGCAAAATCTATGTTTGCATGCTGAGTAATTAGAATTTGTACAAACAGTTGTTACACTTGGTTGACTTTGAGGTATACCTACTGTTTGTATACTAGTAATAAGGTTTTGTAGCATCTCAGTGGTCATTACCACCCGTTGAATTTGATCTACTGCTGGATCTGTGTCTGGCATTATTGTATATGTATTGGCACTAATAGGTACTGAAGTGATTCTTCCAGATCGTAGAAACATGCGAGTAACTTCCAATTTAATTCACCGTCGAGGAAATGAGGTAATCCAGTGTCCACCAGGTGTATGGTTTTTATGCGTACTTACTAACTTTTACTTTAAAGCAGTACGTTGGGAGCCATTTGTTACGGTTTCTGATGAGGGTGAAATAATAATGGGAGGTACTTTACCCAAACTAAATATATATTGCCCTATTTTCACAAAGTAAAAGTAATTAAAAGTAATAATATGTCAATTCTCGAACTGTGTATCTATCGTTCTACCGCGCTGTCAGCCGCAGGTGGTCTCATTAGTGAGAATTACCATCCAACAGTGGCCTGGTCCAGGCGCGAGCATTACAGCTTGAATTATTACATAAATTTTAAGTGACTGTTGGTCCTGAAAATATGGCTTCTCCGAGAAGTAACATTTGGAAACATTTTCAAAAAGTTACTCCAAATACTGCTCAATGCAATTTGTGTGCCAAGGTGCTGAAGACTTCGGGGAATACAACAAATTTGAAAACACGTTTAAAACAAAAACACATCTCCAAATTTCAACATCTAACTGAGGAGAAAAAGGAGACTGATGAACCAAAAAAGAAAAAACGTCCATCCCAACCCGAAAGTCGAATGGATGTAAAAACGCCTGGGACTAGTAGTTCACTACATCAAGATGAGGTATGACTAATCGAACCGCAATTATTAATGAATTTATTAGTTGATATTTCTAGAAAAAGCTGATCGGTTTACTAGAAATTGATGATGATGATCATCCATCAACTTCAACAATGACGATTTCTGAATATGATGTTGAACCAAGCACAAGTACAGAAAAATCGAGCTCATTATACAAGCAAGCTACAATTGTGTCTACCTTCAAAACAATTTTATCTTTCAAAGGTAAAGCTAAAGTTTATAGTACTTGCATAAATGCATCATTTGTTTTTATTTTTAGATGGTGGCTATAAAAATGTGAAACTAACAGAAGCATTAATAAAATTTATTGTTCAGGATAATTTGCCATTCAATATTGTAGAAGGTAAGGGTTTTCTGTCTTTGATGAAACAAGTGGCACCTTTATACAAAGTACCAACCAGAAACACCATCAAAAATAATGTTGATAGAAAGTTCGGAGTGATTTCAACAGCATTTATGAATATATTGAGAAAATCGAAGTATTTCACAATTACGACGGATATATGGACTGCCGATATGCAGACCAAAAGCTTTATGGGCATCACTGTCCACTTTGTACATGATATGAAGTTAACATCAGCGACAATAGGTATTGTTGAATTATCAGAGTCTCACACGGCAGACTATATCGCTTTAGAATTGGGCATAGCTCTTCAAAATTGGGGAATTGATTCTAATGATGTTGTTGCTGTAGTGACGGACATTGCAGCCAATATGGTCAAAGCTATGCATGACAAATTTGGGAAAAACCCTCAATTTGGTGTGTGAAAATTCGCTTACAAACACAGAAGGTTTGAGTATTATTATTGACAAATACGATCAATAGTAGTATGGTTCAAAAGAAGCGTTAAGGCTAAGATCAATTGAGCAAAATACAAATCGATGCAGGAACGATAGAAGGAAACATTATTAAAATGATTTTGGATGTCAAAACTAGCTGGAACTCCACATATTACATGATAAAGAGATTTCTACTAATGTCATGTATGGTCAGCAATATTTTGTTTTCCGATGTTAATGCTTCAAATATGATTACTGTAGCCAAAACCACTATAAAGGATGACAGTAGAGATGAGTGGCGAAAATTACCCCACAATAAGTGAAGTAATACCAATGATTTGTTGTCTGATAAACAAGTACAACAATTATTCGCCCCAGTATGAAGTAGGTAAACACTTGAAAACAACATTATTAAAAGAAATCGAAAAGAGGTTTGGTGCTATTGAGAAATCTTATATACTAGCTGTTTCCACAATATTGGATTCTCGATTTTAACAAATAAACTTCAGGGATCCTCAAGCCCTGGGCACTGTGATGCGACACATCAAAAGTGAGATCGCGACTTTCCAAAGCACTTCTTCTTCATCAGAATCTTCTGTTTCGTATACTGAAGAACCGGAATTAGATAAATGGGCGCACCATAAAAAATTAGCGCACACTAAAAAAAGTGGGCAAGGGAAATCACATAAAGATAGTGAACTCAATCAATATTTAAGTTTCCCAGTTAGAAACTTGAAAGACGATCACTTGGACACCTGGAGCGAAATGAAATCGGTATATCCCAACTTATTTAAATTGTCGGCAAAGTATTTTTGTGTTGTAGCAACGTCGGTCCCCAGCGAGAGAATATTTTCAAAAGCCGGAGCAACTGCTACTAAAAGTCGTAACAGTCTCATGGGGAGTAGGCTTTCTAAATAATTATTTTAGAGCTCTTTGCCTGATAACTTGCATTTGCGGAACTGATGTATTCACCTAATCCACAAATTCACAAATGCAGGCAAACAGTCTACTTCCTGTGAGACATTTAATTGTAAACTTGACTAAATTGTGATAAAAAATACATTTTCATTTTTTTTTTTGTGAAAACATGCAATTTTGTAGAACACTTTCAACATTTTTAACGTGTACTTACTTAATAAAAAAATACACTTTTTTTTAATGTATTACCTTTCAATATTTTCTCAGTACCTACTTTACGTTTCAAAAACTTTAGATTTGAATGATTTGAATATAATAAAAAAATATATCGATATTTTTCATAATATCGATATTTTTGTGTAGATATATCGCTTGTATCGATATATAGGTGTCGATATATCATATGATGATTATATCGATATAATTATATTTTTTGCCATCCCTATTCCTAACAATAAGTTGAGTGCTCATGAGGTAGCTGGTTCAGGTTTAATTTTTAACTCGATAACTCTATATTTCTTCTTTCTATTCCATAAATATTGTGAATCGACTGAACCGAATGAGCACGTATTGCAATAACTACATAATTAATAAAATATTTCAGAGAACCTCTTTATAGCTTCCAACCAATAGAAGGATTCAGTACTATGGGACTGATGCCTTTCTACCATTCCTCCGGATTAAGTATTTTTTTAACTGGTATTGTGAATAAGGAAAGGATTGTTGTGATGAAACAGTTCAATGAAGATATCTATCTAAGGGCTATACAGGACTACAAAATATCCATGATCGTAGCAGCACCACCTTTAGCAGTATTTATGACGAAAAGTCCAAAAGTAGAACAATATGATTTGAGTTCTCTTAAAGAAATAGTATTTGGAGCAGCACCGTTGTCGCGGGAAACTGAACTTTTGCTCAAGAAAAGGTAAGTGGCAAAAACTATTATCTGAAAATATATTGAGATGACGAAACAGTTGAACATATCAGTTGATAATGGTGCTATGTTCACTTTTAAAAGTTCTGAGTAAATTGAGAAGGCGCTCTGTAATTCAGTCGTTTTTACTAAATTTTTATTTTAAAAAAAGTAGTATCCAGTAATATTGGTTTTTTTTGTATTTACTGCGGTATTCGCATAATAACATGAACTTTTAAATTTTTTGGTTATTTAGATTTTAATAGACATAGCACTTTTATCGGCAACGTCTAAAGCATGTCATTGTGTTTATTTTACTGAATAAAGGCGCTGCGTTGTTTTAAAATTTAGGTAATTTTAAAATCACTAATACCCGATTTCACCAACTAATTCCTAAAGTTAGGTAATACCTTAACCGGATTTAGGAATTCCCAAATGAAATATGCATTCCACAATGCGAATTCAAATGGAACGAAAGGTACTTTTTAACCTGCCAACAACAACTTCAAATGAACTTTTAAGTTAAGTATTTCTTTCATCTCTTGTATCATGGTGCATGGTGAAACGCATATTTCGTTCAGGAATTCCTTAATTCCGGTTACATATTTCCTAATTTTAGGAATCAGTTGGTGAAATCGGGTATTTTATACAATGCTGAAAAACATTTTTATTTTTGTATGAAATTGGAAAAAACAGGTTCACGCAAAAAAAATTAAAATCTAATAGGATCTTCTTTTCTTCTTGGGATTTTTTATAGTTTCTCACAAAACAATATCGTAGTACCATCTGTAATCTATTGATCTTGATGAGTTCCTATTTTTGCAATAGTTAGACCACCATATTTTGGTAATTTTTGTATTAGGAATTCTCAATTTTTCTGCAAGTCGACTTCCATAAATGGTGTAAATGGAATTAGGTTAGTATTGTAAGAGTAACTGCGAAAATAGTGTAATGTTTCTTTTATTTATTTAAACAGTAAACGGGTGGGATAAATTTCAAACACACGGTATGGCTACTTACTAATTTATTTTAACACAAAACTAACCACTTACACTTAATTTATATATACTCAACTAATCACTTAAATTTAATTGAAATGCACACAAACTTAATCCTTAATTTATATCAACACTTCACTGTTCGCTATTGCGGTGTATTCTTGTTTATTTCTCGAGATCACTTTATCAACTAAACTAAACTTTCTCGGGTCGGTTCCTTATATATATTAGTGCCATTTTTACTAGAAAATTCTGGATTGCGGCTTACACAAAAACAATTGGCTCTGGCATTTTCTAGATAAGACTGGTCACAAAAACCATATAGATAAGATAGTCTCTATCGTAAACAATTTTAAGAATCCCTGCGCGTCCGCCATAATTTTAACTTTCATACCTGGCTTAGACAAAGTCGGATTTAGGGACTATACCAGTGTGATGTTCCGTAACATAACCCCCTCCTTAAATGGAAGTTCCTCCTGGAACTTTTGTGTAGCCGAGACTGGATGTTTGAATCGGCTACTGGCCCCATTTCTACACTTTCCGATCTTATGGAAATAGCAGGGCACCGTCTTCATCGGATACTGATAACGGGGGTCGTAGCTCCAAATTAATATCTGGACACCGGTATCGCGGAAGATAACCTCTACCATGTTCCTGATAACTCGCCAATCCAACTGGTTACTTGCTATCGTAGGCATAGCCAATTTATCCACGCTGGATTCTAACACATAGTCTCGGAGGTTACGAAGTGCTTCCCACACATCGCGGTAGGTAGATTGATCTTTAAATTCATGTTTAGTGCCTAACAGGCCTTCTAACAGGCAACTGTCGTTTGAATCATCATATGCTGAAACTTGGACTGTCGGACGATCCGATTTGCCGTGTTTGTTTCGAAGATAATGAAACAGCAGAGCATATAATTTGTGCCTGCCCCGCCGCGGCTCGAGTCAGGTATCTGATGTTTGGCAGGGCCACTCTCTTGCCCTATGACCTGAAATAACATTCACTTAACAAATCAATCGCCTTCGTTAAGGAGCTGAATTTGTTTGGTGAAATTTAAAAAGGTATGAGCCACAATAGACTCTCGCGAGTCGCAGTGGAGGGCCTCATTGACCCACTCATTATAAACCTAGCTTAACCTAACCTACCATGTTGCTGATAACTCGCCAATCCAACTGGTTACTCGGTATCTTAAGCATAGCCAGTTTCTTCACGCTTGATTCTAACACATGGTCTCGGAGGTTTCGAAGTGCTTCCCGCATATCGCGGTAGGTAGATCGATCTTGAAATTCATTTTTAGCTACCACGTAGAAGACATACCGCGAATTATGTTTCAATTTCAGTGTCTTGCCAGGGGCTGGAATCTGGTCTTCAAGTTTTTGTAATTGCCCGAACTTCTTTCGAAAGACGGATGCCAACCCTCGTGCGACCTTGAGACGGGCGGGAATGTTGTATGCCAGTGAATAATCTTCCGGGAGAGTGAACAAATCTTCTCGTTGTTCTGAAGTACCTCCATATCTAGCTTTCCCGGTACCTCCATACGCGCCCATAAATTCATCAAAGGTAGGGTCAAATATATCTCGAATATTGTTTACTTCTTTCTCTAGGTCATGGTCTCCTTCGAATGGCGCTAGTCGGTTCTGGTGAACTACTTTTGGTTTTCCGTTGGGGATCTTGCTTATGCGATATATAATATCATTGATCCTTTTCTTGATTAAGTATGGACCTTCCCAGGATTTTTGTAGTTCTCGAGAAAATTATTTTCTCCTCGTCGGGTTGTGTAACCATACTTTGTTCCCTTCTTTAAAACCGCCTACTTTGGCATGCGTGTCGTACCGACTTTTCATTCTGTCGCTGGCAAATTGAAAGTTTGTTCGAACTAATTCATGAATATCGTCCAGCATTTCTAATACCAGTCTTTCACATCATCGAAGCTGTTCATCCAATAAAACCTCTTACGTACTCGCTGGAGGGTTTTCCTCACTTCCACATGACCTCCCGATGGACTGTCGTGTAACTTTTTTAGTACTTCAGCTACTCTTCTTCTCGGGATAACTAGCTGTCTCCTTATCTCGGAACCATCATCGTTTTCAAGGACTCTTTTCGACAGCCCTTCTTCCAGGACACGGCCCACTGAGCCCAATACGCCCTGAGTTTCGGTGAAAATCTTGACACTTCTTGTCAGGTAGGTCGCCGTTTTTCTTCCTTCCATTGCGGAATCTTGTTTAGGTGAAGATCATTCTCCTGATCTTCTCTGATCCTGGTGGGTGACCATTCTTCGTTGACTAGAGTAGCTTTTTTCTAGGCAGAAAGTCGGCTTCTCGGTGATTCACATCAGCTCGATGTTTGCCCCTGTCTAATTTCCCATGTGACTGAAGTTCTTGAATACAGGAGTCCTGAGACACTTCGACGGGCAGCGTACGTGCTCTAGCTCACCACACGTGCTACATTAGATCTTCTTTGGCTTCTTTTCTGCCATACTTTTTATCAAATTGACGGTCTGGTTCAGGATGTCTTCGCTACATACTTTTTGCATTGTCCTAACTTTGTTATACCTCGAATCCTTCGTGGCTCTTTTGCATTCATGAGTTTATTGGTTTGCAGGAGTCTTAGGACGGTTACACGAACTGCGTGCATGTTTTATCTCGGTGTTGATATAATGAAGGATTACAAAAAGTTAAATCTATAGCCAAGGAAGTTCCATTATAGGTATTACATCTGGTTTTACTTCCATCATTAAGAATTTTTAAGTTTAAGTCTATCATGACCTCTTCTATTGTGTTTCCTCGAGTTTCTTGTTTCTCACACCCCCACATGAAGTTGTGTCCGTTGAAGTCGCCCATGATAATTTTAGGATTAGGAGCCTGAGAGATTAGATCAGTCAGTTCCATTTTACTCAGGTTTCGGTCGGAAGGAATATAAATATATATATATATATATATATATATATATATATATATATATATATATATATATATCTATATATATATATCTATCTATATATATATATATATATACATATATATATATATATATATATATATATATATCTATATATATATATATATAAAGATTGGAAGTCTTTGCTGACCAGTTAGAAGAAATTGGCAAAATATTAGGGTAGCAGCAAATAAAAGTACACTCTTTATAATATTTCCAAGCTTTCGGAAACGTTATTTTCATCATCAGGGAGCACTACAAAAGATCATGAAAACGTTACAACAACTTAATGCGACCAACACTACAATCCGTCGAGCCAAAACAACCCCGACCAATCGCAAAATCTTTCTCTTTCACAAAAAGCAGCGAAATAGTCAAGAATGTTCCAACACAACAAAACCAAAACCAACACAACCTAAACACCCGGCCTTGGGACTCCGCTCAGGTAGTGAATTCGGCCTTAGTCACACTATTTTTTATTACCTCAATTGGGATAAGGTGAATCAACAAACAAAATTTCGGGACAAATGGATTTATTTGACACACAATAATAAATTTACAAAAACCGTATATTCTCGATACAAATACGAATAAATATTAGTTATACAGTAAAAATGTCCAACTCAATATTTTATATATATATATATATATATATATATATATATCAAAAATAAGTCAAGGACTTATCTTGGAAAGACTCGGGACGTACCGCTCGCAGCAGTAGTCAAAAGTTGAGACGTCGTTGTCTGGACTTGGACGCTGTATGATCCGTTGGGGTGGATAGTCTGTAGAGTCCGTAGCGGTCCGTAAAGGTTAGTCCGTGGAGGTTAAGTTTGTAAACGGTCCTTAAAGTGGTCCTTAAGGTAAACGGTACAGGCTGCTGAGCAGCGAAGAAAATTAAAAATCACACACAAAATGATATGATTAAAAAAGAGAATACTGAATACTTCTCAGCGAAGAAATGGACCAAAAAAAGAGAGTTCCACTTCAATCGTAGTTTAAGTAGATATTTTAACGATGGCAAAAACGATTACCGATGTGTTCCTAATATTTGAAATAATAGGAATTGGAATTAGAGGTGGGAGTAGCCGACGAATAAGTAACGCTCCAAAATAATTGATGAAAATAGTAACATGTCTCAGCGACATGTTACACCCCCTCTCCTCGGAGAAAAAAAGGAATTCGAAGAATTACTTTTTTTGTAAACCGGAACAGCCTACAAAGAAAAGTAGCCAAAACAATAGGAATGTGGTGACCAGATAAAAGAAGATGTAGTAGTGCTTACAGATTCAAGAAATGAAAAGAAGATAAGAAAAAATAAGAAGAAGAAAGGAACATATTCAATGAAAGTCCAAGAATTGTTACTTTCTAACTCAAGACTTCAATTCATTTTGAAAACTAACAAAAGTAAAAAAAATAGGTGCTTATGCCTACTATCAATAATAATAATTGCAGTTAAACGCAATTATGCCAAAAAATAATGCAAACAAAATGCAGTAAGCAATTATAAAAGGAGCTCATTCCTATTAACAAAAATGAATCAAAAATTAAACGATATCAGTTATTGGTACCGTACTGAGATTCAAGAATAACCTAAAGATTAAATTAGAGGGGTAGCCTCTACCAAAATATGAATTGATAATACGTTGTATATAGATTGGTATCGAAAACCAATCTCGTCAGGCAGGTACATGAGTTACTGGTCCTATCATAAACACTCTATGAAGGTTAATTTGGTGAAACAAATGAAGAGTAGAGTATTGAACATTCCTGACCCTTCATTCCATGATAAGAACTTAAAACACCTTTTCCAACTCTTCATTGATAACTCTTATCCTAGGACTTTAGTAAGAAAATTTTTATTCAATACGTCAGCCATCAATAATAGCAATATTAACAATAACAACCAAGTTGAAAGTGTTCAAACCAGTGCTGGAGTGATTGCAGTAGATAATCCATTCTATGTTTCCATACCTTACATAAGGGATGTTTCCCCTAAAATTTGTAGAATTTATAAACAACTTAGTAACGTTAAGATTGCTTTTAGTACAGTTTTGACAATTAAATCTGTTTTTAGCAAATTGAAAGACAGGACTTCAACCTTAGCTCTCTCAAACGCGGTTTACTCTATACCTTGCAGTGATTGTGATAATAAATATATTGGCCAGACTTCTAGGACCGTATCCCAAAGGATATCGTCCCATAAGTCTGACACTCGGCTGCATCCAGAGAGATGTGCTCTGGCAGAACATGTGAATGTTGAGGACCATCATATGAATTATTAAAGGTTTTAACAATGGAGAATAATTATCATAAGAGGCTTTTTTGGAAATGACTTTTATTGCACAGGATCCAAATACTATCATTAAAAAATCAGATATAAAAAATCTTAGTGAAATTTACTCTTTTTTACTGTCTGTTGACAAACAACAAAATTTCAATATGATTCGGGATTTACATAATTCTTCAATTTTATCATAAAAATATCTATATAAATATATTCAATTTATTCCCTCCCCCCTGTTGTGGTTTTTTGTCGTATTGGAATGTGTACCTACCATCATCAAAAAAATTATAACTAGTTTCGTATAACTTGATAGATGGATTTGCCGTTTGTGTGTGAAATGTCTCATTTTACGAATAGAATATTTCAAAATGTAATATCAATTTATTTGAGCTTTTTAGTAACTAAGACTTTGTCATGTTTCTTGTGTCACAACGTTATAACAACCATTTTTATTAATCTCAACATAATGTAAGTATGCAATTTTTTAAAATAGAAGTAATTTGTTATAGAACGGTTAGAGTTGTGCCATAATACCCAATTTATTGATTTTTGTTAAGTTTAATAATGTTTAAAAAGAAATAATTCTATCACATACATATATTAAATGAAATATATTTTTTAAGCTGGTTGATTCCTGTAACATACACTCTCGTACGTGAGAGATGAGAGTTTTTGGTGCTTAAATAGCTAGTTTTTCTGCATAATTAATAATAGTTTTCGAAACTGTGACTAAATATTTCAATGTAATGTATTAGTCTTGTTATTAAAAATAATTAATTCCGTACAGGATTATTCAGTATTATAGTCAGGTAAAATTTTGTCACAATTTGACCTTTCTTGACAATTCATGTTTGTGTCGTCATCACTGCTTTTTGTTGTGTTGGAACATTCTTTATTATTTCACTGCTTTTTGTAAGAGATAAAGATTTTGCGATTGGTCGGGGTTGTTTTGGCTCGACGGATTGTGGTGTTGGTCGCATTGAGTTGTTGTAACGTTTTTACGATCTTCTGTAGTGCTCCCTGATGATGGAAATAAACGTTTGCGAAAGCTTGGAAATATTATAAAGAGTATATATATATATATATATATATATATATATATATATATATATATATATATATACATATATATATATATAAATATATATAAATATATATATATATATATATATATATATATATATACGAATCATAAATTTCGATTTTCTACTACACCTGCCTTTCAATAATTTCGACGTATCGGCCTGACCGTTCTTCGATGGAAAAAACAACTACATTTCTGGCAAATCCCACACAGAATATTGAATTACATCCCCTTCGAAAACCGTGACGTCGATCAGCCATTTTGCCGATACGGACATCTGTGGTGATTCGCAACTGATAGCGGAAAGGCATAGTACACTGACGCATTTCGACCTTCTTAGGTCTCTTCAAAAGTGCCGTGATGCCTTCCAGTTCAGAATCTCTAATCCGAACTGAAAATACCGCCCTCCGACAACTTAACATGGCTCATGTAGTTACACACAAGCGAGAAGCAGTCAGATGGCGCCATCTTCACTTTCAATTGCGAAACAACACCTCAGATAAATGCGACCGTATTAGTTGTATGAAATAAAATTTATATATATTCATAAAATACGAGGTGTCTATATGAAACATAAATTCCGATTTTTTACTACACCTGCATTCAGTCGAAATTTCAATAATTTCGACGTATTGGCCTGACCGTTCTCCGAAGGAAAAAACAATTACATTCCTGGAAAATACCACGCAGAATATTGAATTACATCCCCTTCGAAAACCGTGACGTCGATCAGCCATTTTGCCGATACGGACATCTGTGGTGATTCGCAACTGATAGCGGAATGGCATAGTAGACTGACGAAATTTATGTTTCATGTAGACACCTCGTATTTTATGAAATTATATTCATTTTATTTCATACGTCTAATAAGGTCGCATTTATCTGAGGTGTTGGTTCGCAACTGAAAGTGAAGATGACGCCAGCTGACTGCTTCTCGCTTGTGTGTAACTACATGAGCCAAGTAAAGTTGTCGGAGGGCGGTATTTTCGGTTCGGATTAGATATTCTGAACTGGAAGGTATTACAGCACTTTTGAAGAGACCCAAGAAGGTCGATACGCGTCAGTGTACTATGCCATTCCGCTATCAGTTACGAATCACCACATATGTCCGTATAGGCAAAATAACTGATCGACGTCACGGTTTTCGAAGGGGATGTAATTCAATATTCTGCGTGGTATTTGCCAGGAATGTATTTGTTTTTTCCTTCGAAGAACGGTCAGGCCAATACGTCGAAATTATTGAAATTTCGACTGAAGGCAGGTGTAGTAGAAAATTGAAATTTATGTTTCATATATACACCTCGTATTTTATGAAATTATATTCATATTATATATATATATATATATATATATATATAACAACAACAACAAAGAGTTTCATATATATATATATATATATATATATATATATAATAAAAATATTATTTTTCTTCGGCCTTCTTAAATAATTTATTTTTCCAATTTTTTGGGTGTCAGGTTGTGTAATTAATTAAATCATTTTATTGTTACTGACGTTTCGTTCCTGGGTTAGGAACTTTCTCAAAGTTTATTATTGACTGAAACAAGTTTCATCGTTTACAGTTTAAAATTAAAAAACACATATACAATAGGTAAAAAACATTCATAAAACAGACATTCAAAATAAGTACCATCGATACAAATTCCACGACATTATACAGGGGGAGTACGGAAAGACTTCAGATATATTATTTTATTAAATTATGATAAATCTGACTTAAGTTTATTAGTATTGGTATCTAATTCAATTTGGCTTGAATGAAGGTAAAATTAACTGACTCGACCCTTACTTCGTGGAATCTACTCATTTTAGTGTTTTCAATGGAACTTACTGTTTCTAGCTAGTAATTTTCATTTAAAACATTAATTTGAATGAAGGTTCTTATTTACATACGTTGCAACTCCTCCCCAACTTTGTATACCAATTCTGTTCTTACAATATACATTGAAATTTTTTGTTTTTTGTGTATACTGATTATTAAAGTATGGTTCTTGTGAACAGATAACGTTCGGGTTTTATTCAGATATAATAGTGTTTAAAATTTCCAGATGGAGGTAATATCCATTTAGATTCCACTGTAGAATACTCATTGTTTTATTTTAAATTTATTGAAGTCGGATTTATATCGTTACTGTCTGATGAGTCACTGATTGGCTCTGGTTCCATGCGTCCTTCAGCAATACATCTTTCGAGTCTCTTCCTAATTATTGTGATGCGCGTCTTGGTTGCTTTGCTTTGCAGTGAGGGGTAAATATTTTTAATAGTATCTACTAAGTCTTCAAATTCCGACGTGTAGTTTCTAATTACGCTTATTGGATCTGGATTTCCTTTTATATTTGACAGTAAGTCGGTCAATTGTTCGAAAGTAAAAACATAGTTTTTAGGATCTTTTTCCATCAGCTGTTTCACAGGTGGCTTTCATTCGGATGTACAGTCATCACTTTTATACTTTTTCAGTGTATCAGGTATTTTGAATGCCGAGTCTGATTCTGCTATGGGACGGAAAGTTTCGAATAAGGGTTGTTTATTACAGCTTTTCACTTTTCTAAGTCATCTTGAGTTGATCTTATGGGATTTTTGAGAAAGATGGGGAAATGTGATCAGTTTTACTTGTGGATTCTGTTGGGTTACCTGTGGTTTTTCTCTCCATCAAATATATTTTGGGAATTACTGATTTCCGGAAGACTTTATGTCGAACATTTCGAACAATGGTCTGTATGGTGAATTTATTATTATCATTTACAACATGTCTACAGTGTGACATATTATCTAAAGTGTTCACTAAGATTGAGAACATTAATTTTTGATTGTGTAGACTGTAGACAATAATTTTCATTAATTAGCAGAAACTTGTTTGAATAACTTTTTGTGAACCTTGCTACAAATTGTTTTAGTCATGTTCACACATAACTATTAATCGTTTTTTCAAATTATCAAATATTTTGCGATATTTTGTTACAGACTTAATATACCGTGGACCCGACAAGGATTTGGATTAACGGAAACCACATTTTGCGTAATTTGTATAAAAAGAAAATGTAATGACAACAAGTTTGGTTCATCAGGAACTGTAATACCTTATATGATGCTAAAAGTACGAGATCCAGAAACCGGTAAATCTTTAGGACCTAATCAATCAGGAGAAATTTGTATTAAAGGTCCAGTGATAATGAAAGGCTATTATAGAAATCCACAAGCTACAAAAGATACGTTCACATCCGATGGATGGTTGAAGACTGGCGATCTGGGATATTATGATAACGATAATTATTTCTACATAGTCGATAGGCTGAAGGAATTGATTAAATACAAAGGATATCAGGTAAAAATATATTTTGTATGATAATAGTCATTGATTACCATTGTAAAGAGGTTTTTTTCTCTAGTAGAGTAAAGTAGAGTAGAGTAGAGTAGAGTAGAGTAGACTATTCAATCATATATTATGGCGTATCGATTTTGTTTCTAGTCATACGACTGAATTAGACACATTATGTTTCAATTCCATTTAACGCCTCATGAACTTCATAGCCACAAACAAAAATTTCTTATTCAGTACGTTTCAATTATTAATGTTACGGATTATTAAGATATCAAAATGGATGCACAAAGATGTGCTTATAATGAAATTTATTATTTTCAACACAAAAGAAAGAGAAATGTGGAATTGGCTGAGATTGTCACAACGCGTGTAAATGGGAATAGTGATAGACCTCAGAATAAAACATATCCGATGATGATACCTATCATTGCAATCTGATGAAGGAGTTGAACATTCTCACTGGCAGGAGGATTTCAGAGCATAATATGTACAAGATTTAGAAAGATCGATTATTCAGATGTTCTCCATACCACCAACCTAATTGGATTCCTAAGAAACAAGAGAACAAGCTTTGTTTGTTTGCTGTTTTTTCCAATTTTGTGCACATTTTCTTGAGTTGTTAAGAATATTGTAAGGGTTCTTAATAACCTTATCAAACCCGACTGGAGACTCTTCCTCGGGTAGTGGTATTAGGCCTCAGTTAAAGCATGTTTATAGCTAACACTGGGATGGGGTGAACAATCGGTATCAAATTGAATGCCACCACTTTTCTAAGCGATAATAACTTTAATTAACAAAAAACTAAGAAGGTTCAAAACTGGAAAACCTTATATTTACTTTAACTCAACAAAACAAAATACTGAAAATATCTTAACGCGATGGTCCAAGTTAATATAAATTGCTGAAAATCGAATATCAAATGTTTAACAATTTATATTTATTCATAACTCATTAGATAGTTCTCATTAACTGCATATCCAAAATGCAAGACGAATACGAACGCAGTAATTCAATAAAAATCGCCAATTCTAGATCTCCTGTAGTGTTCCCTAAAGGACAGTAACGGCAAAAGGACATTAGCTTAGGAATAAGATTTATATTTAGGTTAATACTTATTATAGTATTTAGCAAGCATTGATCTAGGAAGGCCAATGATAGTTATATGTGTAAGCACGTGCTAATTGCAATGTAAACATACACGTACAATTGTTAGACGGATGTCAGGCTCAGCGTATAGCGTGCGTACATTTCCTATAAATGAAAGTTTAATGAACTAGGATGAATAATTGTTATTGATAATTAGAATAAGTCGATTGATATTATATCTGTGTATTTTTTAATGTATTAAACGATCCCAGTGATTTTTATAGAAGTGATGTTGTTTATTCTATTCCCGAATACAGGTTGCTAGGTAAGTGTTTGCCTCAAAGATAATATGCCTTTATGGTAAACGTCCAGTATACGAGAGATACTTAATAAGTAACCACCTCATGGCGATGCTGCGAACCAAATGGTAATGGTAAAATTAATTGTATAATGGTAATCGCCACTACATCCTGCAAATTAATTGGTTATTGTAAAATGGTAAAATGGAAATAGTAATGGTATAATGGTAACAAATGATTATGGTAAATTATCCTGCGAAATAAATGGTAAAATTTCATTCTGCGAACGAAAAATTACGGTACAATTTATGGTATAAGAGTAGAACTATATGGTTTTCTATTTAAATTTGGGACCTTGGAGAAGAGAAACAATGGGAGGTTCATCATCCAAGCAAGAGGCAAGAGAAACGGGAATTGTCAACAACACTTTCATGGTACAGCAAGACAATGTTGCGATGCACATAATGGTATTATTATACATTATAACTATAGCTTTCATCCTCAAATTTGATTGGTCATTATGGAAAACGCACCGTAGAGCGTTGAAAAGGGATATCAACCGAAGCATTGCAGTAAAGCAGACAACAGGAACTCTCACCGTGTAAAAATAGTTGTAAGTGCTTATGCATTCTATTCTTATGAACTAATTTTTTTTTGAATGTCAATAACGTGGGAATATTTTGAAGATAAGTTACCATTAATTGTGGAAGAAGTTAATAAACAGGAAAAAAGGGTTTTGAAGAAAGAAACTCCTAAAAACCCTGATATACATATCGAAGTAATTTATAATAATTTTGCTAAGTAAATAGCCAAAAATTGGAAAAATTCAAGTTTAGTACAACAGGAGACTATTAAAAATTATTCAAGTAGGATTAGGGATAAAGCTGATAGGGCATTTCAAGCGTTAAATTGTATTATCGACATACCTACCTCTATATTTGAGGAAGTTGACACTGTTGTATTACAAGCAATACGCAAACAGTTGAAAATGACAAGTATGAACGATTTTTTTCAATTTTGCGAGCAAAGTTTTACCGAATGAATTTAACGGCGAAGCAAGCAAATTACAGTCATTCTTAGACTCATTAGATTTACTACAAATAAACGCGACTGGTAATGAGGAAACTGCTATTCTGCTAATAAAAACGAGACTAACAGGAAAAGCTAGAAGCTTAATCACGACGGAAAACTCCATTGCAGACATCAAAAATAAACTAAAATCGGGGATAAGAGGAGACAATCCAAGCCTTCTCTTAGCGAAGCTTGGTAAAGTAAGACAAAATGGAAAATATGTGACACAGTATGCAACAGAAATAGAGAAACTGGCCGAAAGATTACAGGCAGCATACATATCGGAAGGGATGCCTGAACGACTAGCCGGAAAATACAATAAGGAAGCAACGATTAAGGCAGTAACTACGAATGCCACAGCGGATGCAACCAAAATAATAATTGCAGCGGGAAGTTTTGAAACTACACAAGAGGTACTATCAAAATTGGTTTCAGTAGAAGGTATAGTAGGAGAACAACAAGTCTTACACATGAAGGATAACAGGAATTTCTTCGGGATGTCAAACTTTGACTTTAGGAATAATCACCGGCGAGGAAACAACAGAGGATTTTATAACGGTAATCATTCAGGAAGAACATTTCGACAGTATAATCAAGGGAACAACTATGGCAGATACGAAAATTTTAATAAGAAATTTAATAGGAATGTGAATTACAATAATCGATTCAACGATAATGTGAGAATATGCAAGATAGAAGAGAAAATTGAAGAAATGACCAGACAAATAGCACAATTGAAGAAGGAAAACTACGATTTAAGGATGGAAAATAGAGAACTAAAAGAAAAAACAGAATTTTTGCAAGGAAACATGACAGATACTCAGAAAAATTTTAGGTAGAATAATTTAATAATACATGGTATAGAAGAAGAAAACGAAGAAGATGAAGATCAACTAGAGACCAAATTAGAAGATGTAATGAACAAGGTTAATAACACATTAGATGTTAAAACAGATATTTTGAAATGTAGAAGATTAGGAAACAGAACCAGTAACAAAAATAGACCAGTACTAAAAATGATGAAATATGTGAATGAGAAAGTAGAGACTTTGAACGGAACGTATAAAATAAAAGGAACAAAGATATATATTGATGAAGATTATCCAAAAGATATATTGGAACAGAGAAAACAACTAATAAGATACATGAAACAGGCGAGAGAAAGTGGAGCTAAAGCTAAGATAATTGATAATACATTATTAATCAATGATAACGAATATAGTCTAAAAGAGCTAGAAGAAAAGAAGAATAACTTAGAAATACATACAGAATAGGATAAAGCAACATATAAGGAGAATAACAAAACTAATCCGAAAATTGTGGATAAAATTTTCAGCGATAAAAGTTTTAATCAATCAAGAGGTAAATACATTGTCTAGGAAAAATTTGAAATTTGATCGATTTAGAAGAATACGATTTTGAAATACAGTATGTTAAAGGTATAGCGAACTACGCGGATAGCATATCGAGAATATTCATATAAGAACTTAAGGATTTATACATAAATAATTCACATGTCTTGGCAATCACATGAGCACAAACACAAAAAGTAAACGCTCAAACAGAAAAGCATCAAAGGAATAACGTAGAAACAAAGGAAGTAAGAATACAAAAACCTGCAGTAGTAAAAGTATTAAATAATCTTGAGGCACATAAATTACCAATTTTACACTTTGAAAATAACCGTATCTCACTAAGGATGAGCATTCGGATCAAAAATGAATTGAAATTTAGTGAAGCCTTAAATACCGGATTACACAACTTCGACCTAGGACGAACGTTGGAAAAGCTTGAAGAGCTATCGGTAAGAAATAGAGTAGACAGAATGGAAATATATACAAATGATGATATATTCGAAAAGTGTACAGTAGAAGAATTTATAGAAGTAGGAAATCAAAGGTTAAAAAGTATTCAAGTATGTATATGCGAAGTACCAAAAACGGTACAGCAAAAAGAAGAGATCCAAAAGATGTTAGAAAGATACCACAACGATCCAATGTTTGGAGGACATGTAGGAAATAATAGATTATCAAAGAAACTAAGAGCAAACTTCAAGTGGAAAAACATGGAGAAAGACGTAAGGAAGTATACAAAGAATTGTCATAAATGTCAAGTGAATAAAGCGAAGCCTAATCACAAAGAAAAATTTGTTATCACAGATACATCTATAAAACCGTTCGAGATTATTTACATAGACACAATAGGTCCGTTCGTAGAAAGTAACAACGAGAATCGTTACTGTATTACAATATTATGCGAATTAACTAAATACGCAGTTATGATACCGGTTCAGAATAAAGAGGCACACACAATAGCAAAAGCAATATTCGACAATTTTATACCGAATTACGGGCTGATGAAGTAGATAAGAACAGATCAAGGGACGGAATATAAGAACGAAATAATGAAGAATTTAGCGGAACTATTAAATATAAAACATAATTTTTCAACAGCACACCATCACGAAGCAATAGGCAGTTGTGAAAGATTACATGGGACATTTAACGAAATATTAGAAACTTTATCAAAGATTCTAGGGATAACTGGTGCGAGTTTGTAAAAACGTTTGCATATTGTTATAATGCAACACCAAACACGTATCACGGATACACTCCTTTTGAGTTATTATACGGGAGAAAACCCAATTTGCCAGAATTTTTTAACGTAAAAATTGAACCGTGTTACAATTTTGAAAGATACGATAAAGAATTAAAATACAAGTTGCAATACGCTAATGAAAGGGCCAGACAGTTTTTAATAAATAATAAATTAAGTTAATTTTGAAATAGGGGAATTAGTTATTCAAAAATGAAGGGAGAAATAAATTTGATCCACATTATTTGAAATAACGGGAATAAAGGGGGTAAATTGCGAGATTATATCTCCAGACAGAAACAACAGGTATATCATAAGAATCGTATGTTTAGATAGAACGACATTTGTAAACAAGTGAAGTGTGTTTATAAACGAACAAAGACAAAACAAAAAACATTCAATAAAAACTGTTATAGGTATAAGTGATATCGAAAAATTAAAATGATAATTTTTCTCTTCCAAGATGATGTAGTGATCCCTAAAGTACAGTAACGGCAAAAGGACATCAGCTTAGGAATAAGATTTAAATTTAGGTTAATATTAATTATAGTATTTAGCAAGCATTGATCTAGGAAGGAATGACAGTTATATGTGTAAGCACGTTCTAATTGCAATGTAAACAGACACGTACAATTAATAGACGGAGGTCAGGCTCGGCGTATAGCGTGCATACATTTCCTATGAAACGAAAGTATAATTAACTAGGATGATGAATTGTTATTGATAATTTGAATAAGTCGATTGATATATCTGTGTATTTTTTAATGTATTAAACGATCCCAGTGATTTTTATAGAAGTGATGTTGTCTATTCTATTCCCGAATATAGGTTGCTAGGTAAGTGTTTGCCTCAAAGATAATATGCCTTTATGGTAAACGTCCAGTACACGAGGGACACTTACTAAGTAACCACCACACTCCATCAGTTGAGTATAAGATAAAGGTTTTATCTTGGTCAAGTTCTGGAATGATTCTGCTCTCAGCTAGGTCCTAGTGGATGGAGATATGGTATATAATCCATTCCGGCTAGATCCATGTTGTCTCTAGTGGTGTTGTCTAGTTCATAGGGCCTACCTAGGGGATGCAGAGCTGCGGAAAGGAAAAAGATGGAGAAAAATGCTAGGGAAATTACTGAGAAAGAATAGATAGAACGGATTGGAAGCTTATGCTCCAACAAATAAAAAACTGAATCTAGTTTTTAAAATGACTAACCGAAATCTGTTATATCCTGTTCGATTTGTTTCCTAAATAAACGGAAAATGCAAAATTATGAAGCTAAAAACAAGAAAGAGAAGAAATTATAAAAAATTTGCTTCTAAAAAAGATGAAATATTTCTTTTATTAGACGATATCAGTTATTGGTACCGTGCAGAGGTCTTATAATATAATCAAATGAATTAGAGGGGTAGCCTCTACCCAAATATGAGATGCTAAACGCTTTATCAAAATATCTAAAGAAAATTTGAGGGGTAACCTCTACCTAAAATATGAACTGCTAACATCTCAATGATAAGACAGGAGAAAAATTACATTCCTCATCTACAAAAAAATATTCACTAAGTGTGATATGGGGTGGTTGAGATCTCAGGTACACTAAACTCAAAATAAATAATTAACAACAATTAAAAAAACAGAAGGAGAAAGTATTAGAAGACCACTCAGAGTCATAAATGGAGGAGATCATCAACCATGCAGGAAAAAGCTTGCGTCATAATATAGGAAAAAAAATACAAGGTAACGGACAGAAATCTACTAAAAATATGTGCGTTTCCAAAATACATTACGTATCAGTAAAGGAAAAATAAAACGAGAAAAAAACAACAAGGCTTGACCTTCCCCCCCCCTTTCCTATTCGGAGATTTTGGAGAGATAAATACAGTGTTGGGAACATTACGAGGGAATATACGTTTTACCGTCAATGTGTTAGAAAGAGACAAAATACATATAAATTCAGTGTATTATTCTTTTTCGCTAACAGGATATCATAAAGTGGAAAACGTGCAATTAATATAAACATATGTCTGGTAGCCATTTACTTCCCGTTTTCAATGATCATGAAATGCATTCAGGCTATTACTAGTCACTTTACAACGGCAAAATGTTGTATAAACAACTCAATATGTTAAAGGTCGCAATGAAAGAAGTTAATGTTAGAAATACAGATATGTAATGTGAGCAGTTTAGTTTATTAATTGAGAAATAATAAAATTGTATTATATGGATAGCTTAATGCAACGAACAATAAAAAAATCAACATTACTTTTGTTTATCTCTTCGTGATTAATTTACAAAGAAATAATTCAGTAGTAATAAACTAATTCCCTATATCAGTTCGGGTAGTACACGCTAATATAATTTGAACAATAAACTAAAACCTACCTAATAGGTATTTGAAATCAGTACCACTAAAAAATCACTAGGAGACAGCTAAAAAAATTACATTCGTCGATATTGAGGGTACAATTAATGAATATAAGCATATTAATTTTCAATAACATCATAAGGAATAATTCATAGCAACAATAAAGAGTCCAAAAGCGACAATATGTTGTAATGAAACAAGCGTATTCAGTGTATCGCCATTTTTTTAACAGGATATCAAAAAATGAGAAATAAGTCGTATGCTAATATTTGTTCAACTGCTTCTGGTTTTAAAAATATCTCAATGTAAACCGCCTCTGTTTCCTACGCTCTTGATAAAACGATTTCGCTTACAGCTCTAATTCTTCTACTTTTATCTGTCCCCTCTCTTCATTATTAATCCACGCATGCCCTTAATAATGTCCTTCTTATTTGTGAGAGAAATCAGTCACATTTAATTCCAACGTAAAACGATAACCTCTCACGGCCAAAGGGAACTTATAATGGGCACATGGCGTTACCAGTGTGTTAGAGAAGGACAATCATGAGACAGAGAATTAAAAGTTAGCGTGAAATATTATACCAGACGAATACGAATCGTGCGTGCGCCTCTTGAAGATGTTCAAATGTACAATCTGGGTAGCTCAAAACTGGGGTTTATTCGAACATTTGATTTAAGCTCATTGAAGAATAAGGAAGTTTTATTTTTTAATTTATTACATATCATATTATTACTTTTATTTAAAAATTCTAGGCACTTTCATTAGAATTCGATTTTATTTTTATTTTCGTTTTTTTTTTTTAATTTGTACTGTGTGTGTTTACACAGAGAGAATTCGTTCTCATTTGCATACAAACGATAAAGATACAAAAATTATTTTTACAAACACATTCGAAACACAGCAGATGTTTCTAGACCAATTTCACGTTGCCAAATCTGAAAAAAAGTGAAGGTTTTAACCGCTTGCAAACTAAAAACTAGAACAATTTCCAGCATAACAATAAAATATTCAACGAATAGATGGAATTAATTATATCTTGATCTGTTACAACCTCTTGAATTATCATAATTAAAATCTTCTTATTACTTGTTGTAGTGTTAGAACAATGCATTTTACAATTAATATAAATATGTAATGAAAATTTGCAATACTGTTAGAAGCTACAAAGATTGAGAGGCCGGTGTTGTGGGTTTGCCACTTATGAGATCCTGTTAGCGAAAAATGAGAATTGAGATATTTGGAAACACATATTATTATTATTACAAATTTTATTTCGCATGTTATGTTATTTATTCCAATACTAACCAAACTAATATAGAGAATTAGATTATTACTACCGAATTATTTCTTTGTAAATTAATCATGAAAGGATAAACGAAAGTAAAGTTGATTTTTTTTATTGTTCATTGCATTAGGCTATCAATTTAGTACAATCTCATTATTTCTCAATTAATAAACTAAACTGTCCACATTACACGTCTGTATTTGCACGTCTCTCGAAAACTGTGCCTACCAGACATACCTTTACACGTGGTGGAAGTATATTTCCACCGTGTTCCAATTTATGATATCCTGTTAGCGAAAAAGAATGATACACTGAATTTATATGTATTTTGTCCCTTTCTAACATATTGATGATAAAACATATGTGGCCTCATAATTTTCCTAACACTGTACATAAGAGGAAAACTTAAATCGGAAACACTTTTGCTATGAAAATAACGAAATTACAAACTGTGGTGTTCCAAACCACATAGAAAGTTATCTAAAAAAACTGGTTTGTCAACAATGGAAAAATTAAAATAAAATGTGTTTTAATAAAATATTATCAGTACACCAAAATATCCGATAAATTGTTGTGCAACAAAAAGAACGTCATTTACTCGTATCGAAATACAGAGAACATAAAAAAAATAAAAGCGTATACTGAAAACAAAAACGCCACCAAGCAAAAAGATTATTTCTCAGCACACACACAACAAATGGAGTCTCTGCTACAAAATAATCTGAATCCAAAATTTGCTTGACGCAAGGAAGTCCAGAAAATATTTGAGAAATACAGGGACTATAAAAATAAAGCGTCTACTGAGAACGAAAACGCTACCAAGCAAAAATATAATTCCTGAGTACACACACAACAAAAGAAATAAGGGATTACTACAAAACTAACTGAATTTAAAATTTTCCTAAAGCAAGAAATACCAGAAAATATATGAATATAAAGTCCGTTCCAACTTAAACTGATTTCTAATGGTGCAAAAAGCAAAAAAATTTAAATTATTCACGGAAGTTCGTTCTCTACAGAACAGAATTTTTGGCGTTTCAAACACCCAAAAAAGTGATACTATAAACACGAATAAAATCAATTGATTGTAATAAGCACAACATAAGAGAAAGATACACAATAATGTACTCAAGATATATCAATAGATAAAGCAAAAGCATAAGAAAAAATATATGTGCTTTTGCACATCGGTAAAGATAAAGACAAAAGGTAATGTATTGTTACGAAATCACACACTGAAATAGTCCCTGAATCCGACTCTGTCTAAGTCATGTATGGAAGTTAAAAATTTGGCGAATGCCCAGGGATTTCTTCGAATTGCTCACCATTATTTTTTGTGACTATTCTTCTCTAAACATTTCCAAGTCTCATCTAGGAAATTCTAGGAAGGCGATTGTTTTCGTGTGAGCCGCAATCTAGAAAGATGTAGAAGAAAAGGGCACTTAATATATAAGAGAGGCTATTCCTACCAAAGAGTTAGTTTATAATTTGATCTTGTGCGATAAACAGTGAGCAAGTCAATATATGAATTAAGTATAAGTAAATGAACAGTAGTGGAGTGTTTACACGAATTAGTGTAAGTGAATATAGTGAATAGTTTAGTGAATAAATAAATTAAGTGAGTAGACCTACTGTGTCTATGAATTTATCCCACCCGTCGTAATAAAAACGTTTAAATAAATAAGAAATACTTTATATTAGTGCCAGAAGTGGGATAATATAAATATTAAATATACGTAAAAATGGCCAAGAGACTAAGTGACCAGAAAGTGACAGAGTTAAAGTCAGAATTGGAGAATCGCGAATTGGAAACGTCCAGTAAGAAGAGTGAGTTAGTAGCAAGACTCAAAGTGCCACCGATAAGTGATGGCTTCGTTTCAGAACCATTCTTATTGAAGGACGAGACTTTCATCTTAATCTCACCAATTTCTGATATGAACAACGATATTTATGCCATGGAAGAGAAGATTTCAGCGAATGTGAAAAACGATATTTCTGCTATAAAGAATGATATTTCTGCTCACATGGACAAGATTTCTGCCGATATCTTATTAATGAAAAATGACATCACCGCTGACGTCGAAAATAAAATTTCGTCTCTAAAATCGGATGATGAGAATAATATGTCAATGAAGGAAAAACAGAGGGACGAGAAAATCCAGGAGTTAGAAAGAAGGAGATGACAGATTCACGAACTCAAGACACGCCAGCGGAAGAAAAGAAGACGGAGCAAACAAAACCTTGCAAGCCAGAAATACCACCCATGGTAGGAAAAATTTGCAGTTTTACCCGAGTCAAGGCCCCAATTTTCGATTGAAAAATGTCGTGGACCAATTACGTTAAACAGTTTGAAGCAGCTGCTAGAGTGAATAATTGGTCTGATAGGGAGAATGCAGTGAACTTAACTATCGCGCTTCGGGGAGATGCCTTAGATGTACTACAAACGATACCACTTGAAGAAACGGATGACTTCGAGCAGCTGAAGAAGAGGTTTGTCATGCGATATGGTCGTGAATATCTAGAACATTTGTACCAATTGTAGCTGAAGAACCGAAGGCAGAAACGTGACGAAACCCTTCAAGAGTATGGGGTGGATATTGCCCGATTAGTTCGATTCGCTTATCCATCAGCACCAGAGAACATGATGGAATGTCTGGGCATCCTGGCATTCATTGATGGCTTACGCGACCATGATGTGAAGAGGACACTTCGCTTAGCCCAACACAAAACATTAGTTGACACATTGACAGCTGCTCTTGAATATGAAGCAGCAACGAAGGCTTCGGGTTATAACAAAGTTAGGACCGTCCCAGAGGAAGGCGACGAGGACAGATTTGACCATATCGTCAGTTTGATAAAAAGTATAATGGACAAGAAGCCAAGAGAGATCAGATGCTGAAATTGTGGCGACTTAGAACCTGTTCGCAGTTCGTGTAACCGTCCCAGGGCTCCTGTAAACCAAGAACCCCATTCACAGGAAATGTAGAACGGGTCGGCTACGAGGGGGCAGCCCCGACCCATGATCGTTGAAAAGACCCTCTCATGATAATAGCTTCTCTCAGATGTCGCAACGACAGTGTATATGTAGACGGAGTAGTAAATGGCAAGAAACATACTCTGCTGGTAGACACTAGAGCAACTAGTACCATTATACGACCAGAGATAATAAGTCCCCAGAAGAAGCATCTAGCAACGAGACTGCGACTGCGAACCGCTACAAGTGAGAGTACCAACGTTCATGGGAAGACACAAATCCAATTGGGTTTTGGCGTAGAAAAGTTAACGCACTTGGTGATCGTAGCTGTCATCGAAGAAGACGTGACTCTGGAAATGGACATAATGAGTCTACATGGTTTCCTATTGGACTTTAGAAACAGTACCATTAAAGTGAGTTCCGAAGAGGTATTCCTTTACTCATATGAAGGCAGCATGGTGTTCGTAGATGTACAGGAAGATACTGTTCTACCTGAACGAAGCTAAACCATGATAGTAGCACGGCTACAGGGAATCATGGTGGAAGGTACACCGGTTATCATGGAGCCATGAACCACGACGGAGAGGTTGGCAAATGAGTACCTATAGGAAAAGGATTGGTTACGTCGGCGAAGAAGACCCCAGTAAGTGTGATAAACGTGAACGATTACCCAATTACCATCAAGAAGGAAACCAAGATTGAATCATGCGCACCAGTAATGTCTATAGCTCGCCAAACAACGGCAACTGACAATTCCAATTCCAGATTCGAACAGGTGTTATCACTAGCTGGTCCATCCTTAAATCAAGGTAAGAAAATGAGATTGAGAGGATCTATCTTGCAGTATCGAGACCTATTTGTACCAAATGGAGGGAAGACTGATAGAACTTCAGCCATCAAACACAAAATCGATACTGGTAATGCAAAGCCAATTATGAAATCAGCGCGAAGACTACCACTAACAAAGAGAGAGGAAGAAAGCTGGAAGAAAATTCTAGAGATGGCAAATAAAAATTTAATCTGAGGTTAACAAAAAAACTTATGTCTGATACTAGAAACTAAATAAACTTTGAATATAGATTTCCCACACCATCTCAGTAATCAGCAAAAGATACAATTAACTAGGCGTCATTTGTAAGGGTTTTACAGTAAAAGTACCGTTACGTACAATAGAATGGAGTGAAATCAAATATTAAAGGTTTCTGCAGATTATTTACTTAACATATCACGGAATTTATTCAATATTACAAATGGCACAATTGTTCAGAAAGTTACTTATGAACATATAGTGAGGGAAAATTGATAATAGGTTATTTTTGCATGATACGCTCATGGGATAATAATCAGGTTGTTTCCCCTTGACTTCCTGATTCTATGCTGTTAGTCTTGAAGACTTATCCGCCTTTGGAGTTCTGGTGTCCTGGACAAGAGGGTGCCCGGTCTATTTCATATTAACCCTAAAATCGGGGTTGCGTATTCCGCTAGATCAGCTGTTCTGAGGTTTTACTTCTCCACATTTTCTACCGCTGCGGGCTTCATCCATGATCTTGAACAAGGGACCCTAAAAAGGTGCTAGTTTCCCGGACCAGGAAGCACCTGGAATCTGCGGTGGGCAGGGATTGATTCATTTTCCCTGATAGGACTTTCCAAAGGAGTTCCTACACGCTACCCGGACTGGAATTAAATGATTCAAACACCAAATTGATGATTATGGATCGCGCCAACAACAGCGCTGATATTACAATTGTAGCTGGTTTTGAAGTGGACCATCATTTTGAATACCTAGGATGTATGGCATGTATCGTCACTAATTCTGGAGATTGAGAACCTGCTATCCTCAGGCGCATCGCCATGGCACGAAACTCTACAGCGTCAATTATAGTTAAAACCAAAACTCAGGCTCCTGCGAACTCTCATCTTCCCTATCTCGACTTATGCGTCAGAGACTTGGACTCTGAAAATTGCAGACTACCGCAGGATTGATGCTGTAGAGAAGTGGTGTTATAGAAGAATGCTCCGACTACCGTGGACAGCACACCGGGCCAATGAATCAATTTTGAGACAACTACGAATCATAACCAGACTAACTACCCCTGTCAACCGATAGTATTGAAAAAACTTTGGATACATTGCCAGATGATCAGAGGCAATGGAGAGGCTGATTATAGAGGGGGAGGTTGAGGGCCGCAGACCAGGGGAAGCTCACCGTGGCGTTGGATACCTCAAATGAAAAATACAACCGGAGAAAACTTGCAAGATGCAATACACCAAGCCCAAGATAGAGACTCCTGGACGAGTCATTGATTGATTCCGTATATGATGTCACCAAACCACTTCGAGCGGTTTACGAACGACGAACGATGTTATTTCACAATTTTTCATGTAACAACAAACAAATAGAATAAGTTTCTATATCGGTTTCAATCCAATAACTTATTGAATTTCATGAATAATTCGATGTGATTACTCATCTTATTGTACTATTGATATTATAATTGATTTTATTATGTTTTAGGTCGCTCCAGCTGAGCTGGAAGCTGTATTATTACACCATCCGAAAGTTTTTGACGTAGGTGTAGTAGGGGCTCCAGATGAACTAGCTGGAGAACTACCTGTAGGCTTTATTGTCAAAAAACCAGATGTTGATCTTACAGAGAGGGAATTAACAGATTTTATTGCAGGTTAGTTTGGAGAACTAATAACTAGATTTTTAGTATGAAAACTAGTTTTATTTGAATGCTGCGTGGGATCAGACATTCTGCGAGGGCTTGAGATTACTGGAAAATTGATCCTCAAATTAAATCTGTGCAATAATGGGTTACATTTTGTATTGGGTCTCATTAATGATGTCACCGTCTCAATTATGCCCCTGAATTCATAAATATAAAAATGAAACTGCAATGAACCCGTGAAAACCACCAAAATTTTGAGAGCTGCAGATGTGATAGGAGCTAGCAGACGACGAAGTTTGTTTGGGCGAGATTTTGGATGACAAAATATTGTCCAATACTTGCACAAGTATGTCACGAAGCACCCTAAAATTTCTATCTCATTATGTTCAATCAAATTAATATCCATACTTTAATCAGGGCAAATGAGTCACATGATTTGCATCACGCTCATATACTCAGTAATCATCCGAGTAGTATGAATCCGTGTATTATCAGGAATAGAGATTGCATCTTCTCTAAGAATAATCCAGAACCGTACAAAAATCTCTATGAGGCACCTTCGCGCAAACAACGTTTCATTTTAGATAAAAACTAACTCCATGCGAATGTAATGTCTCTCAATGAGCTGACAGATTCCCTAGTCTTCAGTGTGGAAATTAACTAGGGATTTGTATAATCGAAAGTTACAACTATCAGATTTTTTAAAAAATGTAAAATGCCATCCTTATAAAGTACATCTCATCCACGAGTTGGTGGTGGCAAAACTGAATTCTTTGAGTACATGATGTACCAAAGCAATAATAAAATTCACTATCTCAACCTTTACTCTGTAAAAACTACTCATATTATTTTTTTAAATAAAACTAACTGTTTCTAGATAACTCCACAATATATTGGAAAATATTCTAAAAAATCTGACAATTGTTTCGTCAGAATGACAGAAGTTACATTTCAAGTGATGCATACCTGATGTTTTATAATTATTTTTGGCTAAACCATGAAGTGACCTACCTTGTGATTGACTCAGTATATTCGGAAAAAGATGTGATATTACAAATATTAAAGCTTAGATATAATTCCAAACAGAGCGTTCGTGTGTTATAACCTCAATTTTCAAATATTGCAAGCATCCTCTGTTAATTATTAAAAAATTATAGTGATATTTGATTCAAATTAAAAATAAAGCAGGTAGAGAGTACAATAGATTTACGAAAAAGTAGCTAAATAGTGTAAATCGATAAACGACATGGCAGAACTATCGGGTGGACATGATCCACCCAACTCTCAATGGGGACCTATATCAAGTTCAAAAATTGAATCAGTTTAACAGTACAACAAATATGTCCGGTTTAGGATTATGATGCAGCACTCAGAACATAATGTAGGTAACCTACATCCAGTATAATTAGACAAACTACTACATGAAAAACACATCGAAGGAATGGAAAACAGAGGAAAAAAAAGGTGAAAACAGAGTAGCTATTACTTTTAAAATGTCAATTGAAGCTAACAATTTCGAAAAGTGAGTTAATAGCAAATCTGGGATATAAAACTTTTATTCCGGTCACGTTAATATCCTGTAAAGGAGTCGTGAAAGCTGTAGCACTTAACATCACCGATGAAGAGGTCATCAAAATATCAAATGAGGAATCTGAAAATGTATATAGTCCTAGAAGCTAGACGTCTCAACACCCAGATAGCACCAGATATCCATGGGATGTTCTGACAGTCTTCGATTTGGAAGATATACCTATATCCAAATATTATAGGGTTATTCTGGGGATATCTAGAATATCTGTGGGTATACCTACATCGAATATTCATTGTAAGTCCAGTTTGAATATCTTCAGATTATTCTTAGAATATTCTTATCAAATAGTTCTAAGAATATTCTATGCTTATTGATTTTTGTTCAATCGCTCTTTCTGTTCCATGCCCATGCGTTAGTAGTTGCAGTCTGTGGTTGCAGTTGACAGTTGACGGTAACGACCAGTGAAAACTGGCGGTTCGACCATCTTATATAGGTTATTGTTATTGGTGAAATAGTAATAGTGTGATTAATTATTTTTGAACGGTTCAATCATCTTATATCCGTTATTGTTATTGGCGAAATAGTAATAGTGTGATTAATTATTTTTGAACGTTAATTAATCAGTCAATTTTTTGCCAGTAAGAAGTTGTTTAAATTTGTTTCTATGGTGTGTCCTATGCTACGGGTGGAACTATTACATACGACCTCACGCATCAAAACAGGTACGTTTAATTGTATGTTTTCATTGCCTGTTAATTTATCAATGCATTTTTCAGAAAATTATCGAGTTGCTGCTAAAATTTCCAATAAATGATGAGGCAAAGTTTGAAGAAGTTGAGTCAGCTTTGCTGAACAAAGAATCGTATGAATTTTTTGTAAGTGGAACATTCAATATTATATCAAAATCAAAATGAAACTGCCACGAAATATTGGAGTATTTATGTGTTACTTTTCATATTTTAGTGCATGAAAATATTCAAATAATTGTTGATTTCCTGAATTTTTGTAACAAAATTAATGGATAAATGTTTTCAATTGTAAGTTTTCCTTTTATCATATAAATTATAGCATAACTCCCAATAGCAAAAGAACGCTTGTAACTGAGTAGAAGTTGACCTCGTTGCTAAAGGTACAACAAAATTTTATTTTCTCAGGTAGTTTCACGTAATTATGTTACCGAGATCTATGCTATGAGTTCCTTAATCAAATTGCCTATAGTTACCTCTATTCATTCTATCAATTGGGATTCACTTGAAAGCTCTGCACAACTGGTAATCTGATAATTCAAAGTTAAATTAGTTCTGATATTTAGTAAATAAAAGTAAATGTCAATTGTCTAGTTTTATGCATATGTATACTGTTCACACAAATGGAAGCGGTCTTATAATTTTGTTCGTTTGTTATAACTTTGCTCATAAACCGTAATTGTTCAATTTTTGAAACTTATAACATTAACTTGCAAATTAATACAATTTTAGGTTGTACCTCTGGCAAGATCGGAAGGTACTTATTTGTAACAATATATTAAAAGATTCTTGCAAAATATCCTGACAGAGTATCTAATGGAATGCTACAGTATGCATGCATATAAAGGGGAAAAATGCTTTTTTGAAAAACAAGCTCTTCGAATTAGTAGTAGGTATAAACATGTTATTTTATTTTGGAATGTACATGTAAATTAATTTAATATAGCATGTACAAGAAACAAATAACTTCTAATCACTATTTGTTTGGAATATTTCGCTTTTTACTTGTCTCCTACAAGACGTTTTTTTTGGCATCACATGTTTGTTTAATTTCATCTTTCAAGTTTCAGTTTTTGAGATTACATTTTTAATTGTTATACATACATACACATAAATCACAGTAGAATAGAAATTACTTACTAGCAAAAAAAAATTACTATTTTTTTGTTCCAGATGCCGTCCAAAAGTTGGACATGGACATAACAAACAAATAAGTTAAATTAAAAACAGGAAATTTTCTTAGCCAAATGTGAAGAACGGCTGAAACCGGTTTAAAAAGTGTCGTTGAGTATGGAGGAAGTCAGTGAATTTTGTAATCTCTTATTTGAAAAGTATATTAGTTTTAGTTATGCTATGAGGTACATCTTATATTTATGTATGAATAAATTAAATTGAACTCTACGTTTCCCGTGATTTAATTTTTTCAATTATAAGTTAGGGTATCATCCACATATATTCTTATAATATTTCTAATATTACTCGAATATTTGTGGAATATGCCTATCGGAATGGTCTATGAATATTCTAGATTATCATTGCTATACACATTCAACAGATATTTCAGAATATTCTTGAATATTCCTTGGAAACTTTTAGAAAATATTCATAGAATATTTCAAATATTTCCCATTTCATGGTCCATAGAATATTCGAGAAAAGATATAAATATTTAAATTGGGTCCATAGAATATTACAATATCCGAAAACGAATATTTTTAGTACGTCTATTGAATATCTAGTGCTATTTGGGAGAAGAGTTGGAGACAAAATTATTCATACAGTCAGCTACGTGCCAACAGTCAACTATAAATTTACATTTCAGGGCAAATCATTTCTAAGGTATGTTAATATATATGCTAATAAACTAGAAGTACGAACTTATATTCATTCCATAACTCTATGCAGGAATTGTTACAGATTTAACCACACTGCCAAACAATGCTATAGCAAAAGTAGTTGCCCAAAATGTGGACATGATAAGGAGGAGAAATGTAACGAATTCCCTGAACTTAAAAATTGTTTTTATTATAGACAACCTCACCTGATTACCGAACAACAAAAAATTCCAGACGGATGTGTGACAAAAGAGAATTAACGAAATCATTTACTTCGGAAACACATCAGACTCCGATGCAAACAAAACGGTACCAAAAAAAAATGTATACCAAGACAACTACACAGCAAGTATAGTACCTCATTTGAAAAATTTTCCTCCAATAGCGAGAAAGGCAGTAAGTAACTAACTATTGTCAATTCCTCAACGAGCAATGAAAAATCACTCAAATAATAGTAGACTCTACAAAGATGCAGCTTCCGGCAGCAAAAGGAAATACCTGAGCAGCCCTTGATGCGATAAACAGACACACAATAAATATCTTCTAAACCTCCCTGTATAACCCAACCTACCAATAAATACCCACAATAACTACAAATTTAACCTGATCCCATAGACTACTATCAATCAACACACCTCTTCAAACTTTATATCGCCTTCTAAAAACATAAGCTCATCACTAAATATGGAAGAGATTGTAAATCTCACTGATTATTTTTCTCATCCAGACACTCCTGTAGAGGAAGTCAATTACTCTCAAACTCTGCACTCCAAGAGAGAGGAGTAGTTCTAATGAATGCTACAAACTCTCAATGTCCTATACAAACAACAGATTCCATGTCAGATGACATGGAACTACTGTATTAAATTAATTATCCATAACATTCAAAATCTTACAATGGAACATTCGAAGCACAAACTCTAATAGTCACAACTTTTAATACATAGGAAAGATCCTGACATTGTCATATTACAAGAAACATTTTTAAAACTTAGCAGAACATGGAAAATTAAAAACTATAATATATTTAGAATAGATTCAATCGAATGTCATAATATAACAGCTTCGCTGTATCATGTTAGTTTAAGAAATTGTGGGTCATGAAATTTATTCTTGCTCACACTTCAGAACACGCTCTACACTTGACCGCAAAAAATCTGTAATAAATAACAAAGTGTGCACAGCATGTGTGGGCTCCAGACACACGTTCACCTATTGCTCGTCTACCGATGTATGTGCCAATTGCAGAAACAAGCACCACACATTACTTCACTTAACCCCTCACACCCTCGAACAAAACACATCATTGAGACCTTTGAACATAAACCATTCACCACCAATGTAACAATCTCCAGAAGATTATCGTCAAGAAACGTACTGTTCTGGACCAGCTTCATTCACAATACCTTACGGATAGCCCCCCTCATACTCATCATACTCATTCTTCTGGTGTGACCACACCACTTTTAATCAAAACTCACCCCCAAATACATTCTTAAATCATAAAACACTTATAAATCAAAACTTACTCTCAAATTAAAACACTCTTAACTCATAATTCATTCCCGAACCAACACTGGAATTCACGTTCTTTCTTAACGCTCTTTCAGTGCAGAATAGCATTCATTCGTTAATTAAACTCTTTCTCGTCAAGAGAACCAAACCTTTAGTCCTCTGGAAGAGGACAGTGATTAACCACCTAAAGTTATACCCTTAGACACTTCAGAAAAACTTAAGAAAAACTTAGACATGTAGACTTGTACATTGAAAAACTAATACTTGAACATTTAAAACCTTGGACGATTAAAAAACGTAGACACTTTGACATGGAAAAAACACTTGGATGAAAATACTTGGAAGAAGAAGAATAAACTTGTATGAAAAAGAAAAATACTTGGATGAAACAAAATACTTGGATAAAAATACATGATTGAAGAAGAATACCTGGATAAAGGTATTGGAAAAAGAAGGAGAAGATACTTGGTTGAGGAAGCAGATACTTGGTTGAAAAGAAGAAGATGATACTTGGTTGAAAAGAAGATGACACTTGTTTGAAGAAGAAGATACATGGTTGAAGAAGATGATCCTTGGTTGGAAAGAAGATGATACTTGGTTGAAGGAAAAGATACATGGTTGAAGAAGATGATACTTGGTTGAAAAGAGGATGATACTTGGTTGAAGAAGATGATACATGGTTGAAGAAGATGATACTTGGTTGAAGAAGATTATCCTTGGATAATAAAAGCACTTGGGTGATGTTTAGATGGAAACATCATCCCCCTCATCATTTATTACTTGAAAAATTACTTTAACGATACTTTGAATTAAGTAAGATTTGAAAAATAACGAAAACATCATATACATACCTTTTTCTTGACGAGAACAGATTTTGAAATGAAATATTAGAATAAAGAAACGGTTTTGAAGATTAAAACTAACTTTTTCGCATCTGTGGCCCTGAATAGTATTCTACCATGAAATTGTCACTTGTATACACTTCGGGGGATGTATCGTGCTAACAAACCGAAATGTCTCCAAAAATAACCAAAAGTGTAGTATATCTGGATTTATAGGACCCGCTGTACTCGTTCTGGTCCGCCGAAAATCAGTAGGGTACAACATTCAATCATAAAATTTGTCACTTTTATACACTCTGGAGGCTGTATCGTGCTAACAAACTGAAAATTCTCCAAAAATGACAAAAAATTGGTACTGCAAGTACCATAGCACCCGTTGTACTGGCGTTAGTGAGCTGAATATCAATAGCGTTCATCTTTGAGACGCTCTGAATAATATCCAATCATAAAATTGGTCACTTGTATATACTCCGGAGGCTGTATCTTGCTAACAAACTGAAATTTGACGACCACGACGACGACATACACACAGGATTTTTTCTTCTAAATACCATTTTTCCGTGTTGTTGTTGATGGAAAACGTAAAAATAACTCAAAAAAAACTTCACAATTCCAACTTTTTTGGGGTAAACCAATACTTTTCTCGCATATTAGATAGGTTGGGCGGAAAAGTAAAATGTTCGGTGAAAACTAATAGCCTCGTTGAATAAGATTATGTCATGTGCTAGGTACATCAACTGGTTTCAATATATTTTGGAATTATCTATGAATAGTTAGGTTCATTGAAAAAGTAATAAATAAATAATAATTTACATCGGGTTTTACCCCTTCCAGTCTTCTCATTACTACTTGAATTACACCTTCTGTCAAACAAATTTATTTATCTTCTCAATATTGTCAGTTTTTTATGATTTTCTTTCATTATATTACTGGAAACTATTTATTAGGTGCTTTTTTAGTAGATATATACTTGGATTAAAGCTTGAACCATATGCAATACCTGACTAAAGATTGACGAAACTGTCCGTTGCTGTCGGGAGCGTCGATATTACGTATAATTCACTTTTTTCTGTTTCCAGAGAATGTATCTCCACAAAAAAAGTTGCGAGGAGGCATATACTTCATAAATTCTATTCCCAAATCTCCAAGTGGCAAGATTCTGAGAAATGAACTGAAGAAATTGGTAAAGGAAAACAAAATTAAACGAGAGTCCAAGCTGTGAAAATCAAATATATTAGAAACAAATAAATTATTGTTTTTTAATTAAGAATACATAATCAATGAATTTTTTGTTGAACTGTAATTGCAATACTTGACATGTTATCTTATTTTTGGTTCAGTATGTAGAAGTAGCTGTTCACTAGTTCCAATCGATTGAGTTTTCTTCTTGTCAGCTCATGAATTCCTAATATATCCTATATTAATGTAATCTTGTCTTATTTATTTAATTCGTTCCAACACAACGGGTGGGATAAATTTATACACACGCTATATCTACTCACTGGATTTATTAATACACTCATATCAAATATTTGGAAGTGAATTTTCCATTAATTTGTTATACAAGGATGTGATTAAAATACCACCAAAGATAAATCTGAACTAAATCATAACTTGGGAGATACGGAGTGATTGAAAATGAATATTTCTCATATTCAACACCCTGTATCTTGAAAACTAGTCATAGGATCGTGTTGCCCCCATTGAAACATTTCACCGGAATAACCAATTCTACAACATATTAAAAATTCAAGAAATTTGACGGAGAACCATTTTCCCATATACGATGTGCGGGGTCATTTCCTGGAATACCTGGCTCTCGAAATTTCTTCCTTGATCGATGTGCACTTCCAAGGTCACTCCATAACGGCTAATAAATTATTTCACCAATACATCCGCGACAGTTGTGGCGTCTTGATACTGGATCGCAAAATTTCCACCCGATTTGTCAAATAGTCCATTACAACCAGATAGTGTTTACCAACACTTTCTGTCGTCGAAAGTGGTTCCGCGATATCTAAAGTAATCCTTTTAAAAGGGCGTCCAACATTATATTGTTTCATGGGTGCCTTTCTCATGCGATGTGGTCTAATACTCGTAGCAGAAGTGGTACATTTCTTACATCAGTCCTTCACATCGTTGGAATTGTTCGTACAATAAAACCGACGGACTCGCTGGAGGGGTTTTTTCACTCCCAGATGACCTTCTGATGGACTGTCGTGTAACTTCTTCAGTACTCCAGCTACTCTTCTTCTCGGGATAACCAGATGTCTTCTCATGCCCGTACCATCATCGTTTTCACGGACTCTTTCCATCAGGTCTTCTTCCAGAACCAACTAGTCACACTGAGCTCAATATGCCTTCAATGCGGGTGAAAATCTTGAAGCTTCTTGCTAGGTAGGTCGCCGATTTTTTACCTCCCATTGCCAAATAATTTTTAAGTGAGGATTATTCTCCCGGTCTTGTCTGACCTTGGTGGGTGACCATTCTTCATTTACTACTGTAGTTCTTGAAACTGCGGCTTCCTTATATTCCGGCTTGTTGCAGTGGGAAAAATCTACTGGGCCCAGGTATCTAAACAAGGAATCGGCGTTTCGGCGACTCAAACCAGCTAGACTTTTTCCCCTGTCTAGTTTTCCCTGCGACTGGAGCTCTTGAGATGAAAGAGTCCTGAGGCCCTTAGACGAACTGCGTACGTGCCCTAACTGACCACTCTTCTGGTATGTTTTTTTCTTTGGCTACCATAATCTCTATCAAGTTGAAGATCTGTTTGAGTCTGTCTTCGTCACCTTCTTCTTGCATGGTCCTAATCTTGTTTTACCCCGTACCCTTCGTGGCTACTCCATATTCAAGAGGCTCTTGGTTTGCAGGAGTCATAGAGCCCTTACGCGATCTATGTACATCGTCTAGCGTAGCACTCTACAATTACAGCATCTGGTCTTCTTCCGCTTTTTGTTCGCCATACTTTTGATCAAGTTGGCGATCTGGTCAAGTCTATCATCGTCACCTTCTTCTTGCATGGTCGTGCCTTTGTTGTATCCCGGAGCCTTCGTGGTTTCTTCATATTCAACAGTCAATACATCTAGCATGGTTTTGGGATGAGCAGTCACCCGTCACCCGTCACTCGTCACAGGAAATAATGTTTATTTTACACGGGAAAAATATTAAATGTTGGGCCTAGCTTTTTTGTTTCCCTCCACTTCCCGTCGGGTGATAACACAACCTCTAGCTAAAATTTAATACCTACTTTTTTCCCTTGTATAGTAAATAACTATTTTTTGTTGAGTTCTTTTATTGAAATTAAATTAATACGTATGAAAAAGAGTCAGCGATAACACACAGAAAGACAACTTTTGTCACGAATTCTGTTTCAATTGTAATGGTATTTTTCTTTCTCAAAAATCGAGTTTTTCGTTCTTATACTATTAATTAGGCTAGGGTTTTCCAATGAATACGTACGTGTACGTTATGAGATTCCGATTCATATGTTTGATGCTAGAATGTGAACTGAAAAATATGTTGCGTCATTTGCAACAATGCAACATTCAACTTTGGAATACCTCAAAATATTAATATCAAGCTTGCGCGATAACAAAAGTAAAATATATTTGCTAGTGTTGATGTTCTGGCGCAACTTAATTTGAATAATGCTCTAGGAAGGGTCGGAATTGGTAGATCTCGCAAAGGAATCACTCAAAAACCGTCGAATGACATCAACTTTGATAGGAAAAAAATCCTGTGGTATCGAGTCCGTCCCTCAATACTTTTATCCTACATGTAAACAGAATCGGTCATAAGAGAGAAAATAATATTTATTTGAATGATTAGTGAACATATTTACACTGATTTTATTCATTTGTAGAGTACAATAACAACTCACATAATTTCCTTTTTTTATCAAAGCAAAATCGGTGAGCTCAATTATATAAAATCATTATTTAACAGCTTGATAAGATACTACGCATATATAATAATTGGATCCATTATATCCTTGATCAACATATTAACACAAAAGAAGTTGAGACACTTGTACTCATATTCAAATCGTTCTGCAATGATTCTATATGGAAACTGTGAATACTTGATTGGCAGAACTGTGGATTGTTCATAATAATTGCGATAAAGGGCAATCATCCACTGAAGCAACCGATTCGATGAGGTTAGATATACCAGAAAATATACCCACTGAACAAGAAACATAACAAGTCTTTTTTGTGATGTTCTTTTTAAAGACTTTTCATGATGTTCATTTAAAACAATAATAAGATATCTACTGGATGTCTTAATTTTATTACCAACTCTATTAACATCCACGTCATGTGAATAAAACATATTTTTGATGTACACAATAATACTTGAATTCGCAGTTACATACACATCTGTAATAAATGGTCTCCTGTAGTATTTACTTGTCGGCGCTGTCCCGTGTAATTAATTAGGTGTTTCCTAGTTTTATTCTGCTGTCACCGGAAAGATGTGTTTGGTTCCCGTATTATCTCGCTGATTGTAGTGACCGGAAGGGTCCTACTGTATACTCCTACCCTAGACAAAAAATCGTTGCAGCGTGCTGTCACCAGTGCCTCGCGGCACAAAATTGTAGAACCAGCAACTCTCCCTGCAGGATTATCTCGAGAGAGGAGTTGTGCCAGGCTCGAGCGATCAAGGACGTCGTGGGGCCTCTTGGGCTTATACAGGGTGCCAAGCCCGAGTTCGTAGTGCAGGTCCGTCCTATTTGACGGGCACGGGGGTGGTGAGGATGGAAATAAATTGAAAGGTTAAAATACGTAAAACATATATTACAAATAAAAAAAAGGAAAATTATTAAAACCCTATACGAACGTTTTTCAATAAAATATTACACGTGGCTTTCTCCTGGTTTCTAGGATAGCCTACGTAACATACCCTACATAAATAAGAGGTTAACAACTGATATATCTTAAAAAAAAGAAGGGAAATTCTTTACCCCCTATTTCCAGCGTTAATTTCGCTTCTCGCAGAGAGAGAGCAATAAAACTATAGAAATACCTTCTATATCAAATAAAATTCAGAAAAGTAAAGTATAAATATTTCTATGATAGTATCAAAACTCTGAATTTAGGATTAACTACGACCCTTCGTGAAATATAAATATCTTTGCGCTTCTATCAAAATACTAATATATATATATATATATATATATATATATATATATATATATATATATTAACATAGAGTAAAACAACACCCTGTATACCGAACATAAAATAAAAAAACTACTTATTTCAAGAAATAAAAATTTTTGAAATTTCAATTTTTTTAAAAAGATTATCTAAAAAAGGAGACAATCTGTACCATATACTATTCAATAGAGAAAGCATCTAACTGTATAATTTAAAATAAGATTTAAAAAAAAACATTTGTGAAATGAATTAACAAAATCTCTATAAACCTACAAGACGGAATATTAGAACGTTGTTACATATACAAATGGAAATGATAATCCTTTATTTTTATTGTCAAGGTAAATAAATAGTGAGATTCTTTTTAAAATGAATATTAGGGTTTGAAGGACATGTAAATAAGATTTTATAAATATTTAAAAACATAACGATATAAGAAGTAAACTGAAAAACATTAATTCTATGGAATGTGACATTTATTGAACGGTTTGACGTTATGAACACATATTTTGTAAATTTGAAAATGTCATTTTGTAAACTAAATGAAATATAATTTAAGAGACACAATATGAGTTAAAATCATTAAAGAACCTTAAAACAAAGCGTTTTCAAATGATAGATGGACAATTCACTATTTGAAATGAAATCTATAGAGAAAAGTTTTGATAACCAAATCTGATTGGTGGAATGTATTCAACAAACTTTTAATCTGCGACAAGTAGTTGTTAATAATAAAAAAAAAATTGAAGGAGAAAAGTTTGTTGATTATACAGACTATTGACTAGGTAAACTTTCTTTTTTGGGTGGTAGAAAATTTGAGAAGCAGCAAAATTTTGGGAATTAAGAAAACTTTTCGAAAAATAAGATATTTGGCATCAAAATTCAGAAAAGAGAGATACATTGTACTTATGATATGGTAGATTATATATTTAAACAAGCAGATGTAGAAACTAAGAAACAATTTGGTAATTATGTTTGAATACTAACCGTATAATTGATATATAATACTTGATTAATATTTGTATGGTGGAATGGATATATCCACCATACCTTTTAGAAAGCTTTTGATTATGTAATTGGACTGAAATGTATTGATGTGGACGGGACATAGCATTGATTCCTGATTTTGTGTAAGCTGGACCAGTGATGTGACAATTTCCAGAATGTAACCTAAAATAAAGTAAAGGATAATTGAAGTGAATTACTATACAGGAATAAGGTATTTAGACTATTTTCATTATACATAAAAAAGTTTGAATAAAACTTACCAATTTAGTAAAAAAAATTGAACTTTGGTATTAAACAAACATTTACAACCATTGTGTTTCGCCATTTTGATATAATAATCGTTTATATAGAAGTTTCAGTATTATAAGATTTGTATTAAATGTTGCCTATTTTAGATTTGTATATAGAGATAATTTTTTCATGTGAGAACGTGATTTTGTTTGAATGAGTGGTCATAATAGATAGTAGGTTTTTTATTAATTTGTGTCTTGTAAAAGAACAATGTATTTGTCTATTCAAAATATTAAATAACGTTCTTTCTAGTTTGAAGAACATTGTAAAATTGTTTTTGATACATTTTATTTCTTTGTGGTGATGGCTCCATCTAGTTTGAGCCGTTGGTAGTTTAAACTGACATCGGTGAATAGTAAAAAGGTTCAACTTGAAACACAGGACCATCTTAAGAATTTATTACGTATAATTAAACAAGCAAGTACATTTTTATTAACAAAATTTTTATGAAGACAGAGATATTTAATCAAATTTAGGCGCTCACACTATAAATTGAATTTTTGTTTCTCTATACCTGAACCCTACTCTGAGGTTAAAGAGTTTCTCATGTTTCAAAATATAACCATTTTAGTAATAAAGTTTTGAATTTTTACAATATACCGGGCAAATCAAAACTAAATATAAACTAAACTAATAATAACTATAAATCATTATTTCTCTCCCCGTTCTATCCAGTTTAATATATATATATATATATATATATATATATATATATATATATATATATATATATATATATATATATGTATATATATATGTATATATATATATATATATATATATATATATTATATATAGGGGAGTGGTCCCTGAATACAAGCTAAATAAGATACCTATTACAAATTTTGGCCCTATCAGTAAATGAGGGGCGCTGATATATATGAAACACTAGATATGACCGGAAAAATACTATGGGGTCCCTTCCCTATCTTGGGACACCCGGTTAAGTCAAAGAAAAAATATAATATCACCGTTCAAATACACAATATAATAAAATAATTGTACTTTAAAAACTTACGTTTTGGATTATCACCAGTCGCACAAACTGCACACTATTACTGTTTGGAGGGTGAGGGCCCGTCAATACTTGCCTCACCGGGGGAGAGATACTTTCTCTCTTTTGATTCCCAATTTTTCGTTATTTTATTTCCCAGTTTCACCTTGTGTGAAGGTTAGTTTGCAATATCATTGTTTATATTTGTAGTAAACAAACCTGACCTGTTCGTAATATAATATGTTTTGATAACCTTGCTTTGTTTGTGTTATTTACTTTAATTGAGGTCGATAATTAATAATTATTTTGAATTAAGTAGAATTTGTCTATATAGGGCGTTCTTAAAATTTATGTCATATCTTGTGTTTATTACACATCCTATGAACTTCTTTTTAGCAACTTCCTATAGGAAACATTCATACGATGTTAATTTATATACTTCTCACTAATGTCACATACAAAACGTTACTGTAATATACCAAATTAACATGTTTCTAAGATGATCACATGTGTTGCAGTTACTTCTACATCTTTCAAAATAATTTTTAGTAACTTCTTACGATTATGTCTGTACGATGTTAGTCCATGAAACACTCAGTGATATCTCATATTGAACATCACAGTAACATGAAAAAAGAACAAAACAGAAGAGAAACTGACGAACGAAAGTAGTTATCTGCGGAAACCACGGACTTTGGATCCGTGGTGGAAACAAATGACAAGCATGAAATGGCGGGTGGTTTATGTTATGTTCTATTTGCAGGAAGCACATTTTTTGCAAGAAAAAGTACTTGAATAAAGTGGTCTTTATATTTGTTAGTTCCTACTTACCTACAGTTTCTATACTTCGTTATAATTCTTGTTATAATAGACGAACAACAGTTTTTATCGGTAAGTACCTATTCCAAAATCATAATTATTAAAGCCATTGTAGACAATATTAAAACTTAATACTCATTTAATACTTCAATCGACCATTGTACATTGAAATTCCAGGTGGCGGAATTGTACACTAACATTATATAATAGAGTTTACAAAATAAGTTTTTTCAACTTTTAAAATATTTTAGTTAGTAAGTATATTTTAAAAAACGATTCACAATATTTCAAATCCTAGATATGCATTATACCCTACAAAAAACTTAATATTGAAATAAGGTAGATATTATTATTAATAATAAAACATGATCATATGTTGGCAGAGATTTGAATCTAGAAGAAAATCTTTTCAATTTTCAAGATGTTTCAGAAGCAACTTACATGAATAAAATAAGAAACAAATAGTTGGTAATTATGTAAAGCGGAGTAACTATTCCGGATAGTCTGATACAGACATTGTATTGAACAGTACAAAAAATATTGAATCAAGAATCTCTAGTTCTAGTTTTTGTGGTAGTAGTCATGGCCACCAATATAGTTTTGCAGGTTTAGAAAATTTTAAAATTAATACTAACAATTCTTGTAAACAATTGAAGACTGCTTAAGACTTTAAAAACAGAAATTTCTGTTAAAAAGCTCATTTCCATTTGAAAATATTATGAATACAATAAATAATCTGTAGGTGTCCCTTACAATGATCTATATTAATCTAGTTAAATAATATGTAACGTATGACACTGAATGCTCCAGTCAACAAGAAGAATTCAATTATTTATTATTGTAGAAACACAGCTATTGGATACTCAATTGGATACAATTAATTATAAACTCATTTAATTTGATAATGTAATCATATCTCTTCTTGATAAGTAGTTTTTTTTGTATACAGTGTATTAATAATGCTTAGTTTTCATTAAGTTACAATTCCACGATGTTAATATACAATATATTCCAGGATGAAAATAACAAGATGAGAATAGTATATTATTTTACACAGAAAAGAAGTATGAATTTTCATGACACACGTGAATTTACCTACCAAACGGAGTGAGGCATGAAAAGTCACTTCTCGAAATAAAATATGTTATTATTCCTTTGAAGAACCCCGCATGTATCTTATGGAAAATGGGTCCCAGTCAATTGGCTGAAAATCAAGTTTGATGTAGTTTATGATGATCGATCAAAGGTCTCCATGGGCACAATTTTATCTAAAGTAATTGTTTTATTAGCTGCTGTTCAAAACACCTTTAAATGTTAGGATAAGGATTTTGAAGTGTACGTTATGGAATGGTTAAGGCAATCGAAACAGCAACTCTTGCATGAGAAAAAGTAACCGTAAGTAAACTATAGAATTTTATTTAATCAGATTGAATTTCTGTTGATTTAACTTAATGTTCAATAAAATCTTTATGGTATAAAATGTTTAATAGTTTTAATATCATTATAAAACTATTCTAATACATTTTTTGTCAACTAGCTGTAATGTATGTGTATCCGTTAAACTTTATTAATTCAATTGACTGTCTCGACCCTTACTTCGTGGAATATGCTCATATTAGTGTTTTTAAATGAAACTCAAGGTCTCTAGTTAATTCCACAATATAATACAAGTTATTGAAAATTCTAAAAAATTGACAATTGTTTCGATAAATCAATATCATCGTCAGAATGACAGAAGTTACATTTCATTTTATGCCTACCTGATGTTTAGTAGTTATATTTTTGGCTAGACCAAGAAGTAACCTAACTTGTGATTGGCTTAATATATGTTTATAGAAAAGAGAAGAAGATGTGATATTACAAATATTGAAGCTTAGATATTATTAGCCCTATGGTGATATCCTGGATATCATTTTTCCAATTAAGATCAGTATAACTGTGCAATGATATAGAAAACCAGGAAAACTATATCTGCTGATCTTTACAATTATCACTTAAGAAGACAGTTTATTAGTGGAGAATTCCCTAGATTTAACTGTTCATTGACAACTTCATATTGTGGGTTTCTTAAATGTCTTCTAATTTCCAGTTCTTCAAGGAAATCCAGTTCTTGTTTCTTTTCACAAATATGCAGCACTTCTAGTTCTGTGTTAGGTGTCAATGAATGATTGGTGTCAAGTAGATGTTTTGCGTAGTGAGATTTATCAGTTTCAAAGTATGTTACGTTATGAGAACTACAGATTAATACACCCTTTTTATTTCTTGCTTTCACTGAATGCATTAAATAGTTTCCACTTTCCACACTTTTATGTAATATGTTTACACAATTTAATTTTTTTAGGTTGGATTCCTGAACAAGATATTTTTTTTCCTAATTTTGTATGTTTTCTCTCAAATTTACCTTTTTTTCAAATTTAGTGTACTGTTCATTAATAGTGAATAAACGTTTCAAATCATTTATTGCTTTTTTTGCTATTTTATTTTAAATGTACAGAGTGAACAACTAAGAACGAGTGTAGGGCACATCTCAGAAAAGAATCATAGTACAACTATCAAAAAAATTACCTTTAGGTTAGTGATCCTGAAAAATGGCTGGAAAATATTTTGCAGTCTCTAAAATATCCGCTAGGGGTAGAATGAACACTCGAAAACTTAATACTCCAAAAAAACATACTAAAAGTGTCCTAAAAATACAATTTTTGAAATCTTGATGAGATTATGAAAAAATTTAATTAAGGAGACTTTTTGCCATTATTCTTCAAATAATGGGTGGGGAAGGTTCAAACTTATGAACAAATGTATAACTTTTTCGTTTTTAACCGATATTAATGATTTAAGCCGCAATTAAAAGAGTTTTTGTGTTTAATAAGATTCATAACAAAATTAGATAATTTTGTATCCACTCGGAAATTTCAAATGTAAATTGGAGCATTTTTTTAATTTTTATATCTAATATCGCAAATCTTATATCTTGGATTAGATTCTTATTTTTTATCCCCTTTTCATCAGAATTTAAAAAATGCCTCATCACATTTGAAATTTCCGATAAGAATGGGAAAATTGTCGACTTATTCACATAGCGTTGACAAACTTGTACAATTTAATTATTTTTGTTAAGCATATCTTATTAAAGAGAGAAAACTCCATTTGTAACGACATTTGTTTTTTAGGTTGAACCTTTCCCCACCCCTTACTTGAAGAATAAGGACAAAAAGTCCCTAATTACATTTTTTCATAATCTCATCAATATATCAAAAATTGTATTTCTAGGATACCTTTAGTATGTCTTTTTTGGAGATAATCACAGTATTATGTTTTTAAGTGTTAATTTCACCCAATAACAGATATTTTAGGAACTCAAAAATATTTTCCAGTGATTTTTCAGGGTCATTTTACTGAAGGTATTTCTTTAAAGTTGTACCATGACTATTTTTTGAAATATGGCCGACAGTCGGCGTTCTTAGTTGCTTACCCTGTATTTGCTGATTAGGCACAAAAACATCTATAGGATGTCATCTAGAACGTTTGAGGTATATTATTTAGAGGTTTAAGTAATGTCCATACAACATCTAAGAGAATACACTCTATTGTTTTTGAAATGTCGCATTTAGATCATTGATAATATGTTATTTTTTAGACATTGCATTAACGTCGACAAGATGTTAAAAGGCATTTCAGAATGTAACAGAAATGTTGTTTTTAGTTCGTTATAAAGACTTTCTTTCGAGAAAGTTTTGGTATCATCTCAGTAATGTAAAAAGGCAGCGCTTTAACATCGCTGAGAAGTTAAGTTGAAACATCACAAAAGTTAACAGTCACAATCTGGGCATAAGCGGTTGTATAGATGTGCATGTGATGAAAACATAAGGAAAAAAAGGAAGATCATTATCACAATGTGATGCTGAATTAGCATAACTGTAATATTCATTTGCATAGTGGGTATTTTCTATCGGAAGTTATTGAAGAAGAATCATTTGTTCACTCTAATCATGGTATGGATAATTTCTGCTCTAATATGTTACGGAGAGTGGTATGTACTCCTTGTTGTTTCTCCAGGTATTGCTCTAGGAACAAATTGTCGTTCTATTATATTCACAATACATTTTGAGTGGTACAATAACTAGAACGTATAAAATGTTTTATAGTCTTAAAGCCAGTAAGCAGCTGATGACACATAATTGAAGAAAGCCTAAAATACCCTCTGTCGGTAGCAGCTACCGTCCATGAGATGGGGTTAGTTAAGGCTAGTCATGGTAGGTTCACCGCCACTCAGATGTGACAGGGTTTGTTAATTTTGCAAACTAAAATAAAATATTGTTTAACGAATGACGCAAGTAGCATTTTCGTAACCATGGCTTATTACATAGGATGTACAAGTTGTAGGGAATAGTTGATATATCTTTGAAGTGACGAAATCTGCGATTCAGGGGTAGACCCCGTTTTACCATGACCGTTTTGGTATTTATTTTATAATTGAACTTTTCGAAACTAATGTCATATACATAATTGTACTACAACAATTATTTCATATTATAATTGATTTATCTACAACTGTCATGTAACAGGTACGATTTGACACTATTTTCAGTAACATAATGACGTATATTATCGTACTAGTTCGTTTTTGAATACATTACCGCACTAGTGCGATAATAAGAATCAAGAAAATATTAACAACGGAATTGAATATTTATTTTATACTTATTTATTGTAAATATTTACAGTGCACTCCTTACAATTTCATAAATTAATTTCAGACGCTGACATACCCAACGCTTCACTAAAATAATTGCTTATATTTTGATTTTGAATATATCCTGATATCGGAGGAATGTTTTCAATTTGTCCCAAACTTTTCAATGCTGTTCGTTTTTTTTATTTTCAGCAGACATTTCGATACAGCCTTCAGCGACAGAATTACTCTTCCAGCCACCATGTCTTTTTATATTCAAAAGATCTGCTACAGAATCATCCAAAAGTGTGGTTGAAGATCTTCGAAAGCAATGTCCAGTATATTCTCTTATATTAGGCAATTCAAGAAATTGGGCAATAATTTCGGCACAATACCAATAGTATTTATACAAATTGGTTGTTTTGTGCATTTTTCAGCCCGGTATCCAACAAAATATCGCTTATGTTCGCAATTTTTAGGTCTCAATGCAACGTAATTTCTGGCGACTTCAACTAGATTCACGCCGTCAATATTTCCGGATGTTATAGAAAACTTTCGAGACACCTTTGTTTGGGTATTTGGTATAGTAATTTGATAGCAAATTCTTTGATATTTTATATTTTCAAACAACATATTTGTTAGCTCTTCCCGACGACATGCACCTGCCAAACCAAAGATAAATATAACCTTGAAGTAAATATTATATGAATACACCTTTTTATAATCTACGCAAGAGTCTTACCTACATTCATGCACAAATATCTCTCATCGTTCGCATTTGTTAAAAATCTGGTTATTTTCTCCTTTGTAAATACCTTTGACTTTCTAGGTTTGTACCCTTCTGATTTTCGTTTTAGGAATGCTATCAAATGTAAGTATTTATTGATGTCGACTGCTTAACTGAAAATTCTGTTCGTAACATGGAATAGTAACACCAAAGGGATGAAGACTTCTGTATCTTGCTTAGCTCGTTAAAATATACTAATAATGCTTTTCCACTACTCATGTTTCTAACCTTCTTTTCTCGACACCATTTCTTTGAGATAACACTGGAAACTATATTTTCAATATACGAAGGCAGATTGTCTTTCGGAAATAAGATAATTTTAGAAGCCTTAACTTTTTTTAAACGACTAAATGTGGTACACCTATGGTTCCGGCCAAAATGAGTGATTTATTACTCCATGCCTTTTAAAAACGGAGCATAGTAGGTAAAACATGATTAGTGCACTCAAAAAATAGATGGTTTAAATCAGCAATGTTATTATTATTGCAAGAGCAATGAGGAGAACTCACTAAACCAAGTCTGTGAAGATGCGCCGGAAAGCGACCGTGATATAACTTTAGTCTTGTTATTGTACCAGAGTGATATATACTTATATTGGGAAATGATAAATGCAATATTTCATTTGGAAGTTTAGGGTGGATGAGGAAGTATTGGTTTTTGGATTCTTTATCAATATTATCATATATTTTTTACTAATCCGATTTAATTTGATTTCTGTAATTAATAATGAGATCAGAGTGTTGTCCCAGATACAGATTTCTTACCTTCCGTATCTGCTTTTTCATTACCTATGATACTTACATGGGCCTTATCCCAGATAAATGTTATATTAATATTTGAAGACCGAAAAAAAAAGCAAGTTTTTTAATGTTGAAAATTATATTATTTTTAAATTTTTGAAAGGCGAGCCCTGAAGAGCTTCCAGAACTGGTTTGGAATCAGATATTATTCCAATGCCTTTTGTTTTTAGTTTCAAACACCATGTAAGTGCTTTTTCTATGTCCGAGCTTCCGCACAAATTATTGAGCATATATTAGGAATTCGGTACTGGAGTGCTGTATCATTAATGGAATCATAAAATGCTAAACCTGTTCCAGCTTTAGTTTTCGAACCATCAGTGTAAATAAGTGTATGATCTTCAAATTTATTCAATATAGTTTTCGTTATTGTATTATTTATTGAGGGAATGTTGGTGTAATGAGGATAAATGATGTTTGGCTTGAAAAAGATAGCCTCAAATTTGCAGCAATAAATTGGATATATTTGGTTACTATAAACATTTATAATATTTTGAGTATCAACAAAAGCATCAGCTAGTGGTGGAGAGTTGTTCTTCCTCCAGTAGTTGTTGGTAAGATTTTGTATATTTAAATTTGCAATTTTTGAAATCAGTAATGCATTAAATGATCTGTATCTAATAATTTGTTTACGAGCTGAAACGAGTGGTCTAATATTTAGAGGAGGTTCTTGTGCTTCCGCCAGAATTACATGACATGGGGAAGACTTAATAACGCCTAAACATATTCTCATGGCTTTGTACTGGATTCTGTCAAGAATGAGTTAGTTTGTGTTTGAAGCTGTTCCGTATAACGTGCAACCATAATCCATGAGCGAACGTATATACGCTCTGTAAAAGATAAGTGAGATGCCTGCATCAGCTCCCCATTTTGTTTTGGACACAGTTCGAAGAAGGTTCAAACCTTTCTCACATTTCTCTTTCACAAATTCAACATGTTTAGACCAAAGCGGTTTTTTGTCTAGAAAAATGCCTAGATATATATAATTATCTACTATAGGGAAGAAAGTATCATTGATTGTTATTGTGTCCGCCAGATGAATCCGGTGTCTTGTAAAACACAAAACCGCCGATTTCTCGGATGCAAAACTAAAACCATGATTGTTCAACCATCCTCTAATACAGTATATTGCATGTTTGAGCTGTTTCATGCATCGCTTAATCATAGGTATTATGGGAGACATAGATACATATATCATCTGCATATTGAATTATTTTGATATTATCGTCCATAATGTCATGCAAGTCCGTGGTGTAGATATTAAAAAGAATAGGGCTAAGCATAGAGACCTGTGGTAAACCATTATGCACTGTTCTGGGGCCATGTAATACATTACTGTTATCGCGAATAAAAAATTTCCGATTATTAAAGAGTTCCAATATGTTAGCGCATACCTTTTTGTTTATACCTATCATATTCATTCTTTTGAATAAAATATTATGATCTACAACATCATATGCTCCTTTGAGGTCAATAAAAAGACATAGTAAGTATTTGTTCTTCGAAAATGTTGACTGTATATCTGAGACAAGTTGTGTTGAAGCATCCAGTGTCCCTTGACCCCTACGAAAACAATATTGACTTTTTAGTGCCAAAGAGTTACTCTATATAAAGAACTTCAGCCGATTCTTAAACAAACGTTCAAAGGTCTTTGTTATACATGACAGTAATGAAATAGGTCGAAACGATGAAGGTGAATCAGGTTTTTTATTGGGTTTGAGTATTAACGTTATAATATTATCCTTCAATTTATCTAAATAGTCTTGCCTATAGGTACGACCTAGGATTTTTCATTTGTTTATTCTACTGCAGTGCAGAACAAACAACGGTAAGTTGAAGTGCTTCAATATGACCTACTAGTATACTTAGGTATTTGGGTATAATTAGTTCAAGTTGCAACTATTTCTCTGGGCCTATAATATTTCCATAGATACTACTTAGTTCTTTTAGGTATTAGTTGCCTAAGTAAACTTAGTTTATTATCTATTTCAGATATCTGATGGCGATGGAAAAAAGAAACTTTTTGGTGCACAGAATCGAAAAAGGAAGCTGGAGAAGTGTCTCTGAAAAAGAATACAAGTTCTATTAAAAAGTTTTTTGTTCCACCCGGTCCATCCTCGGACGAACACCAGGAGACAGAGACCTATGAAAACCAAGATAATTCTACAGCAGAACTCCTCACTTCTACGTCACCGCCTCCGCCGCCGTCGCTGATGTCTAAGGTGTCTTTGTCGTGGGCAGTCGAAGAAGACGAAGAACCTCCGAGTGCCGAAACGCCCCCGGAGAATATTCTCCGAGAAGATATAATGAATGATCTTGCGTTATGACCACAGGTGTTATCCAATAAACAGAAAATATTTTTGATGGAGCGTGGGCCAGTGCAGGTAAAAATGGGTTCATATCCTGTAACGAGGTTTTTCGTTACTAAAAGGTTATTTTGTGTCACCGAGTGTATTTTCTTTTTGTATTTTCTGTAGCTGAGTATATTTATTTTATATTATATATCACCCGTTATGTATTCTGGCCTCCGTACAAAATCTATTTTATAGTTTATGTCGTCGAATATATATTCATTTTATATTACATATCCCTGTTATATATTCTGGTCTCTGTAGGAAGGATGTTCCTCTCCTTTGAGGATATTTCATTTATATTATGTAACACCCGTTACATATTCGTTCCTTTGTACACAAAACATTTTTTTCAGTTTATGCCGCCGACTGAATTTTCATTTGATAGTTTATGTCACCGAGTATATATTTAATTTATACCATGCATCACCCGTCACATTTTCGTTTCTTTGTATTGAAATCATTTAATAGTTTATGCGCCGAGTATATTTTCATTTTAAAGTTTATGTTGACGAGTATATATAATCATTTGTATATTGCCTTATAAGTAGTGTAAGGTATTGTAAATCTTCGTGAACATTTTATTTTATTTTATCCCCTGGTTTCAGGGTAGAACCAATTGTTGTAACAGGATGAATAGTTATCCAAAATTTCGACATTTTTATCTCTTTCTTATCTAGTGGCGCCGGGAGAAATCATTTTTCCTAAGTAAAGTATTCATATCAATTTAAAAACCCAACATTTGAATGTACTGGTCTCCCCACTGCAACGAGGTAGATATTGGTAGATGCGCGCATGGCCGAACTAATCGAGAGGGAGGTAGAACCGTAAGGTTGGACGGCAGGTAGATTTTAAAACCGAACAGAGAGGGTACCGAAGTGCCAGCCGACCGAAGCAGAAGCTAAAATTGTGCATCGTCCGCCGTGAATTACTTAGCTCTGTTTTGCCGATTTTTCTTTTTGAGTTTTTTTTCCGCACTGTCAAAAATTTTTCCTCGATAACTTCGTTGCTGTGAAGGTAAGAGCTTAGTTGATTTTATTTTAAATTCTCGACAATTTAGTCGCTGTAAAGGTAAGAGTTTTAGTAATAACTAATCCGAAAAAATGTGGTCTTTTCAATTATCAATTTAAAATATTTATGTAGTTGATTTTCATTTTAGAATAAGTTGGAATATCTTGTACATTGGAGTGTGGTAAACCATTTATATATCGCATCTGATTTAATACCTTTCCCGATTTTCCTTTTTCGTAGGTTTCCTGATATTAGTTCCATTTTTTCAATACCTTTTTCTTCGATTTTGTAGGGACAATTCTTGATTGGAATATCCGTTTGCGCCAGGCATACATAAACGCTAGGGCTCCCGTATATTTTAAATCTCGAATTCCCAGTTGCAATACTTTTCCCGCGTTTCCTTTTAGTCAGTTTTGTTGATATTCGTCCCGTTCTTTTTAATACCTTTTTCTTCAATTAGTAGGGACAATTTCTGATTGAAATATCCGTTTGCGCCAGGCATACATAAACGCTAGGGCTCCCGGATATTTTTAATCTAGAATTCCCAGTTTCAATTCCTCTCCCGAGTTTCCTTCCAGTGGGTTTGGTTGATATTGGTTCCGTTCTTTAATACTTTTTCCTTCGATTTGGCAAAAAAAATTCCTGATTGAAATATCCGTTTGCGCCAGGCATACATAACGCCAGGGCTCCCGGATATTATAAATCTCGAATTCCCAGTTGCAATATTTTTCCCGAGTTTCCTTTTAGTGAGTTTGGTTGATATTCGTCCCGTTTTTTTCAATACTTTTTCTTCAATTGGAAGGGACAATTCCTAATTGAAATATACGTTTGCGCCAGGCATACATAAACGCTAGGGCTCCCGGATATTTTAAATCTAGAATTCCCAGTTTCAATACCTTTCCCGAATTTTCTTTCAGTGGGTTTTGTTAATATTAGTTCCGTTCTTTAATACCTTTTTCTTCGATTTTGCAAAAAAATTCCTGATTGAAATATCCGTTTGCGCCAGGCATACATAAACGCTAGGGCTCCCGGATGTTTTAAATCTCGAATTCCCAGTTGAAATACTTTTCCCGAGTTTCCTTTTAGTGAGTTTGGTTGATATTCTTCCCGTTTTTTTAATACCTTCTTCTTCAATTGGAAGGGACAATTCCTGATTGAAATATCCGTTCGCGCCAGGCATACATAAACGCTAGGGCTCCCGGATATTTTAAATCTAGAGTTCCTAGTTTCAATACCTTTCCCGAATTTTGTTGCAGTGGGTTTTGTTAATATTAGTTTCGTTCTTTAATACCTTTTCCATCGATTTTGCAAAGAAAATTCCTGATTGAAATATCCGTTTGAGCCAGGCATACATAAACGCTAGGGCTCCCGGATGTTTCAAATCTCGAATTCCCAGTTGCAATACTTTTCTCGAGTTTCCTTGTAGAGAGTTTGGTTGATATTTGACCCGTTCATTTCAATACTTTTTTCTCCAATTGGTAGGGACAATTTCTGATTGAAATATCCGTTTGCGCCAGGCATACATAAACGCTAGGGCTCCCGGATATTTTAAATCTAGAATTCCCAGTTTCAATACCTCTCCCGAGTTCTCTTCCAGTGGGTTTTGTTGATATTGGTTCCGTTCTTTGATACCGTTTTCTTCGATTTTGCAAGAAATATTCCTGATTGAAATATCCGTTTGCGCCAGGCATACATAACGCCAGGGCTCCCGGATATTATAAATCTCGAATTCCCAGTTGCAATATTTTTCCCGAGTTTCCTTTTAGTGAGTTTGGTTGATATTCGTCCCGTTTTTTTCAATACTTTTTCTTCAATTGGAAGGGACAATTCCTAATTGAAATATACGTTTGCGCCAGGCATACATAAACGCTAGGGCTCCCGGATATTTTAAATCTAGAATTCCCAGTTTCAATACTTTTCCCGAATTTTCTGTCAGTGGGTTTCGTTGATATTAGTTCCGTTCTTTAATACCTTTTTCCTCGATTTTGCAAGGAAAATTCCTGATTGAAATATCCGTTTGCGCCAGGCATACATAAACGCTAGGGCTTCCGGATGTTTCAAATCTCGAATTCCCAGTTGCAATACTTTTCCCGAGTTTCCTTTTATTGAGTTTGGTTGATATCCATCCCGTTCTTTTTAATACCATTTTCTTCAATTGGTAGGGACAATTCCTGATTGAAATATTCGTTTGCGCCAGGCATACATAAACGCTAGGGCTCCCGGATATTTTAAATCTAGAATTCCCAGTTTCAATACCTCTCCCGAGTTCTCTTCCAGTGGGTTTTGTTGATATTGGTTCCGTTCTTTGATACCGTTTTCTTCGATTTTGCAAGAAATATTCCTGATTGAAATATCCGTTTGCGCCAGGCATACATAAACGCTAGGGCTCCCGGATGTTTCAAATCTCGAATTCCCAGTTGCAATACTTTTCCCGAGTTTCCTTTTTGTGTGTTTGGTTGATATTCGACCCGTTCTTTTCAATACTTTTTTCTTCAATTGGTAGGGACAATTCCTGATTGAAATATCCGTTTGCGCCAGGCATACATAAACGCTAGGGCTCCCGGATATTTTAAATCTAGAATTCCCAGTTTCAATACTTTTCCCGAATTTTCTTTCAGTGGGTTTCGTTGATATTAGTTCCGTTCTTTAATACCTTTTTCTTCGATTTTGCAAGGAAAATTCCTGATTGAAATATCCGTTTGCGCCAGGCATTCATAAACGCTATTGCTTCCGGATATTTTAAATCTAGAATTCTCAGTTTCAATACCTTTCCCGGACTATCTTTTAAATTTAGAATTCCCGTTCTTTGATAACTTGTCCGATTTTAGGGAGAATCTTGATTGACTCTAGAATCCCCCGTTTTCATTACCTTTCCCGAAATTTCTTTTAGTGGGTTTTCTTGATACTAGTTCCGTCCTTTGATACCTTTCTCGATTTCGTTCAAATTTTAGTGAGTTATTGACAATTTAAGTGTAGAGCCCCGATCTCTAGTATTGTTTTCCCGATCTGATAGTTTTCTTTTTAGTAACGCCTGACCCGTTCGTTGCATAAGAGTTTATCAAATATTTGAATGAGAAGACCACCAAACTTAGAATAGTTTTGTTTGCTTTTTACCGCTTCTTTTCTTTGCATGTACGCTATTTTATGATTATAAACCACTCTCGCTTATGTCCTGCCTGCTTTGTCGCTAATAATACATATATGCTTGTGAGTATTGTTTATTTTGTATATATAACGGCTGGGTAGAAAGTATCATTGTAATAAAACTGAAATAAACCTGTGCTGTGTTTTATTGACCTATTATAGAATAGTATTTTCTTATGGTAGAGTAGTTGTTTGGCTGCACGAATTTTAGCTTCTCCGTAGTGTGGATCAGGATAATAATATTCATTTCAGGACTAACGAGAACATTTGTGGTATATATTTAGCAATAACCTCCCAAATTTCGACGACAATAGACCCCTGGAATTTACCGTACCTCCATCTGAGGCTACCTGGAACTCTCGACGAGTGAAGCTGAGGGGCCACAGAGAAAACCACGTTAAAAATCTGGCGCCCGTAAGGTTTAAAAGGTGTCAGAAGTGACGTTTCCGAGGTGTTAAGAGGTAGAGCAAGAGGCCGCTACCGATAAATCACGCGCAACGCAGCGCGCAGACGTCGCCTCAGGGAGGGAAACGCGTCACATTTTGGCGCACGAGCAGGGACCTTGGATTGTTTGAATACGAACTGTTTTTTTTTTTTCAGGTTTTCCGTATTCTTGATTATTGAATAATATTTTATCCCGTATTGCTGATTCATTGATTGAGCAGGCACCTTGAATTTTTGTATAAGTACGAACTGTTTTATTCTTTTTCAGGTTTTCCGTATTCTTGATTATTTAGTAATATTTTTTCCCGTATTGCTGATTTATTGATTGAGCCGGGACCTTAAATTGTTGTTTAGGTACGAACTGTTTTATTCTTTCTCAGGTTTTCCATATTCTTGATTATTAAATAATATTTTTTCCCGTATTGCTGATTTATTGATTGAGCAAAGACCTTGAATTGTTGTCTGAATACGAACTGTTTTATTCCTCTTCAGGTTTTCCGTATTCTTGATTATTGAATAATATTTTTCCCGTATTGTTGATTTACTGATTTAGAAGGGACACTGGCTGTTTGTTAGAGCCGGAACCGTTGTATTTGGTAGTGGAATTTTATTTTTTCAGTGTGAAGATTTGTGTAGGTACCTTTAGATTGTCGAAGGAGTCCGAATAATAATTTGGTTTTCACAGCGTACCGTTATATACTGTTTTTCGTCTTATTGTTGAGTGTTTATTAAAACAAGGACTTTGTATCTCGTTTCGAATTATCTTGTCGTTGCTGTGAAGGTTGAGGAAGAAGATTCGTTGCTGTGGAGTTTGAGGAAGAAGCTTCGTTGCTGTAAAGGTTGAGGAAGGAGCTTCGTTGCTGTGAAAGTTGAGGAAGAAGCTCCGTTGCTGTGAAGGTTGAGGAAGGAGCTCCGTTGCTGTAAAGGAACTCCCATTGGTTGTAAAGCTGGCTGTTACTGTAAAGAAGTGAAGGAGAGACGAGAAGTTGCGACTACGGGGGATACAGGAAGAAGAGATAAAAATAGATGTCAAGAGGAGGTACCGAGGAATTGGACATTGCTTCACCGTTGGAACGTGAAGCTGCAGAGGAAACACTACCCGTTCCGTCAGCATCGACCCAATTACCCGTCGTAAATTCCGTAGAAGAAGCTACAGATCCTCGCGTAAATGGGTATATTTACTGAAAAACGAGGGTATCACTGCCCAACTACAAAAGAGGAATTTATCGACTGCTGGAACCGTTCCTGATAAACGGAGAAGGCTTGTTAACTTTTTGAGACGAAGAAATATTTCTCCACCGCTCACTAGAAACCAAGGAGATCCTGCGGATTATCCGACCCATATGGCAACCCAACCGATGAATGTACACGATTGGAAGGTGTATTTTGGTAACCGAGGAGATCCTGCCGCTATCATAGAATCGAAGAAATCTGTACTGAAAAGAATGTCCAGAAAGACAACTTGCTTCCGGTATCACCGGAATTATTATCAGATGAACCCGCATCTTGGTACCGCAACAACCGAAGTAGGTTCACAACCTGGGACGAATTCGAGGCTGAATTAAGAATTTTCTTCTATCCAATCAACTATGAAGTTGATTTGGAAGCCGAGATAGGAAGACGCCTTCAAAGACGAAATGAATCCGCTGCAACGTACATGACCGAGCTACAGACCCTGATGAGATGGCATGGGAAGCTAACTTCCGAACAACAGTTAGCATGGCTGTACCGTAATCTTTTACCCGAGTACCGGCTGCAGATCCGAAAAGTATACTTCAAGGATTTTCCTACGTTCTGTCAAGTGGTAAGGGAATATGAGCTCCTGAGGAGGAGCACCAAAACGCACCCAACCCCAGTGGACCGAACCCGTCCGCAGCTAGTGAGTACCCCTAGATATGGAGAATCCCATAACCCGCCGTCTGGTCCAGCTAGAGAAGCCATCCCCGGTACCAGCCGTCCGTTACCGAACGATACTCATCACGGTCCGACGCGTGATAATACTCAACGACCGTCTGGCTCGTCTTCACGCCCACCAACCTGTTTCCGCTGCGGTGAATCCGGACACTACCGAAGCAATTGCCCGAACCCTCAGAAGATATTCTGTTTCCGTTGTCATAAGGAAATAGTATTTTCCCGAAACTGTTCCTGCAGGAGGCAGGAAAACTAATCCGAAGCTGTCCCGAGGAGAGGCCGACACAGCATCCGCATATATTTGCCTCTCATGCCGAAACGCCAGAAGAAATGACCGATTCCCGACCGCACATCGACGTTGAAATTGAAAACCATAAGTTTAGAGCCCTATTGGATACTGGAGCTGCTAAATCATACATCGGTGATCAGATCTCTAGGACATTTTCCCAAAGAAAGCAAACCATAGGCCGTCAACCTGCGAGAGCCCGTTTGGCTAATGGAATTTCAGTCCCTTCCACCGACACATACAAGCTAAAACTGAACATCCATTATGTCATTATGGAAGGGCCATTCGAACATTTTCCTGGTCGTATAACTGATATTGTGTTAGGACACGATGTCCTTCAAAAGTATAATTTCCGGTTGGAGCTAGGAAGCAGGAAAATATACATGGAAGACAAACTAGTGATGCACTCACCATCAACCAGTCCTGTTGAGATGTTGGAAGTAGTGAGCCCGCTCACGAAAGAATCCGATGCTGCTAAACCGACACTAAGTATGGACAATACCGACAAGTGTCTCTCAGAAGACCGTGTTTCTGAAGTCTCTGCGTCCTCCCCGGTGTTGTTAGGGGTTGACAAGGAGCAATTTGTTTCTGAAGTCTCTGCGTCTTCCCTGGTGTTAGGGGTTGACAAAGAGCAGTCTGTTTCTGAAGTCTCTGCGTCTTCCCTGGTGTTAGGGGTTGACAAAGAGCAATCCGTTTCTGAAGTCTCTGCGTCTTCCCTGGTGTTAGGGGTTGACAAATAGCAGTCTTTTTCTGAAGTCTCTGCGTCCTCCCCGGTGTTGTCAGGGGTTGACAAGGAGCAAGCTGTTTCTGAAGTCTCTGCGTCTTCGCTGGTGTTAGGGGTTGACAAAGAGCAATCTGTTTCTGAAGTCTCTGCGTCTTCCCTGGTGTTAGGGGTTGACAAAGATTTCAGTGGATGACTCAACATCATCTAGAGATTGCTCCTGAAAAAACCGAAGCTATTCTTCTTAGCTACAAAAGAAAGACCGATGCGATAAAATTTAAAATGCAGAGCCAAGAAATAAAACCCCAGGGAACAGTCAAATATTTGGGATTCCACCTAGACCGAAGGCTAAATATGACAAACCACATCCGAGAAACCTGTCTGAAGGCTGAGAAAACAATAAAGGCTCTAAATTGTCTTTTACCAAATATAGGAGGACCAACAGCACCGAAGCGGCGAATTCTGGCGATGGTGTGTCAAAGTGTAATCTTATATGGTGCGCCAATTTGGGCCCTTAAGACATATTTAGAAGTCAATAAAATGAGACTTATGAAGACACAGTGCAATGGTTATTGCTGGTCTCATTCCGCTGCACCTTTTGGCGGAAGAGAGGAGGAGAATATTCCACATGGCTGGTGTAGGTTCTGTTATCCAGAAACAGATAGAGAGGGAGATGACTCTGCAGCAATGGCAGGAAGAGTGGCAGAGCGGCCCTGAAACTTGGACCAGGCGCCTTATCCGGAATATTCGACCTTGGCACAATAGGAAATGGGGGACAGTATCCTACCATCTTACTCAGTTCCTCTCAGGCCACGGTACTTTCGGCAATTTTACTTTTAAAATTAAAAAAAAGAGAGACGAAAGTTGCATATGCTGCGGGGCAGCTGTAGATGACCCAAATCACACTGTCTTCGAATGTCCTCAATGGGTAGAGAAGCGCTAAGAACTGTGCTCAGATTTAGGGGAAATAAGTGCAAGCAACGTCATTGACAATATGCTCAAATGTGAAAATGGGTGGAATAAGGTAACAGATTTCATAACCTATGTGATAAGCGCAAAAGAGAAAGTTGAGTTACGAGCCCAGGAAAATGCAGAATATTAGGCAATATTCCTTTCTTTCTTGAGGAGATGTCCTAACGGCGGGTCCAAGAAGGAAAGTGGAAGTTCTTAAAAGAGGAAAGGGTTTTAGTGGGTCGGGGGTCTCCCCATCCCCACACTCCTCCAAGCGCCGAAACACCAATGCCTGGGGGGTCTGCTAGCAGATTTCCTAAACCTCTTTAAAAAAAAAAAAAAAAAGGGGTTGACAAAGAGCAGTCTGTTTCTGAAGTCTCTGCGTCTTCCCTGGTGTTAAGGGTTGACAAAGAGCAAGCTATTTCTGAAGTCTCTGCGTCTTCCCTGGTGTTAGGGGTTGACAAAGTCCAATCCGTTTATGAAGTCTCTGCGTCCTCCCCGGTGTTGTTAGGGGTTGACAAGGAGCAAGATGTTTCTGAAGTCTTTGGGTCTTCCCTGGTGTCAGGGGTTGACAAAGAGCAGTCTGTTTCTGGAGTCTCTGCGTCCTCCCCGGTGTTGTTGGGGTTGACAAGGAGCAAGCTGTTTCCGAAGTCTCTGCGCCCACCCTAAGTAGTTTAGGGGTGGTCAAGGAGCAATCTAATACTGAAGTCCGTTCGTCGTCTCTGATAAGGGTTAGAGAAAATGAAGATGATAATAAACCTGGAAAATTGAGGAGGAGTTAGGAGATAACACCAATTATAGCTACATAGGATGACCGTTAGAAACAATCATTCCGAGTGAAGAAATTAATTTGACGAAAAATCAAAAAGAGAAGTTGAATACATTTTTGAACCAGGAACTTCCGTCTGCTACAGCCCCGTCCGATCAAACAACGATACCGACCGCAAAATCCAAAAATGCAGGAAGTGTGCAGTACCGAGATAGACGCGATGTTAGATGAAGGAGTGATAGAACCTTCTACCAGTCCATGGAGCTCTCCAATTGTGATTGTAAAAAAGATGGAAAGGACCATTTCTGCATCGACTTCCGCAAAGTTAACAAAGTTACGATGAAGGATGCTTACCCGCTTCCTTTTATTAATGCTATACTGGATAAACTGGCGAAAAGCCAAATAAATTTCCAGTTTAGATTTGAAGAGTGGGTACTGCGACGTGGATTGTTCCAATTCAGTCCTTCCATTTGGTTTACATTCCGCACCTACCACTATCCAGAGATTGGTTGACAGACTAATAGGCCCAGATTTAGATCCGTACGCCTTTGCTTATCTGGATGACATTATAGTTCTAGGCGAAACGTTCGAACAACATTTGGAAAATATGTCTGAGGTGTTCCGTCGATTACGAGGAGCACGGTTGAAACTGAACCCGGAGAAATGCCACTTCTGTTTACCGTCCATGAAATATTTAGGCCATGTAGTCACTGGAGATGGAATCCGTACCGATTCAGAAAAAGTCGAGAGCATAATTGAATTTGCAGCGCCGAGGAATATCCGAGAGTTACGAAGATTTTTGGGAGTCGCATCCTGGTATAAGTGATTTGTGTCATCGTTTTCACAAAAGGTGGCCCCGTTAACGAAATTACTCCGCAAATCCCAGCGATGGAAGTGGGCTGAAGAGCAAGAAGCTGCCTTTGCTGAGATTAAAACCTGTCTGTCAGAATTTTTCCGTACCGTAAACCCTACAGACCGACGCCTCCGAGTATGGTTTGGGAATAGCTCTTACACAACAGAAGGATGACCAGGAGCATGTGGTAGCATACGCGAGTCGCACACTGAGTCCTGCCGAGAAGAATTACTCCGTCACTGAAAAAGAATGTCTCGCCATTGTTTGGGGGATTGGAAAGATGCGTCCTTATCTAGAGGGCTACCATTTCACGGTTGTTACCGATAATCAATCCCTTAGATGGCTGCATTCCATAGTGAGTCCGTCCGGACGTTTAGCCCGATGGAGTATTTTTCTGGAGCAATATGATTTCGAGATACAGTACCGTAAAGGTACTCTAAATGGCGTGGCTGACGCTTTGTCCAGAAATCCGCTACCAATGACCGCCGAAACCAATCCACCATCTATACTCTGTCTGACCGAGGTAACCGCCGAATGTTCGTGGTACCGGAACAAGAAGGAAGAAGTCCTGAAGGATCCAGACAAGTTCCCTGACTACTGCATCAAAGAAGACCGTTTGTACCGTCATTTTGGGGATATAAATGACTTAAGAGAACCAGAGATGCGTGATCCATGGAAACTGTGCATAGCGAAATCCGACCGAACACGAGTTCTTAAAGAAAACCATGATACCCCTCATGCTGGATATCTGGGAATCGCCAAGACCATCACTCGTATCGCCAGATCTCACTATTGGCCTGGAATGTTTCGAGACATCACAGATGTTTACAATGCCAGAAGTACAAACCATCCCAACAGAATCCTCCTGGGAAAATGCAACCATCCCCAAATCAACGACCGTGGGATACTGTTAGTTCCGATATCATTTGACCATTGCCGAGGAGTAAGAAGAAGAACTGCTATATTGTAATTTTCCAGGACCGATTTGCTAAGTGGGTACAATGTAAACCATTGAGGAGTGCTACTACCAGTAGCGTCGGTACCGCATTTCACGAAGAGATACTGACCGTATTTGGATGTCCCAGTATCGTTTTAACCGATAACGGAACCCAGTATAATAGTACATTGTTTAAGAATATGTTGAAAGAATTGGGAATCCGACACCGCTTCGTACCCCCGTACACGCCGCAAGCTAACCCGGTAGAGAGAGCGAATCGCACTCATAAGACGATGATTGCGCAATATTGCGAGCAAGATCACCGGGATTGGGGTATAAGACTAGCCGACTTCAAGTTTGCGATGAACAACTCCAAACACGATTCGACTGGGTTTTCGCTTGCCTCTTTGAATTTTGGACAAAACCCCGACATTCCGATATCCCTTAGGAGGGAAACTGAAGACAATTTGGAGAGCACTACGAAGGAAGGTACCGTAACCGAAAATCCTAAGAAGGAAGTTACAATACCGCACCGCACGAGACTGGATCAATTGCAAGAGTGTTTTGACCTCGTCCGTTTAAATCTGTCCAGAGCATTTATCAGTCAAATCCATTATTATAATCTACGCCGTCGAGATTGGAAATGGAAGCTGGGGGAAAAGGTTATGAAAAAAGAGTATACTTTGTCTTCAGCCGTTGATGTTGTCGCTGCGAAATTAGCCCCAAAATACTCTAGGCCCTACGAAGTGATCCGAGTTGTCTCCCCGGTAGTATATGACTTACGAGACGAAACCGGTAAGCGACATAACCGAATCAAGGATTCAAAACCGTTGAATGATCAATTCCGCCTACACGACAGATGTCTGCGCCGATATACCAGAGCCCGAGGATTTGGTCCTAGCTGCAGCGCCCGTAGCAGAGGCTACGGACCATAGACCACAGTAGATCGCATCATAGAAGACAAGTCCGGACTATGGAACGAAGACTGTAATAGAGTTAGGTGAATTGTAGTGGTGATAGGTTATTTAAGAAAAAAATTTAAAGCACGCGAGCGATGCTCGCGTCCTTCCCTTTTTTTACCGAAGTAAGGGGGGGATGTAACGAGGTTTTTCGTTACTAAAAGGTTATTTTGTGTCACCGAGTATATTTTCATTATGTATTTTCTATCGCTGAGTATATTTATTTAATATTATATATCACCCGTTATGTATTCTGGCCTCCGTACAAAAAATATTTTATAGTTTATGTCGTCGAGTATATATTCATTTTATATTATATATCCCTGTTATATATTCTGGTCGCTGTAGGAAGGATGTTCCTGTCCTGTGAGAATATCTCATTTATATTATGTATCACCCGTTACATATTCGTTCCTTTGTATACAAAACATTTTTTCAGTTCATGCCGCCGACTGTATTTTCATTTTATAGTTTTTGTCACCGAGTATATATTTAATTTATACTATGTATCACCCGTCACATATTCGTTTCTTTGTATTTGAATCATTTAATAGTTTATGCGCCGAGTATATTTTCATTTTAAAGTTTATGTTTAAAGTTTCGGGGTAGAGGCAATTGTTGTAACAGGATTAATAGTTATTCAAAATTTCGACATTTTTATTTCTTTCCTATCTAGTTACGCTGGGAGAAAACATTTTTCCTGGGTAATGTATTCATTTCGATTTTAAAACCCAACATTTGAATGTACTGGTCTCCCCACTGCAACGAGGTAGATATTGGTAGATGCGCGCATGGCCGAACTAATCGAGAGGGAGCTGGAACCGTAAGGTTGGACGGCAGGTAGATTTTAAAATCGAACAGAGAGGTTACCGAAGTGCCAGCCGACCGAAGCAGGAGCGAAAATTGTGCATCGTCCGCCGTAAATTGCTTAGCTCTCTTTTGCCGATTTTTCTTATTGAGTTTATTTTCCGAGCTGTAAAAAATTTTTCCTCAATAACTTCGTTGCTGTGAAGGTAAGAGCTTAGTTGATTTTATTTTGAATTCTCGATAATTTAGTCGCTGTAAAGGTAACAGTTTTAGTGATAACTAATCCGAAAATATGTGGTCTTTTCAATTATCAATTTAGAATATTTATGTAGTTAATTTTCATTTTGGAATATTTTGTACATTGGAGTGTGGTAAACCATTTATATATCGCATCTGATTTAATACCTTTCCCCATTTTCCTTTTTCGTAGGTTTCCTGATATTAGTTCCATTTTTTTAATACCTTTTTTTTCGATTTTGTAGGGACAATTCTTGATTCCAATATCCGTTTGCGCCAGGCATACATAAACGCTAGGGCTCCCGGATATTTTAAATCTCGAATTCCCAGTTGCAATAGTTTTCCCGAGTTTCCTTTTAGTGAGTTTTGTTGATATTCATCCCGTTCTTTTTAATACATTTTTCTTCAATTGGTAGGGACAATTCCTGATTGAAATAACGGTTTGCTCCAGGAATACATGAACGGTAGGACTCCCGGATATTTTAAATCTCGAATTCCCAGTTGCAATACTTTTCCCGAGTTTCCTTTTAGTGAGTTTGGTTGATATTTGTCCCGTTCTTGTTGATACTTGTTTCTTCAATTGGAAGGGACAATTCCTGATTGAAATATCCGTTTGCGCCAGGCATACATAAACGCTAGGGCTCCCGGATATTTCAAATCTAGAATTCCCAGTTTCAGTACCTTTCCCGAGTTTCCTTTTAGTCAGTTTGATTGATATTCGTCCCGTTCTTTTTGTTACCTTTTTCTTCAATTGGGAGGGACAATTCCTGATTAAAATATCCGTTCGCGCCAGGCATACATAAACGCTAGGGCTCCCGGATATTTTAAATCTCGAATTCCCAGTTGCAATAATTTTCCCGAGTCTCCTTTTAGTGAGTTTGGTTGACATTCGTCCCGTTCCTGTTGATACTCGTTTCTTCAGTTGGAAGGACAATTCCTGATTGAAATATCCGTTTGCGCCAGGCATACATAAACGCTAGGGCTCCCGGATATTTCAAATCTAGAATTCCCAGTTTCAATACCTTTCCCGAGTTTCCTTTCAGTGGGTGTTGTTGATATTAGTTCCATTCCTCAATACCTTTTTTCTCGATTTTGCAAGGAAAATTCCTGATTGAAATATCCGTTTGCGCCAGGCATACATAAACGCTAGGGTTCCCGGATATTTTAAATCTCGAATTCCCAGTTGCAATACTTTTCCCGAGTTTCTTTTAGTGAGTTTGGTTGATATTCGTCCCGTTCTTTTTGTTACCTTTTTCTTCAATTGGGAGAGACAATTCCTGATTAAAATATCCGTTTGTGCCAGGCATACATAAACGCTAGGGCTCCCGGATATTTTAAATCTAGAACTCCCTGTTTCAATACCTTTCCCGAATTTTCTTTCAGTGGGTTTTGTTATTATTAATTCCGTTCCTAAATACCTTTTTCTCCAATTTTTCAAGGAAAATTCCTGATTGAAATATCCGTTTGCGCCAGGCATACATAAACGATAGGGCTTTCGGATGTTTTAAATCTCGAATTCCCAGTTGCAGTACTTTTCCCGAGTTTCCTTTTTGTGAGTTTGGTTGATATTCGTCTCGTTCTTTTTAATACCTTTTTCTTCAATTGGTAGGGAAAATTCCTGATTGAAATATCCGTTTGCGCCAGGCATACATAAACGCTAGGGCTCCCGGATATTTTAAATCTAGAATTCCCAGTTTCAATACCTTTCCCGAACTATCTTTTGAATTCAGAATTCCTGTTCTTTGATAACTTTTCCGATTTTAGGGAGAATCTTGATTGATTCTAGAATCTCCCGTTTTCATTACCTTTCCCGAATTTTCTGTTAGTGGGTTTTCTTGATACTAGTTCCGTCCTTTGATACCTTTCTCGATTTCGTTCAAATTTTAGTGAGTTATAGACAATTTAAGTCTAGAGCCCCGATCTCTAGTATTGTATTCCCGATCTGATAGTTTTCTTTTTAGTAACGCCTGACCCGATCGTTGCATAAGAGTTCATCAAATATTCGAATGGAAAGACCACCAAACTTAGAATAGTTTTGTTTGCTTTTTACCGCTTCTTATCTTTGCATGTACGTTATTTTATGATTATAAACCACTCTCGCTTATGTCCTGCCTGCTGCGTCGCTGGTATTATATATGTGCTTTTGAGTATTGGGCATTTTGTATATATAACGGCTGGGTAGAAAGTATCATTGTAATAAAACTGAAATAAACCTGTGTTGTGTTTTATTGACCTATTATAGACTAGTACTTCCTTATGGTAGAGTAGTTGTTTGGCTGCACGAATTTCAGCTTCTCCGTAGTGTGGATCAGGATAATAATATTCATTTCAGGACTAGCGAGAACATTTGTTTTATATATTTAGCAATAACCTCCCGAATTTTGACGACAATAGATCCCTGGAATTTACCGTACCTCCATCTGAGGCTACCTGGAACTCTCGACGAGTGAAGTCGAGGGGCCGTGGAGACAACCGCGTTAAAAATCTGGCGCCCAAGGAAGTGTAAGGTTTCAAAGGTGTCAGTAGTGACGTTTCCGAGGCGTTAAGAGGTAGAGCAAGAGGCCGCTACCGATAAATCACGTGCAACGCAGCGCGCAGACGTCGCCTCAGGGAGGGAAACGCGTCACAATCCTCCGAATAGTTCTAAAAGATCTTTTTCAGATGCTTATTATACTAAAAAGATCTTAAATAATGAAACCGTTTTACGAAACTGGCTGGTTTACTGCAAGTCAACTGAATCTGTTTATTGTTTTTACTGTAAATTTTTCCATGCTGATGCGAGTCCGACTCCGTTTAATGGTGAAATAGGTTACAAAGATTGGCAGCATTTGTCTACTGCTTTAGAACGGCATGAAAGGAGCTCAGGGCACCTATCATATCTTAAGAGACAAATTACATTGAAAACTGTGATTTTAAAACAAAAGTCAGTTGATTTCTTGCACCAAAATGAAATTGATCGGGAAAAAAACGTTGGGTTGCAGTACTCGAACGAATAATCAAAATAATTTATTTCTTAGCGGGGCAATGTCTGGCTTTTCGCGGAAGATCTCAAAGAGTTCACGATTCTGATAATTTTTTAAACCTCTAACTTTGATAATGTCCTTGCGGAACACATTGCCCTTATTCAAAAATCTGAGTCACGCGTAACTCATTATCTTGGCCATAATATTCAGAATGAAATAATACAATTATTGGGAGAAAAAATAAAAAAAACTATTGTTTTGGAATTGAAACAATCTAAATATTTTTCCATTATTTTAGATTGCACTCCAGATATAGCACACGCTGAACAAGTATCAGTTGTCGTACGTTACGTTCTTTTAAATGCAAGTAACAGCAAGGCTGAAGTAAAAGAACACTTTCTGGGTTTTTTTCCTATTACAGACACTATTGGCCCGGGCTTAATTCAATTCATGTTAGATTATTTAATCTCAAACGAAATAGACATACAAGATATGCGTGGTCAGGGTTATGATAATGGTGCAAACATGAAAGGGAAAAATATAGGTCTACAAAAACGAATTCTAGTTTTAAACCGGCGCGTATTTTATGTAACTTGTGCTGCAGACAGCCTTAATTTGGTAGTGAATGACACTACTGAAAATTCATTACAAATTGTCAATTTCTTTTCAATTGTGCAGGAAATTTATGTTTTTTTTCCTGCGTCAACAGCACGTTGGCAAATACTTGCTAAAGAAGTGCCAACTTTAAGTCTAAAACCACTCTCAAATACTCGATGGGAGAGCCCCTGCAGTCAAAGCATTTAGGATTTGTGATCTACATTTCTTTGAAGATATGAAATTTATTATAAATATCAATCGAACCAATTAAAAATTTAATGCTGTACCATCATTAACTATTCCAAGTATGTATATATACTAATAACTAAAATATTAAAACTTTAACTTAAATATTATTTTTGTTACTTAAAATACTAATTTTTAGCAAATATGGTGGCCATAACTCCTAGTCACCTAGATTGTCTTGGTTCAAACACAAAATGTCAATTAACAATGACAGATATACCTACTGATTTATTAATTTTTTATCCTCATATTAGATTTAATACAGGTATCGATAAAATATTGTAAATATATCTATTTTGTTCATTTACATACTAAATATTGTTGTGTATGATAAATTTTGTTTACTTTTTAAATTTTATTCGGAATCGTATTAATCATGGCCCCAATGCAACAATGAAACATGCAAAATATTTGTTTCAACATCAGATATAATGTGCGAAGATTTGGATCTTCAAATATTATTATTAGCATTATATTCATATGAAGTAATTTTTTCAAACATCTAATTTCTATTTATAACTGCTTGCTCAAATTAACTTTATTGGCGCCATATATTATTTGAGGCAATAAGTGTAAAATTGTGTAACTCGTTTTTTGTATAATGGTTTTAATTTACCAAATCGTCGAAGTATAACAAACATTATATGTTGGCGCTTTGGACGATTAAAACTGAGAGTTACACTATTTGGCGCTCATGGCATCATTTATCAGTGAACTTATACTAATTTCAAAATTGGCGCCTTTCACCCTAGTTCATCCTCATGTCGCGAGTGTCACTAGTAAAACGTGTTTTGGAGGGAAGGCGAGAGTCGGCTATCTAAGGGAGTATATATAATCTGTGAATTTATCGTTATGAGGAACGAGAACATTATTTATGTAAAACTTATTGGAGAATCGAAAAATTGTGTAAAAATTTCTAGTCTGCCAGTGGCGTAGAATTATTTCCAATTAGTAATTAATCACCCTGTACACTTTTTCTATTTAACTACTAATCTATCTCTAATAAATTCGGATAATATAGTATTGATATTCAAGATTCTTATTCCATGTGCAGGTTGTAATTTCAGTCTCATAATCAAATTACTATACATTTCGAATAGACGTGGTAATTTTCTGCTCAACTGGGCACTATACTTTTTATGATTATATAAGCATTAATTAGTAACCTTGCATTATTGGCTATTAATATACAGAAATCGTATTCCGGTAATTAATACACTTTGGTTTTTTTGCTTGTTCCAAGTTCAATGTTGTAGAAAATTCTCAGAAAAAATATTGAATTCACTTAATATCAGGTACGATGTGAAATTCTCTCTATAATGATACTGAAGATTTGGAAATAATTTTTTTCAAATATTCACCCATATGTAAGTGCATCTGTTTAAGCTCTGCGATCTTAGCGTCTCATATGTGGAGTTTCTATTGCCCAATTATAATGGGTGGTATGAATAATACCAGAGTATAAACTCCGAGTATGTTCTTATGAGCATGAACATAAAGTATGAGTTTGTACTCCATTTCATATGAATAAAAACATTTGAATTTGATGAGTTTCTTCTCCTAATACATAAAGTGGATACTCACTATTTAATTTCCAAACTTGTTCAAATTCAAAAAATTGTTTACAAACAATTCCTGTTCGATAGCAGGTTTTCGGCATATGCCTTCATTTGTTATTAGTGCTTATTTGCGAAGCAATCAATCAACGTATTAGTACAATGAGTAAAAGCAGTGAAGATGAAGAGTGTAATAAAATTTGCGAAGCGCAAATGGGATTTGTGCATATGCTTCGTTATCTTCCCATACTTTTGTCGAAGTTACAAACACCATCTGTCCGACTTTCAAAATCGAAAGCACTCGAAAAGATGAGAAAACAACGGAAGCTCAATTTTGATTTACAAATAGCGACAAGTCAAATTTACAAAAAAATTAACAACATGAAATCCAGACTCAAGAAAAAGACTGATATTGATAGAACTGGAAATAAGAAAATCAATTTGCCAGATGGGGAAAAGATTTTGTTGGAAATTGTGGAAGGCGACACAAATCCAGTTCTCACAAAGATTCCAGGGAATGTAATATTTATAAGTAATAATAGAAATAAGGCAACCAAACTATATTTCATCCACAAAGTTATCTACAACTTTTTAACTTTAAATTGGAAATAATTGAAATCAAATTGGGAATAATCAAATTTAAATTGGGATAAATCTCAATTCGAAGTTGATAATTCCCAATTTGATTCTAATTATTCCTAATTCTAATGCGATAAGTCCCAATTTGAAGTTGAAAAGGAGATTTAAAAAACATGATTTTGTTAAAACCGAGGTTACCTATTAATAATTGCTTGCATATACTTGATATTTTATTTTTTATTACTCCAATTTGAACTTTAATTTCAGGAGCATTATCTGTCGGCACACAACAAACAGACGCAACACAAGGCAGTAGTTATGAAGATAAAATTCGCAGACATTCAACTTCTACTTCTAAAACGTATACGACAAATGATGATGCTGCTAGTGAAGTACATCCACCTAAAAAAAAGAAACATAATGGAAGTAGTTCTCTTGAAAAATATGAAACAAACCTTACTAAACAATTTTCAAATACCGAACTACAAAGACTAGTTTTGCTGAAACAACTGAGAGTTTTGGAAATGAAGGAGGAAAAACTTAGGAGACAGAGCTAAACCCAGATTTCATTGAACAATCTACTTCAAACAATAGTACTATCGTTGACAGTAAAAATAGTAAAACTTACATTAATTCATAATATTTAAATATTTTTTTTAAATAGTTGCAAAACAAAACACGTAAGTTGTGACAAAAAATGTGAAAATCATTAATATGTTTTTGTATTCTGACTTTTTCTTACCTTAAGCACAGCCCTTAAGGTAGAGCAAGAATGATTTCTGCTAATGCAGATCGCCTCCGTTGCCGCTTTGTCTAATATTATCGTCAACTTCATCTTTTACCGGGTACGGAACCGGAGTATCTTGCGTTGGATCGAGATCATCATTTAAATATTTTGCTCCATTATGTAACATGAAACAGCATATAACAAGTTTTGGAACTTTCTCTATAGACACCCGAATTTTATATTGAAGCATCGGAAATCGTTGTTCTAGTTGCCCGAAACATCTTTCAATTATTACACGCTCCTTTGTAAATAAATTGTTATAAGCATGTTCTGTCGGGGTATTAGGATTTCTAAAGAGTACCATCACCTACGGTGCTATGCCATAACCTTAATCTTCTAAAAGTAATACATTTGACCTCTTTAACTCATTCCTCGCAATGTCGTAAATTTGTGAATTGTTCCATTTCCGTGAATCATGGACAGATCCTGGCCATGATGCGTCTACGCTTGTAAACCACTCATCTGTATTGCAAGTGGCTTGAACATTAATGCTGTGATATCCCTTGCGATTAATATATTCATCACCATGAAGAGGTAGTTTTTTTATTTTTATGTGGGTGCAATCAATTACACCTACTGCACATGGAAAATTGTACTGTGTTTGCCATCTTTCTTCAGCTTTTATTATATCCGCCGCAGTGCGAGGGAATTTTATCCACTGTTCGCATTTTTCTAGCATCTGGTCAGCAACTTGCATCACAACTTCACAGACAGTAATTTGGTGAACACCAATGTCTTCTCCTACTCCTGTCTGAAACCCCGGATCACCCACATACCTCAAAAATATTTTCATTTTATCAGTGTTACATATAGCACGACCTCTTGTTTCTTCTGATTCTACACCCAATAAGTGAGTAGATAGCCACTCGACATTTTCTTTACTAAATCGATATAATGATTTAAAATCACGATCACACGTACTTTTTCTAGGTTTATGATATTTTTTTAAACGCAAATTAAGCATGAACTCGGCCATAGTTCTGCCGCGATCAACCTAAAGTCTGGTTACTATTAGACTCCAAAATTATGGAGTAGATTCTCATCCTAAAGAGCATAAACACAATTTTATTCATAGGAAAAATGATAATATTCTCACAACAAATTGTACATAAGAGTACCTACTCAAGTGGAGTATCTGCTTCTAGTTTTTATTCATACCACGTAGAGTATTTACTCCAAATTTTTAAGTATAAACTAAATGCTCATTTTTATTCATATGACCCAATATCTATTAGGTGAATTGGTTTATTAATTGGTCACTAATAGGAATAATTCTATCAAGCATCAAACTCACTTGTTCAATAAAGAATGTCAGCACCTCATTTCTCATAAATACAAAAGTAATAGCTGCATTCGATACGTAATGATCTACTGATAATTGGTCAGCAAAAATATATTATTGATCTGTTCAATATTGTTTTTTAAAAATAATTCAGTCGCGTAGACAGTTAAGTGCATAAGCTAGAATCGCTATACAAAATCAGGGTAGTTCAGAATTGCTAGTTGAATTATTATAAATTGAAATCATACATCTATGGATATGATGAATCCATGAGACAATTATTATCTACGGAATTCGCTAATATACAAAACGTCACTCTAGAGGTAGAATTTTACGTGACACTCGAAGCTCATATTTTGACGCTCAAACCGGTGATCACACGACTAAATGTGCAGTTTTAGCGTCGTTTTAGAAGTTCGCTTCAAACCAACTTTCAGGTTGAATCAGTATTGCCAGGTGAAAAATATTTATATCCTCAACAATCTTACTAAAACCGTGCCAACTGTAGTGTAAAAATCCGAACATGGTAAATTAAATGTAACAAAACTTGTACAAATAAAGTTCTTTATAAAAGTTCTTATAAAATACATAAACTTATATAAAATCAAAAAAAATAATCTTTCTAATGCACATAACTTCAAAAGAAAAACAGTCTTCTATATCTCATCACAAATTACGACCAGAAAGTGGGTAACTTGATGTGTCTCAAATTTTATAAAGAATCAATATCTTCCGTAGTCGAAGTACTAGCTTGATCCTCATTTCACGATTAACTAAATTCAATAAAAAAAGAAAAACTAAATGCCATTTATAAGAAGCGACAAGCAAATGCTCTTCCTTTTCCCCTTGAAAATCTCTTCACGACTATCTGTATGAGACACTGAGTAGGAATTGTTTCTTGCTTTCAATTTTTCTTTATTACTACCGCGGTACGCAGGATCGTTACTCAGTTTGATTACTTCTTCGGGGTTACCAATTATTAAGTGGTCATGTATGCTCACCACTGAATTATAATAAAAATTAGTAATTTTATTTCTTCAAGTTCATTTTAAATGAAAATTGTTTAAATAATGACATGGTCAAAATCTGATGTTGCTATTGTATTGGTTTGTGTCTTGTTCTGCTTCCCTGTAGCAACGGAAGAACTATGTATCACTTGTCTAATCCCTGCTCAGTTGGCTCTTCTCCCACTCATAGAAAGTACTGCGAAGATTCACAAAGAGAAACATGGCTTATTCAATAACAGTAATTGTTATTGGAAAAGAAGAGATCAGATGATTGTCACTCCAAAAACATTGCATATAACCATGTTACGCGCTTCATTTATTATGGTCTACTCTCTAGCTCCAGAAGCGCAACCTCATGCCCCAGCTCAGTTCGGTCGGGGGTGGGAATGCGAAAATTCCTATTTTATTTTGTTGTTAAAAATGGGCGCCACCAGTTAAATTTTATTGAGCCAGCCCTAACTAGTAGACCGCCACGATGGTCAGGATGGAGCAGACGATATATAAGAAGGTAGGTATTACCAGAGGGGAGAGCAAGAAACACCCTTGTAATGAAAATTCTATAATACTATTTACACAAAAAGAGACTCTATACGAACAACTTCTTCACCAAAACGGAAGAAAATATACAGAATTGAAATGCGCCACTGTGACGTCGCGCCACTGTGACGTCACGGAGCCGCTTACAAAAGGAAAAATTAATGCCTAAACCTATTGTTAACTATTTTACTACGGTACTATCCAAAGGGGTATGTTTGCCTCTAATATAAGTTTTCGAAAAGAAATAATAGTTCCACTAACGTAGGCGGAGCGACTATACTTATTCTCTTGGCTTAACAGAGATGGTGTCCCCTGACTAAGACCCTACAATGTTTTTAAATAATTAAAATGACGTTTACATTAACTCCGTTAGAGGGTTCTTATTCTATTCTTTCTAAACTCTTTTTTTCCACTCTACAAATCCATTCTACCCAAATTTAATTTTGACAAATCACTATGTACAATCCGCCGTAACAGTAATCTGACCTCTTGATGTTATGCTAAACTACTCAAACTGATGTTAAGTAAGTACAACTCAATCGAAACTACATTGATCTATCAATGCACTCTCAAAGTAAGTTAGCAGAGAATGTAGGTAGTGAACAAGTGATTTGAGGGAAATCTTTCGGTTTTTCAAATATACATGACCGATGTGATTGATAATGTCAACATAGAGGTACCTATGAATTCGAAACATTATAAAATTTATTAACAAAAACTATAATTATAGTGTTGCGGGGTGAGTTGCAAAATCGACCCGTAACAACCATAAAATAAAAACATTGACATGAAGTGTCAAACATGAAATATTAAGTATTTTGTGCAATCGCTGACTTCAGTGCGAGTACCACACAGGCTGCTTATTATGAATATGCTCGTATTCGTGATGCGAAAATAACAGATTTGGTGGAAATAAAAGCATTGATTGAGCTATCATACATGGCAGGACTAATGAAAAGCAATCATTTGAATGCTGATGACCTCTGGACAGTGAATGGCACGGGCATTTAAATATTTAGACTTACAAGATTCCGCTTTGGACTTCGACATATGCGATTTGGCGACCTTGAAATACGAGAAGTTAGAAAGTCTCTGGATATATTGGCAACGATTCGAGATGTTTCTGACCTCTTTGTGGCATAATGTAAAAGTGCATTTACACATTTTCAGTACGTTACAGTTGACAAAAAAAAGCATTTAGTTGTAGATGTATTTTTTTTATTACGTACCGAATAAAGCCAACAAATATGGCATTAATATTTTTGCTCTATGTGATCCAAAAGTAGTTTATACTTGCAACATGGAGGTGTTTGCTGGGAAACAGCCAGTTGGTCTTTCTCACTTAGATGATTCTGCAGTTGCCATTGTTGAAAGGATGTGTGAACCTATCAGAGGGACAGGACGGAACGTTACTACTGATAGTTATTGGTTCAAGCTCATAGAAAACCTTAAAAGGAATTTCAGGTTGACTCTTATAGGGACAATAAGAAAAAATAATAGAGGGCTCCCATTTGAATTTTATCGTCTAGTAATTCTCCTGAAAAGTCGTCAATGTTTGTGTTTCACAAAAATTGCATACTTCAATCACTTCAATCATATTTTCCGGAAAATGGCAAAAATTTTCCACTAATGTCAAGTTTACATCATCACGACACCAATGATAGTGGAATTAATAAACCAAAGATAATAGTGGATAAACTTTGCGCTGCATATTACTGTGCACGTGTCACTCGAAGGTGGCCAATGGTCATATTCTCTTCTTTGCTAAAACTTGCCGTGGTAAATTCTCTAGTAATTTATAAAGCGAATTATATCGATTAAAAAGTTTCACGAGGAGAATTTTTTGCGAAAATAACTTTTGAACCAATATTTGATTACCTTAGAATTCGTTTATATGTAGCAAATCACTAATCATTAGGGAAATCCTTGGAATAGAAGAAGAGGGATCCAGGGCACCTCCAAATAACCAAAGAGGTCGCTGTGCCATGTGTGATAGAAAAAAATTAAACAACGTGAAATTATAGCCGAAAATGTCATATTTACCTATGTTTGAAGTACGCGTTTTCAATTTGTCCATAGTGCTTTGAAACAGGAAATTGAGCATATAAAAATTATTTTAACTTCTTTTTGTACTATCTGTAACGATATATTAAATTCACTTCGATTGTACTTTCTTATTTTTAGAATTGAACTTTCTTTTAATTTTTTGAAAATTGTATTTAAAAATTTAATAAATATTTCCATTCAGAATTGATATTTTATATTCAATCGAAACCAAATCAAAGTAATTTTCACTAAAAAAATTGTTTATCTTGAGAGTGGTCTGTGATTTCGCAGCTAGTACTCGTGTCTTAAAAATTGTCGTGACTACTGAAAGATTAACGAGAAGACAATTAATTTAAGAAAAAAATGCAACTGATCTATTGTTTATTCCAGCTATCTAATTCATCAGTAGATCATAATCTATTGAATACAGCCATTACTTTTTGCAGTTGGGAGCAATAAGATGTTAAACGTGGTAAACATTTATATTGACTTTGAAAAAGTTTCAAGCTGAAAATGTTTCTATCACTGACCATAACCAATTGACCTTTTGTGACCGTTTTCCGACCGAGAAAATGATATAATTAGTCAATGGAAATTCCTCATATAATAATAATTTCGAACTAAAATTAAATAAAATAGTACGGCGAGAATCGTAACAACCCGATTGGTATGTTACATGTGCCAAGACCTCTCTGTACCTCATGATCGCACAGTTAGTTGATATATATATATATATATATATATATATATATATATATATATATGAGAAAGATAGTCTTTGCTGACTAGTTAGGAATAAAACTAGTGAATATTGGGGATTGCAGCAAAAAATTGGAAAAGAAATACTCTTAGCGGAAAATGTCCAAGCTTTCGAGGATGTTTGTCCTCATCATCAGGGAAACTAGAATGAAAAAAACAACAGTTAAATACTGTGGTCAAAGAGGATAATTAAAAATGAAATTCACAACCACGTGTGTACTTACCTCCGAAGTGAGGTTAGATTCCAAAAAGATGTAAAATCGTAAACTACAAGTCGTAAATTGTGGAATATTCAAGTAGGAATTGAACCAACGGCCTAATCAATCGTGTCATAGCAACAATTGTAATTGTCGCAGCATTTTATAAAATAAAACCATTGATTTCATCTTCATGTGTCACCATACTAAACGCCGGCGAGGAAATGATATATTTTGCCTCCAAAAGGGATGTGACAAGAGACAAACAGTGTTACCAACGTCAATCATGAGCTGTGGGACAATGCCACTATTTTCGTAATGGCAGCTGTAGGGCTAACAATTGGTGTAATGAGAAGATGTAATATTGTTGAAAAGAGGAAGAGAGAAAGAAAATGTGAGACAGAGCTAGGAGAACGCTCTCATTTTTATTATGTTTAGAGTGCGTAGAGAACATCACTTCGTTTTGACTAACACAAAGGAAGGAAAGAGAAGACAACAGAACAGAAATATTAATATGTAATAATAAATATAGTAATCAAGTAATTTAATAGTTCTCCAATCTGAATGTATCTACCAACACCAATACACTCAAAATTAGGTTTAATTAATTATTTGTCCACCTGAATGTATCTACCAACACCAATACACTCAAAGTAAGTTTATTATTATTATTATTGAATTAAAGTAATAAGGGTGGTGTTGTCAGGAGCAACATAGTTATTTCCCACCACTTGATGTGCAAAATTAGTATCTAAGGACAACAAAAATGAGTAGATCTCACTTAAGTGATCAATATCAGTTTTCCTGTTAATTACATTATTGTTTTGTGAAATGAAAGCCATTTCCAAGAATGATCTTTTCGTTTTGTTAGACTCAGTCGCTAACACCTTCACAGCCTCATAATTCATCTGATGATCAAGAGAATTTACATGAAAAGCTAACGCGCACCTCTCTGGGTGTAATCTAGCATCACTCTTATGTGAAACTATACGGTTAGATAGAGATCTTAAAGTCTGTCCGATATATTGTTTATCACAATCTCTGCAAGGAATACTGTACATCACGTTAGTAAGTGAAGTCAAGGGGTCTTTATCTTTAACTCTAGAGTAAATCGATCTGATTGAAAGAACAGTTTTATTAGCAATTTTAAAATCACCACATGAACGCTACTTTGCCATATATGAAGGACATAACTCCGAGACTTGCCAGATTGCTCCGTTCATGTGGTGATTTTCAAATTGCTAATAAAACTGTTCTTTCAATCAGATCGATTTACTCTAGAGTTAAAGATAAAGACCCCTTGACTTCACTTACTAACGTGGTGTACAGTATTCCTTGAGGAGATTGTGATAAACAATATATCGGACAGACTTTAAGATCTCTATCTAACCGTATAGTTTCACATAAGAGTGATGCTAGATTACACCCAGAGAGGTGCGCGTTAGCTTTTCATGTAAATTCTCTTGATCATCAGATGAATTATGAGGCTGTGAAGGTGTTAGCGACTGAGTCTAACAAAACGAAAAGATCATTCTTGGAAATGGCTTTCATTTCACAAAACAATAATGTATTTATAAAAGTGGGAGAAGGGATGAAATGACAAACTACAGACCAATATCATTAATAACTTGTTTATCAAAAATACTAGAAAAAGTAGTTAATGCACGGCTTAATACATTTCTAGATAAATATCAGCTAATGTCAGGGTCTCAATATGGTTTCCAAAAGCGCAAGTCCACTAACGATGCTCTTTTGGAAGTAACAAATATTTTATATAAAAATATTGATGAGGGTTTACCTACAATTGCGGTCTTCCTGGACTTAGTAAAGGCCTTCGACACCGTGGACCACTGCCTTCTTTTGGAAACACTAGAGGACATTGGAGTTAGAGGTACAGCACATGCTTTTTTCAAAAGTTATCTGACAAACAGATCTCAGAAAGTAAGAGTGGGCAATGAATGCAGTAAAGAACAGACAGTTCAGTGTGGTGTTCCACAAGGTACGGTTCTGGGCCCAGTTTTGTTTAATATATATTTGAATAACTTATTTATGATTGAAAGCAACAGTAAAATTATAAGTTTTGCAGACGATACAGTTCTGGTATACAGTGATCAAAATTGGTACGATTTAAAGTTGAAAATTGAAAATGATCTATATTGTATAAAACAGTGGTTTGACTATAGGCTTCTTTCAATCAATTATAAAAAAACTGTTTACCTGCCTTTTGCATCCTTAGAACCGGATCTTCCGAACTACGCCATCAATGTACAAAAAAATATCAATATTCAACCTGCAAAACAAATAAAATATTTAGGAATTATGATAGACCCACATCTTAGATGGGATAACCATATTAATTATCTAGTTCAAAAATTGAGGTGTGTATTATATAAATTCAAACATATCTCATATCACCTACAATATAAACAAAAACTAATAGTTTATAAAAGTTTGATTGAATCTCACCTAATTTACGGTCTGGTCAGCTGGGGTGGAGTGGCGAAGACTTACTATAATATTCTCGAGGTTTCGCAAAAAAGATTCCTCAAAATCCTTCTTGGAAAAACAAGAAGATATAGCAGTGAACTTCTATATACTGAAACGAAAATATTAGACGTTAGACAATTATACTTAAAAAAAGCGGTATTAAGACAACATAAACTTAAATCAAATCTACAAATTCAAACTCACAATTATATGACAAGAAATAAACATACTTACCTGAATACAACAATGAAAAAAACAGCTGGACAAAGAAGCTTTATGTTTCTAGGACCTAAGCTATATAATGCTATACCCCAACAAATTAAATCTGAATCTTCTGTAAAGGTGCTAACTTTGAAACTTCATGAGTATATCACCAATACAAGTAGGCGCTCTATTCACAACCTTATCGAAATTAATTACTGATAATGTTTCTATCAATTTCTATTTCTACTTTATTAATCCTCAATTATAGTATACATTTTTTATTAATTACCTATACTTATTATTATTTGTTACCTAGTATAAGTTTTATATTATTATTATTTTATCCTTGCAAACAAGCCTCATGGGCTTCGCAAGTGTATATATTTATTTCGCATAATGTCGTTTGTTTTGTTTGTTTGTATTTCTGAGTTATGTGTAAATAAATATTATTATTATTATTATTATTATTATTAATTAACAGGAAAACTGATATTGATCACTTAAGTGAGATCTACTCATTTTTGTTGTCCTTAGATACTAATTTTGCACATCAAGTGGTGGGAAATAACTATGTTGCTCCTGACAACACCACCCTTATTACTTTAATTCAATAATAATAATAATAAACTTACTTTGAGTGTATTGGTGTTGGTAGATACATTCAGGTGGACAAATAATTAATTAAACCCAATTTTGAGTGTATTGGTGTTGGTAGATACATTCAGATTGGAGAACTATTAAATTACTTGATTACTATATTTATTATTACATATTAATATTTCTGTTCTGTTGTCTTCTCTTTCCTTCCTTTGTGTTAGTCAAAACGAAGTGATGTTTTCTACGCACTCTAAACATAATAAAAATGAGAGCGTTCTCCTAGCTCTGTCTCACATTTTCTTTCTCTCTTCCTCTTTTCAACAATATTACATCTTCTCATTACACCAATTGTTAGCCCTACAGCTGCCATTACGAAAATAGTGGCATTGTCCCACAGCTCATGATTGACGTTGGTAACACTGTTTGTCTCTTGTCACATCCCTTTTGGAGGCAAAATATATCATTTCCTCGCCGGCGTTTAGTATGGTGACACATGAAGATGAAATCAATGGTTTTATTTTATAAAATGCTGCGACAATTACAATTGTTGCTATGACACGATTGATTAGGCCGTTGGTTCAATTCCTACTTGAATATTCCACAATTTACGACTTGTAGTTTACGATTTTACATCTTTATGGAATCTAACCTCACTTCGGAGGTAAGTACACACGTGATTGTGAATTTCATTTTTAATTATTCTCTTTGACCACAGTGTTTAACTGTTGTTTTTTTCATTCTAGTTTCCCTGATGATGAGGACAAACATCCTCGAAAGCTTGGACTTTTTCCGCTACGAGTATTTCTTTTCCAATTTTTTGCTGCAATCCCCAATATTCACTAGTTTTATATATATATATATATATATATATATATATATATATATATATATATATATATATATATATACATATATATACATATATATATATATATATATATATAAAAGAAGATGTAGGAATATCGCGTGATATGTTAACAACAACAACAAATAGATTCATGGGTAATTCACGCAAAATAAAGGGCTACTGAAATAGAGTGGTAACCGTGGACATGCATGTTTCTGGCTCATTTTGCCTCTTCAGCACGGCATAACCAAATAAGGATGTGAAATTTGGGAGCAAAGATGTTAATCAAATCATGGGAAAACACAAAATAACGGATTTCAGCAGGGAAATCAAACGCTCATTTGTGTCTTCAATTGGAAGATCCCGAGTTTTCAGGACATCAACCAACATCGACACGGAGGCACATATAGCCCCCCCGCCATGAACCTTTCGACCCATAGTAAATAACAAAGAAGATGTAGGAATATCGCGTGATATGTTAACAACAACAACAAATAGATTCATGGGTAATTCACGTAAAATAAAGGGCTACTGAAATAGAGTGGTAACCGTGGACATGCATGTTTCTGGCTCATTTTGCCTCTTCAGCACGGCATAACCAAATAAGGATGTGAAATTTGGGAGCAAAGATGTTAATCAAAACATGGGAAAACACAAAATAACGGATTTCAGCAGGGAAACCAAACGCTCATTTGTGTCTTCAATTGGAAGATCCCGAGTTTTCAGGACATCAACCAACATCGACACGGAGACGCATATAGCCCCCCCGCCATGAACCTTTCGACCCATAGTAAATAACAAAGAAGATGTAGGAATATCGCGTGATATGTTAACAACAACAACAAATAGATTCATGGGTAATTCACGCAAAATAAAGGGCTACTGAAATAGAGTGGTAACCGTGGACATGCATGTTTCTGGTTCATTTTGCCTTTTCAGCACGGCATAACCAAATAAGGATGTGAAATTTGGGAGCAAAGATGTTAATCAAAACATGGGAAAACACAAAATAACGGATTTCAGCAGGGAAACCAAACGCTCATTTGTGTCGATGTTGGTTGATGTCCTGAAAACTCGGGATCTTCCAATTGAAGACACAAATGAGCGTTTGGTTTCCCTGCTGAAATCCGTTATTTTGTGTTTTCCCATGTTTTGATTAACATATTTATCACTCATTGCTTGGACATTGAACTTAATACAAATTGGTTTCTCTATAGATTAGTTGTTATTTTTCTATGATAATTAATATTCTTCCTTTTTATACTTTATCGTTAGTACGGACAAATTATTATTTTAATGTTGGTAAATTTTATAGCAAAATGCAAGAGATTAGAGCTAATATCATTCTCTCAAAATACCATCATAGATGAGGTCCAAAGTACTAATATCGCTTCTATTATTTATGCTATCAGGATCTTTTTTAATGTTAATCATTTCTAAGAACGTTCTTACTTTTTAATTTTTTTCCCTGGCCAATATCTTCACATCAGTAGTTGACATTCCCTTTGTAAATCCGTACTGATATTCTCCACCTCTGTAACCTGCGTCATGCAGTCTTCTTTTTATAATTGTTGTTGTTATCTTATATGCTGCATTTAGTAGCGTAATTCCTCTGAAGTTTTCACAAACTTGTTGGTCCCCCTCTTTGTGTATTGTTACTATCTGTCCCACTTACCATTCTTCTGGTATCTCTTATTCTTCCCATATTTTATATATCAATTGGTACAATTTTTCTAACAGTTCAGTCCCTCCGTATTTGATAAGTTCCATGTTTATTCCGTCGCTTCCTGGATCTTTTCCGTTCTTACTCCTGTTAATTATCTCTCTAATTTCTTCCTTCGTTGGGCTCTCGATTCCACATTGTTTGTTCTTTGCTTCTATATCAAACTCCTCTCTTACTTCTGTTTCTGTTAGTAATTCCTTAAAGTATTCCATCCATGTCACTTTATATTACGTATCTGCATTTACTATTCTTCCTTCTTTGTTTTTTATTCCTGTTGCTTTGTTTTTATATGTTCGGGTCTGTGCATTTATATTTTGATAAAAAGCTTTTGTGTTCCTTGCATAACTTGCCCTTTCTATTTCACTAATTCTGTTTTCATTTTTTTTTCTTAGCTTGTTTTATTATTTTCTTTGTTTCTTTCCTTAGTTTTTCATAAGTTTCTCTTTCTTCATTTCCGTTCGTCCTTATCCATTTTACCCATGCTTCTTTTTTTATTTCAATCATTTCGTTGCATCTTTCATCAAGCCATTCTTTCTGTTCTCTATTTACCACCGTTCCTATTTTTTGTTTACAGCTGTATTTATACAATTTTCTATTTTTTCCCATCCTGCTTGAATTCCACCAATTTCTTCTGCCTCATTAATAAATTGTTCTTCCATACTATCTTTGTACTCGTTTTGTGTTTCTGTCTGTTACAGTTTTCTTATGTCCCATTTTTTGTTGCATATTTTATTTTTCATCTTTATCTTTTGTAGCATAGTGCCTGCAACCATGTAATGATCCGTATCAGCAACGCCCCTCTATATGTTCTGACATTTTTCATTGACGACCGTTTTCTTTTTTTTATCAATATGTGATCAATTTGTGTATATGTTTTGCAATCAGGTGATCTCCACGTAACTTTATGCCATTTGGTGTGTTGGAACATCGTACTGCAGATAATCATGTTCATTTTCACTGCCAGATTACAAATTCTGTGTCCATTGTTGTTTGTTTTTTCATGTAATGTGTGTATACCGCTTATCTGTCTGTAATATTCTTCTTTTCCAATTTGCGCGTTCAGGTCACCCAATAATATTATCGTGTCTTGTTTTGGTATTTTTAATATTTCTTCTTCTACCCTTTCATAGAAAACCTCCTTTTCGTCCTTTTCTGCCAACTCTGTGGGTGCATAAACATTTATTATTGACAGATTGAAGGGTCTCGCCTAAACTCCATTACATTTCCTTTTAGTTTTTATCTCACTATAAATGCTACTCCATATTGTCCTTGCTGTTCTCTTCCCGAGTAAAATAATTGATATTTCTTTTTTTCAATACTTCCTTTCCCCCTCCATCTTCTTTCCTGTAGCGCTGCCACATCAATATCATATTTTGCCAATTCCCATGCAATTTCCTTCATCTTTCCTGGTTCTAGCATTGTCCTCACGTTCCAAGTACTAATTTTAATTTCTTTAGTCCTGCGTACTTTTTTTTCTTTTCCCTTTTTGATCTATATTTACTTTTTTTATCGCCTGTTTTATTATTAGTGTTTTCCCTACCTTTGTCTTGTATCCTTTTTTCAAACATATATTTACAATTATTATTATATATCTCCCTACCTTTTTCATTTGTACTTATATTATCTTCTTTTTTATCACTTCCTTTATCTATCCTAATCCTATTATCTACATATACTGAAACAAATTTTGAGAAAGTCCAACGAATATAACATAGACATTGAGATAGTATTCATCGACTTCCAAAGAGCATTTGACTGAATAAAAAAGAATCAATTATTGAAAGCGCTGAATGAGATGGGTGTGAAAAATAAACTGATAAGATTAATAAAAATGACACTAGACCAAAGCGTAGCAGAAGTAATAACACAAAGAGGGAAAACACAGAAGTTTACATATAATAAAGGAGTCAAACAAGGAGACTCTCTATCGGCAACACTATTCAATTTGGCACTAGAATATACGATGAAAAAATATGTAAAGGAAATTTAAGGACCAGAGGAGGACAAATAATAGCATATGCCGACGACGTAGCTCTAGTGACTAAAAACAGAATGGTAATGGAAGAAATGTAGGAGGAGATAATAAGGGAGGGAAAGAAAATTGGACTGGTGATAAATACACATAAAACCAAATTATTAAGACTCAAAAAGAATTGTGAGTACAAAAATGTGGAAATTGGAAGATATTAATTTGAAGAGGTGGATAGAGTTAAATATCTGGGAATAACAATAAGTAGTGATAGAGACAGAGAAACTGAGATAAGGGAAAGAATCGTAGCCACAAACAAAGCATTTCAGGCTAACAAAAAATAAAACAATTAGCAAGCGCACGAAAATAAGGATATATAATTTTCAAAAATGAAACCAAAAATTCTCATAAACGAGCAAACGCACACAGTTTATCAAATTTCATGCAATGACTGCAATTGTACCTATGTTGGTCAAAGTAAACAATACCTTCAAAAAAGAATTCAAGCACACAAATATGCAAAAACCGATGTCACAGCATTATCAAATAATTGTAAAAATACTGGACATAGTTTTAACTTTACCGATGTGGAAATTTTGGCCAGGGAAAAAAATGAAAAAGTTAGAACGTTTTAAGAAATGATAAACATTGAAGAAGATCCTAATAGCATAAATAATAGAAGCGATATTAGTAATTTGAACATCATCTATGATGGTATTTTGAGAGAATGATATTAGCTCTGATCTCTTGCATTTTGCTATAAAATTTAACAACAGTAAAATAATAATTTGTCCGTACTAACGATAAAGTATAAAGAGGAAAAATATTAATTATTATAAAAAAATAACAACTAATCTATAGAGAAACAAATTTGTATTAAGTTCAATGTCCAAGCAATGAGTGATAAATATGTACCTGTTCAGAAAATGTTTTATGTCTTTCATGTGATTTCTGAAATAATGAAAGAAAGGTGATAATTTATATTGTTTTCGTGTAATTTGATTTTATAAATATTGACATAATTTTAACTGTACATGTAATAATTTTAGATTATTTTATTAACCAGAAGATGACTTCATAAGGCGAAACGTACGTCGTTAGTAAATGTTTTTAAATATATTTGACCTTTAATCCAAGAAAGTAACCAATATATATATATATATATATATATATATATATATATATATTAAAAGATGTACGAATAGTGCGTGACATATGAACAATAACAAAGAACAGATTAGTGGGTAATGCATGCAAATAGAAGAAGGGGCTACGGAAAAGAGTGGTAACCGCAGACATGCATGTCTCTGGCTCATTAGCCTTCATCGGTACGGCATAACCAAGAAAATGTGTACAACTTAGGAGCAAGGATGTTAATTGACACATGAGAAAACACAAACAACGGATTTCAACAAGATAACCAAACGCACATTTGTGCCTTCAAATGGAAGATCCCGAGTTTTCAGGACAACAACCAACAGAGACACGGAGGCGTCTATAGCTCTCCCGTCTGAACCTTTCTGAACCTTCCGACCCTGGAAATATATATATATATATATATATATATATATATATATATATATATATATATATATATATTAAAAGATGTACGAATAGTGCGTGACATATGAACAATAACAAAGAACAGATTAGTGGGTATTGCACGCAAATAGAAGAAGGGGCTACTGAAAAGAGTGGTAACCGCAGACATGCATGTTTCTGGCTCATTAGCCTTCATCGGTAAGGCATAACCAAGAAAAGGTGTACAACTTGTGAGCAAGGATGTTAATTGAAACATGAGAAAACACAAACAACGGATTTAAACAAGATAACCAAACGCACATTTGTGCCTTCAAATGGAAGATCCCGAGTTTTCAGGACAACAACCAACAGAGACACGGAGGCATCTATAGCTCTACCGTCTGAACCTTCCGACCCTGGGAATATATATATATATATATATATATATATATATATATATATATATATATTAAAATATGTACGAATAGTGCGTCACATATGAACAATAACAAAGAACAGATTAGTGGGTATTGCACGCAAATAGAAGAAGGGGCTACTGAAAAGAGTGGTAACCGCAGACATGCATATTTCTGGCTCATTCGCGTTCATCGGTACGGCATAACCAAGAAAAGGTGTACAACTTGTGAGCAAGGATGTTAATTGAAACATGAGAAAACACAAACAACGGATTTCAACAAGATAACCAAACGCACATTTGTGCCTTCAAATGGAAGATCCCGAGTTTTCAGGACAACAACCAACAGAGACACGGAGGCGTCTATAGCTCTCCCGTCTGAACCTTCCGACCCTGGAAATATATATATATATATATATATATATATATATATATATATATATATATATATATATATATATATTAAAAGGTGTACGAATAGTGCGTGACATATGAACAATAACAAAGAACATATTAGTGGGTATTGCACGCAAATAGAAGAAGGGACTACTCTTTTCAGTAGCCCCTATATATATATATATATATTTCCAGGGTCGGAAGGTTCAGACGGGAGAGCTATAGACGCCTCCGTGTCTCTGTTGGTTGTTGTTCTGAAAACTCGGGATCTTTCATTTGAAGGCACAAATGTGCGTTTGGTTATCTTGTTGAAATCCGTTGTTTGTGTTCTCCCATGTTTCAATTAACATCCTTGCTCCCAAGTTGTACACCTTTTCTTGGTTATGCCGTACCGATGAAGGCTAATGAGCCAGAAACATGCATGTCTGCGGTTACCACTCTTTTCAATAGCCCCTTCTTCTATTTGCGTGCAATACCCACTAATCTGTTCTTTGTTATTATATATATATATATATATATATATATATATATATATATATATATATATATATATTCCAAAGGTTATAACAATTTTCGTTGAAAAGGGAGGGTATCTTACACTTTCGATATTTATAATCTCTTCGGTAGGACAAAGTAGTTGTAGAGTGTATAGTTGGGAAAAGATAAAAGTCAAGACAAACCAAAAGATAAAAGTCAAAATTTTTATTGCTATCAAAGCTCTGGATGAAATGAATCTTCCCAAATTTGCATTGACAAACCGTATTGGAGTGGCTTGCGCTGTGACCAAACGTTTGTTGCATTTGCTTCGGAGTGGTGGCCTCGCGGCTTTGCCTTTGATTCAAAACTCCTTTGAAATTTTACAAAACAAAGAACTGTCTTGGGGTTATTCCACAACTGATGAGACGAATTGAAGTCGAAACAGGTGCAGAGCATATCTTCCCCAGCGAAACTGAATATTTAATTTATTTATTTAAAAAAGAACTAACCGAAAGGTTAGAACAGTTTTCGTTGACAATGGAGGAAATCTCACACTTTCGATCTTCATGATCTCTTCAGTAGGACAAAGTAGTCCTAGAGTGTATAGTTGGGATAAGATAAAAGTCAAGACAAAAGTGTAAACCAAAAGTCAAAAGGCAAAAGAAATAATTATATAAATCAAATTCTGTAGAGATTCTAACATTTAATTTCTTCCTAGATAATCGTCGTTAAAAGCCTATTTTCGTAAAATATATATGTAATTCTCTTTATTCATTCAAATATCATGTATTATTAAATTGTTGTAAGTAAACTAACCGTTATTTTCGTTAACTACAGCTGATTATTGGTATTTGTAACAACAAGTGATCTAGACTATTTTCAACAGTATTAAAGTATCACAGTTAAACACATCAAAAGGATCCATTCCATGGGCATATCAAACTAGTATTTAATAATTAAATTGTTCACATTAAATATTAAAGGAAACAGATAATTCGTTGATATATTCAAAAAACACAAAGAATTCATCGCTTTAAAATTATTAATAGATGCCAGAACTGGAAGATAGTTTATAGTTTTCATGCCCCGAATATTTTAAATGAGCTAGCCGAATATCCAAATACAACATTAAAATAAACAAATATATTATATAAATTAATGAAACAATGGTCTTCATTCACTGGTAAATTAGCCAACCAGTTGAATAGGAAATATTTTCTGTTAAGATGCAGAAGGAATCGTATATATTCTCGACACATTAAAGAAGGCACGAAAAATACTCGCAATTTGGTTACTACATCGGATTGGCAGCTCACACAAGAAGTGAATAGATTTAATGGCAGGTTAGAGAAGAGTATTTTGAACCTAGAAATTAAAATGTGCTTTAGATAATTTCAAAATTTAAATCTAGCATTAATGCCGTTAGAGAAATAGTTAGGGAGATTTTACCTTTGACTATCTTTAATGAGTATTGCAATAGGTTGAATGTTTCTCTTGATAAACGTTTCAATGAGGTTAGACGTGTTCACGTTTCTGAATTTAAAAAACTTGCAAAGAACTCACATAATGTTAAGACGTTTTTTGTTGATAATAGTAAATAGTTTTTGAATGCTTCTGATTACGAAATTCCAGAGGAGATTTCAAATTTTCTACCATTGGGTCCAAAATTTGGAGTGCCGGTGGTTGGCAAGCGTTTCAATGTTGGCCATTTTTTAGCAGATATTGAGGTCATAATGAATTATATTCCAGAGGGCGAGAGAGATTCGCTTAGAGCTAAAGTTACAAATAATGTTACTAATTTTATTATTAACTCTAATATCAATTCACCTTGTTATCTCAGTGACTTATATGAAAAAACAAAAAAAATCCTTAAATATAATCCAGACCCATACATTTTGAAAGCTGATAAAGGTGGATGCACTGTAGCTATCAATAAACAGATCTACATTGAGAAAACACAAATGTTATTGAATGACAAGAAAACATATCAATTATTAAATAAAAACCCTACGTATAACATTCAACGGAAGTATAATGCGTTCATAGAATAATTAAAAGTAAAAAACGAAATAAGTGAAGAAATGGCTAGGAATCTCATTATATATAACGCGGTACCTGCTAAATTGTATTCCCTTCCTAAAATTCACAAACCTGACATTCCACACCCACCTATAGTCAGTTCAATTTGATCAGTTACTTACAATCTTTCCAAATACATCACTACAGTTCTAACTGCTGCTTTTTCAGATAGAAATGCATACAATGTCAGTGATACTTTCACGTTTGTCAATTCTATAAGACATTTTAAATTGTCGGATAATTTTTTTTGATATCTTTAGATGTCATTGCACCATACACTTTCATCCCATCGGATCTATTACTGGATATTCTAGATGAACAATGGCATCTTATTGAACCACATTGCAGTATTTCCAAAGCAAATTTTCTTAAATTGATTGCATTTATTATCAATAATTGCTACTTTTCGTTCAATAATCAATACCACCAACAAATTTTTGGTACCCCAATGGGATCACCAATCAGTCCTATTTTAGCATTAATAGTCATGGATCACCTGCTGGATTCTGTCATTCATACACTACCTTTCAATTCACCCTTTTTGTTTAAATATGTTGATGACATTATTTGTCCACTTCCCAACAATGTGGTTGACACTACGTTAAATTTGTATAATGCTTTTAATAATAGAATTCAATTCTCCGTTGAAAAAGAGAGTAATAATAACTCTGTTCCTTTTTTGGATACAAGAGTTATTAGATTATATGATAACAGAATAATTTTTGATTTGTATCAGAAGCCGACTGCATCTGGTAGATATATCAACTACTTCTCAAATCATCGTATGAAGCAGAAGTTGAATAGGGTTATATATTTAAGAAAACGAGTTCCTTTTAAATATAAAAAGTAAGCTTATATTCCACCTCTGACTAATAAAGTTGTCTCACATTTCAAATCGTTTAATAACTTGAAGATATCGAAATATAATGTCACTACGATTCAAACACTTTTCACAAAAACGAAAGATAGAGGCGAATTATTACGTAATAGTGATGTCATTTACTGTGTTACCTGTTCAGCATGTCAGGGCTGTTATATAGGTCAAACTTCACAAAGTCTAAAACAAAGGTTAGTACAGCACAGGAGTGACTACCGTATAAGGAAGAATTCATGTGCTTTGGCATCACATGTTAAAAATATGAACCCTCCGGAGATGGTTCAGGTGAATAGCTGTAAAAACTCTATCAATTTTAGATCAGACATTGACCAACTAACTAAGTTTGATCTATTGTGATATTCTTAGATCTAAATAAGTATGTTTCAACCTTTGTAGTGTTTGTGAAATAATTTTACTGGTTTATACTACTTCACTTCACTCAATCCTTCCCTAGTATGATATCATCAACATACCTCATAACAAAAAAAGGTGTTAAAGACAACACCGGAATAACAGTATCCAACACATCGTCCATGACGTAGGTCGCTTCGGTAGGTAAAACTTATGCACCCATAGGTGTACCAAAAGTCAGATTATATATGTTATTATTGAAGGAAAAATATGTACTATCAAACAGGAGGGATATTTACTTCAAAAAGGTCTCCTTATGAATGGAGCAAACGTTGCTGATACGGTCCCAATTTTCGTAGGCCTAGAATTAAGAACATCTCAAAGATTGATAACTTGGAAGTAAATCAAGTGAAGGCTTTATCAAAATCTAATAGCGGTTGGATTAAAAATATTTCAAATACGACCATCCCTGAGGATGTATATCAATTTTTGGCTCTTGTCCTTAATTCAGTATAGAACCGATTATTATGAAAGATATTTCTATTAAGAGAATATTGGCAGATATTGACTTTCTTAAAAACAACCTCAACTTAATTCTTACCCAGTCTGATAAGGGTGATGTAACGGTTATCATGGATAAGGAACAGTACCTTAACCTTTCGAATGATATCATTCTTAATAACTCCTCATATGTTGAATTACCAAGAGATCCCACCTCTTCAATACAAAGGAAGAGACATTCTCTGATCAAGTCTCTCTTTGACACGAAACAAATCGATTTAACGATGAAAAAGGAAGTCACAAGTTAGAATGGTGTGTCACCAAAATTCTATGCGCTCTTCAAAGTTCATAAACCTGTTTTAGCAGTAAGACCAATTATCGCTACAATAGGAGAACCCACTGAAAATTTAGCCCAGTTTCTGACTGGAATATTAACAGATGCATATGATGTTGATAATGAATATTTTATTAAGGATTCATTTGGGGTATCTGAGAAATTCAATAATCTCAGAATTCCTGATAATTTCGTGCTTGCAAGTCTTAATGTTTTTCCACTTTTTAGTATTTAGATGCTTGTTTGAGAGCAATTGATAAGAATTGGGACCGTATCAGCAACCAATGTTCCATTCATGTGGAGACCTTTTTGAATTTAATATCCTCCATGTTTGATAGTACATATTTTTCTTTCAATAATGAAATTTATAATCAAACTTTTGTTACACCAATAGGTGCATCAAATTCACCTATACTAGCGACATCCGTGCTGGATACTGCTATTCCGGTGTTGCTTGTTACACCTTTTTTTTTGTTAAGAAGTATGTAAATGGTATCATATTAGCTTTGCCTAGAGAAGGGTTGAGTGAAGTTCTGAATACATTCAATAGCTACGATCTATATATCCAGTAGTTCACTATTGAAACAGAGGACATCGATAATTCCGTACCATTTCTCGATACTAATTTCATTCATACGACAGTTATAGATTGGTATAGGAAACATTGCAATTCGGGAAGATATTTGAATTTTGAAATTGCCCTACATTCTTCAACAATTCGTTGTTTTGAAACGTCAATACTGTCAGGAGCTGAAGCGTAAACTTTAGATTTAAGATATTTCCACAGAAAAACATCTAAAGGTGTTAGGTCCGGTGACATAGCTGTGCATTCTATCCATCAGTCCATCTACCAGCATAATCCTCATTCCGATAAGGTCTTATTGCAAAGTCATAGTGTGCAGAAGGACCATATTGTTGGAGCGTTATTTCCAAGTTACCAAATCCATCTGGATTATCATCCGGTATTTGAAAGATTAACTGTTCAATTACGTTTTCTAATATCCAGACATATACCTCACCGGTTAAATCAGAGTTCAAAAAAAGAGGGATGACTATGTGGTTTCCCAAAATACCTGCACAGACTTTTATTGGGATCTGTGTATGTTTTTCACGAGACATGTAAGGATTTATGTCACTCCAATAACTCACATTTTTAGTATTAACATTTCTATTAAAGAACAAAGTACTTTCGTCGCTAAAACAAATGGTCCTTACATAGTCTGGCTGTTGGAGAATTTTGGTGGACATATTTTCACAGAATTGCAGCCTACGGTCGGGGTCATCATCTGAAAGTTGATGCACCATTTTCAATTTGTATGGATGTAATTTGTTTACGGTCAACACCCTGTGTACTGTACTATGACTGACGCCACAGGTAGACGCTACTTGAACTGTGGGAGAAGACGGGTTCACTAAAATTTCTGCAACTATATCAATTTGTTTATCAATAGCAATATATCGTCGACACGATCGTTAAGCATCATGAACACTACCTGTTTGTTGAAACTTATGAAAAAGCTCCCTCAAATAAGTCCTCGGTTATACTTAAGGTCAAGTTATAAAGACAAAATTTGTAAACAACATGTCTGACACTTATCAGAAGGTGGTAAAACGGGCACTAAATAATTATAATTTTCATCACAACTACTCAATGGCTGAAAATAACAATGCTTAGAAAGTGACACTTGTCAGGTGTTCGAACAGGTCCTTAATATTGGGTTGTCTATTAATTTGCATGTCTTATTACTTTTCTTTCGATAGAGATTTTTTATGTTCCATTACTTTATTATTGCATAGATTATTGGAAAATTTCGGTAATTTGTATGTACATCAAACTGAAATTAGTATTTTGAAGTATACGCCACTCTATGGCTACTTATTTGATGATATTTGTTCAAGTACGGCATCACATACAATTTGAACCCATTGAATACAATGTGTGATTCCAGTCCTGGAGAACAATAGCAGCAATTAAAAAATCTGTATATATACAGAAACAAAACAATCGACAAATAATCACATTGCATCTATCTTTAACTGATTAATTGTGTGTGTATCAACCGTTGAAAAATAAGCATGAGAAATTTAACAGCATTATTAATCGTTGCAATTGTTTGCTTTTCAAATGTAAGTACATACCTACATTATTATAAATACGAAGTTATAAATTTTTGTTAATATACATGTTCGCGAAAGTTCATGTAACTATCCGGTTTCCCTAATAAATCTAAGTCAATGCTATCTCCAATCTAGTTTAGAGTAAATGGATTGGAAATCATATAGACATGGGCAATCGTATCCTAAGAGGCAAGTGCTAAGCCACTCCTGTTTTCCAGTAAAATGCCTAATTGCAACATTTCATACTATTTAGTTAGTTGTTGATACTGTTTTTAATAGGAAGTATCCCATGAAGATAATGGTCAGTTGTTAGATAAAGCTTACATCCTGAATATATATATATATATATATATATATATATATATATAAATGGTTTGAAATACACGGTTTTAAAGATTAAAACTAACTTTTCCGCATCTGTGGCTCTGAACAATATTTCATCATAAAATTCTCTCTTGTATACACCTCGGGGGATGTATCGTGCTAATAAACCGAAATTTCTCCAAAAATAACCAAAAATGTAGTATATATGGATTTATAGGACCCGCTGTACTCGCTCTCGTCGACTGAAAATCAATAGGATATATCTGTGAGACACCTTGAGCAATATTTAATCATAAAATTTGTCGCTTGTATACACTCTGTCTCGTGCTAACAAACTGAAAATTCTCCAAAAATTACAAAAATTTGGTACTCAAGTACCATGACACCCCTTGTACTGGCTTTAGTGAGCTGAACATTGATAGGGTTCATCTTTGAGACGCTCTAAATAATAACCAAACATAAAACTGATCACTTCTATATTCTCCGGAGGCTGTATAGTGTTAACAAACTGAAATTTAACTGTCTCGACCCTCACTTCGTGGAATCTGCTCATATTAGTGTTTTAAATGAAACTCACGGTTTCTAATCAATTCCACAATATAATAAAAGTTATTGAAAATTCTAAAAAATTGACAATTGTTTCGACAAATCAATATAATCGTCAGAATGACAGAAGTTACATTTCATTTGATGCCTACCTAACGATGATATTGATTTATCGAAACAATTGTCGACTTTTTAGAATTTTCAATAACTTTTATTATATTGTGGAATTAACTAGAAACCGTGAGTTTCATTTAAAACACTAAACTGAAATTTCTCCAAAAATTACAATGTCGTACATAAAGTACTATAGCACCTGTTCCTGTTGTACCGGCTGTGGTGAGCTGAAAATCAATAGAGTTCATCTGTGAGATGCCCTGAATAATATTCAATAATAAAATTGGTGACTTGTTGAACTTCGGAAGCTGTATCGTGCCAACAAACTGAAATTTCTCAAAAAATTACAAATATTTCGTATTTTAAGTACCATAGTACTCGTTGTACTAACTCTGGTGAGCTAAATAACAATATAGTTCATCTGTTATATGTCGTTCACAATATTCAATCATAAAATTGGTGAGTTCTTGCACTCCGGAGGCTGTGTCGAGCTAACAAGACATGTAACGAAAAGTGGCCGACGTCAACGACGACGACATACACACATGATTTTTTTTCTAAAAACCATTTTTTCGTGTTGTTGTTGATGGAAATCGTAAAAATAACTCAACATTTTTTTTTCAAAATTCAAGGTTTTTTTGGGGTAAACCACTACTTTTCTCGCATATAGATAGGTTGGGCGCAAAAGTAATAAGACAACTGTGTAGAAGTTGTACATTCTGAACTCACGTTCCAACTACATCCAGTAGAATTTGACTGTTTAGTTTAGTTGAGTTTACGATGAAGTACAATAAATTTAAGAAACAAGAACAAAAACTGCAGAAAGTTGAACACGCAAAACATAGAATTCAATACTCTAAATATCATGAAACTATACGTACTTATATGCCAACACATTTTGCACCACGATTTGAAAACCTTTCAGACACTAATTTTACAGATCGTGAAATAGAATTTTTAAATAAAGGTTTAAAATACAGCATACCGCCAACATTCTTCATTCTTCATGAGAAATTAAAAATTGCTAATTTAATCAAAAATATTGATCTGTCAAAAGTCAAACAAAAAATGACATTACAGTTTTAAATTCAATCGAAAAAAAAAGTAAAAAATAATAACCTAACAATCTGACAAGGGGAAAGCCACTGTGATATTGACAACTGAAGATTATAATTCAAAGATATATAACTTTATAGAATCTAGCGATATACAAGTTGTTAGAGCAGACCCAACAAAAAATTTCTCTAATAATGTAAGAGATATTGTCAATAATTCCAATTATCTTCTAAGTTATTACGAAAAGAAGTCCATCTTTAGTAAAAATCCTCATTCTCCACAATTATATGGAACCGTTAAATTACATAAAATAACGAAACCAATTAGATCTGTAGTTTCTTATGTTAATACTCCTAATAGTATATTAGCAGAAAAAATTAACAATATTCTTAATAGTTACCGATACACATTTAAATACTCAATTAGAAATTCAATAGAACTAATAAAAAAATTGAATTTATTCAAATTACAACTCTAAACTCATTTCATTTGATGTTACCAATATGTTCACTAAAATTCCTCCTAAAAAACGTTCAACACTTTTTTCATGAAAATTACTAGAAGATAAATATATTAATCCAGAAATAATTTCAGATATACCTCATTTATTTGATGTGTGTATTAATCAGAATTATTTTTGACCATAAGATTTGAATTCATAATGGAGGTTCACCAATGGGAAGCCCTATATCACCAATTTTGGGAAATATTATTATGGACAGTTAAGGAAGAAAAATCTTTGATAGTAATATTTCAAAAAATGTCTTATTTTGGTATAGATATGTAGATGACATATTAGCTTGTTTTATAGGTAGTGAACGACAATTAGATATATTTTCCAAGCACATTAATAATTTACACCCAACAATTAAATTTACATTAGAAATTGAAGTAAATAGCTCAATGAATTCCCTTCATTCAAAAATTCAAAGAGTTATTAATGTACTTGATTATTCAATTTATAGAAAACCAACACACACTGATGTGACTATTCCATATAGTTCTAATCACTTCATGTCACATGAATTGGCAGCATATAATTCGATGATATATAGAGCATTTTCAGTTCCTATGAACAAATGTAATTTGATAGAGAAATTAATATGGTTATCCATTACATATGATAAATAAATTAATTATTGAAAAAAAGAAAAAGTGGCATTAAAACTAATATTTCCTGAACAAACTAACGAAATGAAAAATTATGAAACCATCACATATGCAGGTAATATTTCTAATAATATTTCAAAGATAGTATTTTTAGCTACAAATATCCCCATTAAAGAAGTCTGGTATATATAAACTTAAATGTCCAAAATGTAATTTTGGTCAAACGCTTAGAAATTTTGAGATCAGATACCGGCATATAGATCATAACAACCAGATAAGTCCCACTACGCAAAACATCTACTTGAGACCAAACATTCTTTGACGCCTAGCACAGAACTAGAAGTACTACAAATTTGCGATAAGAAACAAGAACTGGATTTCCTTGAAGAATTAGAAGATAGAAGACACTTAAGAAACCCACAATATCAAGTTGTCAATGAACAGATAAATCTAGGGAGTTTTCCACTTTTAAACTGTCTTCTTAAGTGATAATAGTAAACATCAGCAGATATAGTTTTTCTGGTTTTCTATATCATTGCACAGTTAGTTGGCAAAATATATCTAGGATATCTCCATTGGGCTAATGATATATAAGTTTTAATATTTGTAATATAATTCTTCTTCTTTTTTATTAACATATGTTAAGTCAATCACTAGGTAGGTCACTTCTTGGTCTAGCCAAAATAGTTATTAAACACCAGAGAGGCATGATATTTATATCGAAACACTCAGTTTTCCTTAGAGTTTTTAAAAAGTTTTCAATATATTGTGGAATTACCTAGAAACATTAAGTTTCATTTAAAACAGTATAAAATATATATCTATGGTACTTTACACTAGAGATGAAAAGATCGTCAACTGGCGAGTTGAAGGCCTCACACGGGAGGAAAACAGCTCTTCCACCGAGACAAAACACCGATTCACAAGTCGATAAAAACTGAATAAATTGAGAATCATCCTCCATAATCGCAATATCTGGCTCTCTCTAACTCATACATTTTAAATAGATGGAGCTTTTACTAGAGAAAGATCCATACTGAACGATGAAATAAAACAATTTAATTTGTTAAACTAACAATCAATGATTTTTTCAAGATAGCATAACATGAACTGATGTTTGAATATCTTGCGGACCAATTTGGTTTTGTATAGCATTCCGTTTTTATGTTACTGTTGATTTTAAATAGTGTGACATCAAGAAAAGAAAATTCACCATTTTGCTCAAACTAAAATATATATTTTTGGTACAATAGTAATAATTATAATAGTCTCGTCAAAATCTTCCATTACTAATTGAGATATACCACTTGATATGGATGTGCACAGGTATTAATTTGTTCATATATTTCATCCTCAAACTTGAAGTACATTGAAGTGATTGTTAGTTCTACAGTGTCATACATTTGCCTTGAGGTATTTCTGCGTGTTTTCGAATTTGGTCCAACTGTTCTTTATTATATCTTCTACAATAAATTGTTATTGGAATATTCTTATTATTTAATAATTGCTTCTTTTTTTCAAAAATTACAATAAAAGACGGAAATTCTTTGAGTGATTGATTGATATAATTATTTATATATCAGGGTTGTTAGTATCAGATAATATTTTTGATTAAGGCCAAAGTTGGGCTGCATCGTCATTAAGTATTCCTAGATTTTTAATTACGCGGAAGAGCTTTGGTTAAGGCAGATAATTCATAATGCTACGTAATTGATCTACAGAATACAGTTAATCATTAAAATTGATATCCGTGGGGCGCCTCCACGTAGATAACAAAATCAATAAAATTATTAGGGTTAGCCATTAGCTTCCCCCTCCTTGAAAGTAAAAACATGCATGTAAAAGAAAAGAAATAATTAGGAATTAGCAATTGTAAAAATATATTACATACAATAGTTGGTTAAATGTCATAGTTTTTATTAGTCACTGTTCTGGATTATATATATGCGACCGATTTTTATGTACAGTGGTATGTTTTCCCTCACCCATCGCTATTGTACAATTTGGATCTGCAAATTCTACTAGTTGATAATAGTGGGTTAAATGTCATAGTTTTTATTAGTCACTGTTCTGGATTATACATATGCAACCTATTTTTCTGTACAGTGGTATGTTTTCCCTCACCCAGCGCTATTGTTCAGTTTGGATCAGCAAATTATACTACCACTATATATTTAACAGAATTTTGTTACGTCTTCTTTTTTTAGTAGAACGAGATCTCGTTTATTTAACTTAACATTATTAGCTGGTTCATTTTACAGTTTTTTTCTATCTAATTTGATTTTACATAAAATTTCTCTAGCTCCTTTTCGAGCTACTTGCAGTCTACAACGAATTTCTTGCTCGTAAGCATCAATGCTGTATATCGGTTTTACTGTTTTACCATGTAGTTCATCCGGCAGTGTTGCACTTTCGCCGCATACTAATTCAAAGGGCGTATAGTTGTGATAGGTGCTAGGGGTAGTATTATAACAAAATGCATAATATTGACACCACGTATCCCAGTCTGTATGCGCTTCGTTTATATAACTTCGAACATATTAATTGGATACCCTATGATTCCGTACACAGCCACTTGAATGTGGTAAGCTGTTAATATGCTGCGTTTTATTGAGAGTAATTTATTTTTGCAGACACACACACAAACATATCATTAATTCTCAAAATTGTGCTGTTATTATGATTTGTTTATTTATGTAGCTATTAATAATATTTGCGGAACCCAGACCACCACCACCTTGAGTGTGCGCCCGATTTTATGTTTTACTGGAACGTGCTAAACAATGAAAGTTCACAAATCAAATAAACTTTTACCTATCTCTGTTTTATTGTTTTTTAGGAGTTATGATGACACAAAAATAAAATGAACATATTACTTCAAAAAATTCACCCTATTACGATAATAAAAACACATGAATTGATAATATTATTCTAATTGAACAAAATGATTCACAATATTTAGATTTTTCAAAAAAACTACCCTGAATATATATATATATATATATATATAATATATATATATAATATATATATATATAATATATATATATATATATATATATATATATATATTTTGCGTGCTTTTCCATGATAACACTTGTTGTTTGTTCTTTGTTTTTGTTAAATTCACGCAAGATCCATTTTTGATCTTGTTTCTTTACCTTGGGTTGGTTTTTTCCAGACAGGGGGGCTTTATGCGCCTCCGTGTTCATTCAACATCGTTGCTCCCACGTTTCATATCCATACTTGGTTATACCGTACTGATGAAGGCTAATGAGCTAGAAACATGCATGTTTACGGTTACCACTCCTCTTCAGTAACCTCTTTATTTTTGCGTGCTTTCCCATGATAACACTTGTTGTTTGCTCTTTGTTTTTGTTAAATTCACGCATGATCCATTTTTGATCTTGTTTCTTCACCTTGGGTTGTTTTTTTCCAGACAAGAGGTTTTGATGCGCCTCCGTGTTGAAATTGGTTGTTGTTCCAAAATCGGAATCTTCCAATTGATGGTACAAATGTGCGTTTGGTTGTCCTGTTATTTTCCGTCCTTTGTGTTCCTCCGTGTTTCATTCAACATAGTTGCTCCCAAGTTTCACATCCATATTTGGTTATACCGTACTGATGAAGGCTAATGAGCTAGAAACATGCATGTTTACGGTTACCACTCCTCTTCAGTAACCTCTTTATTTTTGCGTGCTTTCCCATGATAATGATTGTTGTTTGCTCTTTGTTTTTGTTAAATTCACGCATGATCCATTTTTGATCTTATATATATATATATATATATATATATATATATATATATATATATACAGAAAATACACAACATCTAGTGAATTATTGATGATACCAATTTAATTAAATATTATTATGTATCTTTGTCTATGACGTAATTATAACGATTTTTATTAAATATAATTACTAAAAATCGATGTTAGGCTACAATAGCGATTTTTAGTTGACTATCAACTGAAAATGTATCAATCTATTTTCGCAATCCATAGTTTGCAGACTGCAGATCTAAAACACTATTTAACAAATTTAATTTGAGATTAATTTACTATTCGAAGAGTAATTTAAACAGAAAACAAAGCTCAAATGAAGAATATTAAAACATAATATTTTAAATATACTTGGAAATACTGGCCGTGATTCTTATTAAATTAACTAAGAGGTGTATTTAAATAAAACTCACGGTCTCTAGTTAATTCCACAATATAATAAAAGTTATTGAAAATTTTAAAAAATTGACAATTGTTTCGATAAATCAATATCATCGTCAGAATGACAGATGTTACATTTCATTTTATGCCTACCTGATATTTAGTAGTTATTTTTGGCTGGACCAAGAAGTAACCTAACTTGTGATTGGCTTAATATATGTTTATAGAAAAAAGAAGAAGATGTGATATTACAAATATTGAAGCTTAGATATTATTGGCCCTATGGTGATATCCTAGATATCATTTTTCCAATTAAGATCAGTATAATTGTGCAATGATATAGAAAACCAGGAAACCTATATCGGCTGATCTTTACAATTATCACTTAAGAAGAGAGTTTATTAGTGGAGAACTCCCTTGATTTAACTGTTCATTGACAACTTCATATTGTGGGTTTCTTAAGTGTCTTCTATCTTCTTATTCTAATTATAATTTCCAGTTTCTCAGGGAAATCCAGTTCTTGTTTCTTTTCACAAATATGCAGCACTTCTAGTTCTGTGTTAGGTGTCAATGAATGATTGGTGTCAAGTAGATGTTTTGCGTAGTGGGATTTATCTGGTTGTTTTGATTTAACTAAAAGGTACTTATTTTTAATTCACAATCTATTGAATATAGAATCATAATGTAATGGTATTAAAAAATTAACTGATTGCATTTATTTATATAAAATTAATTTTTTCTAAAACCTATTTCAAGTATTGACATATTTTTTAAAATCATCTAAATACTATGAAATATTGATAATTGTATTTCAACAACATTTCTGGTAATTATACTACTAAACAGTCACTGGTTAGGCATGACATATGTCAGTTGTAAGTGAACCATATTGTTCCATGTTTGTGTTCATGTTTATATACTCTGAAGAATATTATTCGAGAAATAATCAACATGTATAACACAAGAGGTGGTAATTTTTTGATAATTTTAACTAGATGCACGAATCTTTGTCACTGTAGCACAAAGACGAGTGCTAGTCCAGTTAAAATTATTTAATAAAAATATTACTACGAATGTTATTCGGCGTGATAATTTTTTAAACTATTTCGCAAAATGTTAAACGAATATGTAAGTAAAATTAACTGTCTCAACACTTACTTCGTGGAATCTACTCATTTCACTGTTTCAAATGAAACTTACTGTTTCTAGATAATTCCACAATATATTGAAAAGATTTTGAAGATTCTAAGATAATTGACAATTGTTTCGATATTATATATCATCGTCAGAATGACAGAAGTTACATTTCATTTGGAAGCTTATCTGATGTTCAATAATTATTTTGGCTAGACCAAGAAGTGACCTACCTAGTGATTGACTTAATATATGTTAATAGAAAAAAGAAGAAGCAGATGTGACGTTAGAAATATTAAAGCTTAATTATTCTTAGCCCTATGGAGATATCCTGGATATTTTTTTCCAATTAAGATCAGTATAACAGTGCAATGATATAGAAAACCAGGAAAACTGTATCTGCTGATCTTCACAATTATCACTTAAGAAGAACAGTTTAAAAGTGGAGAACTCCCTAGCTTTATCTGTTCATTGATAACTAGTTATTGTAGGTTTCTTAAGTCTAATTTCTAACTCTTCAAGGAACTACAGTTCTTGTTTCTAATCACAAATATGTGGTACTTCTAGTTCTGTGTTAGGTTACAATGAATGTTTGGTGTCACGTAGATGTTTTGCGTAGTGGGACTTATCTGGCGGTTTTATTCTATATGCTCGTGAATGTTAACTGTATCTGATCTCAAAATTTCTGAGGGTTTGACCCAAATAGACAGCATTACATTCTGGACATTTAAGTTTATATATACCAGACTTCTTTAATGGAGATATTTCTGTTTTTACATTTAACAATTTTGTACTCACATTACTTTCTACTTTAAAAAAAATTGTTCTATTTGTAGCTGAAGATATTATCTTTGAAATATTATTAGAAATATTATTTATCATATGTATTGGATAACCGTTGGATGTTGCTATTTGTTTAATTGTATTGATTTCCCTAATAAAATTACATTTGCTCATAGGAACTGAAAAAGCTCTATGTATCATTGAATCATATGCTGCCCATTTATGTGAAATGGGGTTATTGGAGTTATATGGAATAGTTACTCCATACAAAAGCGCAGAAAAAAAACATAATAACGAAGAAATTAACTGTCTCGACCCTTACTTCGTGGAATCTGCATACAGATTAAGACAACCAGATAAATCACACTACGCAACACATCTACTTGACACCAATAATTCATTGACACCTAACACAAAACTAGAAGTACTGCATATTTGTGAAAAGAAACAAGAACTGGATTTCCTTGAAGACTTGGAAAATAGAAGACATTTAAGAAACCCACAATATGAAGTTGTCAATGAATAGTTAAATCTAGGAAGTTCTAATGAACTGCCTTCTCAAGTGATAATTGTAAAGATGAGCAGATATAGTTTTCCTGGTTTCCTATATCATTGCACAGTTATACTGATCTTAATTGGAAAAATGATATCCAGGATATCACCATAGGGCTAATAATATCTAAGCTTCAATATTCGTAATATCACATCTTCTTTTTTTTTCTATTAACATATATTAAGTCCATCACAAGTTAGGTCACTTCTTGGTCTAGCCAAAAATAACTAATAAACATCAGGTAGGCATCAAATGAAATGTAACTTCTGTCATTCTGACGATGTTATTGATTTATCGAAACAATTGTCAATTTTTTAGAATTTTCAATAACTGTTATTATATTGTGGAATTAACTAGAAACCGTGAGTTTCATTTTGAACACTATAATAACGAAGCATCATCATCATAAATTCCATGTTAATATCCCGACTCGTAAAAACTTTTCTTCTTTATACATGTTTATCCGGCTATCTCTATCCTTGTTCTTTTCTCTCTTGTTTGATCATTTGTTAGTTCCATTCAAGTTCCCAGATATTAATATGTCGGCATATTCTCATACTTTTCTGCCCGTTTTCAGTACATCGCTCATTCAATTTTTCTAAAAAGTGTTGTATGTCTTCAAGATTGCTCGATAACAAGACGGTATCATCGGCATACCTCAAATTATTATTCATTTCTCCATTTATAACTATTCCCACCAACTCATCTTCTAAGGTTTCCTTACAAATATTTTCGCTATATAGATTAAAGAGGAGCGGGGACAGGATGCAGCACTGTCTGACACCACGACAAGTATCGATTTCTTCTGTTGGTTGGTTCTCCACCATTGTATTAGTTGTTTTTCACCCACATTACACCTTAATTATTAATCATAGTAGCCTTTGAATACGTGAGATATTTAATCAAATATGTTCTAACCATATTACTCATGATTGCAAGAGATACTTATATGCAGAAGACATTAGTTAGAGTGAAAGTAACGTAAAAATTTAATTTGTTAATAACTTTTTTCTAGAGGGAGTGCAAACAAAATTTTGATTGTGCAGTGATGTGCTATGAATGTGCAATATATCGAAATTATTTACTTGGAATTATATTAATGTGGGGGCTTGTACCGACCTAGCCCCTTATAGAGCTTTTCCTTGTAACTGGCCAGAGGAGGTTGTGCAAAGAAATATTTTGTTTGTGCAATGCTATGCAATGAGTGAGCAATAAAATAAAGTTATTTGCGACAAAAAATTCGGGGGAGGGGGCTAAGTCAATATATACTCCGGTAACAAATAACACTCAAACTTCGCTAACGAATAGTTTTTTGTTGTTGTTAAGACTTGGCTCCGGTTAATTTCCAACTTTATCTGGTTTTACATCCGTTCCTCACATTAATTGTTAAAAAAACAATAGAAACCAGTAGTAACACTACGAAATTTATTTCCGACCAACCGATAACCCACTCCATGCCACAGGTTTATCCACCGCTATTATCCGCCTGGACAATTATTACTTCTGCCTTGGATTCTGTAGATCCCATTGTAACTCAACACCTTCCAGCGTTTTATTTAAATTCTGTGAATCGGTAGTTGTTAAGGGCGGCGGCATATTTACCCTGACAACCTATACTCGTATAGTACCACAGGTTATGTACCACGGAATATGAAGAAAAAAACACAGTCATTTAGTTTAAAGACTCAAGATAAATTACCCTCCATTTTTAAACTTACCTACTTATTTTAATTATGCCGATGTTGTGTATCAAAGTCCAATATGATAAATCAGGGTTTTAAATGCAAAAAATACCTTCAATAACATTTTTTACCTGACGTGTTAAATTGGACGTTCTTACCTAATATGCATAGTTTTGTTAACCAAAATAATGGCTTACACCACCCCCATTCGACCTAGATTTAATCAATTGTTTTCATTATATAACTTTGTAATCATTTCATTCGTCACATGTAAATATGAGTATACCTCCAATAGAATAGATATAAATAGGTCCAAGAATTATTATCCCATCATTATAATACCAAAATGTGCTATTTTTTTCTTATTTTCAGGCAGAATTAACAGAGGAGCAACGAGAAAAACTCAAAGAGCACAACAAAGAGTGCTCTTCTGAGTCCGGTGTTAATCCCGATGTCATTAAGCTGATAAAGGAAGGAGGAGAATTTCCAGATGATGAAAAACTGAAAACTCATGTTGTGTGTCTTGCCAAAAAAATTGGTTTCATAAATGACGCTGGAGAAGTACAACCCGAAGTCATTAGGGAAAAAATAAAAGCCGTGCTTGGCGATAAAGCACTCACTGAAATAATGGAGACTTGTGCAGGTGCCACAGAGAAGGATGCTGATACACCTTTCCAAAAAGTGAAATGTTTTCTACAAAAAGCACAAAAACATTTTATCACGTCTTAAAATATGAAATAATTATAGTTGCACTTATTTTTGTGAATAAAAAAGTATACAACAAATAATTGTGTTCCTTACGCAGCTAAATAAGGTCTGGAATGGGTGTATATTAAGTTAGCCATAGAGCATCATTCGGCAAACCTTATATAACTCCTTTCTAAAATCTCTCTTCCTCTCTCAATTGCCTTGTTTGTTGCTAATGCCCAAATTAAGAGTGGATGTTTCAAGACTATGGAGATTGTTTGAGTATTGTTTTGGCTGCAGTTAGTTGTTCAGGTAGACTCATTTCATTTCATTCCTTTCATTGAATCATCTTCAAATTGCAGCATCATGATCTTGTTTTTCTAATTATTCTTGTTTGAAAGCTCAATATTTCCAATTATTTCAACTGTTAAATTCGTTAGGGTAAACTAACCACTTATGTTTATACCCCTAAATTCTGTTTCGAATTTGATGGCAGGCCTAATCTTCCGTCGATCGCAACATGATTATATCAGAAAACTGTCGGAATATATCACAATGATACACATTTGATTTTGAAGTGTTTTTTCCTAATATTTGTTGAGTTTTTGCATCATGCGTACCTCACATTAATGTTTTATTGGCATTATTTTCAAATGCCGGTAATTGTTATATTATACAGTACCGTGTCTATATTTAAACAAGTCGGACGAATAAATCCACTTGAAGAGAACCGGTCCTCTCACAAATTCAGTATTAAGTTTTTTCCCCTGTTTACTTTGTTTTTTGTGTTTGGACTATTAGGTTATCAAATTAAGTGGCCCTCATGGGGGACAAGACTTAACCACAGACGTCTTATGTGACGCCTGAGGTGATAATGAGTGATATTGGTGATGATCCAAGAAGAAAGGTTACGAATGAAACTAAACGATTCAATTTATTATCTGATGAGTACAATTTAAATCATATTTGGGTATATTTTGAAAAAGTTGGTGATGGAAATCTGGGCAGGTTACATCCAATGTCAGTTGGACACATCGATAAAAAATTGAAACTTACCAATATCAAAGAAATTAAAAGTACCGGAAAAAACCGAATTAAAATTCTGGTAAATTAACTTTTAGAAATAAACAACCTAGTAAATGATAATTCCTTGAAATTAGGAAACCTAAAAGCGTACATCCCAATCATTTATTAAAAATTAGAGGTATTATTCGTGACGTTGACGCAATATTTGAAGCCGATTACTTAATGGACAATATTGAATCATTTTCCAAAGTAGTAAACATTCATAGAACTCTACGCAGAATCCAAAAGGATGATAAATCTATACAATTGGTTCCAAAGAAAAACTATAATAATAACGTGGGAAGGCATTGTACTACCCAATTACGTGGCGTTTAATCGAGTGTATTTCCCAGTCGAACCTTATGATAGAAGAGTAATACAATGTTTTAAGTGTTCAAGGTTTGGACACAAATTAGAAAGAGAACAGGTACAAATCCCGATAAAACATCAACTCCGTCTTCAATGACCTCGGACCTTCAACTCGGTATGGCCGCGATGTTGCCAGTTTAAAATATTTCTGAATTTCTTACCAAATTGCAATGTTGACTCGGGGACAATAACAATTTCCAATGCCAGATCAAGTTGTTTTTGGAAATTTCCATAAATCTTTAAAATTGCGCCATGAATTGAAACAATAATCATGATCGAATATATATATATATATATATATATATATATATATATAGGGTAACTTTTTTTATTGGGGAATGCGGCAATGTGATAAAGAAAACTCTGTTTAGTTAATCCTAAGCTTTCGATAATTTATTATTATCATTATCAAAGAATCTACAAAATAAATATTATATAAATTTAAAATATTTTTTAAAGTAAAAATATTTTTTACTTACACTAATTGAGGTTGTTCACAATTATATAATATCTATATATATATATATATATATATATATATATATATATATATATATATATGAAGAAATATCATTGTACAAATTAATCGTTAAAATATCCAAATTGACATGTTATCAAATTGATGACAAGTTGATGTTGTCATAGAAAACATTTATATATATATATATATATATATATATATATATATATATATATATATATATATATATATATATATATATATTCAGTACATCAGTATAGTATATAATAAAATGTTTACTATACTCTTATTATATTTAAATGAAATATAAGTAAATCAATAAACAGAATTATCCTCTATAACGCCTTGATCTTCATTATTATCTTTTTTGTCGAATGATAATAAATAACTATAAATTGAATTTAGATTCTGAATATCAGTTCTTTTATTTAAACAATTATTCTCTTGAGCAATGAATGTCATTTCCAGGAAAATCCTTTTAGAGTTATTGTCTTCTTTACACAAAATTTTGAAGTTTTTATAATCAATTATATGTTTTGTTGAGAAAACGTGTTCTGCTAATGCTGAACGTTCTGGGTATAATCTTGAATCACTCTTATGTAGACCTAAGCGCTTAGTAATTTTTTGAGAAGTCTGACCCACATATACAGATTCGCATGTAGAGCATGTTAATCTATATACAACATTGGAACGTTCAGTATAAGGATCAATTTCTTTCAATTTACTAAAAACACGATTGTCAGAACATTTTTATTTGCAAGTTTTATGTTAGTTACTTCCTTTGAAATTTTGGAAATTCTAGGAGTAAGATCTCTAAAATATGGTAAAGATACAAATAAAGGTATTGGTTGAATTTAGAGATCTTACTCCTAGAATTTCCAAAATTTTAAAGGAAGTAACTAACATAAAACTTGCAAATAAAAATGTTCTGACAATTAATCGTGTTTTTAGTAAATTGAAAGAAATTGATCCTTATACTGAACGTTCGAATGTTGTATGTAGATTAACATGCTCTACATGCGAATCTGTATATGTGGGTCAGACTTCTCAAAAAATTACTAAGTTATAAAATAAATTACTTTTCAACGATATTTCATCTATTGTTAAAGCATAAATACGATCTTCAGACTCCATATGGTCAATTTTCAAATTCAGTAAATCAAATAATTGTTGGTTGAAACCAGCAGTAAGATGTGCGTTCTCCGTGAATTTTTGTAAACTTCTTACAGATAGCAGTGAAAAAGATTTTTGTAAATGTCTGGATGCCTTTGGCCCAACAAAATATAAAGATCGAGAAATTTTTTTTAAATTTGTTTGGAAACCTTTGACCTTTTGCAGTTTTGTTCATATTTCTCATTTGTGCTTCAACAAAATCAGTTAAGTCAGATGGTCGAAACTTATCACACAAAAGATTAAAATCTTCTACATTTAATTCTTTAGGTGCGGTGTTCAGTGCGTTGATCTCTTCCATCAACATCTTATTTTCTGCCTTAAGTTTTTCAATTTTCCTTGCCATGGCATTTTTTTGAGGGCTGCTTGAAGACAAACTTTGAGGAGTTTGGGTTTCAACGGGTGATGACTCTGGAAGGGGGATTGAAACTGGTGGAGTTGCTGGGTGCACTAAAAAGATGAAATAAACTTATATATAGAAGTTATTGCTGCTTACACTAAAGTGTATGGAGACTTTCAAGAGTAGATATGAGATTATTTGTTAGTTCATGTCTTGCTTTGATTGGGAAATAAAACATTTATCATTTTTATTGCTTCAATTGAAAAAACATATCATTTTTATAGTGAAATATTTGTGTATTATGACATATCGTAACCAAGGCAATATTGTCTAAATCAGAAAAAAATCAAAAATCAAATAATAATGAACTAAATATAGGAAAATTAGTTATTAATAGTCAAATTAAAACATTACCTGTAATATCTTCAAGAATTTTAAATTTATTTGAAGTGCATGGCAACTCGTCTTCATTTTTCCTTTTTGTTGGTGTAGGAGTATCTGAAGAAAAATAACGGAATATATAACATTCAAAAGTATTTAATATAAAAATCCCACAAAACTCAAAACTTACCAGACTCATGCTTGTTTTCGAAATCGTTAGGGACAGCTAATCCTAGTAAGGCTAACCTTTGTAAATTCACGAACATTCCATTTGCAAAGTGGTCAGTACAAATACGACGTGTTGTATTCCGATATCCACTGTCAACACCGACTAAATCCGTTCTGCCACAAGCTTGAATCTTTTATTTGCATCTGAAAATGTTACTTGTAATTAGATCAAATGAATTCAATAGATCTTTCGTTATAAATACTTGGTTTAATTAAAGGACCCGTACATTTATACTCTAGTACTTTTAAGTGAGATGTATCAATCAATGACAAATTAAAATTAATACTGACATACTCTCATCCTTTGGGAATCGGAAGAACTTCATTTTTCATTACGAATAAAATTGATTTGGACAGTATGAGCAATACACTCCGCCGTGATGTTCATTCTTTTTATAAGAATAATAGCCTATACCACTATATTTTTATAGTTAATATTACCACAACGCGCACAATCGATTAGTCAAATAACACAATTAATATCGCCGATTGAACACCTTCAAACAATGAAGCAGGCAAAAATGGCGTTATGTATTTTGAGCTAAGCCGTCACGTGCCATCACCGTTATTGTGCATGGTTGCCAAAGATATGGTCTATGACAAAAAGTATATATTTATGATATGATTTTTTTACATCATAATCTTTTTAATTGTATAGTTCTTTTAATGTTAATAAAATTGATTTAAAACAAGTAATTGTCGAATATTTGTATCTGTATAACTATCACACTTATGCTTATAAAATATTTGACCTATGATCGTAAATTGAAGGAAATAATATGCAAATTGACAACCCCGTTGAAAAATTCCGTGAAGCAGCCCCAACGGAGTCGACATACTACGTTGGACATTTAAATGGGTATGCCTACTCTCTCTCTCTCTCTCTTTTTACTGTTCTCTGTTAAGATTTCGAATCTGTTCTCTCTCTAATCTGTGGTTTGGACGTGTGTCCAACAATGTAGAAGTTGACAAGAACGCTGCTTACAATGTATCGAGGTGAAAACTAAAGAACACAATTGTGGTAAAAACAATCAGTATTGCATGGACTATTGAAGCAAGGAACACGTTTCAATTTCTAGAAAGTGTCCCCTATATATTGAACAATAAAAGATAAAAACTATTATGGTAGAACAGGGTACAGGTAGAATATGCCAAAACTCTTTGGCTGGCTTGGCAAGCCATAACTTTCTACATTAGCAAATTGTGAACATAATTTTCCAATTCTCCCAAACTCTACAATTAATTATTCAGTCTCACAATAATTCCCAACCAAAAATAACCAAGTTGCCATCTCTTAGAATACCAGCAGTTCTCAACAATCATCAAGAAAGAAACGAAAACCTAACTCGCCAATATTAACGTCTCCTCTCGATACACCAATGTTTCTCTTCTCCTTTGGACTATCTCAACCATTACCACCCAACCAAGTCAAACCAAAATACCAAAACATTGAAAATAAAAATAAAGTAGTTGTTGATTACGATGCTCTCAGTATTGTAGTTCGCGCTAGTTCTCAGGATGTTTATGCAATCATACATTTGGTTTGAACATTTATCATTATATCAAAACTACAATTCAAACTGATAAAAATGATCTCAAACGTCAGATTGACAATATTGACATTACATTTTTTTACGACGTGCGATGCGTTATATATCTTAGTTCTCTGTCAAAACTCACTACTGACAACCGTAAGAAGTTGCCACATATGCATTATTTTAATAATTTATCACGTTTTGAGAAATTGTTTGTTCCAACAGGAAGAGTGATAACGCAACAGTAGTCAAGAACCTATCAAAATTTATATTTGACCACCTTAAAAATATAAATACGATTCAAGATATACAATCGATCGATAATAATACTTTAATAAAGGGTATAAGAACAGGTGCTGGAGGACGCCATAAATATAAAACATGAATTTAATGGCAAATCTCACCATTATGCAATGGACTGCGAGATCCGCTGTATCAAATAATAGTATATTAAAGTATAAGTGGATAAAGAGGTCTTTCAAACACGTGCGATTTTTCGAGCACGACGGCGCAACCGGAGCAAGTATTTGAAAGACCAGTTATCCACGAATACTGTACGTTATTGGTGCACTTTGAAATCATGAAATATTATTATTATAATATTACTACAAAAAAATGGAAGTCCGTCCTCGATGCCCAACCAAGTTTTATTTCATAAAAGTCCCCCTCGATGCCCAGCCAAGTTTCGTGAAAGTCCATCCTAAATAGTATTTATTTTTATTTGACGTTAAGAGGTACTGCTGTCAGATCAATAATCAAAAAGTTTCCTTATTTATATTTGAAATGATACAATGTATATATGAATATATACATAAATTTTGCTAAAAAAACCAAATAAGACATTGATTCACAATGAAAATATACAATTTAAAAACTAATAAAAAAAGTTGTCGTTGATATTTACGTTTCTCGAGTTGTTGTTATCATAGGGACTTTGAAAAACGGGCGTGTTTGAAAGTTCGATTTAAACACGCTGAGGCGTGCTTTAAATAGGTAATATCAGTAAAAAAAATAGTTTACAACATTTTTTAAAGAATAACAAAATGGACATAGCGTTAATTAGTGAAAAATGGTTTAAACAAAATATACATAGAAATTCTACAAATTCAAAGAATTTTGTAATTGTTTTGCTCGAGCGTCAATATGTAATTCTTCTGCTTGGGCGTCAATTTGTAATCGTTTTGCTCGAGCGACAATTTGTAATTCTTCTGCTAGAGCGTATATCTGTAATTGCCGTGGGAAGTCATGGGGTAGAACATAAAAAGGGCTTGACGGTTAGATGTTGTAACGTGTTGATTTTGGGATACGCCACTGGCTTTTGGTAGAATCAGTATTTTTGATTTATTGGTACCTACTAGGTAGGCCAACAAGAGAACTTGTCAAGTATAGAGTATTTGTTAGGTTGTCGGAGAGAGACAAGTGATCTTATTTCATCGGATAGGAAAGTTTTTGAATCGGCATTTGGTAGAAACCAAGAAACGAGATAGGTTTTACCTACCTTGTGGTATTTTTTTTGTTATTGGTTAAAAACCCTTAGTAATCCCAAATTTGTGTGGGATATAACCCTTTTAATAAGGTGAGCTGCCTACTTAAGATCTATTCAAATTTGACTTATCCATCCTTTTTTTTGTCATCTCAAAATCAGGAATGTTTTTTTTCGTTATTAACCCTCCAGTAGTCGCGTGGATCACAATAGTGATCCACCGTACTTCGATTCGATGCTGCGCTCTGAAATCGTCACGGATATGGGTGGGGATTTTAATAGCTTCCTGTAATTGACCCAGGCATAGATTGCGACACCAATCGTAGTTCAACCGCTGATAGAAACGTGAAAAATTCGCATATACGTTGGATCATCATTGTGATCTGCGCGAGTACTTACTTTACGATCTCAGGTAAGTAATAAATTGCGACTTTCTCGTTCTTCTCATGACAATAATTTATTTTTCTACTTCAGCTGATGGCAAAAAAAGTGAAAGTAGGGGACATCGACCCCCATAATATTGATTTGCTATTACAATGGTTTGAGGAGGCTCCAGACTCTAATCATTTCGAGAGCGAATCTGAAGGTGAAATCGATCATATGGAATTTAGTGACCACAATTCTGAGTCCGACCAAGAAGCTGACCCTGCAACTATACAAAATGATGATCAATTCCTAAGCGAATCTACACCAAAACCTTTTTATTTGGGAAAAAATGAGAAAACCAAATGGGGAAAACATAAACTGAACACTGCGGTGCGTACTCGTTCACAAAATATTATCACCCATCTTCCAGGACTGAAGGGAATTGCAAGACAAGCTGATTGAATATGATTGCCTAAAGTTATTTTTATATGATGAAATTATTCGAGTAATAACTACATGCACGAACACGTACATCACAATTCAGAAATCAAAGTTCATCAGAGACAGATATTCAAGACTTACGGACGAAATGGAAATCAGAGCACTAATTGGAATACTCTTCTTGATTGGAGCCCTCAGGTGCAGCAGACAGAATATATGCCAACTTTGGGATAACTCAAAGGGTAGTGGCATCGAATCCTGCTACTTGTCCATGAGCGTCAAAAGATTCCGGTTTCTCATGCGTGCTATAAGAATGGATGATATTTGTGATAGAGAAAATCGGAAAATAACTGATAAATTGGCCCCAATAAGGGATATTCTAGAAAAATTCATTTCCAACTTCAAGAAATACTATTCTCCAGGTGAATATTTGACTGTGGACGAACAACTTCTAGCATTCTGTGGTAATTGTCCGTTTCGACAATACATACCAAGCAAGCCTGCAAAGTATTGTAATTAATACGAATACCCAAAAGATAATTTTATTGTAGAAAATTTCAGAACACCCGGTAAAACAAATTTTATTTTAAATCATAATAAAAACTGGAATGCGACCCACATTTTGTTTAATGAAATAATACGAAGTCAAAACAGAATAGAAAAAATAAAACATCTTACTGGGTCAAAGCAAAATAATTGTTTTGAATACAATTATTTCGATAACGAAAATTAGCACGCTTCAAAAAACAAAAAGTTGTTTTTGCAATTCGACAAAAACCCCAGACCGAAGTCGGGGGTAAAGCAAAAACGGGTGTGGAGAGCAGCAGCGGCAGTGTGCCGGTTGAACACGCGAAGGGAAAAGAGTCCTTCCCTTGTCACGGTAACGGTTCTAGTTTTTTTTGTGTTAGCGGTACGAGAGGTAATGTTCTCTCCGTTGTGTCAGGGTGAAATAGGGATACTGAGATTATTCCTTGACGGTGAACACTGTCCCCGTTTCGATACACAAACGGTAGAATTACCCTCTACGCTAAATTCTTTCCGACATAGCACGATACCGTTTACTGGCACTACTCGTGGTGACAAAAAGATAGCGGAAATCAAGCAGTATCCAGGCTAGGCGGAGGAAGTTTGCCAACGCAGTAAGTTTTTGAACAAAATTTAGATTGGGATGATTTTTTGTTTTTCACTAGTGAGTTATTTATTCGTTATTATTTGCGCTGGTTTCTGAACTTGGGAGTATAATTCAATTGCTATATACAAGGAGTAGCGATAGCAAATATATTTATCTTATTTTTTTTTATTTTCAAAGGGACTGGACATCTGTTCATTCTTAGTTAAATTTTTCGTCCTGATAAATATATAGTTTACCGTGTGTGCTGGTATAATTAAATTTTGCAGAGTTTCGCCAACCTGACAAAAGTTAGGTTTCATTTTGTTAAGTAGGAGTCCCCCAACGGAGACACAGCTATTTACTATCAAAGAATTTCTTTCACACCAACTGACAAATTCTCTTGATAAAATATTCGTCTTTAATAGCAGCTCATCCGGAGATTCAGAATCAAGTGCTAATGTGATATCATCTGCATATAGAATTAAATGGTAAGTGATAACATATTCTTCTCCTTACAATGCCATATCCGTGATCGGACGTAGGCGACCTCTCACTTCTACCTGTGTTGTGCTCTCCAGTTACCACAGATAGAAGGGACCTACAGTTTAACGACGGATCCGAACGTCTAGATAACATATTAAGAAATATAATTTATGTATAATGAAAATATCAGAGGCCTAAGATTGACCCTTGGGGTACGCCAATTTCCACAGGTGGAAGGAGGGACTTCTGATCTTCAATTCTGACAATAAGTTTTCCGGCTTCTAAGTATGATTTCAGCCACGATAGAAATTTGCCCTGGAATCCTAAATCTTGTAGTTTATTTATTGCTATATCAGCACTTACCGAGTCAAAAGCTTTTGAAAGATGAAAGAAGAGCGCCCCCACATACCTCTTTCTATCCAATTTGGTGTGGAGAAAATTAAGCAGAGCTACGGATGCACTCTCCGTCTATCTGCCAGGTAAGAAACCATGCTGATGGTCCAATATAACATTATAGTTTTTGAGAAAAGAAAACATTTGTTCATAAGTACACTTTTCTATCACTTTACATATCACAGTTTGGACAGTTACTGGCCGATAATTGTCAAGGCTGAGAAGGATGTCTTTTTTATGTATTGGTGAAACAACTCCTATCTTTAGACTTGATGGAAAAGTTTCTGTTTCCACTGAGTAGTTGATGATGTCTACTAGAGTACATGCGATTTGTGGACCTATACTTTCAATGATCTTTGTCGAAAGACAGTCAACACCCTCGGCATTAACATTTTTTAGGCAGTTAATAACATCCAATACATCTTCAGGGATAATAGGTTTGAAATAAAAAGTATTAGTGACATACATTGTTGTATAACTTTCAAAATCACAGTTAGCAAAGTGAGTATTTATTGCTTTTTTAGTATTCGTTGCAAAAAAAGTGGCAAACAAATTAGCAATGTCGTATTTATTTTGCTTTATTTTCCAATTTATATCAATGGTATCAATAGTAGAATGTCTCTTTTTTCCAATTTTGTGTTGTACTGTTTGCCATATATATTTTTGTTTTTCTTTTACATCTTTATTTTCAAGACTTTTCTGGTAGAACAATTTTCTTGATTTGTTAACTTCAGAGACATGATTCTGCTTTAACTTCTTATAATTTGAATGATTATCGGGATTTGCGGAATATTTTCTTAACCAAAACAAATTCCTAAAATCACTACCCATCCGCACAAGATCGCGATCAACCCATGATTTCATGGTTACATTAGATACGTTTTTTTGTTAAAATAGGGCAAATAAAATAAATTTAGAACATATAGTATCTAAAAATTCTTTATATACAAGATCAACACTTGAGATGTTTGTATCATTTAGATATTCATAGACCGACAGAAAACTTTCATTGTCTAGATGAGTTTGTAAACTCAGTAAATTGGATGCCGATACATTCCTAAAACTTGTCTTTCTGTTATTCAGCTTATTTTCGCAAAATGTACATGATATACCCGTGCGATATTTTTTCTGAGTGTTTAGTCCTAAATGATCACCAAGCTGCATATCAATCACGCTTTCATTGTATTCAAACGTCATATTAGTTAAAAAGTAGTCAACTTTAGTTTTTGTCGTTTTAATGTTTTTATTTGTGAAAATCCGTGTTGGCAAACAATTTTTTAAGTTTAAGGTAAAACTCTCCCTTAAGTCAATAAGTTAAAACTCGCCATAAAGTAAATTAATAATGTTCTTTCACGTGATATATTCAAATAATCAATGTTCATGTCTCCACAAAGAATAGTACAGTCATAATTATTGAAAAAAAAAATTTAGAAAGTCGGTCCATGAACATCTCAATGTTTCCTGATGGGGATCTATATATATATATATATATATATATATATATATATATATATTCACAAGACAACAGCTTCTTTCTTGCAAAAAAAGGATATACTACATACTTCAAAGTCAATATCATTTGATAAATTATTTACAAAATCTATATTTTTAAATCTAATCATCTTCTTTACAAATATCAAAACCCCACCATGAATTATGTTGATACGATTGAAATGAGTAGCCAACATATTGTAATGTTTTTCTTATTTATTTAGACAATAAACGGGTGGGATAAATCTTCTCGTCCATGGCAGAAAAATCGTTCTTCATATTAGCAGAAATCTTAGCAGAAATTGACGAGATTAAGGTGGAAGCCTCGTCATTGCATAAAAATGATTCTGGATCAAAGCCGTCATTTTCCAGTGCCACTATAAGTCTTTCTACTAATTCGCTTTTCTTACCGGACGTTTCCAACTCACGATCTTCCAATTCTGCTCTTAATTCCGCCATTTTCAGATCACATAGTCTCTTGGCCATTTTTACGTTGCAATTTATTTATATTACCCCACACCTGACACCAATGTAATGTTTTTCTCACTTATTTAGACAATAAACGGGTGGGATAAATTTTAAACACTCGGTATGGCTACTTACTAATTTATTGAAACACTAACTCACTAACACTTAATTTATATATACTTAACTAATCACTTAATTATTAATTTATATTAACTGTATATTCACTCAAACTAATTTATATAAACACTTTATATTCACTTATTTACTGTTTAAATCACGATGTCAAATTATAAACTCCACTGACTCTTCCTGATCAGTCCCTTATATATTAAAGCCGTTTTTACTAGTAAATTCTGGGTTGCGGCTTACACAGTCACAAATAATTTTTCTGGCCTTTTCTAGATAACTCTGGTCACAAAAACAATGTTTACATAAGATAGTCGTAAACTCGTAAACAGTTTTTTATAACTGCGTATCCGCCATACTTTTAACTTTTATACCTGGCTTAGACAGAATCGGTTTCAGGGACTATACCAGTGTGCTGTTTCGTAACCATATAATCGTTAAATCTCACTAAATCAATATTATCATTATCACACCAGGTTTCAGAAAGGCGCACAATATCAGGTTTGTTACATTACAATATTAAATGAATTCTATTGGTCTTATTAGTCAGGGATTGACAATTTACATTCATGATTTTGAGGGTTCTAGTTGATTTTTCTGTATTAGTGCACTTACGTACACTTACATACATTTCCACATATATAACTTGAGAATACACTGGAGTTACATTTTCTAAACATGGGGAAGTATCTTTGGACGCAACTGAAAAAACTGCTGGATATGGGCTCCATGCGGCCATATTGCTGGATTCATCGAAGTATTAATTTTATACCCATATGCACTTACTTTGGAAGAGTTGTAAATCTCCGGATATTTCGCATTTAATGATATCACCACTACTTCCAGGAAATGTGGTTTTACAATTTCACGTCGATCATCTGCTGTCATGCTGGAGTCCACTCTGTAAATATGAAGATACACAAATTTGGGAACCCCTTAATATCCCTGCCGTTTACAGTTATTTCATTATTATTTGCAACAACAAGTTGTCTTCTATTTCTTTTCCCTCGAACTTCTCTCTATTCATTGTGGTTTTATCTGGGGCTATTCTCAATAGTAATACAACAAGTGTAATGATGATTTTGAGAAACAAACGCGCGTAACCGCGAGTGTGGTTTCCTAAACCAACAATTTGTTTCAAAAAAAAGAAAGTAATTTTCGATGATCATTAATTACACAAGTTGTATTTGTCAAGATTATTTCACGAAAACAACTAAAATTGGGCTATGATGACGTTCGTTGCAAAATTTCATGAATTGTTTCCACACGTACGTTTTAGATCGCACGGTATTATGCGGCATTTGTTCTTTTACTTTCTTTTGAATCTCTTTTGTATCAAACAGACCAAAACGGTTTCAAGAATTCATTCTTGATACAATAATTCTGACGTTTCTTTATTAATTTGACATTTTCTGTCAATCACTAGATTTTTAATATCGAATAAAACAACTAATGACAACGCGAAACGCACAGATAGGAAAATTGCATGTATCCAATGAGGTGCCGGAATACAAAATCGAAAACATGGTGTTTTCTGATATCAATCCTCATATTTAAACTAATTGAAGGCGCGTATTTTATATTGAGTGAAATAATCATTCAAATTTATGTCTTCGTCAATTTTTTGTTCCGTATTCATTGTTATTAAAGCAGCTGACACGTGTCTTTGAAATAACTGATTTAATAGACGAGTTGGCAACAGCAGTATTTTTATCATTTCCAGTTTGAATTAGTGGTCTGGTTTTATTTTGAATAGCAAAGGATTCCCACTGTTTTTGCATTGATTTTTGCTCTTTACTTTTTGTGTCTAACTAGTTTCGTTATTTTAATGAAGTTATGTGTTTACTAATTAAATGAATTTTGTCATGCATCTCCCTTATTATGGAGACTTTTTGCTTCATTATATATTTAAATATATTAATATCATTTACCTCATTGTCTGGACTTAGACTTTCAATTCAGTCGAAAAATAACTGATCTGTCTGATCACATGCTGACCTTGCTCACATTTGATTGTCATCACTAGTAAACTTTACACAGTTGCTATTTTTTGCACAGCTTATATGGAAACTGTTTTCACAATTTATACACCTTACACTATTTACAACATTTCTTCTACACTTTTTACAATATTTATTCCGGAGAGCTTCGTCAAACACATCTACACCGGGCGCTATGTTACCAATACTTTTCGAAGGAAGAAGCCAAAATTCATATTCTTAAAACAAAATACATATAACCATATAACAATAAAAATCAGAATTCAAATGGAAAACTTATTTACCTAATCATAAACAAATAATGTGTACTCAATCGGAGTCTGACTTCACACATTCAGTGCAATAAGTAATAGTATGTTCTTTACAAATTGATTTTAAACACTTGGCAAATTTCGAACTGGTCTTGCGGTTTTTATTTTTTGGACAGTAAGAGCATTTCGCTCTAGTTCCAGTTGCATCTCTTTCTGGAACATTAGGTTTTTCTGTCAAAGGTATGTGTAAATACTACTTTATTCGGAAGCTCAGAAGTAATGGCAGAGTTAGTGTAACAGGTTGCAACATATAAGGTTGGATCTAAATATGACATAACTATTTATACCTGCAATATTGAGTATCGAAAAAAATACTGTCATAGGCCACCTACAAGATTTTCTCGATACTGAATGATAACTTTTCAGCTGATCCACTGTATCAACCCCTGCTTTATCCCGGTTATAATCAGGTATCACTTCTGGTTTCAATGCATCGTCAGATTCGAGATCAATAATATCGTTTTCATGCAATATATGTAATAGCGAAACATTTTTATCCAACTTGTGCACATAGGACACTAATAGACAATCTTTTCCAAAAGAAAACTTGCTCCTTAACAGCGGCCTTTTTTTAGTGGCAACAAAAATTTGCGGACTTTCGCGTTTATTATTTCTCATCGTTCCAACCAAAATTAATTTTTCATTCTTCAGGAGGTCTATAGCTGAAGGAACTGAAGTTATACGTTATATTTAATATGGGACTGTTTATCAACAGAATAATTGCAACCTGCGAGATAACATAAACAAATCCTACGTATTATTCGGGGTAAACTGTATTATTGGCGACATATAACTGTGACAATTCTAAACTAATTTTAAATTTATAATAAGTAAAAACATTTGATGTATTGTCCATCTCAATACAATAATCCTAAATCTTAATATAAATCTTCCAACAATTTGATTTTAAACAATTTTATAAATTAAATTGTGAATAATAATAATAATATTCCATTGTTTACTTACTTTAAGCAAGTAATCCGTTCTTTTAATATCGTTTCATAACAACTGAAATGAATGTAATACTCAACGACTCATAAACAGAACAAAAACATAACCTTACTTCAGATGTCTATGTAACGTTTGAATATACAAAAAAAAAACGTCAAAATCCATTGGGAATGTATGAAGGATTCATGTGCATTGACTTGAGTAACATAGACCCTTCATCCATTTTCTTCCTATCAAGTTCATTAAATTTTTGGTAATGAAGGATTTATTGACAGTAGTGAGTGGATGAAGGGATTCAAGCGCATACATTATTTGTACATGAACCCTTTATGCATTATTAATTTGATAAAACAAATGTACATAGACCCTTTATCACGTTATAATTTCTTTATTTTGATACATAGAAGCACGAAACCCATCGCAAACGAATTTGATGCACTTAAAACCATCATCCATTGAAAAAAACATAATTTTATAAAATTGTTACATTGATCCTTCATCCACTTGAGTCTTCATTTATCGTATATATAACTAAAAAAAACGGAAGAATGTTTTTTATGCAGAAGTAGAAAGTGGTCATCATATAAAAAATGTTCCATCGAATAATTTCAAATGCATAGTGAATGGACAGCACAACCAAAAATTTCAATTTATTTTGAGTATTCTAGTAACTTGGATAGTTGGAATGTTATGTTATGAGCAGGCTGAATGTCCTGAAATATACAATTTATCTATCCTCTCTGTATCTCTCAATTATTAAATGAAAATACTTTCCTCAATTTTTTTGGAGATTCAAAAAGCTACAAACTATGAATTCATTATTTTAAGAAACTCAAATTAATAAAAAACACTTTTTCCATCTAGCAACCTATCTATTTACCATAAATCTGACATAATAATAATATTATAGCTATCAATTTCATCAAATGTAGTTCATGATTCATTCTTTTAAAAAAATATTCCATTTTATTTCAAATGGATGTGATTATTTTCTGTTGGATAGAATTATAATTTCCGTCAGGTATTATATAAATATTAATCATTAAGCTTATGTAATTGCCATTGACAATCACACATCGCGTTCTATTTATAATTGGAATTTGGTCTTTTTGTTTGTCCGAAGTTCAAGGTGCGTACAATTCTGAAAAGCGGAGTACTGAGAAGAAAAAAATGTCAGGTCCGAAGTGACACTCACCTCGATATTTTGTCAAATATTTGTTAGTACTTATATATTCAATTTAACAAATACACTATAAAAAACGGGAAAATGTGTTGCAGGAGAGCCAATGAAGAAGAAGAAGAGACCTATATCTCGAACATAACAAGAGAGCTAATGGACAAAAGGAAAAAACTAAATGAAAAGGGAGATAGGAAATCAACAGAATATATCGATTATTAAAACTACGTGAAACAATGGATGAAGACCAATTCAAGAAGTTAACAATGAAAAAAATTATAGATTAAGAATAACAGAAATATGAAATAATTAAAACTGAAACTAGGTAGATATGAAATTACTACTTTGAAGACAAAAATAATATGGAAATCCACAGCAAAAATACATTAATGGAAACTATACATTTATATCGCACGGATTAATATGAAACACAACAAGCTCTCTTTGAAAATATAAAGAAACAATATTACACACTGAATTAAAGACGTCAATTCAGAGCTACAACCAGAGATAAGTGAATCAGAAATATAGAAAGCTCTACGAGAAAGGAGGAACAATAAGTTCCCGGAAAAAGGACAAATCTTGGAATATGGTGTGAAGATAGTTATTAATACTTTTCAGATACTGTTCAATCAAATACTAGAAGAAAAAAATTCGCAACAACTGCTACGGATATACACCACTGCTTCTTCTTAAAAAACGACAAATCAGGCTTAAAAACTACCGCCCTATAACTCTGCTCAGTGTTATTTATAAATATTTACAAAAATATTAACGAACAGCCGAATTCAGGAAGGAATCATCCCCTCTTAATCATGAAAATTCTTATATATTGAACAAACTAATACTACATACCACTCTTCATGGCTCTAAAGAGTTCTCAACAGAAAAGTAGGATCGACTATAATTATAAGTAAATATATACAGCAAAGCCACAAATAAAAAGAAGTACAATTTCACCTAAGCTCTTCAACCATGCACTGGAAGATGTATTCAAAAAACTAAACTAGGATGAACGAGGTAATAGAATATGCGGCCATTACCTAAACAACTACAGATATGCAGATGACGTCGTTTTGATATCACACCCCAATATCTTAAAAACAAAAGTATTCAACCAGTGTGTATTACCGTCTTCACTTTCGGCTCCAAAATATGGACATCAAATAGGGATAAAATTGCCAAAGAGCAAAGATCCATGGAGAGGCAGATGTTGCATATTATATTAAAAAACAAAATAGGAACTACTGCATTAGAAACATAACCAAAATGATAGACGTTGGAGAACAAGCAAAACGACAAGAGTGGAAATTTGCAGGCCGTAATATCGGACAAAAGGTGGAACAAACAGATAATTCTCTGAAGACCGTGCGATGGTAAAGGAGGAAGAGGAACACCACAAATGAGATGGGCATATGATCTGAATAAGCATGTTGGATCTACATGGATGAACATCGCAAATTATAGGGAAGAATGGTGGCATCATGAAGAGGCCTATGTTCGAAAAGGGTCGGATTTAGGATATATAGTTAGATAGATACATGTTCATCGTAATATTCAATAGTCAATTGATAGAAATGATTATTCATACTTGTTACTCTGAGCAATTTCATTTCTTTATATGTGAAAATGAACACTCTAATAATTCTAAGCTGTTGAACAGTTTTAGGTTATATGCAGATCATTATGATTCCTGAAAATTTTCTAAAACCCGATAAAAATGTTTTTAAAGGTGGGAAGTTGTATAAAACTCTTATTTTCAAATAATTGTTTGTGCAAATCTATATAACTGAAAACAAGGTTCACAATATTCAAAATTCTGTCATAAAGTTCTTCGTATTTTGCATTATTCTTCACGCATAATACCCAGATCTTCTCTATTTTGTTGTCTATATCTCATCCTTCATATGCACATCTTCCTAATGTTTTTCAAAATACGTTTATTATTCCCTTCGCCTGCACAATATCTCTCCATTCCTTCGAAGTCAAAGGTTTGCCGTTTGGTTATCTCCAAAATTACTCTCATCAATCTACTGTATAAGCACAACTTTTCTATCAGTCCACATTAATTCGCTAAAATCCGAAATTCGCATGTCTATATCTCATCATAGCTTCCATGGGTACAGTTAGATGGTAATATATATTTCGATCTTATTATTTCCAACATTTGTTGTCAATACAATTACGTTCTCCATTATTCTAAAAATTGAGATATTTAACGAGTAATCATTTCCGAAGACCAAATCTTTACTCGGTACTCAACCAACCAACTTTGTGGTCTTATTACCAGTACTATTCTCAGTCGCTCCTTGAAAACAGTAACAAAGTCTACGTAGAACACAATACGTAAGAAAGAAGATTTAAGATTAACAATAATCAAATGACTACGTTAGTTTAACTAATATGTGTCACTACACTAAATTGTTGTCATTGCTTTGAATTGCAGCATCTATAACGAGGATCATCATCAACATAATCCTCATCATCATCATTCAGCCCTGAAACGTCCATTGCTGAACATAGGCCTCCCCGAGGCACTTCTATCTTTCTCTGTCCTGTACGGTTGCCATCCAATTGGAATGGCTTCTTTTCAGGTCATCGGCCTCGCTTATTTGCTCTTGGCTGCCATTCCAGAATTCTCCTCGTCTACCTGCCATTATTCGATGTTGCAATATGTCCTGCCCATATCCACTAAGCTCTTGTTATTCTCTCCAGAACATCATCCACACCCGTTCTTCTGCAAATCTCCTCGTTTCAAAATATGTCTCATAGACTTATTCCCATCATAGATCGTTCCATCCTGCGTTGCATTTTTTGTAGTTTTCGTGCCAATGCTTTGGTCAGGGTTAAATTATCTGCACCGTAGGTCAGAACGTGTAAAACACCAAGATGATCGACCAGCAATACCTACTCTAATTCAACATGAACACATAACTGGCCCACCAATTCTCATTTCAGAAGTGGAATATGCTATCGCAAACCTCAAAGACGGAAAGACACCTGATGAGGACCTGATTCATGCGGCAGTACTAAAACTAATGGATCCAAAAATTGTATGTCTTCTATTTTATAAAATTTATGAGTCTGGTATTATTCCGACTGGATGACTCAGATCAACATTTATAGCATTACCGAAAAAGAGTAAGGCCTACACCTGCGATAACCACAAACTCATAAGCCTGATGAGTCATGCGGTTAAGGAATTTCTAAAATTCACGGCAGAATATATAAGAGATGCGAAGGGCACAGCGACAACACATAATTTGGGTTTATTAAAAAAGCAATGAGCACCAAAGAGGCTATATACTGCATACAATTGTTGACCCCGATAGCATTAAACATGAACATATGCTAGAAATATTACAGCAAATTGGTCTCGACACAAAAGATCTTAGAATTAGCCAAAATATATATTGGAATCAAACAGCAGTACTTCGTATTAAAAATCAATAAATATCCAAAAACTAGAAATAACAAATGGTGTTCGTCAAGTCTGTATTTGGTCTCCACTATTATTCAACGTATACAAAGAGATGATTTTCCAGAAGGCCCTAGAAAATCAACAGAAAGGTATAAAAATAAACGATTTTAAAGACTAAAACTAACTTTTCCTCATATGTGGCCCTGAACCATTTTCTTCGATAAAATTGTTACTTGAATACACTTCGGGCTAACAAATCGAAATTTCTCCAAGAATAACCAAACATGTAGTATATCTGGATTTATAGGACTCGCTGTACTCGCTCTAGTCAGCTGAATATCGAGAGCGTACATCTGTGGGACACCTTGAACAATATTCAATCATAAAATTGATCAATCGTGTACTCTCTGGAGGCTTTATCGTTCTAACAAACTGAAAATTCTCCTAAAATGACAAAAATTTGGTACTTCAAGTACCATAGCACTCGTTATACTGGCTTTAGTGAGCTGAATATCAATAGAGTTCATCTTTGAGACGCTCTAAATAATATCCAATCATAAAATTGGTCACTTGTATATACTCCGGAGACTGTATCGTGCTAACAAACTGAAACTTCTCCAAAAATGACAAAAATATCGTACTTAAAGTACTGTAGCACCTGTGGTATTGGCTCTGGTGAGCTGAAAATCAATAGGAGGCATCTGTGATATGTTCTTAACAATATTCAATCATAAAATTGGTGACTTGTTGAACTCCGAAAGCTATATCGTGCTAACAAATTGAAATTTCTCAAAAAATGACTAAATGTCGTACTTCACGTACCATAGCACCCGTTTTACTGACCCTGGGGAGCTGAAAATCTATAGGGATCATCTGTGACATGTCCTTAACAATATTCAATCATAAAATTGGTGACTTATTTCACTCCTGAGTCTGTATCGTGCTAACAAGACGTAAGAAAATGTGGCCGACGACAACGACGACGACAACGACGACGACGACCACGACGACGACGACGACGACGACATACACACAGGATTTTTTCTCTAAAAACCGTTTTTTCGTGTTGTTGTTGATGGGAAACGTGAAAATAACTCAGAAAAAATTTCAAAATTCCAACTTTTTTTGGAGTAAACTAATACTTTTCTCGCATATTAGATATGTTGAGCGGAAAAGTAATAAACGGAATACCCATAAATAACATACGTTATGCTGATGATTCTGCTATATTGGTAACCGATCTTTTAAATCTACAGCACATTCTAAATCTATATAGTGGGTGAAGAATATGGGCATACAATAAACATCGATAAGACAAAATTCATGATCGTCAGCAGAAACCAATATAATCAAGCCCAAGTAATGTTTGAAGATAAGCCCATAGCAAGAATCAACAAATTTAAATACCTCGGTTGTAACATCAATGACAAATTGCATAGCGACATGGCGATAAAAATGTGGACGATAATGGCAAGAACCGTTTTTTTCAAATTTAAAAGATATATATGTCGAAGAGAAGTGTCGCTGAACATAAGAATTCGTATGGTGAAACGCTATAGTTGGTCCATAATAACATATGAAGCGGAAACATGGTCTCTTAGAGTGAAATCCATGAACGGCATAGAGGCCTTTGAGATGTGGACCCTCCGCAGGTTAATAAGGATCCCATGGGTAGACCGGGTCACAAACGACGAAGTACTTAGAAGAGCCAACGTCGAGCGCGAACTATTAACAACTATAAAACAACGCAAAATCTCTTATCTGGGGCACATACTCCGAGGCAATAAATATGACATACTAATGGGCAAAATAGAAGGAAAAAGGAGCCCAGGACGAAGACAACACTCGTGGTTACGTGATATCAGAAACTGGTGCGGAGTGAGGAACGTGGGTGATATATTCGCACTAGCCGCGGAAGGGCAATTACGCATTATAGACTAATTATTGGTGGATGATCGCCTACACGCTGTACAGCGTTTGGCACGAGATGAAGAAGAAGGAGATATATGTGCCAGATATATGTAACTATGCACCATTTGTATATGATTCTTGTCTACACTAGTAGCTTACTGGGGACTAGATTGGTCATCATTTTTGTTTTATCGAAATTTATCTTCAGTCCGACGATCTGTATTGCATTTTCAATTCCTCATATCACCATAGCGGCTTCTCTTAGATTGTCAGTAATGAGTACGATATCGTCGGCGAATCTAAGATGGTTGAGTATTTCCCCATTGATACTGATGCCCTTGTTTTCCCATTCTAGGTTTATGAGCGCATACTCTAAGACAGTGATGAATAGTTTAGGTGATAGAATATCACCTTGTCTTATGCCTCCTTCTATTTTGATTTTCTTTGTCCGGGAGTGGAGGTTGATCGTTGTTATGTCGTTGTTGTATATATTTTTAATCACATTTGTGTATAGATGGTCGATTCGGCATTCAATCAATGCTTTTATAATGGCCGTTAATTCAACCGTATCAAGCGCTTTATGGAAATCAACAAATGTCAGGACTGAAGGTCTGTTGTATTCAATAGTCTTTTCAAGCACTGCAGGTGGTCAATGGTGCCGTAACGAGCTCGAAATCCAGCCGGTTCTCTAGGTTGGTAGAGCTCAAATTTTGATTTTTTGATTTTAGTCTATTTGTAAGAATTCTGGTGTACAACTTGTAGAGATGATTGAGCAAGCTGATTGGCCCATAGTTTTCTAGACCTGTCTTGTCTCATTTTTTAGAGCCCAACATCGTATGTGAATCATTCCATGAGGTTGGGATTCTCTGGTTATGTAAGCATAGATTAAAAAGTTTTAGGATTCCTTCTATCAAAATTGGTCCTCCAAGCTTTATAGCCTCCGTTTCTACCTCATCCTGTCCAGGAGCCATGTTATTTTCCATTTTATGAGGTGCATGGTATAGTTCGTCACGGATATATCGGGTATTTTTTTAGAGCCTTGTTTTTTTATCTCCTTCTCTTGTCTGATCTATATGAGACTCATATAGGACTGTGTAGAATTTTTCTTTATATTAGTTTATCTCTATCTGTTACTATGTTACCGTTATCGTCTTTGGGCTGCAATATTTCTTTCCTGACATTTGTGGATTTTTTTCTCGTAACCTTCATACTTTTGTTCTCCTCAATAGTCCGGAGTATTTGTTTGTTGTTCTATTGTCTTTTGTCCTTTCGAATAGCTTTCGATATCTCCTTATTGATAGCCTTCAACTTGTGTGGTTCTGTGTCAACATCGCTAGCCTTTTTTCTCCGTTCTTCCACTTTTTCTTTGTTTTCGGGCTTATTCTCTGTCCTCTCTCAGTTTTCGGACAGAATTTGTGTTTTGCCACGGTGTTCACCATTTTGTCATTTATGTCGGCTGGAAGCGATATGCTCTCTATTGTATCATCAATGTATTGTCTGAACACTGTCTCATCTGTTGGATTAACCCATAACTTGGTCTTCTTTTCGATTATTTTGTGCCTTTCCAAGTCGGTAGATATTTCAATAGTAGCCCTCACCAATCTATGGTCACTGGAAGGTGTAAACCTAATCAAAACCGTCACATCTTTGAAAATGGACCATTCATTATTAATGAAATAATCTACTTCGTTCTGGGTTTATCCATCAGAATCGGAATCAATGATGAAAACTAACTTTCCCGCACTAAAGTATACACTCCAGAAGGTGTATAGTGCTAATAAACCGTAATTTTTCCAAAAATGTTGAATATCTCCATCCATGTAACCCATTGTACTTTCTATGGTGAGCTGAAAATCAATAGAGTTCATCTGAGAGACGCACTGAACAATATCCAATCTTAAAATTGGTCACACGTATACACTCCGGAGACTGTATCGCACTTACAAACTAAAATTAATATAAAAAGGTCGTACTTTCAAGTACCATAGCATCTGTAGCACAAAAGAGTTTGTCTGTGAGATGCCGTGAATAATAGCCAATCATAAAATTGGCCACTTGTATGTACTCCTGACGCTGTATCGTACTAACAAACTCAAATTTCTGCAAAAATTACGATAATGTCGTACTTCAAGTACCATAGCACCCGTTGTACTGGCTCTGCTGAGCTGAAAAGCAATAGGTTTAATATGTAAGATGTCTTGAATGATGTCCAATCATAAAATTTGTGACTTGTTGGACTCCGGAGACTGTATCGTGCTAACAAGAAATGTTATGTAGAGTGGCCAACAAAGACGACGACATACACACAGGATTTTTTTTTCTTAAAATCGCTTTTTCGTTTTGTTCTAGCTGGAAATCGAAAAAAATTACTAAAAAAAATTCCAAAATTCTAACTGGTTGGGCGGAAAAGTAAAATAAAATTCAACTTTTTTTTGAGGTAATCCGATACTTTCATCGCATCGGAAAAGTAATAACTTAGAAACATCCTACTTCTCTGCAATGAGTTCATGTATTGGAACAACTCAATTTTGAAGTGCTCTTATTTTCCAATTATTCTCTCTTCAAATATCTTTCAATCATTGTTACCTCTCTGAGCTCGGATGTCCAGCTAGATCATTATAATTATCTAGCCGTTAAATCTCGAGACTTCGGTTGACGCTAATACGTCTTTAAATCCATTTATTAGGGTGAATTACTCCCTTTCCAGTTCTTGTTACAATTTCTTGTGTGCCCGGGCCTCAAAAGTAATTTTCTCACATTCTGCTCTGTTGTTTTATTTTTTTATCCACTCTCTAATTCCCATCATTTTCGTATTCTCTCTGATTCCCCCATCTTTCTCTTGGTTTTCCCTTTATTCTCGGCCATAGTGGAATCTGTTGTCATTATTTCTCAACATTTTTGTGTCATAATATATCCTGCCTTTATATACGACTGTCTTCTTGTCTAGCTCGCTTTCTATTTCTTTGTTAGTCACCTTTCCCCAGTTCTTGTTATGTTTGGTCTTCATTTTTGTTTATCACCGTTGTTCCTTAACCAAACGCGATTCTGGTGTTACTAGTTTTTTATATTTCATTGTTTTAGTGTTTTAACTAGTGGCTTTACCTCAGGAGTTTTTATTTCTGCAATAACTTCGGTTTCCTTTGAGTATTCTTTATTGCACCCGTTATTTTCCTATTTGTCCTTTCTTCGCACCTAAGTAATTGAGTTTTGTTACTTTTTCAAATGTATACCTCTGCGTTTTTTCCGGTGTTTCTGTTTTTCTTACCTACAATCCTATATTTTGTTTTCCCAGCATTGATTTAGAATCCACTTTGTTCTGTCTTCTTGTTCACCTTTTCTGTCACTTTTAATGGCTCTTGTTTTGAAATCTGTATTATGGTTAAATCGTCTGCATATGTTATAATCTCGTCAGTTATTAGGTTCTTGTTAACTAGTTTTCCTGTTCTTAGTAGACTATCATGCCAAATTAAATAAAAATTGTTAAATTGAGTCTCCTTGTTTGAATCCCTTATTTATGTGGACTTTCTCTAATGTGACTCCTTGAAATCCCACTTTTGCTTTGGTATTAGCCATTGTTATTTTCACGAAATCTATTGGTTCTTTATCAAGATTTTATTTTTCTAACTGTTCTATTCATTATTTTCTGTCTACAGTGGTACAGGCTAACATCCGCGAAAATTGTATAAACTTCCCTGTTGTTTTTTAATGCTTTTTCAAATATTTGTTCTATACAGATAACAACTGTTATATTCACATTTATTCAGACTAAACACAAAAACCATATAATAACTGATTTTTGTGGATAATTACTATAGGTAAAATTTTCTTATAAAGTTAAATCACTTACGCGAACAGCATCAAGTAAAAACTAATGTTACACAATGTGTGATTCAGGTCCTGTGCTTTTTCTCTATACCAAGAGCAATAGTAAAATATGTATATAAAGAAGCAAAACAAACGATAAATGATCATATCGTAGTTAGCTATCACTTGATATTTCTATTTGTTTACCGTAAAAATATAATGAAGAACCTCACAGCATTCCTGATCGTTGCAATTGTTTGCTCCGCAAATGTAAGTACAGCATTACACTACTATAAATTCGACGATAAACATTTTAATGATATAGATTGTTCGTGATATTTAATTCAATTATTCCGTTTTCCAATAATATGTAAGTTAGAACATACAGAGTGGATAGTAGTTGTTTCAATTTTTCGGAAAGATTATTTGTTAAAATGTCTATTGTTTGAACGTTCAGATTTATATTAGTAAAGGATCAAAGATTCGCCTTTTTTTGATTTTCGGTATTATCAACCTTTGGAATTTCATGATATTTGAGTTAATATTTGTGAAGATATTGTTGGATAAAAACAACCTTTCGTATTATAATTTGAAGTTTAGTTTTTCAATGAGAAAATAAATCGTACAAGCTCAGTAATTTCCTAAATTATTTTACATAAAAATTGGCTCTAATCAATATATAGCTTATGTTGAGGTAAAGGACAAATCATTCCCAGAGAAGGCGTTATAATTTCAAGTCAGTTTTTGAAAAGAAATTATTTCAGTCAGTTTTTAGAGAAATTACGCCTAAACCGATAAGTGATATAGGTACTCGTATTATCCTTTCAATTGTCACCTAATGATTGATTTTAAACAGTCAGAGAGATATATTTGCTCATTTATACCTCAGAAATAATTTCCATAGGTCGTAAAATAAAATCCAATGTAATTTCCAAAGACAACTGTATTCTAAAATCTTTTTCGAAGGACCAGTGGATTTTTAATTCACAAATAACAAATTATTACAATAATTGGAATATTAATCTTCTTAATTGGCGCACATAATACACAATGGACAATGAAATCTCTTTCAACAAACTTAGATAAACAAACTCCACTCTTTTCTTCACTGCTTTATTATTAAAAATGGAATTGAAAGTGATAATTGTCAAAAATATCAAAGAATGTTTGAACTAATTTCAAACATGCTCCTCCCCATTGAAGCTTCTTACCTTCGATGAAGGAAAAATTTAAAAAGTCAACTAACAAGAACGTACTATTTAAAAATGCAGGAATTAGTTTTCTAATAATTCTTCTTTTGGTAAAGGACATAGTTTTGTTAGGTTATTAATATAAGTTCCAATTTTCGTTTTAATTTTAACTAAACGTACTTTATCATCTTCACTAGGAATAATTTCAACAACTCTACCAAGGGGCCATTCTAACGGACGCGAATTTTCTTCCATGAGCAATATAATATCATTTTCTCTTAAATTTGGATGGAAATGAGTCATTTTAGTCTATTTTGCAATTGGTTCAAATATTCGTCTGTCCAACGTTTCCAAAAATTCTGTTGAACACGAGTACATCTTTCAAAACGAGTTAAGCGATTTTCAGAATTCTCTGACAAGTCAGGTACAGGAAAGGATGTAAGACTATCACCAACCAAGAAATGTGCAGAAGTTAAACAAAATGAGTCATTTGCATTATTTGAAAGAAGTTGGAGAGGTCTCGAATTCAAGATTGTTTCTATTTGTGCTAAAATAGTGCTGAACTCTTCAAATGTGAAATAGCCATTTTTAGCTATTTTGTATAAATGATGCTTTGTACTCTTCAATGGAGCCCCCCAAACACCGTCCCAATGAGAACTCATGGCTGGAATAACTATCCATACAATCTCTTTACTAGCCAAAAATTCTACAATGTAATTGTTATTACCTCTAACCTTGAAAAAGTCATATAATTCTTCTAGCTGATTTTTTGCCCCAAGAAAAGTAGTTCGATTATCACTGAATATGATCGAAGGATTACCTCTTCTTGAGATAAATATTCTCAATGTAAGTATAAAAGCACCAGTGGATAAACTAGGAACCAGTTCTAGATGAACAGCCTTGGAAATCATACAAACAAACACAGCAACATAACATTATATTAAAGGAGCCTTACGGAGATGTGACGATTTAATAAGAAATGAGCCACCAAAATTCACTCCAGCTTTAGAAAAAGGTCTGCACGGTTTCAATCTATCTGAAGGTAAATTTGACATCATTTGTTTACAGGATTTTGAATTGAATCTAGCTCAAACTATACATTTTCTGATAATTCTTTTGATTCCTACAAGACGAGTTAAAGGCCAATATTTTAAACGAAAATTTGACAATGTGGTTTGCGCACCAGTATGCTCTGATCTCAAATGCTCGTATCTTAACAAAAGTGTTGTAATAAAATTATTTGAAGGTAGTAAAACTAGAAACTTCTGATCATTAGGCAGATCAGAATTTGCTAAACGACCTCCTACTCTGAAAAGACCAGAATTGTCAATAAAGGGAGCTAAATGCAAAAAATGTTTATTGGAAATGAATTTATTAGCCTTTGATTCTGAAATTCCTTCAAAAAAGTACTGCATTTGCAAATTTTTATTATAAAAACTTATGCATTTTTTAATTCATCTACAGTCAAAGGACCTAAATTCTTCTGAGAGTTGATTTTGATTTTATTCAAGAATCTTAAACAAAAGACAAGAACTCTTTTTAATTTAACAATCGAGGATAATTTTGAAAATAGGACATTCCAAAAATCTAATTAAGTATCCTGTTTAATATTAATTAACGAAACAGTAATATTTCTTTCTTCAGGAATGCTATGTTTCATTTGATGAAAATTCATTTAAATCTACATGTGAATTTTCTAGAAATTGTAGCCCATGCTAACACAACGACCTTTTCATTATTTCCTTCGAAGGAATGCTTCTAGTAATCAAATCTTCAGGATTAATTTTTTATCAACGTGCCGCCACTGACGGTTGGAAGTTAAATTTTGAATTCCAGAAACTCTATTTGACACAAAAATAGTCCACCTAGAAGGATGTGATTTTAGCCAATACAATACTATTTTAGAATCTCTCCACAAATTCGTAGTAATGTAGGAATTTTATTTTTAAAAATTGAAATTTTTTTTGTTATCAAACTTGCTAATATGGCTGCAGCACATAACTCAAGACGTGCTAGTATAATTGTTTTCAAATGAGTTACTCTACTTTTTGAAGCTATAAAATTACAAGAAATCAAACCATTGTCATAAAATGCTCGAATATAGACAACAGTACCATATGCCTTTAAGCTACTCTTGGAAAATCCATGAAATTCAATTTTCACAATTTTATTTTTGAAGAAAATGTGTCTAGGAATTATTAACTGATGTAGAAGTTCATAGTTTAATTCATCATCCCAACCTAATTTTGACAACCAAATATTTTGCATTAGAATTTTTCTACTACAAGGACAGGAGATATAAACCCTAAGGGGTGAAACATCTGTGCAATTTGGGATGGGACAACACGTTTAGTAATCAAATTTTAACTAAGATTTTTAGGAAGTTTTACTGAAAATTGATACAAATTTGGATCCCACGAAACGCCTAACACTTTATTTGAAGAACTTACCATTTTCACATCAACACTTTCTTGAGAATTGTTTTCTATAACATTTTTTAGAAATTGTGGATTATTACAATCCCACTTATGCATTGAAAAATTTGCTGACTGTAACAACTTTACTAGCTGATTATAAATTTTTGTCAAATTATCTATAGAATCACTACCTGATAAAATATCATCTACATAACACTGAGAAAGAATGGTATTAGAAGCTAAAGGAAATTTTTCTTCATTTCTATAAACTAACTCATTCAGTGTACGAGTTGCTAAATATGGAGCACTATTTGTGCCATATGTAACAGTTAGTAGATCTAAGCATCTTAGAGGATATGTAGGATTTTCTCGCCATAATATATTTTGTAGGAATGTCTGATTTGAATTTAGTCTAATCACTTGATACATAATTTGTATCACAAGTAAGCACAAAATTAAACATACGAAAACGACAAAGAATATCGAATAGTTTTGGTTGAACTGTGAAACTCTTTAACATGATATTATTTAACGAAACATTGGACGAACTTTTCATGCTAGCATCAAACACTACTCTCAACTCAGTCGAACTACTATCCTATCGAATCACACAGTGGTGAGGAAGGAAATATTTATTCTCTTGGAACGCAATCATCAATTTCAAAGGAACATATCTAGCATCTTTGAATAAACCAGGTTTTTCTCAAAACGCCTTTCTAAATTGTGAAATCTACTTTTTGTCATGGAATAGGAATTACCTAACTTCAAATGTTCATTTGAACTTTTTAAAGGAAAATCGAACTGAAAGGAACCATTTTCTATAATTTGTATATTATTTATGAAGATATTCTCAGCTAACTCTTCATCAGGACTAAGAATTTTATTTTTTGGGGAAATTTCTTCTATTTCCCAGAACTTTTGCAACCACTCATCAGTATCAGAACTGTGGAGAAAGAAACAACTATTATTTGAACTATCACCTTGTGAAACATATCAAATATCTTCTCTAGGAACAGGACGACCTACTATATAACCTAACTTGGTATCTACTAGTGTCAAGAAATTTTATTGAATTCTAATTATACCAACATTTGTCAGATTATAATAAATATCAGCTCCTAAAAGTATGTCAATTTGAGAAGGAATGTGGAAATTAGGATCTGCTAATTTCACATTTGGAGGAATTACAATTTTTTCTCTACGCAATGAAAATTGTGTCAATTTTTTTGTAATTTCCTCAATAACCAAACAATTTATGTTAAACTAACATTTCTTGCAATATTGGAATGAATATTAGTATTCACCATTTTATTAGAATTTGTAACTATGCCATCAACACCTTTGATTGTGGAGTAAGTTGGAGACTATCTGTTAAGGTTTCTGTAATTGATGAAATTGTACCACATGGATCTAAAACAGCTTTTACTTGAATAGGCTTGTTTTTAAACGGTTTTATTTAGCTCACCCCGTTTGTTTTATTCTTGGGTAAAATTTAGTAATTCAAATTTCACCCTCTTCCTGTCAACCGATTAATCTGAAATTTTGTATACACTTTGGATTTTGGTGACAATACAATTATGTTTATTCATTATCATTATAAATTCAAGATGGCCGCCGCTACAAAATGGCGGATAATTTATGTTTTATTAATCCCATCAATATGGGTATCAAATGAAAGGGCTCAACAAGCAGAATACAATATACTATAAAAAATTGAAATCCAAGATGGCGGCCGCTACAAAATGGCGGATAACGTAGGTTTTATCAATCCCATCAACATGGGTATCAAATGAAAGGGCTCAACAAGTAGAATACAATATACTATATAAAATTAAAATCCAAGATAACGGCCTCTACAAAATGACGGATAACGTAGGTTTTATCAATCCCATCAACATGGGTATCAAATGAAAGGTCTCAACAAGTAGAATACAATTTACTATGCAAAATTGAAATCTAAGATGACCGCCGCTACCAAATGGCTGATAACAATTTTTTATCAATCCCACCAATATGGGTATCAACAAATGAAAGGGCTTGACAAGAAGAATACAGTGCACTATACAACCTCAATATTTAAGATGGGCGCAGCCACTAAATGGCGTATAATAATAAGATTCAAATTTAGAAATTGAATCTGTAATTTAGGTATCTGATTAATCCAGCCTGAATCCACCACCCAAGTCAAGATTTTGTATCGTGTTGAGGACTGTGTGGCGTTAGGGTGCCTAAAAATGATACGTCGTTAGCGGTACACCACCCAAGTTAAGGTGAAAGGTTAAAACGCGCCGAGAACTGTATGGCATCAGGGTGGATAAAAAACTAAAAACCAAAAAATAAAAATAGGTAATAAAACTTTTTAAGTTAAACGGTTTTATGTTAAACATACATTGCAATGTTTAAGATAAATGTACTAAAAACCAAAAAATAATAAAATAGATACAGTCGTGGGAATTATAAACATATGCATAGACTAGACTAAAATAAAACCGTGGGGCACGTCAATTGTCTACAATCGTTGATTAAAATTTTTGTTTTGTAATGTTACACTATAATTAGGCAGTTGTTCAATCGACAACGATGGACGTGTGATAAGTAGTTTTTAGTGCATTTATCTTAAACATTGCAATATATGTTTAACATAAAACCATTTAACTTAAAAAGTGTTTTTATCTATTTTTATTTTAATTATATACTGTAACAAGTGCAGTGGAGAGAGTAATATCATCATCTTTACTTGGAAAATGATTTTCTGATTGTGGATTTGAAGGATTTGCTTCAAGGTTTCTACTAGAATTGGGGAAGTGAGTTATCATTATTACTTTGAAGTGATCTATGATTATTTGGAGTGTTCTATAAATTTCTAGGAGAATTTACCAAACTATATGTCTGATTATTATTATCAAAGGTAGAACCATATCGATTAAAATTGTTTGAATTTTGGGAATTAGAATATATCTGTCTATTTTGACTATTATTATTCGTATTTTACAAATTTCTATGCAGCCTTTCAGAGTTGGGTGAATACCTGAAATTGAAATTTTTATTATTAGAAGAAGTTTGTTTACATAACAAAGTATGATGATAGTTTTGACATTTTAAACACCCAGTAGAGGAACAATCACCTACATAATGATTGTAGGCCAAACAATTTATACGTAACTTGTTATTTATTATGAATTGCAGTTTGTCATTATGAGAAATGGCACTAAATTTCAAACAACTATGAATTCTATGATTATTTAGATTGCAAATTAGACATTTACCGGTTACAATTTGTGAATTCACTCTGTTTTCATTAGCAACTTGAATATCTGGTATAGTTTTTCGAGAAATATGAACAAAATGAGAGTTTCCCTATCCTTGACCTCTTTTCTAAGTAAAATTAAAATCAGGAGTTATTTGTCCTCCGAGAATTGAACACCTGTGTTCTAAAAATTGAAGAAACTGACGTAAAGTTGGTCTTGCATTTGGAGGAATTTCAAAATCAAAAGCCTTTTTTGGGAGAAAATGAATACTAGTAACAAATCGCAATCATCAACATTCACTTGAAAATTTCTGAGACCATCTATATTTTGTTTTATGGAGGTGATAAGTTCTCTGAGGATTTTGGAATTTGTTTTGCTCAAGGAAGGAGTACCTAACAAATTTTTAATATAAGTATAAATGACATTCAGTTGATTACCGTATCTACTATTTGAGGAATCTAGAGCTAACTTGAAATTATCACTAGATAATTGAAGATTCGATATTATGTGCAAAGGTTCACCCTTTACATAGGACTTTAAGTTATCAACTTTTCAATATCTGTCAATATCTGTTGTATGAATGCATTCCAATTAGTAATATCTACTGAAAATTCTGGAATGCTTAATTGAGGTTTGTTTACACGTGATATCTGGAATTCTGATTTTATACTACTCGAAGAATCCTCTTTGGCAGAAAATGAATTAATCTTTTTTTGCAATAAGGATAAAATTAAACAATATTTATCTTCGACTACCTCTCTATCTGAACTTTGATCTTCATCTAAATATTCTATTTGATCTTGTATTGAATTGTAACTATCTAATGCTTTAGTTAAAAGATCTTATCTGGTTTTAAAAAAAAATTTCTACTTCGGCTACTGAAACAGCACTTCAAACACGGGTTTGACATGCACAAAACGACTCTTTAAACACTAGTGTTTAAAATGCGAAAAGTCACATCTCGTTTATTTTTTGTTTTTTAAACGTCAAATCAAGTGTATCTTCTGTATGTTGAATTTCATATTCCGTGAGAATTTTGTTATTCTGCGTCATTTGATTTGTCAGTCAGCTGTCAGCCATCGTCCGTCAGGTAATGAATATAATTCAAATATATTATAATTTTTTCCTTCCCGCGGGCGAAGAAAAAGTATAGTAAGCACCTCGTGTTAAAAACGTCTTCAGTCACTCGTTTCACAAGGAACTCGTTCCGCTTCGCTCCACTCGTGCCTAGTAAAACTCGTCACTAGAGAAACCTTTTTGACACTTGGTACTTAATATACTATTAATTCACTTTCTGTCACAGAATTTTTTTAAACCAATTCTCGGTTCTAGTAATTTAACCTTTTTCAATGCCTCTCTATTTAAGTAAGTCATCCATAGTTGTATATATTAGAAATATTCAGTCTAAATCAGTAGGAATTCAAATTGTTAACCGTTCAGAAGGATACAGTAGAAGAAATATTTAACCTGCCTCTGTATACTATTTGAAACCTCAAGAATTTATTTACATGTATCAACTTTAATTTGGAAAGAAAACAAAAGATCATTCAAACTAGGAACTGCCTTTCAATTAATTATATTAAGCTGGAACTCGGTAACCACAATTAAATGTTTATCTAACCTTATTCTCCTGAGAAAGGATATGATGTTTTATGAATTTATTGACCAATTTTCACTTTACTTCCCTTCTTCAACACACACTATTTTTGTGAAACTAGACTGAAACACTTCTCTTACAAGGAAATTGCTGATCTATTCTTCGGAACTGTACTCTCTTCGAAATATACAACAACGCTACTTTTCCTTCATCAGACAGAAACTTCAATTTCAACAGGTAGTTACTTTGGAACAATAACAAAACGATTGGAACGGAACGGAACTGGTAAAACTAATCTTCCAAAGTCTAACCTTTTTTTTGAAATGTATTTGTCAACGCAAGTGAAATTCTTCCAGGGTTCAAATAGGAATTCTATAACTCTCCTTTTTCTGGTTTCTTCTTGGATCCGGCTCGAGTTAGAATCGGGGATAGGGAAATTCCCTCCCAAGAAAAAAGGGGTCAAAAATAACGAGTAAATTCGGTCCGTAATTTTGTTTTTAACTGAAACTGTATAGGTAAATTCGGTCCCGGGTAAAATATTTTGAGATTGGACCAGTGCAATAAAACTGTAATATTGAATAATTTTAGTTTTATTAAATTAAATAAAAATATTTACATTGTTGACAAAGTTCACGTAAACGGAATTGATATGTCTATATATTGTTTAAACCTATAAAAATATAACATATTACATACAATTATATATTTAATAATATTAAGAAGCCAAATTCTCGAAAATTACGAAATATGCTACAGGACACAGGTACATAATATTGTATACCTAATAATTAAACGCCACAGTGAAATGAGACATTTAATAAAATGCAAACGACTTATTTCGTTTTTCGTATATGATTCAATCATTTTAGTAATAAATTTTTGACGGTTTTTAACTTTACTATCGGTAATTTTAGTATTCAAATGTACACTTTGTAATTTTACATAAGTTTCGATTTGAAACTCTTTAAGTTTATTAATAAAAACAAAAATGTTTGGATGAGACTTGGAAAACGAATCGTTAAATTGTCTATGGAAAGATTCGCATGTATTCGTAGTCCGTGTAAGTTCTGCTGAGTTTGTAGCCCAAAGTGAAGGAGGGAATAGTGACTCTTCAGATATGTAATTATCTATCAAATAATCGGAATACATTTGAATCTTTTCATGGTCTGGTGCTATTGAGAGCAGATCGAATACAAAACAATCGCTGATTTCTACAGGATTTAAGAAACTTAGGGCAAAAGTCATTTTTAGCCATCGCCCCGCATCGGAACATTCATCTTTGTAGGCAGATATTAAACCAATTTGCTGAATTTTTCTATACCATGCCTGCAAAAGATGAAATCGACATCCGATTATTTGAGCTAATGGCCAAACTTGTTTTACAGCCTCATGGATGCCTTTTTTTCAAAATCGATTACAATTTCAGAAATAACTATTCTAACTCTTTTTTGATGCAGATATCTGTTACAATATTAAATAATTTTTGGTACGTTTCACTCCGTTTGTTGGGTAATAAAGAAAAAATCAGAGTAATATAGTGGCCGTTATAATACCCGTTTATCGTAAAAAACTGACAAAAAAATTGTGGGCAGTAATTAAATGTTCCATCTAAATATATTCGTCTGACTTTTCCGATGAATTGAATATTTGATTCACAAGAAAAGACGGCGATTTGATCAGCTGCATCATTAAAAAGTAAAAAATGTTCACCTCTGGATGTTTCAATGTTGATCTTCGCCAGAGTGTCGAAAGTTTGTTGGCAATTGTGGAAGAAGCAGTTTTCGACGAGCATTGTACAAATTCTTCCTTATTAACGCAATGTCTGACGTATTGATCGTTGAAGGCAGATTTTCTTGAAGCTCCCGGCGGATGATTTTTGCATCAATAGCCTTTTTTTTACAAGAAGTGCTTACAATTTGGCGGTTCAACTGTTCTTCATTTGCATTATGGAAATGATCCTTTACATACTTTGTGACAATTACATTGTCCACTTCACCCATACTAAGCAAATAAGATCTACACTTTTTATTTATACACGTCCACCGCTTTTCGCCACTTTTTAAAATTTTTTGAAAACTATACTTATAATTATTCATAACTACTATACGCTTTTCTTTTTCACTCAAAATAATATTAAGATCCATGGTGCCAGACCACAAAGAATACTTGAATCGACTAATATGTAAACTGGGGAAACATACGCAACTAAATGGTACATATTTCAATCCATTCCATGTATTTATATTATTCATTTACCTACTAATTGCTACAATTTTCGGAAAAGCCCATACTTACCATAATTACTTCATTCTACGAAAGAGATTAAGCTCTTCAGTATCGTAAAACTCTGGTTGGGAGGGAATTAACCTACCGATAAAAGGGTATAAAATTTTTGATTTAATCTGCTACCTGCTGGGACCGGATCTACCATGCCCCTTAGGATCAATTGATTGATTTTCAACAGTCAGAGAGGTATATTTGCTTACTTATACCTCAGAAATTATTTCCATAAGTCGTAAAATAGAATCTAATGTAATTTCTAAAGACAACTGTATTCTAAGATCTTTTTCGAAGGACCAGTGGATTTTTAATCCACAAATAATAAATTATTGCAATAATTGAAATATTAATCTTCTTAATTGGCGCACATAATACACAATGGACAATGACATCTCTTTCAACAAACTCAGATAAACAGACTTCACTTTTTTCTTTACTGCTTGATTAATAAAAATAAAATTGAAAAGAATAATTGTCAAAAATATTAAGGAATGTTGGAACTAATTTCAAACCGCTTTAAAAAATAATTTTATCTATTCTAACAAAGGTCTATTTTCATCTGGTGAAAATTAAAGCCCAATGGAATAACAATCAATAAAGAATCATACATCATGTACTGTACACACATTTATGTTCAATGAATTGGAGGCGAAATACATATAATTTCTGATACTAATAATAATAATACTAATCATCTTGAAACAGTGATAATAATCCCTTAGTTCACATGACAAGCGCAGCAGCCATGTTGAAAGAGTTGTAGTTTAAAAGTTTCATATCGTTTTGTACGATAATGGCTGGGAAAGCAATATTGTCTCCATAAACAAATTCATTATTAGGTTAGTCAAAATTGTCAAAATAATGGCAAACAGGGAAAACAAGTTTTTCCTAATTATCTCAGTGTACATGGGCAAATGTGGCGAACCAAGTAGATATCTCCCGAAATCTTTGACATATCGGACATTTGGAGGGTAGATATTACAGTAATTTGTGTGTTTGTTGTTGATTTTATTAACAATTTTGAACTTCCGGTTTAGCCGGAAGTAATGTCAATTCTAAAATTTGTAATGAATCACCCTGTATATTATTTTAGTTCCGTATAAAGAATTTTATTACGAGTATAAAAATATAGGTTTAGATGTTACTAATTTCAATGCCAACCGAGATTTTTACAAAAAAATAATTTAAAGAAATCATAAAGCTTTTGGTATCCAGTAGGTTATTAATTAAACTAATAACCATCACAGGCAACGGCAGGTACCGAGTGACGCAAGTACACAAAATCACCTCACTGAAAAAGCCCAATACAAACGGTTAGTCCAGTAAATGAAGACAAAAAAATGGTGAAGCCTCCGAATTTTTTCGTTCTGAACCGATTATTATGCAAATATAGAATTAAGCTCATTTTAAGATCAAACCTAATATACACCTAATGTATGCTGTTAATTTTCAAGGGGTGATAATCACCACTTATGTTAAAACATTTGAAAAAGACAAAAAACTTATTGTATGTTGATTAAAATCAATTGTAAATAGGTAGAATAAATATTAGATTATGGACTGTAATTTATATAATTTGTTATACATTTCAACCACTAAAAGCCACCCTCCATGACATAATTACTAAAAATTGTTTTTTCATGTTAGAAATCTATTATGGTGCATGTATCATATATTAAAACCTTTTTGAAAGTTAGTGATATAATTGATAATCTATTACAATAATTCACCCTTCAAAAACTACCCTTAAACGCAAATTAAAAAAATTAAAAATACTCTTTAATATTTCAAAATGGATTGATAGTTTCTGTAAAATAAAATTATATTTTTTTTAATTGATGCCTCATATTAACTATTTAAAGCACGCCTCAGCGTGTTTAAATCGAACTTTCAAACACGCGCGTTTTTTAAAGTTCCTATGGTAACAACAACAACTCGAGAAACGTAAGTATCAATGACAACTTTTTTTATTAGTTTTTAAATTGTATATTTTCATTGTGAACCAATGTCTTATTTGGTTTTTTCTGCAAAATTTATTTATATATTCATATATACATTGTATCCTTTTAAATATAAATAAAGAAACTTTTTGATTAATGATCTGACAGCAGTACCTCGTAACGTCAAATAAAAATAAATACTATTTAGGATGGACTTTAACCCTTCGCTACTCGCGCCTACATTTTTTACTTGAGTACTCGCGTGGGGTATTTTGATACCCCAATTTTATTTTAATGGGAAACATTAAAAAAGAGTTCTTTGGGTTATTTATTATATGGCAAATTACGTAAAAACACCTACTTGTATGCTTCACAAAATAAACCAAACTTCATAATCACAAAAATTTATAATTATAAACATTTAGAAGCACAAGGTAAAAATTCAAAAAAATGGCAACAAAACATTAATTGACTGAGTTTTCCGATTCAGAATCGTCATCCGCTCCATGTTTCAGGCAACTGTTGCAAACAATTTGTTGGTGGTTCTTACATATCCACTTGGTGCATTTGAGGCAACTTACTGGGGTTTTTCTGTCAAGACTTCTGGGACACAAATAACACCTTCCTTTACCCGTTCTTGGCCTCCTTGGCATATGTTTTTCAGGATCTTGAGCTCTTGCAGTTGTTGATGGTTCTTCGATATTTAGAAGAAGGAATCCCCGCTTCTTTATATTTCTTGGAATATTTTTGGCATATATTCTTTTCAGAATTTGTGGACGAACTAATCCTTCAGCGATACTCCTCAAAAAACATTCTCTAGTGGGTTTTTGGAATCCATTGTTCAGTGCATATAAACATATGGCATTAATTCCTGCAATATTGAGGATATTGAAAAAACCTGTAAGTGGCCAACGCTTGGTATTCCTAGCCACATCATAATGAGCGCATATCTTATCTACAACGTCCACTCCAGACTTTGTACGATTATATTCAAGTATAATCTCTGGTTTCAAAGAAGCTTCATCCACTTCATCATCGTGATGCATTGTGGAAATCAATAGGATATTCTTATATTTCTTTGGTACATAAGAAACCAATGTGCAATGGTCTTTAAACGCAAACATGCTGCTCTGTACAGGTCTAGAACGCGTATTGGTAAATTCGAGAGGAATTTCCTTTTTATTTTTGCGGATAGTTCCAATCATTGTCAGCTTATTTCTGAGCAATTCGAAAGCCAGGGGGATACTGGAGAACCAGTTATCCATAGTAATATTGCGTCCGGTTCCTTTTAGATCCTCCACGAGGCGCATGACGACGTCGGCGGGCTTATTACTAAGGAAGTATGGGCCATCGGGTTGCACTCCAGCGTACATTTCTAACTTATACGTATACATGGTCTTTACATCCACGAGTGCATATACCTTTAGCCCGTATTTACTTGGTTTACTCGGTATATATTGTTTAAACGGGCATCTTCCTCTGAATGCCACAAGCTGCTCGTCTATTGTTAGATACGCACTTGGTGTGACTGAAGATTGACACTTTGAGACAAAACGTTCGAATATGTCTCTAATAGGTGCCAACTTGTCCAAATTGCGCCTCTCCTGCCTGGTAGAAATATCATCAAATCTGATACATCGACAAAGAAATCTAAAACGGTTATATGTCATTGTAATAAATATATGTTCAATGCCTGTACCATTCATGTTCCATAAAGATAAAACATTTTGTCTACCAGATTTCAAGACGCCGGCAAGATACAAAATCCCTACAAAAGCTTTAATTTCACAAACATCAGTTTTCTGTGCGTCTCTTTCTCGAGCAAAATTTTGTTGAATGTGCGATATATATATGTTGGTACAATCCACAATTATAGCAAACATAGTGTCGTCAATGAAATTATAAAAACATTCCATATAAGACTTGGCATTTTTTGCATTGCCCACTGGACCAGGAACTTTCAAAACTATGTTATGAGATTTTGTTCTTGAAGAAGGTGGTTTCATTTTATTCCACTTACTCTGTTTATCCTTTCCTATGAAGTATGGACTCGTAGATTCACCAGAGTCATCAGCCTGCAGCCTGTGTAAGCGGATCTTCGAACGCACTCGCAGATTCGTCAGCTACATCTTGTGCTAGAGGATCTTCCATATAATCAGGATCTGCGTCTTGCTCACTATCTGTGCGTTCATCCTTTACTTCAATCGCGTCAACTTCGAACTCGTTGGGATCTTCTTCGCCATATACCTCCGGCTCCTCGTCAAGTTCCTCATACCATTTCAACCACTGTTCTGAATCCTTGGATTGATTTGTCATGTTTTAACCTATATATGATAACCTATGTTCAAGTAATAGCAGATTTATAGTATATAGTACACTTACCAAAAATATGACACGACCACTCACGTGGGGTACTTAAATACCCCAACGAGGTTCAATAGCGTATTTCGTAAAAGTTAGTGACTCGATAGCGACCACTCCCTAGCACAGATATCTACACACTATGCTTGAAGAATACACGAGGCGACGTGGAATTTCGCGATTCCCCCACCAAGATATTGACATAGGATATGCCCGTGGGGTACTAAAATACCCCGCGCGAGTAGCGGAGGGTTAACGAAACTTGGCTGGGCATCTAGGACGGACTTTTATGAAATGAAATTTGGCTGGGCATCGAGGACGGACTTCCATTTTTTTGTAGTAATAATATAATAATAATATTTCATGATTTCAAAGTGCACCAATAAAAAAATAGCGTAATATATTCGTGGATAACCGGTCTTTCAAACACTTGCTCTATTTCGAGCACTCCGGCCGCGCCGTCGTTCTCGAAAAGTCGCCCGTGTTTGAAAGACCTCTTTATCCACTTATACTTTAATATACTATTATATTATCAACTGTTTATAATATAAGTTATAACATCTTTAAAAAAATCACCCCTAATAACTAAATAAAAATAAAAGATCTTTTTTAAATAATATAAATTTAATTAGGGTGCCTCTTCTTGTAAATCACTTTTAATGACAAAAAAATATACATTCAACATCGATAAGATAACCTACATCTTATACCTGTGTGAATATACAGGGAAGCTATGGAAAGGATGCCTCTCTGCAGTAGCTCTCTCATATAACACACATTTATAACTGTTTGAGATATATATCGTTATAAGAGAAAAATATATGTTATTCTGATATGATTTCACTTGTTACATCATACCCACGAAACGAGCTCATTGTAAGTGTTACGAATAACTCAAAAAATATATAAATTGCAAGGACAAATGAACTGTAATTAATGATTACCTTGAACTTTGCCTACTAACTGGTGATAAGTTGCGATTCTTCTTACTAACCAGTACTGGGAACACATGGGACTACATGCGGTCTAAGCGAACTCTGAGTTGTAGCGGAACTACTTACTTTCACGAATAATTGACTCCGGCGATATACAGTGTCCCGCTAAGCAGGAAGCAATAGGCAATAACGAGAAGAATTAAAATTAAACTAAATTAATTATTGTTAGATTCGTAAAAGTAGGGGTTGCGCAAAATGATAAGAAAATGGTTTCCATTTGTGTTATTATAAAATGCAATGAATTTTTCTCGTTGACAAACTAAGATCTCTCTCACAATCTCTAATGGACGAATTTGCAGAGGCCGTAAAATAACCTAAACTTCGTTTATGTCACTGTCCACTAGTGGTTTATTTTTATTAATCGTTGTCTTAAATTGACCAAACAGACGGCTGTTTTTTGAGCAATATTTTTACAATAGTTGCGTTTGGTCGATGATGATATCTTTCTGCGAAAACACGGCAAGTCCGTTCAACAGTTCTGTTACAATCGACATAAATAATAATAAGATTTGTTGAAGCATCATTAGTAAATCCAACATTCGCCATTATTTACTATGAAATACAAACTTGTAAAGAAAGCTGTCAAACCAGTATGAACAATTAACGTTCTAACTACCGTAAATGGGGTTAATTTGACCGCTGTGGTGAATTTAACCAAAAACATAGAAAAATAAATAGTTTTGAAGAATAAAACTAACTTTTCCTCATCTGCGGCCCTGAACAATATTCTATCAAAAATTGTTACTTGTATACACTTTGGGAGATGTATCGTGCTAAAAAACCGAAAATTCTCCAAAAATTTAGTATATCTGGATTTATAGGACCCGTAGTACTCGCTCTAGTAAATTGTAAATCAATATGGTACATCTTTGAGACACCTTGAACAATATTCAATCATAAAGTTGATCAATCGTATACTCTCTGGAGGCTGTATCGTGCAAACAAAATGAAAACTCTTCAAAAATGCCAAAAATTTGGTACTTCGAGTACCAAAGAACTCATTGTATTGGCTTGAGTGAGATGAATATCAATAGGGTCCATCTTTGAGACTCTCTGAATAATATTCAATCAAAAAATTGGTCACTTGTATATACTCCGGAGGCTGTATCGTGCTCACAAACTAAAACTTCTCCAAAAATGACAAATATATCGTACTTAAAGTACTGTAGCACCTGTTGTATTGGCTTTGGTGCGTTGAAAATCAATGGGGTTCATCAGTGAGCTGTTCTGAATAATATTCAATCATAAAATTTGTGACTTGTTGAACCCCGGAGACTGTATTGTGCTAACAAACTGAAATTTCTCAAAAAATGACAAAATGTCGTACTTCAAGTACCATAGCACCCGTTGTACTGGCTATAGTGAGCTGAAAATCAATAGGGTTCATATGTGACATGTCCTTAACAATATTCCATCATAAAATTGGTAACTTACTGCACTCTGGAGGCTGTATCGTGCTAACAAGACAGGTAAGGAAAAGTGGCCGACGACAACGACGACGGTACTATAAGTACGACATTTTAGTCATTTTTTGAGAAATTACTGTTTGTTAGCACTATACAGCCTCCGCAGTTCCAAAAGTCACCAATTTTATGATTGAATATTATTCAGGACATCACACAGAAGTCTATCGATTTTCAGCTCACCAGAGCCAGTACAACAGGTGCTATAGTACTTTGAGTACGATACTTTAGTCATTTTTGAAGAAATTTCAAATTGTTAGCACGATACAGCCTCCGGAGCATATACAAGTGACCAGTTATATGATAGGATATTATACAGAGCGTCTCAAAGATGAATCCTATAGATATTCAGCTCACAAAAGCCAGTCCAACGGATTCTATGGTAATTGAAGTACCAAATTTTTGACATGTTTGGAGAATTTTCAGTTTGTTAGCAAGATACAGCCTCCAGAGTGTATACAAGTCACCAATTATATGATTGAATATTGTTCAAGGTGTCTCACAGATGTACCCTATGGATTTTCAGCTGACTAGAGCGAGTACAGCGGGTCCTATAAATCCAGATATGCTAAATTTTTGGTTATTTTTGGATAGATTTCGGTTTGTTAGCCCGATATATCCCCAGAAGTGTATATTCGTGACAATTTTATGATAGAATAGTATTCAGGGCCAGAGATGCGGAAAAGTTAGTTTTAATCTTCAAAACCGTTCATTTTTGTGAGTTTTTGCTAATAACTTACGTTTGGGGATAACTGGCAAATATTTTCTATTAAACGAATATTTTCAAAGTAAAAGAGCTAGGCGGGTTCGGCCTCATTCCTTATGTAAATTAACATGGGAAATCGCCAAGGTCCATCGTGGTAATTTTTGACGCAATTTCGATCTGCGCATGCGTCGGCCGTTAGCAATTTCCACATGCGCATCCACCTTAGGACACGTTCGATATACATACAAAGATGCCATAAGGGCACTAGCATATCTCCAATTGGACAACATGGACAACGAAGAAGAGGGGACAAGAGGTAATGCCTTAAGGGCACTAGCATCTCTGATTGGTCGGATTGGAGTCGAACAAACGTCATTGGTGGAACATTTTACAGGATGTACAAAGATGCCATAAGGGCACTAGCATCTCTGATTGGTTGGATTGAGGTCGAACAAACGCCATTGGTGGAACATTTTACAGGATGTACAAAGATGCCATAAGGGCACTAGCATCTCTGATTGGTTGGATTGAAGTGGAATAAACAATGAAGAAGAGGGGACAAGAGGTAATGTCATAAGGGCACTAGTGTACCATGACATCACCCAAGCTCAGTCAGTCGATAATGGGGTATCAAAAATAAAGAACAATTGAATAAACATTTTATTGTACAATATAAAATTGAAAAGTTTAATAAATGAAAATAATAACAATAATTTCTATTCTTATATAAATCTTTAAGGAATAATGGTGTCAACGTCCATATAGGCATCAATGGAATAGTGACCCCATGGTAAGGTTTCATCGGAACCAGGAAGTATAAATCGCTTTTCATCCTCAGGACTCAACGCTACTTTATCTTGAACAATTGAATGGACTAGATGTTTGTCGACACGAATTAGATTTTGGGAAACGGTTTTCTGTGTGAAGGTGTCAAGGCAATTTTCATAGTCTTCAAACGTGATTACGGTCTTCACAACTGACGATTTTACCCCTTTAGCTTTCTTAGTTATTCCAACGTTTCGAATAAGGCAGTCTATTTCTTCTTTCTCAAAACCATCATTCGCAAGACGTTTTCGTTTTTCTGCTAGATCATCTTCAGAGGTAAGTAACCGTATTGCATACAATTTAGATCGTAACCCAACATAATCAGTCATTATGATACCATTGTTCTCATCCTTCATCATCCCAAGAACCTTCTTATTAACTTGAGGAATTCCATAAACGTTATCAAGAGGATAGTCTGAGGTGTCGAAATATTTATAACAATCAATCTTCATTACTTCATAGGGATCTTGATCTCGAATCTCATATATCAGACTATCGGTATCGGTGTACAGCACAGTACAGTTCTCACCGAAACGGTTCATCATGTACTCATAGTGAAAATCATATATCGTAGTTTTAGCCAGATCTAAAATTGCCATTCCTACATATATCGGTTTATTTAACCATATTTGCAGCTTCCGTAATTCGATGGCAACTAGGTTTTCGCTGAAAATCGTACTATTCTTAAACTCGGGCTTAGCTATGTATGATTCAGCACCATATCGACCGCTCCAATGAGAAACTAGCTTTACATCAACGCGTTTGCGCACGTTTTCCATGGTTTTACCTGCAACAATTAGAAAAAGTGATTAGTATAGAAATATTTATATAAAACTAGCAATACTCACCAAACACAGCATTGTTCATCAGTTTGAATAGGTTCTTCTCAAACTCATTCTTCGCAGCCTTACGTAACTCGGTGTTTAAGTCAATGTAGGGCTTTAACCATGAACTCTGCTTGAATTTCAATACTCGATGTATTTTTGTCAATACAAGCCCATTCTGTAACGCTTGCTTCAATGCTCGGTAATGTATAACGTATTTTGTTTTATTAGTTAGGGTACCCATCAACTTGGTCTCCTCATTCGATCTTGTAGCAGGCATCACGGTCTTAGGATTTAGGTGTTCAGGACAAAATGGAATATCCTTATGCGAATCATGTAAATGAGAAGGATACTCCAAATCAACTTCGAGCATGTACCCCTCAGAAGCATTGTCAGCAATTTGTGTAACGTCTATATTAGAGTCACACCACTCAAATCCTCCATATGGTAACGCTTGACTCATCGCCCATCCATACTAAAATATTAAAATTAATTGAAATAATTACCTAAAATGAAAAAACTAAAAAACATACCTGATTATTGATATCATTGTACATTAAATATTTCGATGGATTTGAAGGATTAAAAGTGGGCATATACTTATTGTTGGCTCGAGCACGACGTTTTCCGCAAACTTGACTAAGTCCACCACGTATACCACGCTCAACAAACAAAAACATGTCTACATCAGTGAGAAGTTCCAATTCTTGTCCAGTATGTTTCAGCATAGCATCGAATGTAAATCCTGGTAATGTATAATAATGTGCAGGATCGATGTTATACGTAGCAATACAGCTGGAACGAAACTGCTCAAAAACATCAGCAAGAAGAAGGATATCGGTCTTCATATACAACTCTACATATTCCCCTGAGGTTTGACATTGAAACGTATTCCAGACGCGTTGTGCTCTACTATAAAGTTTACGTGAGCAGGGTTTATCTTCGAGATTATTATAGAAAGACTCGATAGGAGGTAACCGTGTTTCTTCAAAGCGGTCGAAAGAATTGAAATAGTCATAAGGCATCACCCCCTTCTTAGTTAACATTGTGAATTCTTCTTTAGGAACACTAGAAAACTGAGATCTCAAATTAGGAAATTCGGTTAAATACGAAGAGAGTTTATCGAGAGATGATGTCATGAATCGGAAGCTATCAATAAATCTGAAACGGATTCGTGCATCTTCAACATGTTTTGTGAAGGAAATATATTTTTCTTTTGTAATAGGAAGCAAATCAATAGATCCATCCATGCGGGTAGCAATGTCTTCGATGATGAAATTCGCATCATAACCAGATAAGTTGTGGAACACTACATTAACAGTAGGCGAATCCTGATAGTTGATATTGCACCCCTCATGTGCTGCACCTCTATAATTGTTTTCAGGAATAAGATGATCATGATCTCGGACTTTCTTATCGGTAGCGGAAAATGGATTTTTCACAAATATGACATTCGGTAGCAGCTTGAAACTGACGTTCTTGATTAGGAGTCATGTGAATTCCATAAGGACATAGGAACACCGTACTAATATCTTGAGCAAGGAGATTTAGCTCATTAGCAAACCAGCGCATACAATCTTCACCCAAATAACTTTTATAAAAGGAAAGCGTATCATCATACGAACACTTGAAGTAATACCCAACGGCTGCAGGGATATGCTGTTGTGGCTTCTTAGAATCCCCTGTCTGCTTCAAAACACTCTCGAGATCTGCATATACTATAAAAGGTGCCTTTACCTTATTCTTGAAGTTTTTGAATTTGAGAACGTTTTTTCCAGGTTCCGGCATTTTAATTGCAGTTTCGTTCAATTTTATACAGTCTTCAAGGTGGTTATTGAGTGTCTCCTGTGATCTATAATAATGTAGACATCTATCACAGAAGTATTTCTTACAATTATGTTTGCTTAACTGCCTCGAAAGAAGTCTTGATAGATTCTTAATCCAAACAAAGTGATATTTCGTTGGCGCTTCATCATATCTATCTTGTACCATCAACAAATTGACATGTTTATCCATCTTATTCCTTGCAAGGTAAGTTGGTAGAGTAATAAAGGACTTTCGATCTTTTTGCAGAATGTAAACATTTACGGATATATTATTTTGCTTCTCAAAAGTAGGGATCTGCTTCATAGTCATAGGAAACTGAATGCCCTTTAGTTTTAATATGGTCGAATAGTGGGGGTATGATGAAATTCTATCAGAATTGCTTCTAACAGGATACAGTGCCGACGTCACCGCCCAAGCAAAACAAGAATCATCCTCATTTTTGATGTTAATACATGCCTCCCTCTTTTTTATTACTGTAGGTAAATCAATATACGAGGATCCCAGTTGTGGAGTATATTTATTGATATTAACACCTAAGTTCACCACCTTCTTCAACGCCCAACCACTATCACGTTCTTGAAACTCCTCCAGGTCTTTAAGGATAGGTGCAATGACTTTAGTATCAAACCAGTTATCAATGTTTGTATCTTTGTAAATTGGTGAATTGTTCGTTGTAAAATATTTAAACTCATTGAGAATCTGATCTCCTTTAACAATTTCAAATTCACCTCCGAAAGCTACATTTACCTTAACAGCTACCTCCTTTTTTAATATATTATGTATACGTCGTTTAAAGATAGCCTTACAATCTTTGAGAAATGCAATAGGATCCTTATGCTTCAGGTTCGAGATGGTGCCAGTTCTGATGCGGTTGTTGAATGATGCCTCTAAATCATCCCATTTTACACGATGTTTTGCAGTTTCAATATGAGATGATAAGTCTCCACCATGTTTTTGAATATATTTAAATTGGTTACGATATGCCTTTATTTGAGTTATACTAGTTAGAATATGCTGCTTTTCTCCAATATTTTTGGCACTTCGTAACGCATCATTTAGTTTCTTTATAGCTTTCCTACACTCCGTAAGCCCTTTCGTCACTTGGTGTTCATTATAATTAGATGTTATAAGCCCGAACAGAGTAGCAACATGTTTCACGATATTCACAATGAGACTCATAATAAGGATGAAACTTTTTTACGTAAGCACTTTGAACAAAGAACTGTAATCGAATGAGCATTATCGAGATATGAGGGGTAACAAGTAAACTTCTAGTCGGACGGAAGACTGAACGATAACATTTTTTCTAAAAAAAGACCCGCGATTGAGGAAATTTGTGTCTGTTTTTCCATAAGAAAGCATGTAAAAATGATGCATTTTAAGCTAATTGAGCAATTCTGACAGTTTTTAACCGTAATATTTGAGGAAGATATGATATATTCAAGTAATGATTCCAATTAACAAACAGTGAAACAAGAAGTTTATGATCTGTATCTGCAGGCTACGATTTAGCTAGACTACAAATTCCATTCCGACAACCTTCAGGACCATTGATTACGAGAAAAAATTACCATTCGAGGAATTTTAGAAGAATAATAAATTACTTATAAATTGAAATCCTAAATTTATCGATCACGAATTGTTTATTATTTTTCTATATTATCTATTTACCCATAGTTAAACATATACTATTATTTATTATCTATTTTTTATATGTGAGGTCGAAGGAGATTCTTTAATAGCCTTTAGGCAACAATTTTCCCTGATATGTGTTAAAAACATACAGAAAATACTATACGCACTTGAACTAATAGATAACCGCATGTTTTGTAGGCATGTCTTACAGATATCCTAGTTAAGTACTGCTCCCACAGTGTGGTAACTACCGTATTTCTGTGCGGAAAAAAGTCGATTCCCCGTTTTATATCCGAAGAGACCTCACAAAAAAATACTTATATGGTTAACAGAAATCGATATACGAGACCCACTACTTTTTTCCAACCAAAAATTCAATTACAATTTAAACTACAATACATCTCAAACATTCATAAAAAATTTACATATGAGGTCATAGGCACTCTTCAATAGCCTTTAGGCGACTCTACCCCATAACAGAAGGATACTGTTCGTACATAACTCAAAAGGTGACTGCTCGGGTTGTAATCGAGTCTAACCGACACCCTAAGTTTTTTGTACTCCTCCCACTGTGTGGTACCTGTCATATCTCTGTGTAGGAAAAGTCGGTACCCTTTTTATACCCGAAGGAACCTCATTGTATGCTATCAAAATTATATATCACAACTAAAACAATAAATATTTTTTGTAGGTAAATATTCAAAAGATACTTACTCGTTTGCCTATTTCCTTCTGCAGCAATCTTCACCTCAGGTGTGAGCTGTTGTGTACCACACGTCATTGCGATTTTAGAAGAGCCCATCTAATTCGGACGTCAGACTAGAAATAAAAATTTATTAGTCTAATATTTACTAACCAAAATTTTTAACAATTGACAATCAATTAAACTTTTTTGCTTAAGTCTATCTACATCCCACCACTTTTTATAACAAACAATGATGATCTGTAAAGAGCAAATAAAAAATATAAAGATAAAACTTACTTTGTTTTTTAAAAAAAACTCGAACTCGAATAGGCTCGTTGATTGTCAATATGGAACTGTAGTTGTCGTAATACCAAAAAATGTATTTATACCTTTTTTCAAGGATTCCATATCACTTTCGTGAAATTGTGATAAACTATTATTTTTGTAGGCGTTTGATATATCGCATTTCCTGTTGTTATGTTGATTTTTTCTAATTGTGGGTTGAGTCATATCAATTTTACAAAATTTCTGTGGTGAGTTGATTTTATTTTCATATTTATCATTTCCTGTTGTGATTACAGAATTTCAGAAAAACAATTTAATTATTTGCAAAAGTTTATTTTAAAAATATTATTGATAAAAAGAAATTATTTTTGTTAATAAAGTCTTGAGATGATTTAAAAGGTCTCCATTAGGACATGGGATATCAAATAGGTTCCAATTGAAGGGTCCGGCTGCAACAAGTTTTTTGGTAAACTCATTATATTTGTAGTATGTGGTGTTTTTGAAAAAGTACATGTGTCCGTCAATGTACTGGAATGCTCCTGTAACATCTGCGGGTAGTCCAGGCAAAATATCTTTAATTTGTCCTCTATTTAAGACATTTTTTGAGTTCTTATCATATTCAATATAATTATTGTTATTATAAAATACATAAATTTTTCCGTGGTTGCTTTGAAACATTGTGTTTATTTGAGAATTTTTTGGTATAAGTAAATTACCTTGCTCAAGTATTCGCAAACCTGGGAAATCTGCTATATAGTATTTACGAACATCTTTATTGACTGCTATTAAATTACCGGAAGAACTTTGAAAAATCTGAATTATGGAGCCCACTTCTTCGGGTAGATAATCATCGAGCATTTCTGGTTCTGAGGGAATAAGTTTCGAATTCAAATCCATTTTCCATAGAAAATCTTTATAAATAATATATAAGTGATAATTTTCAAATGTACCAGCCATCGCAGTAAACATATACTCTGGCGTTATGTCGCATAAATTTTTATTTGGTGGATGGGGCCTATGATGACCTGTAGTCGGTGGCGTAGGTTTGAAAGGATTATTTGCATATTTATTGGTGGGTCCATAAAGAGCTTCAAGAGCCATTTTATCATCTTCATCCAATTTTGGGGTCGCGTTTCGTTGATACCATGGATACATTATTGCTTGTTTATTATCACTATGGGATATACCTAAGATATGTCCAATTTCATGAATTAATACCATGAGTAGACTAGTCCTATCATCTGAACTTGATCCATCTAAACTTAAATCCCACTTTTCATCAGCATCAATATGAAGTTCTATACAGCTGTTGCCATTTGGGAAATAACCATGTGCCAACACCTTTCCAGGACCATCAAATGCGCTGGGGCATTAATCTCTACCTTGGCAATCTGCACGAAAATAGTGTTTTCCATGTACAACAGTGATAGATATATCGGGAGCATAAGGTCTTGTTTTGTGTATTAATTCAAATTTGAACTTTGAACTGTTACTCCACACTTCAAAAGCCTTTTCGATTACATCAAGATATGCTTGATTTGCCTGAGGGAAGAACCATTTCAAATCAAATTTGATCCATTTTGATCTAACTCTAAAAGAATGATCATCGTCGGAAGCTGTTTCACTTACAGAACATCTTGGCCTATCCATAAGTTGTATTGTATCTTCATCTAATTCTCCCGTCGCAGGAATATTATATTTTTCTTGAAAACTCAACAAATAATCCTCAAGTTTAGTCAAATCATTTTCATTTGCGTATCCGAAGCGTTGTAAATAATCCATAGCATACTGCTGGTCGACAACACAAAGTGCTGGACATAGCGCTGCAGCTAATATAATTATTAACATGATCTTCACCCTTCTGTTATCCTCAAGAAACTAATCTCCCAACACATTATTAACAACATATATATTTTTTAAAAAACCCCCCAAAGATTCAATTACTGCGTGTCACGCATAGTTTGTTACTTTCAAGCCACCCGGTACGAAATTCTTAGTAATATTTCAACATAAGTTACTTTTAAGCCCCCGGTAGCGCGCTGCCTTATCATCCTAACGGATCTTTCTCGACTACGTCACATTTTACAGCAAGAAGCGTACGGTGCGCTCACATTGCAGCAATACCTTCCTTCGCTAATAATATGCATGAGAGCTTATGGCGGTAGATAGAGCTATGGGGATTCTGGGCCACAACTTCAAAAATCTCCGCTTGGTGGCGCTGAGAGCGGCGGCGCGCGCGTTTTTAATTTTAGGCCGCCATTTTTAGTCCTGTTTTAAAAATCTGAAAAAAAACTTCAGTGAGATTCGATCGCACAACCTTCGCGTCTATAGCAAGGCATTCAACACATGCCGCCATAAGCTCTCATGCATATTATTAGCGAAGGAAGGTATTGCTGCAATGTGATCGCACCGTACGCTTCTTGCTGTAAAATGTGACGTAGTCGAGAAAGATCCGTTAGGATGATAAGGCAGCGCGCTACCGGGGGCTTAAAAGTAACTTATGTTGAAATATTACTAAGAATTTCGTACCGGGTGGCTTGAAAGTAACAAACTATGCGTGACACGCAGTAATTGAATCTTTGGGGGGTTTTTTAAAAAATATATATGTTGTTAATAATGTGTTGGGAGATTAGTTTCTTGAGGATAACAGAAGGGTGAAGATCATGTTAATAATTATATTAGCTGCAGCGCTATGTCCAGCACTTTGTGTTGTCGACCAGCAGTATGCTATGGATTATTTACAACGCTTCGGATACGCAAATGAAAATGATTTGACTAAACTTGAGGATTATTTGTTGAGTTTTCAAGAAAAATATAACATTTCTGCAACGGGAGAATTAGATGAAGATACAATACAACTTATGGATAGGCCAAGATGTTCTGTAAGTGAAACAGCTTCCGACGATGATCATTCTTTTAGAGTTAGATCAAAATGGATCAAATTTGATTTGAAATGGTTCTTCCCTCAGGCAAATCAAGCATATCTTGATGTAATCGAAAAGGCTTTTGAAGTGTGGAGTAACAGTTCAAAGTTCAAATTTGAATTAATACACAAAACAAGACCTTATGCTCCCGATATATCTATCACTGTTGTACATGGAAAACACTATTTTCGTGCAGATTGCCAAGGTAGAGATTAATGCCCCAGCGCATTTGATGGTCCTGGAAAGGTGTTGGCACATGGTTATTTCCCAAATGGCAACAGCTGTATAGAACTTCATATTGATGCTGATGAAAAGTGGGATTTAAGTTTAGATGGATCAAGTTCAGATGATAGGACTAGTCTACTCATGGTATTAATTCATGAAATTGGACATATCTTAGGTATATCCCATAGTGATAATAAACAAGCAATAATGTATCCATGGTATCAACGAAACGCGACCCCAAAATTGGATGAAGATGATAAAATGGCTCTTGAAGCTCTTTATGGACCCACCAATAAATATGCAAATAATCCTTTCAAACCTACGCCACCGACTACAGGTCATCATAGGCCCCATCCACCAAATAAAAATTTATGCGACATAACGCCAGAGTATATGTTTACTGCGATGGCTGGTACATTTGAAAATTATCACTTATATATTATTTATAAAGATTTTCTATGGAAAATGGATTTGAATTCGAAACTTATTCCCTCAGAACCAGAAATGCTCGATGATTATCTACCCGAAGAAGTGGGCTCCATAATTCAGATTTTTCAAAGTTCTTCCGGTAATTTAATAGCAGTCAATAAAGATGTTCGTAAATACTATATAGCAGATTTCCCAGGTTTGCGAATACTTGAGCAAGGTAATTTACTTATACCAAAAAATTCTCAAATAAACACAATGTTTCAAAGCAACCACGGAAAAATTTATGTATTTTATAATAACAATAATTATATTGAATATGATAAGAACTCAAAAAATGTCTTAAATAGAGGACAAATTAAAGATATTTTGCCTGGACTACCCGCAGATGTTACAGGAGCATTCCAGTACATTGACGGACACATGTACTTTTTCAAAAACACCACATACTACAAATATAATGAGTTTACCAAAAAACTTGTTGCAGCCGGACCCTTCAATTGGAACCTATTTGATATCCCATGTCCTAATGGAGACCTTTTAAATCATCTCAAGACTTTATTAACAAAAATAATTTCTTTTTATCAATAATATTTTTAAAATAAACTTTTGCAAATAATTAAATTGTTTTTCTGAAATTCTGTAATCACAACAGGAAATGATAAATATGAAAATGAAATCAACTCACCACAGAAATTTTGTAAAATTGATATGACTCAACCCACAATTAGAAAAAATCAACATAACAACAGGAAATGCGATATATCAAACGCCTACAAAAATAATAGTTTATCACAATTTCACGAAAGTGATATGGAATCCTTGAAAAAAGGTATAAATACATTTTTTGGTATTACGACAACTACAGTTCCATATTGACAATCAACGAGCCTAGTTCGAGTTCGAGTTTTTTTAAAAAACAAAGTAAGTTTTATCTTTATATTTTTTATTTGCTCTTTACAGATCATCATTGTTTGTTATAAAAAGTGGTGGGATGTAGATAGACTTAAGCAAAAAAGTTTAATTGATTGTCAATTGTTAAAAATTTTGGTTAGTAAATATTAGACTAATAAATTTTTATTTCTAGTCTGACGTCCGAATTAGATGGGCTCTTCTAAAATCGCAATGACGTGTGGTACACAACAGCTCACACCTGAGGTGAAGATTGCTGCAGAAGGAAATAGGCAAACGAGTAAGTATCTTTTGAATATTTACCTACAAAAAATATTTATTGTTTTAGTTGTGATATATAATTTTGATAGCATACAATGAGGTTCCTTCGGGTATAAAAAGGGTACCGACTTTTCCTACACAGAGATATGACAGGTACCACACAGTGGGAGGAGTACAAAAAACTTAGGGTGTCGGTTAGACTCGATTACAACCCGAGCAGTCACCTTTTGAGTTATGTACGAACAGTATCCTTCTGTTATGGGGTAGAGTCGCCTAAAGGCTATTGAAGAGTGCCTATGACCTCATATGTAAATTTTTTATAAATGTTTGAGATGTATTGTAGTTTAAATTGTAATTGAATTTTTGGTTGGAAAAAAGTAGTGGGTCTCGTATATCGATTTCTGTTAACCATATAAGTATTTTTTTTGAGGTCTCTTCGGATATAAAACGGGGAATCGACTTTTTTCCGCACAGAAATACGGTAGTTACCACACTGTGGGAGCAGTACTTAACTAGGATATCTGTAAGACATGCCTACAAAACATGCGGTTATCTATTAGTTCAAGTGCGTATAGTATTTTCTGTATGTTTTTAACACATATCAGGGAAAATTGTTGCCTAAAGGCTATTAAAGAATCTCCTTCGACCTCACATATAAAAAATAGATAATAAATAATAGTATATGTTTAACTATGGGTAAATAGATAATATAGAAAAATAATAAACAATTCGTGATCGATAAATTCAGGATTTCAATTTATAAGTAATTTATTATTCTTCTAAAATTCCTCGAATGGTAATTTTTTCTCGTAATCAATGGTCCTGAAGGTTGTCGGAATGGAATTTGTAGTCTAGCTAAATCGTAGCCTGCAGATACAGATCATAAACTTCTTGTTTCACTGTTTGTTAATTGGAATCATTACTTGAATATATCATATCTTCCTCAAATATTACGGTTAAAAAGTGTCAGAATTGCTCAATTAGCTTAAAATGCATCATTTTTACATGCTTTCTTATGGAAAAACAGACACAAATTTCCTCAATCGCGGGTCTTTTTTTAGAAAAAATGTTATCGTTCAGTCTTCCGTCCGACTAGAAGTTTACTTGTTACCCCTCATATCTCGATAATGCTCATTCGATTACAGTTCTTTGTTCAAAGTGCTTACGTAAAAAAGTTTCATCCTTATTATGAGTCTCATTGTGAATATCGTGAAACATGTTGCTACTCTGTTCGGGCTTATAACATCTAATTATAATGAACACCAAGTGACGAAAGGGCTTACGGAGTGTAGGAAAGCTATAAAGAAACTAAATGATGCGTTACGAAGTGCCAAAAATATTGGAGAAAAGCAGCATATTCTAACTAGTATAACTCAAATAAAGGCATATCGTAACCAATTTAAATATATTCAAAAACATGGTGGAGACTTATCATCTCATATTGAAACTGCAAAACATCGTGTAAAATGGGATGATTTAGAGGCATCATTCAACAACCGCATCAGAACTGGCACCATCTCGAACCTGAAGCATAAGGATCCTATTGCATTTCTCAAAGATTGTAAGGCTATCTTTAAACGACGTATACATAATATATTAAAAAAGGAGGTAGCTGTTAAGGTAAATGTAGCTTTCGGAGGTGAATTTGAAATTGTTAAAGGAGATCAGATTCTCAATGAGTTTAAATATTTTACAACGAACAATTCACCAATTTACAAAGATACAAACATTGATAACTGGTTCGATACTAAAGTCATTGCACCTATCCTTAAAGACCTGGAGGAGTTTCAAGAACGTGATAGTGGTTGGGCGTTGAAGAAGGTGGTGAACTTAGGTGTTAATATCAATAAATATACTCCACAACTGGGATCCTCGTATATTGATTTACCTACAGTAATAAAAAAGAGGGAGGCATGTATTAACATCAAAAATGAGGATGATTCTTGTTTTGCTTGGGCGGTGACGTCGGCACTGTATCCTGTTAGAAGCAATTCTGATAGAATTTCATCATACCCCCACTATTCGACCATATTAAAACTAAAGGGCATTCAGTTTCCTATGACTATGAAGCAGATCCCTACTTTTGAGAAGCAAAATAATATATCCGTAAATGTTTACATTCTGCAAAAAGATCGAAAGTCCTTTATTACTCTACCAACTTACCTTGCAAGGAATAAGATGGATAAACATGTCAATTTGTTGATGGTACAAGATAGATATGATGAAGCGCCAACGAAATATCACTTTGTTTGGATTAAGAATCTATCAAGACTTCTTTCGAGGCAGTTAAGCAAACATAATTGTAAGAAATACTTCTGTGATAGATGTCTACATTATTATAGATCACAGGAGACACTCAATAACCACCTTGAAGACTGTATAAAATTGAACGAAACTGCAATTAAAATGCCGGAACCTGGAAAAAACGTTCTCAAATTCAAAAACTTCAAGAATAAGGTAAAGGCACCTTTTATAGTATATGCAGATCTCGAGAGTGTTTTGAAGCAGACAGGGGATTCTAAGAAGCCACAACAGCATATCCCTGCAGCCGTTGGGTATTACTTCAAGTGTTCGTATGATGATACGCTTTCCTTTTATAAAAGTTATTTGGGTGAAGATTGTATGCGCTGGTTTGCTAATGAGCTAAATCTCCTTGCTCAAGATATTAGTACGGTGTTCCTATGTCCTTATGGAATTCACATGACTCCTAATCAAGAACGTCAGTTTCAAGCTGCTACCGAATGTCATATTTGTGAAAAATCCATTTTCCGCTACCGATAAGAAAGTCCGAGATCATGATCATCTTATTCCTGAAAACAATTATAGAGGTGCAGCACATGAGGGGTGCAATATCAACTATCAGGATTCGCCTACTGTTAATGTAGTGTTCCACAACTTATCTGGTTATGATGCGAATTTCATCATCGAAGACATTGCTACCCGCATGGATGGATCTATTGATTTGCTTCCTATTACAAAAGAAAAATATATTTCCTTCACAAAACATGTTGAAGATGCACGAATCCGTTTCAGATTTATTGATAGCTTCCGATTCATGACATCATCTCTCGATAAACTCTCTTCGTATTTAACCGAATTTCCTAATTTGAGATCTCAGTTTTCTAGTGTTCCTAAAGAAGAATTCACAATGTTAACTAAGAAGGGGGTGATGCCTTATGACTATTTCAATTCTTTCGACCGCTTTGAAGAAACACGGTTACCTCCTATCGAGTCTTTCTATAATAATCTCGAAGATAAACCCTGCTCACGTAAACTTTATAGTAGAGCACAACGCGTCTGGAATACGTTTCAATGTCAAACCTCAGGGGAATATGTAGAGTTGTATATGAAGACCGATATCCTTCTTCTTGCTGATGTTTTTGAGCAGTTTCGTTCCAGCTGTATTGCTACGTATAACATCGATCCTGCACATTATTATACATTACCAGGATTTACATTCGATGCTATGCTGAAACATACTGGACAAGAATTGGAACTTCTCACTGATGTAGACATGTTTTTGTTTGTTGAGCGTGGTATACGTGGTGGACTTAGTCAAGTTTGCGGAAAACGTCGTGCTCGAGCCAACAATAAGTATATGCCCACTTATAATCCTTCAAATCCATCGAAATATTTAATGTACAATGATATCAATAATCAGGTATGTTTTTTAGTTTTTTCATTTTAGGTAATTATTTCAATTAATTTTAATGTTTTAGTATGGATGGGCGATGAGTCAAGCGTTACCATATGGAGGATTTGAGTGGTGTGACTCTAATATAGACGTTACACAAATTGCTGACAATGCTTCTGAGGGGTACATGCTCGAAGTTGATTTGGAGTATCCTTCTCATTTACATGATTCGCATAAGGATATTCCATTTTGTCCTGAACACCTAAATCCTAAGACCGTGATGCCTGCTACAAGATCGAATGAGGAGACCAAGTTGATGGGTACCCTAACTAATAAAACAAAATACGTTATACATTACCGAGCATTGAAGCAAGCGTTACAGAATGGGCTTGTATTGACAAAAATACATCGAGTATTGAAATTCAAGCAGAGTTCATGGTTAAAGCCCTACATTGACTTAAACACCGAGTTACGTAAGGCTGCGAAGAATGAGTTTGAGAAGAACCTATTCAAACTGATGAACAATGCTGTGTTTGGTGAGTATTGCTAGTTTTATATAAATATTTCTATACTAATCACTTTTTCTAATTGTTGCAGGTAAAACCATGGAAAACGTGCGCAAACGCGTTGATGTAAAGCTAGTTTCTCATTGGAGCGGTCGATATGGTGCTGAATCATACATAGCTAAGCCCGAGTTTAAGAATAGTACGATTTTCAGCGAAAACCTAGTTGCCATCGAATTACGGAAGCTGCAAATATGGTTAAATAAACCGATATATGTAGGAATGGCAATTTTAGATCTGGCTAAAACTACGATATATGATTTTCACTATGAGTACATGATGAACCGTTTCGGTGAGAACTGTACTGTGCTGTACACCGATACCGATAGTCTGATATATGAGATTCGAGATCAAGATCCCTATGAAGTAATGAAGATTGATTGTTATAAATATTTCGACACCTCAGACTATCCTCTTGATAACGTTTATGGAATTCCTCAAGTTAATAAGAAGGTTCTTGGGATGATGAAGGATGAGAACAATGGTATCATAATGACTGATTATGTTGGGTTACGATCTAAATTGTATGCAATACGGTTACTTACCTCTGAAGATGATCTAGCAGAAAAACGAAAACGTCTTGCGAATGATGGTTTTGAGAAAGAAGAAATAGACTGCCTTATTCGAAACGTTGGAATAACTAAGAAAGCTAAAGGGGTAAAATCGTCAGTTGTGAAGACCGTAATCACGTTTGAAGACTATGAAAATTGCCTTGACACCTTCACACAGAAAACCGTTTCCCAAAATCTAATTCGTGTCGACAAACATCTAGTCCATTCAATTGTTCAAGATAAAGTAGCGTTGAGTCCTGAGGATGAAAAGCGATTTATACTTCCTGGTTCCGATGAAACCTTACCATGGGGTCACTATTCCATTGATGCCTATATGGACGTTGACACCATTATTCCTTAAAGATTTATATAAGAATAGAAATTATTGTTATTATTTTCATTTATTAAACTTTTCAATTTTATATTGTACAATAAAATGTTTATTCAATTGTTCTTTATTTTTGATACCCCATTATCGACTGACTGAGCTTGGGTGATGTCATGGTACACTAGTGCCCTTATGACATTACCTCTTGTCCCCTCTTCTTCATTGTTTATTCCACTTCAATCCAACCAATCAGAGATGCTAGTGCCCTTATGGCATCTTTGTACATCCTGTAAAATGTTCCACCAATGGCGTTTGTTCGACCTCAATCCAACCAATCAGAGATGCTAGTGCCCTTATGGCATCTTTGTACATCCTGTAAAATGTTCCACCAATGACGTTTGTTCGACTCCAATCCGACCAATCAGAGATGCTAGTGCCCTTAAGGCATTACCTCTTGTCCCCTCTTCTTCGTTGTCCATGTTGTCCAATTGGAGATATGCTAGTGCCCTTATGGCATCTTTGTATGTATATCGAACGTGTCCTAAGGTGGATGCGCATGTGGAAATTGCTAACGGCCGACGCATGCGCAGATCGAAATTGCGTCAAAAATTACCACGATGGACCTTGGCGATTTCCCATGTTAATTTACATAAGGAATGAGGCCGAACCCGCCTAGCTCCTTTACTTTTCAAAATATTTAAAAAAGGTTAAATTCAAGATATAGTGAACTAAATAAAAATCGTGTTGAAATATGTCGTTAAACTTTAATGCCTGGAAAATTAAGGAAAACTTAATTTTCCTCATAGTATTCTTGTTTCAAATATTATATCATATAAAAATACAATCTCAGTTTCCTTTGCTTTAAAAAAGCTGCAAATATTGTTAAAAAATAGTTTTTAGTAATTTCACACATTTTTATTACGATTTTGGGGTAAAATTGACCGTTGGGTTGAAGTTGACCGACTCGTCAATTCTTGTCGGCTATAATAAATCTGCCGGAGCCTTCGATTAAATAGACTGCAGTGTATTATGAATCGTGCGATTATCCACGCGTAAACATTAACTTCTCTCTTAAAATCAAACAATTTAAAATGCTGAGAGTTTACATGCGTAAACCGGATGCAAAGCGGTTTAAGGACTACGATGAAAAAACTAGAAAAATGTTTAACTAAAGTTTTAGATGGAAAAATTAGTGCAACCAAGGCTGCGAAAAAATACAAAATTTCCAAAGGGATAATTATTATTTAAATACATGGTTGGCACGTTAAGAAACATGGAGGCCAAACTGTGTTTTTGGCTGTTGAAGAAAGTGACTTTGTAGAAGGATTGGTTACGTGTGCAAATTGGGGCTTTCCTCTAAACACCTTCGATTTACTTTTAAGTGCGAAGGCCTACCTGAATCGCATAAAAACAAATTCTCGGTTTAAAAATAACTTTACAGGTAGGTTTTTTTAAATCACTTGATATTTTATATTGAATTTTGTGTCTTTTTATAGTAGTAGAGTAGAGTGGGACAAATATTTTTTATGCCGCTACAGTCATGTTTTATCCAAACGATTAGGCAACAATATTAAACGATCCCGTGCTGCTGTTGATCTTGAACTGTTATCCTCATTTTTTGACGAACTTGCTAAAACATTTGAAGGTGTGAAACCAGAGGCGATTTTCAATTATGATGAAATCTATTTAAGCGACGACCCAGGCAAGGAAAATACTTATTTTTCATAGGGGTGTAAAGTATCCGGACAATGTTATTAATTTTTCAAAAAGTGCTGTGACTTTTATATTATGTATTTCTGCAAATAGTGACATATTGCCACCTCACCTTGTTTATAAGGCGGCAAATTTGTGGGACTCTTGGCGTGAAGGTGGTCCAAAAGGCGCTCCATGTTGTGAGAAAAAATGTGCAAACTGGTCCATATATAATGGCTCAAATCATGGTTGGTTGGACACCATCTGCTTTAGTGACTGGTTTAAGACCACCTGATTTTTACCGCATGCTCAGCTCATAGAAGGAAAGCTATTAGGGGACAATTTGTCATCCTATTTCACGAAAGAAGTCCTGCAATTGTGCAAGGACAACAACATTGCCTTCGTATACCTTCCACCTAACGCAACTCATTTCTGCCAACCACCTGATGTGAGTTTCTTTGGCCCAATGGAAAACTATTGGAAAAAAGTTCTTCATGATTGGAAAAAGTGCAATTCAACAACATCTTCAGTGGAGAAAAGTATCTTTTCGCGGATGTTAAAAAGACTGTCTGATGGAATGGCCGATCTGGCATCAAAAAACGCCTGGAGTGGCTTTCATGCTTGTGGAATTTTCCCTTTGTGCAAAGCACAACTTCTTGAAAAAGTTCCTAAGCAAACAGATGCACGAAATAGTGATGTCGAGGAAGTAATAGTTAATTATTTAAAAGAACAATGGAATCCAAATAAGCGTGATCATACAACAAAAAGAGAAAAGAAAATGTTGTGGCTGGGCGGTCAGTTGCTTTTGAGGACACCCCCGGAGAAAAAAGATGCTGAAGACAATCATAAACAACCTAACACCAGTGGGATCCTAAGTGTTAAGCGAAAAATTTGTGATGAAAATATTGAAACAAGTTTCGAGGAAGAAGAAGGAATCGACGAAAGACATCAGAATATTTTTCAAGAAAACGTAGAAGAATACTGTGATGACCACAAAATACAAAATTAGTCATGGGTAATAGTAGAATACCAAACAAAAAAAACAACAAAACATTTTGTTGGTCAAATTTTGTCAATTAGTAGTGAAGAAGCTTCAGTTAAATTTGTTGAACACTCTAAAAACGACATGTTTATTTGGCCAGACATAGATGTTATTTCCCTTAGTAATGTAAAATATTAGGGAACCCCAAAGTTTGTTGTAGGGGACAACTATTATTTGATATTGATTTAAAAACCTTCAATTTTCAATAAATCGCATTTTTCAAATTATTATAATGGTTTTTACATTTTCTCTGTTTTGTTTTAACGATATTTGATTTAAATATAATATTACCATAAACTGGACTGTGTTTTATTTAGTAAACTTCACCCATATTGAACAAAAAATAGGTTTAACAGGTAAAACACATGAACGGTCAACTTTTTCAATTTTTTTTGCTCATGATATTTTTTTTGGTGATTTTTAATGTAGTCTAATTGGAGGACTCCTATACCCATAGTATACGTGTTTAGACAAAAATATATCAAAATTTTTAACATATCTTTTATAGGAACAAATTACAAAATCGGTCAAGGCACCCCATTTTATGGTATTAAATCTTTAACAACCATGGTCTACCCTTTACTAGTGTTGAAATAATTAAGTGTTGTTATGTTTTCACTAAGTTAATGAAATATCTCAAAATAACAAGATTGACGTCTACTTCCGGTATAACCGGAAGTGCTACATTTAGGACAAAATTATATTTGGAAAACCAGCGGCTTCGTAATTTCAAATTTTTAACATATCTATATCCGCAATTACTTTTAATCAATATTTTTCGCGCCACACCCTGTATGTTTTACACAGTATAACTGCTGCAGATTCAGTTGTTGACAATCTGAACGAGATTTTTTAGCACCTATCTACGCTGATCATTGAATATAATATTAAAAACAAACAGTTCAATGCTATTTTCAACTTCCATTTGATAGAGGGGTTTAAGCTACAGGACCGGTTTCTATAAAATGTGTGGTTCATTTCACCAAAAGCTCACCTAATTGGACTGTGGAATTGAGCACTCTGCAAGCGGGAAATATATTGGATACTTTGTTCAAGAGGTAGATGGTTCGTTGGATATAGCAGTGGACAGCAATATACTCAGCGGAACACCCAGATGATATTTTATTCCAAAAAAATGTTACGTAAATATTAATCATAAAAGTCTCATATTCAGTTTAATAAACAAGACATACTTTTTCGATTTTTTTTTCTATATTTCTTATATTCCATAGAAATTTAATGATAGCAAAAGCGCTCAAAATTTAAAATCAAAATAAACCGATTTAAAGATCAAAGCTAACTTTTCCGCATTTGTGAGACACCCTAAACATTACCCTATCATAAAATTGTCACTTGTATACACTTGGGTGGCTGTATCGTGTTAAAAAATCGAAATTTCTCAAAAAACAAAAAATGTGGTATATCTGGATTTATAGGACACGTTGTACTCGCTCTGGTGAGCTGAAAATCAATACGGTTCATCTGTGACACACACTTAAGAATCTCCAATTATTATATTGGTTACTTGTATACACTCCGGAGGCTGTATCGTGCTAATAACCCGAAATTTATCAAAGATTGACCAAAAATGTGGCACTTCCAGTGCCATAGCACCCGTTGTACCATCTCCAGTGAACTGAAATTCAATAAGGTTCATCTATATAACAATATCCAATCATAAAAATGGTCACTTGTAATCACTCCAGAGACTGTATTGTGCTAACAAACTGAAAATTCTTCAAAAATGGCAAAAATATCGTACTTCAAGAACCATAGCACACGTTGTACTAGCTCTAGTTAGCTGAAAATCAGTAGAGTTTATCTGTGAGATGCTCTGAACAATAAACAATAATAAAAAGATTTGTGGCACTCGGAGAATGCCGCGGTAAAGCTGTTTTTATCAACTTATGCAATTATAATTATATATTTATTTAATTAAATTATCTGTCTCGACCCTTACTTCGTGGAATCTATTCATATTATTGTTTTAAATGAAACTCACGGTTTATAGTTAATACCACAATATAATAAAAATTGTTGAAAATTCTAAAAATTGACAATTGTTTCGATAAATCAATATCATCGTCAGAAGGACAGAAATAACATTTCATTTGATGCCTAGCTGATGTTTAGTAGTTATGTTTGGCTAGACCAAGAAGTGATCTAACTTGTGATTGACTTGATATATGTTAATAGCAGAAAGAAGAAGATGTTATATTACAAATATTGAAGCTTAGATATTATTAGCCCTATGGTGATATCCTGGATATCATTTTTCCAATTAAGATCAGTATAACTGTGCAATAATATAGAAAACCAGGAAAACTATGCAGCACTTCTAGTTTTGTGTTAGGTGTCAATGAATGATAGGTGTCAAGTAGATGTTTTCGCGTAGTGGGATTTATCTGGTTTTTTCAATCTGTATGTTTGTAAGTGTTCACTGTATCGGATTTCAAAGTTCCTAAGGGTCTGACCCAAATAGACGGCATTACATTCTGGACATTTGAGTTTATATATACCTGACTCCTTTAATGGTGGTATTTTTGTTTTAACATTTAACGATTTTGCACTAACGTTACTTTCTTTTTTAAAAGAAATTGATGTATTAGTTGCTGAAGATATTATCTTTGAAATATTATTAGAAATATTTCCTGCATATGTGATGGTTTTATAAGTTTTTATTTCATCAGTTTGTTTAGGAAATATTAGTTGTAATGCCACTTTTTTCCTCTTTTTTATTAATTAGCTTATTTATCATATCTGATGGATAACCGTTGGAGGTTGCTATTTGTCTAATTGTATTATTCTATCTAGCAAAATAACATTTGTTCATAGGAACTGAAAAAGCTCTATGTATCATTGAATTATATGCCGCTAGTTTATGGGACATGACGTGATTGGAATTGAATGGAATTTTCACCTCAGTCTGTGTGGGTTTTCGGTAAATTGAATAATGGAGTACATTATCAACTCTTTGAATTTCTAAATCAAGAAAATTGATTGAGCTATTTTCTTCAACTTTTATTGTTAATTTAATTTTTGGGTGTAAATTATTGATGTGGTTGAAAAATACATCTAATTGTCATTCACTGCCCATAAAACAAGCTAATATGTCATCAACATATCTATACCAAAATAGAACATGTTTCGAAATATTACTTTGAAAGACCCTTCTTTCTAAATTGTCCATAAAAATGTTTGCCAAAATAGGCGATATAGGGCTTCCCATTGGTAAACCTTAATTTTAAATATATATCTCATTGTCAAAAGTGAAATAATTTTGATTAATGCATACATCAAATAAGTTAAATATATCTGATATCATTCCTGGATTAATATTTTTATCTTCTTGTAATTTTCTTACAAGTATTAGACATTCTCAGTACTCAATTAGAAATTCAATAGAACCAATCAAAGAGTTGAAAGCAATCAACTTGCAAGATAACTATAAACTTATTTCATCCGATGTGACTAATATGTTCACTAAAATTCCTCCTAAAGAATGTCTAATATTTGTAAGAATATTACTAGAATGAAATTTACTGTCTCGACCCTTACTTCGTGGAATATGCTCATATTAGTGTTTTTAAATGAAACTCAAGGTCTCTAGTTAATTCCACAATATAATACAAGTTGTATTATATTGTGGAATTAACTAGAGACCTTGAGTTTCATTTAAAAACACTAAATTAATAGAAGATTATAATATTAATCCAAATTTGATGTATGCATTAATCAAAATTATTTCACTTTTGACAATAAGATATACATTCAAAATGACCGTTTACCAAGGGGAAGCCCTATATCACCTATTTTAGCAAAAATGTTTATGGACAATTTAGAAAGAAAGATCTTTGAAAGTAATATTTCGAAAAATGTTTTATTGCGGTATAGATATGTAGATGACATATTAACTTGTTTTAGGGGTAGTGAACGACAATTAGATATACTTTTCAACCACATCAATAATTCACACCCAAAAATTAGATTTACATTAGAAATTGAAGAAAGTAGCTCAATCAATTTTCTGGATTTAAAAATTCAAAGAGTTAATAATGTACTTGATTATTCAGATTACCGAAAACCAACACAGACTGATTTGACAGTTCCATTCAATTCCAATCACCCCATGTCCCATAAACTAGCGGCATATAATTCACTGATACATAGAGCTTTTTCAGTTCCTATGAACAAATGTAATTTTGATAGAGAGATTAATACAAATAGACAAATTGCAACATTCAACGGCTATCCATTAGATATGATAAATAAGCTATTTAATAAAAAAGAGGAAAAAGTGGCATTACAACTAATATGTCCTAAACAAACTGATGAAATAAAAACTTATAAAACCATCACATATGCAGGAAAAATTTCTAATAATATTTCAAAAATAATATCTTCAGCAACGAATACAACAACTTCTTTTAAAACAGAAAGTAACGTTAGTGCAAAATTGTTAAATGTAAAAACAAAAATACCACCATTAAAGAAGTCAGGTATATATAAACTCAAATGTCCAGACTGTAATGCCGTCTATTTGGGTCAGACCCTTAGGAATTTTGAAATCCGATACAGTGAACACTTACGAGCATACAGATTAAAACAACCAGATAAATCCCACTACGCAAAACAGCTACTTGACACCAATCATTCATTGACACCTAACACAAAACTAGAAGTGCTGCATATTTGTGAAAAGAAACAAGAACTGAATTTCCTTGAAGAATTGGAAATTACAAGACATTTTTGAAACCCACAATATGAATTTGCCAATGAACAGTTAAATCTAGGGAGTTCTCCACTAATAAACTGTCTTCCTAAGTGATAATTGTAAATATCAGCAGATATAGTTTTCCTGGTTTTCTATATCATTGCACAGTTATACTGATCTTAATTGGAAAAATGATATCCAGGATATCACCATAGGGCTAATAATATCGCTTCAATATTTGTAATATCACATCTTCTTTTTTCCTCTATTAACATATATTAAGTCAATCACAAGCTAGGTCACTCCTTGGTCTAGCCAAAAATAACTAATAAACATCAGCTAGGCATCAAATGAAATGTTACCCCTGTCACTCTGACGATGATACTGATTTATCGAAACAATTGTCAATTTTTAGAATTTTCATTAATTTTTATTATATTGTGGTATTAACTAGAAACCGTGAGTTTCATTTAAAACACTATTTTATTTATTTTATTTATGCAGTATTTTTTTCCTTTGTTTTTTTTTCTATGATAATAGTTCAAGTTACCAATAGGAAAACCAATTTTTTCCTTTTAATAAATAAATGAGAAGTTAATATTGTTCAAAATATTTTTATTATCTTACAATACATGTAGGTTATTCAGGAATATTTATCATTGAAAGTATAGGTTTATGGCAACTGAAATAAGAAACATAAGTTTGAGACTTGATATCTTCTAAATTTCTGGAAAGTACCGCGTCAATGGTGGTCCCATAATTTGTTGTGGATTCTTGTGGATCATTATTCATTTTCAAGTTCAATATTTTCGAAAGAAAAGTTGTCAATCGCTCTGATTTTTTATCAGCGAAGTTGATGTTGAAATCGCCAGCCAAGATAAGTGGAAGTTTATTACCATTTGTACCAAGTATTTTCGACCATTCTTCAGTGTACTCCTGTGAAGTGCGATGAATAAAATGCTCTATCTCGTCTAATTTTGGATTCGAATAAATGTAAATTGCTACCATGACTATGTGTAGGTCATTTCTAAGTTTGCATAAGCCCGCACAAATATCTCCAACAAATGAGCTCCTAACATTAACATCGCTAACGTGTGCAATATTTATTTAAATATTCGGAGTCACAACATTAGTAACATTATTATTATTTTGGTAAATAGCTTCCCCACCTTTTGGAACAGTATCTCGTTCCAATTGAACAATACAATTGAAATAACGTATTTCAATCGGATCATCAGGCGTCATGCAAGTTTCCGTAAGGAGTAACACATTAGTTTGCCTCGTAACTGAATCTTGGAAATCGTTTTTGTGACTATTTAGACTTTGGCAGTTGAAAGTAATCATTGAAATGCCATTTCTATTACTAATGAGATCTAATACACTTTGAGCTATCGTCTGAACACTATTTAAAGACAGTTGTAACCCACTGTAAGGGGGTGGTTACGGATTGCCGGGTAGGGTTGTACAGTCAGAGACAGGATCCCAAAATAAAATAAGTTTATTTTTATAAAAATATTTACATACGCTATTTACATATGTAAAACAAGTTCTATACCTGGACTTAAATTAAATATTTATTATATCGGTCCGTATAAGGTTGCGTTTCTAATTATTTCTCGTCGACCAGGGAGATATACCTACGGAATAGTGATTTGGACTATGCAAACGCTGAAACTTCGGTACACTGGTGTAAGCAATGATACGGGTTCTGGATGCTCGTCAGAGTCAATACCTCGGGCGAGACGAAGTACCTCTAAGTCAGTACCTTAGAGGCGGGAAGTACAGGAATATGTGAGAGTCAATACCCCTCACACGGGTGGTCGTCGTTTGGTAGGTCAATACCCTACCAAATGGAAAGAATTATGCTCGGCAAGTCAATACCTTGCTGACGGAAGGGTAGAGTCTAACGAGTCAATACCTCGCCAGACTGAAGGAGGAGTCCTTTCGAGTCAATGCCTCGATCGGACTGCCTCATTGAAATTGTTGGTCGGTTTATATATCCATCAGCTGTCGATAAAAACTGGATTGGTTCGAACCATAGACATATCAACAGCGGTGTTCCCTGGAACATCGTTACACCCCTCTCTCCTCGGAAAAAAAAATGACGGCACCTAAAAAATTTTTTTCCGGGCCCCTAAATAATAAAAATTAATCTGCTCGTTCCAAAAAAAAGTATAGGCCTGTCTGTCGGTCTGTCGGTCTGTCGGTCTGCCGGTCTGTCGGTCTGTCGGTCTGTCGGTCTGTCGGTCTGTCGGTCTGTCGGTCTGTCGGTCTGTCGGTCTGTCGGTCTGTCGGTCTGCCGGTTTGTATGTCTATGATATATTCTTGGGTTTTTTCATTTTCTCTTTGCATTCGGTTGCGTATCTGGGCTTCTAGTAACTGTGTATTATCTGTCGTCGAAAAGAAATTTGTGAAGTCTCTTACAAAATACTTCAAATTGTCCCACTACTTTTTGTCGTTGCGGTACCATAGTATTGCTTTGCCCTCCATGGTTTCTGGTAGCGCTCTTAGCATGACGTTATCCTGTATTTCGTATGCAGATTGGAGCTTTTCTATGCGTTCTAGGAACTCTATGGGGTCTCTAGAACCGTCGTAATGTAGTCCCCATTTTCTGATTGCGTCCATTTGTTTGCATATGCCTTCTTCCGTCATGTCTGTGTTTACGGCCTGGCCTACGGGGAGTGGTTCTATGGTTTTCTACTTAGCTGATCTAATTTCGTCCACCATTTTTGTTCTTAGTTTCACGACATTGCCTTCCGTTGGTTTACCTCGGTTTTCTAGTTCTTTGTCGTGATATACAATTTTTTCAATATTAGTCACCCGAGAGAGCGCAACATAAACGAGTTCCTGAGAATGTGCTTTACTATACTCATATACTATTTCGTCAAAAGCTCCACTTTGCGACTTATGTATAGTTAGAGCAAGAGCTGAAGGTAATGGGAAATGTTTGCGTTTGGCTATACATTTTCTATCCGATGTTATTGAAATATTTGCTGTTCGTAATTCAATGGGAACAGCGAGATTCCCGACTCTATTTTGTACTGCTTTTTGCCTTTTTTTTCTACCCACTTCATCTGAACCACAAAATTCCAGCCAAACTCTAATTAATGTGTTACTTTCATCAAATTCTAGATGTACCAATTTCCCAACAGCACAATTGAATATACCATCAGTAACGTCGATGTTGGTTGTAATAAAATGATGCTTTCCAACAACAAAAGTAATGTGATAAGGCAGTCCTTCAGTGTCAATAACAACAGATTTTTTATGTAATTTAAGTCTAAAATTAACTTCTTGCTCAGTACTTTCAGCGCCAATAATGACGTCTACGGACGTTGAAAGAACTTTATTTTCACATTGGCTCAAAATCAAATTGTTATAGGCGGCAACATATTTATTTTTGAAAAATAGACGAACTCCATCAGGACATAATGTAGCAACATCCTCTTTTTTGAAAAATCTCGATTCAATAAGTTGAAACTCATTCTCATCTAGTACATCTACATTACCTATTTTTGTCAAAACTTTTGAAAATGCGACATTAGCTTGTCTCATTACTGTGTTTAGTTGATAAAATTTCAATTTTCGCCATAAATGCGGTCCAATCATGCTCGTTCTGATTTTTTCTTCAAATCTTTCTGACGCTGATAATATTCCCTCTGACGTTCACAATTTCTTTTCCTTTTTAGCTATTTTTTTAGCTCTTTATACTTTTCTTCTTCATGAAAAGAAAATATCTAGGTATAAATAATAGGTATAAATAATTAGGTATCAATAGTTCAATTTGCGATAATAATATGTATGTATATAGAGTACTCACTCATTTTCTTTCACTATGTTTTTGTGACATTCTTCATCAATAAATACACTTTGTTCATTCATATTTAAAACACTTTGTACACAAATTATACGAGTACAGATATTCACTGTTGTACATAGATGATAAATACCTATACACCTATGGCAAAACTAAAAAGTATCACCACTGTGCCGGTCGGAGTGGAGGGTGTTAGGTTATTTTCGTCACGGAACTTCTGGATTCGGTCTCCACACTCAAGGCCCGCGATAGAAGCTATGCAAAAGCTTAAAATTGGTTACTTGTATACACTCCTTGTATCGTGCTAACAAACTGATATTTCTCCGAAAATGACAAAAGTGTAGTACTTCAAGTACCATAGCACCCGTTGTACTGGCTCTGGTGAGATGAAAATCAATAGGGTTCATCTGTGATCTGTCATGAACAATATTCAATCATAGAATTGGGAACTTGTTGCACTCCGGAGGCTGTATCGTGCTAACAAACTTAAATTTCTCCAAAAATGATAAAATTTCGTACTTCGAGTACCATAGCACCCGTTGTATTGGATTTGGTGAGCTCAAAAACAATAGGGTTCATCTTTGATATGTCCTGAACAATATTCAGTCATAAAGTTGCTCTCGAAGCATGTTTTTAATATTTATTGCTGCCATGATATCCGTTGTATCAATAAGATTTAAACAATGAGCCGAACATCTAACATGATTAGGTAAATGAACATCTTCATTACTATAAGTGTGTTCTTCATTTTTGGCGGCTATAGTTTAAGGAAGAAAAATATCATCTAAATCGTCAGGATCTATATCTTGGGTTTCGTCGTGAATTTGCATCTCAGGAATTGAACTTAAAATCAGATCAGCTTCCGAACTGACGCCAAATTCTTTGAATGCCTTAACAAAATTTGAAGCGTTGACTGTCACTGAAGCTATTATGATGAATTAGTTATTAAGGAAATAAGTCATTATAGACTTCTTCAAGTTTGTCAAATGAGTGAGTTCCTTTGAAAGATCTACATGCTAAAACTACCGATTTTCTCCCTAGAGATGATGGGTCTATCCAGAGGAGCGTAACGCACAGAAAACTTCGTTTCTTTGCAAACCAAATATTAGCTGTACTGCACGCAAATTGAACGGTTGAAACTGTATCTAGAACATGTTAGAACATATTCTGTTTCAAGTGTTAAATTTTTTTCATTGCTGTTGTTCGCGACATAACGCTCAATTTCAGTCCATCAAATAATTGTATAAATGACGGGTAACCAATAATAGCAATAGCACTCATGGAAATTACTACAAACTTTAAAATTCTTAAGTCGATCTGCTCTTGGGATATAGTTTTTGTCTGATGTAAACTGGCTCTGATATCAGTTTGCGTTTTAATACACTTTTTGTTTCATTATGCACCCCATGCGTTCGAATATTTCTATTTTTTTTACTCTGCGATATTTTTTTCATTTTTGTATTTTATGTAATCCGCATATGCTGAACAATGTTTAATTGTTGAATGTTTTATAAAATTGGCAGTTGATGTTGATTTTCCTTTCATCAATATACGACCTTGACATATTTGACATTGAGCGGTAATTTGGGAATTGATACCAGACTGTATAATTTGAAAAAACAATCCATCAAATGTAGCAGATCCAGAATGATCACTACTCCGTGTCCGGGGGAGTCGGATGGGGGAGGCTGGAAGTGATCCAACCCTAATCTTCCATGCGAGTTTTCTGGGAGGGGGGGTTGCCCTATCCGACAAGGCGCTCATTGGGTGTCTCCACGAGGAGTGGTCGGTCATGGTTCCTGCGCTCTTCAAGAGCAGGGAGGGAGGCACGACCGACCAACTTCGGGGATAGGTGATGAATAGGAACGATTCACTCTGAATAATCGCCCGCGAATCCGAGGGGATAGAGGAGTAAACCCGACTAAAAATCATCGTCGCCGACCTCCTCGCCTATGCTGATCATCTATCAGTCAAGGGGAGGTGTAGTCACGGTCTACAGGACTGTCACGTCCTTTTCGCCCAATTAAATCCTTCACTATCTCTTATAGAATCTTCTCTTCTTTTTACTTTTCTAACAATATTTTAACAGGCTCTTTATCACTTTTGGACCTATTGCTTCTTCTTTCCCTTTATTTTTGCCAACCATATCTTTAAACTCCTTCTCTTTTTCCCTGTCTTTTACTCCTTTCTTCGTCCTCCTAAGAAAACAATTCCCTCATACCCCGAAACATAATTCCAATTCCGCGGCCACACATAGGGGAGGCAGCTATGTTGGCTGGCCCGTCGGCAAACCTGCGTCCGGAGGCAACCATTAAAAAAGCCTAGCGGAGTAAATCTCGATAAAATAATCCGTAATCTTCGTTGTCAGCCACTGTGGCCATGGATGCATGGCTGCACGAAACGCAGCCAGAAACGGTGCTCCTGGGATACCTGGCGACCTAGCAGAGTAACTAGCCTTAGCGAGGTGAGGGTGCAGTGCCTCGCTGGACCTTCACTCGACCCAACTCGTGGAAAGTAATTATAAAGAAGAATGTAACAAAGGAAAAAGGAATGGAGAAGAAGGAGAGGAATGAGAGAGAGGAGGGCAAAGAGAGAGGGAAGTTTGAGGAGAGTCTCTTCCAACAACATAGAACTAAAAAAGCGCTTGAAAGAAGCGGAAGCGAAACCGCAAGAAAGCAGAAAAAGATAGGGAGAAGGAAGAGAGGAGCAAAGGAAGGGAGAACGAAGCGAGGGGGGAGTACGAGGGGTACCTACCTAGAGCCAAGTAAGAGATGGAAAATAAGAGAGAAAGAGAAGAGATGGAAAGAAAAGAAAGAGAAGAGACGGATAGAAGAGAAATAGAAGAGACGGATAGGAGAGAAAGAGAAGAGATGGAAAGAAGATAAATCGAAACCGCAAGGAAGCAGTCCACACCAATAGGAAAGGAGGGAAATGAGGAGGCAGAAGAGGCAAGTCAATCCGATGACATCATCATCATCGACGAAGAGGAGCCAGGCTGTAAAAAAGGAAAAACAGAGGATAGTTCTGAGGAAAAGCAGACGGAAAAAAAGGAAGGAAAGGGAAAGGAATTAAGGAAAGACTGGGGCGAAAGCTGGAGGAGCTGGCAGGAATCGAGAGACACCAAGGCCCGTGGGATATGGGGTACTTCAGAGAAGAATTCTGGAGGAGTAAAGAAAATCCAAAGGGAGATGAGGGAACAACAGCATGCGCGATGCAAAGAGTGCAAGGAAATAGAGGAGAGGACGAGAATAAGGGAGGCAACAGAGAAAGTGAAGGGAGACCTCAATAAGGGGGGAGAATACAAGGAGTATAATAAAATTAAAGATGTTAAATGGAAAGAAGAAGTCTACGGAACAACGAAATGGGAAAGGGGCAATACGGACGAGATTATTGTAGAAAGGGGAAATTGCGCGATTATATGAAGATGAGATTTAGAGAGGGGGACAAGGGATATTATCCAGAAATTTAATGAGGAGATATGGAGCTTGCTGGATAGCTGCGAGGAAGGGGGGTGCGATACCCTCGAAAATAAAACGAAGAGCACGAGATTCCAAAGAACGTGGTGCAACTACGTGGCGAAAGTGGGAGAAGATGAAGGGGAGGTTCTATATGAAACAATTGAAAGTCTGACCGAAATGGTCAGGCAAATGCAAGATAAGGGCGAGGTTAAAGTTATAATAGGAGAGGTTATACATAAAATTGAGATAATAAAAGCAATGGAGTTCATAGGCAGGAAGGGTGAGATCATGTGGAAGATAGTAGTAAGAGCAGATGAAATAACTAAGGAAAGGGAGGGAATAGAGAGGGAGTCACTCTTTATTAAAACTGGCGACAAAACGTATGCTGTTTATATCACAAGCTTAAACCTAGTATATTGCATATTTGTATATTTCTACATTTAAAAGCATTCCGTTCTTATGAAACCATCGCATAAGGCTGTTTTAGTTACTATGCAGCCCCTGTCAGTCTATGGTTGTTAAAATGTTTCTCAAGGGCTTTTAAAATCCCACCGTCCCGTGGAAGTCCTTTCTCGTTTCTGGTTGAGCTTCTACAAGTGAACACACAAAGTAACAATAAATAAGTAAACACACAAATATGTTTGAAAATAAATATCAACAAAAGAAAACAAAATGCGCTTACTATTGAAATAATAAGTTTACACATGTTTTTGTACTAAGCCAAAAAAAGTATCAAAAAGACATGTGGCACTCGGAGACTGCCGCGGTAAAGCTATTGCATCGAGTTTTACACTTTGACGTTCACAATTTCTTTTTCTTTTCAGCTCTTTTTATATCATTAGAAGTTTCACTTTCACATTCCTCGTATCAGCATAAAATAATCAAAACTTACTGGACAGTCCTCGTATAATCATACAAGTATCAAAATTCATTGGACAGTCCTGGTATCAGAATGAAATAATCAAAACTTATTGGGCAGTCCTTGTATAAGTATAAAAAATAAAAATTTATTGGACAGTCCTCGTATCAGCATAAAATAATCAAAACTTATTGGACAGTCCTCGTATAATAATAAAATATCAACATTTATTGGACAGTCCTCGTATAAGTATGAAATAATCGAAATTTATTGGAAACTCCTCGTATAAGTATAAAAGCATCAAAATGTATTGGACAGTCCTTATCAGTATTAAAATTTATTGAGTAGTCCTCGTATCAGCATAAAATAATCAAAACTTATTGGACATCACTCGTATAATCATAAAAGTATCAAAATTTATTGTGCAGTCCTCGTATAAGTATAAAACAATCAAAACGTATTCGACAATCCTCGTATAAGCATAAAATAATCAAAACTTGTTGGACAGTCCTCGTATAGTGATAAAAGTATCAAAATTTATTGGGCAGTTCTCGTATAAGTATAAAAGAATTAAAATTTATTGACAGTCCTCGTATAAGCATAAAATAATCAAAACTTATTGGACAGTCCTCGTATAGTCATAAAAGTATCAAAATTTATTGGGCAGTCCTCGTATAAGTATAAAAGAATTAAAATTTATTGACAGTCCTCGTATCATCATAAGATAATCAGAAATCATTGGACAGTCCTCGTACAAGTATATATGTATTAAAACTTATTGGACAGTCCTCGTATCAGCATAAAATAATTAAGATTCATTGGACATTCTTCGTATAGTCATAAAAGTATCAACATTTATTGGGCAGTTCTCGTATAAGTATAAAAGAATTAAAATTTATTGGACAGTCCTCATATAAGTATAAAACAATCAAAATGTATAGGACAGTCCTCGTATCATCATAAAATAATCAAAATTTATTGGACAGTCCTCGTATAAACATATGGGTATTAAAATTTACTGGTCAGTCCTCGTATCGTGTCAGGTTATTTTCCTTACGGAATTTCTGGATTCGGTCTCCACGCTCAAGGCCCGCGATAGAAGCTAATGCAATAGCTTAAAAATATTGAAGTGTTGAATTTTTTTGGTTTTTTTGAATTCCTTCTTTTTTAGTTTTCGATTTTTCTAGCAATTCTTGATTTTTTTAGGGTTAACTATTTTTTGATTTTTTTTCAAGTTTTTGTCGTTATTGGATATTTTGAATTTTTGGTTACCGCTAGACCAAATACTTAGACGAAATGCCCCAACAAAAGTTAATACTCACTTTTATTTCCCATAAATTGTCATACCATGGGTTATATATGATTATTTCACTCAATACAAAATACGCGCCTTCGATTGGTTTAAATATGAGGATTGATATCTGAAAACACCATGTTTTCGATTTTGTATTTCGGCACCTGATTGGATACATGCAATTTTCCTATCTATGTGTTTCGCGTTGTCTTTAGTTGTTTTATTCGATATTAAAAATCTAGTGACTCACAAAAAATGTCAAATTAATAAAGAACTGTCAGAATTATTGTATAAAGAATGAATTCTAAAAACCGTTTTGGTCTGTTTGATCTAAAAGAGATTCAAAAGAAAGTAAAAGAACAAATGCCGCAAAATACCGTGCGATCTAAAAAGTACGTGTGGAAACAATTCATGGAATTTTGCAACGAATGTCATCATAGCCCAACTTTAATAGTTTTCGTGAAATAATCTTGACTAATACAACTCGTGTAATTAATGATTATCGTCAATTTCTTCTCTTTTCCGAAACAAATTTGTTGTTTTAGGAAACCACAATTTGTTTCTCAAAATCGAAGAAATCTGTATTTCGATAATCATAATTACACTTGTTGTAATACTATTGAAAATCGGCAATGGCTCAATACTTTCCATCCCATAGCTGGTGGAGGGAATAGCTATAACATAAAATGAAACCCAGATTATTATTTTTTCAATAGGTACATTTTAAAATGAAATTGTCTGAGTATGGTGTACACACTAGATATAAATTGAGTGAATGGAAGGACGAGTACTGATTGTGTCATTTTATTAAATTTCCAGCTAAGCGCTTTCAGCCATTTGGCCATTCTCAAAGCTGTCGACAAGAGAAAAACATACAACAGGTGTCAAAACAAATCAAACCATGTATCTGCTACACACAATGAAATAAAATGTTCAATGTAACATCATTATTTAAGTAAAATTTGTTAAAATGGGCTCGTTTCATGAAATTCAATGATAATGTCACAAGATATATTGGGTCTGAACTGAGAATTTGCGACTAATAACGCCACTCTACGATTTCAAATAAAAATCAAAAAAATATTGAAATTTGAATTCTTGTGGTAGACTGTGGTAGGCTAGAGCCAATGGCAAACAAAGATATATTGCGCTGTTGTCACGAGGGAAAACTTTATAAGTAGACTAGTTATCTTTTTTCTTTAACACCCGTTAAAGTGAACTGCAAAGTACTATCAAAACGTACTCTTACAAATAATGTTCTCCTAATCGGGTGCCTCTTATTGAAAAAGAGAACTCTCTCGTAGACAAAGAAATTTGGAAATATATATTTTAAACTGCAGTGATGATGCTTTCAAAATAGAAAATATAACGTGAAATGTATGTATAATGAAAATTAAATGTTCTCCATGTAGGTTGAGTTGTTTGGAAAACGTGTCATGTAACACATCATACACAAATTGCGTTACCTCAGAGTTCCAAACTCGATTTAGTACCGGATCGCTTACTCTTCTTCTGTTCAGGGGAGTTTGAGTGACTGAGACACCATGTCCACGTCCACTTGAGGAAGATTTGTCGAATTAGCTTCGGTGAAACATGGATCCATTTTAACGATGTCTTTTGAAAGGCAAACAAACAGAAGCACATTTTCTACTATAAAATAATATAACAAACAACTAAAAAGTCGGCGAGGATGATATCTATTTGAGGTTGGTTGTGGATATTGATGTCAATTGTCAAATTCTTCTAGTCGATTTTCACTTTGTATTAATCAACTTGGATAGTCAAGTAGGATTAGTCAACAGAACGTACTTTCAATCTGACAACAAAGGCTTCTCTCATTGGTCGACTTACAGCAGTTTATTTAAATCTAATAAAATTTTTAAATCTAATTTTCGAAGATATTTGTAACTTTTTGAGATAAATATCGTTATCATAGAAAACTATATGATACTTTTAATCCTTCTGATATGATTTCATTTGTTAATTCATACCCATGATACTAGCCCATTACTCTATAAAGAGGGTGTACACTTATATCATTTAGTTGATAATTTCAAATTAGACGTTTCGTTATGTGAATTACAATTATACACCCTCTTCATAGGGTAATTTTAACAAATTTTACTTAATTAATTTTGTAAGATTTTATTTTATTGTATGTAGCAGTTACAGGGTTTGATGTTTTGTGACACCTGTTGTATGTTTTTGATGACAGCTTTGAGAATGGCCTAATGGCTGAACGCGCTTAGCTGGAATTTCAATAATATTACACACTCAGTACTCGTTCTTTTATTCACTCAATTTACATTCTAAAATGTCCAAAATTATAGCATGCTATATTGAATACAATAAAACTTACCATCAATTTTTGTTAATTTCCACTCATATGGGAAGGCAAATCAAACTATCTTAATAACCTCTCTTCGTCTTTCTAGAATCCAGAGAAACACTGTTTTTTAAAATGAAGGGAACATATCCTCCATCGTTTCCTCGTCGACAAATTGAATGATTTATTACCACTGTGTTTCAGCCATATTAATTTTATCTTCCTGGGTTGGAGGAACAAAACTGTAAAAAGAAATATTTACTTGAGTAATGCAACAATTTTCAGTTCAGCTAATGTAAAGAACAACCATGATCTTTAAAGTTGTCGAATTAATTAGTAAACATTCTGTGTTTAATAAAAATAAAGAATATGGTTGTTAACTGAGAATGAAAAAAGGCTCAAAATTTTTTAATAACACTTACCGAGTACACCACTTATTAGACTCCTTCAGAATACACTTTGACATTGTCTTTTCAAATAATAACTATAATGCAACGAAATAACAGATAAATATCACATTATAGCAATTAAAAAATACACCAATATACAGAAACCTCATTATAACCTAAACACTTGAATTAAGAAACCTTAACAGTATAACAGAACCTTTGAGGACGAGCAATATGACATGGCGCATACGCAGTAATAAAAATCAATAAAATTTGATTACTAACGACGTTACATTTTTCGTAAATTTCTTGGAATTATTTACCGATTTTAGTAACTCGACAGGCTCTATAGACGGCACGATCTGCAGTGTCCCTAGCCTGGTCGCTATTATAATAATGACAAAACTGAAACAAACTGGTTTATTGAATGTATATTGTCTGAGAGACATTTAAAGTTTAGTTCTAATATGCCAAGCGCATATAAAAGAAGTGTTGTTACCAGTCACACACACAGAGCTTTAAAACTTTCCCACCCTAATAACAGACCTGATAACTTGAAAAAAATTAGACTACTTTGCCAACAATACCAATACTAGCTTAAGAGTAGCTAGTTTAGATTTAGCCTTGCCTACAAAAAACATTCGGCGATATTTGAAGAGAAATACAATACGACCATTTAAACCGAAATTTCTCCACACCTTAAGGACAGGTGATACAGAAAAACGCATGGAAAATTGTTTGTGGGCTCAAGGTGAGTATCTTGATTCAAGAAAATTCGTAGCCAGTGTTTCATAACCAAAAGCAAGATATTGGGCATTTGAAAATCCTAACCAGGTAATAAATGGGAAAAACAAATATTCTGAAAAGGTGTATGTTTGGTGCGGAATCTTAGAAGAGAGAATAATAGGTCCATTCTTTTCTGAGGGTAACATGAATGCCAATAACTTCATGTAATTCTTGGAAGGTGAGTAATCCGCAGTGTTTGATGTTCTGCCACTAGCAGAAAGAAGAACTCGCACTCTCACATACCTTTGTCACAAACGAATTATATAAGTAAACTTCATTCACTGTCTGAACTCTGACTATAGATAAATTAGTGAGGAAATTGACTGTCTCGACCCTTACTTCGTGGAATATGCTCATATTAGTGTTTTCAAATGAAACTCACGGTCTCTAGTTATATTATATTGTGGAAATAACTAGAGACCGTGAGCTTCATTTAAAAACACTAAATAGGTAAGGGTTACTCGCAAGACAAATGGACGTGACCACTTACAATCTGGGTTTCCCCCAAAATCTTGTCGACCGCACAATGATAGTGTTCAGTTTTCAGTTTTTAGATATCATGTTGAGTCGATTAAGGTATATCAAGAATGATTCAAATTTTTAAAACGATTTCAATCTTTTCAGTGATTTAAATCTTTTGGAATGATTTTATTCCAAAAGATGATTTCATTCGTTCATTTTCAACGACTTAAATCTTTTATAAATGATCTAAATCATTTTTGTTTATAGATTTCAATAAAAATTTATAAATCATTTTAAAAATGATTCTAAATCTAAAATCATACTTTATTACATGAAAAAATATTTAAAATCACATGATTTGAATCAAAAAAATGATTTAAATAAAAATAAATAATTTAAATTTGATGATTCGTGACAGCTCTGCAAACTTGTTAGTATACTATATATCTATATGTTATTGTAATAGTTCCTTTCAGAAATCACTGAGTGAATACAAATAAAAAAATAAAATTATCAATATATACTGCATAGGAAAGGTATCCAAATCATGCATTCTCTTTATGTAGATCTTATGTCTACATTTCGAAATCTAATAATATATTTCTCTTTTACTTTCAGGCAGAAATAACAGCGGAACAAAAGGAAAAACTCAAAGAGTACCACAAAGCGTGCATTCTTGAATCCGGTGTTGACCCCGAAGTCGTTAAACAATCAACGCAAGGACAATTTGCAGAGGACGAAAAATTCAAAATTCACTTGTTTTGCGTTTCTAAGAAAATTGGCTTCCAAAATGACGCTGGAGACATACAAACCGAAGTTCTCAGCAAAAAAGTGGGAGCCGTACTTAATGATCAGAAACTGGCTGACCAGTTAATTAGTACTTGCGCACAGGCCAAAGAAAACGCTGCTGAAACAACTTTTCAAACAGTAAGATGTTTCTATGAAAAGTCACCAAAACATGTTAGCATTCTTTAATATATGAATAATGATATTTGCATATGAATATAAAATCGAAAACTGCATCACACTACAATATTATTGTACTGTATCCCTAATCGAGCTAAATAAAGTACGTATGAATGTGTTAATTTTTTTAATTCTTAGACCTTTTTGTTTATATTCCGTGAATGCATTTCCTTGAACTCAGATTTCAATATTTAATGAATACCCGACGTGCTTCTACATAAAAATATATTTTTTCTATAACCATTTGAAAATCACAACTTTCGTCACGTTATACTTCAACCCATAAGCGCGCGAAGACCTTTTTATTAGGGAGGGGGCATTAATTAATTTGAGTATGCCGATTAAAACTGATAATTAAGCAATAACGCTGCCTTTTCTATAACGCAAAAGTCCATTGCAGGCTCAGCGGCGAAATTCAAAAAACGTCATTGCCCCATTTCTGATTAAAAGATTCAGTAATTACGCAATTATAAGTAATAGAACAAAATATATTGAACCAAACAAAAACAAGAAAAACAAAACGAAACATTCGTAACAATACATGGAATCCAGAGGAAAGATATAGATAATGATAACATCCTATCAACTAATCTACAAACGCATTCGACGTGATGCTTCGGATAACATTTTAAACTCGTATATTCACATTCGCCGTTTTCTCTTGTTCAATGAATAAACAGAGAAGTTAATCGAGTCTCTGTTGTGACATGGTATTCCTAATTTTTGATTTAACTTGAACCATTTTTGAAAACGAACGGTCACAAGCGCAACTACTAACTGGTATGACAGCAGACATTTTTAAAAGCGTGAAAAAGCTAGTGTATATTTTGTAGTTGTCTGAGGAACGGATCCAAGCCATCCAATCATCATGATAAACACCTTTAGGAATAGAATTATCAAATTTGATTACACTCAGTTTCGCAAGTAATTCTTCTTTTTTCATTTTAAATTCATTTCCAATGAAAGTGAAATCGCCCTCACAATTCAATGATAGTACTTCGTTCACACTTTTAATAATGTCATTTCTTGACTAAGTCGTTGGTCTATTTGGGAAACAAGTGTATCTAAAAATGGATAAAATGTGTATATTCTAACAAAATCTTTCAAATTTTCAAATTCATGTTGATTATCACACATCTCATCAATTTTACGCGGAATTTTTCTTTCCGTTGTTTCCGGAATTGTAATACATGTTTGTCAGATTTTTTTCCAACTTCAAAATATATTTTATTTAAAAAAGTTTCAGAATCCAATCTCAATTATTCTAAATTTGATTGTAAACTCTTTACAAAATTGATTACGGACAGTAAATTCAAATTTTCCGTTTGTAATGCTCTGCTTACTTTGAGTATCATTACTAGAATAGGAGCAGTCATATGTAAACAAATCAAGAAATTAAATGACTTCAACTGCGCCAGTAATCCCACAGCTTTTATTTTAACATCAGTTTGTTCGGTAGTTTCAATAATTTGTTGTAGGGCTAATATCAAAATTTCATAACTATACTTTACTGCAGAAACCGCTTTGGATCTCCCATCTCGCCATCCAGTTGTTGACAATGATTTCAATGTCTTCAGTGACATATTTATACTGTTAGCTATTTTCTCTATAATTGCATGTCTTACGCAACTACCTTCGAGAAACGAATAAACACATTGAATGATTCCAAAAAAATCAAATATTAACTTGTTATTTGAGTGACAGCAGCAAGCATCTACCAGAGTTAAATTTAAACAGTGTGTGTAACAGTGAACATATAATATATCCGAGTTATTTTGCTTGCATCGCGACTGAACACCAGAAATATTTCCGGACATGGTCGAAGCTGCATAAAAACATACGGAAAGTACATGTTCCCAATGTAATTTCAATGATCTAAGAGCATTATACAAAGAATTAAAAATGGATTCTGAATTTACAGAATTTAATCTTTTTAAACCTATAAACGTTTCTATAGGTTTGTTTATAGAAGGGTCAAAAAATCGAATTACGATAGACATTTGTTCGTGATGAACACAATCAGATGTTTCATCTGCTATCAAAGAAATATGTTTTCCATTTAAAGTGAATACGACACTTTGAATTATGACATTATGAATAAATAAAATAATATCGTTTTGGATTTAATTGCTAACGTAGTGTGCATTTTTTGGCCCTTCTGTTAAATGGGCCTTCAGCAAAGGATCATATTGAGAAACAAGGTAAATTAATTCAAGAAATAGTCCACGCTCAGAACTATTTTTTTTCTCATTATGGTCACTAAATGATCTTCCACCTTTTGCTAGACACACTGTAATGTCTATGAGTCTTTTCATCACGTCACGGTTTCGCAGACGTTCTTCATCTTGTTTTTTGAATAGCGCCACTCTTAAATCATCAAGCAAAGTATCGATACTCCTTGTTTTAGAGTAATTTTTCCAGAGACTGAAACTATGTACGTGACATTGTGAAATTTGATGGCATTTGAATTTCTCTGTAGCACGTTTCCAATTTTTGAACCCACTTTCAGTGAAACATTTGTCAACGTGACCTTTGGAAAGTGCATTTTCCATCGCAAAGAAACGGCAGCAAAAACTAAAGGCAGCAACTTTAGCAGGACTGTACTCATGCCAATTGTATATTTTATACCAACCTTCTTGAAAACTACGTATACTTTTACCGAAATGACGAGGTGACGATCTGTAATCTTTATCTCCCCAACAACAATTGGACAGGCCAAGAAATTCATGGACTTTTTCAACAACTTCCACAGCCATTTATAATATCTGGAGACTTCAATACCCATAACCCTTTATAGGGTTCTAATAAAGTATGCCCAGGAGGTAGAATATTGGAAGATATTATAGATGACCTAGACATAGTCTTGCTAAATACAGGAGAAGGAACGTACATCAATTCCAGGACAGGAAATCTTTCTCACATAGACCTAACGTTGTGTAGTGCTAATATTGCAGCAAATTTCAAATGGAATGTACTCGATGAAGAGAATACGGATCATATACCAATCTCGATTGAACTTGGAATTAACCAAAATAATAACGAAGTTAGAAAACGCTGGATAATGGAGAAGGCAGATTGGTGTCTATATAAGAAAACGTTGGAATCAATTGAACTTGTAAACGAAAACATGTCAAGCCAAGTAGACAACCTTACAAAAACGATCCAATATGCAGCTGAGATTAGTATTCCTAGGTCAAAAGGAGGCGCCATTAGGAAAAACGTACCTTGGTGGAATGACGCAATAGGAGTAGCAATTAGAGAGATGAAAAGTGCTTTCAATAAATTTAAGAGATGCCCTAATACAGAAAACATGCTGATTTTCAAAAAAGCAAGAGATAAAGCTAGATTTTTAATTGTAAAAGGTAAAAAAGAATCGTGGAAACAGTATGTAAGCTCCATAAATACCGAGACTCCTATTAAGGAAGTGTGGGAAAAAATCAAAGCAATAAAGGGACGCCATTTCAGTACTACCCCTACTATGCTGATTGTAAATGGGAGAGAAATCACAGGTGATCAAAATATCGCAAAAGAACTGGCACTTTTTCTAAGAAATATAAGTTCAGACGCCAATTATAGCGATATATTCAAAAATACGAAATAAGAACAAATTGATATAGATTTTAAAAGTGATGAACATTTGTCGTACAATGCCCCAATTACCATTAATGAACTGGAAAATGCATTCGAATCTGTTAAAAAATCGGCCCCTGGACCGGATGAAATACCATACGACTTTCTCATCAATCTACCTGAAAATAAAGAAATGTATTTAGTCAACTTATTTAATAAATTATGGCAGCAAGGAACTTACCCAGATCAATGGAAAGAAGCGAGTGTTATAGCTATACCTAAACCTGGTAAAGATCATCTGGATCCATCTAATTATCGGCCGATATCCCTCACTTGCTGCCTTGGAAAAACATTCGAAAAAATAATCAGTTATCGCTTAATATGGGAATTAGAAAATAAGGGTTTAATCAATCAATACCAGATGGGATTTCGCAGGAATAGGTCAACAATTGACCAGTTAGTGCTAATTGAGAGCCACATACAAAGAAGCTTTGCGAATAAGTCACACACAGTAGCAGTGTTCTTTGATATTGAGAAGGCCTACGATACTGCATGGCGATATGGAATATTAGATACACTGCACAAATGGGGATTTAGAGGTCGTCTACCACAATTCATAAGCAGTTTTTTAACGAATAGGTCATTCAGAGTGAAAGTTGGTGGTACAATATCAGATAAACAAGTATTAGAGAATGGTATTCCTCAAGGATCAATTCTGAGTGTTGTCCTGTTTTTGATAGCAATAAATGGACTAGCAGAATGTATTCCAACCGACGTAGACAGAAGCTTATTTGTAGATGACTTATCGATTTATTACCAAGCCTCAGAAATGGAACAGATAGAAACAGTGCTGCAAAGCACAATAGATAGGATAACAGAATATGCCGATCAACATGGTTTTAAAATATCAATTAAAAAGACGTGTTGCGTACATTTCTGCAGACTTAGGAAACTACATAATCACCCAAACCTTACCCTTTATGGAAACAATATTGAAATTAAATCATCTTATAAATTTTTGGGCTTGATACTGGACAGTAAACTACTTTGGAAGGAACACATCTCTGATTTGATTATACAATGTAAAAACGCCTCAATATAATAAGATCGGTTTGCAATCTTAATTGGGGAGCAGATTCAATTACTCTAATCCAGTTGTATAAGTCTCTCATACTGTCCAAAATGGATTACGGTAGTGTGGTATATGGATCAGCAAGCAAATCACAATTAACAAAATTGAATACAGTACAAGCAACCGGATTAAGATTGGCACTGGGGGCTTTCCGTACAAGTCCTTATTCGTCACTTTGTTGTGAAGCCGAAGTTCAACCATTGGAATATAGAAGAAGATATTTATTGATCAACTACTTTAACAAAATCACCTCTCTGCAAACACACCCTGTACTAGATCTCATACAGGAGGACGAACAAAATTCATTCGAAAATCGTCTACACAAACCGGCAATAACTCGTGCAAAAGCGATGATATTGGAATTTATTCCAACCATAGAAATTTACACCTTTAGAAACGATGAATACCAACCCTGGAAAATACAAATCCCGCAAATATACACAGACTGTCTTAAATACAACAAAATCGACACTCCTAAGGAAATCCTACAAAACGAAATACAGAACATACTACACAAGCATAACAATCCATTAGAAATTTACACAGATGGCTCTAAAACCGAACAGGGTGTTGGATGTGCGATCGTCACTAAACAAGATACTTATCAATGGGGATTCAAGAATTTTACCAATATCTATTATGCCGAGATGTACGCAATTTTTCAGGCTCTGAAGTATACAGATAACAACGCTTTGAAAAATGTAGCAATTTGTACAGACTCATTAAGCTCATTGCAGTCAATTAAAAAGCAATATAATCAAGAACCAGTTACCAAAACCATCTTAAGTATGCTACAGCGCTTAACAGACAAAGGAACGGAAATAATTTTTATTTGGATACCAAGTCATTGTGGTATAAAAGGTAACGAAATAGCTGATAAAGCGGCCAAAGAAGCTGCTACATCTGGCAATATAGACGTAATAAAGTACAGCCTTGGAGACATTGAGCACTACATAAGAAACAAAATCATAGAACAGTGGCAAAATGAATGGAACCACACTATTACCGGATTAAGAAAAATAAAACCCAGGGTGCATACGATACCAACAATATACCAGGTGAAAACAAGGAAGGAACAGGTCATTCTGACAAGATTACGAATAGGACACACACACTTGACCTCTTCTCATCTTCTATTAGGGACCCACCCAACACAATGCGATACATGTTAAACTCACCTCACTGTAAATCATGTTATTATTGATTGCCCAAAATATGATAACCAAAGGAAAAACAACCTCCTCCCAATTGATATCAGAACATGCTTAGCAGAATATTCCCACCAGCAAAATGTACTAAACTTTCTAAAGGCAATAGGAATGTATCACAAAATATAATTAAGAATAGAAACACATAGCACAAAGGAGATAGAGAATACAGATAAGAACTGAAATTATAAGGCTAATGACCTAGATGTCGAAGCCTAAAGGAAGGAAAAAATAATAATAATAATAATAATAATTCCAGTAGTGATAGGAGCTCTCGGAACGATAACGACCAACAATGTGAAGTACATTTCAATGATACCAGGAGAACCAGATGCAGCAGTCTTATAGCAAACTGCTTTAAACGGAACAGCACGTATTATACGGAAAGTATAATAAACCTCAGATGTCGGGAGGACAACTGGTTTATATACATTAGACCCAGCAAATGAGCTGTGTTATACTAGATAATAATAATAATAATAATAATAATAATATAATAATAATAATATATATATATATATATATATATATATTCGTTTATTGGCCATTTTACATACAGGGCACGTTTATAGTCATCTTATATAAAATATTAATATAATTACAAACGATTATTAGATAATTAATTACAATATGAGGAAGAACAAAAAAAATGAAAGAGAACAATCACACAATAAACAGTAAAAATAGTCACAGAATATCTACAATAGAATAAAAATCTAAAGTATATAAACTATAGTATAGTTTATTGACGTTTAGTATACAAATAGTACATATCGTCACAAATTATGAAGTTCCTTAGATTTTGATATAATAATAAAAAACACTTATGTAAATTTCATAGTCCACTAAAATATAAGCCTATAATAACACAATAGCAATAAGTAACATAAATATATAAAACGTAAAAACCAAAATAAAAATAAATATGAATGCAGATGTTAATTAGTTTAACACAGTCCAAATACATAAATAGTCAAAGAGTCACGGATAACAGTCGAATATTACATTAAAAAAGTATATGAATATATATACAATTAAAACTCATCCGTTTGGGAACCGATATGTAAGTCAAGGGTTACTGCAGAACGCAATAAAGTCATCCACACTATAAAAACAGTGTGCCAATAACAGTTTCTTGATTAATTTCGAAAAACCAATTTTATTTAATCTTTTTATGTCAGTGCCCTCATAGTATTTTTGCAATGCATTATATAAATTATAATTCAGCCTGTTGTTATGAGATAAACAAATTCTTGATCTCTGAGGCACAATGGATGTCGCATTCCTAGTGTCATATCCATGTACGTCCGAGTGAAGTAATATCAGATCGATATTGCTATGAATACTCCTCAGACACTCGTAGACATATACACAAGGAAGCGGAAGTATTTGTAATTTTTTAAAATGTTTTTGGCAAGAATCACCATATTCGGCGTTTACGATTACACGTACAGCCATTTTCTGGAGTGAGAAGACTCTCGCAACATTAGTGGCACTGCCCAACAGTACAACACCGTAGTTAAGGTGACTATGTACAAGGGCGAAATATACTGTTCTTAAAACCTGTTGACTGAGACAGTTCCTCATTTGCTTCAAGGCAAATATTTGGGAAGCGAGCCTTGAACATTAGCCCTCTATGTGAGCCGCCCAAACCAATCGCGAGTCGAGAGTTATCCCAAGTAAGCTGACAGGCTCCGAAATTGTTTTGAGCTTACTAGATGTGAAACAGATGCTCTGTGTTTTTTCTTCATCCAGCTTTAAATGGTTGCAGTTAAACCATGATTTTAGTATCCTCATGCTAGAATTGTTCAAAGTCTCCTCACCCCTAACCAATGTGGTCGTATCATCTGCAAAGAGAATACAACGTGCTTCCTCCAGCGCAGTTGGTAGATCATTAATATAAATTATGAACAAAATTGGTCCTAGTATAGATACCTGCGGAATCCCTTTAGTTATTGGAGCCAACCGCGATTCCGCATCTCCAAAACTTACATACTGGTTCCTATAAGACAAATATGATCTAAATAACCCCAATTCGTTACCCCTAAGACCATAATAAGACGATTTATCTAGAAGGTATCCATTGTTAACGCAGTCAAAAGCCTTGGTAAGATCACACATAGTAGCGAATGTGTCATATCTCCCATCAAAGCCATCGACTACACTTTCCACAATATCTACCACGGCCTTAACTGTGGACATGTTTCGACGAAAACCAAATTGAGACGGCGACAGTAATTTTTTGTGCTCGAAGTAAGAAATAAGTTTTTCCTTAACTAGTAGTAGAGTAGTATTCGGTGGCTTGAGGTATATTATTTAGAGGTTTATGTGATGTCCATACAACATCTAAGAGAATACACTGTATGGTTTTTGAAATGTCGCATTTAGATCATTGATAAGATGTTATTTTTTAGACATTTCATTAACATCGACAAGATGTTAAAAGGCATTTCAGAATGTAACAGAAATGTTGTTTTTAGTTCGTTATAAAGACTTCCTTTTGAGGAAGTTCTAGTAATGTAAAAAGGCAGCGCTTTAGCATCGCTGAGAAGTTAAGTTGAAACATCACAAAAGTTAACAGCCACAAGCTGGGCATAAGCGGTTGTATAGATGCGCATGTTATCACAATGTGATGTTGAATTAATATAACTGGAATATTTATTTGCATAGTAGGTTTTAACTTACGTTTTTCGAATAACACTATTTATTTATATCCAACCAGTATACCTGTCTGAGCAAGGTGTGTTGCCTATTACTAAGGAATCAACTTACCATCTTTTTTTAAAGATTACAAGACTACTAATAAGAATTTAAATATTGGCGTAAACAGTATTATTATTAAGGAGAGTTGTATATATTGTATCTTGACACAAACCGTCTGTGGCACTCGACCAATAAGGATATTTGGTCGTTGCACCTCCCCTTTTAAAAATATTCTCTAATGTTTATAGACCCCTCGTTAATAACGAGAAACTAAAAAATAGTTTATAAGTCAGTGACATTGTTTGGTTAAATTAATTATACTTGGCCTATATAATGGAATTAATAAAAAAGTGCATAGTTGTCGGTTTTAAAATATTGTGATTAATGTTCAAGTATTGCGTTACTATCCGGTTATCAAAAGTAGTATGTAAACAATGAGTTATATAAACTGAATATGCAATAAACTATAATAGTGCAATAAAAATTTGAATTATAAAATATGAAATAATATAATAAAAACAAAAAACTACAATTCGACATAAACCAATATATGTATAAACTTAAAGTTATGGAATAGTTCACTAGAAAAATGTTTGTGGTTACTTAAAACTTAGCTTTATTCAACTTCACTAAAAAAACCACTGCACTAGTTGTCCTTTGAATTTATTATAGTTAGGTAACTCTTGTCATGTACTGAATAGATAAGGGATAGAGAAATATTAACTATCTTTTCCATGTAAGAATTACTTTATTTGAAACATTACTTTGGTCAACTAGCAACGCTATACCATATTTTAAACTCACTGTCTTACTGTCTTAATAGTTCATATGTCTATTCATTTACAAATTCATTATTGTTAATGGTATATGTTTATTATACTTGCGTTATATTATATAAATATTTGTTACCAAATTTCTAACTGTTTTAATATTAAATTGTAATGTACCGGAGGAAAATAAGTTAAAATAAAATGGAAAATACACATAAACAAAAACAGTTACGCTTCTTGAAACAAATGAAATTTCCATTTTTTTTTAATTTTTGAGCCTTTTTAAAACGCCTGCAATGGACCTCATTATACAACCAAGAGGGTAACAGGGCCCTCGCTTAAAATTCGATTCTTTTAAAATGGCCTACAAAGTATAACGCTTACACGTGTAGTCATAAATTCAAAAAGATTTATAAAACAAAATGATCTAAAAAAAGGCACAAATATTAAGCTTATAAAAGAAACTAAGGCATTCTAAAATAGTTCATTAGCAACACTTTGGACAAACAAAACATTCCGTATCGCGTTGTGTTAATCCTAAAAAAGCTTCCTGACACCATTTTGCGCAAGTTACACATTGTTTCATGTCAGTTCCGCGCAGAAAACAGTACCACGAATCACTGTTCAATGCTTTTTTTGAGGAAATTGATGCCGAAAGTTTTGACGTTGAAGGTCTGTGTTCTTTTGCTGCAGACTTACTGATTAACGTTGGAGATTTAGATTCTTTTGATGCAAACTTCCTGGAGGTAGCAGATATTGATGTCGACTTTGTGCTAACGGATGAAAAAAGATCTTTTGTTACCACTTGCGCTTTATAATTAAGGGATTTTTCCCTGTCAGCTGTGTTATTGTTTTTATCCTATGTTGCAAAAAGCTCAGGAGTAGGAAGTATTTTCTTTAAATACCTATTAAGAACTTCATTACTAGGGTCCACCCATTTGTCCAATTACTTGTTGCTGGAGGTGTACAGTCAAAGGGCAACCCTTTTTATCAATGTTAGACAAGTTTTGAGAGTTTTGATGAATATCTATTTCCTGGTAAATTTCAGAAATGTTGGTGAAATAATCGTTTACAATATATTTGTTCGACTTTTGTGTTCTTCCTGGGTTCATCAATTGAGCTTTCCGTTTAGAAAGTTGCGGGTTTCGTTTCAATAATGCGTGAAGCCAATCTTTACCGGCGACTTCATTTCTCACACGAAAGGGATGTTTAATGTTGTTTTCGACACAAAATTTAAAAACTGATCGCCTCACCAAGATTGGAGTTGATGGTAGTCATATTCCACAAAAACGAATAATTCGTTGAGCAAATTCATTTTCTTGTTCTTTTGTCAGTACTGCAGCCCTGCCTAACTTTCTTTCCATCTTTCCCGATTTAAAGTGGTTTCTAAGCGTCCTTCTGGGGATTCTGTAGCGATCTGCGCCCTCCCTCTAAGACAGTACTCCGTTATTCACCGTTCATATAGCCCTTTGCATCTGCTCTGAGCTCCACTGTGCACGTAGTCTAGGTATATTCTTTGTAAGTATCTGAAAAAAAAGATAAACATCTATCATCGTTTAATAAGGCCCGGACCTTAATCGCATGATATTAATGGGCCTTAAAAGCCGACATGACAATTAAAAGGTATAAATTCAGAAACTCAACAACCTCTTACCTTTTCGCAATTATATTTTTGTCGAAATATGCGGTATGGACTGGGGAACACCACTGGCAGTAGTAGTCGAATGAAAAATCTTTAGAAACACTAAATCGTAAACAAAACGTGACGACGATTCTAAATTTCAGCGGGCTCGAAATTGGCGGATATGATTGACTCGTGGTGGGGGTTGAATCGGCATTGCCAGGTTTAATAATATGTTTCTATTTTGTGAGATATTATTTTTGGGCTCTATTAGGCGCCGGGCCTTATTTGCCGCAGATACCTTATAAGTAATTATATTGGAACTCGACAATTAAGGGTATTTGATTTGATATGGGGATAACCTCCACATCCGGAACCACCGAAAAAGAGAAAAAGGTGGAAACTTGACCTTGGGTCAACCCGAGATCTCCTCTGGTTCTGCTGGGACAACTAGGGATGCAGAGATTACCTCTGCATCTCGGGAAACTAGGCAAAGCTGCCTGGAGGTCGATAGTTTGACTCAAGATCAAGAAACGTGCTCGAATTCCGGAGAAGAAGATTACCCTGCATCACGCGAACAGAGCATCAGCCGTGATTGCAAGGTTGTTCGCAAAACTACAACTGGGCATTGTACTTATCCATGAATCATCGATCAAAAAGACCAAATCAAATGTTTGGATTCTGAATTGATTAATGATCAAGGGGAACTATCTAGGCGTGCCTATGTAGTCATGAGAAATAACATAAAATACATATGTGTTACAGAATACGTGTCGCGTGTCGGGGGACCTTGTTCCAATCATGGTTCACCTCAACATTGGGGGTATCGACCGCGACATCGTTTTTTCCTCTGCCTACTTCGCTGTAGACTGGCCGATGACACTGCCAGAGTAAGTTTAAGAGCTAGTGAGACACTGCAACGGCCAATCATATAATTGGTTGTGATGCCAACGCACACAATACGGTGTGAGGAAGCACTAACAACAATGCTAAAGGTGAGTGTTTATTAGAGAATATCCTCGCAAATAACCTTGGTACAACCCCCACTTTAATCACGATGTGATGGGATGGTTCTTTACCCCGAAGGTCAGAAATGATTATTTCGAACTGATATGAACTCAGACCTTGGCAGTGTTGATACACATCGAATAATGTTTAAATTTTATCAACACAATTTATAAACTTAACAATTTTCACGAGCACAGGCTAGCGATATGGACAAAACCCCCGTATACATTAAAAAGTATCGTATTCCACATTCACAAACGTTTGAATTGAATAGTCAAGTACAGAAATGAAGGAATTATTGAACCTTCAATTTCAGACTATAATAGTCCAGTATTGCTTGTTCCCAAGAAATTTACTAGCAGCGAAAGGACATGGATGTAATGCATAGATTTCAGACAATAGAATGAGAAAATAATTACAGATAAAAACTCCTTCTATTCAGAATATATTCGATTTTAGATCAATCAGGCTGATCAAAATGGTTTTCAATTCTAGATCTTATGTCTGGTTTTCATTAAATTCCTTTGGAACAATCTTCTAAAAAGTACACTCCATTCAGAACAGATAAAGGTTATTTTCAATTTATAATCGAAACAATTTCAAGGAAGTCTTCGAAACATATCGTAATTTCAATATAAAATTAAGTCCACAAAAATGCCAATTCTTCAGATGAGAATTCACTTATTCAGGACAAAATCTGTCGAGTGAAATTATATTACTCGACAAAACAAAATATTCAATCATTGAGCAGTATCCAGTTCCGAAAAATTCTAATGAGGTTAAAAGATGTGTTGCCTTCTGTAACTAGTACTGAGGATTTATTCCAAATTTTGCTGAAATATGCTTACACTCTGAAAAAGATTTTCTTGAGTAAAAGAAAATTTGCTTAGGATAAACAAATCTGAAGTTTGAATAGAGTCAACCAAACAGAGGGGTTATGTTAAAATTTCGGTTTGTTTAAAATTTCAAACAAGAGATTGGGATCATTCAAACTAATTGTAGTGTTATACAAACATGCAAGTGATTAAATTTAAAGAAATCATATCTTCAGTCCAAACTCCAGGTTGTTTACTTCCAACAATTAATATTTTGATATAAACAATTAATTTCTTTAAAACGTTATGACCATCTCTTGTTTTGAAACTTGAGTTGTTTGTTTCAAACAACTACAAGTTTAAATGGAACAATAGATTTTTTAAAACTTCGAAATAATTTCTTTTGTGCAAACTCGAGTTGTTTACTTCAAAGTATTACTATTTTAAATACAACAATTGATTTCTTTAAAAATCCAATCCGGTTTCTTTTTAAATTGTGATTTGTTCCAGTCAAAAAATACATTTGATTAAAATTCCTGAATAATTTCTTGCATCAAAACTCGAGTTGTTTTGTTCAAGCAATGGATTTTTTTAAATAAAAATAATAATGCCCCACTATTTAAAAATAATTGGTTTGCTTCAAATAAATGCTAGTTTAAATAGAAGAATGTACTTTTTTTTAATTTAGAGTAAAATCGTTTTTCAATTTGGCTTAATTTTAGTTTAATTGATGTAAATCAAATAATCCTTTCATTATTTATTTTTATATAATGCGTCATATTAAAGAGTGTTTGTGCAACTGATGATAAAGTTCTACAAAACTAAAACCAAATTCAAAAAGACTAGATTATTGAAAAGGAAATTTAAGTGAAAAGTCTTGCTCTGTCCAAACATATTTATTAAAGATTTATATGACACAAACATAGAATCATTGATTTTGAGTAGTATATATTTATATATATATATACATATATATATATACATATATATATATATATATATACATATATATATATATATATATATATATATATATATATATTGAACTAGTCTACTAGTTCTAGAAACAATTGTATATAAATAAACATAAAAAAAGGTATCTATTATTCAGGAAGGTGTATCAGTAGACACAACCATTTTATAAAAGTTACTGTCAATTCAGATATGAAATCAATAGAAAGAAGGAAATATGCATGAATATAATATCAGATATCAATATGATTGAATAATAAAAGAACTATGAATAGAAATTCTAAACACAACATTATTTAAATAAGTATTAAAAGTTACCTGCACAACAAGTTCCAGATTTACACTAATGTCAATCAGTTCCATATTGATCTGAACACAGCCATATGAATTTCAGCAGAAACAAGATTCCATTTAAACGTCAAACCTGAAATAATATCAATTAATATCTATTTCAATAATTATTTAGCAACATTTGCAGGTGTTTATAATGAGAATTAACAATTTTAAAGAAAGGGTTGAAAGCTTCATGAGAAATGATATATGGAACACAGCCCAAACATAGTTTAAAACAATGGATTATAAACAGGAAGTAATGAAATCTAGTAATTTCATTACCAACTTAAATTTATGGGTTATTTATTTTATATTGGACAATAACAATAAAATCAATAATAAGGAATAATTCATGTAAGACCAATACATTAAAAATTTAAGAATTAAAAATTAAACAATTACATCTATATGAATTAATAATTTAGGTTATAGATTTTGTAAAAATGAATATAAATAAATGAACCGTAAAAACGGGATAATGACTAAAATAGCTAATGTATTCTGTAAAAAAAAGACTTTATATAAAATCCTGAATACTTAGTGAATAGTAGTGTATAAATGTGTTAATCCTCCAGGACTTTAAAATCAAACAATTACAGTTTTTCCAATAAAAGACATAGAAAGTGACAATTTGTAACAATAAAACAAGGCAAAGCAAGCTTTGGATTTAGGAAGCAGAAAAGTTTGTTGATTTAAAAAACAATTGAATGGTTTTTTGGGGTGATGAAGAAGCGAGGTGTGTGATAAATTCCCTCAGATTAAATTTGTTAATATTTCCCGAAAAAGTTAAAAAAAATCCTCAAAATAGTGATAGAAACACTTAAATAAGTTTGGTGAACTCGTGTAGAGAAGAACAAGCCGTTCTGAAGGTGTATCTCTTAGTTAGAGATCTGCAAGAAAGTCGTAGACGCATCCTGGGACTATGTAATAAGGTCTGTGAATTTTAATTAAAACTTTTGGGAATTCCATTTAAACGAACAGTGAACTATTGTATATTCAAAAAACGTTTTGATAATGAAATTTTAAAAGAAAATGCCTAAAAACAATTTATTACTATGCATAGTACTTTACCTCCATGGAAATGCATGCAATATAGTTCATAAGAATATTTGTACTTACTTGTTAAATAATAATCGATTTTCAATGTTCACATGTTTCATAAACTTTCACACAAATTTCAATTTTTCTTATCTTTCATGCATGCTTAACTGTTCTGACTAATTACTATTTGCTTTACACTTCACACACATTATTTAAAAGAGTTCTTATATATGTAATTGTTTCGTTTAGATTTATATAACGCATTAAAACTTTATCACAACTGTATACACGCTGAAGGGTGTTTACCGTTTATACTACATCGACAATGAATTGCATTTTCTGTTCCTAATAAGGTATATCAGCACATGCATTACTTATGCGCAAGTGCAGAAGAGAGAATAATAAATGTGTATTCAGCATTGCATAGTATTTAGGGATATTCAATAATTTTATATTTTCAAAAGAATACAAAGTTTCTCATAATTACAATTTATTAAATTAATTTTTCAATAAAGTGTTGGTGTTTTTTATTCCTTTCATGTTTTCCATACAATTATTTGAATCAACATATTTCCATCTTTCTATAAGAAATTATATTCTGAACTATCATTTTTAAAATACTTAAATAAACAGATATAAATCTAATTATATTTATACCGTGTGCGCCGAGAATCCAAAGAGAGGAGTCATTCATGCTTCCGACTTATAAATAAAAATAAAAATTAAAATTACATCAATATAAAAGATAAATTATGAGCTAGCCGATATAAAGTTTCATACATCATTCATATAAAATTAAATTACATATATAAAATAAAATTTAGGATATTAATGATGACGGCTAATGAGCCAGAAACATGCATGTCTGCGGTTACCACTTTTTTCAGTAGCCCTTTCTCCTATTTGCGTGCAATACCCACTAATATATTCGTTACTCATTGTTTATGTGTCACGCACTATTCGTACATCTTAATGTTATTTCATTGATCTGGGTCGGAAGTTTCAGACGGGAGTGTTATATGCACCTCCGTGTCTATGTTGGTTGTTGTCTCGAAAATTCGAGATCTTCTAATATTACTGACGCAAATGTTGTGTTTGACTATCCTGCTGAATTCTGTTATATTTTCTCATGTTTCATTCACCAACTTTGCTCCCATGTTTCACATCTTTTCTTGGTTGTACCGTACCGATGACGGCTAATGAGCCAGAAACATGCATGTCTGCGGTTACCACTTTTTACAGTAGCCCTTTCTCCTATTTGCGTGCAATACCCACTAATATATTCGTTACTCATTATATATATATATATATATATTCAAGTCAGAAAAAGTTCTATTGCAGCTATTTTGCTTACATATATACTTTTCCACAAATGGATGTAACGCGGTGTTGACAACTAGTAGGATTAACAAATGATGAATTACAAATAAAACAAATAAAAGTCATTTCTATGAAAAAATCAGTAACTTAAATTAGATATTCGATTCATTTGAGAATACTATTTTCTTCAGCTTGGGGTTTTTCGCAGAAAACATGAATGAATTAAAAACAAAAATGATCAAAAATCACATAACTTAAATTGAGTATTTCACTCAGTTTGCTGTTTCTCACAGAAAACATAAAATAAACGAAAATATTTTCCTAGCTAAGCAGTCTGATAATTTCAGTCAGAAATGAGAAATTAAAAATAGGTTACTCTGAAAACTTTCAAGCTACTATATTTTCTTATGGACTATTCACTATCCATACAAAATAATGAAAATATAAACTTTTATGTGTTCTAATAAATCACTTATATATGGGATCTTAGGATCGCTGCTGTTCCTAATTTTAAAAATATATCATTGAAAGGAATACCATATGTGCTGACATTCAAATGATTATTTGACATCAAGTATGATACATGCTTGAAAACAAAACTGTATAGCCTCCAACACACTAGAGAATTTAAAATTGAAATTATTTAAAATGACATAAGAAGCAGTAATATTATTGAGACAAGGACCTACTAGCATTATACAGGGTGATTCTTAATATATGCGACAAACTGTAGGAGCTGATTCCTGGGGTTATTTTGATCATAAAAGTTCATAAGAACATATGTCCAAAACCGCTTAGTTCAGAAGTTATAGAATGTTTAATAGAAAGTCAAAATAATAAATGGTTTTATTATAAATTAACAAAATAATTAGTAAAACAAAATTAAGTTGTAGTAACTGTCGATAATGACCGCCTCCAACTGTAATACAAGCTCGTAAACAAGTCTGTGCCTGTTTCTCTAATATGCGTAGTGGTCGCGTTGTCGATGCTAATCAGTCGGTGTTTACCAGTCGCTCAAGAAGCACGTGTTGTGATTATGTACGGTATTTTGGAATTGTTTATTTGTCATTTCAATATCTGTCAATAGTGTCAGAATATTCATTCAGTTTATTGCCAGTTTCTGTTTTCTAAAATGAATTATACGAATGGTGAGATGTGTGATATTCATTTCGTTTACGGTCTTGCCAATGGAAATACGCGTGCTGCTAGACGTCTTTATGCAGAACGATACCCGAACCGTATCATACCGCATCATTCCATGTTTGCCCGTCTTCATCAACGTCTTAGTGAAACGGGAAGTTTTAAAAAACGGACGACTGATAACGGGCCCCCATCTACAGTGAGAACTCCACAAGTTGAAGAAATGGTATTAGATGGAATTGAGGAACATCCTACAACAAGCACCAGAAAAATTGCGTTTGATTTGAACATGAGTCAGGCCACAGTTTGGAGAATATTGAAAGATCAACTGTTGTATCCATATCACATTCAACGGGTGCAGGCTCTATTGCCAGCAGATTTTCAACAAAGATTAGCTTTTTGTCAATGGATGCAACACGAAGTCGCACAAAATCCTAACCCGTCATCAGCATCAATTCTCTGTCAATGTGTGGGCCGGAATTGTTGCAGATCACTTGTTAGGTCCACATTTTTTACCGATGCGTTTAAATGCCGATGTATACCGCAATTTTCTTGAAGAGGCGTTACCACTACTGCTGGAAGAAGTTCCGTTGCAGTTAAGATTACAAATGTATTTTATGCATGACGGTGCTCCAGCGCATTTTAGTTTACTTGCTCGCGAGTTTCTGGACAGTACGTATCCAAATCGGTGGATAGGACGGGGAGGTCCACAGCCGTGGCCTCCTCGGTCTCCAGACTTAAATTCATTGGACTTTTTTCTCTGGGGCTACCTTAAAACATTAGTGTACACGACTCCCATGGAAAATGTCGATGAACTAAGAAATCGTATTATAGCAGCTTTTGAAACAATTCGAAATACCCCTGGTATTTTCGAACGGACTCGTCAGTCAATACGACGGAGGATAGCAGCTTGTAGTACAGTTGGAGGCGGTCATTTTCAACAGTTACTATAACTCAATTTTGTTTTACTAATTATTTTGTTAATTTATAATAAAACCATTTATTATTTTGACTTTCTATTAAACATTCTATAACTTCTGAACTAAGCGGTTTTGGACATATGTTCTTATGAACTTTTATGATCAAAATAACCCAAGGAATCAGCTCCTACAGTTTGTCGCATATATTAAGAATCACCCTGTATAAGGTTGAACCGTTAAGCCTTTTGAATATAATATATCCAGTAGTTCTTTTTTCAATTTTTTTATGTCCCCAGGGGCCTTGGCTTGCAAAAATAGAGCATCTCCACATTCTGATATTGATGGCTTCCATTGCCTTCTACCACTTATATGAGTGCGCCCTTTGGGTGGTATTAATGGCGCTAATAAATACAACCGTATTGAATCTGCAAAAATATATAATAAACTTGTATAATTTACAGTTGAAATTATGCATATGAGACTTACCAGAACTTGTATGCACATCTTTTAACTGTTCTCTGAAGAGTTCATCTGATTGTTCCAGTAAATGATTACGTTTCTCATAAACTGAGCCAAAGAGAAGATCAAAACGGCCACTAATATTTATTCTTTGGTCTTGGCTCATATATTTTTACACAGAATCAATATTTATCTAAAAATACAGAATTATTTAAGAAGTTAGTTCAACAAACAAATACGCCTGCTGTTATGTCACTTTGCTTCAACAAAAATAAATAGACTTGACTGTCTCGACCCTTACTTCGTGGAATATGCTCATATCAGTGTTTTAAATGAAACTCAAGGTCTCTAGTTAATTCCACAATATAATTAACAAGAGACCTCGAGTTTCATTTAAAAACACTAATAAATAGACTTGTTTAAAACTTGTAAAACATACATTCGGTGATATAAATATATTATAAAATTTCTGAATGTGTCTCTTTAAATTGACCATAAAACAAGAAACAAGAATGAGTACAGAGACAGAAGTAAGTAGGTATATGTATATTTTGACACTTAGGTGCAATGTAAACATAAGTACAGACCTACCAGTTGTAGTGCCAATAAAAGTAAAATTTGATTAAATAATAATATAGGTATTCGTTTTTTTAATTATCCAAGAGCTTATTATAAAAATATTTAAGTACCTAGGTAATAAATAAATAATATTCAATCATTAATTTGAAAATTTGTGGGAACCAATATTATGGGGCTGTAGTTACAGGTAGGTACCTGTATAGGTCTACTCACTTCAAACTAATAGGTTGTTTAAAAGGAAATTTACTTTGTTTTATTCAAAGTAACATTTTTTATTCAAACAAATCATTGTTTGAATCAAAACTTCAATGATTTGAGAGAAAATTCATTTGTTCAAAATAAACCTGTTGTGGTTTCATTCAAAAAAAACATTTATTTGCTCGTTTGGCGTCATTTGTGTGTTTCCCTCCAAATGTTTAGTTACTATTAATTAATTAAGAAAATGGTACGGCATTAGGTAATAACTATGTTTTTGACAAGACATTTATTTTTCCCTTTTGGCGGTAATAGGAATAATGATCAGAAACTGTTCCTTTTAAAACTATTTATCTGCCTGCAAATAATTCAAATTTTGTAAATAAAATTTACTCATTGATTTTTAATTAATGACCTGCACAGAAGCAATACAAATTTATATATAATACCTCTTTATGTACCTACTTATAAACACGTGTCGAAATACAAAAAACTTAAACAGTACCTACATACAGAGACGAATTCAAGGATTTATCTATGTAGACAACTAACCCAGTCGGTTTTGTACTGGAATACTATGATTGCCTCCCAAAATACAAATATATACATACCTGCAAAACACTCTCTTAGGTGGGACAATTCCCACACATCCAGTAAATCCATAACTTGGCCACAGGTTAATGATGAGATCTTTTTTAATCTATGACTTGGCAGTAAATGTTCAATTGTAAAGTATAACCGTTGTATGCATATACAATCCATACAAATTACCATAATATAAAAAAATTGAACTTTTAACGGGTTTTGTCTCTGATCGTATGCACGGTCCACGATATAAACACATCACCAAGTACCTAATTACTTACTTATCTACAGTCCAACAACTACTATTACGAAACGAGAGGGGTGAGGTTTTCACGTTTCAATGCTCAGCGCCGTGATTGGGTGTTTAATTTCTTTAAAACAAAGAATTTAGAAATGTTTTTTAATTGCAAAGAAATATATTCTTTGAACCAATTATATGCAACAATGTAGAATAACATTATGGCATCTATACTTTCAAAGAAATGATTCATTATCTATAGGAATTTCATATTTTCATTTAAACAAATTTATATATTTTTAACAAGTATTTTCTATATATTTAATAATTCCTGTGTTTGAAAGAAATAAATGTGATCCTCAATTTCAAACAATTCATAATCTATATTTTAACAGTTCAAATTTCTTCAATCAACACTTATTGCTTTGAGTTAAACAACATTTGTTATTATTATGAAATTTTTATTGAATAAATCTAATTGTTCAATTCAAACCAATCGTTTTCAGCGTAAATGAATATTCTTCAAGTTAAATAATTGCTATATTTGAAAGAAAGCAATCCAAATAGTAACTGCAAACAATTTATAATTTCAATTCAAACAATTTAAATTTTTTAATTGAACACTCAATTCTTTTGCATTTATTAAAAATTGTTAATTCTAAACAAATCATTTTCAAACAAAAACATTTACTTCAACCAAACAATGCTTTTTCAGACTGTACCACTAAACAAGCTATCGAGAAAAAGTGTAAAATTGGTTGAAATATTGCGAAAATTCATTCCAAATTCTAAAAACACCATCAATTTCCCCACCAATTCTTAAATAACGAGAATTCAACAAACAATTCATCTTGATCACAGACGCTAAAAATTATGTGTGTTCGGCGATACTTAGCCAGAACAGGGATGGTATGAAAAATCACTTGATATCGCAGAGAAAGTAGGGGTTGAGTTATCAGTACCATCAGTCACTCAAAAGCAAGTACACAGAAGTAATGCAACATTTGAGTCTGGAAGTGGTCAATAATCATCCCCTATATTGATTCTTTACCTTCGTCTTTGGATGCTAGATTATCCAACGAAAATACACCTGCTTTTGCTTTAACTTATCTTGATCGTTTAAGCATGCTCAAGATGGCATCAAAAGACTTCAAAAATGATGCAGAAGCTTTCATGGAATTTTATAAGTTGGGTGATGTATCTGCAGAATTCGATTTGTAGTACTATATGTGGAAGAAAAAGTATTTAGCAGAAGACAAATTGAAGGACATTGAAGTGGCTGCATTTTTGGAGGAAGCTAATGTTTTTTTTCCTGCAACAAGGCACGCACTGCTCTTATTAAATGCTTTCCCATCCACTACTGCTACAGTGGAAAGATCGTTCAGTACCCTACGAAGGGTGAAAACCTGGTTCAGGTGTACAATGGGTGATGACAGACTCACTGGATTGTGTGTGATGAGTGTGCATCGAAAAATTTTGAAGGAAAATCAGGACTGCATAGTGAAGAAAGTTTTGGATAAATTTAGTTTAAACCCAAGAAAAATGTTATTAGTTTAATTTAAGTATAATTAAAATATCAAAGTTTTGTTTTCATTTGCCTTTTCTTTTTATCGTAAAATTTTACATGTTATACGACCATGGACCATGGTTTGCCCCCCCTTCTGTTAAAAATCCTAGCTACGCCCTTGAGTTGAAATAATTACAGATCTCACACCCCTACATCTGGTGATAGAAAGATCAGCTCAAGAGGTAATTCTCAGAGCGTCTAAAGAGATTTCAGGCAATGAGACTATTAAAAATCAGGGAGCATGGTTCTCTCTAACAAAATACATCTCATCAGCTAATATTCCCAGTGACGTAAACTGAAATATCATTTTTTCTTGGACGTTTAACCTTTGGCTGTTCGATATTTTTGATTAAATTAGCAATTTGTAATTTCTCATTAAGAAAATTATTTCAATTCGATTTTAAAATTATTTCTAATTGTGTAGTTAGCATTTGTTTAGTATAATTCGTAGAATTTGGTGGAATGCTATACTTTAAGCCTTTATTTGAAAATTCTATTTCACTATTTGTAAAATTACTCTGAAAGATTTCCAAATCGTGGTGCAAAGTGTAGTAGTGTAAGTATTTACAGTTTCATGATGTTTAGAATACTGAATTCTATGTTGTATGTTTTCCCTGATTTTGTAATCTCAACAGTGAAATTCTACTACAGAAAACCAACACAAACTGATGTGATTATTCGATATATTTCACATCATCTCATGTCAAAGGAATTAACATCATATGATTCAATGATACAAAGAGCAGTTTCTGTTCCTATAAACAACAATAATTTTGATAGAGAAATAATTACAAATAAAAAATAGCAGCATCCAACTATCCATTACATATAATAAATAAATTACTCTATAATAAATAGGGAAAACTGGCATTATATCTAGTATTTTCTCAACATATTAAAGAAATAAAAAAATATAAACTCATCATATATGTTGGTAATATTTTTAACAACATTTCAAAGAAATTGTTGTATTTGTTTCTAAATATACATAAATATTCGAAAACAAATACAACAAATTCTTCTAAAACGAAAAGTAATGTGAGTACAAAATTGTTAAATGTATAAACAAAAATATCCCTATTAAAGAAGTCTGGTATATATAAACTTAAATGTCCAGAATGTAATGCTGTCTATTTGGGTCAAACCCTCGGAAATTACGCAAAACATGTATTTGATATCAAACATTCATTGACACCTAACACAGAACCAGACGTAATACATATTTGTGATAAGAAACAAGAACTGGATTCTATTGCAGAATTCGAAATTAGGAGACAATTAAGAGAGCCACAATATGAAGTCGTCAATGAATATATAAATCTAGAGAGATCTCCAATTATAATCTGTCTTCTTAAGTGATAGCATTAGTCAACTGCACTGGTAAATTTTTACCAGTATACTTCACAACAGAATCACACAATGGTCTGAGGAGTGTCACATTTTTCCTGAAGCTCAGGCAGATTTCCGTTCTGGACGGGGGTGCATAGATAATGTTTCCACTTTGAATTCCATTGTCAACTTACATATCACGCTTAAGAAGCAAAAAATATTTGCTATTTTCGTAGACTTTAAACTAGCTTTTGATTCCATTGACCAGCAAATCCTATAGGCAAAGCTTCTTCAGCTAGGTTTATCAGCAAAAATGTTGCGTGTCATAAAACACTTATAAGATAATGGCACTATTAAAATAAAAGCCGCTGATGGATTAACCAAAGCATTCGACGTAACTACAGGAATATTACAAGGCGAATCTTTGAGTCCACTACCATTTTCAATCTTCATCGCCGATATTGAAGATTTTTTATGTAAGAATGGGGCTCGGAGTGTGAACATTCATGATAGGACTGAAATATTAACTAAAATAAAATGTAACTTCTGTCATTCTGACGATGATATTGATTTATCGAAACAATTGTCATTTTTTTAGAATTTTCAATAACTTTTATTATATTGTGGAATTAACTAGAAACCGTGAGTTTCATTTAAAACACTAAATGAAATATTAATTCTTTTGTATGCAGACGATATTGTAATACTGGCATTTTCTGAAGTTGATGTAGGAAAAAAATTGCAAATCCTTGAAAAATACTGCGCTAAAATAATTTAACGGTTAACACTACAAAAACTAAGATCATGTCTTTTTCTAGAGGTGGGTTTCAACAAAAGTCTTATACATTTTATTTTCACGAATGTATAATCCCTATGACTAACAATTATAATTATCTAGGAGTACTATTTACATCATGTGGCGTATTTTGCGAGATGTTAAAAACAATAGCAAATAAGGCAAAGCAAGCTATAGGACCAGTGTTATCTTTAATGGCAAAAATGAAAATAGATAATTTGTCACCGCGGATAAAACTATTTTAATCTCTTATTGCTAGTATTATGTACAATGCATTGCCTATTTGGAGATTGAGATATCCAGATATTATGGAGCGTGTTCAGGTATCTTTTCTAAAAAGAGTTTTGATGGTACCCTCAAATACTCCTGACTACGACTTGATGCAGTTCAGGTAAAATTGTCGTATAATTTGTTCAAGAAAACATTAAATTGGATTATTAGCCCGTAACGGCTACTACTCAAAATACGCAACGTTAATACTACTAGAGGGTCCCAGGGACCCAATAATTAAAAAATTCATGACAATAATGTTTTTTGTCAAAAACTTTATTTCTCACATTTAGCTAACGAAGCTATGTTTCTATTATAACATAATAATAAAAAATAATAATTAAATGCATTTGGGCACATTGTGGCCGCACATTTTAAACATATGGGAATTTTACACCTACCGCAGTAATTAGTTGTTTTTCGGTCTTCTCCTGGCGGGCAAACGCGGCATCTGGGTCCTTTCGACCTGCAAGGGTTTTTCGAAGGTACAGGTGGTTTCTCCAGGAAATACGAGAAGAGCCTAATAGAACAGCAAAAAAACCAAGGAAAAATTGGACAGAAGCGGAAGCGAACTCGCAGGAATACAGGAAAAAAAGGAGTTGGTAGTGAGGGTCGAAAATTCAGAGGACGAAGTGAGGGCAGAATATCAGAAAAAAATGGCGAATGATGAGAGGGAAAAGTATGAGAGGTGTATGAGAAGAGCCAAGAAAGAATTTGAGAGGAGCGCCGGGGATGAGGGCAAAGAGAAAGTAAGAGAAACAGTATTGGGGTTGGAAAACATAGCAAGAATGTCGGAAAAGAAAAAAAGAAGAAGGGGGGGGGGCGGAAACGAGGAGGGAGATTCTGACTCTGATTCTGATTTTGGAGAGCAGGAAAGAAAAAGGATGATTGCACATGTAGAGCGCACTCAAGGAGAAAAGGAGAAAAGATTTAGGCTAATCATGGAGAAGCGACCCATGCTGATATGTGATGATGAAGGCGAGGAGGAGTTAGAATCTGAGGAAGAGGAAACGCTATATACATTAGGAAAGTTAGTAGAAGGAGAGAAAGTATTTAAAAAAAGGGTAGAGGAGTTGGAAAGAGAAAGCGCGGAGAGGGCAAGAAGGGCAAGGGAGGAGATGGAAGGAAGGGAGAGAAGGGAGCAAGAGGGGGAGAGAGAGGAGGTAATAGATGTAGGGACAAGTCAACCCGATGACATGATGGCCACCGACGAAGAAAAGTCGGATGGGAAAAAGAGGAAAAACAGAGGAGACAGTCCTGAGGAGAAGCAGGTGGGGAAAAAAGAAAGGAAGGAGGAAGGGGTCAAGGAAAGATTAGGGCGAAAGCTGCAGGAGATGGAATGGATGGAGGCACATCTAGACACTCTGGATATGGCGGATTTCAGAAGAATCTTGGGAGACCTAAAAACAATTTATAGGGAAATGGAGGAACAACAACACGCGCAGTGTGAAGAGGTGGAGGAAAGGAAAAGGATAAAGGAGGCAACGGAGAAGATTAAGGAAGACCTCAATCAGGGGGGGAACTATAGTGATTATAATAAAATCAAGGATATTAAATGGGGCGAAGAAGTTTTCGATACAACAAAATGGGAAAGAGGCAATCTAGGGGAGTTACTCTTGGGAAAAGGAAATTGCGTAATTATAAGTAAAGGAGTTTCGGAGAGGGGAATAAAGGATACAGTCCGGAAGTATAATGAGGAGATATGGACCCTGCTGGACAGTTGTGAGGAGGGGGAATGTGATGCTCTCGAGAATAGTCAAAAGGGTACGAGATGCCAAAGAAAGTGGTTCTACTACGCGGTGAAAGTGGGAGAGGACGAGGGGGAGGGCTTATACAAAGCAATGGAAATTTTGACAGAAATGGTCAGGAGAACACAGGAGCAGGGAGAGGCGAAAGTAATAATAGGGGAGGGATTTGACAAAACCAAGGTGAGGCAAGCTATAGAGTTTATAGGTAGGAAGAGAGAGATCACGTGGAAGATTGTTGTAGGAGCAGAGGAAAGGAGGATAGAAAAGAGAAAAACCGAGAGGGAGACGCTTCTTATAAAGACTGGGGATGAAACTTATTCCGAAGTATTAAACAAGATGAAATCTCGAGTCAAGGTTGAAGATATGGGGATTAAAGTGGATAACGTGAAGAAGACCAAAGGTGGGGATATTATAGTGAACTTGAAAGGTAGGGGGTCGGCGGAGAAGTTTAGAGGGGAGTTAAGAAACAAGATGGGAGAGATAACAGTGGCTGTCAGAAAGAGGGACGAGGCCAATTTCGACATCCTGGATTTGGACCCATCCATAAATGAGCAGGAGCTCACAACGGAGATATGCAGATGGACAGGGATGGAAAAGGGGCAACTTATCGTAAGGAGCCTGAGGGCGAATAGAGGGGGTGGGCAGACGGCTAAGGTTAGCGTACGAAAGGAAATGGCGGACGAAATGCGGGGACATAGACGTATCAAAGTCCACTGGCAACTTTGCAGGGTAAGGGAGAGGTTCACCCCTCTCAGATGTTATAAGTGCATGGAGTATGGGCATAATACCTACTCTTGTCAGAACAAGGAGAGGGGAAAGGCGTGTTTCAACTGCCTCAAGGAGGGGCATTGTGCACGAGAGTGCAAAGGGGAGGCGGTGTGCCTATCTTGCAAGGTGTCGGGGCATAGGACGGACTCCATGGAGTGCCCAAAATATAGGGAGCTTGCCTATGGCAAAAAAATAGCGGGGACCGCACAGAAAGGTGGATAAGCTGTAGGAGGTGATACGTGTAGACAGGGGGAAGAAGTTTACTTCTTGTATGGGAACGTGCACTGATATCATGGCGTTAAGCTCGTTCCGGTGCACACCATGTTCCCGAGGAGTTTAAGAGGAGGGTGGTTTAGTGCGGTGAAAGTCCCACACGAACTCACAGCATTGCAGTGCCCGCTGTGGGAACGACATTAGCTTCCACCCCTCCTCAGAGCAAAAAAAAAAGAAAAGGGGGTTTCTCCATGACAATTCCTAAAATATCAGCGGCCATCGAACGAAGTTTGCGAGGTACATACATGTTGTATATTCTAGCCGTCATGTACGGAGTATACAATTCACGTCCTAGCTCTTTGAGGAAATTGTACCTGGAAATTTATTTTCCTTGTTGGGCGAACTGGTATCTGATCCTGCTATTTCATCCAGCAATATTTAGTATGGCGTGGAATAATCACATTGGCCATCTCCGAGTTCTTCTTGACGTCGAATAATTAGCACATTTCTCATCAAGTGCGTCAACAACTGCTTTAGTGCCATTGTAGTATAAATTTATTTCGGGTTTTGTACTAAAATCATATACGGAATTATCGGGATGCATACTAGAGACTAGGATAACTGCTTTTCCTCGTTTTGGATCATGAGAAACAATAGTGGTTTGAGCTGAAAACCCAAATAATGAAGATTGTACATCTCGGTTTCTATTTGGTTGGAACTCTGGAGGGATCTGTCTCTCATTTTTTCGCATTGTGCCCACATATGTTAGACCACCTTTTTTAGTTCATCAATCAACTCAATAGAAGAATACCAGTTCTCTCCCGTAATGTTACGATTACTATTTGCAACGGGTGCAATCAAACGTAACACTACTTGCGTGGGATGCGACAATTTACTTTTTACACTCGTAGGTTTTGGATCTTTACCAGTATGAACTTCGGCATTTACCATATAGTGGGTTTTACTGTCGGTTAATACTTGCACTTTTACCCCGTATTTAGCGGGTTTGTTGGGGATTTACATGCGAAATGAACATGTCCCTCTAAACGGAACTAGCATCTCGACTATGGTGAGATTAGATCCCGAAGCATAATTTTCTTTGAAAATGGTTACGAACTGTTCAAATAGATCGGAGATTGCAGCTAACTTGTTGCTTTTTACAAACGTAGGCAAAAATGTCTTTCTGCTGTTTCTGCATGTTTTAAATTAACTTCCAAGCTTCCAACAGAGTTGTCAAACGATTTGCACGAGCTGGGCCTTTCAGACCAGGTAACTCATTTTTTATAATATTGTGCTGTAAAGATTTTACGAGAAGGAGCTTCTTCAGACCATTTAGTTCTATCCTTTCCATACCACGCTTTTTGAGGTGGTAAAGCGTTTGAAGTCGAAGCGGTGTTACTATCAGTGGGAGAATCTGTTAGATGTTCTTCTTGTTTATCATCTTCACTTGAATCAGCCCCAACTTCACTTTCTGAATCATGGTCACTAAAAATTTCGTTATCTTCTTCTTCTTTATCACTTTCCTCGCCGCCACTCAATATTTGACCAAAAGCCCTGCCCTTTTGTTCTTCTGGTATAGGTACGTCTTCAACGTTCTGCGCATTGTTATCATTGTCCATATCTGTGAAAAAAGCGTCATCGTCTAATAATTCCGCCAACTGGCGATCCGAAAGTAGCTCATTGGTTGAGGCGTTCATAACTATAGAAGTTAGCAAGTATGAGTTTCTCACAATATAATATTGCTTCATTATAACCATACTCAAGAAACTAGTTAGCAATATACATAAATTTACATGCCCACTCACCTAAATTAGCCAAGTTTACAAACGAACACTTATGCTACTATCGGGTCCCACGGACCCAAATATTGTATTGCTTTGAAAGTAAACAATATAGACAACCACTCACAACAGCATTCGACAAAGAACTACTTTACTGGAGAATAACTGGATGCACGATTTCCCCACTCTAATATGTCTGGGCAATTTTCAAGAATTTAGATGTCGCTGGGTCCTTAGGACCCGATAGTAGTAGTTACGGGTTCAAATACTTCTATTGGATGATTGCAGATACCCTAAGTTATGTTTAAAACGGCAGTTGAAATTATTGCCTGTATGTGATGAGAAATTTAATTGGGCAAAGCAAGTAAAGTCATATTTTGATTTTACTGACGCATCTAATATTAGCGCTGTTAAACTTAAAATTAATAGAAAGTCGTTGCTTTCACGGTATTATCAATAGCTACATTTATTAGACGTTACACGAATAAAAACAGCACATTCCTTACATTATATAAATCACTTTCTAGCTGTTCGTTGCCCAGTTCTTATTTAATCCAGAAAATGCCTATGCAGGTTACCCGCACTATTTCCCAGTTACGTTTCACCAACCTGCTGCGTATAAAATTTACCTTGAATAGCTGCTCGTATATAATTGACCCATCAGAACGCTGCACTGAGTGTAACATGGAAGAACCAGAAACTATCTTTCATATGCTTTTTGAGTGTGCCATATACACCTCTATGAGATTACCAAATTCTGACCATTTCAGAAATATTGAATCTCTCATAGAACCTCTAAATAACCTCAATGTTGATGATGCGCTGCTTACATATGGAATATTCTAAAGCTCCGAGCATTCGTGATTAACGAATGATGATTTTTGAGCTCTTTCGTTGGTTTCGGATTAGTCCAATAGACAAAAAAAATAATTTAGTTAGTTCCATGCGTCCATTATATGTGCTAATTTTTCATTATTTTTCAATGCTTTGAATGTAAGTCTTGATTTTTTGTTCGTTATTTTTTCTTTATATATATTTGCCTTATATTATGTAGACCAAAGACGTTACTCTAAATATTGAATTATTCATGCACTGTCAACCGAACCCTTGCTATGAATGTTTATTCTATAAGCAATAAAGTTTATTATTATTATAATTATTTTTATTATTATTATCCCAGCTTCAATATCCGTAATATCATATTTTCTTCTTTTTTCTATTAATATATATGAAGTCACTTCTTGGTCCAGCCAAAAATAAATATTAAACATCAGCTGAAATCTTACTTTTCTCATTCTGACGATGATAGTAATATCGAAATTATTGTCCTTCTTTTAAATTTTTTGCTAATTTTTCAATATATTGTGCAATTGTTTAGAAACAGTTAGTTTCATTTAAAAACGTAATATGAGTAACTTCCACAGGGAAAGTGTCAAAACAGTAAATTTCTTCTTATATCTTCGTGGTTTCCTTGGTAATCAATACTTATTCTTTTTTGAAATAATTCATTTTCCTCGGTATTTTTTCGCATTTTTATTGAGATTTACTTTCTATTCATTATTCTTGTTTAATATTTCTTCTGATACTTCTATTGTCTTGGTTTTTATAGGCGTTTTCAATAATCTGAAACTGTAATGAGCAAATACTTTCTTTAATTTCTTTTTACTTCAATTTTCCAAGGTATAGTAGACCGATTCAGCTAAGAAAAAATCATGTGTTTCTATTTTCGATAAGCTCTTCCCTCTTTCTAACACTGTTGACCAGAAGCCAGACTTATATTACATAACAACCGAAGAGTATTTGCATTCGCTGACTGTGTGATTTTTAACAAGTAACCAGTTTTAAACTGCATATAATTAATGAATTTCTACACTAAGTTTAAATTTCTAAGATACATCCTACTAACCTTGTAGCAAAGAAACGTGGTATAAAGTGAATTTGACGTTGGTATCATGGTTTTGTGGAGGGAGTAGTAATACCTAATTTGAAATCCGTTGATATGAATTGTTTATCAGTGATAAACATACAACGGTAGTGTTAGTATATCAAACATAAAGTTCTTTAGGGATTTAATAAAATGGTTGTAGAAGATGATACATTTGTAATCAGTGGCCCTACACCGACTGTTCCTATACCGGAAGGATTACTAGGAAACTTTATTTATACAAGTTTGTTAGAAACGGACGCCGATTATGAATGTATGGTATGTGATCCATTTGATTTCAATATTTTTGTTTCAAATTTTCCATTAGAAACAAATTATATGCATGATTTTGATTACGCATTGTATGCAAATAATTTGCCCATTTATATGAGGTATAACTGAGTGATTTATTATTAATGTACAAAAAATTAATTATAAATATACACGGGGTGACTCAAGAGTTTTCCAGAAAAAATTCTTAAAAGGTGTTTTCAATTCCTCATTTACTTATATACATATAGTTTGTAATGTTCAAAGGTATTTTCTAATAAACATGAGGTCATTGTTAGCTATTATAATGGATAATTATGCATGAGTTAATCTAGTGTCTACTTGTAATTAGCGGTAAAAACATATAGATAATGGGCTCTTATCAAAAGTCCTACTCCTAAGTCCTAAGTCCTAAGTTAAGTCGTATAAAATTTATATTATAATTTCAAACAATAGGATAAAATTCATAACGGAAGACCCGATAAGTAAGAAACAAATGGGATTTAAAACGACACGATATTTAAAAAGAAATATTAATAAAGAAATATATAATATATAGACGGTGTCTAAACAAGTGATGAAACACGTTCACCTTGAGTTCAAGGGGGACACATTTTACCATAATAGGAACGAAACCGATTTCAAAAATTCTTAGAATTCTCTTTACAAACGTCTATGTTTTTTCATAAAATGTATCAATAGGTTTGTGGAAATAACCGTATCAATCAGTTTAGATTTTAAAAATACGAATGATAGAATTTCAATTATATGATTTGTTCAAAATGATCCCCGTTGACTTCCATACAACGGTATAATATGCTTTCAAATTTTTAGCGAACATTTATGAGCACATCTGAAGTAAATAAACGGCATTCTAGAACGATTTTTTGACGTAAATCTTCTAGAGGTTCAGGTTGTGTTGCTAATAACTTCGAGGAAAAATTTGATATTCCGTACCCGGATGAATTTAAAAAAAAAATTAGTATAAAACAATAATTAATAGAACTGAAAAACCAGAAATTTTTCCGCTGAAACAGATATTACCAGTAAAAGTGTGAACCTTTTCAAAGCTACGTCTTATTTTGCTATAACGTTGCCAAAGTTAACAATAGAAAAAATTAGGTAAGCGAACATATGTCAACTACTTCTTGTTTTAAAGGCCTCAGCTACCAAGACTGCTCAGCTCAAACCTGTTAACTAATCTAAGTGTGAATGACCTAACCTTTATGGTTTAAACGATACATATGTTTAAAACATCGCTCCCGGAATGCTGACACAGATCAATGAATAATATATGTTTCTATCAGCTTAAACGGTATATCTGTACCACACAATAAAAGTAACATTTTGGAAATTGTTCAGGAGAAGCATGTCAAGTTTTTGTGAATAAGAATATAATAATAATAATAATAATAATAGTAATAATAATAATAATAATAATAGTAATAATAATAATAATAATAATAAATTTGATACATGATGTAGCAGTATATACGTATTGAAAATAAAGGGGGGAGTTCATTTTCTGTAATGACACCTAGTTCCATTACGAAAATGCTTTTCCACTCAACCCATAAAAGAAAGGAAAACATATGTCTGTCATATATAACTAAGTAAATTGAAAAGGAAAACGAAAGAATAAGTGGAGAGAGAGAGAGAGAGAAAAAGAAGCTCGAAAGAAGGTTTATGTTGGATGGTAATTGTTATAGTTGAGGTGTTTGTTTTAGATGTGTGCCCTGATATTGGATTAGTTTCCTCTGCAGGGCTGGGTTGGGGGTGTGTTGGGGGATTTGTGCTGAGTCTGGTGAGTGGTTGGTTAAGATGTTTGGGAGATTGAGTTGGTGACTCGAAAAGGTTAGGGGGTGGACTCGAGGTTTCGGAGTGGGCTTGTCGCTAGAAAGTGTTCCGAAGGAAAAGCATTCTCGCTGTTTTTTGCATTCCAAAAAAATAACAATAATCTCGTTGGGGGGGGGGGGGGGGTTACAGCTGCGGCTGCATTGTTCCCTACGTCGATTGAGTGATTAATTCGTCGGTCCATTTGGCTAGTGAAAAAATTCATCCTGTTGAATAGATTCACCGTGTTACCGGGAAACCGCAGAAAACCTGTAACCCGACGGGTGTGCAGGGGTGTTTGAAGGGTTTGTCAGAAGTGTTGACTAATTGTTGTGAGATGTGTGAGCGTGTTTAGAGATAATAAGTTGTATGGTTATATAGATAGAAGAGGAATATGTGTAGAGAGATGTGGAAGGTTGTATGTGTGATGGTTGCAATGGTTATCGGATTGAAATTTGGGATCGGTCTAGGTAGTCGATGTATAGGTCTGGAAGGTCGTCGTAGGCCGTGGCTAGTAGCCGTACTGGGGGGAATGAGAGCTTCCTCTTGGGTATTCTACCAAGAGGCCGTCTGTTAGCGATCCACGGTGTGAGGAGGGCGTTTTTCGAGATTTCGTTGCCCGATTCGATAGTGCGATTAACGTATAGGGCTTGTAGGGTGTTTAGACGGGACGGAATGGGCTCAATGTCGATGTTGGTATAGACGGTATTACTGGGTGAGTAGGGTGCCTTGTATTGGCAGTAGTATCTCAGAATTGATTGCTCACAAGATCGAAGCATTATTACGAGGTGGTCGGGGAGGGAGCAATAGACGTTTGCTTTATAGTCGATGATGAGACGGATATATGTCTTATACGCATGGAGTAGGGTAGTTGGATGAGTTCGTCCGAAACTTCAGCCAAGCGCCTTGAGAAGATTAACTCGACGTCGGACTTTATTCAAAGTCGTTTGCTCGAGGTATGAGGGTGTTTGAACACGATGGCTTGGGTTTTCTGAGAGTTAGGAGTCACCCGCCATTTCCTGCACCAATTTGAAAATTGGATCAGTAGATTTTGTGATCGAGTATTTAGAGAGCGAATGTCAGTGGCGGAAATTATTAGTGCGGTGTCGTCCGCATATAGTTGGATATTGTCTTGAGGATGTCGTGGAATTGGTGTGTCATACGTATAAATTAAGTATAATAGTGGAGAGAGTATTGAGCCTTGCGGAATGCCAGTTTGGGGTGTGAATGTATCGGATAGGCTGTAACCAACTTTGACGCTGATCGATCGGTCTGTGAGGCAGGAATATAATAATTTTACGATTTGGTTTGGTAATCGGATGCTCAGTAGCTTTCTTACTAGTCCAAGTTGCCAGACTTGGTCAAAAGCATTTTGAACATCCATGAAAATGGCGGCTGAACAGCGTCGTTGGTTTAAAGCTCGGGTGACGATGGTTTGAAAGTTGGTGGTGGCGTTCTGGCAGGAGTGGCCTGGCCTGAATCCGAATTGAAATGCCGAAATGATATTATTTTCGGTACAGAAGTCCCAGATTCTCTCTTTTAACAAACGTTCAAAGATTTTACCTAGGACGCTGATCAATGAAATTGGGCGGTAGGATTCAGGCTTTGTGGGATCTTTGCCAGGTTTGGGGATGAAAACTACGTTGGCTGAGTTCCAACAACGAGGAAAGTAAGAGTATGCCAAGCAGGCGTTCAACAGTGAGCAGAGCGGAGGGAGAATCTCTTCTGGCAGGTTTTTGAGTGCCTGTCTCGAGATTCCGTCGTGCCCGGGGGCACTTTTTCTCTCCGCTCGGCACGCCTGCTGAAATCCTTCGATTGTAAAGGGTGTGAGAAGGAATGTGGACGTGTGGGCTTCGAGATATATTACGAGTGAGGAGGTCTGTTTCCATGGCAAAGTCCCTGAGAAATCTTGGATTGTCAGGTGGTGTAAAGACAGTTTGCAGGTTGTTTTTAAAGGCGGTGGCTTTATCTTCAGTAGTGTAGATCTTCTGTCCTTGCATTTCGAGATGTGATTCCGCCTTCCTCTTGACATCCCTGCGGATGTCGAGTCGATCTCCCCAGAGCACGAGGCGGAAGTTTGTGGGTAGGAGTCGTTTGCTCGAAGTATGAGGGTGTTTGAACACGATGGCTTGGGTTTTCTGAGAGTTAGGAGTTACCCGCCATTTCCTGCACCAATTTGAAAATTGGGTCAGTAGATTTTGTGATCGAGTATTTAGAGAGCGAATGTCAGTGGCGGAAATTATTAGTGCGGTGTCGTCCGCATATAGTTGGATATTGTCTTGAGGATGTCGTGGAATTGGTGTGTCATACGTATAAATTAAGTATAATAGTGGAGCGAGTATTGAGCCTTGCGGAATGCCAGTTTGGGGTGTGAATGTATCGGATAGGCTGTAACCAACTTTGACGCTGATCGATCGGTCTGTGAGGCAGGAATATAATAATTTTACGATTTGGTTTGGCAATCGGATGCTCAGTAGCTTTCTTACTAGTCCAAGTTGCCAGACTTGGTCAAAAGCATTTTGAACATCCATGAGAATGGCGGCTGAACAGCGTCGTTGGTTTAAAGCTCGGGTGACGATGGTTTGAAAGTTGGTGGTGGCGTTCTGGCAGGAGTGGCCTGGCCTGAATCCGAATTGAAATGCCGAAATGATATTATTTTCGGTACAGAAGTCCCAGATTCTCTCTTTTAACAAACGTTCAAAGATTTTACCTAGGACGCTGATCAATGAAATTGGGCGGTAGGATTCAGGCTTTGTGGGATTTTTGCCAGGTTTGGGGATGAAAACTACGTTGGCAGAGTTCCAACAACGAGGAAAGTAAGAGTATGCCAAGCAGGCGTTCAACAGTGAGCAGAGCGGAGGGAGAATCTCTTCTGGCAGGTTTTTGAGTGCCTGTCTCGAGATTCCGTCGTGCCCGGGGGCACTTTTTCTCTCCGCTCGGCACGCCTGCTGAAATCCTTCGATTGTAAAGGGTGTGAGAAGGAATGTGGACGTGTGGGCTTCGAGATATATTACGAGTGAGGAGGTCTGTTTCCATGGCAAAGTCCCTGAGAAATCTTGGATTGTCAGGTGGTGTAAAGACAGTTTGCAGGTTGTTTTTAAAGGCGGTGGCTTTATCTTCAGGAGTGTAGATCTTCTGTCCTTGCATTTCGAGATGTGATTCCGCCTTCCTCTTGAGGCCGACGAGGCGATAGAATTTTTGCCAAAACACTCGCCCTTGTCTAAAGTTCAGTCCGGCTGTGTCGGCCTTCCATTTCCTCTGCTTTTGAGCATTGATTTCAGACCGGACCTGGGCGTTTAGACGGTTCCATTGTGTTTTGACTACGGGATCTCGAGTGCGGACGTATAACTTGTATAACTGTCTTTTCTGACGGATTTCAAGAAAAATTTCAAGAAAAGAGAGCGTGGTGGTAGGCTATTTCGGAATCCGTAAGGATTCAAAACAAAGAGATGGCCTTGTTTGTTCGGCGGGAGGTAATGCGCCAGGATCTTGTGAAGTTGAATTTCACTTCATCACGGAGGATGTCCTCGAAATCTTTGTCAGATAGGGACGTGTCTACATTTCTGCAGACAAAGGAGAAGGTGGGTGTGCGGGTTCTTGATTGCGAGCGGGCTCGGTGGGTTGGATTGAGACGGATGATGGTGACCTGGGGGTCACCGATGGCGTTTCGAAGCTTCTGGGCGAGGGCTTCGTGCGGAATATTAGCTGGGATTTCAAGGAGAGCTGTGCGGTTCAAATTGGCTTTCAGGTGGGTGATTTTTCCCCTCAGGAGCTCGTTGGTATTGAGCACCTCTTTGGGAGGTGTATTTTGGGAGAAGGTTTCGGATATTGAGGGTTTGAAGTGCGGGTGTCGGTTGGGGAGGTAGAGTTTGTTGGGGAGGTGAGGTTTGTCGAGGAGGTAGGGTTTGTTGAGTGGACCAGGGCTGTTTCATTGTTTGTTGTTGAGGTTGTGTGGTTGGAATTTGAGTAGGTACATTGGTTGGTAGTTAAGTTGGTGGGGTTTGTCGAGGGGGTGGGGTTCGGGGTATTAGGCGTCTCTTGGGTATGGCTCCCAAGAGAGTGAAGTTGTCCTCTTGGTATTGGCGGACGGTATTAAGGGTTTCGATTACGACAGTGTGAGAGCGGGGACGAGAGGTGTGGGATTTTGGAGAATGAATGATAGGTGATGAGTTGCGCAAAGTATGGGAGATGATATGTGGAGAGTTGGCTAGTGAGCTGAGTTGAGATTTGGCTTGTGCGAGTTCTAGGGTGAGTTGTTTGAGTTGTTGGTCTGTGTGGACTTTGTCTCGTAATAACTGTGACACTATGGCACTTAATCTGGTGGAATCATTTATTAAGTCTTCGGTTGATCGGTTGGATTTTGAGCGTGAGCCCATGGGTGGGAATTCATCGAGAGATGAAAGGGAGGGAATGTTTTGGCCGTTTTGGCTGCGGGTATTATAGGCGGAGCGTTGAGCAGAAGCCATTGCTGTTGGTTATAGGGCGGAAGGGGACGAAACAGAAGATGGTTCCGTTTTGTGGGGGGATGTTAGTGTAGGGGTAGCAGACAAAAGGCGGCAATGGACTCATTGCCGGAGGGAGTTTCCTCCCTGGTTAAAGGTTTCCTCACCCCCTTATCTGCCGGTTAGTTTTTTTTATATTTACCTGAATAGTCTTTCCTTCTTCACAACGTTGTTGTTGAAAAAATTGCAATTTTCATAAATGTTGCTCTACAAAGAGCAGATTTTCTTAAATAATAAATAGTCATATAAGGACTGATCGAAATAAAAATTGGAGAATGCGCCGGTAAGTAGCTACTGGAGTGATCCGGTTTGCAACAGGGACCGAATTTCCACTTTTGTTTCTTCTCACGGGTCGACGTCTTCGCTTGAAGTCTCAGGATCGGATGAATAAGTGGAGTAACTAATACTGGTATATAAGTATAGCATAATATGTGTGGGAGAGAAAACAATTGACTTTGATTGTCTCTGAAGTAATAAATATATTTCTAAACTTGACTCTAAAAGTTGAAATATTACATTTTTTTAAGTTTTCACATACGGAGTTATAAATAAAAAATATTTGGTATTAAAAGGACCGTCTAAATAGTTCAGTTTAAATACAGGTGGAGATAGTAGACCCTTGAATCTTAGATTTAAATTATGAACATCAGTCCGAAAAGAAATTTTTTGGTGCAAATGTGTAGGAGTTTCTCAGGTTATAATTTTGTGAAAAAGGCAAGCTGCATGGAGCATTCTTCTCTTTACATTGTGATACAATTTATGGTAAAAGAAAATTGGAAATTTCAGAGAAAAAAAAATAGAAAGTACAGTTTTGTATTTACCAACAATTTTCTTTAGAGGACTTGGTATAACGAGGTTCAATATTGTTGGGACTTAAGTATAATACAACAATAGACAGCCCACTCAAAAATTAAATTTTTGATTAAATAAAACTATGGTACATACATGAAAAAATATGAGTAAGTTTTATTTCTACTGAACAGCAAACCAATTCTAAACTAAAATTATCGGCTTCCAATTATTCAATCATCAAACACATTCTGGGCTATCAAATCAGTATGAACCAAATCTCTATAGTAGTTATGGAACTGTTTTGGAATCCATGTGAGGAGATTTTGCAGGTGCTTGTATTTTTTTGAAGAAATAAAATTTGGTCCATCTTGTAAGGGAGATAGTTCGTCTGGAAAAACACTACGTCGCCCAGATCTGGTCAAATTAATGCTTAGAAAATGTTCACATTCGAAATCGGTTTTGTAGTGTAGTGTTCCACTATTATTTGCTCTCACTTGTAAAAAAAGCACTTTAGATATCGAAAAATCATCTCCTTGCTCAGATTTCATTCAAGAAATAAACGGTGATGTAAGATTCTGATATAATTGCCTAAAATTTTTAAAATCAGTAATTTCCATGTTGAGTTCTTCAAATGGGTTGTTAGTACTGCACATTCGGGCTAGTTGTTGCCAATCCCATGGCGTAATTATTTGAAAACCCGTAGTTTTCTTTCTTGTCCATTCAATCATTGAGTGACTGCCATCCACCTCAAGATGAGTATAGCCCCGTAACAAACACTTATGACTTATTGTTTTAAGGTTTGCAAATCTTTTTAAAAGCCAAAAGTATGCCATAACCATTATTAGATTTCTATCATGGGACGGGTAGTTGTCGGACTAGATAGTGATCTCTTCGTGCTGTGCATTAACCTTTCTTAATGCCCATTTAATTATTCCAGAAGCCATTTCGTTAGCACAACGACTAGACTTTGACTCATCCCACATACCAAAGGATACTTTTTTTATTAGTGGCATTGTACACGGTGTAGTTGCTCAATGCTGAATAATTAAATTATACAAATCTGCAAGTTTACGATCACATTAATCATTGTACCTTATTAAAGGAAAGTTCTAGTGGCAAGTTCTTATGGCAAGTGATATCTCGTTTGAGAGGCATTGACATTGGCTACACAGCCATATTAATTTTGTTTGGGTTCAAATTAATTTTGACGGATAAATTAAATAAATACCAAAATTATTATTTCACATTTAAATATTGAAGATTTTTCAGTCCGCCTCTGGTTAGTTGTCAAAAAATTGACGTTTTCATTTCAATAGTATTTGTTACTTTGCAAAGTTTTCCTTAATAGCTTGAATATTTAATTTTATTATTGTTTAACGAGACGTTTAAGAGTTTACATAGGCAAAATGGTACGTACTCAAGCCGACAAAGTAGCAGCTATGTTAATAATTGGTGAATCTAGAAAGAATCTCCATGAAGCGGAACGTTTATTTAATGAGAGATACTCAGATCGCCATATCTCGAGAACTTATTTGAGGGAGCTTCTTCACAAGTTTGAAGCAACAGGTAGTGTTCAAGATGCCAAACGATCTGGTCGACCAACGTTTAGTGATTATAAAAAAAAATTAATATAGTTGCTGAAATGGTAGTAAACCCTACTTCCTCTTCAACTAAAGTTGCGTCTATCTGTGAAGTAAGTGAAAGTACAGTACAGAGAGTGTTGGCTAAAAATAAATTTCATCCATACAAGTTAAAAATGGTGCACCATCTTTCGGATGACGACCCCGACAGAAGACTCGAATTCTGTGAATGTATGACTAATAAAATTAGTCAAAACCCATATTACATAAAAACAATTTGTTTTAGCGACGAAAGTACTTTCTGCCTCAATGGAAATGTGAATACACAAAATGTAAGGTATTGGAGTGACACAAATCCTCACACCTTTCCTGAACAACATACCCAATTTCCAGAAAAAGTCAATGTTTGGGCAGGTATTTTGGAAAACCACATAGTTGGTCCTGTTTACCTAAATTCAAATTTAAGCGGTGAAGTGTATCTGGAGATGTTACAAAATGCAATTGAGCCGTTAATTCTTGAAATTCTGGAAGATAATCAAGATGAATTCGGCCATATGGAAATAACATTTCAACAAGATGGTGCTCCTGCACATTATTATGGTGCAGTAAGACGTTACCTCGATGAAGAATATCGAGGTAGATGGATCGGCCGGCGAGGTTCTATAGAATGGCCACCTCGGTCACCAGATCTGACACCATTAAATTTTTTTATACGGGGGTACTGGAAATCCAAGGTTTATACTACGGCACCAGATAGCATTAGCGTTTTGAAAGAAAGAATTACTGAATAATGCAATGCTATTTCAGCTGACACATTCGAACGAGTACGACAAGAGTTTACTAATAGGATGTATTACTGTCAGGAAGTAGACGGAGCACATTTCGAATACTTGCTATAAGAATCCATTGTTGATATTTGATTCATTAAATTTAAAAAAATAATTTCAATAATTTTGGTATTTATTTAATTTATCCGTCAAAATTAATTTAAACCCAAACAAAATTAATATGGCAATGTAGCCAATGTCAATGCCTTTCAAACTAGATATCACTTGCCATAAGGCCCTATTTAAAATTATTGGCCAGAGTGGCACTGAGACGTCATCTATTACTATTACGTCACCTGTTACTATTACGTCACCTGTTACCATTCGTAGTGAAGTTTACAATACTTTATTTTCACCCTCCAAATTTTATTAATGTAAGTGTAGCTGTTCAAAAGATACGAGGGGGGACGGTACTTTTGAATAGCACTGTATATGTATTAAACATAAAGAAAACTCAAATCCCAAAAACGTTCATAAACATGAATAATCAATCATTGAATACCTAAATTTCCGCACGTTCTCCTTCCAGTTCCATACATTTTTCTGTTCGTGCACAATATTACGTTTAATTCCAGATTTCATATCAAAAATTCGTTGATAAATTACTAAAATCATATTACTTTTGACTTTTTTACATTTTAAGTAATAAACAATTGAGGTCTTTTTAAATATGGGTGTTTTCATTGTGAAATTTATTAATTAGAGAAGTGTACCTGTAAATTAGAGATTTGTTCACATTGCTGACATGAAATAATTCACATCCATGGAGAAAATAGGACAAATCGAGAAACAGCAGAAATATTCAATTTATGACATCCCGAATATGCGGTATGTCAGATAACAAACTGAAAGACGAATTTATAAAAAAAATTTGGAAAAGGGATTTAAAAAAAACATGCTAAATGGATAACTGGAGATAATGAATCAGAATAAAATGTATTATTAGCAGTAAATAAGAATCCAAGTAGTCTCGCTAGTGTCTCTTCCATAACAGTCGTGAGTAAAACATCAGCAAAAAGAATATTATTAACACATAAATATCATCCTTATGAGAAAACCTTAATTTATGCATACGTTGAAAGAAGAAGATTACGAACGGAGATTTGAATTCTGCGCGTGCGTACAAAGGGAGATATAGTCTGTTTCTTATTGTCTGACAGCACGCGAAAAGGTCACAGATGCTAGTCAGGTAGTAAACCATAAGCGTCACCGTTCATCTAAGGAATTTATTTACCATTTAATTTTATACCCGATCTGATATATAAAGGTAATATAAATGTAAATTCGGTTAGTTATAACAACTAACTGACCTTCATACATTTGTAGAGTACATACAGTTAAAACAATAAATTATTTTTGAAATAATCTCGACCCGCAACTATTCTGACTGCATATTTCATTAATTATCTTGAGAATTTGGCGCAGGTCAATTCTTGGGAGACATATTAACAAACATTTATCAATTCATTTTCCAGATAATTACTTTCTCATTTTCAAAATGTTTATAATAACATTTCCAAGAAAAATTACAATAGATTCCTACTAGGGATTGACCCAATGATTACTCAGAAATTTTGCAGGTATATACGGTGAAACTTGGTCTCGCCCAAATTTGTATAATTTGTTTTGCTAAGAGTCGCTTGTGTTCCATAAGTGTTAACTGTGTTGTGAAAAATGTCTTCAAGTTTTACCTCAGTAAAGTGTAAGAGCGTGCTTAGCTTACAAACGAAGACTGTAGTGTTAAATGTGCATGGTGCTGTTGTACATCAAATGCCGGCTGCTACTGTTAGAAATATAGTTTCGACATGTTCCAATATGACAGGAGTTAGGGAATCTACTATTTACAGGCTCCTAAGAGAGAGGAAAAATGGAAATATATCTCCACCTAAAAAGTCAACTGGAAGAAAACCATTTGACCTTGATGAACATATGCAAAATACAATAAGACGAAAAGTACAGGAATTATATTTTAAAAAAGAGATCCCAACCCATGACATAATTCTAAGAATGGTGAAGGAGGACGAGAATTTGCCTGACAAAGGGCGAAAAACGTTGTGGAAAATATTACACAAATTAAATTTTACTTGGGAGAAGCAAAGTCGCAAATCATAGCTAACCGACAACGAAGAAATAATATGTTGGAGACGCCATTATTTACGAGATATCCAAAATTACAGACAGGAGAGAAGACAAATCTATCATCTAGATGAGACATGGCTCAATAAAGGACATTAAGTAAAAAAAATATGGCAGGACCAAAGTATTCGAACCAGTCGTCAAGCTTTAATAGAAGGTTTATCTACTGGACTGAAAACTCCTATCGGTAAAGGTCGCCGACTAATAATAACGCATATTGGATGCAATCAAGGGTTCGTTGAAGGTGGTTTACTGGAGTTTCAGTCAACATCAACCAGAAACTATCATGATGAAATGACTGCAGATGTTTTTGAAGAGGATTTTACACAAATAGTCAAATTAATTCCAAATATTGCTGTAATCGTTATGGACAATGCCACCTATCATTCGCGATTAACAGAAAATCTTCCATCTATCTCTTGGAGGAAAGCTGATATTAGAAACTGCTCAATTGTAAAAGATATACAATTTGAAGATTATATGTTGAATAAAGAACTTTTGAAGGTTGCTTCAGAACACAAGCTATAAGTTTGTTATTGATGAAATAGCCAAGAATCGTGGGATAACAGTGCTTCGTTTGCCGCCATACCATTGTGAATTAAATGCGATAGAGATAATATGGGCCCAAATGAAAGGTTATGTAGCTACACATAATAAAACATTTAAAATGAAAGATGTTCGTGGACTCATGAAATACTCATTGACAACAATAACCGAAGAGAACTGGAGAGATGCTGTGAATCATGTAATTGAAGAGGAAGAGGAAATGTGGGTTTCAGATAACCTCATAAAACAAACTATAGACCCGATAGTGATCTCTCTCGACGAGTCTTCGGATGATTCTTGTATGGCCAGCGAAGAGGATGATACTATAGATTGAATTTTATATTTCCTATAAATGGTATGTTTACTTCACTTAATATACATTTATTCATTGTCAATAAATTTGGAATTATGAAAATTAAACTATATTTTCTTCAAATAATTCAATTTAATAAAAATGAAAATGTAACTTGTTAACAGGCCTGAACGAATGAATTTTATTTCAACTGTAATATTGACCGAATCTAATTAAATGAGCAAAATTAACTAATATCGTAATCTCCGCCACTGCCGCACTGTTTATCGTTTAGCAGGGATTGTTCAGTTTTATTACCATATTGTATTTTGAGCTGAAACAGGGATGTACAGATAACCAATACAGACAGCTGCTTGTTTTGCTTCAGAATTTTAGTATTAACTTGTAAAATTCTTAGGATCACTCTGTAAGAGATATTTTCTATTTGAATATTTAATGAGGCTACTGTGCTGTCAGACATTAAGAAATAGACTATAGAAGAATATGGTCATTTTGCAAAGTATTTGTTGTTTTCTGGTACCGCAAGTTTCACCTCAAATGTAGTAGGAAGTTCACAAAATTACCAGGAACGGAGCGGGGAAAACACAAATATTAAAAGTACCAATACCCTTTTAAAACTAACGTCTGATATGTCATTTTCAGTAATAAATTAATTAGTCCATTATTTTTCCTTGACAATATGAACAATGAAATGTTCTTACATTTTTTGATGTTTGAGATAGAACTTGACGGACCATCGTATCATAGAACGAAATTACTTAAAAAATATCTCGATGACAAATTGGAGAGTGAGTGGATTGGTTGATACTCAAGATATCCAGGCCCAGCAAGGTGTCCCCATCTCACTCCTTAAGATTTTTTTCTATGGGGCACCTTTAGGAAAATATATTTGTTCGAGGACCACTTCAAAATTTGGTTGAACTGGCAAATGATATTGGGGAGTGTTGTGGCAGTATACTAACATTTTTATTTTAATTGTCAATATACGAGTGCCAAAAGTGACACTTTTTACACGAGTGGAAAATATTGTAGCACGTGGTGTAAGCCAAGTGCGACATTCCTACGAGAGTAAAAAGTCACTTTCGCACAAGTAATGTACAATATTTTTCCTACGACCACCCATTTTCTTTAAAATATGTAAATATCAGATTGTGTATATTGAGTTGCCTGACTGATCTTATGTTTTGTTTGTGACACTATATGTTTGAATATTGTTTCCATGAAAAGTGTACATGAATTTACAATTACTTTTATAGTGAAATGAAGAAATTATTTGAAAAACTGACAATAAGTAGGTACTTATTAGACACAACTGGGGAACAAATTCAATTATTTGGAACCTTAAAAATTAAAATTGTTTGTTCTGACAATAATGAAATAACAGCTAAGTTTTGTTCAATTAAAATGGAAATATAAGAAATATCATAATTAGATTAATGTAAATCGACTTACGAGATATAAGCATATATCTCTGATAACGATGATAATGAGTATCTGGTATGATGACCTGAAGGTTGTGGTTTCGATTCTCGGCGTCAATAATTTTTTTTCTCCCCTTCATTTTTTATAAATTATTAGTTTTTAGTCCAGTTTATATGTGAATACTATCAATATGGAAGGGCAATTGATAATTACATTTGTAAATCTTGAGGATTCACGGGTGACGCCTTATGAACAGCCGTGCAGAAAGTTACTTTCTGCACTAGTGCGGAAAGTACTTTCGGCACGCGTGAGAATAAAGTTCACTTTCCATGGGAGTAGACAGTGCGATATGTGTTACTTTGCTATGTAGTCATAGGGAAAAAATTGTGCACGAACAATGAAATGTATGGAGATGAAAGAAGACCAGGACAACAGCATTGCATCCACAGTCAGATGGCATGGTCGAGAGAATGAACAGGACTATTGGAAAATACCTGTCCAAATCAGTATCCAGCCATCAGAGAGATTGGGACCAATATATTTCCCTAATCGCATTGGCTTATCGGCGAAAATCTTGTTTGGACGTGAAATGAGGATTCCTTGTGACCTGGAATTTGGCTGCCGGCCTGGAGAATATCTAGCAGGCGAAGAATACGCGATCCAATTGAGAAGAAGGCTGGACGATATTCATGAATTAGTTCGAACAAATCTTCAAGTTGCCAGCTACAGAATGAAAAGTCGGTACGACACGCAGGTCACAGAAGGCGGTTTTAAAGAAGGGGACAAAGTATGGCTACACAACCCAACGAGGAGGAAAGGATTTTCTCCAAAATTACAAAATCCTGGGAAGGTCCATACTTAATCAATAAAAGGATCAATGATGTTATATATCGCATAAGCAAGATCCCCAACGGATAACCAAAAGTAGTTCACCAAAACCGACTAGCGCCATTCGAAGGAGAAAATGACCTAGAGGAAGGAGTAAACCTTATTCGAGATGTGTCTGACCCCACCTTTGAGGAATTTATGGGCACGTATCGAGGTACCGGGAAAGCTAGATATGGAGTCACTTCGAAACAACAACAAGATTTGTTCACTCTCCCGGAAGATTATTCACTGGCATACAACATCCCCGCCCGTATCAAGATCGCACGAGGGTTGGCAACCGTCTTTCGAAATAAGTTCGGGCAATTAGAAAAACTTGAAGACCAGATTCCCGCCCCTGACAAGACACTGAAACTGAAACATAATTCGCGGTACGTCTTCTACGTGGTAACTAAAAATGAATTTCAAGATCGGTCTACCTACCGCGATGTGTGGGAAGCACTTCGAAACCTACTAGACCATGTGTTGGAATACAGCATGAAGAAACTGGCTATGCCTAAGATAGCGAGTAACCAGTTGGATTGGCGAATCATCAGGAACATGGTAGAGATTATCTTTCAAGATACCGGTGTCCAGATATTAATTTGCAGCTACAACCCCCGTTATCAGTATCCGATGAAGACGGTGCCCTGCAATTTCCATAAGATCGGAAAGTGTAGAAATGGGGCCAGTTGCCGATTCAAACATCTAGTCTCGGCTACACAAAAATTCCAGGAGGAACTTCTATTTAAGGAGGGGGTAATGTTACGAAACAGCACACTAGTATAGACCTTAAATCTGACTCTGTATGAGCCAGGTATGAAAATTAAAATTATGGCGGATACACAGGTTGTTTTTATAACTGTTCACGATTACCTTATCCAAACATTGTTTTTGTGGTCAGTCTCATCTAGAAAATGCCATAAAACCAATTGCTTTAGAGTAAGCCGCAGTCCGGAATTTTCTAGTAAAAAAGGCACTACTATAAATAAAGGACCGATTAGCGGATGAGGGGAGTTGATAATTTGACATCGTGAGATGAACAAGTAAATAAGTGAATATAAATAAGTTAAGTGTTTATATAAATTAGTTTAAGTGTTAGTGATTAGTTTAGTGTTCTAATAAATTAGTAAGTAACCATACTGTATGTTTAAAATTTGTCCCACCCGTTTACAGTTTAAATAAATAACAAAAACATTACAATATATTAGAACTTTCATTAAATGTAACACTATGATTGAAGTGTAAACTTGCAGATTTTTGATCAATTGTTTAGAATAAATTAGATTTTTAATTATTTTCTTCCTTTAATCCTGACTTATAGTTATTGTGCACATACATAACGGGTGGAATATCGAATTTGCACCACAATGATAATTGATAATGTTGGAAACAATAGTTCAAGATCCTAGGCCCTTCATATCTTACTCAGTTTGTGAGGGATCAAATATATACTATACAGTAGTATTACTGTGTGCAGAGAACGTATAAATATCTGCTAGCTTAGACTGACGGCCAATTCTCATGTACTACAAGTAGGTACGTAAAAACTTTATAGGCCAATTATTTAATACTAATAAAAATGCAAACCTTGCAAACGCGCATGTATCAACGATTTTTCATATATCGTTAAGAACCTTAAGATTAATTTATGCCCAATTTTGCAACCCTCAAAACCCTGTGATACTTCTGTGGTATCATCCGTATGGACACATTGTTCAATTTCCAAATCTTTTAAACATAAAGAATAATGTTGACATATCAAAATATCCCAAGTTGGATGCTGCAATAAAACGTAAATCCTAAGAATTTTTTTGTATAAAATCGATAACATTTTAACAGATGAAATTAGGAGGTTTTTGGTCGAAGCATCTGAAAATCAATTAAATTTTTTGAAAGTATGTACTTAATTACATCAAATAGAGGAATTCAAATTTTTATAAAGAAATTTTTAATAGTAAAGTCATTTTAAATTGTAAATGCAATTTTAGTCGTTAAATTCGCGAGAAGCCGAAGCCCAGCGGTGTAAACGGTAGTTTATGAAAGTTATGTAGTATGTTATGTATATATAAACAGAACAGATTAGAGAATTATTATGTTCGAAAGTTTTAAATTCACTTGTTGAATTGGCAGTAGAAAAAATAATGTATGCAAATTTCATGTAATGGCCATGTTATATACGTATCCTACAACAAATTACTAATCACTTTTATGATAATAAAACGATGACCAATTCAAAAAAATTATGAAAACTACAAAACCGAAAGCCCAGGGCCAAAATTCAACGTGATAGAACACATATAAAATTTGTACTTGAAATTATAGTATTTGATTTTGGTTGTACCAAGAAAATGTCACATTGCCAGCCATGAAAATGGTGGCATAAAGCGGGTGGATAACATGAATTTTCACGGAAAAAATGCCAGCGGTGAGATCTATGAATTTCGTAGCGAAAAAGATGGGGGTGTACGCTTATCAACTGACGTCGGTCTTTTTCCGCTGTTACATAGAGCCTATCCCATCGAGGGTTGGTTAATTATAAAAGTAAATATCGTAGCGCTCTAGCGAGGATTTGTATTAACCGTTACGGCATCGTTTGATGTCAAATTACGTCACGGTTAAAACCACCAGTAACCCTGTCGGGAGCAGAGTTATAGCGGTTGACAGTTGTGATATTTGTTTATGGCATATTCATTAAAACGTTTCTAAATGGGAAAAAGATAATGAACACTTAAAAACAAATCAAAACAGTAAACATTAAACTAACTAAATCCTCTAGACTTCTAGACCGTACAGAAAGTAGATGAAAATATTGGTAAATACCACAATATCAGAGCGACCAGTATAACCGTAACGTATTATAACATTTGTTGACATTACTTCTGGTAATAACCAATAGCTCGCTTGGACAGGCTAATAGTGAAAAGTTATACTGTCGGTAATTTGTAATTTTGATCTTTTACAGTAGAAATTGTGGAGCTTTTCAATCACGTGACTTTTACGTCAGCAGCAATATTCATATGAATTAAATCAAAACTTCTATCAACTCAATAGAAATAATCATTATGACTAATATTCCAAAGTTCGGCATTCCACGAATTGATAATTAAACAAGGAATTTAACTTTTTAAATTGATTTTATTTATATGGTTATATGAAAATATTGGAAATTGTACCTAGAAACATGTATGATAGTTAAGGTTTGGTGAAATTGAAAAATATTCATTCAAATGTAAGTATGGTACTGAAGAAGTAAAGTGTTTTCCTGCACATTTTTGTTTCATTTTTCCATATACTATTCCTGGAATAAGTAGTATAATGTATCTTTTTGAACCATTGTTTGAATACATCTCAATTTCAAATATCTTATTTTCCTAGATCATTTTACCTAGCCTTGTACATTTTTATAATAAATTCTTTTAAATATAAATCAACGGAAAACTCAAAAAACAATATGACAATAAACAAACTATTTGATCTTGAACTACTATAATTTTGATTTATTTATTATAAAATTGAAGATTGTTATGAATGTTGTGTCCTTTTTTCAAAATCTAAAAGATAGGCATAGATAACACTGAGGTTATTTAAGTCTGTTCAGTTTATTTATGCAATAATTTTATTCTGCAATATACGCTGTTTCCAAAAAAAGACGTTTTCTATAATTACATTATATTATCAAAACTTTGGCAGATTGATATATATATATATATATATATATATATATATATATATATATATATATATATATATATATATATATATATATATATATATATATAGGTTATTGGTTTAGTTATTTATTATTTGAAACTGAAAAATCGTTAAGCATATATAACACAACTCTATCAAAGGTTAGGGTTCAATTGCGCCATTCAAATTTACTCCAATTATTGGATTGTGAAATTAAAATCAACAAACATATGATTTAAGGATTTTTTTAATTATAAAAGTTTATTGACAGAAAATGTGTATACATACACTAGGGAAAAATTAAAAACAATTACTTTAGAATATTTTTTTTTTTAATTCCATTTTTATTGTCGCATTAACCATGTCGGTTATTAGCGACAAAGATTATTTTACAAGGTTTTGATTACATTAATTTCAGTAAGATATCGAACTAATACATTTATGTCACAGTTTTGTCCTAATACCGATTTCAACGTGTTTGGTATATTGTTTTTCACTCGGGCGTCCTCATATCTGGGACACTCAACCAGAATATGTTTTACTGTTATCTGCTTGGAACATGTAGTACACTGAGGCATTTCTGTCCTGGCAAGTAAATGTTGATGCGTCAGTTTAGTGTGCCCTATCCTTAGTCTTGTCAGTAGTACTTGGTTGGGCCGCCTGTTTGGTATTGTATTCCAGGGTTTCACACTGGGTTTCACCTCGCGTAATTTTGCTTTCGAATCAAGCCACTGATTTTGCCACGCACTTATCGCTTTTTCTTTCACGGTATGCTTCAAATCACTGATGGTCGTCGCGTTTACAACTACCGCACTATCACTTTCTGCTGCTTGTTTTGCCAGTTGGTCTGCTTCTTCATTACCCTGGATTCCTATGTGGGAGGGGATCCACATAAATTTTACATTTATTTCGGATTCTTGTAGTTGGAAGAGTTCCTTCTTTATTTCCATAGCAATGTGATGACTACTATAAACTTGCTGGATGGATTTTAATGAACTGAGGGAATCTGTGATTATGAGGATGTTGGAAGAATTCGCATTTCTGGACAGTTTAAGGGCTTGTAGCAATGCATATATTTCTCCAGTGAAGACTGTACTGCAGGTAGGTAATTTAAAAGATAAGTTCTGATTTGCCGTAACAACCGCGACTCCGACGCCAACTGTAGTTTTCGAGGCATCCGTATATATTTTGAAATGGTCATTATATTCAATGAGTTTTGTTTGGAAGATGTTTTTTATCAGCAAACTGGGTAGTTCATATTTTTTAAAAGAGGTAAGAGTGGTGTCAATTATTGGTTTGGAATTTTGCCAAGGAGGATATGTTTCTTCAAACTTGGATATAGGAACATGTTTGATTTGAAGATCTGCTTTGTATTGTCTAAAGCGATTACAGAAAGTTGGACTCGGTTGTTGTTGTGCGAAATTGTCAATTTCATCTGTATGAATTTTTGGGTACATTGGATGCTCAGTGTTATCTAATATAGAGGTAGCATATGACAATGTCAATATTTTTCTTCTCGTAGATAAAGATGGTTCCCCTAATTCTGAATAAAGGCTTTCCACCGGTGATGTACGATATGCACCAGATATTATTCGTAAGGCATTATTGTGAACTGTATCAAGTTTCTTTAAAATATAGCTTTTGGTGGATGCATAGACAATAGATCCATAATCGAGTTTGGAACGTATAAGATTTTTATATATAATATGAAGTGTTTTTTGATCTGATCCCCAGTTACGGTTAGAAAGTATTCTTAGAAGATTAATACCTTTCTGACAAGAAAATATGAACTTTTTTATATGATCATTCCAGCTCAGTTTCTGGTCAAATATCATACCTAAAAATGTCGTGGAAGTTACATATTGCAGTTTTTCTTCATATAGTGTAAGCGGGGGTGTCTTTTCACAATGTTTTTTCGAAAATAATAAACATTTGGTTTTGGATGCAGAGAAGTTGAAGCCCGACTGTTTTGACCATTGCTGCAGTTTATTAAGTTGTCTCTGTAGTATATGTTGCATTGTATCGATGTTTTTACTTTTCATGTATACCACTAAGTCATCGGCATATAGCCTTATTTTAATTGGTTTAAGTACATTTTCAGTAATGTTATTAATAGCGATTAGAAACACTGTGGGACTAATAACAGAGCCTTGGGGAGTACCATTTTCTTGACATTGTTTGGTCGATAGATTACCATTCACTCTTACTCTAAAAGTCCTATAGCTTAGAAAATTTTTAATGAATGCCAACATATGTCCATCTATATTCCATTGCTTGAACAATTTCAGTATATTTATTCTACATGCAGTATCGAATGCTTTGTTGATATCAATAAATATGGCTAATCATTTCTGTTTATTTGCGAAGGCTTCGTGTATGTCACTTTCTAGATCAATAATATTGTCAATAGTACTTCTCTTCTTCCTAAATCCACTTTGTTCTGGTTTAATTAGTTTGCGACTTTCAAGTTCCCACCTAAGACGATTATTAATAATTTTTTCTGAGAGCTTACACATCGTGCTAGTCAGTGCAATAGGTCTGTATGATTCTATACTTGTTGCTTTCTTAGCAGTTTTTAGAATTGGTATGATTGTTGCTTCAGTCCACTGAATTGGAAAAGTTTGTTGTATCCAAATGGTGTTGTAAATATTTAAGAGTACTTCTCTGCCGCTCTCCGATAGATATAGCAGGAATGAAATCGGTATATTATCAGGACCTGGACTCGAGTTTTTAAAGTCTTTTATCGCTTCATCTAGTTCTGATAGTGTGAGTGGTTGGTTGAGGTGCGATGTATTGTTTTCATCATTGATTGGGATTTCTTCGATTGATACTCTATTTTTTAGAAAATCTTCCTTTAATTTGGCATCGCTCGAGTTCTCTTGGAATGCTTCCGCCAATGCTTCAGCTATATCTTTTGATTTTGTTATTAAGATTTCGTCTTGTTTTATACCAGTGATTTTATTGTATGATTTATTGCCGGATATGGTATTCACTTTTTTCCATACAGATGTTAAGCTAGTAGAGCTGCTTATATTTTGCACATATTTCATCCATGAATCCTTTTTACTTTCTCTAAAAATATACCTAGTTTTGGCCCTTAGTGCTTTGAATCGTAATTGATTATCAATCGTGTTATGCTTTTCATAGATATGAAATGCATGTTTACTTTCTTTAAGTGCCTCTTCACATTCTTTATTCCACCATGGTACAGCCGTACGGTGTGTTACGTTTTTAGTTAGCCATATTGTTATGTCTGCAGCTGTTATCAATATTTCATTGAAATTGTTCATTGTTTCATTTATGTCCTCACTTATTGAAAATTTTGATAAAGATGCGTCAGTTGAAATGGTATATTGTTCCCAGTCTGCTTCATGTAGCTTCCACTTTTGTATAGGCGTTGAATCGTCAGCACTTCTACGTTTATCTACTACAAGGATTGGGAAATGATCACTGTCATATGAAAAAGGTAAGACTTCCCATGTTAGGTGTTGATGTAATGAAGGATTACACAAAGTTAAATCTATAGCCGAAGAAGTTCCATTATAGGTATTAAATCTAGTTTTACTTCCATCATCAAGAATGTTTAAGTTTAAGTCTGTCATAACCTCTTCAATTATGTTTCCTCGAGTATCTTGTTTCTCACACCCCCACATCAAGTTGTGTCCGTTGAAGTCGCCCATGATAATTTTAGGATTAGGAACCTGGGAGATTAGATCAGTTAGCTCCATTTTACTTAGGTTTCGGTCGGATGGAATATATATGTTACATATATTTATTTTTGTAGGAAAATAAACGCATACAGCTATTGCTTCAATATTGCTATCTAAATCAATTTGACTTGAATGAAGGTTTTTATTTACATATGTTGCAACTCCCCCCCAACTTTTTATACCAATTCTGTTCTTGTAATATACATTAAAATTTTTTAGTTTGTGTGTATTCTGATTATTGAAGTGTGTTTCTTGTAAGCAGATAACGTTCGGGTTGTATTTAGATATAATAGTTTTTAACATTTCCAGATGGAGGTAATATCCATTTAGATTCCACAGTAGAATACTCATTGTTTTATTTTAAATTTATTGAAGTAGAATTTATGTCGTTGCTGTCTGATGAGTCACTGATTGGCTCTTGTTCTATGGGTCCTTCAGCAATATATCTTTCAAGTCTCTTCCTAATTTTTGTAAAGCGCGTCTTCGTTGCTTTGCTCTGTAGTGATGGGTAAATTTTTTTAATAGTATCTACTAAGTCTCCAAATTCCGACGTGTAAGTTCTAATCACGCTTATTGGATCTGGGTTTCCTTTTATATTTGACAGTAAGTCGGTCACTTGTTCGAAGGTAAGAGCATAGTTTTTAGGATCTTTTTCCATTAGCTGTTTTACAGGTTGCATTTGTTCGGATGTAAATTCATCACTTTTATATTTTTTCAGTGTATCAGGTATTTTGAATGCCGAGTCTGATTCTGCTATGGGACTAGTAGTTTCGGATAAAGGTCGTTTATTACAGTTTTCTGTATAATCCATTCGTTTTTCTAAGTCATCTTCAGTTGATCTTTTGGGGTTTTTTAACAAAGATAGGGAGATGTTAGCAGTTTTACTTGTGGATTCTGTTGGGTTTACTTGGGATGGGTTTACTTGTGGATTTTTCTCTCCATCAAATATATTTTGGGAATTATTGATTTCCGGAAGATTTTGTAACGAAGTGTTTTGTTCAGCGTTTGGGCATTTTGATGCAATGTGACCAGTTTGTTTACATTTGTGACAATTCTGATTATCAAATGTGAGGAAGATCCGATAGGAAGTGTTGTCATCTTGGATGATAATACTATCTGGAATATTTAAGTTGTTGGAGGGGGTTACATATACTTGGCGTCGGAAACTGAGGATGTGGTTGTATTCTGGTTTTGTCGTTCCAACTCTTAGGGGCATTATTGGGGATATGTTGTTTATGCCTAGACTCCGCAATTCTGATAGTAGTACATCATTAGGAATAGAGGGACAGACATTTGATAGTACCAGCCGTTCAGAAGGTGTTTGTAATCTACGGGTTTTAATAGAATTGCCATTGATAGAGAATTCTCCTCCCTGTTCACTGAAGAATACGTCTACTGCTTGTTTGGATGATAGATATATGCATATTCTGTTGTTTGACATTCGAGAGGCGTAAAGGATATTTCGAGGGCCTACAATGTCTCCGATTTGATATAAATAATCTTCATTTAATGAGGTAAAAATAATAGCTTGATCTTTGGAAGGGAGTGTGGGTTGAGATGGTTTTGATAAGGCAGTTGAATAAGACATTGTGGTAGCTTGAGATTGGTTCATTTTTCTATTTAGTAAGTGTTCTGAATGCGGTCCTGTCTTTCGAGGTAAGGTTCGTAAGGAACTGGTTCCCTTATCGCTCGCCTCGTTTGTGATTTATATGTTTTGATTTGTTTTCAGACGATATTTTATCAGTTGATTATTATTTACTGGTAAACTTTTTACTCACAGTTATTTGCGTGAAGCACTTTGTATTAATGTAAATGATGTAATTCACAGTCTTGAAATTATTGTTCACTATTTCCACTAAATTTGTTATTTATTCGGGACCGATCACACAAAGGTGTTTAAACCATAGTTGCCAGGTCCGAACCCTTTAGAATAATTAAAATGTTAGTTTGATTACTAATCACGAATTCATTCCTTTTTTTCTAAATAAAGGCCTATTTTAATTTAGAGATCTCTAATATGATATTTTAAAACTGTACCTACTACTTACTTAGTTTGTTTCCACTTCAAACTAATCTTCACTCTCAATTCCTTTGCTGTTATACTGTCCAAATAAGCAAGCCTGGAGCTGAAGCAATATCACAATTGCTCGTCATCCAAGAATGTACTATTATAGGTACTACTTATAACGAAGGTTTTTCATTGGGAAAATCTTTAGGTAAATATACTTTCAAACATAACTCATTACCTCCAGAATTAAAATATAAATCATGTTATTCTTCTTCGATAACTTCAGCTACTCCTTTTATTTACAACTTCAGTTCCAAGAAGTGAACTTTCATTTATTCTTCCTAGTTTTTCTTAAATGTTCTTCCCTACCGCAAATATATAATTGTACCACTAATGAAAAATGAAGCTTGTATCTTGATGAATTACGATTTGAAATTAACTCCCTCACGGAGATCCCTTGACGTTTATTTTCTACCAAAAACTTTTCAAAAGGTTAGTTTCACTGTGTATACTATATTCTACATAGGTTTTTCTTTAAATTTTACAACATATTTCTAAATTTAACAATGACGCCATTTACTTCATTCTCCTCATTAACGAGTTAAAAAATAATATTCCTCCCACTTTGACGTTTTAAAAATCACTGACTTTTCTCATGTCTGGATATTGCAATTATCGTCAAATTCCTTTTATTATTATAAAATTACTTTAAATATCTTTCTACTGTACATTGAGAATATCAACTTTCTGAATCCTCCTTATTGGCGAGATCAAATATAATACTGCTTCCAACTTTGACGTTTTAAAATCACTGACGTTTTCCATTCACCTTCCATAGTCAACATCGTTCCGGGTTGCTATGGAAAGTTATCTATACAATATGAATTGTATAAACATTGTGTCTTTGACGACGATTCGCTTTTTATATTACAATTAATCATTAATTTTTAAAGACGATTAAGGAATAAGTGTATAAACATTGTGTCTTGGACGACGATTCGCTGTTTATATTACAATTAACCATTAATTTTTAAAGACGATCAAGAAATAAGTACCCAAATAAAATGAAATGCTCAGAAAAACATATATCAAGTAATCTTACAAACCTACTAAAATGATAACATTATTATTTGTTAAACAATAAAGCATAAAACCGTGTAAACTGAATAAATAACTACTTTTCTCAATTACCTTCAGTAATTGCAGTAGCTAATAACTAGAACAAAATTCCTTTACTGCACTTTTTGCTTAGTTGATTCCATCTTATCAATTATAAATTGGTAGGTAAACACATGCGAATTATATTTTAATAATAAATGAGTTTAAATGAGATATCTTATTTCATCGAATATTTATAATTTTTTCACATTGAACAATTGTATGCGATTGTAAATAATGCCTACCACATTTAAGATGAAAGTTAAAGAGACTGTTACTGAAGCTTTTTATTGAAATGCAATTGAGGAACGCTTTTACTTTACAATTGAAAAAGGTGAAAACATATAAAACATAAATGAAACCATAACAATTTAATAGAATTAAAATGTTGCCAACAAAATTATAAAGAATTATTATTACAAATATCAGTGTTTTATATTGAAATTTGTACTTCATTTTGCACTTGCTTCAGGTTTAAGTAATTTTTAAAAAAACTACATTGCATATGAAGAGTCTAAGGAAATTATTGTATTGAAAAATAACTGATAGTATAATGTTAATTATTTGTCTTTTGAAAGTGTATTAAATTTTGGTTCTTTTTCAAGTGTGCATAGAATTAGATTAAATTTCATTTTAATTTCGACAAGTTCTTTCGAAATTACATCATCTACTGAATTATTAGTGTTAATATCCGTTAAATCTGAATCGGATTTCAATATTTTCGATTCTGACTATTCAACGAGTATATCGTCTGTTTCATTATCTTTGGTCAGATTTTCTTCAGTATTGTTGTGAGGATTTTGTTCACTGTTTTTACTATCGGCATCTATAATGGATTTAGACATGTTTTTTTTGTACAATTCATGAATATTCGTTAAAATGATGGCTAATAATGTACAAGATAGGAAAATCAATATGACTTATTTCACTAGTACTATTAATCATCATTACATTGAATATAATTAAATAAGACTCTTTCAATATATTGGTTATTGGTTTAAAACGTTCTCCGACGTCTTCCGAATTCCAGTCTCCATCTACCTCGATAATTCCATAGATCGTCTTCAAGCTCCCTCTCTCTCTGGTTCTTTGTCTATACCCTCCCTCCAGCTTTTCCTTGATCTGCCTGGTTTTCTTTCTCCTCTAGGTTGCCAATTTAGAACCTGTTTGGGAATTCTCTGTTCGCGCATTCGTTTTACATGTCCGAACCACACTAATTGTTCATTTCCGATATCCTCGGTAATGGTGTGTGTTATGCCCATAATTTCTCTTATCCGTTCGTTGGTTATTCGTTCTCTTCTGGACTTTCCGGCTGCTCGTCGCCAGAAATCCATTTCGGTGGCTCGTAGGTTTTTTTCTGTTGTGGTTTTTAGGGGACATACTTCGGAACCATAAGTAATTATACTTTTTAAAATAGTGTTATAAATTCGTTTTTATATTTTCTATCGTAATATTTTTATCCCACAGTATGCTGTTTAGGAAGGCAATGACTCTTCTTCCTAAGCAGTTTCTCTCTTTAATTGTAGCATCAAGTGTTCCGTTCTATGAAATTTTCACTTCCAAGTATTGATACTCGCTAGTTGTTCTAATAATATTTCCGTCCTCTAATATGAGTTCTTGTTGTCGTGCTTGAATTGCTATATACTCTATTGAGCAATCAGTACCTGGTCGTCTGCGAAACATAATGTATATAAGGTAGAGTCAATTAGCGGTATCCCATATTTTCAACTTTTTCTTTCTAGTTTTTCAGAGCTCCTTAGAGATATATTCTGAAGAGCGTTGGTGATAGACAGCACCCTTGTTTTAGTCCCTTCGATACAATGAATCCGGATGTTACTTGTCTTCCTACTTTGATCTTTGTTATTGGTTTCTTATACATACTTTTAACTGCTTTAATTATTTCATAATTGATATTGGTGTCTTCTAAAGTTTGCCAAAGCTTTGCCATCGGAACACTATCGTGAGCTTCTTTGAGATCTATAAAAAGTAGATGCACTTCTTGGTTTCTAGATATCTTTTTCTTTGGTTCGTGGTACTCAAAAAACCTCAAAAGTATTTTTCGGATATTTTTATTCTATACTTTTTTAAAGCCAACTGAATTTTCTACTATTTTACTCTAACCCGAACCCTGTAGATCAATTTGTGGTGGAGATACAGCCAATCGAAATTCGGCAAATTTCTCTCATTAAATCATGAATAGTGATAAGCTCAAGCATTTCTTGAAAATCCGGTAAGATATAACCTTATTATTTTGTAAAAGATGTATACGAGGTGTCAGATTAAGCGGACAATTATTTCACCTGTCGATTGAGCCTGGAAATATGGTAGGTATTAAACAGAAGGGCATTAGCATCCTTATTGAAGCAGGTGAAAAACGTTGTTTTCAAGAAAAGAAAAAAGTTGTTCTGACGATTGCCCCAGGTATCGTCCACCCATATTTAGATAATTCAATTTCGTGGGCATTTTGTGGAAAAGGAATCGATACAAATTTTTGTAAAACTGCTTCAATTACTTCTCACACGGTTGTTTGATTTACCCCCACATCAACACCAACTCCTAGTTAAAACCCAGGCTCACTTAGAGCCCTTAAATGTATCTCCATTTTTGATACATTTGATGAAGCTGCTCTTCTCATCTCAATATGATTTCGTTAGAACTCGTCAGCTATCCATTCAACATTGGTTGCATTGATGCTGAAAGTAGGAGTGCTTAATAGGAGAAAGCTACTTAAAATAATTGAGTTACCGAAATAATTTTCTATATTGTACCACTCCATACGTCTTTCGTTCACATATGCCCCTTCCTTCCCTACCAAAATTCATAAAGAAGCCATTTTAAACTACTTTCTGATAGTAGTATCTGCTGAGAAGGTGTTTTATTAGTAGCTTCTTAAAAACTACACCCAATACTCCTTAATGAAGACAATACTAGAAAATGAAGCAATGTATAAAGTAGTACTTACTTTAGTTTTACTTTAAGAATTATGTGGTGTAAATGATATAGTTTGTTAAGTGAAAACTACATAATGGAGCGTTTACTTGAGTACTTGAAGTATAAGCTAATACTCTTTTTCATCATACCGCCCTGGAAATCCTTTGAAATCCTTGGAAATCCTTGGAAATCCTTGGAAATCCTTGGAAATCCTTGGAAATCCTTGGAAATCCTTGGAAATCCTTGGAAATCCTTGGAAATCCTTGGAAATCCTTAAAAATCCTTGGAAGTCCTTGGAAATCACAAGAAATCCACTGACCTGTACTCCCCAAATCCTCGGTTGTTTACCCCTCGAGATGCACTAATGCAATCATGTAATCATAAATGAAGGCTATGTGAGTGCAGTAGATACTACATTAATCACATTTTTTTTTCTTAAAGGTTGATGCTTTTACTGGGAAAACTCGTTCATTTAAAAATGTATTGGATGATACTTGCACCCTAGCTCAATCCTTATATAATTATGGTGTCCGCCCGAATACAGTGATTTCCATAAGCAGTGAAAATAGCTTGAGATTTTGCGATGGACTCATAGCTGCATTATATTTAGGAGCCACAGTGGCACCAATAAATCATTTGTATACTGAGAGCGAATTAACCCATATTCTCAACATGTATCGACCAAAAATCATATTTTGCTCAAGGTCAACTGCGAAAAAATATTTAGTTATGAAAAAGAAGCTCCAATTTATAGAAAAAATTTTAGTGATTGAAGGTTAGTATCTAAAACAAATAATATGAAGTACTGCTACTTGAAAAATTAATCGATATCAGGGAAGGAATAAATACCAAAAGATTAAATTCAATGATCTTGTTCATAATGTTTGACTTCTTCAACTTGAACTTTTAAAACAATGATATCTTCAAGTTCATGAAGAATGTGTACAGTTCAGAAATATAACTTAGCATCACAACGCTACATTTGATTCGAATAATATGTAAAAATTTATCTTAACCAAAATTATACGATAAGATTGTATAAAGTACAATGATATTAACAATATTTCAATATCTGAAGATTAGGAACTGACAGATATCGAATTATTCGTTGGAAAGTTCATTATTCAAATTAAAAACTGATTAAAAACTTTTTCAACATACACTCCCACTGCATTCCCTTGGCTCATTCTCAGAAATAGTTTCGGTATCAGAAATTAAATCACTAACAAACATTTTGTCTATACGTATAGTTCATTTGTTTCAAGTGTACTTTCAATTGTGGTTTAAAATTCTACATTACATTTTTTAAGATGATGAAACCTCTGGTACTGAAAGTATAAGTTCGTTTATTCGAATCAATTTAGGATCAGTTCATATTGATCCCAAAAATTTCCGACCTTTCAATGAAGCAGATCCTATTGATCATGTAGCACTAGTGATGAGCTCTTCAGGTACAACTGGTCTTGTCAAAGGAGTGATGCTCACAGACAGAAATATTTTAGTTCGAACATCTCAAAGTAGGTAAGGACTTTCCATAATTATAATTATTCAGTATAGCAATTTCAATACATTTCGAAGTATTTTATATAACATATTATTAAAAGTCGAAAATAATCTCAAAAATATTTGAAAATAGAGTTACACTATAAAAACGGTCTCTAGAAGACTGTAGAAACACAGTCCAGTCGTTCATCAAATCTCAAACAGAAAACATCTGAATCCCTCTCATTGAGAATATAAAAACTGTAGATTATTTTTGATCGCAATACTTGAAAATTTTTGTGAACATTATCTTCTTACTCTGTTATATTTGCACCCGTTTATCAACGTAGAATAAATTAAGTGTTATTGTGAATAGTATGTTTTCAATCAATCAACATCTGACGGTAATCACTCAATTGAAATTAACAGGCCTTTGCTCACCAAGTTATTTGAGTAATTAACAATAATAATATTGGATGTGTTGAATATTTGAGTGATTATAGATAATGTTTCATTAGCTCTTCAAAAATTCGGGTAACAAATAGTTTCGGAAGGATATGGCTATGAAGTAAATCTAATTAGTATCTAAAATATAGTCTCCGACTCCTAACCGCCATCCTTCTCTATCTTGCCATATGTTCTCCGGCAACTCTCTTTCTCCTATCTCTCTATATGGTCTATCTCCAGCTTCTTCTAGGTCTTACACTTCTTTTTCCCCCTGCGGTATCCATGACAAAATTTGTTTTGGTTGCCTGTCGTCTGACATTCTTTCGACGTGCACATACCAGATTTACTGCTTTTCTTATATATCATTCACTATCGTGTAACTGACTCCCTTTATATCTTTCATCCTGTTGTTGCGTATTCTGTTTCTTCTTGATATACCCGCCGATTTCCTCCAGTAATCCATTTTACTTGTTTTTAGTCTTTGTTCTGTAGACTGTTTTATTCGTCATGTCAAAATACTTCTAAGGATAGAAATAAATATAACTTGCTAATTAGCTTCAGATATATTTTAGTACCATAATATTCCGTTCATTAAAGATATAACTTTTCTGCCTCGTGTATTTCGTTCTCTGATTGCTGTATCGAGTAACCCAGCACGTGTAATCTTCTGAGGCTGAGTGTTCGAATTTGATTTAATTACCAAATTCTCCTGTGATTTTTATTTTTAACTTCCCCTGTATAACACAATTCAAATATTCTACTCAAGACATATAACCTTTTCAGGCAACAAAAATCATCCTAACTGCAAATTTGCAACTCGCTGTATCTGACCGTTACGTTTCAAACTCTATTATTTCCGCCTCGTGTATTTCGTTCTTTGGTTGCTGTATCGAGTAACCCAGCACGTGTAATCTTCTGAGGCTGAGTGTTCGAATTTGATTTAATTACCAAATTCTCCTGTGATTTTTATTTTTAACTTCCGCTGTATAACACAATTCAAATATTCTACTCAAGACATATAACCTTTTCAGGCAACAAAAATCATCATACATCTTCAGGACAACGTATCTACCCTCACACTCATCCAGAAAATCCAACTGAAACAATTAATGATGTTCCTTTAACCTCCAGGAATATTCATGTCGTTCCATCAGAAGAGAATAACACTCAACCCCTCCCTAATTTGACAATGCTCAATTTAAATGGAAACCATGTGCTTCTCGCCACAGCTAACATCCTTATTCACCCTCAATCAGGCCCCGCAATTACAGCTAGAGCCCTCCTTGACCCAGGAAGTCGAAATTCGTTCATTTGCTCCCATTTAGTTAATCAGCTGAACGGAAAGACATTTAAATAACCCCTCTGTGTATCTGGCATCTGTAATAACAACCAGAATATTGACTCAATGTTTAACCAAACATTTTACCCGACCACTAATAAATCATACTCGTTTGAAACCACTTGTGCTGTTGTTAAGCAAATAACATGGTCCCTTCCTCAAGTCATGATCGATATACAGTCCTAAGCAATACCAACTCATCTCTTATCTTCATTAGCAGACCATTCTTTTGGTACCCCCTCCCAAATAGACGTTCTCCTGGGAGCTGACATTTATTATACATTACTAAAACCCGGCATTCACAAATTAGGCAAAAACCTACCTACCCTTATATCCACCTATCTTGGGTGGGTGATATCAGGTACGGTCCCCTCAGCTTGTATAAAAGATGACATCCCCATAGTCGCCATGACCCATTCCTTTCATTCCATAGTAAATGAACCGCTACCCACTGTCGACACTTTATTAGAAAAATTCTGGAACCAAGAAGAGATTACTTTACCCGATCAATCGTCTGAGGAAGACATGAAAGCTGAAACCATATTCACCTCATCTTCACAGACCCTTCCCAACAGACGTTTTAAAGTAGACTTGCCCCTTATACATGAGTTGGCCCACAAAAATTTGAGAGATTCCTTTCTTGTCGCCAAACGCAGATTTCTGTCGCTAGAAACTAGACTTTCAAAAAAAACCCAACTTAAAGAACAATATAAAAATATCTTGTTTGAATATATCATTCTACAACATGGAGAAGTTGTCCCTCTCACTCTGCAAACACCGCTACTAGATCACAAATATTTTGTCCGTCATCTTTGTATTTTTAAAAAAAGCAGTTCAACAACCAAAGGATAGTTTTTGATTATTCAACCAAAACATCTTCCCAGATATCACTCAATGACATCTCACTCAAAGGACCCAGAGTCCAACCAGAACTACTCGACATCCTAATAAGATTCAGAAATTTTAAATATGCCCTTACAGCTGATATTTCTAAAATGTATCGTCAAATAGAGTGGAATGAACGCTTCCAATTCTTACAAAATGCATTATGGAGAGACTCTCCATCGGACCCTTTCATTTGCATCCAACTTAACACAGTGTCATTCGGACAAACCAGTGCCCCCTTTCTAGTATGTCGTGCATTGAAAGAAATAGCTTTACGAAATCCAAAACATCCTGACGTCCAATTGGCACTATTGTCACAAACATATGTAGACGACATATTGACAGGAGCAAAATCAGTCGATGACCTCATTCAACTTCATCAAAATCTCAAAAGCACTCTATCCCAATCAGGGTTTGAAATTCATAAAGTATGTTCCAACTCTTCTAAATTCACTACCAAATATTTAACGGACAGCTCTTCTGAAAAGAATCTCAATTTAGACGATAACCCTAGTAAGGTCAGGAATCACCTGGAACTCAAAAACTGACCTCTTACAGATATTATCTCCTGCCACTTTTGATTAAAAACTAACTAAAAGACTGATGTTATCCATTATATCCCAACTCTTCGACCCTTTAGGCCTGGTCAACCCTATGACCGTTCAAGTAAAATTAATCATGCAACATATTTGGTTACTCAAAATAGCATGGGACGATCCCATCAACAACTTGGCACTCATAGAGAAATTGCATGAATTTGTAGAAAGCGTGACCCAGTTATCATCATTACATCTCCCTAGACATATATTTGAAAACAAACAAATATCACACATCGAACTCCACGGTTTCTGTGATGCCAGCTCATTCGCTTATGGAGGCTATTTCTATCTGAGAACAATTTACACGGATTTTTCCGCATCCTCACAGCTCATCATTTCCAAATCCCGTGTCGCCCCTCTCAACAAACCGATTACAGTTCCTAAATTAGAATTATGCGCCATGGCCCTTGTATCAAAACTTCACGCACGACTCTGCAACATCCTTCATCGACAATTAAAAATCTCATCTTTCATTTTATGGTCCGATTCTCAAATAGCCATGTCCTGGATAAAAAGCATACCCACTAGATGGACAATTTTGTCTGCAACGGAGTCACTCCAATTCAACAAGCAACCCATTCCGCTACGTGGAGACATATTCGATCTCACCTCAACTTTGCGGACATCCTATCAAGTGGCCAGCCCTTAGAATTTCCCAGAACCAGTGGCGAATTGCGCTGGTATATAGATCCAGTAGTCCCGAAAACACAGCCACTTGGCCCTTTCCTATCTCTCTCATTCCTTCAGCATTTTTTTATAAAATCTAATCCAAACCTTACTCTTCTACAACATGGTCATGTTGTAATAACTGACACTTTCTCTCTCTCTCTCTCTCTCCTATTATAATATATACATTCTTATTGTTTACAATTCTAGTTCATTTCTAGAGTATATTGCATACATTTTTATTGTTTACAACTCTAGTCCATTTCTAGAGTATATTGCTTACATTCTTATCATTCACACCTCTAGTCCATTTCTAGAGTATATTGCAAACATTCGTGCCCTTAAAAAACAAGAGCTAACATACATCTAGACCTCTTGTTCATTCTTACATTCATGACGTTAGAGTCCCTACAACACTCTAACCTCAACTCTTGTTCATTCGTTACATCCATGAGTCCTTACACCACTCTAACATCAAAACCTCATCATTTCTTATATTCATGATATAAGAGTCCTTACAATACTCTAACATCAACCCTAAACATTCGGTTACACTCATGACGCCAGAGTCCTTACACCACTCTGACACCAACATTAGGTTATTTTTACAACCCCTATACATTTATATGATTATATTTACAATTATTCACTTTCATTCATAATCCTGTATCAGAACCTTATACACTCTCACGCTATCTAACCCTTTCACTAACATCAGCATTCGATGTCTGAGAGCAGCCATCTCTCGCCTTTCTTCCATTCTTCCCGCGCACCCAATATGTTCGATTTTGATTCAATTACCAAATTCTTCTGTGATTTTCATTTTCAACTTCCCCTGTATAACACAATTCAAATATTCTGCTCAAGACATATAACTTTTCAGGCAACAAAAATCATCCTAACTGCAAATTTTCACTCGCTGTATCTGACCGTTACGTTTCAAATTCTATTATTTTTTCTCCTTCCTCGTAACCACGTTAACCGATATATAAATATGTCAACTACATTACATTTGTCTCATCATCTTCAACTGTCGTACATAATGGTACCCATGTTATAAGAGCACCCGGCATTTTGGTCCTGGTAGAAAACATGTGTAATTAATCATTAAACATTCATCACTCCAGCAGATTATGTGCTAAATAATCAAAATGTAATGCGAATGATCAAGTGAATTTCTTAATTGTCTACGCAAAAGAAAAAGTTATAAATTCCTGCAATCTAGCAACATGAAAGTGAAATAAGTGTTTAATTTCTTCGAGAAAACATTTAATCAAACATCCTACAAAAGTGAAAACAATATACGGTCCTTCGAGAAAAACATTTAACAATAAAAAAACTTACCGTTCCATCTAATAACCCAAGTGAAAAAAGGGTTAAGTAGAATACTGAGTGCATTAGTGCACTAACCCATATTAATGTTAATAGAAGATAAATGAGTTTCCATTTTGTATGAAATTTGTCTGTAATGTACTGATCTTAGTATCAAGTATTTTATACCGAATCAATTTCAGATCACGAAATTGTATCGAAAATGAGATATAATATCAGATACCTTGTATATTGACAATGTATCGACATTTGAATGTGGCTTAGTCCACTTTGCTCAATTGTTTTTCCGACTTAATTCCGATATTAGAATCAAACAACAATGAAAATTTTGATAGTATTTTTAATATCCAAACACAAATATTTCTTCAATTAGAACTGTCTGTGGATATGGTGTACACACTAGATGTAAATTGAGTGAATGAAAACGACGAATACTCAGTGTGTATTTGTTTATTAATCTCCAGCAAAGCGCTTTCGGCTATTAAGCCATTATCAAAGCTGTCGTCATTTAAAAAGTAGGTGTCAAAACCATCCAGTTGATTGATTAAGAACTCTGAACATTGTTCTTAATCAACTGGATGGTTTTGACACCTACTTTTTAAATGACGACAGCTTTGATAATGGCTTAATAGCCGAAAGCGCTTAGCTGGAGATTAATAAACAAATACACTTTGAACATTGTTCTCAATCAACTGGATGGTTTTAACACCTACTTTTTAAATGACGACAGCTTTGATAATGGCTTAATAGCCGAAAGCGATTAGCTGGAGAATGATAAACAAATACACACTGAGTATTCGTCGTTTTCATTAACTCAATTCTTCAATTGGCAGAAAAAAAACAAACATATTTCTCTATGACATAACTGAGTTGAAGAAAGTCTTTTAATTGAAGTTTTCTCTTAATGATCCTCTTCCAATGACCCAATTAGATCTCCGCCTGATGACTGAGTCGAGGATTTCATATTTTCATCAAACTTGTAGTGCAGAGGAGGGATAAGTTCCATGAGTTGAAGAAGATCCTTCTTTTTTGCCTCATTGACGTTGGGGTAGAGTAGTGCATTTTGAGTCAATACCTTCTGTTTTCTTTTGCTGATGTCAACCTTTTCAAAATAATGATCCTCTTACTTTGAGTATTTGTACTGGATTGTATCAGGATATTTTCGTTAAAATTGCAACCATTGTATTTTCAGCCATTCCACCTTGTTCTTGGAACAGTTTTCCAAGATGTTAGTAGAGCGTCTCTGTTGCTGCCTTAATTAATTCGGCGGGAATACCACCTGTTCCTGCAGATTTTCCATTATTTAGTGACTTAATTACTTCTTCAGACTCCCGTCGACTTACTCGACTTAGCGACGACGAAATTATATTAATTGCAGTTGTGTTTATTTCTTTGTTGAATACTGGTCTACTCTCAGTTAACAGATTTTTGAAGTGTTCTTCCCAGTAAACTGTTGAGATTCGTAATATTAAATCTTTTAATCTGTTAGATCTTATGTTCTTTAATAGTTTTCATTTTTCCGACCTTGTTCTTCCTCCCAGGTAGGTATTTATTTTTTGACAGTTTATTCCCAAGCTTCATTTTTCTTTTGTGTTATTCGTTTTCTTACTTTAGCTTGGGCATTTTTGTATACTATTTTATGGTAATCACTTTTTGTTGCTAAGAGTCTGTGGTATTTATTCCGTTTTTCTATAATTTTCTCTTCTATTATTTCTTCGTCCCACCAGTATGGTTTTAGTCTCCGCATATTTCCATCGTACTTTCCCAGTGCTTCTTTTGCAGCGTGTGTACATTTTTTTATAAGTTTATAATGTAGTTCTGTGTTATTCAAGTCATTTATTCCTAATTTCTCGTCTAAATGTTTTCTGTATAATTCTCGTACACTATCATGCTCCAGCCTGTCCAAATGATATCGTATTTATTGCATGTCTTCGTTTGTTTCCTTTATTCCTATGTAGTTTGCTTGCTGCTGTTGCAGTTGTTACTCTTTGTTGGGAATACAATTTTTGATTTTAACATATAATGATCGCTGCTGCATGATGGTCCTCTACATGCTTTCACAACTTGAATTCCCATATTAGTGTTTTACAATGGCCTTGTCAACTATGGATTTTCGATTAATGGTTTTTTGTATCCAGGTGTATTTGTGGATGTCGCAATGTTGGTAAAAGCCGTTCATAATGTTCAGATTAATTTGTTCGCGTATTGTTATAAGGCGTTCTCCGTTATTATTGTGTGTTTTTTCTCCACATGCTCTCACAGTACTCTCACAGTACTCTCACCAGTGTCTAAAATATATTTCCAAATATTTCTCACCACTAATTCAAACATGTTTATTTCTTTCTCACTTCCACCTTTCATGTTAAATCATTGTGGATTGCTCCACCTCTTATCAGTTTTTTTGCCGTGTTCCAGGCAGCAGATTCCATAAATGGATGGCTGTTCACTTCATCTCTTGCACAAATATTGTAAAGACATCTACCATTGGTAATGATGGATAATACTTCCAGCTTAATAACTCTCCTTAAACACATAATGTTCCTCTTAACCTCATTGAGCCATGTATTTCTTTTTAATTTCATTATGTACTCATCTTGAAACTCTTTTTATTTTTGTGATTGTAACAAAACTTTCAATTAGTTGCCTCTCAATATTCTCATATTTATGTAGATTGCAGTTTTCCCCATTATGTTTGATATCAAGCTCTTAAACGTCAAATTTGAAGTATTATTAATCCCAGTCTCTGCTGAAATTCACTTAAGTGCTCAAGTATTGCAGCAATTGAGTAATTTATTCAAAAATATAATAAGTTCGGGCATTTGGATATTTTTTTTAATTAGACAAATGATTTTGATAATGTCTTGCGGTTCATTTTCAATGTCAATTATTTCCAATTGATTATTCTTGTATATTTTGCAATAATATTGATTGCTTGTCTCAATAAAGCTGAAGTGAGACTCAGCAAACAAATTTTGAAATCATAATTTTCCATTTTGACAAATCACAGACGAAAATATTATCATGATAAACTCCACATAATTGAATGTGAAATACTTTCAGAGAACCATTATACGCTACAGGACCAAACAAGGGAAAATATATGTTGGGATTGATGCCATTTTTTCATGGGTTTGGACTAAATGTGTTAATATCCAGTATTTTGAACCAAGAAACGTTGGTAGTATTCAAGCAATTTGACGAAGATATTTTTTTGAAGACAATACAAGACTATAAGATCTCAAACATTGCTTTAGCTCCACCTCTTGCAGTGTTTTTAGCTAAGAGTCCGAAAGTGGATAAATATGACTTGCATTGTGTTGAAGAAGTTATATGTGGAGCAGCTCCTTTGTCCAAAGAGACGGAAGATACGCTTAGAAAAAGGTAAGTTGGTAGGGTAACCTGGTCAAGACTGAACCACTTTTTTTACTAGAAGGATTTGTACGCAATATTTGGTCCTGAGAAAACAAAACTTCCATGATACAGTGTGTAAGAAATATGTTTGCATATAATATCTTCCAGTGAAATGCCCTTCTGCCGTATCAATAGATACAAACATCTTTTTAAAAAAATGTACTTCTGTTCACTGTGTATAGACTGAAACATGGCATAAGTACATACTGAAGAAGTTGTACAGACAACATTACTAATATTTTAATTAATATATATACGTTTATAGTAATTTTTGTAATAAACCCACGTAATTAAAAATATCACAAAAAATTATAAATAACGAATATTCATATTAAAAATAACAGGAAACTTGTATTATGTTCTTTGCCCACTTGTTTTGCCTAAAACAATTGGAGTTAGAAGAATATGTAAAACGTCTTCTACCATTATAAAAGATTCATTCAGCATGTCTGGCCAAAAAAATAGTTGTTCTTGGAACGTAGACTTCAGGGGTAAAAACTTAATAAAATACTCATGGCACTCATTTTGTTTTTTAACCACCCGTCCGACATAATGTAACCTCTGCTTCTTAGTGGCAAACAATACCAATATATGTTCCCCACATTTAGGAAATTTGGTAACTGTCAGCGTTTGTACATCATTTTCATCTGAGAAGTCCATATCATCATCAGTATTTTGATATTCTAACGACGCTTCCCCTTCTTCTTCGGAACTCGACTCGTATACTTTTCGAATTATCTTTTTTGATTTCTATTCTTTCCTTTTCTTGTTTGTCTTTTCTATTTTGTTACTTTTTTCTGTATTTTTCGATTTCCGTTGTTTTCAGGTGTGTCTGTGGACACGTCCAAGTGGCCGTGGCTTTCACTTGTTTGCCATGGACAGGCCCAAATACTCCAGCGCCTGTTCCAGTGCTGGTTTTTGAACCATCCGTATGCCATCTAATGGTGTTTTCTTTGAGAGTTTGGGTGGTGTATACCATTTTCCAGTCTCTCCTATTTAACATCGTAGTGAAATTCTTTTCAATACTCACTTACTTGATCATTTCGTCACTGCGAAGATTCGCTGATGAGATGTATTTTGTAAGAGAGGACCAGGCTTCCTGATTTTAAATACTCTCATTGCCTGAACATTCCTTAGATATTCTAAGAATTACCTCTTGCACAGATCTTTCTATTACCAGATGTAGAAGTGTGAGATCTGTAATAATCTCAAGTGCCCTAGCTGGACACGTTCTCATAGCTCCAGTGATGCACACACAGGAACTTTGTCGAGGGTCTTCCTCGTGCTGTACTGACTTGCTTTTGTATGCCCAACTATTGCCCCATACGTAATTGCTGATCTCAGAATTATGGCGTACATCCATCGCAGAATTTTTGTGTTACAGGCCCAAGCTGGACTTCTGCTCGCCACAAAGCTTTTATTGTCTTGATAGCAGTTATTTCAACGTGCTCATTCCACAGAAGTATACTGTTTTGAGTTATCCCTAGATATTTAACAGCAGATTTACATTCTATGATTTCCAGGTTTTATAGCTGAAAGTGTTGGTGATGATTATTATCTAATATGGTTCCTGTTAACCGTATTCCAAAGTCTCATATTGTTTTCCCAACACTTAAGTAGTGTGGATAGAGAATCGACCCGTATAACAACTTGTTTAATCTCAAGATACTTCACATATTTAATCTTCAGATGCTACTTCATATTTTGTCATTTCCAGTGTCATTTGTACAAGTCTATTGTGATATTTCTTGGTTACTCATAGCTCGGTACATGTCTTTCGATCTATTCTATTCTACACTTCCTTGAAGTCTATTAACACCGTATGTAATTCCACTTTTTATTCATAACGTGGTTTGAATTTCTTTAAACTAAAAATTTGTTCAGTAGGTGATCGATTACTATGAAAACCATCTTGTATTCTCTTGATATATCCTCTGCAGATGTGTATTCGTTTTCGTCTTATACTGTATTTCCTAACAGTTTATAGCATGTGTCTAGAAGTGCTATACCTCTGAAATTGTCACATACTGCCCAGTCACCTTTTTACAAATTGTGTAAATTGATTATTTTGTTTGGTTTAATAGTCCCACTGACAAGCACAATTGCTCCATAATTCTGAGGCACCTTTGTAATGAATCACACAAAGTGCTCTCGAACTTGCCTCTGACTATTAGAATTATGACATCAGTTTAGTTCAAATCGTCGAAGCCAAGCTCCGTTAGCCTGTAGAGCCTACGAGGCTCCCACGAGTGGCTTTAACTGAGGTGATTTAATTCCTCGCTTATGTCTCAGCTATCCTCGTCGTCAACAACTCAAACATCTATTTCACAATGGTTCCATTTACTCCTCGCCTTTTTAGTGCTTCTTTGGCAGACACATGTGTTGTGTTTTCAAAGGCCCCCGATATATCCAGAAATGCGGAAATTGCGATTTCTTTGTTGTTCAGAATTCTCTGGATGACTTCGGCTCTACTGGAGAGCCAACGGACCTCTTTTCTGAGAATTGATATGTTCTCATTCCACCAAGGAGCATCCTTTTCTGAACGAGCTTCTGACAGTGGGCAACTGGAATGAAAAGCTTCCATTATTGTCTCACTGATCTGTTCGACTCTGTTCCAGGTCGTAGTGCGGGTGATTTACCCCATTAACTTCGACGTGTTCCAAATTGTCCTTCAGATTGGTCTTGTAGAGAGATCAATCAGTATTTCTAGGACTATGGTCGGTAAGTGATGACTCGCTCATCACCCTCCAATCTTTTACATTTTTCCTAACAGCAACATTAACAAATGTTACGTCCAGAACCTCTTCTCCTGCTCTTGTGTCAAAAGTGGGGGCTGTTCCTACGTTTAAGGTCTGAAGGTTATTTGCTAAGAGATATTATATAATAAACAATCATCTCTGGCGTTGTTGTTAGTGCTTCCTCACACGGTATTGTGTGCGTTGGCATCACAACCAATTATGATTGGCAGCCGTCTGCTATTGCAGTGTCTCGCTAGCTCTTGTACTTCTTCTGGCGGTATCATCGGCCCGTCTCCAGTGAAGTAGGCAGAGGCAATGACGATGTCTCGGTCGATACCCCCAATGTTGAGGTGTACCATCATTGGAACAAGGTCTCATGACACGTATTCTGAAACACATGTATATTTTATGTAATTTCTTTTGATTACATGAGCACGCGAATATATTTGCCTTTGACCGTAAATCAATTTAAAATCCTTGCATGCCAAAACTTTGATTTGGCCTCCTTTGTTTATCCATGGTTCTTGGATTAGTACAATATCCGGTTGTAGTTTAACGAACAACCTTGCAATCACGGCTGAAGCACCCTTCCAGTGATGCAGGTCAATTTGAGCTACATTCGTGAACGTCAAGGTGAATTATTATGTATGAGAAAGGTCTAGTTCATCAGCCTCTATTGACCCCCCTCCTTTATCTCTCCCTGACCCTCCGCAACCCCCATGGCAATATCTTCTTCGGAGTTCGAGCCGGTTTCTTGATCTCAAGTTAGACTCTCGACCCCCAGGCTGCTCCACCCAGTTTCCCAGTATGCAGAGGCGATCTCAGCATCCCTAGTCACCCCAGCAGAGCCGGAGGAGATCTCAGGCTGACCCAAGGTCAAGCTTTCGCCTTTTTCCCTTTGTCCAGATGTTCCGGATGTGTAGGGTATCTCCATGTCTTTAGGTTCCTCGGCGGGATTCTCTTTTTTTCCCAGACCCGAGACAGGAATACGCCCAAAACGGAAGTTTAGCGCGTAACCTCCTGCCTTCAGTACCTCCCCAGATTGGTGTTTGATCCCAATCGTGAGGATAGTTCCCTGTCCATCTTTTTTAGAGTTTAGGATCTTCCAATGCTCAGTAGTGAGGTTGGAGTTCTGAACCTCGACAAGTTGTGGGATCTTCGCAAATTTCATGTCGTAGCTTCTTTGGAAGAACACAGTTATGGTGACCGGCTTTGGGATGTCGTCTCCACTTCGAGCCACCAATTTGGGTCCTTCTCAAGAGTTAAATTTCGGCACAGACCTCATGAGCCATTCTGCCGAACCTTGGGACCTAAAGTCCACCAGTATCATTCCACAACGGAAATGGATACCTGAGAAGGGAATCCCCTTCTGCTTGCTCTGCCACAGCCCTTCCACCAGAGTGTCTTCCAGGGTGGAAAGCTGCTCTGCTTTCAGGATGACCCCAGAATAATTCTTGGGCATTATTCCCACCCTGAAAGCCTTCTCTGTTTTAACAGCTGCTGCGTAACCAGTGGCGTGCCCGTTTCCCGTTGCAACTGTTTTTGGTCTTTACTAAGATGTCGCTGCGGGGGAGTGATTTGCTCCGGGCCTCTTTTCAGCTTCACCTTCCTCGTTGATAGTTCCTTCGATGGGGTTGGGCGCTGAATAACCTGCTTCCTGGCCTCTTCAGGGGATAGTCCCTAATTGAGGAATCGCAGAAATTTCCGGACCCCTGCTCCACTCAGGCCTTTCCTTAGCGGGTCGTCTGTGCCGTCCGATTCTTCCAGTTTTGGGAGGTCGAACGGTATACGATCTTTGTGCCGTTTAGCCGTTTTCCCCCTGTTAGGTGCCTTGATGAAGAGGTGGACATTTTCCCCATTACTTCTCTGGTGGAAGTTTTATTTTCTCTGCCCATAAATGGTGCCACGAGAAGCTAGGATCATTAGAATCCACCCCTACATGCAGAGGTAAGAAGTTTAATATAATAGATTTTCCCCCGGTGTTCCAAGGTCGAAACCAGTAAGAACTATTCTCCTATATAGCAACGCACAAGAGCCGAATTAGTAGCTACCTTTCTGTTCATATCACGATTCTTCAGCTAGTACTAACTATAGGCGTTTGATATCTTGAACCGTAGCTTATTATTGCGTAGTAAGGGGTACTATCTTCAGTTCTCTTCACTGCTATCCACGAAGAAATGTTTTTCTACTGCCATCTAATGGCTTTCATATATATTTGGTTCCTAGTAACATATTCAGTAGGTAACATTCCATTGTGGTTTGACTGCTTTTTATATCAAAACTTCAATGTAGATTCTAATACAAATAATTTTACAGACTGAATATACGTTTGATCCGACAAGCTTATGGATTAACGGAAACCAATTTAGCTGTGATGATTGTTATGAGAAATAGTGGGGCACCTAGGAAACCTGGTTCAAGTGGAACTGTAATTACTTATACGGCGGTAAAAGTTCGTGATCCTGAAACTGGGAAATCTTTGGGACCGAATCAATTGGGAGAAATTTGTGTTAAAGGTCCGTCTGTAATGAAGGGATATATACGAAATCCTCAAGCTACAAGAGATACTTTCACATCGGATGGGTGGTTGAAAACTGGTGACTTAGGATATTATGATGAAGATAAATATTTTTTCATTGTGGACAGGCTCAAGGAATTGATCAAATACAAAGGCTTTCAGGTATCTAAACTTTTAATTTGAACATTTCGTTAACTATTTTCTGTCAGATAACTGCCATTGGTAGTGAATGATTGGATTTCAAGTCAGACAACAAAAGATCAAGTACCATCAACCAACCCACAAATTTTGTATTTTAGGTAGCACCAGCTGAACTTGAAGCTATACTATTGAATCATCCGAAGGTTTTAGATACTGGAGTTGTAGGAGCCCCAGATGAACTAGCTGGAGAACTACCTGTAGCTTTTGTTGTTAAAAGACCACAGGCCGACGTAACCGAGAAAGAGCTAGTGGAATATGTAGCAGGTTTGTTTTCTGTATTGTATATATTCTTCTTCTTTCTCAGCTTCCCAACATCCGCTTTAATGTTTTATCATTTTTGTCTTTGTCTGGCTTGTTGTTCCCTATTTCTACCTGTTGTTCTACTTTTCCTCCCAACCTATCTAATATGCGAGAAAAGTATTGATTTACTAAAAAAAGTTTTAGATTTTTTGTGACTGAGAACAACACTCTACAAGTGACCAATTTTATAATTGGATATTGTTCAAGGCGTCATATAGATAAACTTTATTGGTTTCTAGCTCATTGGAGCGAGTACAACGGGTGCTAGGGCACTGGAAATGCCACATTTTTTGTCATTTTTGGAGAAATTTCGGGTTGTCAGCACGATACAACCTCCGAAGTGCATGCAAGTGACAATTTTTTGATAGGATATTGTTCAGGGCGTCTCACAAAATATTCAAGACTTTTTCACATTTCGTGGATATTTTCTCTATATGTTCTTTCCACGGAAGTTTTCGGTCCATCGTCACACCTAAGTGACATGCCTTGGTTTTTTTCTAGTCCTTTTGGAAACACCAATCTTTAAGTGTTCTGAAAAATTTACTGATGTAACGGCATCCATCCTCTCTAACACAATTGTCAACATAAGCACAGATATCATCAGCAAACTCCAACATTGTGACTTCATTACACCGGTTAACCAAATTTTACAAATCATAGGTGTATATAACATACAGAAGAGGACTTAAAAAAATGCCCTGGGGTATGCCCAGAGAGGCTGTTCTGAGTCCTTTATTCTCTTGATTTATTTTGATAAATATAGTTCTATTAACATATAGTTTGATAATTCTCTGAGAAAATGTGTGGCTAAATCAGATTTGTATCATTTGCTGGTATAAAATTCGTAAGTTCACATTATCATAAGCTCCTTCAATATCTACAAAAACAGCAATAACTGACTTGTTTTTTGAAAATGATGAATTTGCATCTATTACAAGATGAGATACGTTTCATATCGTTGAGTGGGATTTTCTAAAACCAAACTGTTATTTTGGTAACTTCTTGTTTGTTTCAACCCACTGTTCCATTCTTGTCTTAACCATGTGTGTAAATGTTTTCAGTATACAGGAAGCTAATGCTATTCCCCTATATGATTCTGCTACTTCTGGATTTTTGTGCTGGTTTAGGATAGGAATAACAATGTTTTTTTTCCAATCTTCTGGATAGGAGACATTTTCCCATATATCAAATATTATTTCCAACAAAATAATTTTACATGATATATGGAGGTTTAATAGCATTATATAATAGATATTATCTACTTCAGGAGCTGTGTTTTTGTGTGATCTGAGACTGTCTCTAAATTCGCTTATAGAAAATTTTCTGCATAATTGATCTCCTGTATCATCGATAATATCTTCCTTTACTTCTAGTATGCTATCCATATCTTCTTCTGCCCACTGAGGTGTTATCTTTTTCATAAAATCGGTTGACCATTTTCCTGGACTTAGTCTACTTATTGGTTCGATATATGTGTTTTTAAGTTTCCTGACTTCTGTCCAGATTTCTTTAAAAGGCGAATTTTTATTTCATTTAGTGCAAAATAATCTCTAAGATTCCCTCTTGCGCTTTTTTGTAACTTTTTTCGTTATAGCCATCATTTTTTTAATTGAATGTAATTTTCCAAGTTTGATATCTGTGTAAACGCAAAAGAGCTTGTTTTTGATTTTTTTATGAAATATTATATTCTTGATTCCACCACTGTTTATTAAATTTTGGGTTTACCACTTTTTTCTTTTTGGGTATGGAATATTATGCTGCTTGGTTTAGTTCATATATAAATTCATTGTAATATATAATATTTTTTCTAGAGGTGCCATAGTCCATACGTTCAGAGAAAAGTGGCCAATTGGCTTTGTTGAAGTTCCATCTTCTTGAATCTGTTATTCTATTTGGTAGGGAGTTGGCATTAAAGTTTGATCACCGTTGTTAAGAAATACTAAATTTGCATTTTCTATTGCTACAGGTAGGTTAACTTCTGCTCTATCAGTAATATCACAACCCCAGCCATTATGGTGACAATTTAAGTCACCTGCTACTACAAATGGTTTTTCCAAACTATCAAAAAATTGAGTCCATTCTCTCTCAGATATATTCAATCTCAAGTATACCTACCCTCCATATCCGTCTTCTCTATCTAGCGTAAATACGTGGTACCCACTAAAAAATATTTTTTGATTTGTCTTTAACCAGGTTTCACTGACTAAGCTCATATGAATATTTTTGTCAAATAGACATTTTTCAAATGCCCCTTTGTTATGCGTAATTGATCTTATATTGTACTGTAAAACGCTAAAATTGAAGTTATTATTCATCAAAAAGTTCATTTAATTTTTTTAATAATAATTTCCCCCTTAATTTGTTATCTTTTAATGACTCTGTATGATTATCTAACAATTCTTTTATAATATTTACTATTGTTTGATATGTACCCCAGCAAACATGTTACACGTGGGCCTCTAGAGGCACTTTGAAAACAACCGACGGACAACATAAGTGGGCCACAATCATGATACGTCGCCTGCCCGGCTAGCCAGTGTCGCGATGGCCACCAGTAGGCCTCCAGACTATCACCCTTCGTTATATAGCGGGACTTTAGCGGATTGACTAAGTTAGGGCGAACTGATATTGCATTGTACAGATTATGGCGCGATTGCGGGTATCCTAATAATTAACCGCCGGCATCCCAACCTAATCAATGATTTATGCAAATCTACAGGCTATATACATACTTATAGGTTTAACAATGAAACATGATGACAAAAACAAAGAAATATAATGAAAAATAAAAAAATATTCCATATAAAAAATATATATAAATATAAAAAAATATGTTCACCAATAGCTTAACTGGGTCCGGGCTCACTATCAACACAAAGATTATTACTTATACGAGATATATTGTCTATTATAACATCAACCTCTACAGTGGTGACTATATCCTTAACAGCATTTTTCGCAAGACGCTGTTTTTGACGAGTGCTCTTTGAGATATTATGCAGGGGTTTTCTAGAGGAAACATATATTATGATGGTATATGATGCAACAAATAATGTATGTACTTACGTTTCTGTGTTTCCGGACATATCTGCTCGTGCCTTTGCTGCGAATAGATTGGATACAACACAAAAATCTAATAAAATTGTCGCTACAGTGATTAATTAATAATTACCACACCACAACTAGATTAGGTTGATTTTCAACACGTGTTCAACACAACGGCTAGCAAATAAGCAGTAGTGCCAACTGCCAAGGTGATATTCAGTAATGCCAATGTTTTATTTTCATTATAGGTCCCATACCGGCATGCATACTGTGTAAAAACGACATCGGCGCGACTATCGCAAATTGTCAACGGGAAATTTGTGGCTAAATTACAAACATCCACCATAAATTTGCGTATGTTCAGCCAAGGCGGCAAAACTGATATCATCCCAATTATTTACCGACATCGCTGTGCCGCTGCCGACATCCAACCGCAGTTAACAGCTATGGCCCCTTCTATCTACCGCTTATTCATGTTTGCTGGGACAATTTGATTACGCACATACACTCATTGGGTTTGTGGACTGTTTCGCAATGAATGGACTTCCTTCTATGTACAATTTATTTACAACTATCTACACTGTTCTATTTACACTAGTATATTTGAATAGTAACTACACTGTTCAAATAGTTTGTTGTTTATGGGTACTTGCCCGATAAATTTGATAATTTAAATTATAGTGTTACACTGCCGCATGCCATGATACAAGAAAAGAGAAGGTATGATTTCGCGCAGCTGTGCTCTGACGTCACGCCGAGAGTGAACGCCTTGAATTAATTTGCAGTTACATTATTGGATATGTTTATGTCGGTTAATTTTACATTTTTATTGTTGACAATTAGGAAAAATTAGTTAAAATGAGAAGTGTAGTGTATGGTTGTGATTCAGACAATCACGTGAAAGGCTTTGCACACGATGTCAGTTTTTTTACCTTTCCAAAAGACGAAAAAAATGATACGGGAGGGGATCCGTTTGTTTAAACGCGAAGATAAATTTAATACCATAGAATATTAGACCATATAATTATGCTGAATTTGAAAACAATGTCACTAGCTCCTCTTGGTTATCGTAGTGAAATGTTGGGGGTTATATTTAAACTCCTAAATGGGCAAGTTGATTGTGCGGATCTTTTGAGTCATATGGGGATTGTCACCTTCCATGTGCCCTTTCATAGAACAACATATGGTGCTATGAGTCCTATAAATAGATATCTGTGCTTTTTGAATACCTTTAATTTTGATAATTTCAATACGTCTTTGGGCCAGTTCAAATATTGCTTAGGGCTGTGATTTGTTGAGATATGTTGTGTTCTTAATTTTCTTTTATTTATATAAGTATCGTTTTATTACCTCTGTAGCTACATGGAAAGTGTTATGTATTTTAAATTAATTGGTAAGGCTGTATAAGTCTTTATACCTGTCCTTATTGTATTATTTATTGTTGTATTGTAACAGTTAGAGGGGTTTTCCCGTAATAAATAAATAAATAAATAAATAAATCGTTCTTAAATCCAAGCTGACAAATAATATTTTTGAATCTTAATTTGATATTTTGTTATTGCCAATAACAATTTCATTATTATTATTTTGAAGAATGCTCCACAGTAACTGAGTTGTACTTTATTGTTGTTCTGTAGTATACTTATTTTGGAATAAACAACCGATTAAGTATTAAAATTTGCTAATGGTTTTATTCCTTATATTTATTTACAAATTTAAATGTTTATAAAATCATGTCAAAGAATCCAAAAAGTATAATAATATGTTTTTTTTTGTATCAGTACAGTAATTATGCACTTTACGAAGTGAGCAAACATATTTCAATCAGATCTTAGAATTATTGTTTTGCTCTTTTAGGCTCTCCGGTTCCATATAACACTTTTACATGAATTCTCTTTGCCTTTATAATACTAATAATATCTCATTCAACCTGAATCACCCTCATTTTCCTTCAAAATGCATTAGCAACTCATCATAAACAATTTCTATTACATCAAATGCATTAGCCCGCGCTGACGGTTTTAAATTTCACTCTCCGCGTGACGTCATGCGCGCGGCGAACGATATTTCGAACGGCTAGAGATCATATCTTCTATTTGTTGTATCATGGCCGCAGGCTATCTTTTGCTCTGCTCATGATTCAACTTCAGATGCTTGCCGCAGACGACATCTAGGATAAGAACTTTACAATGATAAATTTTATTGTATTTTGTGTTGCATGATGTTTGCAACAACTATGATATCGCATAATTTTGTTGCTCCTATTGCTGGTTGCGTATTAGATATATCGGATAATTGATAATTTGAAAATTTCCCATAAGCTGGTTGAGATCGGACCTTAGTCATTTCCAGTACAGCCCTATGTTCTTCCAAGTAGCCGGACGTCGTCGCCTTAGAGCGAAACGTATGACCGTTATCTCGTTGTTCCTTAATATACGCTGTATAATAATTACGTGTTTGAATTATTATTTTTATTTTTAATTACATTGGCATAGCTTTTTTCTTGTGTATTTTTTGGTTCGATATCTGATATGTTTTCCGTTACCATAATGTTTTTAATAGTTTTTTGTTTATCAAACTGCGTGCATTTTTTTCTATCCGTGGCTGCATGATCACCCCCGCACAGAATACAAAAAGGCTTACCAGTTTTCTGACAATTTTCTGTGTCATGCTCATCCCCACAATGCCTACAACGTGTTTTCCCCCTACATTGAGTACTTAAATGTCCATATCTCATACATCTTAAACATTGCACTACTTTTGGTATATACAATTCGACCTCATAAACAAGTTTTTCTATGACAAATCTAACGAATATCTCTGATAACGATAATTCAGATCTGAATAAGCTCATTTGGAAGAGCATCTGGTATGATGACCGGAAGTTTGTGGTTTCGATTCTCGGCGTCAACAATTTTTTTCTTCTCTTCATTTTTTATGAATAATTAGTTTTTAGTCCAGTTTTTATGTAAATACTATCAATAAGGAAGAGCAATTAATAATTACATCTGTAAATCTTAGGGTATTCACGGGTGTGATGGCTTATTGACAGCCGTGGAGAAAGTACTTTCCGCACGCGTGAGAGTTAAGGTCACTTTCCATGGGAGTATAGAGTGCGATATGTATTACTTTTATATGTGGTCGTAGGAAATAGTATATTACATTAGGAGTGCGGAAAGTGACAATTTTCACACGAATGGGAAATATTGTATCACGAAGCATGAGCCGAGTGCGACAATCCCACAAGAGTGAAAAATCAAATTCGCACAAGAAATGTACAATATTTTTCCTAGGACCACCCATTTTATTGAACAATATGTAAATATCAGATCGTGTATATTGAGTTGCCTGGCTGATCTTACGTTTTATTTGTGACAGTATATTTTTCAATATTGTTTCTATAAAATGTGCACATGAATTTACAATAACTTTTATAGTGAACTATGGAAATAACGATAATTAGTTTATTTGAAAAAATGACAATAAGTAAGTACTTATCTGATATAACTGGGGATAAAATTGAATTATATGCTTTACAGGGCGAGTATGCCAGTTTCAGCTGAAGGCGGAGCTCTGAAAGCATGTGAGCCCTGTAAATACACTTTCCGAGTGTGGCGCGTAAAATGTTTTTTGTGTAGCCACCAATTATTTGATAATAATATGGGATCAGAATATTTATTGATTAGCCAACTTTCATAAATGCCCTTCCTCGATCCCTAGCCAAGCTTCATAAAAGTCTATAATCGATGCCTAGACACTTTCAATCAATGTTCATCCTCGATGCCTATCTGGTATTTTGTCTTTAAAGAACCTTTTGACATAATAGCTCGGGAAAGTAGGTATTTTGCCGAGCAGTTCTGTCACTTTACCGAGTAGTCAAGTCAATTTTCTGAACTAGACCGGCAACGAGGCACTTTCCGAATTGAAAGATGATGGGAAAACTCATTTTCTAAACTGACAGCATAAAAATTTACTTTCCGCACTACTGCGGAAAGTACTTCCTGCATGCGTGAGAATAAAGTTCACTTTCCATGTGAGTAGAGAGTGCGATATGTCTTATTTTCCTATGTGGTCGTAGGAAAACTACTATTTCCTAAACGAAGGAAAAAAACAAAAAAAATTACTAATTTTCCTTTTTCATCAAAGATGTTCTAATTCCGTCCCTTATATTTGCTCTGTCCATCCAAACCGTGTTTTAACATATTTATTAAACGAAAAATACATTTTTTCGACTTAAGCAAGCAGGTGCAAATTATTTTTGTAGTTATTAACCATCCAGACAAAACTCGCAAATGAAGGTTTTAATCGATGTTGATGAAGAACAAAATGTATGGATCCAGTTAAAGCATTTCGTGCACTTTTTCCATTTTCTTCCTGTGTCTCTTCAGAGTAACGCTTTCCATAGATAGGACATATCGCATCTCCATCATCTGCACTATCCTCTTTATCGGTGGACACTTAAGGAATTTCCATTTCATGGTCAAAATCGCTTGAGCTTGAAAGGTTTTCTCAACATGTTTCATCTTCAATAATGATACGTGTCTTAACATTTCTTGATTGAATCCGTTCCTTCTCACACTCTTCCTTTATTTTTTTTTCGAAAGCTGCTTTCACTAAAGATTTATGGTCACTTCCTGTTACCAAAATTGAGGTTCCAGCTCTGATAGATATGGACGACTGAATTACTGGGACTTCCCTAATATCCTTTGGACTGACAACATGAGTTAGACCATTTTGGTTGCCTTCAGCATTCTGTTTTTCTTATTGTTTAGCTATAAAGTTGTGGGTGAATCCCAGTTTTTTTGAATCCACTAACGGCACGAAGCTACGTTTCACCCAATAAACTGGATACTTGTAGTTTCCTCACAATTCTGTTTGGGTTAGAAGCCAGCCAATTTTCTATAACTTTCGCATATCGTGTCTTCAGAGGAAACATAAATGCTACATCCAAAGGTTGCAGTTTTTCTGTCGAGTGTGGAGGGAGATAAACTATGGATATTCCTACTTCTCTTAAACGGTCAATAACCTCTAGGTTTCTACTGCGCAAATAATGCCCATCAAGGATGAGCACTACAGGATTCTCTTTTGAAGGCTTGATAGTTGAAATATAATGATCAAACCATTTTAGAAACAATGGACCAATAACCCAACCTTTATCTGAGCATGCCCCTATTTACCCTGGTGGAGCTCCATCAAGCAGTTCAACTTGCCCTCTTTTCTGCGGAAATTTTAGTAGGGGAGGAGCATAGTAAACCTGCAGCTGACATACAGGTTATAACTGTGACTGTGGCTTCACGTTCAGCGTTTATGAATTTGCTTTTTTCCCTTAGAGCTAACAACTCTGGTTGTAGCCTTGTACTGTACCACAGAAATCCCTGTTTCATCTACATTAAATGTTTCCAAGGTGTCAAAGTTTATTTTTTCAAGTTCGGTCCTTAATGAGGAAACATACTTATCAACATTTTGTTTCGTTAATCCTTTAGCTCTGGAGATTGACAGGTTCTGTGGTAATCTAAGAGACAGCCGTGGGTAGCATTTGAAAAATAATCTGACCCACGTTTTGCTAGCAGCATTGGTTTCATTTGAAAATGGGTGTGGAATTTCGTCTCGAGTAGCTAGCTGGTAAGCTAATCGTCGAATATCGAATAGTGTTAGCCTATAGTAATTCTGTTGCATTTCCAAACAGTCAACAAGACTTTTCTCGAGCTCAACGGGAAATACCGGTTTTCTTCCAAATTTTAAATTAACACAAATCGCAGGTGGAAGATTAAATTTAACGTATTCCTTCTTTGTAGACATCGAAACACCAGCCTTTGTAGCAACTTTATGCTCCATTCCCTTGTCCATCACAGCAGTGATAGCTTTTATCATGGCATCAGAATTCCATATTTTTGGAGCGGCATCTGGAACAATGTAGATATTTTCAATTCCCCTGGTATTAATTTATTGATTTACGAATAACCAAAAGGTAAAGAACTTATCATCTTTTTATTGAAACCCTAAACAGTCAGAAAACAAAACTAATCACAAGAAAAATACATCGCGATGCTCCAAAATTTGCCCTCGGATGGATTTGCGAAACTCAAAGGAGACGGATTTGGGATTTTAGTTACTACAAACATGGCAACATCTTCTGACCAAATGAATATAACTATTTGATTACAACAACTTCAGAACAACATTCAAATTATAATTCTCAGTAACTGGAAAAATTACTATATGACGTCTAAATAGGAGTTGCTTTACACGTTGTTATGATATCTATTTTACAAAATTTAAGCACGAGTTTAGAACAGAAGACAACCCGGTTACTGTACTGTTATAACCAGGAATAAAACTCTGCTGTCACCCAAATGTACAAATCGCTGTCGCCAGGTGTAACACTCTTAAGTGCAATCTGCCATAATCGTAAAAAAACGCTGTCACCACTGGAATAATATTATGGTCACCATGTATTTATTCGCTGGGTTCCTGCTGTAATGGTCCTAGACTCTGTGTTTCTGGGTGCGTTGTAATCTCTATCACCCCAGAAAACACCCTGTTTGCTTCGTCGTATTTCTGCTAACAAAATCCCGCTTACGTGTAAATAAACCTGCTCTAGAATGTCCCTAATGGAACTAGAAGGCAGCGTAGCTGGCTGCCACCACCCACGATTTCGTGGGAAACAGGAGTCGTCGGCTCCTGGAAAAAATGTCCGAAAGGGTTGGCTTCGGCCTCCGCTGCTACCAGTTGTTGTTGGTAATGAGAGGTCTTGTGCTATAGGGTTACGTCAGTTAGGGAGTGGGTTGAGGAAAAATCTAACGTGTGACTCTCATATGTTATGTATTCATATAATCATGCCCTACTGGTTGAAAAAATAAACTAACTCATAATGATTTCTTTGGCGAGTATGTTATATAAAAAATAGACAAAAATGACACCAATTGACCAAAGTGCCAGGAATAATTGTTTGTAGATTCTTGTGACTGTAAATAATTGAAACCCATGATAAGATGGAGAGAAAACTTGAGATACCATGTTACATTAACGAGAATGAAATGCAGAATAAAATAAAATTTGTTAGTTTGAAAATAATCGCCGCAACCTAAATATTTTCGCACACCCTATATATGAAACTTTGAAATTAACAATTTAGTATTCAAACTCAAATATGCTCCCTATCCCTGATTTATACGGAGAGGTATCACCATTGAATACTCGTATGCGATATGAAGTAACATAAATTAAATTATACAGCTAGTATCATAGACGTGGGCTGGCAATACTAATAATTTGGCCAAACTACAAAAGAGTCAGAATACACAGTCAGTATAATTTGTAAATTAGACTTACCAATTCTCAGACTGGGTGTTCACAAAAACGCCGACGGTCACGACTCGCATTTCGAACAAAAAAAACCTTCAGAGCGCGTACAGTAGACGCTCCCTTGTAATCTTCTTTTCCCCCTTCCGAAAAAAATTACACTTGATAAGTTAAATCACTACGTCTTAATTATATGCTACTTAAACTCTGAGGACTCCTCAAAAACTGCTATCCGCGAAATCCAAAAAACTAGACCGCTTCCGACCGCAAGTTTTTACCAACTGTTTCATTTCCGTAGCTTCGGTATTATCCCTATGTTAGCTCCGTTTATTTTTTTGTACATGTTAATTCCTGATTGGTAGAAACTTATCGTTCGACGTAATTGTGTAATAGGTTTTTGACCTCGATTAAGAAGGAATTTTCATTTGATTCCGCAAAATTTCGTTATTTTGACGCAAGTATTATTTCCTGTTAAAATACTATTTTTTTCTTTCTTTGCAACAAATACTTAGCTAAGTGTTTTTTACATTGTGTGTCAACGACCGCTTTCTTCAGTTTAAACGTTACAATATAAAAGGTAATTTCTTATACAGGGTGATCATCCCTATGTTTCTTACTTTGGTATTTATTACACTTACTAGTCAATGTGATGCCTCTATAATATGAGTAATTTTGCAAGTCTCTTTTTTGTAAATTGGCATTATTACATCTGTTTCATTATGTAACAAATTCCCATCGCAGGAGAAACTTTTCTTTCTTCTTGTTAGTTTCTGCAATAAAATTTAAAACCATAGCAGTTTTTAATGGAGAATATAAAATTTTAACTGGAGTATCATAAACCCATACTTCCAATTTGAAGATTTAGGTATTGCAGCTGTCATCTGAAGATGTTCACACTGTACACAGGGAGTCTCATGCAGATAAGAGTTATCAGATAAACGTGCACAAACTGTAGTTGTGATAATTTTTTTCTCGTAGAATAACGATGCGATAAGGTCATCATTAGAGTGTCTAAGCGTGCTTATAGTCTTTTTTGTTTTCCATAATGTAATGTAGATACTTGTGGGAGTTTTTGGACAGGCGCATTATGTTTTATCCGAAATGATAAAAATAAAAGAATATTTCAGTTCGATTCCGATCTCTATTGCTGAATACGAACTATTATATTTTTCTTCAGTGATACAATATCGCAAATTTCATATAATATCTTAAGTTTCAATGTAATTATTAATAATATTTTTGAGACTCTATTAAATTTTGAAAATTTTTGATTTACAGGAAAAGTATCTCCACATAAAAGACTGAGGGGAGGAGTTAAGTTCATCAATGCTATTCCGAAAAATCCAAGTGGAAAGATTTTGAGAAGAACATTGAGAACATTAATCCCAGCGGCTAACGTTAAATTGGAATCAAAGCTGTGAAGTAATTACTTAATTGATAATAGTTGTTGTTATTCAAATTGAATGTTAATCACTAATTTAAAAAAATAAAATTTCTATATCTGATATTATTTGTTATATATAAACTTCATTAGTAAACCTCAAACATTAGTTTCATTACTACAGGGTGTCGCATCTAAGATGAAGACACCCCCATATTTTCGCTATTTGAAAGATTACAGATTTGAATTTTTGCAGAGTCACAAACTGGGTCACATTTCGATATTTTGCTTCGCGTTAAAAATATCGAGAAAAAATATTCGAAAAACTTGTCCGGAATATCATTTTAATCCCACATATTGAAATTCATCACAAAATTCGAATGTACAATTTTTTAATTTTTTTAGCCCACACACATTTATTATTACAAGATATTGTTTAATTTGATGAATATCGTGCCATGGAAAATAATATTTTGACAGTGTTTTTAAATGTCTAGTCAGTGATCAAAGAAATAAAATGCGCTTGACATTAAGAGAGAAAATAGAAATATTCCGGTTGTTTGGTAATAATGCTCGTAGTAGATAAGTTGCTGCAGAGTTTAACTTGAGACATCTCCAACGTGCGCCCATTACTCATGGAAAAGCAGCTGCTGTAAATGCTCTTTTCAACAAAACTGGCAGTGTTAATAAAGTTCATCGGAATGGTCATCCTCGTCGAATATACCCGCATCTTGAGGATAACAATATATTGGCAGCAAATTGAGCAGATCCATGCATGAGCCTTCGAGATTTACCGTCTCAACTTAATATTAGTAAAGATAAAATTAGATGTTTTGTAAGTCACAAGATCAAGCCCTATAATCCAAAGTTCTTACATACATTGAAAGAGGGTGATGATAATAAAAGATTAGACTATTGTTATTGGGCCCAAGGTAATTTTTAAAATAACAGACAGTTTCTGAAGAAGATTATGTTTACTGATGAAGCTACATTAACCACTACTGGGGTTGTATCCTTTCAAAATTGTAGATACTAGGCCATAGATAAATCCTCACTGGGTTATCAATTGTAAAGACCAATCTTCCCAGAAAGTCAATGTCTGGTGTACGATTTTAGGAGATAGGAGATAATTGATCCTTTTTTTTTCAATGGATCATTGAAAGCTCATCGCTTTGTTAATTTCCTCGATAGGGAATTTTGGCAAGTAACTGAAAATGTTCCTCTAAATGTGCGTCAGGATATGTATTTGCAGATAGACGGTACATCAATCCAAAATTCAAGGCTCGTTTGTCAATGGTTGAACCAATATTATCCTATGCGCTGGAAAGGCAGAAACAGTCCTTTTGAGCTGTGGCCTCCGAGGTCTCCCGATATTACACCACTTGATTTTTATTTCTGGGGAACGGTGAAAAATAAAGTCTATAAAACAAGACCCAGAAATCGAGATGAACTTTGTGCTAGAATAAGGTAAGTCTGTCAAGAAATCAGCATCCCAGAACTAAGACGAGTAGCTAAACAAAATCGCAAAAGAATCGAAAAATATATTCGATTAGACGGAGGACTAGTTGAGAGAGGTTCATTTGTATTTTTCCTAGATTCAATCAATTATCAAAATTGTTTTCCCATAATAATAGTAATGGAATAATTATTCCTCTGAAAGTGCTATTTACTTTACTAAAATATTTGAATACATGACACTGTGTTAAGATTTCAATTTCTACGGCACACTAATTATCAAAATAAATAATAATTTTGTATACTTAGACCAGAAAATTAAAGAAGTAAACGAAACTGATCCGAAAATTTTGGATAAAATTTTCAGCGATAAAAGTTTTAATCAACTAAGAGGTAAACAAATTGTCTAGGAAAAACGTGAAATTTGATCAATTTGGAAGAATATGATTTAGAAATACAGTATGTTAAAGGTATAGCGAACTACGCGGATAGCATATGGAGAATAGCCATAGAAGAACTTAAGGATTTACACATAAATAATTCACATGTCTTCGCAATCACAAGAGCACAAACGCAAAAAGAAAACGTACAAACAGGAAAGGATCAAAGGAATAAAGTATAAACAAAAGAAGTAAGAATACAAAAACCTGCAGTAGTAAAAGTTTTAAATAACATTGAGGCACATAGATTACCAATTTTACACTTTGAAAATAACCGTATCTCACTTAGGATGAGCATTCGGATCAAAAATAAATTTAAATTTAGTGAAGCCTTAAATACCGGTTTACACAACTTCGACCTAGGACGAACGTTGGAAAAGCTTGAAGAACTATCGGTAAGAAATGAAGTAAAAAGAATGAAAATATATACAAATGATGATATATTTAAAAAGTGCACAGTAGAAGAATTTATAAAAGTAGGAAATCAAAGGTTAAAAAGTATTCAAGTATGTATATGCGAAGTACCAAAAACGGTACAGCAGAAAGAAGAGATCAAAAAGATATTAGAAAGATACCACAATGATCCAATGTGTGGGGGACATGTAGGAAATAATAGATTATTAAAGAAACTAAGAGCGAATTTCAAGTGGAAAAACATGGAGAAAGACGTAAGAAAGTATGTAAAGAATTGTCATAAATGCCAAGTGAATAAAGCGAAGTCTAATCACAAAGAGAAATTTGTTATAACAGATACATCTATAAAACCGTTTGATATTATTTACATAGACACAATAGGTCCGTTTGTAGAAAGTAACAACGGAAATCGTTATTGCATTACAATATTATGCGAATTAACTGAATACGCAGTTATGATACCAGTTCAGAATAAAGAAGCACACACAATAGCAAAAGCAATATTCGACAATTTTATACCAAATTACGGATTAATGAAGGAAATAAGAACAGATCAAGGGACAGAATATAAGAACGAAATAATGAAGAATTTAGCGGAACTATTAAATTTAAAAGATAATTTTTCAACAGCGTACCATCATGAAGCAATAGGCAGTTGTGAAAGATTACATAGGACATTTAACGAATATATAAGAAACTTGTTATAATACAACGCCAAACACGTATCACGGATACACTCCTTTTGAGTTATTATATGGGAGAAAACCCAATTTGCCAGAATTTTTAGACGTAAAAATTGAACCGTGTTATAATTTTGAGAGGTACGATAAAGAACTAAAGTACAAATTACAATACGCTAATGAAAGGGCCAGGCAGTTTTTGATAAATAATAAATTAAGTAGAGTTAATAATAGTGAAAATGATTCTTCACCCGTAGATTTTAAAATAGGGGAGTTGATTATTTTAAAAAATGAAGGGAGAAATAAATTCGATCCACATTATATAGGTCCGTTTAAAATAACGGGAAACGGGGGTAAATTGCGAGAATACATCTCCAGACAATAAACAACAAATAGTTCATAAGAATCGTATGTTTATATTCAAAGAACGGAAACATTTGTAAATAAGTAAAGTGTGTTGATAAACGAACAAGTAGTGTTTAGTAAACAAAGACAAAACAAAACATTCATTAAAAACAGTTATGGGTATAAGTGATATCGAAAAATTAAAATGATAATTTTTCTCTTCCAAGAGATGATGATGTAGTGATCCCTAAAAAGACATTAAAGACAAAAAGACATTAACTTAGAAATAATATTTAAATTTAGGTTAATATTAATTATAGTATTTAGGGAGCATTGGTCGACCACGGTCAATGTCAGTTATCGATGGAAGCACGTTCGTGTTTATATACAACCATGTACAACTTATAGACGGAAGGTCAGGCATGTAGAAAATCATATCTATTTTGTATTATATTTCCTATAAATTTAGAGTTAACGAACCAGGATAGAAGAGTTGTTATTAATACTTTGAATAAGACGAGTGGTTTTATATTTATGTATTTTTAATGTTTTAAACGTCATCCCAGTGATATTTACAGAAGTGATGTTGTTTATTTTATTCCCGCATACAGGTTGCTAGGTAAGTGGTTTCCTCCAAGATATAATGCCTTTATGGTAAGCGTCGAGTAAACGAGGGTCCCTTACTAAGTAACCACCACAGCATAACGTGGAATTTCAATGCAGTTTTTCGTTTTGGTGTTCCTAGATGCCAAAATCACCTTCCGTTCCAAAGGTTATATATATATATATATATATATATATATATATATATATATATATATATATAACAAAAACAGAATTAGAGGACATATCACGCAAAAGAGGTTACAGAGAATGAGTGGTAACCGTAGACATGCATGTTTCTGGCTCATTAGCCTTCATCGGTACGGCATAACCAAGAAAAGGTGTACAACTTGGGAGCAAGGATGTTAATTGAAACATGAGAAAACTCAAACAACGGATTTCAACAAGATAACCAAACGCACATTTGTATATATATATATATATATATATATATATATATATATATATATATATATATTTCATTAATTTTTCTTGACCATCCTGTATATATATTTGTATGGAAATTTCTTGGATTAAGGTCATTAAACAAACTTTGCACGTTTCTTTTAATACATTTTTTTATTGATTACGTACGTTTCGACATAATCCTGTCATTATCAAATCATCTGTTTGATGGGACATCACATGGTTAAAAGATCTTAAAACGAATTTAAAATTGCTTTTTTAAAAATATAAGTTTCCATGTCAAACATCCTCCTACTCTTATCACAGCTTAATTAGTTTTAAATAGTATATATATATATATATATATATATATATATATATATATATATTGAGATGATATATTCAATAAGGAATAATAAATAAAGATGATAGATATTAAAGATTAGAAATATCATAAGATAAAACAATCATAACAATAACATATGACAACAAATTCAGTTTCTTTAGAACATTCAGTCATAGCATAAATAAGAAATTCGAGTAGTAGGTGTTAATAGAATACCAAATGTAATTATAAATTCAATTTGATTAGCAGTCTATCAAGGTATAAGTCTAGTAGCAAAATTTCTTCGAAGGATTAAGTTGATTTTAAGTTTAAAATTCTAAGTTATAAAATAGATCATAAAATTTAAGGAAATGAAATTTTGATAATAAAATTTTATCAAACACACAAAACTCACGGGAGTCATGATTCATGTCCATAGATTTGTCAGGAAATTAGATAATTAACTTAATAATCATAAGATAGATGTAAAACTGTTGGTTGAAACGTCTATTTAAAATGTTTCAGATAGAGATATTTAGTTTAATAAAATATTATGCAATTTGAAACGTGACATCTAAATATCTTCATAATATAGTTTCTAGTTTGAAAGGAAAATTAAAAATTTAAATAAGATCAATTAATTTAAATTTAGAAATAATGAAAAAATATTATATATGGTAAAGAATTATAAAATTTATATTATATCGTATGTAGAATGAACAAGTATGTAAAATTGATTACATAATATAAAATAAATAATCATTTGTCAATAATATTTCTCTAAATTTATCAGAATATCAAATTTAATTTCATTGTAGTATAATCAAGGATAAATAAATAAGCCAGATCAAAATCATTGCAAATTGTCAATAAGGTAATTTACGTTATAAGTAACATAAGACAGAACTTTAAAAGAAACCAAGCTCAACTAAGTAAACTGGCTAGCCCAAACGTGTGGCACGAATAAAAGCGGAAATTAGTTGCAAATAAAATAAAAAGATGGCTACGAAGAAAAAAATTCAAGATTTAAAACTCCAAGAATTAAAAGATGAATTAAATAGAAGAGGATGTGACACAAAAGGTATGAAGACTACACTAATACCTAAACTAACGGAAATACTCAAGAAAGAAGGAACAAATCCAGAAGAATATTTAGTTACTACAGAAAAAAGACACGGAGAAGAAACTACAGAACAAGTTGAGGAAAAATAAGAAGAATTTACGAAAGAACAAGAAAAGAAGAGAGATGAAATTATTATGCAGTTTCTTATAAATATGCAACAAAATCTAAAATCAAAATTAGAGAAACAAGAACAAAATTTAGAAAAACAAGGAAAGAAGATAGAGCAACAAATGGGGAAGCAGGAATTACAAATAAATAGAAGATTGGACGAAATAGAGATGAAATTTGAGAATAGCATAATAAATTTACAAAAAGGGCAACAACAAATCGAAATTACCCAGAAAGAATAATCTATGGAGTTGTAAAATTTAAAGAAAGATATAGAGAGAGAATTAAAAGAGATAGTAAAGCTAACAATAAAAAATATGCAGGCAGAAGTGAAAAAGAGATGTTTAGTTTAGTTAGTTGTGTTTGAAATCCCGAAGAGGCAACATCGTAATTAGAGTTGTCTCAACTTTTGGTAGATAGTAGAAGTTGTATATTCATACAACCAGATTCAATAGCCATTTCATTATAAAGCCAGTGCGTGCATAATTCGAATAAGAAATGCATCGTGTATAGTGAATGTGTTCCAGATTTCTAAATAAAATTTAGAAAGTTTCCTGAATTCTAAGATCTATTTGAGTTGTACGAGTTGTCCAGTTATTAGTTGGTGAGTCCGATCCAGTTTCTTTACAATAATTTCTCAAGAAAAAATAAGGCCTAAATTTAAATTAAATTTGACATAGATACATCTATTAGATTTTTGATTGCAAACAAAATTAATAAATCATATAAAAAAATTCACATAAGAGAAGAAAAGTTTTGAACTAGAAATATTTGAGTGAAGCTTGTTTTTGACATTTATCCATATCAAGATTTAGATCGACAATTGGAACTTTTGATAAACGTTTTTCATTAGGTTAATTTATAGCATATAGGTTGTAGTAAATTTAAGTTTCGTAGAAATTACGACTGTTGTTTCGTTGTGATAATTTTGGGAATATTAATTTGTTAATTTGTATTTGAGTCGAGTAGTATAATATAGAATTTTGCATTCCTACTCACTATAGTCTTTTCATGACATTATTTCAGAAAATCAAACATTTTTTAATAAATCAAACTGTCGATCAAATCAGTGACAGTTGGTAATTTTCAGTGACAAAAATATTGGAAACGTCATCAGAGATTTAAAGTGCCTTTTATAATATTAAACATACAGTTACTATAGGTTCTGACCAATAGTGAAACAAATAATTTGGAGATACGTAAAAATTCAAACAAATTTTGAATAATTAATTTTTTAACAGTTTGATCCCACCCTGAGAGAAGAGTAATAGGTCGATTACATATATAAATTCATTTTTAGAAATACTAAATTAATATTTATTAGAGCCGGGCATATTTTTGACAACTACTGTCAAAGTAGAAATTTCTTACATAAGGTTTTAAGTTGTATGTACAAGAATTGTCGCTGCGACAATATACATCAACGTGAGGAGAATTGAAGTTTATCTTTATAGGAAGGTTTACATTGAAATTGAATAATTAAAATTCATATAGAGAATTGAATAAATTATAATTTGACTTCCAACGCGGGGCAATTATAATTAAAAGAAGGTATAATTAGATATATTATAATTTGTCACCCAAACGTGGGGCAACTATAAAATAATATTAGATATATAATATATATATATATATATATATATATATAAAGAAAATGTAGGAATATCGCGTGATATGTTAACAACAACAATAATGAGATTCTTGGGTAATTCACGCCCTTTTTCTTTTTGCGTGAATTACCCAAGAATCTCTATATTATATATATATATATATATATATATATATATATATATATATACATATATATAGAAGATTAAGAAGACATCTTCTTTGTTATTTACTATGGGTCGTAAGGTTCATTGCGGGGGGGCTATATGCGCCTCCGTGCCGATCTTGGTTGTTGTCCTGAAAACTCGGGATCTTCCAATTGAAGGCACAAATGAGCGTCTGGTTTCCCTGCTGAAATTCGTTGTTTTGTGTTTTCCCATGTTTCGATTAACATCTTTGCTCCCAAATTTCACATCCTTATTTGGTTATACCGTGCTGATGACAGCAAATGAGCCAGAAACATGCATGTCCGCGGTTACCACTCTGTTTCAGTAGCCCTTTTTTGCGTGAATTACCCATGAATCTCTATATTGTTATATATATATATATAAACAAAATATGTTTGTATATATATAAAAGCCCAGTCATAGTTCATTATACGTATATATAAATATCAAACAAACGACTAGATATAACTAAACATAAATATTAAACATTAGATCAATTTAATTAATTATAATATATATATATATATATATATATATATATATATATATAGATGGATGGAAACACAAGAACCACAGACAGGAATGAAATAATAGACCTAGTAGCCAAATTCTATGGAGACCTATACAAGGCCCCTGAAAATTTGGAAGAAATAATAGAACACTCAGAAGATGCCATACCAGAAGTATTGGTGGAGGAAGTAGAAATGGCACTGAAAAGCATGAAAAATGGCAAAGCAGCGGGAAATGACGGCATCACGACAGAAATACTCAAATATGCAGGAGCTAAAACATGGAAGTACCTTGCCAAACTATACACGAACTGTCTGATGTCCAGGAGCATACCTAAAGAGTGGAACAGCGCCCTTATAGTGTTGATCCACAAGAAAGGCAGCAAAGAAGACATTAAGAACTACAGACCAATAAGTCTACTACCAGTGGCGTACAAGGTATTCACAAAGATCATTCACAACAGAATACAAAATACACTAGACTCGGCCCAACCACGAGAACAGGCTGGATTCCGCAAAGGCTTCAGTACAATAGATCACATCCATACCCTCAAAGAGGTTATCAGTCGAACCAAAAATACGACCAACCACTAGCACTAGCCTTCATCAACTTTGAGAAAGCATTCGACGCTATATATCCCAGAGCAGTAATAAATGCCCTAACAGAACAAGGGGTCGACAAGCCATATATTGAGACCCTAGCAAATATATATAGGGAAGCCTAAGCGAAAGTTAGGATATATGAGAGAACACCGGAATTCCCCACCAGCAGAGGAGTTAGACAAGGAGACGCAATATTACCAAAGTTATTTACAGCAACACTAGAAAGCATCTTCAGAAAACTGGGCTGAAACAACACAGGTCTGAATATAGATGGAGAATACTTGAACCATCTAAGATTCGCTGATGACATCATCCTGATAGCGAGTAACCCTGGCGAAATGCAACAACAAATAAATGAATTGAATGCAGCAAGCAACGAAGTAGGCCTTAAAATAAATCTGAGTAAGACCAAGATAATGTATAACGAACTGATAAACGCACAAGAAATAACAATTAATGACACTGCCCTGGAAATAGTAGAGGAATACATATACCTGGGTCAACTAATAGACATATCAGGCTCTCTACTTCCAGAAATAAACAGAAGAATCAAATTAGCATGGAGAACATTTGGACAGAACTCTATCATCTTCAAGTCTAGAATGTCACTCCGTTTGAAAAAGAAAGCATTTGATCAGTGCGTACTACCAGTATTAACATACGGCTGTGAAACCTGGACCCTGAAAACTAATATCATTAGAAAACTCCGGGTAACGCAGAGGTCTATGGAACGATGTATGCTTGGAATAACAAGGAAATATAGAAAAAGGCTTGATTGGATCAGACAAAAGACCCAAGTGATAGATGTCATAAATAGAATTAGATCCCTAAAGTGGCAATGGGCGGGGCATCTCGCAAGAAGGACAGACGATAGATGGACCACAAAGATAACACAATGGTACCCCCGAGGCGCGAAAAGACCAAGAAGACGCCCCAACTTAAGATGGGACTACGGATAAAGAAACTCGCAGGATCAACTTGGGGCCGCATAGCTAGCAATAGACAACAATGGGTCCACATGGAAATGGAATATATAAATATGTAAAGGGATAGTGATAGATGTCATAAATAGAATCAGATCCCTAAAGTGGCAATGGGCGGGGCATCTCGCAAGAAGGACAGACGATAGATGGACCACAAAGATAACGCAATGGTATCAACAACAAATAAATGAATTGAATGCAGCAAGCAACGAAGTAGGCCTTAAAATAAATCTGAGTAAGACCAAGATAATGTATAACGAACTGATAAACGCACAAGAAATAACAATTAATGACACTGCCCTGGAAATAGTAGAGGAATACATATACCTGGGTCAACTAATACACATATCAGGCTCTCTACTTCCAGAAATAAACAGAAGAATCAAATTAGCATGGAGAACATTTGGACAGAACTCTATCATCTTCAAGTCTAGAATGTCACTCCGTTTGAAAAAGAAAGCATTTGATCAGTGCGTACTACCAGTATTAACATACGGCTGTGAAACCTGGACCCTGAAAACTAATATCATTAGAAAACTCCGGGTAACGCAGAGGTCTATGGAACGATGTATGCTTGGAATAACAAGGAAATATAGAAAAAGGCTTGATTGGATCAGACAAAAGACCCAAGTGATAGATGTCATAAATAGAATCAGATCCCTAAAGTGGCAATGGGCGGGGCATCTCGCAAGAAGGACAGACGATAGATGGACCACAAAGATAACACAATGGTACCCCCGAGGCGTGAAAAGACCAAGAAGACGCCCCAACTTAAGATGGGACTACGGATAAAGAAACTCGCAGGATCAACTTGGGGCCGCATAGCTAGCAATAGACAACAATGGGTCCACATGGAAATGGAATATATAAATATGTAAAGGGATAGTGATAGATGTCATAAATAGAATCAGATCCCTAAAGTGGCAATGGGCGGGGCATCTCGCAAGAAGGACAGACGATAGATGGACCACAAAGATAACGCAATGGTATCCCCGAGGCGTGAAAAGACCAAGAAGACGCCCCAACTTAAGATGGGACTACGACATGAAGAAACTCGCAGGATCAACTCGGGGCCGCATAGCTAGCAATAGACAACAATGGGCCCACATGGAAATGGAATATATAAATATGTAAAGGGAGGCTACACCATAGCAAAATGGTTGAGTAAGCTGCATATGATGATGATGATGATGATATATATATATATAGATATATAGTTATGTATGTGTTATAACGGAATTTTTAAGAACGATAGAGGGCGTATTTTCTGACGGATCGAAACCAAACTCGCTACAAAAATCGGTTATGCCAAAATCTTTGACAAGTTCATTAATGAGCCAAATCGGCCCAGTAAAAACAAAATGGCGGCTTGTCAAAGTTGAAAAAAAAAGTATTTCCTTTGTTTTTCATTTGACGCAAAAAAGTTACTGAGCTTTTTCATAGACCTTAACACGTTATACAACCTTTGTATTTAACATTTTTCTCTAAATCGTACATTAAAACATTTATTTAAGAAAATTCACAAATTTACCAGAAATTTTTTTTATATTTTTGTTTTGGATTTGATGCCAGAATGTTACTTTGGTGTTTTGTACATCTCGAAACATCCTATCACTTTTGTATCTAGTTTTTTATTTTCAGTTTTATGCAAACATGTTACTGAAATAAGCCTGTCCAATTGGTCCTGTGCCATTGGGATTTTTTTAATAATATTTTTCGATATCTCTAACGCCCACCAAAATATCGAGAAGCGTTCCTGTTTGTGAAATCGTAGTAGGTTGAGTTTAGAGTTCAGATTTCAGTTGACTATTTCAATAAATGTGTCCCATCATCCTGTATGACTCTACAAAAAACCGAATCTGTAATTCTTCAAACAGCGAAAATATGGGAATGTCTTCATCTTAATCGCGACACACTGTATATAATAGGTAATTGAATGTATCCCATGTATCAATTCATTTTGTACAAATTTTAGTTATAATTAAGAAATTTAATAGTCTTTGTATCTGATAATGAGCGTTTTTGCTTTTAAGGTGGAGAATGTGAAATAAAATATGTTGGTTCAGTAAATAATAATAAATGACAAATTGATTATCACTGGTGTTTATCAGATGGTGAGGTTAGGACTCTTGTGGTTGAATTGAGCACTTGTTAAAGTTTCATAAGTGGTTCTAATGACAAAGAGGAGTTTCCAAAAACAGGAAACGTGATACAACAAAAGAAAATTACTGAAGAGATTTCAATGTTAAGGAAGTGTGTTTTGAGAGGTTCAAATACGAAGTGTCCCACTTTTATCTTTCCAATGCCTCTGACCTAGTTCCGTCGCTATAACTATAGGTAAAAACGGTGATATGAAAAAGTTCCAAGGTACTGACAAAATAGTTCTAAGGGTTAGGTTAATTTGGTAGGTAATAAGTCTAACTCGTATTTTTCTAAATTTTTAGCAATGGACTCTACCGATGGGCATGTGTGTTAGAATTCTCTTGTACTGCTTCAAATACAGTGTATACCATTTTGGGTACTTTTGCGGGGTATCTCTTTTATCTTTTTAAATAGAGGATTGTGGTTATCACGATGGTGTGCTACTTTTTTATGACATTAAAAATGGCGTAAGCAGAGTTTCGGTAACCATTTCGGATTTTTAGATTCAAAAAATTTATCGAATAGGTTCAAATTTGTTCTGATAGAATTTTTTTCGTAGAATCCATTGACGTAGTTAATTTTTTCCTGGCAAATTTTGTTTCATATTTATTGAGCAAATATATGTTTTTTTAAATGTAACAGCCTGTACCGTCACTCGTGGTGAAGTCGGACTGTGGGGGGTGAACTCGAACAGACTGGTATTTGCCGGTATTTTTTGCAATACGGCATATCGCGGTCCCACAAAATTAACCGACCGGCGTTACACCGTTAGTTCAGCTCCGAGTTTCTATGAGAGTGTTGCATTTTTGCTGAGAAAGTTTGGAGCAGAGCACGTGGTAAGGATTTTATAAATTATATTTTTTACTTAAAATTAGAAAAATCAAAAAGAAGCTGTTCGTCACAATAGAATATTAAACTACATACTGCAAATGAGCTATTATTTCTGATGTGCTCTGTTATAAGTAAATCCATAGCAGTTTGGTTAAAAAATTTTGTTCCTTTTCTCAAATAATGGCGTTTTAGTATAAATAGTCATTTTATAGGGTCGAAGGCGGACACCATGGTTAGGCTATATAAAAAGAAAATAGCCATTAATTTCAAGAACGACAGCGAAGATAACCTCGCTAGAGCAGTGGAAAATATAAGACAAGGAAGAAAGAATGTGAGACAAGCTGCTGAGTATTATTCCAAAATCTACCCTATTTGATAATAAAACGGAAATTAAAACGAAGAAACATGGTGGGCAATGCGTAATTTCACAAGAAGAAGAAAAACTTTTGACCCAAAGAATTTTAAAATTCAGCGAGTGGCGTTTTCCTCTCACCAGACAAGATATGAAACTACCCAGATAGCACTAGATATTCAATGGACGTACTAAAAATATTCGTTTTCGGATATTGTATTTTTCTATAGATCCACTTTAAATATATATATATATATATATATATATATATATATATATATATATATATATATATATATATATATATATATATATCCTTTCTCGAATATTGTATAGACCACGAAATGGGAAATTTATTAAATATTCTATGAATATATATAGCAAGATAATCCAGAATATTCTTAGAACATTCCAATACGCAAATTCTACAAATATCCAAGTAATAGTAGGAATATTATAAGGATATCTGTGAAAAGTATATAGCAAAATTTCAAATATTTGTAGATTACCCCAATATGGATGATACCTGTTGAGCGGGTGACACTAAATCATAGTACCTACTCCTCCCTTTTCATATTTAGTTTCAAAGATAATTGATTGAAATTTGGAAGATCCTGTATACTTAATGAACGACAATAATGTACATATCAACTCTTTTTCAACTTCTTGTTCCACCAGGAATGATAGTAACTTTCATTTTAGTGTTTTAAATGACTCTCACGGTTTCTAGTTAATACCACAATATAATAAAAATTGTTGAAAATTCTAAAAAATTGACAGTTGTTTCGATAAATCAATATCATCGTCAGAATGACAGAAGTTACATTTCATTTGATGCCTACCTGATGTTTAGTAATTATTTTTGGCTAGACCAAGAAGTGACCTAACTGGTGATTGACTTAATATCTGTTAATAGAAAAAAGAAGAGAGTATGATATTACAAATATTAAAGCCTAGATAATATTAGCCCTATGGTGATATCATGGATATCATTTTTCCAATTAAGATCAGTATAACTGTGCAATGATATAGAAAACCAGGAAAACTATTTCTGCTGATCTTTACAATTATCACTTAAGAAGACAGTTTATTGGTGGAGAACTTCCTAGATTTAACTGTTCATTGACAACTTCATATTGTGGATTTCTTGAATGTCTTCTATTTTCCAATTCTTCAAGGAAATCCAGTTCTTGTTTCTTTTCACAAATATGCAGCACTTCTAGTTTTGTGTTAGGTGTCAAGTAGATGTTTTGCGTAGTATGATTTATCTGATTGTTTTAATTTGTATGCTCGTAAGTGTTCACTGTATTGGATTTCAAAATTCCTAAGGGTCTGACCCAAATAGACAGCACTACATTCTGGACATTTGAGTTTATATATACCTGACTTCTTTAATGGATTTCCAAGAAGAATTAGAAATAAGAAGACATTTAAGAAACCCACAATATGAAGTTGTCAATGAACAGTTAAATCTAGGGAGTTCTCCACTAATAAACTGTCTTCTTAAGTGATAATAATAAAGATCAGCAGATATAGTTTTTCTGGTTTTCTATATCATTGCACAGTTATACTGATCTTAATTGGAAAAATGATATACAGGATATCACTATAGGGCTACTAATATTTAAGCTTCAATATTTGTAATATCACATCTTCTTCTTTTTTCTATTAGCATATATTATTAAGTCAATCACCAGTTAGGTTACTTCTTGGTCTAGCCAAAAATAACTACGAAACATCAGGTAGGCATCAAATGAAATGTAACTTCTGTCATTCTGACGATGATATTGATTTATCGAAACAATTGTCAATTTTTCAGAATTTTCAACAATTTTTATTATATTGTGGTATTATTTTATCCATAAGCACCATTCGTGTGAGAGAGAATAGAATTACCCGCCAGGGAAAGCTTCTCTCTCGCACTCATTCAGTAAGCAAACGGTATGTCCCAAATTTAAATAAATATTCTTTGAAACTGAAGGGGAAAAAGGGGAGTACAATGATCCAGTGTTTCCGGGTAAAGATCTTACAAATATATAAATAATCTTTCAAAATTTCGAATTGTATATATAGGAATAAATAATTTTTATTGAAAAAATTAAAGCACGGGAAACAATGAGTTCACTTTAATTTATTTATACATAAATATAAGATGTACCTCATAACATAACTGAAACTAATTTAATTTTCAAATCCGAGATTCCAAAATTCACCGACTTCCTCCATACTTAACGAACTTTGTGAAACCGATTTCTGCCGTTCGTTACATTTGGCTAAGAAAATTCCTCTTTTCAATTCAACTTCTTAGTTTGTTTTGTTCTTGTCCAACTTTTGGACGGCATCTGAAACAATAAAATAATTATATTTTTTGTTAATAAGCAATTTCTATTCTACTGTGATTTTTATGTATGTACGTATAACAATCAAAATATAATCCCAAAAACTGAAACTTGAAAGATGAAGTTAAACATCAAATATGTAATGTAGAAAATAAGTCTTGTAGGAGACAAGTAAAAAGCAAAATATTCCAAACAAAATAGTGATTAGAAGTTATTTGTTTCTTGTACATGATATATTAAATTAATTTACATGTACATTCCAAAATAAAACAACATGATTATACCTACTACTGATTCAAAGAGCTTTGTTTTCCAAAGCATTTTTTCCTTTTATATGCATGCATACTGTAGCCCTCCATTAGATACACTGTCTGGATTTTTTGCAAGAATCTTTTAATATATTGTTGCGAATAAGAACCTTCCAATCTTGCCAGAGGTACAACCTGAAATTGTATTAATTGGAAAGGTTATCTCAAAAGTTTTGGAAATTTAACAATTACAGTTTATAAGCAAAGTTATAACAAACGAACAAAAATATAAGACCGTTTTCATCTATGTGAACAGTATACATATGCCTGAAACTAAACACTTGTACAATTGACCAGCAATAACTTTTATTTATCAAATGTCAGAACTAATTTATCTTTTAATTATCAGATCACCAGTTGTGTAGAGCTTTTTAGTCAAACCCAATTAATAAAAAGAATAGAGGTAACTATAGGCAATATGATTAAGGAACTCATAGCATACATCTCGGTAACATAATTACGTGAAACTACTCTACTTATAATTGAAAACATTTATCCATTACTTTTGTTGCAAAAATTTATGAAATCAACAATTATTTCAATATTTTCATGCACTAAAATATAAAAAGTAACACATAAATACTCCAATATTTCGAGGCAGTTTCATTTTGGTTTGGATATAATATTGAATGTTCAACTAACAAACTATTCATAGGATTCTTCAGCACGGCTGACTCAATTTCTTCAAACTTTGCCTCATAATTTATTGGAAGTTTTAGCAGCAAATCGATAATTTTCTAAAAAATGTATTGATAAATCAACAGGCATTAAAAAAATACAATAAAACGTACCTGTTTTGATACGTAAGGTCGTATGTATTAGTTCCACCCGTAGCATATAATACACCGTAGACACATATTTACACAACTTCACAGTGGCGAAAAATTGACTCATTAATTAACGATCCAAAATAATTAATCATACTACTACTATTTTACCAATAACAATAACCTATATAAGATGGTTGAACCGCCATTTTTCACTGGTCGTTAACGTCAACTGTCAACTGCAACTACTGACACATGCCCATAGAACAGAAAGAGCGTTTGAACAAAAATCAATAATCATAGAATATTCTTAGAACTATTTGATTCGAATATTCTAAAAAGAATAATCTGAGGATATTCTCTAGATATCCCCAGAATAACCCTATAATATTTGGATATATATCTTCCAAATCGAAGACTGTAAGAACATCCTATGGATATCTGGTGCTATCTGGGTATTAGTTAAAAACTATTTAGACAGAAAAGGGGAAAAAATAAAGAAATTTAAAGACAATTACCCTGGAATTGACTGGTTTCACAAGTTTATTTGTCGGAACCAAATTTCAACGGAACGATTTGGTCAAAATGGTAAACGCTAAAGAGCAAATATAACAAAAGAAATAATAGAAAGCTATTTCTCAAATCTGAGCAAAACAATAGAAAATATCCAAACCCTCTAATATCATCAAATACGATGAAAGCAACTTGTCTGATGATCCCGTGAAAGTAGAAGTATTATGTAAGCGAGGATCTAAGAGAGTAGAAAGGGTTTTAGATTCAAGCAAGTCCCGCATATCAATTATGACGGCTATTAGTGGATCAGGGGTACTTTTACCCCCATATGCTGTCTACAAATCTGTACATTTGTATCCAACTTGGGTAGAGGGAGGCCCTGTTGGGACTGTATAGAATCGTACCAAATCCGGCTGGTTTGATTTAGCGACTTTTGACGATTGGTTTGACAAGATTCTTCTATCCTATTGTAAGAAGTTTCCAGGAAGAAAGGTCTTGATGAGGGACAACTTGGCAGCTCACACTTCATTTGATGCTTTACGGTGTTGCGAGCCAAATGATATTTCTTTTGTTTTATTGCCACTGAATGGAACGCATCTGCTGCAACCGTTGGACGTGTCTTTTTTTGGACCTTTTAAGAAAGTTTGGCGATCTGTTCTTGCTGATTGGAAAATAAAAAGCAGAGGTTGCATTCTTAAATTGGAGTTTCCTGCGCTTTAAAAGAAAGCCACCGAAGGCATCGAAAATATGGAAACAAATATTTAGTCTGGCTTCCGAGTCTGTGGAATGGTTCCGCTATCACCAGATGTTGTTCTCAGGAAGAAAGCTGATTCCGAGAGGAATGAAAACGATGACGCAAATGAGGGACATTGGACTAACATCCTTAAGGTGTTCCTTCATGAAAGTAAACCGAGTCTTACTCAAGACATCACGAAGAAGAAACGGGGGAAAAATTGCAAGTGGCTCCTGGCAAAGGCATGTCCTCAAAGGATATGGATATGTCAATATCTGATAGTGAGGCCGAAATAGCCCTAGAAGACTTAAGTGAGGATGAAGAACTCGAAATAGAACGTGAAAGTGACAATGAGAGTGACCAAGAAAAAGTTATAGAAATGCAGGATGAATATAATGAAAATATGTTTCTTCAAAACCAAAGCGATATTACTGAGACTAACCTTGCAATAGAAGTAGACAATTTCGTAGTAGTCAAGTTCACTTGTACAAAAAACAAATATTATGTTGGCTGTAATACTGAAGTGATAAGGGGAAAGAAACAAAAAGATGTTTTTATCTAATTTCACAAGAAAACAAGATTCAAATAAAATGGGCGAATATTTACATATCCAATAGTTAGGAATGAAAGCATCATAGAGGAAGATCAAATCGTAAAAGTTTTAGAAAAGGTTAAAGATTTAAGGCGCCAAAGATATTATTTCTTAGATTTCACTTCATTAAAGAATATTAAAATAGAGTAGAGTGACATTTTTGATAATGAAGCTTATTAGTTATTAGGCATTACCTACTTCCCACGAAGCAAAAAAGCATTGCGCAGTTTCGTTACTGATACGTTGAAAGTTACATTGTTACGTTATTCAAAATGGATTTGTTACGACCTTTTCTTGTTCATAATTACGTGAAATGTCCGCAAACGTGACAAAATCCCAGTCACGTTTAGAAATAAACGTTTTTGTTACAAAACTATAACATATTATTTCCGTTCTTGGAATGTTCCAGTTACCTCGTAATTTTAACGTTACGATTATGTGACTGAAGTTACATTTTCGTTTCGACTCTATAACATACTAGTTTCGTTTTTAAGATGTTACATTGATGTAACATTTCTTAATCGAAACTAAAGCAAACCTATTTTTAGTGGGAAATCTGTCAAAAAAAATTATACTTTCTCTAGCAACAAGTTCAAGTTCATACCGACAGAAAGAACTGTCGTTGTAGCAACAGTTTTTTCTATTGATTTGAATTCTTATGGAACTTTTGATAAAAGAAGGTATAATTATTTTGATTTGGCCGACCCCACTAAAAATTCAGTAGTTATTATATGACATCCTTCACATCTTATATGTCTATGTATCAGAATAGCTTGGTGCATACATCAAGTAATGCAACTGTAACCATATTTATCAACAATAGTTCTATTCAACACTTCTGGATTCCGATTTGGTTTATAATAGAAATCGAAAACGGATTGATATTTGTTGAACGGCCAAGAAAATTGTCATTTTACAAATCAAATAAATAGATAGTGACATAACCTCATCATTATTTCAGTTCATTTCACGCGTATTTCACACTTTTCACAAGCTCATTTAGTTTAATCACGTTTAATTTTATAGAAGCTGTTCTGTTAACTAAAAATATAATATACGATTACAAAATATCGCTCACATCACATTACCCATAGACAAACGATAGTTTATTTAAATTTTTCAACCAATCACATGCTTCCCATTTACGATTGTTTTCAATAACATCATAATTTTATACCATTATAATCAGTGATCGATTGACATCGAAAATGTATTGTGGAACATGTTGTTTCTTAAATGACAGGAAATGATTGTAATCGATTGTCGCGTTGAATGGTACTTATGTATTTATGTGATAGATGCGTTTATATTTTGCTAATTATTCATTTTGTTTCACTAGTATTGATTTTTTATTATTTTCACCACTCTAACCTAAACACACTCCAATCAAATACATGCTCCAAACATCAATTTAAATACGTTCTGGATAGTTTTAATAATATACTTATGTAGATTGAAATAAAAAATATATTCTATTTTACTTATGTACATAAATATGTTAATATAGAGATTTATGTAAAGCATCTACTGCACACACGTACCTCTGAAAAATGAATCGTATATTAGAATTATGATAATATTCATGTAAATGTTTACTAATATTGCTCAAAAATATGTATATTCACCAATTCCTCTGCTGCAGCTCTGCTCTATTGAGCCGTTGGTTGGCTTGTCGAAACCAATCCATAGTTATGATATCGAATTCCTTATCAGTTACAGTGTTGTGCTGCATCTAAAGATGAATATCAATGATTAAGTATGAATATTGAATAAAAATTGTCCAATATAAAACCTTTCAAAATATTGATTATCTTTTGCAGTCTTTTATTTTAAAATTATTTTTTTGGCCCGTCCAGGAGCAATGTATTGCCAATTTATTATGAAAAGTTACAGCTAATCCCCTCCTTATGAACTATGGTCCATTCCGCCCGGCAACTTGTAGATATTTATTATACTGAGAATCAAATTTTGTTTTAGAAACAAGAACAATACATTAGACCATTCAGTCCTGTTACATAATTTTCCAGTGTAAAAAACTACACTTAAAGTGAAATTTAAAAAATGTTTTGCTTTTGCTGCAATTTTGTTACATGGAAAATTTTTTAAGAAACATGTTGAAAACAAGGGTCTACTAAATATCAATCTCGAATTTCACATGTTGTTGAAGGATCGATAAGTTCTAAAAGAAAATATTTACTTATCTCATCCAAACATATATGTTACTGCTATTCTTTCTCTGAGAATATTTACTTACTATCTGTTTAGCTGTAACATTACAGCTATTCACAAGGTTGTCAAAGTCTAATATTTCGATATTTATTCCAAAATTTTGAAAGCGAGTATTTGTTTTGTATTATATGCGCCGAAAATGTGTTTGAAAAGGACTATATAACATAAATATATTTTAGATCACTGACCTATTCATTATTTATAATCGCAGCCTTATTATAAGTAGAGGTAAAAGCAGCAGATGCTATAATTGGGTAAACTAGTGAATTTAGTACTTACTTTACGATTCATCTTCCTAAAACACATGCTTTTCAAAACGAACGAATGATATAAAGTGAATTAAAAGGGTCGCGGAGGAACACTTCGGTATCAAAGGTTATGGTTGGCGGTGGCGGCACTTGATCTTTGACGTCACCTGTCACGTATTCGCAATGATACGGTTTTAAGGGCGCGTTCCGGGTGTGGTCTAGTGATGAAATTGAAATACATTGTTGTCTTGTCAAGCTGAAAAACTTGTGCAATATATTTAAAAAAAGATTAGACAAGACATATGCTTTATTTGAAAATTTTGGTGTATTTATAATATTTGTGATTCAAGTTTATAAATCAACGGAACTGATATAATAAAAATAAACGTTTTTTAGATTAACAAGAATGTTATGTTTCTATTAAATTTCATTTATATTTAACAAAGAAGTAGACGCAAAAACATGTTGGCAATGTAAACTTAAAACATTTTTTAAACCGACATGTATGCTACGTTTCTAACACGTTTTGTTGAAAACGTTAGAATCGTATGATTACATTTAACATTCCAAAAACATAATCAATTTCAACGTCACACAAAATCGTACCTGTTGCGTCAATTAGATATTTAAAGGAGAACACCTTGTAAGTTTCTTGAAAATAACGTAACTCAACGTGTTAAAGCTGTTTCCTGCTTAGTGGGTTAATATTTTTTCCAGAATTTATGCTTGTTATATTAGTAAATAAGCGTTGACGTTTTTTTTATATAATTTTTTTGTTTTTTATGTTTTTCAAAAATAAAATATTCTAATTTGCATGTATTTTAGTTTTTTTTCCATAAAATGTTATTATAAACATGATATATTGATCATTATTGTCCAAATACACGCCGTACCAGGGGCTAAGACGATTTTTAATGCTTAACAGAGGGTCGTCCGCCTTTACCCCACACATAGGGGTAATGGCGCACACTCTTTACCTGAATAAAAAAAGGTAGGGGAACAAAAATGTCATTAATTTTACTATGGAATTTGACAAAGGAGACATGGATGATTCTTAATTTTTTTTTGGATTTTTTGTTTTAAAAATTGTACTTTCTTCACAAAAAAATGTAAACATCGTCCGACTTCACCCCGAGTGACGGTATATTATTTTCTACATTCATTGGACATTAATTGTGCTTCTCAAAAATATATAATTGCATTCAATTATTTTTAGAATTTTCTTTTGTGTCGCAATTAATAGATATAGTAGGATATGGCTAAAATTTATTGGAAACAAAATCAATGTCAGTGATTATTATACTTTCCAACACAATTCAAAAAACATTTATTCAATTTTCAATCCTCGGTTATTTATTACAGCATCTATACGTAATTATTATGATTAATAATTGAGTCTCACTCGAAACAAATAACAGCATACAAAAAGTCGAGGTGACAAGAAACAAAGAAAAGCAGAATTTTGAAAAAGCAAAGTGGTTTTATACGTGGTTTTGAAAATGACGGCCATTTTCCCGTATGCTAAATTGGCACATTTTCGTTATCATTCTAATAGCCTTAAAAGGAATCATAGGACTTTATTTGCAAATTTTAGATAGTTTATACAATTGCTGCATGAAGCTCCGCTACAGAATGAGATCGTATTTCATAGACTTCAGCTTGCATGAAACACCATAACCAGAATACAAATTGAAAAATCCGGAGGTCGAAGGGGCCATTTCACAGGTCCGTGAGTATAATTCGCATTGATGACAGTTATCGTCTAATAGGGGCAGAGTTGACTAGGATCTACAGGATTTGTGGCTGGGGGCACCGTCTTGTTGAAAATAAACGGAACCATAAAGGGCCAATGGAACATTTTCCATTAATTCTGGAATAACCTCCTCAAGGATTTCTCGGTACCGACATGGTATGAGACCTCCTTAATAAATCCTGTAGACTCTACGACTTCCAAAAATAAAACAGGTGACCCCACCTCCGAAGAGAGAGAGAGAGAGAGAGAGAGAGAGATATTTCGCCCTGATATAGGATATGTTTCCTCTGCAGGGCTGGGTTAAGGGTGAATTGTTGGTGGTTTGAGTGCCGAAGATTTTGAAAGTTTTACTTCAATTGTGGGTGATTGGTTATTTTTTCTAGAAATCAACCGGGGGGAGAAGCAGGTCCAATTAGCGACGAAATTCGGTGTTGTGGGAGAAACGTGGTTTTGATGGTGTCTAAGATGGCGGATTAACAAGTGTCTAGTGAAGATCGGATATGTAGAAGACGAACCACTTGGGATATTTAGAAGTAGGCGAGGTGGGTATTTGAAATTATTGGAATTTGGAATTAGGGTGTCTCCGATGTCTTGAGAGTTAATAAGAAGGATTAAGAGTGATTTTGAGGATTTTTGATTTTTATTTAGAGTTCGTTTGAAAAGTAACTAGGAGACATGGAAGCTATGTAGAAGATGTCTGATGGTGGAGACTGGCTTTTTTCGAGTTCGAGGAGAGGAGTTTAGTAGGTTATTGTTTATTGTCTCGGTGAGGTGGTTAAAACGTGGAAATTGAATTTAAGTGGATGGCTGGTATCATCATCAAGTAAATTCAAAAATCTCGGCAATACGTCGGTCCATTTGGCTGGTGAATAAATTCACCAGGCTACAGTAAAAAAACGTGAAAAACCTGTAGCGCCGACGGGGTGATGGAGCTTGCAGATTCAAGTTGAATTGCTTTCGCTCCTATTCGGAGTGATAGCAAAGTGAGCATGCCTGCATATGTTAGTAACAGAACAGTTGTGTCGATATGTGGAAGGTATTAAGTGGCGAAGTGTTTCGGCTATGATGTTCCTTGAGTTGGGAATGGCATTCATGAGGGCGACTGTGAGGACTTCTATGATGATTTTAGTGTCGGTTGAGAGTTCGAAAGGAACTGATGGCTTTTCGAGTGAGACTAGGGCGATCTCTTGAGGCTAAAATCCCTCAAGAGAGTGTCGTTAGCCTGTGGGGGCTGCGAGCATGAAAGGTTGGGTGAGGACCACCGCAATTTGTGCATGTAAGAGAGTTCCGGACTTGGGGCAATTTTCGGGGCGGTGGCATGTTTGGTCGCAAGAAGGACATATCGATTTAAACCGACAAGAATCAGAGGAATGTCCGGTTTGTGTGTATCGACTGCAATATTTATGGACTGAGGGCAGCAGATTGGCGTTGGATGGCTCGCACTAATGTGGGAGACCATGAAATGAGAGGTCGGAGGTGAGGGCCTGGTGGTAATGAGTTTCGGATGTGAAGCTAAAAAAAACTTTTACAATTTACAATCTGTTGCTGCCATTATCACTCAAAAGTTATTTACGCTGTATCATAGATTATTTTATTGAAAAATTAAAATGAAAAATCGACCCGTTTCGGGATCTTTTCATCTTACTGTTTTAGCTAAAAATTCATTTATACGTTACTTCATAAATGGACCTACGTCTAATCTTATTTGTAAGTTTCCTAAATTCACCTTTTAAAATGAAAAATAATATCAATAAACAAAGTTCCTAATGATCTGGCACTAGATTTAAAATAGATAGATAGATATATAGATAGTTTATTGTGCATAAGATAAATTTTTTCACAAGGGTTCGGTACAAAATTTCAAGAGAGGAATTAAGATAATTCGAATTAAATTATGACACAGAACTAGTTTGTAAATTAATAGAAAGTTAAGATTAAAACCAAAATATAAAATATGTGTGTATTTCATGATAAAGCCAATCATTCACCATGCGCAAATGCTCGCAGCTTTAATATACTAATAATGATATGAGCTAAGTTAGTGCAAAGAATCCATTTTGTTTATTATCAATATCAAGGTAGTTACCAGATCATCAATCTTATGAACATTCTGGAAAAAACTATTTTTTTCTGAGAGGGCTGTAAATGGGACATTCAAAAAGCATATGATGTAATGACTCCGGGGAATCCATATTACAGACAGTGCAATTCTCAGTGCATATAGATGTGTGCGGGTGTTTGCAAATAACTGTTATTTTCACCAACTAGTAAGTGTGAGGATAGTACAGAGTAACTAGAAGCAACCTTTCTGTTTATGTCACTATCAAGCAGTCGTTTGCGAAATTTGTCAAGAATAAGTCTAAGTAAACTGTGTACATTTGTACTTAAATAATTTTCCCATAGACACTCACAATGCGCATGAATAAACCATTTTTTAAGTTGCGTCACCCAATTATACGTTGAATTATTATCAGATGCTAACTAAGCAAGTCGATTGAAACAAATTTTTGAAAGTCTTGAAGATTTCATTCCTTTGAGTTTGTTTAAGCAAAGTAACGCATGTTTGAAAACAACCGTTGACAATTGATCAGAACTTGTTTCCAAGCGTACAATGTAATCTAGGAAATTCTATAATATCAGTGTAACGCAGACCCCATATATCGATTCCAAAAGAAAGAGAAGATAAAATAATCGAATTATATAGATTGATCCGCAATTCCAAAGTATTCGTTTTTGACCGACACATGGTGGTATGAATAAAAACGAAGTACATGCTAATACTAGAAGTATTAGCATTTTCTATAAAGTAGGTACTTCAGAACCAAGAAGAAACGAACTAAGAAGAAACTTAATTTCAATGTAGATACTTTGAATTTTTCCTACTATACTAAGTAGAACTCTCGTGAAAATGACTAAAGTATTTACTGCAATTTGAAGTAGCGACTTCTTACGGCAGATACTTCGATTTCAAGAAGAAATTGTAGTATTTGCTTAACGTTAGCGAAGTTGGTATAATAGCAGTTTCTTGAGAATTCTACGGTTAGTTTTGTTTGAAAATGGATGGAATGCGCAGAAGAAAAATATACAGTGCAAGACGACACGTTAATGATGATATTTTGTATCATAAAATGTTCCGATAACAGAAAATGAGGTATAACTTGTCAATTGTTTTTTATTTCTTTTTTCTGACAGGAGTAAATGAGACTAGAGCCTATGCGCTTACACATATTCAGAAAATGGAAGTGTTTTTAAGAAGCTTAGGTATGTTTAAATAGAAAAATAGGAAAAATAAAAGAAAGTACACCAAATATATAATAAAATACTTAATAGACTAATTTAACATGTTTCAGTGGACCCTGGATTTCAGCAAGGTGTTAGTGTTGATGTTGGAATTCATCACCCAGCTATGTCAAAAATTATTGATAAAGTCTCACGTGCAATCTGCAGCAAGAAAAACTATTGGATTAAGTTCCCAACTACAGACGATATGTTTAACATAGCTAATAATGAGTGGGCAGTACATCATGCAGTACCCAACGATATTGGTGCAATTTACTGCACTCATATCCAAATTCTAAAACCTTTTGTATATGATGACGAATATATTAATAGAAAAGGAGTTGCCTCAATAAATGTACAAGCCTCGTGTGAGAGTAGAGAAATGTTTACCAGCGTAGATGCAACATGGCCTGGATCTGTCCACGATTCTAGAATTCTTTTACCTATCCTATTATGTAAAACAATCAAGAAAGATTATGTCTCTTGGGTGATTCCGCATATGCTGTAACTCCTTGGATGCTTACACCAATCCAAAATCCGGCAACAAATATTGGAAAATATTTAAGTACATGCAAGAGAACGTGTTATTATAGAAAGTTGCTTTGGGCAGTTGAAAAGGAGATTTCTAATGTTCCAATGTTCTATGCGCGTATTTATTTTACATAATTGTGCCAAGTTTTTGAACGATGCATATGAACATTTTCAAGTAATTGATGTAGAAGAAGAACCAGTTATACCTGCATTATATGCTGAACCAAATAATGCTGCAATTAGACGCCGAGGTATACAGTTTCGTAATGAAATTGCAGAATTGATGTACCGACAACATTAAAACAGTAAATCAATAAAAAAAAATTGGTATTCTTTATTAGGTAAATATTTATTATATAATAATAATGAAACTCGATAAACTTAAGTACACAATAATAAAACGTAACTTCAAATCTCTCTTAACAAAAGTAACTAAGCAGGTAATTAAAATATTAATACTCCTATTCTTCACTTATTTTCAATGCTCGCATTGTCGTGCAAAGTAATCTTCTACAAATTGCTCTACAGCACCAGCGGATTTTCTAACAGCTTCGTTAGGTTTTTCCTGAGCTATAGCGGCCTTTTCTTGAGCTATAGCAGCATTTATGTGTTTAATAAGTAATGTTTTCTGCAATTTTTCAATTGATTCGTTGTCATCATTAAAAGTTGTCCTATCCTCCTCATCAGTAAATCTATCTGCATTTTCATCTCTACTGGTGCCTGCACTCGCTCCCCTTAAAAAACGTATTACATAATTACACTACAATATAGGTATGTACAAACTAGACTACACTAGAAACATACTAGACACATATATTATATTATTACAACATTACATTTATTTACCATGTCTTTACACAAAAAAGCTACTGGTTTACCTGCCACTCTTCTAATGACTGGATTCTCATTTCCCTCCCATATGTCATAAAATTTTGGTTGCCACTCATTTGATTCAATTTTCTTATTTCCTGTTGCTGTCATATCCGTAGTTTTCTTTATTTTGCTTTCTTATTAATATTTTTTTTAATACTTGTATCTAAATTTTGTTTTGTATTTTTATTATAAATATTGGTTAACACTTTAAGGGCTGTATCTTTTGCAAACTTGATGGCAGGTGTAATTTTTTTATCCAGCATTATCTTGAAATCTCCTAGCATTATAGCAAACGCTAATCGTACATCTTCGTTTTGGGGATTTTCTTGCTGGGACATTTCTTCATTTGAAGACAATTTACACAATCACGAACATACTTTATTACTTTAAATAATTTAATTGACAGCCAAGAAAAATAGCAAATAATATTTCGGGTAGTCTCGATTTCCTGTAACAGCAACGATGGAACAAAAATTCTAATAAACTTGTCATGACCTGCTCCCCGAGCAGAAGGAGTGGAAGATGCTGCACATGTCGAAGCATATACTTCGGGGTAAAAGTAGATACTACAAGCAGTGTAGTGAATATTTAAACGTTAAGCAGATTCTACCGGAACTGACCAGATGCTTTATGATGGAGCAGCAACTTTGAAGTAGATCCTCAAATTTGTAGTATTAGCATGTACTTCTTTTTTATTCGTACCACCCAAATATCTATTACTGCTCCAATGGCCCGATTAGCTTTGATTTTAGAATTCTTAGCCATGGTGCAAAACAAGGCCGTGGAGAAGAAATCAAAACACTAGATTTAAAATACTTTTCTATTTGTGCTAGCAAAAATATTTTTTCACTATCAAAGTTCTCTGGGTATTTGTATACTTATTATACAACACGACATTCGTCTCGACATAATCATCTTAAGCTTGTACTTAACGTTCTAAATTTCATTTAGTTACTTACTCCTTGCATAAACTATATTCCATCAATTTGAGATATGAGTACTTTCGTTCACATAACCCAATAATATTAAAATAAAATGTTTATTTCAATATTAATTAAATATATTAGTCATCACCATTGGTTATATTCAAGGTTTTCCAACATTTCTATCTAATAGAGGTGTTCGAAAACCTCATTATGTATTCATTTTAAACTCATAATAAAAATATAAAGAATTCAAAATAAACAAACGCAACGTAAATAATTAATACAATAACGGCGGCCATCCAGTACCATAATCTCCAGTACCCCTCTACAACATACCTTAACAGCGGTACCTCTACGTTCTCAAGCGAAAATAGCCCATATCGAACAATATATTACCGGTTTAAACCGTATAATTCTCTTGAAAATGACTCACACAGGTAAAACGCAACAAGTCAGATAGTCAGGTCAGCGAAAGATACCTAGTTACACCTGTTACGTGGAACCCTTATCGTATTTAATATTTGACATGTGAGGTGCAAAAATTGTTTTTAACATCACTAGTTTTCAACATCACACAAAAATGTTGCGGGATTGTGTATTATTATTACTGTTTTTTGTCGTTTCCATCAAAAGCCAAGGATTGTCGGCTACTACAACTGTTAAGTGCGGTGAAAAAGTATGTAACTTGTTTGAATATTGTTCGAAATTTGACGGATCTTGTCAATTATGTAGTGATATTTGCAATAATACACATTATAATTTCGATAAGAATCAGTGCGAAGAAAGATGTCAAAGTGAGTATAGAAATATGAATATTTTAATTTAAGTGTATTATTGAAATCCTAATTATTAGCTACATAATATTAATTCCCAATGAATTAAGAAAAATGTTGAAACATCAATAATGTATTATTGAACCAATAAGAAATTAGGATGGTAATTAAGATGGTTTATTGAGAATTCACTTCTGTTGATATAGTTAGTAAATATTATCAGTATAATATATTGAACTAACTTGAAAACTTTATGAAATAGCAAATACTATAATATTGCAATGTTTAGATTTGAAGAAGAGAAGAATAATAAAATGCAAAATATGCTTGTCAATTAACTTGTATCTCCAAAAAATGAGATGACCTTTAATTTTTATTGAATAATATCAGTTTATTCTACAATTTATTGTCTCATTTCCTTCAAAGTAATTCCTTTCAAATATAAAAAAACTGTACCACCCTTTCTGATATACACATTTTGATATGCCATTGAGCTCTTCCAGCCATGCAATTTTCATCTCCGCAATAGAGACAAAACTCTATCCTTCTATGGTTCTATCCAACTTTGGAAAAATTGAAATGTGTAAGTGCGATAAATACAGTCGTTTAAACATGATTACCGTGTTCTTTTTGGGAAAAAAGTGAATATGTTAAAGCTAGTGCAATATCATGAGTTCGAACTCCATGTATTAACTTGTTATGAACCCTAGTATTTTTCTGTCGTACTGCTTCATGCTCATAGCGTGATTGACCTTCTGATAATTACTGGCGATGTCATTGTAATCGAAGAATACAGTGAGCCAATTTTCGAAAACCTAGTTTGCCTTGTTGTTTTCAGTCTCCTGTGATCTGTCCCATTTGGATGATTTCCCTTTTGTTCAATCAATCAACATCTCTTGACCAACATGTCGTTTCTGATTATTAAATAAAGTGTGCATTAGTTTGCATTGCTGCCGAGCATTTAAAACAACGTGTTACCAAAACATAACACAACACTCATGCTACGGATATTTTGCTCAAAATAAAGCAATTTTCGGACAAATTTGTATGAAATAAATGTGTTTTAACGATTCCCCAATGGCATTTTCTCCACTACTGCAAAGCTTTAATCGATTATTGGGGTACTGGCACATCCAGGACGAATATATTCATTAATTTCTCATCTGTCGGATATTTAAAACAATTTTGTTACTTTTCTTACTGTTTTAAATGAAACTTAATGTTTCTAGGTAATTCCACAATATATTGAAATTTTTTTAAAAACTCTAATAAAATTTACAATTGTTTCGATATAAATATCATCGTCGGAATAACAGAAGTTACATTTCATTTGATGCCTACCTCAAGTTTAATAATTATTTTGGCTACACCAAGGAGTGACCTACCTAGTGATTGACTAAATATATGTTAATAGAAAAAAGAAGAAGAATGATATTACAAATATTAAAGTTTAGTTATTATTAGCCCTATGGAGATATCCTGGATATCTTTTTCCAATTAAGATCAGTATAACTGTGCAATGATATAGAAAACCAGGAAAACTATATCTGCTGATCTTTACAATTCTCACATAAGAAGACAGTTTAAAAGTGGAGAACTTCCTAGATTTATCTGTTCATTGACAACTTGATATTGTGGGTTTCTTAAGTGTCTTGTAATTTCTAATTCTTCAAGGAAATCCAGTTATTGTTTCTTATCACAAATATGTAGTAGAAATTTGAAGACACTTAAGAAACCCACAATATCAAGTTGTCAGTGAACAGATAAATCTAGGGAGTTCTCTACTTTTAAACTGTGATAATTGTAAAGATCTTCAGATATAGTTTTCCTGGTTTTCTATATCATAGCACAGTTATACTGATCTTAAGTGGAAAAAGATATCCAGAATATCTCCATAGGGCTAATAATATCTAAGCTTTAATATTTGTAATATAATTCTCCTTCTTTTTTCTTTTAACATATATTAAGTCAATCACTAGGTAGGTCACTTCTTGGTCCAGCTAAAATAATTATTAAATATCAGAGAGGCATCAAATGAAATGTAACTTCTGTCATTCTGACGATGATACTTATATCGAAACAATTGTCAATTTTCTTAGTTTTTAAAAAATTTTCAATATATTTTTGAATTACCTAGAAACATAAAGTTTCATTTAAAACAGTAAAATGAGTAGATTCCACGAAGTAAGAATCGAGACAGTTAATTTTTTTTAATTTTGTTACTACTAACAATTACTTGTTGACCTCTTTTTCTGCTACCAATTTTCAAATGTGTAAACGTTTGTCGATCATTTTAAATACCTGGTTTTCCAGCTGTAGAATTCTCACAGTTTGCGGTCATTCCAATAAACTACGCTGAATCAAATTCCATTTTCTTGTAAATGAAGCTATATCGTATTAAACAATAAACCTCTAAATCACACTTTTGGCTGATCTATGAAATAATGCATATTATTAATTAGACATTTCAGCATTTGTGAGCGCTGTCGTGGTAGTTAACTGAACTCAAATGGAAGCAGAAATGGAATTAATGTGATACTAATTTGTCATTTTTGTTTTCTGCTCTGTTTTTTTAGTTTTAACCCATTCCAAAGTCCACTTCGAAAGAACTTGTTTCCTTACCAGTTAAAAAAATCAGTAGAATCACTAAGAAAAGGTCTATAATGTATGGTCAAAATCACATTTACAGTCAGAGCTCGTTTATGACTGTAAAGTCAACACCTCAATATCATTAACGACACAAGGATGCTCAAACAAGTTTATACACACTTTTCATTTCAATTATCCACAAAAATATTTTCAATCACTTTCGAAACACACTGTATGCTATGGGCATGTGAAATTTGTATATACGAAGACCGCAAAATGTGGAAAGTGGTGTTATTTTCAGAACACACCACAACAAACTAATTTACGATATTTAACAGTAATGTAGGTTATTTCCTTTGAAAATGTGATTTTCTTTCTCCCCCCTACGAAAATATATTTTTTTATTTTAAATAGGCAAGCGAAAGCGAAAGTAAAATAAACGGTTTCGAAGATTGAAACTAACTTTTCCGCATCTCTGGCCCTGAACAATATTCTATCATAAAATTCTTACTTGTATACACTTCGGGGGATGCATCGTGCTAAAAAACCGGAATTTCTCCAAAAATAACCAAAAATGTAGTATATCTGGATTTATAGGACCTGCTGTACTCACTCTAGTCAACTGAAGATCAATAGGGTATATCTGTGAGACACCTCGAACAATATTCAATCACAAAGTTGATCAATCGTATACTATCTGGAGGCTGTACCGTGCTAACAAACTGAAAATTCTTCTAAAATGACAAAAATTTGATACTTCAAGTACCATAGCACCCGTTGTACTGGCTTCAGTGAGCTGAATATCAATAGGGTTCTTGTTTGTATATACTCTGGAGGCTGTATCGTGCTAACAAACTGAAACTTCTCCAAAAAGGACAAAAATATCGTACTTAAAGTACTGTAGCACCTGTTGTATTCGCTCTGGTCAGCTGAAAATCATCTATGAAATGTCCTGAATAATATTCAATCATAAAATTAGTGACTTGGTGAACTCCGGAGGCTGTATCGTGCTAACAAACTGAAATTTCTCGAAAAATGACAAAATGTCGTAGTTCAAGTACCATAGCACCCGTTGTACTGGCTCTGGTGAGCTGAAAATCAATAGGGTTCATCTGTGACGTGTCCTCAATAATATTCAATCATAAAATTGGCGACTTAGTGCACTCCGGAGGCTGTATCGTGCTAACAAGACATGTAAGAAAAAGTGGCCGGCGACGACGACATACACACAGGATTTTTTTCTAAAAACCGTTTTTTCGTGTTGTTGTTGATGATAAATGTAGAAATAACTCAAAAAAAATTTAAAACTTCCAACTTTTTTTGAGTTGAACCAATACTTTCCTCGCATATTAGATAGGTTGGGCGGAAAAGTAAAAACTGAAAAAGTGGTTGCTACCAAAGGCCAGCATCAAATAGGCTAGGTCGTTTCGCCTGAAAGGGCAGAGCTGGTTACACAAGTAGGCATTATTGGAGCAAATGAGACAGCACTTCCACCAGTGTGGGTATTTCCAAGGTAAATAAACGGTTTTAAAGATTAAAACTAACTTCTCCGCATCTGTGGCCCTGAATAATAAAATTGTTACTTGTATACACTTCGGGGGATGTATCGTGCTAACAAACCAAAATTTCTCCAAAAATAACCAAAACTTAAGTATATCTGGATTTATAGCACCCGCCGTACTCACTCTAGTTAACTGAAAATCAATAGAGTACGTCTGTGAGACACCTTGAACAATATTCAATCACAAAATTGATCAATCGTATACTCTCTAGAGGCTGTATCGTGCTAACAAACTGAAAATTCTTCAAAAAATCTCAAAAATTTGGTACCTCAAGTACCATAGCACCCGTTGTACTGGATTTAGTGAGCTGAATATCAATAGGTTTTGACTTTGAGGTGTTCTGAATAATATCCAATTATAAAATTGGTCACTTGTATATACTCCGAGGGCTATATCGTGCTAACAAACTGAAACTTCTCCAAAAATGACCAAAATATTGTACTTAAAGTACTGTAGCACCTGTTGTATTGGCTCTGGTGAGCTGAAAATCAATAAGGTATATCAGTGAGATATCCTAAATAATATTCAATCATAAAATTGGTGACTTGTTGAATTCCGGAGGCTGTATCGTGCTAACAAACTAAAATTTCTCAAAAAATGACAACATGTCGTACTTTAAGTACCATATCACCCGTTGTACTGGCTCTGGTGAGCTGAAAAACAATAGGGTCCATGCATTTGGTGAACTATTGCACTCCGGAGGCTGTATCGTGCTAACAAGACATGTAAGGAAAAGTGTCCGACGACAACGACGACTACATACACACAGGACTTTTTTCTAAAAACCGTTTTTTCGTGTTGTTGTTGATGGAAAACGTGAAAATAACTCAAAAAGAATTTTGAAAATTCCAACTTTTTTTGGGGTAAACCAATACTTTTCTCGCATATTAAATAGGTTGGGCGGAAAAGTAGCATGCTAGGTATGAAAAACTTTCGTGCCCTGGACAACGAACAAATAAAATGTCAAATTACTTGTCAAATATTTATTTAGATTGGAAATTAAATGTAAAATTACTATTGATGTATGTTCTGGACATATTTAATGGTAAATGTTGATTGAAATCTTGTTTGAAAGCAACGTCACTGGAAATTTTGACTTGCTTGTCGATTTGCGCAACATTATCATTAAATTCTACTTCTGAATTTTGGCTTTCCTGAATAGATATCGATTTTGTAGGCATGATTTCTTGCCTGTCGATTTGCGCAACATGATCATTAAATTCTCCTGAATGTTTGCTTTCCTAAATAGATATAGATTTTGTGGGCATGATTTTATTAGCAACTTCTATTTTATGAGTCACTGAATCTGCTATATATCCTTCCGCTACCACTGACTACCTCCACCCCCCGTACCATTTAATATTTGAAATGTCCACACCTGGGGCATTTGCTAGTAATGTAGAGGACGTTCTTCGAAACGAGTGGCCGGTGTACTGGGTTTGTAATTTCAAGAAATTTAGCTATGTCGTACGGAATTTTTGAAATTGTATGCTTTCCAACCACCATCTGCCTCGCTCATAACGATATAAAAACGTTCATTTGGCGCCTTCTTTGGTCGGAGTTGCATATAACAATTGAAAAATGTTACCCAATCTTCTGTTACTACAAATCTCCTTTGCACATTATTTTTTGTAGTAAGAATCTGCACTAAAATAACACAATGTTTATACTCTACGTCCTTCACTTTTAAATTATATAAATCGTCAGTTTGGCATGCTCCAGCTACTCCAAAAATCGCAACCACTTTTGTCATTAAATATATTTCATCAGGAGCTTCTAACAAAAACTTTGATATATCACTTTGATATATCACCTTTTGTAAATAACTGAGATTTTCAAGGTTGATAACCATCATTTTTCCTTTTTATGAATGCCTTCAAGCGGCCAAATTTCGAAATATGCTTGTTCTTATTTAATGAAATACTTAATTTCAACATTCAGTATTCTGACAATAATGTAGCATGGGACAATGTCTGATTTTTCTAAGAAAAATACCAATAATACATCTTCAGTTATTGTGGACACAACATTCGGTGTACACCACTAGATGAAACTTTCATAGGCTTGATTGTTACGAATTTAAATTTTTCCGGTAACAAACTTCTGCACGCAATAATTGCTGCTTTTTCAATGGAAATCAGTTTTAACTGGATTCTAGCCAAATATTAAAATTAAAAAATGTAGACTTTATGGAAAAATAATTATTTGACAACTGTCAGAATATTAGTTTTTGTTGACACGAATGTTACCAAAGTCACGATAACCCACACCTTTTATCCATTTTATTGCAGACTACAGAGAATTGATTGTATCTTTAAATTGTGTGTTTTAATAATAAAATCGGGGAAAGAATGAAAAGTTTAATACATTACACGCTGCAAAGCCCTTTTAGGTGCTCGAAGGTATTTAAATAGCCTCGGCTACGCTTCGCTTCGCCTCGGCTATTTAAATACCCCACGCACCTGAAAGTAAGCTTTCGCAGCTTGTAATGCAAATACCTATATTCTTTCACAGTCAAATTGGAATAGTTTTTCAAGAATAGTAATTTATGCAACAAGTGCATAAAGTAGCACTTCTTTTCACGAATGGAAGAAGTTGACCCAGTTCAGTGCGGCAATTCCATGAGTGAAAAAAATACATTATATGCACATGTTGCATACATTATTTTTTCTACAGCCATATACAAAAAAATAAAATTCAAATAGTAATTTGGGATATTTTAATTAAGCTCCTTTGGTAAACTACAATTATACGTATTCCAAGTTTCACGGAAGTTCATTCTCGATGCCTAGCCACCCTTAATGAAAGTCCATTCTCGATGCCTAGCCAAGCATCTTAGAAGTCCATTCTCGATGCCTAGCCAAGTTTCATCGTGTTAGCTTATGAAAAGCGTGATATAAAGTTAACGTTATAGCATTTTATTAACGCTTTTTTACTTTTTCCCACTCTAACCATAAACAACCGCTTCAAGCGCTATAAACTCGTGAAATATAATGTACTTTAAAGATAGGGCATAAAAATATTATATATACTCGTATTCATCAGATTCGAGAAACTAGGAGGTTGTATTGATGATTATAGCTGCAACTGCTTATTGGGCCTAAATTTTAAATTAAGAAACAGTGTAAATGAAACTCGATTGAAACTTTAAAGGCGAAACTATGTTCAGGTGTAGTGCTAATCACAAAAAAATGTTTTGTTCTTTACCCCAACCTTAATTGAAACCATCCAAAATAGCATCACACTTTTGAGTCGAAACTAAAAACGTATCCAATGATTGATCATTAAAAATACATTATGAATTATTGGAAATTTTACGGTTCACCTTAGCAGACAGACATATTCTAATAACTTTCATTTAGGATGACTCATTTCCTATCACGTGAAAAAGTTCCCTCCCAGTACTTTCAAGACTACGATTGATAAATTTTACAAGAGGGTTATAATGCAGCAGTATTTTCAATCAAGTACCATAGCACCCGATGTACTGGCTATTGTGAGCTGGAAATCAATAGGGTTTATCTGTGAGATGTCCTCAACAATATTCAGCCATAAAATTGGTGATTTGTTGCTCTCTACCCCAAAAAAAGTTGGAATTTTCAAACTTTTTTTTGAGTTATTTTTACGTTTTCCATCAACAACACGAAAATACGATTTTTAGGAAAAAAATCCTTTGTGTATGTCGTCGTCGTCATCGTCGGCCACTTTTTCTTACATGTCTTGTTAGCACGATACTGCCTCCGGAGTGCAATCAGTCACCAATTTTATTAATGAATATTGTTAAGGACATTTCACATATGAACCCTATTGATTTTCAGCTCACCAGAGCCTGTACAACTGGTGCTATGGTACTTGAAGTACGACATTTTGTCATTTTTTGAGAAATTTCAGTTTGTTGGCACGATACAGCCTCCGGAGTTCAACAAGTCACCCATTTTATGATTGAATATTATTCAGTACATCTCACAGATGAACCCTATTGATAGTCAGCTCACCCAAGCCAATTCAACAAGTGCTACAATACTTTAAGTACGATATTTTTGTCATTTTTGGAGAAATTTCAGTTTGTTAGCACGATAAGGCCTCTGGAGTATATACAAGTGACCAATTTTATGATTGGATATTATTCAGAGCGTCTCATAGATGGATCCTATTGATATTCAGCTCAATGAAGGCAGTACAACGGGTGCTATGGTACTTGGAGTACCAAATTTTTGTCATTTCAGGGGAATTTTCAGTTTGTTAGCACGATAAAGCCTCCAGAGAGTATACTATTGATCCATTTTATGATTGAATATTGTTAAAGATGTCTCACAGTCTCACTTATTGATTTTCAGATGACTAGAGCAAGTACAGCGGGTCCTATACATCTAGATATACTACATTTTTAGTTGTTTTTGGAGAAATTGCGCTTTGTTAGCACGATACATCCCCCGAAGTGTATAAAAGTGATAATTTTATGATAGAATATTGTTCAGGGCCACAGATGCGGAAAAGTTAGTTTTGATCTTCAAAACCGTTTATTTTTTCTAAAAACCATTTTTTCGTGTTGTTCTTGTTGCAAAACGTGAAAATAACTCAAAAAATGTTTTCAAAATTTCAACTTGTTTGTGGGTAAACCAATACTCTTCTCGCATATTAGATAGATTGGGCGGAAAAGTAATATAGTATATTACGTAACGAGTGCAGAAAGTGATATTTTTCACACGAGTGGGAAGTATTGTCTCACGAGACTCAAGCCGAGTGAGATAATCCGACGAGTGTGAAAAATAATTTTCGCACAAGTTATGTACACTTTTTTTCCTACGACCACGCGATATACTTTTACCGAATCAGGCATGTACAATCTTGCATTTTTATGTTGATGTGAGAGGTTTTATATGTGTGTATTTGTAATTACTTTATATAGTTTTGATTACTAACCTTTGAGAGTGGCCCAGAAAATTGAGATTATTTTGCGATGAAAAAGAGTGCCTTTATAAAAAAGTTAGAATAAATATTGGTACACAAAATATTACGAATATTCATTTTAACAATTAACAACAATTGGAAACAGAACATCAGAAATAGAACTGTTTTTGTTACATAAGTATTGCGATTCAGAATTAATTATTTATTTGAATCACTGTAAAAAGTAAAATTATTATTAGTGCAATTTATAAATTTGACATATACATAAATTTTCGGGGTAAATAGACTAGCATTTCAGCATTCAATTTGACAGCTTTTTTATCCGTAGACGTATGGATAAGTTTTTTTTCCGTACGCGTATGAATAAATGCCACTTTCCATAGAACAAGACAGTGCGATATATGTCACTTTCCTATGTGGTCGTAGAAAAATGTATTTATCACACATATCCATTTTATATTCATACATAATGGCTTATCACAAAAAAACGGTAATAGGAAGGCCTAGCGTTGCATATATGTAAAACACAACTTTTTGGCAAGCTATAACAAAATACAAAACAGTTTTCCTAAATCTAACCTAAGAGAGTCCAAAATATACTTATTAATGATTACACTAAAGATATTTAAGGTTAAAGTAATGCAGTTTTAATATTTTATTGGACTTACTCGATATTTGTTTCCATTTTTCACTCTCTAATTAATCAGCTGTTTTTTGTCTACTTTTAAAACGCACATAAACAACAATATTCCAGGAACTAATGTTTGGAATATATAAAATAATGTCTCTTAGTAACATAGGCAGCGCCATCCATCCTCGAAATGAAAAAACCTGAGCACAGTAATCTACTTCATGAATCACTGCAGCCGTTGCATATAAGTAACGCAGGGCTTTTAAGAGTTAAAAAAATACATCAAGATTCGAAGTCATGGCCATCTAGGAAAAATTTAAATTTTCACCAATTTTTTTATAAATGGTGGCTATAAGAAAAAAGATTTGCTTTAAATTATAATTAACCGACATCTTGTATACAAAAGTTTATTTAATAGAGCTTGTAATTTACAAATTGCCCAACTATTGTGCTAATTATAATCAATTTTTTTATTCATTAGAAAAAACTTCAAAATTTTTGGTGCAAAGTTCTATTGATTTTCTGTTAACACTAAAAATTGCTCAAAACAAGTCAGTATTTTCAATATTATTAATAATATTGAGGCACTAAACATCAAAATTATATTACATCTAAGTATGATGTCCACCCCGCAACATGCACAGTTCGGTTCTTCTTACAACATCGTTTATTGCACTCGTAATGCCCTCACACAATTAGTAATCACAGTTTTCAAATGTTCTCTATTCCTAAAAGGACGGTGTTTGTAAACCTCGTTCTCCAATAATCCCCAACAGAAAAAATCCATTAGGTTTAAGTCCGGTGAGCATGCTGGCATGAGATATTATGAGTAATGTCCTATCCATTTTCCATTCAATGTTTCATTTCAAAATTTTCGCATTGCTGCACTACAATGACCAGTCGCCCCATCTAACTGATACCAAATTTTTGTCTTTGTCTAAGCGGCATTTGATTTATAATTGGTAACAAATCTTGTTGTAAAAATTGCAAATAACGGTTTCCTGTAAGATTCTCATCAAAGAAGAAGGGACCAATCATAGTATTATTTACAGTCCACATAAAACATGTACCTTGAATGAATATTGGTCCTTGCACTCTATAGTGAAGCTAGGATTTTCTGTAGCCCACCACCTTCAGTTCTGTGAATATACTGTTGCATTAGCTGGAAATGGTGCTTCATCAGTCCATAAATTATTTAGTGGAAACCGTAAATTTTCTTCGTATTCTCCTTGATACCATGAAGAAAACTCAAATTTCGGAACAAAATAACTTTCCTTTAAAGTATTAATAAATTTTGGTTTTCAAGCTTTGAACTTATTTTTCCTTATAATTTTTTGTACAGTAATAGAGTAGAGTGTAGTACAGTACAAGAGATGTTAATATCTGTTCAATTGATGTAATACCATTTTCGACTACCGTTAAACTCACTTCCTCTCCTATCTCTGTAGAAACCTTTGCGTTGTTATCAATTCAAATTTATTTAAAATAGGTGTAACTGTAGTGGGATTCACATTGCGATTGGGATTTCTGGCATTAAAGAAGTCCGCAATTTAACTGCTTGGAGTATTTTCCCCACACAACAAAACAGTCTTAACTTTTTCTTCTTTTGTAAGCATATTGATGTTATTTACGAGTTACGAGACATTTATCATCAAATGGTGATAAAATAAACAACAACAACAATTACTTATTTAGTTTTTAGCAAAACCAAATTTTCGAATGCGTCTCGTATATTACGCGTCTTTCACTACATTTTTAGTTTCAGTGGATGAACAAAATTTTATGAAGAATAACTTTTTATCGGAAAACCCATAATAAAAAAGTTTCCACCTTGGTGCGGACTTTGGGGATGACGCTGTATATAATAAAAAAATTATAATAATTGTTGGTCAAAAAATCATTATTAGTCAATAGCTAATATTTACGATATGATGGGCCCGTTTTACCACATTCTGATTAGCGTCTGATACCTTATTTACTAATTTTGTATTTGTCACTTGACACAGAGAAAGAAAGTGACAACACTTACGTTTAAGATATCCGACACTTATCAGGAGGTTGTGAAACAACTCTAAATATGTCGTTATTTTCAAAACATTGTATGAGTTGCATTCAAAACTAACATTTACCCATCATAAAGAAGGTAGTGATAAGAATTTTTGATTGTATTAATGATATTAATAACATACACAAAACTTTTAAATTGAGCTTCTGTGCAATTTCTTATCATTTTTAATATAACATCTTGGTCAACCTTGACATGATTCAAATACTTTATTAGTGATAATATTTTACTGATTATAAATGCTTACGATTGCTTACATCAAGATTTTTGACTATTCATTGACCAGACAATCAAAACAATTTTTCATTTCACCAGTCATTGCTTAATATTACGAATGAGTCATATATTTTGAACTTGGTATTATAATGACTAGAGATAAATTTAATGTGCGAACAAAAGGATTAATCACTACGTTGGCAATGTTCTCATTCAAAAACCAAAGTTTCATATTTGTGAATCTTATACTAGTCTGAAAAGTATTGGAAGATATGAAAGTAGAAAATGGAACAATAACAGAACAATTACACTGGTACACTTTTTTCTCAATGTAAACGTAACTTCACTAATCAAAATGACAATTAGTCACATCTGTCAAATTTGTCAAACCGTATTATTCCGGATGCCAGCCCATTTAAGTGAGTTTGATAAGATGCGAATAATTTCCAATATAGATGATGGTTTGTCAGACGACTGGTCCAAGAATTTCTTAGAAGCAAAACCACGATTCAAAATATTAAAAAAGGGTGGAATAACGATAAAACTGTTATCAGAAAAACAGGAATTGGAAGACCAGTTATAACTACAACCGATCAAGACGAATCATTAACTGATTACTTAACAGAGAAAATCCTTTTAGAGACATGCAAACATTACAGATATATGTCTTTTTGGCATCACTATGACTATCTGTAAGCAATCCATGGATAGTTTGATTTGCAGTGATTTTTGGTTCGAAAGTTTCCAACTGTGTGAAATCAAGTTTAAATAATGATTGAGTCATTGTCTCTTTGAATACTCGGCCAAGTGCAGTCGCTGATTGTATTGAGAGTAAAGGAGAAATCCTATGCTCATTTCTTCACTGATAGTGAATTTAGATAAAAAAATTTGAGCATAATAATAATAATACTTTATTTATCCTTTTTAATCACATTACATGATATAAGATAGGTCAAACACAGAAGAGGATATTACATTAAATACGACTTACTTATTAAACACTTAAATTGAAATCGTTTGTTTGAAAACTCTGACACATCATAGGAACATTCGACAATTAAAATGTTTTCAAGTTTTTGTATGAACACATTGAAATCGCTCTAACATCTTATACAGCTGAGCAAATGATTCAGGAATTGAATTCCTTTATGTACAGGGCTTTTTTCAAACAATGAGGTTTCATGTTTTGGTGGCCGTATAAGATTTCCAGATCTGGTTGGGTAATAATGGGAATCAGAAGTAACACTAAATTCAGTGAAATCAATTTTTACATATGATATGCACTTGTAGATGTAAATAGAATAAAAAGTTAGTACACCGAAATCTTTAAAATGATTTCTGCATGGTTCTGTATAATCTAGATTGAAAATTAGACGGACAATCCTTTTTTGAGAAATAAAAATCCTCGAGGCATTTACCGCAGGCCTCTTAGATATTCGTTAGAGAAGTGATGACTTACAGTGAGTACACGTTCTGGTACTCTTCCGCACAGAAATGCCACTTTTCCGCACGTAAATGTCAATGTTAAATGATTTTTGACAATCTAACGTTACCTTTATAGTGAATTTCGTGACAGACACAAATATTACAATTGATGAGAACTTATTATCAAAAAACGATACACTATGCACAATTCAAAATTGAGCAAAATTGATCACGTTCACCTTATTTTTCTATACTCAATATTGATTTTTTGAATTCTTTATGTTCAAAGTTTGAATTAAATTTAATTTATCTTTTTTCTCTTAATTATAAACGTGGTTGTATAGAAAATACTCTGTACAACTCGTACGTAAAGCACTTCTCCCACTCGCTGGATTTGCGGCACAAACGTCTGCGCTCGTGAGAAAAGTAACGCTTTGCGCACCTGTTGTACAAACTACTAATTAATTGTAATCTGTGAATAATCAAACCTAATTTTTTTTTAGCTTACCTACACGATATTCGATATGTGAGACTAGATGGCGGTGGACCTGGAAATGAAGACCTCAAAGGTTCGTATATTTATATTGAATGATAGTAGATACTGTTAGAACGGCTCAAAATTGTATTCTCAGTACGACGACCATCGGATCGGATATAAACGGACGATTTTTAGTTAGATTGCATGCGTACTATTGGTATTTGATTCTTTTGAGACAGTATGGAATGTGATGTGTTCTTTCGAAAACAATTTTTTCTAAAATCTCTTCAACTTTCTAGTCCGTTGCTATGCAACGAACTTTTCCGGACCGACAGTGGTTCACAGAAACTTTTGCCGGCATGTACTGTCAGAATCCATCCCTATCGGTTTTGTATATACATTTTAGACAGTAAATAAATACACGCATGGGCCCAACGCTTAATTCATGATAATGTCGGTTGAGTTTTCAGAGAAAATAGTATCTGTATCTCGTAGTAAAAGCACATTTCTGAACTTCAATGCTTGTTAGCTTCGGCCTAAAGCCGGCCCCATGCACATGGCGAATATTTACAAATTCAAACACTTGCGTGCAACTCACGATTATGTGCGAATGAAAAGTGCAAGGCGTGTGAGCTACGATGGCGCGTTACTCGTACTTGAACATACTCGGAATTGATGAGAGATTTCTACAAAAATAAATAAAATATGTATGTGTGTGTGTGTGTGTGTGTGTGTGTGTGTGTGTGTGTGTGTGTGTGTGTGTGTGTGTGTGTGTGATTGAAGTGGATGTCTGCGGGAAAATTATGCTCACTCACTCACCAAACCGTATAATAAAATATGTACGAAAATAGAAAAGGAAGCAGAGAGTTCTACCTAGTATTAAAAGTACCTTTGTGTTGGATGATCTCACAGTTCTATGGAAAACAAAAGGTGATACCTATTTAGTCGCACATAAAGCAAAAAGAAGCAAGTTTGAATTTAAAATTTGGTCATGCGCACAGTCTCATATACCGACGAATATCCTACATTGAATGTAACCAGTTCAATCTGTCACCAGTCTCTCTCAGTTGCCGGACCACACACTAGTACGTGCGACAAAAATAATGTCATTTTAATACGAGATCATTTTATGTGTATAGTTTATCAACTAAAAAATATTTGGATAATCCCTTTAAGCAGGCTTGTTAACTGATTGTAGTGTATGGGCGGACACAATCACAGGATTACTGTTCATGAGCTTTATATTAAGCTTGAAGAGATTTATCACAGGGAAATATGGAAGATTGAACAATAGTAACTTGGACACCAGACCTAACGCCCCTTCAAGTGTTTTATCATTCACACCAAAAAATCAAGGTGCATCGCAGATTTTTTGAACGAAGAACATTGAAACAAACTGCTTCATTGTTTGTCAAAAATCACAATTTGGAGTTCATACATATTTGGGAGGAGCTGTTTGAAAGAAAAGTGTATAAATTTGGTGAAGAGTCTTACCAACTAAACGTCATCCCTTTTCAAACCTCAAAGACGTTGAAAATGTCATTTAGTATGCATTTGAATGTTAATATCAAGCAAATGTGCTGTGCATTAAGCAAACACTAAAACTACTCAAATCAATTGCTTTGTTTTGCGTGTATGTACGGAACTGGGTGATTGGGTATGTTTTGCGTTAGGTAAAATTCGTGAACTAATAATGAATGAATATTATTTAACAGAATAGGCAAATGAAAATTCAATTTCATAATTATTCTACATCGAATAGTATATGCCGCGATTTTGAGTTAAGTATTTATTATCCATTAGTTTCCATATTTTTCACAGTCTATATTCAGATCCTGAAGTAGTAGGTACAATTTAACTACGACAGTCGGAACGAGTGTAGAAAAACCGGTATAATTGATGAATACTTCAAAAGTTCAGTGAAAACCAAAGCAAAAAATTATATATAATAAAGTGAAAAAAGAGTGTTAAAGGGTGTACGCCGCCTATAAATTACTGATAATAGCCGGGGGTGCCCCCCGATAACATCTTTACATATCCATCACCATAGAATAATAACCTCTTGCGATTAATAATGGATGTGGATGCTTTAATGAAGGACACTACAGAAAAAAATAAATATCAGGGGAGTAAAAATAATCAACAAATAAATGGAATTCTGGTAAGTGACAATTCAACTTCAACAAAAAATAACAATGAACAACAAAAAGAGAACCAAGAAAAACATCGACCTCGACCCTCGTTAAATTATCAATCAACTTTCAGTTATATATTGAAAATAATAAACCGGATTTTAAAGATAAACTGAATCCAATAAAAGTGGGAGAAATAATATAACAGAATCACAAAGATATCAATAATAAAATAAAACAAATTCAATCAATCGGTCGTGATAGGATTAGAGTAACTTTGAAAGATTATATAAGTGCAAATAATATAATTGGTTCTAATTTCTTAAAGGAAAATAATTTAGCAGCATATATATCAAAATTTTTGGTATATAGATTAGGTATATTGAAATATATTGACACCGACTTATCAGAAACATTTTTAAAAGAACGCATTTCAGCATATGATTATCACAGTAAATTTTAAGTTGAATTCGTAAAAAGAACCGAAAAATTAAAAATGGAAATAACGTTGAATTTCAACCCTCAACTACGATATTGGTATCCTTCAAGTGCCAAACTTTACCCAAATACGTAGAAATAAATAAAGTTTTGTATGAGGTCGAAGTTTATCGACAAAAAGTTTTATTGTGCTATAATTGTTTCAGATACGGTGATTTAGGAAAACAATGTAGGAATAAAGTTAGATGTAAAAAATGTGGAGAAATCATAGTTCGGGAGAATGTGACAAACAATTATTAGAGGTAAAATGTCTGATATGTAAGGGAGATCACTATGTTAACAATTTTCAACTATGCCCAGAGTATAACAGACAAATTGAAATTAAAAACTATATGTCGAATGCAAATTGTTCATTTATTGATGCAAACAAAGATATTCCTTACAAGTGCTATGCCGCGGCAGTATCTTCATCCAATAAACAACATTATCAATTTCTCCCGATGTATCTCTCTACATCCTCAACAAATTCACCAACAATAACAAAACATATAGATCAAATCAATGAAAACAACTCAAAAACAACACCAACTAGATAAACACAAAAGAAACTTAACACACATCAGTCAATTATACAAGCAAGTAAAAAACCGAGAATATCGAACCAAGAAAATAATTTTCTCCTCGAACATAGATCTGTAACATCTCAAATATCAATTCCTCGCGTTGAACGAGGTATATTGTTCTCACCTCATTATAATATGAATATAAGCAAAAATGACGAAATACAAGAATATATGTGTAAAGCCATAACTAGTTGTGTCGCGAGTGTTATTCAAACATTGAAGCAATCAAAAAATTTAGAAATTCAAGAAGAAGATATATTTCAATTAGTAAAAACAAATTTATCAAATTTCAACCAAAATCATGAATAATAAGTACACAGAAACACTTAGTTAACTACAGTGGAACTGTAGATCAGCTATCTCAAATAAAAGTAACTTAATTTACTATCAAAAGAAAATATAAATATTGCATTAGGATCAGAAACATGGTTTAAGCCAAATACATATATAAACTTCTCTAGATACAATAATATACGAAAAGACCGGCCCGACGGAAGGGGATGAGTAGCAATACTACTAAAAAATAATATAAATTTTGAAATAAGTATCAGTATACATAAAACCAGCAACTAAAATTACTGTAAATGAATGGAATATATTTTTTGAAAATATACCAAAACCGTATGTGGGGGGGGGGGAGATTTTAATTCGCACAATATATCTTGGGGTTGTATACCAACTGATAGTTTAGGAAAAGCACTACTAGATAGCTTAGAAGCCAATAATTTAATTTTCTTAAACGATGGTAGTATAACATGCATAAACAATTTTAATCAAAATAATAGTGCGCTTGATTTAACGATATGTAGCCCCAACATACACAATTTATTTGATTGGCAAACTTTGACAGACACATATGGATCAAATAACATACCTATAAAAATAACCGCTCAAGTAAGCATAAAATATGTACTACAAAGAAATTTTAAAAAATGGAATATAGGTAAGGCTGACTGGAACAAATATTATACAGAATGCTTAAATATAATAAATTACCATAATAACAATAATAACACACTAAACAATAATAATCTTCATGATAAAATTAAAAATGTTATTAACCAAGCTGCTGAAGAGTTTATTCCAAAATATAGAAATAATATAACAAACAAAACAATAGCCAATTTCTGGTGGAATAATCAATGCGATCTACTAGTATCATTACGCAAAGAAGCATTTAGTAAATATAAACAAAATCCAAATCTTGAAAATTTAATTAGTTATAAAAACGCCGATGCAGCGGCCAAAAAAATAATCAAAAAACAAAGAAAGAAAATTGGAAAACATATTGTTCATCTCTAAATAAAAATGTTCCAATGAAAAAAGTTTGGGAACAAGTAAATAAATTTACAAACAGGAAAATGAATAATAAACAATTGATAGATTCTTCGGCAGATTGGATTTCAGAATTTCTTTGTAAATTAACACCTGATTATACGAATCACCCACCCGGCAACTTAGGAGAAATAAAACCTGGCCACTTAGAAGTTACAAATGAAAGCCAATCATATTTTCAGAAAACAATTACTCTTAACGAATTAAATACGGCTCTCCATAATAAGAACAACACCAGTCCAGGTAAAGACAATGTACACTACTCAATGCTTCACGAATTACCAACAGTTGTGAAAAGACAACTAATAGAATTATTGGATAAAATTTACTTCAATGAAATAGGAGTACCGGCAAACTGGATGAATTATATTGTAATTCCACTGTTGAAACCTGAAAAACCAGATTCTAACAACAATTCGTATCGACCAATAGCATAAGCCTCTTGTATCTTAAAAACATATTAACATAAAATAAAATGCAGATTGGAGTATTACACAGAAAAAAACAATTTATTAGCAAGATCCCAATATGGTTTCCGAAAAGGCAAATCTACACAAGAACTACTATTTAAATTTACTGCAAATATTTATCAAGGCTTCACAACCAACAAATACACCTGCAAATTTTTCCTGGATTTAGCAGGGGCGTACGATAATGTAGACTTACACATATCGAAATTAAAGATTAAGAAACTAGGAATCCCAAACTGGATATGCGAACACATCTCCAAACTCTACAGTAACAGGAATATATACATACGAGCAAATGATAAATTAGTAGGCCATATACAAACTTCCATAGGAGGAATCTTGAGTCCCTTGCTCTACATAGTTTACACCTACGATATCGAGAAAATGTTAAGTAGTCTTGAAGTCAAGATATATCAGTATGAAGACGATTTTGTTATCAGTTCCCAGTTCCCGACCTAAAAAAATAGAAAATTGCCATAATCAACTCAGCAAGGCAACAGAAATAGCAAATGGATGGTTCGAAGAAAACGGAACAACTATAAACCAACTCAAGTCCTTGGTATGTACATTTACTAGAAAGAGATTTCAAAATGACAACATCATCAAGTTAGCAAACCTCGAATTTCCATACAAATCATCAGTACCGTATCTCGGCATTCTTCTAGACAAAAAACTGAATTGGAAAGATCAAATATCACAAATAATTGAAAAATGCGAGAATGCAATAAATATCATCAAAGTTTTCAGTCACCATAAATGGGGTGCAGACCCAAACATAGGTTTATTATTTTACAAATCATTTGTAAGATCAATTATTGATTATGGTAGTATTCTATATGGATTTGCTGTCAAATGTCACACACAAAAAATTGAAAATATTAAAAATCGTTGCTTAAGACTATGTACAGGGGTTCTGCAGAGCACACCTATAAATGTATTGGAACCAGAATGTTCAGAACCACCATTACACATTAGAAGTGAAACGTTAACGAACCGACTATTGTTAAAAATAAGTGCAAAGAAAACAGATAGCAAGAGAAATTTGAAGAACCTATTTATATTTTGCCTAACTACTAAATATTGGGAAAAGAAGAGGTCACCTAACTTTATAGAAAGCTACAACTGGGTTAGCAACTATGAAAACCAATTATTAGAATATGATATCTCTCCTCGTTACACAATTCCTCATGAATGTTATTTAAATCAACCAAAAGTTACGTATACAAATTATAGGAATGAACATGCTGAAAATAAGGCGCTATTTCTGAAAGACGTCGCAGAAAAATGGAATGACTCTGAACTTATTTTTACAGACGGTTCATGTCTAATTAACAAAGTAGGATTCGCCTTTTACCACGAAAATAATAAAAAATATTCAGAAATATACCAATTACCCCCTCTAGCATCAATTTACACTGCAGAACTTATGGGAATTGAACAAGCACTAGAATACTGCATGGGGTAGGAATACAATAACAAATTTGTAATTTTCACCGACAGCAGAAGTGCAATAATGAAAATTGAAAATAACTCTCCTAGTGCAGATTTACATAATATTGTAGCAAAAATTTGAGAGCTTATGGATATTTTAGCAAACCTAAATAGGAGATTAGAATAGTGTGGATACGAGGACATAGTGGCATACCTCAGAACGAAATCGTGGACAAATTAGCAAAAGACGCTACCAGACAAGGAGAAAATATAATAAATTTCAAGCTACCGATATCAGACACAAACAAACAAATCAAAATAAAATTAAAAGAGGATTGGCAGAAGCACTACTCAGAATACCCTGGAGGACAAACATATAAAGTTATTGAACCCACAGTTAAACACTGGTTCCACAAAGAAAGTGATAGATCATTTATTAGAACCCTCACTAGAATAAGGTCAGGACATTGCCTCACACCACAACGTATGAAGACATTTAAACTAACAGAAAACGGTAACTACAGATGTGGCGAGATCGGATCATTGTCTTTTAGAATGTAAATTCAATGAAGCAGCATCAAAACAATTTTACAGTAAACTTTCCAAGTTTATAGCATTACCAGCTAATCTTCTAACCATACTAGCATCAGAAGAAATAGAAGTAAAACGACTCCTTCATAACTTAAGTAAAAGTACTATCATGATATTGTAGAAAAAAACTAGATGAGCACAAAAAAATTAATGGAATGAAAAAATGAGAAAAAAAACATATACAAGTACAAAAAAAATAAAAAATAAATAAATAAGCACAAAAAAATGAATGAAATGAAAAAAAATGAGAAAAAAAAACTAAATAAGCACAAAAAACTGAATGAAATGGAAAAATGAGAAAAAAAACAGATATATAAGTAAAAAAGATGAAAAAAGTGCTTTGAACCAAATCTCTTGAAATAACCAAATAAAAATGAAGATAAATGTCAACAACTGTATCTAAAATCCGAATGTATAAAGCCTAATCTATAATCCAGAGAAAAAAAGATAATAATCGCATAAAATATTCATTATAATAGACTGGCCTTTTGGTTTATCAACCAGTGCCATTAACTCACACACCATATTTTTAAAGAATCATAATAAGTATACAAAAAGTCAAAGTATTCCAGTTGTCATTCCCGTCGGTGTTACAGGTTTTCTGCGGCTTCCCTGTAGCATGGTGAATCAATTCACTAGCCAAATGGACCGATGACAGGGAATAATACAACCGCTTCCATCTTCTTGACCGTTGTTGTTATTATTCTTTGGAAACCACTGGAAACTCATCTTATCTATCACAATTAAGTCCACTGCGACTATCTAAATCCGATTAACGCAAAATCACCGAAGTGCGGCCCCTTATCGGTTTATCGGAAACAATTGTGCAAAAGTTGAGGTCCCAATTTTTTCAAATAATTTATGCCTGGACTAGGCTATAGATTTATTTTATTATTTATATTTCTTACTGCTACTTATTAATATTTAAGTTGTATTCTGAGATATAAACCTATAATTTTCACGTTGATCACAAAATGAGTGGGAAGCTCAAGTTTCCGTCCACTTAGTAGTAATTTTCCTGTCTCCGTCCAGAATTTACAAACGACAAACGACAAACTCTTCAACTTTTTTACTATGCATCTCCCTTGACTTCACTTTTTCCGTTTTTTCCAGCAATACTTGTTTTTTCCCTTTGCGTTTTTGTAACCTCTCTTGTTTTTCTCTTTCTTTTGTCTTTTTATCTATGTCGATTCCCCTCTGATATTCAGTAAACTAGTCACTGATTGCCACTGTTGGATACATCTTTTTCTTTTTATGCAAATCATCCACCTTTTTTCGTTTCCTCCGGTCAGTATAATGCATATTTAAAGGTGTTGGCAATTTATTTTCTGGAATTGCTGGCTTGGGCGGAGTAACATGGGTGTCACCTTTGTTTGTAATATCAGCTAACAGCTTAGCTGTAGTTTCACCAATAGTGTCTTAAAGTTTATTTACTTTGCCTATAAAAATTGGTGGGTTAGTCTCAGTGGTCGACTCCAGATCTACTAAAGCCTTCAGCGTGAAATTGTTGGTATCTATCCATATAGGTTGATGTTGCAGAATTCCTCCCATCAATTGGTAATCCTTCTAAAGTTGAGAAGGTGGGTATGAGAGTTTTGTTTGCTGGGCGGGTTGGACGTTCGGTGGAGTTGAGGACGTTGATGGTGATGTTAGAATCACCGGTTTAATTGCTCAGGATTGTTGAGAATAACATGGTGGGGGAGGTCTTGAGAAGCGCTGTATTCAAGAGGATGAAGAGGGATTTTTGTGTGGAGTATTGAGGTGGGAGGTTTCTGAGATTTAATGTTTGTATGGCGTTGTTTGTGGAGGTTGTTGTAGGATTATTGATGGGGTTTGGTGATTTGGGTCTGGTTTTGGTCTTACCGACGAGGGTGAATCTATCCTCGCCGGGGACGTGGGGATGCCGAATGGCTGATGGTGTGGGGGATTGGGATCTTACGGAGGAAGCGTAAGACCTAGAGGGTGATGTGTAGGAAGTGTGATTGTGTGCGGGTGTCTGTTTGGTAAGTGTTTGTTTAGAAGAGGTGGAAGGTGGCGTTGAGTGATAGTGGGTTTGTTTGGAAGTTTGTGAAGAGGGTGTTTTGTAGGTGTCAGAAGTGGGAATTATTTCTCGGAAAGAAGTAGAGTTGAAGATGGTGTTGAGGGAGAATTGGTTTTGTTAGATGTTTGTATTTTGTTTTTAGCAGCGGCAGAGGGAAAATCTCTACGAAGTTCTTAAAGAATTTTTCGACCTGTGGGGGAGTTACAGAATTCTACGTGGGATTTATAAGCCACGGGGCTGAAATTGGGGTGAGAGGGTTCGATTGAGTCGAGCCATGCTTGCATGTCTGCTGAAGATAATGCAGAAGTTGGAGTTGGGGCGGGTTTGGCAGTTTTGCTGCTGCGTGTACGTCTGGAGGACATTATGGGTTATGAATGTGGTGTAGGATTGTGGGTGGAAGCTAACACCGACAGCGGACTCACTGCCGGAGGGAGTTGCCTCTCTAGTTAAAGGTTTCCTGACTTATTAGCTTTCAGGAATTTTATATTTACCTAGGTGCTAAATGTCATTCATTCTTATAGTTGGTGTGACTTGCTTGTTTTGATCTGAAAATAAAACAAAGCTACTGCTCGATCTTCATTTCCATCAATAGAAATTTGTTTCTAAAGAAACAACTGAGTTTACACTTCCAAGTGTATTTGAGAGAACTGTCGAACTAAAAAGTTCGGCAGAACATGTGGGTTAACGGGGTTTCTTCGGTGGAGGCATCCACGACGGTGCCGGCGAAGTCGCGGTGAATTGGTTAGTGTCAGTGTCCAATTCGAGCTTGTATCACCTTTCTCAGGCAATGGACTGGCGCTACTCCATAAAATGGAGTGGAAATAGAAACTTTATATAATCCTCAACAAATATTTGAAGACTCTTTTTTATAGAAGAATATGCTCGTTTTTACCTTCCCAGCATGTTTGCTCATTTCGTTCGATTTAGAAATAATTCATCTTTTCACTTTTTTTATGGAGAATATTCTAATTTTGGTGATAGTGAATATGACATTGATTGTAAACCGATTTCAATAATTTTCTTTACAGCCACCGTGAAGAAACTTTCGAATATGGTCACAGTAACACTGACATTAGTATGTCTTCTGCTAGTGGTCCTTGCATTCTTCTTATGTTTCCAGTTCTACAGATGGAAAGAAAAGAAGAATATAACATTCGCATCTCTAAAGGACAAGCTTTTTGGAAAGAAGGTACGTATTATCGTAACGAGAAAGACCTATCATTTTTGAACTAATAATGTTAGTGATACTTTTATATTAATATTCTAATCCAGAAAATTTCAGTTTGTAACTAATGAATACTCACAATAATAAATTCAGTAGGAATAAAAAAAGACCTTTGCCCCACAAAAGGTGGCGTAGTAAAAATTCTGTTTTTGTACTCTGATGAAAAATCCAGGTTTGTGACCTCGAGGAGTGGTCGCTTGGGTTACCATCTTGGATGAAAGGTGATTAATCTGTTTTTTCTAATATAATACCTCAATGGTTTATCCTACGACCAAACATGTTCAATACAAACTTGAAGAGAATAAAGTTTTACACTTTTTGTTTGAACATATTTGTTGTAACTCTGACATGAATAATGAAAATTTGTTTACAACATCGTCAAATTAGTATTCTCTTGGTAAATTTCGGAAGAAACAATAACATTACATAAATGTTTTAAATGAAGCTCAATGTTTCTAGCTAATTCCACAATATAATGAAAAATGTTGAAAATTCTGAAAAATTGACACTGAATATCATCGTCAGAATGACAGAAGTTACATTTCATTTGATGCCTACCTGATGTTTAGTAGTTATTTTTGGCTAGACCAAGAAGTGACCTACCTTGTGATTGACTTAATATATGTTAATATACAAAAGAAGAAGATGTGATATTACAAATATTGAAGCTTAGATATTATTAGCCCTATGGTGATATCCTGGATATCATTTTTCCAATCAGGATCAGTATAACTGTGCAATGATATAGAAAACCAGAAAAACTATATCTGCTGATCTTCACAGTTATCACTTGGAAGACAGTTTGATTAGGGGAGAACTCCCTAGATTTATCTGTTCATTGACGACTTCATATTGTGGGTTTCTTAAGTGTCTTCTAATTTCCAACTCTTCAAGGAAATCCAGTTCTTGTTTCTTATCACAAATATGTAGTACTACTAGTTCTGTGTTAGGTGTCAATGAATGGATGGTATGAAGAAGATGTTTTGCATAATAATTTTTTTAATTTTATTCTTAATGCTCGTAAGCGTTCACTGTATCGGATTTCAAAATTTCTAAGGGTCTGACCCAAATAGACAGCATTACATTCTGGACATTTGAGTTTATATATACCTGATTTCTTTATTGTTGGTATTTTTGTTTTAACATTTAACAATTTTGTACTTACGTTACTTTCTGTTTTAAAAGAAATTGTTGTATTCGTTGCTAAAGATATTATCTTTGAAATATTATTAGAAATATATCCTGCAATTGTGATGGTTTTATGAGTTTTTATTTCTTCAGTTTGTTTAGGAAATATTAGTTGTAATGCCACTTTTCCTCTTTTTTATTACTTAGCTTATTTTACATATCTAATGGATAACCGTGGGATGTCGCTATTTGTCTAATTGTGTTGATGTCTCTATCAAAATTACATTTGTTCATAGGAACTAAAAATGCTCCATGTATCATTGAATTATATGCCGCTAGTGACATGGGGTGATTGGAACTATATGGAATTGTCACATCAGTGTGTGTTGGTTTTCGGTAAATTGAATAATCAAGTACATTATTTCCACTTTGAATTTTCAAATCAAATAAATAGATTTAGTTATTTTAGTCAACTTCTAATGTAAATTTGATTTTTGGGTGTAAATTGTTAATGTGGTTGAAAAATATATCTAATGGTCGTTCACTACCTATAAAATAAGCTAATATGTCATCTACATATCTATACCAAAATAAAACATTTTTTGAAATATTACGTTTAAGGATTTTTCTTTCTAAACTGTCCATAAAAATGTGCCAAAATTGGTGAACCCATTGGTAAACCTTCATTTTGAATATACTTATATGTTATTGTCAAAAGTGAAATAATTCTGATTAATACATACATCAAATAAACTGATTATATCTCGTATTATTCCTGGAATAATATTTTTATCTTCTAGTAATTTTCTTACAAGTATTAGAAATTCTTTAGGAGGAATTTTAGTGAGCATATTAGTAACGTCAAATGAAATAAGTTTAGAGTTATCTTGTGATTTGAATGCTTTGAATTTTTTGATTAGTTCCATTGAATATAAACTCAAATGTCCAGAATGTAATGCTGTCTATTTGGGTCAGACCCTTAGAAATTTTGAAATCCGATACAGTGAACACTTACGAGCATACAGATTAGAACAACCAGATAAATCCCATTACGCAAAACATCTACTTGACAACAACCAATCATTGACACCTAACACAGAACTAGAAGTACTACATATTTGTGATAAGAAACAAGAACTTGATTTCCTTGAAGAGTTGGAAATTAGAAGACACTCAAGGAACCCACAATATGAAGTCGTCAATGAACAGATAAATCAAGGGAGTTCTCCACTATTAAACTGTCTTCTTAAGTGATAATTGTAAAAATCATCAGATATAGTTTTCCTGGTTTTCTATATCATTGCACAGTTATACTGATCTTAATTGGAAAAATGATAGCCAGGATATCACCATAGGGCTAATTATATCTAAGATTCAATATTTGTAATATCACATCTTCTTCTTTTTTCTATTAACATATATTGAATCAATCACATGGTAGGTCACTTCTTGGTCTAGCCAAAAATAACTAATAAACATCAGGTAGGCATCAAATGAAATGTAACTTCTGTCATTCTGACGATGATATTCAGTTATCGAAACAATTGTCAATTTTTTAGAATTTTTAACATTTTTCAGTATATTGCGGAATTAGCTAGAAACATTGAGTTTCATTTAAAATACTAATATGACTAGATTCCACGAAGTAAGGGTCGAGGCAGGTAATTTCATGAAATTGACTGTCTCGACTCTTACTTCGTGGAATCTAGTCATATTAGTATTTCAAAGATAATATCTTCAGCAACGAATACAACAATTTCTTTTAAAACAGAAAGTAACGTTAGTACAAAATTGTTAAATGTAAAAACAAAAATATCACTATTAAAGAAGTCAGGTATATATAAACTCAAATGTCCAGAATGTAATGCTGTCTATTTGGGTCAGACCCTTAGGAATTTTGAAATACGATACAGTGAGCACTTACGAGCATACCGATTAAAACAACAAGATGAGTCCCACTACGCAAAACATCTACTTGACACCAATCATTCATTGATATCTAACACAGAACTAGAAGTACTGCATATTTGTGAAAAGAAACAAGAACTGGATTTCCTTGAAGAACTGGAAATTAGAAGACATTTAAGAAACCCACAATATGAAGTTGTCAATTACCAGTAAAATCTAGGGAATTCTCCACTAATAAACTGTCTTCTTAAGTGATAATTGTAAAGATCAGCAGATATAGTTTTCCTGGTTTTCTATATCATTGCACAGTTATACTGATCTTAATTGGAAAAATGATATCCAAGATATGACCATAGGGCTAATAATATCTAAGCTTCAATATTTGTAATATCACATCTTCTTCTTTTTTCTATAAACATATATTAAGCCAATCACAAGTTACGTTACTTCTTGGTCTAGCCAAAAATAACTACTAAACATCAGGTAGGCATAAAATGAAATGTAACTTCTGTCATTCTAACGATGATATTGATTTATCGAAACAATTGTCAATTTTTTAGAATTTTCAATAACTTGTACTATATTGTGGAATTAACTAGAGACCTCTAGTTTCATTTAAAAACTCTAACAGGTAATTTCAATAACATTACAATATTTTTATAGCTTTTCCACACCAAAATAAGATTATATGGCGCTCGAACAAATTTTGGTTAGGGATTTGGTCTGACAAGACTTGAAGCGGATGACGCACAGTTGCGAGGCATCGCTCGTGGGCATGGGATTATTGACAACTTACTCGCATTATAGACTTTAGGAATGATATATTTTCATAACATTTGCAACGCCCTTCAAGAGTATTGCTATGCTTCTTTAGATACATCTGAGCAATATGTTAATGCGAGTACATAGTGCATCACTCGAGATGATCGAGATCTGCAAAAATGGTCGTCCTAGCACCCCCTTTCTTGAAATTGATTCTGCTCTTTCCATAAGCTCTGGAGTGACTGGGAATACGAATATACACTGTTCTATTTCCAGAGAAAAAGGTATCGAGTTCATGTCGAACATAGTTACCACTTTCGAAAATTACGAGTCCATTTAATTCAAACGAAAAGACAGGATCATCTCATTGATAGCAGTGAACAGAAGCACAAAAGTCGGCGAATAAACAATTACCATCGACCCATTGATGTTATTTCAGTGAATTTGTATCGCTATGAAATCCGACGAAGAGATGAAGGATTGCCTTGAATTCGAACGTGTCCCATGTACTTTGTCGCTTTTTTTGGATGAAGGAATGCGCAAAGGTATGAAATCATCGTTATACGATATTTTCACACCAATTCAAGAAGGCGTGGACTCGGAGCTAACGTAAATAATGTTGTGGATATGGGGATGGAGGAAATCTTTTACACAACGTTGTATGGCATTGTAATTATTGTGAAAAGTGCGTTCAATATGTACCAGGAGGGCAAATAAGCGAGGTAAGCGGCTGTATCTCGGAAACTGATGATCGTAGAGAGTTATGGTGAAAAATTTTATAGGTAAAGTGGACAAGTGAAAATGCTAGAAATTATTTTCAAGTTTCCAAGAGGGTTGCCAGTGGGCGTTTCCACTATCATGAATTACATAAAGTTATGTTTCTCGCGATTTTTCCCAATGAATGTAGCAAAGAAGTTTTTGCGTCTTAATGTTAACTTAATGTTGAACATTTTTTGTGAAAACAATTTTTCTCTATCTTTCGAAATAAAGTGGTGTGGGTATTTGAATGCTGTTTTAAATAAATGCCTGTAACTTCAAAACGGCTTAATGGATTTGGAAAAAATTGGTATTATTGAAAAGAACATTTCTTGTGTTTCTTGTAATCGTGATAGTTGTGACCTACACAGCCGCCGATAGAGGGCGTTATTCGATTTTATAACCAAAATATTGGATTCTCTCAAAAGATTTGAATGCGATGATGTTACGAAAATAGACAAATGACCAGCCAATAATCCTGCGTAAACCACATCTTAATATCTTCCTTCTAACTCAAATTATTAAAAAAAAATACTAAACCAGGCAAATTCATATATCCCCATTTAAAAATGCATCGGTTGCTTTCGATAAGAAGGCAAGTAGTAGGCCATGGAAATAAAAGACAAACTCCTCTGTAAAATATTCACAAGAAATGTCAGTTTATTTAGTGCTGTGATTTTAAGTCACACGTTTTCGTATTTATAAGCGATTTTCCTTTTAAATTAAGTTGTGGTCCTGAAAAGGACCGATTTTGAAAAAAGATTAATGCCTTTTGTGCAGTAATCATTCGAGGGAGGAAAAGGCACTCTACACCCATGTTATACATATGATTTTTCCGCCTACCTCAAATAACAAGACATTTTCAATAATTTATTTATGAAATTAATAAACAAAATTAATTAATATTTTACGAAAATTGGCTGGGCATCGAGGATTGACTTCTAAAATGCTTGGCTGGGCATCGAGGAGGTACTTTTACGAAACTTCACTGGACATCAAGGATGGACTTCTAAAATGCTTGGCTGGGCATCGAGGACGGACTTCTAAAATGCTTGGCCATGCATCGGAGGTGTACGTTTTTGTTTGTACTTCAATTCCCTTGGGATTTTAACTTTATATCTCCTGGGCCCCTTGGACCATAGTTTCTATTATGTGAGACTAAAGTGACCACTTTAGTCTCGGAATTGCAAAAATTATTTCATTGATAACGTACTATGACGTCACTTTTACTTTTCCTCCCTAGAGAGGAAAAGTACGACTTTGCTCCCTACAATGAGGCCACGAAATGTATACTTTGGATGGAGGTAGGCGGAAAAATTATTCACGTATAATCTTTCAAAATGTTGTTCGTTCTATTCCCAAGTCTAGAGACAATGTTCTAGTTCCTAGATGTGTATCAAATTCAATGTAAGCCAAGACATTGATAATATTTTCTTCGGTCCTTCCATAACGAAGTCTGGGACGTTTCGGACGATGAAAATTTCCAGTATCGCGTAATCGCTGTACTAAGCGCGGAAACATTCTTCTCCCGTAATGACGGCGATCTGGATACCGTGCCGCGTACTGCATTGCAGCCATAGCTGCATTTGGAAAACATTCGAAATAAATAGCAGTGATGTCAACGGCTCCAAAACATATGAGAGGCATTTTGATTAAAAAGTACTCAAATTATACGCAATCAACAATATAGGGCTGCATTTGACAAAAGTTTGACGTTACTTGGCAATATTTATGTTAGGCGATTGTCGCCTCTATGGCCTACTACTTGCCTGCTTATCGAAAGCAACCAATGAATTTTTAAATTTTAAATGGGGATATAATGAATTTTCCTGGTTTAGTATTTTTTTTTAATAATTATTCTCATCTAATTTTTTTGAGAAAATCCAATATTTTGGTTATAATATCGAATAACGCCCTCTATCGGCGGATGTTTAAATCACAACTGTGATGATTACAGGAAAACTAATATCTCAACACATGCTCTTCTTAATGATATCAAATTTATCCAAATCTATTAAGCCGCTTTGAAGTTACAGGCATTTATTTAAAACAACATTAAAATACCCCCACCACTCTATTTCGAAAGTTAGTGAAAAATTGTTTCCACAAAAAATGTTCGACTTTAAGTTACCATTAAAATGCAAATACTTTTTTGTTACATGCATTGGGTAAAATAGCGAGAAACGCAACTTTATGTAACTCAAGATGGTGGTAACGACAACTGGCGGCCATCTTGGAAAATTGAAAATAATTTCCAGCATTTTCTCTTGGCCACTTTCACCATGGTTCACAAGCAGTCATTCTTTTCGATGGTTATCCATTTGATGGTGGCGATAAAAGTATCAAGAGCGCAAAAAGACGTCGTCGATCGAAAAAGCAGATGACTGCGGATGTTCTTTTCGATGAAACAATGTTGGTTTAAGTTTCGCAAGAACCATTTTTATGCAACGAAAAAAATGAAGCCCGCCTGATTTCGTTGCTGACAAAAATTTTTAATGGACTGCTATTACAGTTAAGCTGATCGAGGAAGATATCAACACAGCAAATTCCCTCTGCTCAACATGAGATCCTGTGTTCGTCATTGGCGAAGACGTCGATGTTCTAGTTTTGCTGACAGCATTAGCGCCATCCCAGAACAATATATACTTTCGCAAGCCTGGTGAGGAAAAACTGCTAAAAGGTTTCATTCCACGAATAGTTTGAAACATGAAGGAGCAGCTAGAAATATTTCTATATGCGTTTAGTGGCTGTAACACGACGTCATCCCTCTTCAAACAAGGAAAAACAAAATTGTTTTGTTCGCTTATACAGAAAAGCACAAGACTAAATGACATTATTATTATATTCAGAGATCAAGATGCTCGGAAAAATATATCTCAGATGCTGAAGCATACTTTCTCATTGCTTTGTATGGTAGCAACATGAAAAATGAAAGCTTGGAAGAAGTCCTCTACCATCGTTTCGTAAAAGCAACAATGAAGAATTGATTCAATCTTGCAACTTTACCCCAACAATGAATGCTGCACGACATAATGCATTTAGGACGTATCACCAGGTTCCGAAACGGCATGGAATCCAAAAAAATCTGGAAGACTGGGGTTGGAGACTTGGCTTACTCCATTAACAATGTCAAACTCAACAGCTCCCGGAAGTTTATTAAATGTCATTTCATGCAAATGCAAAAAAGGATACGGTGGAGCATGTGGATGCAGGAAAGCTGGGTTGAAGTGCTCTCTTGTGTGCAGATTGTGTAATGGCGAATTCTGCGAAAATGCATAATTATTAATGGAAGCCCAATTTCTTCGGGGTAGGAAAACGAGTTGAAAATTGACATTGAGGATGAAAGCTTTAACGCAGACATCAACATCAATCTGGACTGTCAAAGATGTGAAAAAAATATATTATAATAAATGATATAATTTTTATTTTTATGCTGCTATAACTCGATACATGTGAGACTTACAAATAGAATGTTGGAATAAAAAATGTGAGAAAGTTTATTCTCTTAAAGTTCGTATTGAATGTTTTTCGTTGTAGGATCAACCATTCAGGTATTATATTGAAAATACCAACAGATTTTAGCGTCTTTCATCCAAGAAGGATGCTCGAGCGACACCTCCCCGAGGTTACAAACTTCCTTACCTAACCTAACCTTCCTGAACAACATATTTCAAAATTGTTACTACACCACATTTTGTAGGGCAAAAATCTTCACTGACCGGACTATAATATTTATCTGTTGAGTTGAAGTAATATTTCATGATTTCCAATCAATATTGGTATTGAATTGAGTAGATATTTCTATCCTATCTCTTCCCATTATTTCCATTATTGAATTAGAACAAAGCATGGCTTTTTAATTGGAAATAAACCAAATCCATCAAAACTGACTCCGAAATAAGATATATTATCGCAGAGTAAATGTGAAATGATGCTTGTGATTACGAGAGAAAGTTCAGCCAAAGCAAATGAAAAATAGTTAACCCAATATTGTTGTATGTATTATTGAGATTATATAAATATAGAACTATCAAAATGAATTTCTTCATATCATTGTTGTTCTATGTTTAATTGGTAGAAAGTTAGAAGACCTAATTAGTTTGTTATGTATTTTTAGTCTCGTTTTTAAATCGATGTTTAGCATGAGTCATTTTTTTCTCTAGAATTAACAAAGCCATGGTGCACTTACACATATTAGCAATGATAAGTAGTTGCATCCTGTGATATGAAATATGAAAGTGGCAGCATAAAATATATATATATCTATTGTAGTAATCCGATTCCCGACCTTCGATTAAATTTCACAAATTCAATTAAAAATTTACTGAGTAGCAGATAAAACTTCAACCTGCAGTGAATCTAACGGCGAAAAACGATAAATCTGATAACAACGACACCGATTCCCCGAAAAAATTCAAAATATTCAACCTTCTACATTGTCTTTTATGAATATAAATGATGGACTGGTGGTTTTGTGGGAAAATTGTTCCAAGAATGAATGGGAAAATCCAGGTGAAAGAATTAGAGGCAGAGGTGGATTTGAACTAATATGCTGTTGTTTAATTGGTCAGTATTTTGAAATTAACAACTCGCTTGGTAGGAAAAGGTATGCGAGATTATCTTTTTCGTGGAAGATACTTTTTTTGTTATTCCAAACATTTAGAACATTTATGGAGAACTTAGTAAAAACATTACCGAAAATCCGTCAACGGATCAAAAAATATGCATAATTCATCCAAAAATATTTTTTAACTCTAAATCACGCCCATTCCGAAATAATAAGACTACGCCAACGAATAATCCATTCATCAAAACATTTTTAAGCGCATTATCAAAAATAACTACAATATTGGTAAGGAATTATCCCGCGTGTCTCCTATTGTCTGAAAACATGTGATTTGGAATGGTAGTTTTTTGTTTTATAAAGAAAAAATATGTGGTTTCAAAGACTACTAAAACTGACTATTCTGTATTGTGCTAAAATACCAAAATTTCTCCAAAAATGATTACAAATGCAGTATATCTGGATTTATAGTATCCGTTGTACAAGCTATGGTGAGCTGAAAATCAATAGGGTTCCTTTGTGAGACGCCTTGAACAATATCCAATCGTAAAATTGGTATTTGTATACACTCCAGAGGCTGTATTGTGCTAAAAAAACGAAATTCCTCCAAAAATGATTACAAATGCAGTATATCTGAATTTATAGGATCCGTTGTACAAGCTATGGTAAGCTGAAAATCAACAGGGTTCTTTTGTGAGGCCCCCTGAATAATATACAATCATAAAATTGGTCATTTGTATACACTTCAGAGGCAGTATCGTGCTATAAAGAACGAAATTTCTCCAAAAATGATTACAAATGCAGTATATCTGGATTCATAGTATCCGTTGTATAAGCTATGGTGATCTGAAAATCAATAGGGTTCCTTTGTGAGACGCCCTGAACAATATCCAATCATAAAATTGGTCATTAGTCTACACTCCAGAGGCTGTATTGTGATAAAAAAACGAAATATCTCCAAAAATGATTACAAATGCAGTATATCTGGATTTATAGGATCCGTTGTACAAGCTATGGTAAGCTGAAAATCAACAGGGTTCTTTTCTGAGGCGCCCTGAACAATATCTAATCATAAAATTGGTCATTTTCTATACACTCCAGAGGCAGTATCGGGCTAAAAAAACGAAATGATTACAAATGCAGTATATTTGGATTTATAGGATCCGTTGTACAAGCTATGGTAAGCTGAAAATTAATAGGATTATTTTGTGAGACGTCATGAACAATATCCAATCATAAAATTTGTCATTTGTATAAACTCCAAAGGCAGTATCGTGCTAAAAAACGAAATTTCTCCAAAAATTATAACAAATGCAGTATATCTGGATTTATAGGACCCGTTGTACAAGCTATGGTGAATTGAAAATCAGTAGAGTTTTTTTGGCAGAGGTTGTGAACAATATTCAATCATAAAATTGGTCATTTGTATACACTACAAAGGCTGTATCGTGTTAAAGAAACGAAATTTCTCCAGAAATTATTACAAATGCAGTATATCTGAATTTATAGGATCCGTTATACAGGCTATGGTTATCCAAAAATCAACAGGGTTCTTTTGTGAGACGCCATGAACAATATCCAATCATGAAATTGGTCATTTGTATACACTCCAGAGGCTGTATCGTGTTAAAAAAACGAAATTTCTTCAAAGATGGTTACAACTACAGTATATCTGGATTTATACAAGCCATGGTAAGTTGGAAATCAATAAGGTTCTTTTGTGAGACGCCCTGAACAGTATCCAATCATAAAATTGGTCATTTGTATACACTCCAGAGGCTGTATCGTGCTAAAATAACGAAATTTATCCAAAAATGTTTACAAATGCAGTACATCTGGATTTATGGGACCCGTACTACAAGCTATGGTAAGCTGAAAATCAATAGGATTTTTTTGTGAGACGTCATGAACAATATCCAATCATATAGTTGGTAATTTGTATGTGCAGAACACATAGTTAACACATGGATAAAATAAATTCCAGAAGGATTTTCTTTATTTTATTTTTATCAAAAAATTCAGAAGCGTAAGTGCTGATTTTTTTTTCAGAAAAAGTGAAAATTTGATTTCATTTTCATCAGAACTTTGTTAATTTTTATGCTAATGACTTTGAAGTACTTTGAAAAATAAACAGTATAGTTTCTATGAAAACTTCAAAATTTTTATTTATTTTACGTTAAATGCATGTAATTTAGTGACTAAAAAAATATTTTTTATAATTCGCGTATAAAAGAGACTTCATTATAACATTGTTTACAGTGTCACAATGAAGCTTTTTGAACACTGTTATAGTAATTTTTAGTGTACAGTTGGTTATTGTATTCAATTATATTTTTATTTGACATTTGACTTTAACCTTAACACAAATTATAAATAAAATGGTCTAGGGTTGTTTTAGCTAGCAAATTATTATATTAAAGGTAAATTAGGATGATTTATATATTAAAAATATTGATGAATAAAGTACGCTAACGTTTATGTACCAATGCTTTGTCAGTTGTTTATTTTTATATTGTATAGGATCAATATATAGGTATACAAAACGTTCGATTTTTGGCATAAATTACCAGATATCCATGTGAAGATGTATTACAGAAATAATTCTGTTCATGATATAATATAAATAGATCGCAAGAGCATATACGAAGAAGCTCTTTTTTAAACAAATAATCATCCTCTTTTTGTTTAATAAAAGTTAGCTTACAATTTACACAATTATTCGGTTATAATATGTCAAAAGTTAGAAGTGCCAAATAAAACCATCTGTGATCTAACCAATTAGGAATCTACAGAATTGCCAACTCAAACTCAAACCACTCCTCCTACTTTATAAACAAGGATTATATGAAATTCTATTTTATTTAAATAATTAAATAAATGCGAATTATAAAAAATATTGTGTAAAACTTGTGCCACAATGACTTTCTGTAGGACTCGTGATTTGCACAACTCACCGCTTCGCGGTTCGTTGTGCAAACTTCACTCGTAATACAAAACGAGTCATTGTGACACTTGTTTTACAAATAACCATATTTTTTTCTAGCCTCCGTATCTCGGTAATAATTGCACCTATGTCATTGACAAGCCTCTCAATCTTTTCCTTCTTTTGTAAGCTTTATTTTAGTTCCGACTTGTTTTTTCGTAACATGTCAAATTGTTGACTTATACAAGAAAAACTGTTGAAAAACGTGATTTTGTTCTAACAAAAAACAAGCATTTTCAACCAAGAATAACTCAGTAAATATTGACTTTACGAAAAATGTTTTTATGGAACTTTTTTCTTAAAATTGATCCCTCTATGGATTTCCAAAGTTATTTTCAGCATTTTATATTTCACTCCCTGGGCAAAAGCGCACTATGGCACTATATCAACTTTGCTTTTTATGGTATTTTATAGTTACCCTCCAAATTTCAGGTCAATCGGACCTGGTGTTTATTTTTCTTTGCAAAAACCCCCCATTTACTGTACTATCTGGTGAGCTGGAAATCACGGAAACGTAAAAGTAACTAATACAAAAATTCAAAATTCCAACTTCTTTTGGGTAAACCAATATTTTCTCGCATCGTAGTAAAAAGTAAAAACGCGAACCGAGCGATATCAAGTTAATTCGTTATTGTTCACTAATATTATCGCGATTGAATGATAATGCACGTATTTTGATCAAGTAGATTCATCATAAGAATCCTTCAACATTTTCAGCACTGCTACACATAAAATCCTATTTGCAATGCAAAATTATAGGCAGATTCTTTGTTCGAGATGTTCATCTAATGCAACCATCGCAGAACATGAGATGACTGACAAAACTATAAGCACTGCCATTAAACTAAATTAAATATGATGCTTGAGATCCATGTGAGAATAGAGCATAGCTGTGTCAATTCACTTATCGAACGAATTCCGACAGTTACTTTAAGCGCACTTTTCAGATGATCAATTTTCAATGTACTCTTGACTGTATGTATTAATATCGATTATAGGGAAAAATTATACAGAAAATTTTCGAATCATATCATTGCTGCCTACAAAAACAGAATATACAATAAACTGAGTAATTTTATAAAATTGGAGTGCTAGTGTAACACAATTATTTGAACAGTTTCCATTTTCTTTTATTCCTTCTGGTATTATTTTCGCTATTTTCAATTTGGTACTTTCATATTTGCAAAGTATTTTGTTTTGTCGGCAATTCTCATGTGAAACATATATTTCAAGATTCTAATACGGCCCTGTTCAAACGACTGCTCTTGTTTAGGCCACTTTTCATTCCCGAAGCACAATGAAATATTGGGAGATTTATGGTTAAACAGATTAACGAATTTGATTTAACTACCCATTGCAGTTCACATAATATGTCTGAATATGTGAATGTTTTGTTAGGTATAATGAGAATCTAATTTCAAAAATATTCTGAAGATCTTTAAATTTCCATAGTTAATTCGATTTTAGAATTGGTTTTTTTGTTTTCAGTAAACATAACATGTTTTCATAATTTGATATATTGTATCTAGTTTTGTTTGAATTTATTGAAGGAATGCTAACCGAGAAACTTCCAGAAAACACACATTAGTAAAACAAAATACATTACTTGCCTACGGCTTCTGTTTGTGTGATAAATAGATACCTTCCAAAATGAGCTTGAAGAAAGAAACATTACTTCGCTCGTCTGCATTGAATCATCAGTCCCTTTAGAGATTTCATGCTCTCAACATTTGTGAGGTTTTTAGAATGTTTTATTCCACTGATTTCATTAATACGTGCTCCTGTACTTTTGAATATATTGGCATTCAGTTATGTTTAGCAGAAAATGAACAAATAATTTCAGAAATGTTTGCTACAAACTCATTTCGGTGAAATCTGTACAAAATTATGAAATCATTTGAGAAACATTTTGATATCCCATTGAAATAATGAACAATTAGGTAATATACAGAATTAGTTTTTCAAGTGAAACAATTATCAATTTCTTAGAATTTTTACCATTTTTTCAATATATTATGGTACTATTTAGATACAGTTGGTTTCACTTGAGAAAGTACTATGAATAGATTCCAGATAGTAAGGGTCGATACAGTAAATTTAATAGACAGAAATTGATTAGTAGACTAACAAAACAAACATCATCACGATATCGCAAAATTGCCTTAATCTTACTACTAGTAGCTTCTCAATGATGTTTTTGAGTCATATCCTAAACTGCATCCGTTTTTTTTTCAAATTATGTCGGATGCATACTCAATTATTTTCATTTAAATCATAATAGGGTGCGAAATAGGAAACTTTCCATCCTTTTTTCGGTATTCACATCTAGTGTCTATATGATATATTTATTGTTAAACAATTTAAACAGATATATAACCTAAATACATGAATTTATAAATAATTACAATAATTTGAATAAGAATGAGAATAGGACATAGGTCAGTACTAGAAATTAACAAATAAAATTCACATTAGTTCAAAATCAAATCCTGATTAAAATGAGAATCAAAATATGAAAACAGTATACCAAATTATCTAAAAACAATGGACTTTTGTTTAACAAGTTATTAACGCATATCTACTTGTATTACTTAGGTGGTGTTTTATTATATTGCCGCAACGGTATTGTAAAATCAATGTTATACACATTATTGAAAATATTAGCAAATTTCAACATCACTTCAAGAGGTGAAGACGTATGTCCGTATTTTTTCAAATAACAAAGGAAAACGAGTTAACCTAAGAGAAACTTTAAAAGGAACTAAAGCCAACAGATAACTACACTTTGAAATGTTATTAACTATTTCAAACAAACATACCATATTTAATTATTTACGTTCAACTGTTAATGAAATAACATTAAATTCTTTCCGTAACAATCTGATCTGACATATGAACAGTCCGGTCGTTTCCGATATCTTTTGAGATACAAATACCGTAGAATTTTATTATAAATTGTTTCTATCGAGTCCGAGTACACCTGAGGTTGACTATTCGAAATAACAGACCCAAACTCCAATTTTGGACTAACCTACGTATTGAATAAAAATTTTATAACATTCCTTTTAGTGAAATTGGATGTCTGTCGGAAGACAAAACCTAAAGCTCAGTTTGCTTGCGACACTGTCTTTTGAATGTGTGTTGCGAAAGACATTTCATGGTTGAAAATCTTTCATTTCCTTAACCCTTCTTAAGTCATTTTGTTCCATCTTATACTCAAAATTTATAATATTTTTATTACGAGAAATAGACATTATGCAATATTTATTTACATTGCAAAATAATTTATTATCTTTGCTATAATTCACTTGATCTATCAAACCTTTTTGCGGAAGTACGCAATCTCTCACTGACTGAATCTTGATTAATACTTTACAATCGTCCGCATAAATTAGGCCACTGGAAGATTCAAGGACACTGGGCAAATCGTTAACAAATAAAATAAACAGTAAGGGACCTAAATTCGACCTCTGCCGGACCCCTGAGTGCACAAAATTTTCCCGAAGTATTTCTGTTGAATCTTACCATAAAATGTCTATTTTGCGAATAGCTACCAAACAGTTCTAGCAACGTGAATGTGATGCCAAAATTGTGCAACTTTTTTAATAATAAATCATGGTTGACTTTATCAAAGGCTTTCTGGAAATCCGTATATATTACATTCGTTTGCGGTTTATTTTCGAATATATCAATAACCGATTTTGCAAACATCATTAAAATTGTATTAATTGATCTACCTGACATAAAACCATGCTATTGTTCTACTATACGTTTTTTGGTATGGTTGTAAATATGGGCGTACAAAATTACGATAACGTTACAATTAAAGGTTAAAATATTAACAAGTTTTAACAAATTATCATAATAGCTGATTATATCTTTACAAAACACTTTCAAATATATACAATTTGCTCAATGTATTTACTTGGAAATCTCACTTTCCGTCAACTACGCCATGTTCGAACTCTTTCATTATCACGATCATCACTTACAGTTTCTGTAGAGTCGACTGGTTGAGCTTCCGGTTCTTGTATGCCCGATGATGTAGACTCTGAGTTTTCATTTTTATCTTCTTTATCTGCTAATAAATATGCGAGCTTAAGTCTGTCGACAATAATATTCTTTGACTTGTCCTCCATTTCCACCGTGCAATATTCAGCATTTCGTTCTAATACTAAAAACGGGCCCTCATATACTGGTTCTAATGATTTTCTTAATCGGTCAATTCGTACAAACACATGTGAACATGTTGCCATATCTTTATGAACAAAAACTGTTCGTGCCGATTAGTGATTAATTTTTACAGGTTTGAACAAATCCATACATTTTTGCCAATTGGATACAAAAGTTGAAGGATCTATTTCAACAGATCTATCATCGAAAAATTCACCAGGCAGGCGAATGTGTTCACCATAAACCATTTGTGCTATTGAACTATTACTATATTCACGAAGCGCAGCTCTTAATCCCAACAACACAGTATGTAAAATATCAGTCCACTTGATATTGTTGTGAGCTTTCATGGCTGTCTTCACTGTTCTATGAAGTCTTTCAATCTTGCCATTGCTTTGAGGTCTATATGGAGTAGTACGTTGTAATTTCACTCCACAAGTTTCTGCTAATTTCTTGAATAATAAACTTTCAAATTGTCGGCCTTGATCTGAAATTATTAACGCTGGTGTTCCAAATCGTGTAATCCATTGATTGTAAAAGATTTTTGCTACTGTTTCTGCAGCGTAATCATACATTGGGACTACTTCCATCCAAGTCGTAAATCTATCTATCATTGTTAAACAATACAAAAATCCGTCAGAAGGAGGCAATGGTCCCACAATATTAATATTTACCGTTGTGAATCTTTCATCTGGTTCTTTATATATCCCAATCGGTGCTTTAGTGTGCTCATTTACTTTATTTCTCTGACAAGGAATGAAAGCCTGTATCCATTTAGTCACGTCTTTCTTAATTCCATGCCACACATGTTTTGATGTCATAAGTTTTACTGTGGCACGTACTCCTGAGTGAGCCATGTCATGAATTTGATGGAAAAATTGTTGTCTGAATGTCTTAGGTATAAATGACTTTATTATATTTAAATTTGATGCATCACACCACAAATGTTTTCCTGATGAAAGTGGATATCTGATAAGTTTGAGAGAAGAAGTTTTATTGTTAAGTAATTGGTTTAATTCTTCATCATTTTCTTGACCTTCCGCTACCTTGTCAAAATCTAAGACTGAAATAGCTTCGATTCTTGATAATTGGTCAGCTACTGCGTTATCTTTACCACTCATATGTTGTATATCTGTTGAAAACTGTGATATGTATTGTAAATGTCGCAATTGACGTGTTGATGGATTTTCATTTTTTTGTTGAAATCCGAATATCAAAGGATTATGGTCTGTATATATAACAAAATTTCTTCCTTCTACAAATTGTTTAAATTTTTTTACGGAAAGATATACTCCCAATAGTTCTCGATCATATGTAGAATAAGAAGTTTGAGCCTCGTTAAGTTTTTTCGAGAAGAATGCTATTGGTTTCCATGTTCCCTCTTCAAATTGTTGTAAGACACTCCCAATCGCAAAATTGCTTCCATCTACGAATATTGCAATAGGTAATTCAGGATTTGGATGACTCAACAATGCTGCATTTGCTAAATCTTTTTTACATTTTTCAAACATTTGTTGTGCCTGTTCTGTCCATTCTATTTTGCGTTTGTCGTTTTTTCTTGCTCCTTTGAGATAATTGTGTATGACACTTTTAGTTTGTGCAGCGTCTTTCAAATATCTACGATAAGAGTTTACTAAACCAAGAAATGTTCTTAACTGTTGAATAGTTTCAGGTAGTTTATATTCTAATATTGGTTTTACCTTTTCAGGTAAATGTGTAGATCCTTTTGAGTTAATTAAATACCCTATAAACTCAATTTGCTCTTCCGCAATTATCGATTTAGAAATATAAATTCGTTATCCATATCGACTAAGTCTCTGAAATATTATTTCTAAATGTTTCTTGTGTTCATCCAACGATGATGACGCTATTGAGGCATCGTCAAGGTAGGGGAAAACAAAATCAAATCCTTGGTAAACTTGATTAATAAATCTTTGAAAACCTGCAGGGGCATTGCGTAACCCAAATGGCATAAAATTAAATTCGAATAACCCAAATGGAGTTGTAATAGCCGTTTTGCAATTATCCTCTTCCACTATGGGTATTTGATGATAAGCTTCAAATGAATCAATTTTTGAAAATATCTTTTTATTTAGTAGTATATATTGAAAGTCTTCTACTCTTGGTATTGGATAACGATCACGTACTGTGATACTGTTAAATTTTCTGTAATCACCACAGGGACGCCATGTTTTGTCTTTTTTTCTACTAAATGCAGAGGGGTGGACCATTGCGATTGTGATGGTCTCATAATTTCATTTTGTAACAAAATTTGGAATTCTTCTTTAGCTACTTGTAATCTTTTTGGATCCAATTGTCTAGGTCTGCAGAACATAGATTCTCCAGTAGTGGAAATATGATGTTTTATATCATGTTTAATATTATTTGGGATCCAATTAGGTTTAGTTATTCCTAAAAATTTGTTAAAAAGTTTACCAAATATAAATGATTTTAATCTATTGCTTAAAATGTAATGTAATGTAATGTAATGTTTGAAACTTGGCCACTAACTGTTAGCTGGGTTTCACCATCTATTAAACGTTGGTTTCATAAATCCACTATTAAATTGAATTTTTTCAAAAAATTTGCTCCAAGGTTTCCTTTTTGCATTCTTGCTACAATGAATTACCCTTGGGAATTACGACGCAGACCAAGATCAATGGTTATTGTTTTATACCCATAAGTTGCAGTTTCTGTTTCATTTGCGGCATATAACTTATATTCGGAATAATTATTATTTGACACTTTTTTCGTGTATGGAATAATTGACACATCGGCTCCGCTGTACACAAGGAATTCTCTTCCCGTTTTTCTGTCCTTGACAAATGAGCAGCTGTTAAATCGTCTGCTGTTTTGAGTTTTCCGCTTATTTATTAAATGAACATGGTTGCACACATTTCTCGGGGTAACATCGATGGCCAAATTTAAAATGGTAATAACAGTATTTACCTGTAGGAGTGTAACGACTACGAGAATTATTTCTGCTACGACTTCGGTCCCCTCTATTATTTGGACTGCTAAATCTTGCTTTCAGTTTAAGTTCTGTAATTTGTTTTTCCATTGAAGCCAACTATGCTGAGATTGCTGCTATCCACTCGTTAGGTGATGCACTTTCTGTCATTGGTTTCTGTATAGTCTTCTATTCAATGTTGTATAAATTAACTCTTGGATTCATGTGCACAATTTTATCTCCCATTTCTGCTAATTTTTCAACGTCCTCATGTCCTACTGCCTTAAGAATATTTTTGATAGAGTCAGGAAGTCTTTCAAGCCACAGAGTTTTGAGTCCTTTTTCTGAAAGTTCACCGCTGCATAGTGATTTCATTCTTCTATATAATTGACTGGGCTTTAAGTCCCCTAACTCCAATCCCGTTAACAATTTTTTTAACTGTTTATCATCACTTTCTTTGAAAATACTTAGTAGCCGGGTTTTTAATGCCGTATATTTATTGGGAAGCTCCTCATTAGTAATAATGTCCCATATATTTTCCAGGATCCTAGGTTCCAAATTCGCCATTAAATGTTTAAATGTATTGTTTTTACTAGGAATTTGTTTAATACGGAACTGTGCTTCAGCTTGATAGAACAAAGTTTCCGGCTTTTCGTTCCAATATGGCGGAAGTTTAAGACAAACGGTTTTAGTTTCATCTTCTGACATTAAATTGTTTATGCCGTTATTTACTGATTTTGATGTTGTATTCTTACTTCCTTTAGGATTGTTTGGATCACTCACATCATTATTAGCCATATTAAAAGTTTGTTTTTCATTTTACCAAGCACGATTTTCAAGTTGTCTGTTGTAGGCAGTAATTTACAATATTATTGTACACGTTGCCACGGACGGTGTCACCATTTATGTAGGGCGTGAAATAACAATTAATTTATCAGCCGACCTTATTTATTACTTCAACTTGCTGGTATAACTTCTACAATTTATTCTCAAACTTATTATATTATAAAACAAAACATGCCTCCAATAATCATCAATCACCTAAAAATCTATATCAATCATGATTATGTCACATTTTGACACATGTGACAATGACAACCTCTGTAAGGTTTTTGGCGAGCAACCACAATATTCAATTATCTATGGTCCCCTACAGGCTCAGCAGGTTCTTTGTAAACCAAAGTATTTAACCTTAACAATTCCAAAATAATAAATTTAGTTTTAATATCAATTACCTATGGAACAAAATTTTTTTCCGACAATCACTATAAAATATCGCACATTTCATACAGTTTTCCGTAAGTGAAAATTTAAAATTGCAAACAATTTCAACACGAAGACGAACGAAGAGTATATCCGTGTGAAATTAAAAAATTGGAAAATATCATTGGCGCACAGCTGTGTGTTTTTATTTTGCACACAGGTCGATAATTATGGAAGTCCACCTCTCCTTACAACGCAGTTAGTGTGCTTTGCCGAATGACATTTCAATTAGACTTTTGAACTGTTAGCATGTAAAAGAGCGAATTGGAGAGAATTATTGATAAGCGTAAAATTCAAAACTTCTTATCAACTAAAGAACATAAAATGGCCAACAACCGTCTTCAAGCACCAGTTTATTTTTGAAAATGTAGTAATCTTACAATAAACTTCAATTAAAAAAATAAATACTAATTCTCGTTTTTTGTGGTCGTCGGAAAAATATCGTGTACAACATGTGCTGAAAATTCAATTTCACACTCGTTTGATTGAGCCACTTGCCTTCGGCTCGTGGCTCAATTCTGCAAACTCATGTGAAATCTATCAACACTTGTTATACAATATACTATTACATTTATTGGATGGTTATTGTATCTTAATATTTCACAGTTTATAATGTTTTACCAAATCGAAGTTGATAAATAAAATATCTCAACAAAGTCACATTATAATAACTTCTCTCAATTTTAAAACAAAAAATGGATCAGAAACATTAACATTTTTTTCATATTTTTGAAAGAAAAAGTCTAAATTTCCTGGCGCTTAGTCGTTGCCAGGCAACGGGAAACTGGAAGCAACTGTATGGAAATATTGTTTTCTTATTACCAATTAAAAATCAACAACTTTCGTCACGTTTTACTCCAACCGAAAACGTCAGTTTCCGACACCAGTGATAGAATATCCCCTAACGTTAACTTTCGTCATTAGTGACGAAAGTAAGGGGTTGCAGTTTCAGATATTAAATTGCTCACCTGTTCTAATATTATTATGATTCAATATGTGAATCAAAAATAAATTAAAAAACACACAATACATTTTTTTAGTATAGTGTTATTCAAAGTTTATAATTTAATAATTTAATAAAATTTGTTGCAGTCTTGGATTTCATTTTTAGGATTTTATACAGTATGTATATGGCAAAAGTTCAGAAACGTTCCATTATAATATAAAGGTAATTGCCAAAACAAGCATGGTAAATCGCACATTTCGTCGAGATCACTTTAAAGATAATTCAACTATTTGAACTTCTTGTACATCCTATGTAGTAAGACAAGGATATAGAAAAAGTTTAGCGTTTTACTCGTCGAAAAACTCTTTCTACAACTTGAGAAATATTCTCTCGTTGCAGAAAATGCTACCGTCGTCGATTGGTTCAGAACAAGTCTTTTCGAAAACAATTTTATTTTTAAGAATTTCAACAAATCATAAAATGAATTTTTCCGCAAATATCAATACATTGTAGAATACATTTCAAAATAAATTTGTGTTATATTTTCAGTTATTTGACAGTTAGTACAATTATTGAACATTGGAGGAATATTATTAGAACTAAGAGAAACATTTTGGACAACATGCGGAGTGGTAGAGTTATTTTGTTGAATATTTTGTACTGTGAACATTTTATTTGCCACCTTAACCTTATTGCTAAGATATTCTTCGATATATCCTTCAGCAACCTTTGATGACTTCCAGTCGCCATGCCCCTTTAAACTAGTTATGTCAGACCAGTGACAACCAATATTGTTGCAGACGACCGACGAAAGCAGTGACTGGATTTACCAAGTTCAAATAAGTAGCTTCTTTTGTATGCCTTTTTCTTAATTTATGAATTCCTACCAGTTGTCTACAACTCTTTCCGCTTTGATATTTGGAGAAAAAACGGTCATTGTTCATATTTTCTGGCCTTAACGAACCATACTTTCAATAAAAATTCAAGTATTTACATCTGATTAATCACAAATGATCTTGGTTGGTCTTCGAATCGGACATGCTAATTAAAAGCTTAGATTCTTGGTTTTCTACATCTAATCGCGTAGAGTCATTCGGACTTACACATCCTTTCTACTGGCCCCAGAAATATCAAATAATAAAGCCATCTATACAATAGATAAATGTGTAATCTGAATTGAAACCTTGTAAATTACCTCATTCATTAAATTCTCTTTATCTGGAGCTTCCTGAATAAATTTTTTAATTTCCTCCTACGTTAAAATCTTAGATTTCTTCGCCCTATAACCTTGAGCTTGCCCTTCCAATAAAGAACGATGTATTGAATATATAGATATATCTACAATGTGTTTAATTGCAAGGGTTGACTTCAATATTGAATAATTGCCCCATGATATTGAAAATTTCATCATTAAACAAAGATCTAGGAAGTATGTCATAACAAAATTTTCCGAGAGAGAACTCGTGTTTTTACTATTGCGATAGTTCATTAAACGTTTATATGCATATTCGTACTTTTCTCTTGATTTCATCGGCAATGATTCTAATGAAGCAGTATTCACTGCCTCAACCAGCTTTGGAGGAATCCCAGAAATGGAAAATCCATCATCACTTATCATTTTACTTTCGAGAACACCAGCAAATAAATTTATATTCGTCAAATTTGACAATTCAGCCTTGATACGTTTCCAGAAAAAAATACACTGAGATTAGTGTTTTAATTGAAACTCACTGTTTCTAGCTAATTCCACAATATAATGAAAATTGTTGAAAATTCTAAAAAATTGACAATTGTTTCGATAAATCAATATCACCATCAGAATGAGAGAAGTTACATTTTTTTAGCAACGAATACAACAATTTCTTTTAAAACAGAAAGTAACGTTGCTACAAAATTGGTAAATGTAAAAACAAAAATACCACCATTAAAGAAACCAGGTATATATAAACTCAAATATCCAAAATGTAATGCTGTCTATTTGGGTCAGACCCACAGAGATTTTGAAATCCGATACAGTGAACACTTACGAGCATACAGATTAAAACAACCAGATAAATCCCACTACGCAAAACATCTACTTGATACCAATCATTCATTGACGCCTAACACAGAACTAGAAGTGCTGCATATTTGTGAAAAGGAACAAGAACTGGATTTCCTTGAAGAATTGGAAATTAGAAGACATTTAAGAAACCCACAATATGAAGTTGTCAATGAACAGATAAAACTAGGGAGTTCTCCACTAATAAACTGTCTTCTTAAGTGATAATTGTAAAGATTAGCAGATATAGTTTTCCTGGTTTTCTCACATCTTCTTCTTCTTTTTTCTATTAACATAGATTAAGTCAATCACAAGGTAGGTCACTTCTTGGTCTAGCCAAAAATAACTACTAAACATCAGGTAGGCCTCAACTGAAATATAACTTCTGTCATTTTTACGATGATATTGATTTATCGAAACAATTGTCATTTTTTTAGAATTTTCAACAATTTTCATTATATTGTGAAATTAGCTAGAAACAGTGAGTTTCATTTAAAACACTAATATGAGTAGATTGCACGAAGTAACGGTCGAGACAGTTAATTTCGTTACACTAAGACGCTACAAATTAATGTTTTATTTATTATTTAATGTAGTATAAAATAAATCATGCACAAAAGCAACGACTGGTTCATTTAAAACGTAGTCAATTTGCTACTGATAAGGATAACCTAGCGTCCAAAAAATCGAAATAATTTTAGATGAACGAGAATTTTATTTGCATTTGAGCTTAAATACTATCATGTTTTCAGTTTCAATACGTTCTTTCGAAAAATCTGCACAAACAATACGAATATAAGTGTTAAAATATTAAAAATATCATTTCAAGATATTATTTGGAAGATAACTAATAAGTGTTTATAAAAGATAGGCATTCTTTGACCTTGGCATAATTTTGTAGATATAGTCGGCAACCAACATCTTAATCTACCTCGAATATTTACATACACACACACGAAGTCGGTGTACATTGTGTTGAAAAATGTAATTTAACGGAGTAAATTATGATTGAAAAAAGTAATTTTTTAATAATATACCAAGAAAACAATATAAATTGCTACCCGGTATACAAGCTACTATGACTGTTTTTGGAGATCGAAAAGGGATTATCGCCATTAGTGGCAGAAATTCACATTAATTTCAACATTGTTATTTTTTAATATAAATTGTGCATTCAGGGACAATGGCTGAAAAAATTATCAATTTTTGTACAGACCGGGCATTCCAAAAGTTTCAAACGAGTTTAGAGAAAGTGAAAATTTTGGGGTTGCCATTGCAACTACATTTTTAGATTTTTTAGAACTTTCATGCGCTGGGGATAACCCCCAAATTCTCAAATTACAAACTCTGTCGAGTTTTACACTATTTTAAAGGTAATGAAAACACATCCCCAAAACCAGATGTTTTAACACGGTAAGACGTGTATGTAACATCACAAACAATAAATTATTTTCAAAATCGCGTACTGGAAGGAACCAACATTACCGCTATGGCTTTGCTGTAAAGGGTTTTATTTATGAGCGTTTGGGTCATTGTGAAATCGAGAAGATCGAGAGTTTGAAAATTTATTTTAGAAATCGTGATAAACATGTGGTTTTTTCATTTGGTAGTATAACAATATGTAATTAATAAGATATCGGGTTTTGGTTTTGGACATGTGTTTCTTTTTTTGAATTAGGTAAAACACAACAGGGGTTTAAATTTAAGAATTTTGGGGTTATCACTCCCTAAAAAAATGCCCAGTGTGTGAAAGATTTAAACTATCTAAAATGTATATTTTGTGGCGCTTCAATTATCCCCAATTTTTCAGGTTTTTTCTTCCTCGTTTGTAACTTATCGCTCCATACTTGGACTTTTGGAAAACCCTTTTTTATAATTTTGAGATTTTATTTGAATATCTATTTAGAACATAAGCAGTTTCACCCGAGATAAGGAAATTACTTTCCTCTTTCGGGGCAAATGTTAACTGTACAAAAAGTTTCGAAAAACTATTCTAAAAGGACCTAGTATCAACCAATTGGGAAGCACCACAGTGACAGTAAGTTCAGTTTAATGAATATTTAAATGATCGACTTTGTCTAATAATTAATACAATAACGAATCAATGAAACCTAAACACTCTATCCAACAAAAGTTTTGGCTGAAAGTGTCAGTGACAAGATTTTAAAATAACAGCTGTCAAAAGAGGTCAAAATAAATTCTTATGTGTAGAACTTAATTAATGTTGCTTGTCGCTGTCTCTTTTCAACATTATCAGGTCATCATGATATTCTAGATATTCGCACTAAGTAGAAATAAATATGTTCATACGATAATAAAAGGGACTGCCATCACTTGTTCCTCTTGAAACCTCTGTCGATAGAATCGGTTTGAAATTAAATATAACGGTTCTTTGCCTTCACTCATATCACTTCGAAAATGAGTCGTTACTCTTGCGAGACAGTAAATTTCGAAAAATGGGGCAAGTGCGTCGACTATGTGACAGGAAGAAAATGCGAAAACACTGCACAGGCTGTTGATATTTCTCTAAATTCCAACGACGGTCGTTTTTTGGACTACTAGGAACGTCATGCCTGAAACTGAAGCCAGCTAACCGTGCCTTCGATAGGTTGACTTTCTGCCTGATCTCTTCAATTATTGACGTTGAATTTTGGTGAATAATTTTGTTTTATTCTTCTTTTTCATACGTTAAGAATAAGTCCTGTGTTCTTTCGAAGGGTTTCCCAGGAACAATTGGGATAATGAAGACCAACTTTGATATCATCTCATAGGTAGTTGTACGGGCCGGTCGAGGCGTGTTTGGCCGTTTTTCTTTAGCAATTTTCACTAAACGGTCATCTGCCATTATGTCTACATGGTCTCTCCACTCTCTTCTCCCGTTTCCTGCCCACCTTACTACGTCCTGTATTCCACTTATTTCTTCACTTCTCTTCTGGTCAAACAAAGTAAATCCTGTAATTAAACTAAGTGTTCGCATTTCTGTTGTTCTTAGGAGGCATTGTGTTATTGTGTTCACCCCCTAGTTTCTATCGCGTACGTCATAAACGATCTTGCGCAAACCTTACACATGTTTACTTCACTTCTGACGCTCATGTATTTATTTCTCCAAATTATATTCCTTAAGTATCCTGACATTATTGATGTCTTTGCTTTTTGGGCCTATACTGAAACCTTTGTTGTTTGGGCATTTACTTCCTCCTTTAGATTATTAGTGCTGTTTCAAGTTGCTCTAGATATTTCAACGACATCAGTTGTTCTACACTATGATAATAGATCGCGGGTTTGCATATTCTAGGTTCTTTAGATACTGTAAGTGATAATGTTTTATTTGTGGATATTTGCATATAAACAGTTTTGCCGTTTGATGGAACTTATATAAAAGCCTTTGTGAGTTATCTTCGTCTTCAAATAAGATTACTGCATCGTCATCATAGCATTTGTTTTATTTCTTTGTATACCAATCGATAATCTCTTCTAGTCTGCTTCACCTCATTTATAATTTCATCTATTACGATGTTGAACAGGATAGGGTTTAGGCTGTCTCCGTGTCTGAAACTGGTCTCGTCACAGGTATTCTTCTACCTTATTTATTGTACGCTATTGCATATGCGTAGTTCTCGTAGTTCTTCGATAATTGATATTATATTCGAGTGAGTTCTCCTTTCTGCAGCAGGGTTATGACATCAGTTAATTGCACTCTACCGAATGCTTGGGTGAGATCAATGAAGCACATAAAAGCTGCCTTATTAAACTATATGGCTTTTTCGGTTATTTAGCGGAGGATGATTATAGCATCTATTGCAGACCTGTTGTTTCTAAGCCTTTGCTGTTATTCACAAATTCCGGTTGACATTACTTCTGCTAAAATTAATTTTGTACAGTACTCATCAAGCTGACTTCTCGATACTTTCGTGGATCTGCGTTTTTTCCTTTTTTAATAACTGGTAACATAATGCTTTCCTTCCAGTAGGACGGTATATTTTTGTCTGACTTTTGTTAAAGGGAATCTGTAATTGTGCTATTCATATATTACCTCCATGTTTTATCATATCGTCCTTGGTGATTTTCTATTTTTCAATTTCCCTGTCATTTTCTACAGATTAGTGTTCCACATTTGAGATTGGTCAATGTATCCCTCCTTATTATGTATTGGGTGTGCTGAAGAGTTGGTTTCTGATGAAATATAAAGTTATTCAAAATAACCTTCCCATTCTTCGAACGTAATTTTTTATATTGTATTGTATTGGTTTTTCCTTTCTCTCGGTAGATTCCATATTTTTTTTGTCCTCCGTACAGATAATTTTCCATGTCGTCCGATAATTTCTCTCAGTGCTCTTTTTTGATTTTCTGGATGTTCTCGTTGACCTTGTGTCCTACACTTACACTTTCATAATAATTTATGTTATAGTATTTAATCAGTATTTCAAATACGATCTCATTTTTTCTTCAGGTAATATATTAACGTCTTGTTTGAATCAAGTCTATGTATTTCTTATCCTCCTTTTCTTACTATTCTACGACCAAACGTTTCTTGTATAATTTTAGTTCACACTTTTTTTCAAGCCGTTTCTGCATCATGTGGCTATTTCTTCTATTGACCGTTGTTAATAGGTATATGTATTCAGTTGATTTGTGGTGAGTTTTCTGAATTCGTTAATCCCACTCAGTTTACGACATATATGGATATACTTAATATGATGTAGAATATGTTGTTGTACATTATGGTCAAGTAATTTTTTCGTCTAACAATAGCAGCTTTTGAGGAAAACGCAAAAAACTTCAAATCTGGCTGTTGACTTCAGATTTGAGTTCCGAGAGATCGAAGACCTCTGTATGCAAAAATACAACCTTCTGTGGTACTGAAAGTCCCCGGCTGTAAATTCCCCCTTCGAGAGTGGTATTCGATCAGATAAAGTGTCACTATCGCTAACACTAGGGTGGGGTGTACAATTAATAATGAATTGGACGCCACCAGCTTTCTAACGGAACAAATCTACAAAACAAGATGGTGGAAAGCTGAAAACACGTTGTAAAAAATTAACGTTAATCAAGTAAGTACAAATTAACCACACAATTTACTTCAAATTACTGAAATCAATAAAAAAAAGTTTGAAAAATAATACATATAGTTGCCTATATCGTACCATTTTTGGAAAAATTCAAATAATTCAGCCATTTTCTGAAAAGAAACACTACTTCTTCTTCTTAAAAAAACTACCAACGTTTCTACAATAAATATCTAACACCCAAATAAAGAAGTTCATAAAAAACACTATTTATTATTATTTAAAAAATAAATGCAAACGGTACTATTTACGAAACTAGTCTCCTAAATCCTGATTAGGCTCTTCGTCGCTTTCCATTGTAACTTTACTGCTTTTGTTTTCTTTTGTGAAGTTTATTAGTGAGAAGTCATCATCCTCGTCAGATGTCTGGGAATTGTTATCATTTTCTTCTGTAACTAGAGGCTCAGAAGTTTCTTTCTGTCTGTTTTTATCCACTATCATATTGTCACTGACATTTTCTATTTCTTCTGGAAATTCTGGTGCAGTTAGGGCATCTGCAGCTATGAAGTCAGAATCTTTGAAGATAAACCTATTAATAGGCCATATTCCTGCTCCACGAAAGGACCCCATAATATTTGAAATATTTGCTGCTCTTGTGTAAGCTTGGCATAGTAGTTCTGAGACTTGAAACTGTGTGATCACGGAGACTTGCATGAGCCAGGAATTTAAACATTATCCTTCTATTATGATATTCTTCAAGGTGTAATAGTATATTATATACCAAGGTGGTGAGGAATGTTATTATTGACCGAAAACCAAGATTATTTTGGGAGGGACTTTGCCTTGATCGGAATAAGTTGCGAGGCCTATAAATATCTTTACCACCGTGGTGTCTATTCAATTTATTCCACTACTAGCCAAAGTTAAGAGAGAGAATGAAAATAAAAAATTTTCATGTAGAAATTATGTAGCACAGTGAAATTTATTTTCAAACATTTGAAATGATCGCCATGTTGTAGTTACGGGATGTCATTATTGGTTGAGCGCGAATTATAAACTAATGGCGTTTTTATTCGAACAATTTTATTTTGTTTGGTAATACAATTTCCTTTCCCGGGATTCTCAAATATTTGAATTTGTCCATTATTCACATTGGTTGAGTATAACAAAAAATATTGACCACTACTAGAGAAACTAAACTTATCAGTTGGTTAGAAGACGCAATAGTTGTCAACTTCATAACTAGTAATGGAAAAAAATAATTTTCGTAAAACTAACAATAGAAACTCAACATTTTATAGAGAAAAATGTTTATACACGTTTCTGTTAATGTTGCTATAAAGCCACTATTTGGAATATTAGTCTCCATACTTTGACATGTAAGAGAATAAAGTTTTAAATTAGTGTCGCAACAGCAAATTTCATTTAAATTAGCTAATGGCTATTATCCACAATATATTTATTCATACTTGACACTGATATAATGATCAATAATCTATAATTACATGTAAATTTTCAATGAAAAAAACAACGATGAGTCATTTGTAAGACATTTATTTGAACAATGTATTATATTACCATGAGTATTTTAAAGCTAAGAAATAGTCGCATAGGTGATTTTCACACGTGTTTCAATAAATTATCAGGCTAATAATGTCTCCCTTAAAAATTTTATATGTCGAACAGGTTTTCTTGTTGAACATATAACGTCTTCTTTGATCCAATAAATCTCTGGCATTATTCTCAGTTATTTCCATATAGTCCACAATTCATTGTACTTGCTATAAGCTTTGTTAACGTGTTCATACCTATGCTGATCTGTTAGAGATCTAACTGAATACGAATTCGAATTCTTGAACATTCGGAAGTATTATTTCCAGTTAATGATTAACTTTGATTTGGTCTTATTGTATATAGCATTTGTATTATTTAGTAATGGTTTGTTTTGTAAATTATTCGTAATATCTAAGTTGTGGTGAAATTTACATCCTTCATAATTTGCTGGTTGATCATCACACAAAACGTGTATTAAGCTGTATTCTTGGTCTTCTTACAGCTAGGCTTTTTGTACCTCCTTTGTTTACCTCCTCACTCCACACATATAGATGGACCATTATAACAATATGTGTCATGAAAGCAATAAAATTCGCATATCGTGTATTAGCTTGGATCTCCGGTTCTCTAAGAATGCTCTATCAGTGTTATCATTACTGAATTCTATAAATATCTTGTTGTAATCAGAAGATTAGGAGTCCACAAAGAATATGTTTCAGAGTTTTTTTGTAATTCTTTATTTAGCAATTATATGAGATTTATCTTTTGTTGCAAATGACGAATGAAAATGTACTGTAATGTTTTTCTTATTAATTTAAACAGTTAACGGGTCGGATAAATTTTAAACACACGGTATGGTTACTTACGAATTAATTTAAACACTAAACTACTCACTAACACTCAATTTATATACACTTAACTATTCACTTAAATTTAATTTATATACACACAACCTTAATTATTAATTGATATCAACACTTTACTGTTCGCTATTTCGGTGTATTCTTGTTTATTTGTCGAGATCACTTTTTAAACTAAACTAACTGTCCATAGTCGGTCCTTTATGTATGAGTGCCTTTTTTACTAGATAATTCTAGATTGCGGCTTACACAAAAACAGTTGGCTCTGGCATTTTTTAGATAAGACTGGTCACAAAAACAATGTCTAGATAATAATGTCACAATCGTAAACAGTTCTAAGAAATCCCTGTGCATCCGCCATAATTTTATCTTTCATACATGGCTTAGACAGAGTCGGATTCAGGGACCATACCAGTGTGTTGTTTCGTAACATCACCCGCTCCTTAAATGGAAGTTTCTCCTGGAACTTTCGTGTAGCCGAGACTGGATGTTCGAATCGGCAACCGGCCCCATTTCTACACTTTCCGATCTTATGGAAATAGCAGGGCACCGTCTTCATCGGATACAGATAACGGGGGTTGTAGCTGCAAATTAATATCTGGACACCTGCATCTCGATAGATAATATCTACCATAATAATAATAATAACTCCTGATAACTTGCCAATCCAACTGGTTACTCGCTATCTTAGGCATAACCAGTTTCTTCACGCTGGATTCTAACACGTCGTCTCGGAGGTTTAGATGTCCTTCCCATACATCGCGGTAGGTAGATCGATATTGAAATTCATTTTTAGTTACCACGTAGAAGACGTACCGCGAATTATGTTTCAGTTTCAGTGTCTTGCCAGGGGCTGAAATATGGTCTTCAAGTTTTTCTAATTGCCCGAACTTCTCTCGAAAGACGGATGCCAACCCGCGTGCGTTCTTTAGACGGGCGGGGATGTTGTATGCCAGTAAATAATCTTCAGGGAGAGTGAACAAACCTTCCGCCCATAAATTCATCGAAGGTAGGGTCAGACACATCTCGAATATGGTTTACTCCTTTCTCTAGGTCATGGTCTCCTTCGAATGGCGTTAGTCGGTTTTGGTGAACTGGTTTTCCGTTGGGGATCTTGCATATACGATATATAACATCAGGATTTCTGTAATTTTGGAGAAAATCCTTTTCTCCTCGTCGGGTTGTGTAACCATACTTTGTCCTCTTCTTTAAAACCGTACCGACTTTTCATTCTGTCGCTGGCAACTTGAAGATTTTTTCGAACTAATTCGTGAATATCATCCGGCCTTCTTCTCAATCGGATCACGTATTCTTCACCTGTCGGATCTTCTCCAGGACGGCAGCCAAATTCCAGGTCGCAAGGAAGCCGCATTTCATGTCCAAACAGGATTTTTGCAGGTGTTTCACCAGTGGAGTCATTGACGGCAGATCGATAAGCCAACGCGAATAGAGAAACATACTGGTCCCAATCTCTCTGATGGCTGGAAACTACTTTGGACAGGTATTCTCCAATAGTCCTGTTCATTCTCTCGACCATTCTATCTGACTGTGGATGTAATGTTGTTGTCCTGGCCTTCTTCATTCCCGAGCTTCTCGCAAATCTCCTGGAATAGATGGCTTTCAAAATTGCTTCCCTGGTCACTGTGGACTTCCAAGGGCACTCCATATCGGCTGATAAATTCTTTCACCAATACATCCGCGACAGTTGTGGCCTCTTGGTTCGGGATAGCATAAATTTCCACTCACTTTGTGAAATAATCCATTACAACCAGTATGTATTTGCCACCATTTTCTGTCGTCGGAAATGGTCCAGCGATATCTAAAGCAATCCTTTCGAAAGGGCTTCCAACATTGTACTGTTGCATGGGTGCCTTTTTCTTGCGATGTGGTCCATTACTCGTAGCACGAGTCGTACATTTCTTACACCAGTCCTTAACATCATCGGAGCTGTTCATCCAATAAAGCCTCTCACGGATTCGCTGGAGGGTTTTCTTCACTACCAGATGACCTCCCGATGGCCTGTCGTGTAACTTCTTCAGTACTTCAGCTACTCTTGTTCTCGGGATTACTAGCTGTCTCCTCCTCTCGGAACCATAATCGATTTCATGGACTCTTTTCAACAACCCTTCGTCCAGGACAAGGGAGTCCCACTGAGCACAATATGCCTCTAGTTTTGGTGAAAATTTTGAAACTTCTTGCCATGTAGGTCACCGATTTTCTCCCTCCCATTACCGGATCATCTTCAGGTGAGGATTATTCTCTTGATCTTCTCTGATCCTGGCGGGTGACCATTCTTCATTGACTAATGTAATTCTTGAAACAGCAACTTAGATTTCGACTTGTTGCATTGTGAATAGTCTACAGGGCATGACCGTGTATGCAAAGAGTTGGCTTTTACGGTGATTCACATTAGCTGGATGTTCACCCCTGTCTGATTTTCACTGTGACAGGATGTCCTGGGTTACAGGAGTCTTTGGGCGCTTAGACGGACTGCGTATGTGCTCTATCTCGCCACACTTCCAGCATTTGATCTTCTTCGGCTTGTTGTCTGCCATACCTTTCAACAAGTTGACGATCTGGGCAAAATTGTCATCGTCATCTTCTTCCTGCATGGTCCTACCTTTGTTGTACCGAGAACTCTTCGTGGCTGCTTTGCATTTGAGAGGTTCTTGGTTCGCATGCGTGCATGCTCTAGCTCGCCACAATTACAGCACCTGATTCTCTTCGGCTTCTTGTGCATCATACTTTTTATTAAACTGACGAACTGGTCAAATCTGTCTTCGTCACCTTCTTCTTGGATGGTCCTAATTTTGTTATATCCCGAAGCCTTCGTTGCTGCTTCATATTCAAGAGCAGCGGTCAATGCGTCGACTAATGTTTTCGGAGGGGCTAAACGAAGCGTCCTCTGCATATCGGGGTCACGTAAGCCATCAATGAAGGCCTGGATGCCCAGACATTCCATCATGTTCTCTGGTGCTGACGGATAAGCAAATCGCACTAGTCGGGCAATGTCCCCTTCATATTCTTGAAAGGATTCATCACGTATTTGCCTTCGGTTTTTCAGCTGAGATTGGTACAAATGTTCTAGATGTTCATGACCATATCGCATGTCCAACCTCTTCTTCAGCTGCTCGAAGCCATCCGTTTCTTCCAAAGGTATCTCCCCGAAGCGCGATAGTTAGGTTCGCTGCCTTCTCTCTATCGAACCAATTATTCACTTTAGCGGCTGCTTCAAACTGTTTCACACCTTGACTCGGGTGAAACTGCCAATGTCTTTCAACTTAGGGTGTGTTTCTATCTTGCAAGGTTTCGTTTGCTTGGTCTTCTTTTCTTCCGCTGGCGTGTCTTGAGTTTTCACATCTGTCATCTTTTTTTCGAAGTCCTTGATTTTCCTGTCCATCGTTGTCAACTTATTCTCAATCTTCTCGTCCATCGTTGTAATCTTATTTTCAACCTTCTCGTCCATCGTTGTGATCTTATTCTCGATTTTCTCCTCCATCGTTGACATTTTATTCTCGATTTTCTCGTCCATCGTTAACATCCTATTCTCGATTTAAGATTTTAGAGACGAAATTCCATTTTCAATGTCAGCGGCAATGTCGTTTTTCATTAATAAGGTATCGGCAGATATATCGTTCTTCTAAGCAGAAATCTTGTCGACAATAGTAGCAGAAATTTCGTTCTTCATAGCAGAAATATCGTTTTTCACATTGGTTGAAATCCTCTCTTCCATGGCAGAAATCTTCTCGTCCATGTTAGCCGAAATATCATTCTTCATAGTAGAAATATCGTTCCTCATATCAGAAATATCGTTTTTCACATTCGTTGAAAGTTTCTCTTCAATGGCAGAAATATTCTCGTTCATGTTCTCTTCAATGGCAGAAATATTCTCGTTCATGTTCTCTTCAATGGCAGAAATATTCTCGTCCATATTAGCCGAAATATTATCAGAAATTGACGAGATTAATGTGGAAGCCTCGTCTTTAAATAAAACTGTTTCTGGATAAAAGCCGTCATTTTCCAGTGCCACTTTCTAGTAATTCACTTTTCTTACCGGACGTTTCCAACTCACGATCTTCCAATTCTGCTCTTAACTCAGTCACTTTTAAGTCACATAGTCTCTTGGCCATTTTTACGTGGCAATTTATTTATATTACCCCACACCTGACACTAATGTAATATTTTTCTTATTTATTTAAACAGTAAACCCACGGTATGACTACTTACAAATTTATTTAAACACTAAACTACTCACCAACACTTAATTTATATACACTTAACTATTCACTTAAATTTTATTTATATCAACACTTTACTGTTCGCTATTTCGGTGTATTCTTGTTTATTTGTCGAGATCAATTTTTAAACTAAGCTAACTCTCCATGGTCGGTCCTTTATATATGAGTGCCTTTTTTACTAGATAATTCTAGATTGCGGGTTACACAAAAACAATTGGCTCTGGCATTTTCTAGATAAGACTGGTCACAAAAACAATGTCTAGATAAGATAGTCACAATCGTAAACAGTTTTAAGAAATCCCTGCGCATCCGCCATAAATTTAACTTTAAGACATGGCTTAGGCAGAGTCGGACTCAGGGACTATACCAGTGTGCTGTTTCGTAACAGTACAATAACGATTCTGCATACAGTATTTTCTTTGGGTGGATAAATCATGTATTAGTATAATTCTGGTTCTTTGGAATTTATTTAAATATACCTAACCAAATTTATATGGAACCACTCCATAAGTGACCACATAAAAAATTTTATAATTTTCTTGTTAAACAACATGCCAACTTCATTTAAAGGGTAAAATGCTTAGAAATAATAAGTGTTTACAAAAGTTTTTGTATCAAGCAAATTTTTTTGCTAATGCACTCCAAAGAATTTTCATTTTGGTCCAAAAAGAGGTAAATTTGTAAACTTTTTTAAACGAAAAATTAATTTTATTTTATCACATTAGAAGTGAACATAGAATAAACCATCTTAATATGTTGTTTAACAAGAAAGTTATGAAGTTTTTTACATTATCCATTTGACATGGTAACTTGTGAGAATATATGGAGTGATTCCATATAAATTTGGTTGAGAGTAGTATCATTAGCCAAATACTTGATTTCGATTTGTATATGAGTGAATTTATTCCTCACTTTTTGAGGGCTCTAGTCCATAAACGAATATTGGTTAGGTATATTTGTGCTGTGTTTTATTACTTGGTTTGATTTGATCTTTCTAATTTCACTTTCTTGTTACGTATTATGATTTGACAAATTCGTAGTTACAGATTATCATAATTGTTATTCCTGTTTTAATGGATACAACATATTGGTTGCGCAAGTTGAAGGCTGGTCGATGTGGCTGGCTTAAATTATTCGGTTATTAACTTTTATATTTGTTTTTGAAAAGATTTGTATCATGGTTGGTATTTTAAGAACCTCCTGTTTGACTTGCTGAATCATACACAATTTTCAATTGCTATTTTGTTTTCGGTCGTAAACATGTATAATAAATTTTATGTATTGTTTCTGATGGAGTCTCTTATCATATTCCACTTGACAGTTAACTATTCAAGTACGTACTGGTCGCACGCTGATAACAGACAACTATTCGATCATCAGCTCGATATGAACTTTGTTAAAAATATGGTGACAACAATGAACATCAGAATAATTGATTTTTTTAGTTGTTAGAAGAGAGATTAGAAATACAATACATTTGAAGGAAAATTCTTTATATCTGAATAAAATTAATAACTAAATCATCCATGTAGTGACATTATTAGCTCTTGGTATATCAAAATGTTTCTGTGACATTTTTGCGCCATATTTTGAGGGATATCCTCATACATAGCGACAAGAGATTATTGGTGTTAGAAGTTGATTGTTGTAATAAGGGTAGGTAATTAACTAAAATGCGTGTTTTGAGTTTGAGTTATTAGTTTCCCAAATTGGCTTATTCTTTTACGATCATAGTTGATCAACGTGGATTATTTTCTTCCTACAGAGCTCATTTTATAATACAGGAAAGGACGCGCATATTTAAGAAGTCGATATTTTTTTAACAGTTTTCCCTTGATGACTTTGCTGAATATCTGTTTTGATGTTTTATTTCGCAGTTTATTAAAATTTTCACTCAATCCTTTGCTTAGAACCTCCCCGAAGAGAGTTTTCTGTTTAATTTGATTGCTAACTTTATAATTTTTAAGCATTATTTCAACTTTAGTTTTAGGTGATTCATCTTTCAGTAATATTAGTTTCCTTTTCGTTCTAAAATATTGGGTTTTATATCTAGAGAAAGCAGTGCGCAACTTTGTGTTTTCAGCTTGTATCTTTTTAATTTTTCTGTTACAAGTAGCCCGGTCTCTTCAAACAATTTTACGCCCTCTTAGTTTTTGATAAGATATATTCCTACTTAGAATAGCGAACCTTGTGCTTCCGATTTCTGATATATTATTGTCATTATCGTAAACAATTGGCGTCGAAGAGTCCGCTACACAATCTCTATCAAACTCACTTAATGGAGTTTCATTTAAAATCTGTTCTAAGATTTTTTTTCTTTTGTAGGTATCGTATTGAATTTTTTCTCCATTGTTGTCTTTTCATCCTCTGTTCTCTGGGTGTGAGATTATTTATTAATTTGATAATTTCTCTGCTTTTATTTCTTTCATACCGCTCATGTTCATCTCGTTTGTGGATAGCATTTCTAATCGGATCACATTTAATCTTTTCCCTTCGTCGCTTTTCACATTCCCTTTTCTGTCGTAACCTTTCTTGCTCTGACATTTCCTTACTTCGTCCCATTTTTTGACTCTTTCCTGTGAAAAAATTGAAGAAAATCATTAACGTGGTTGTTATTCATTTACGTGGATATAGACGACCACGTTAATGAAATTTAAAATAAGCCACGTTAATGAAATTTAGACGTAAATTTGTTGGTGTGCTTATAACCCATTAATAACACAAAAAATATATATGACGTTTAAAATTGATTGTTTTCTACTGCAACAAACTGATGAATTTATCATTTTAATATAACTGATGGTATTCATATAACTGCCATTTTAATGAATCCTAATAAGTGTACTCACCGAAATCTGCATGATGTGCTTCACTAGTGCCACTAAACGTAAACTGCGATCTGAATTCGCTTGGTTTACATAAAAATGGCGGTACTGGATACTGGCGGATAGCGACACCGATTCTACTTTGGCTCTGAGCTTTCCGCATGCCTTTCCGCATGCGCAAATCGGTGTCCGACAAAACCTAAACCATAGATACTGCGTTTCTATGATAATAAAGCCATATGACTATATTTCAATCGTTTATTTCTTGGTTTACTAGCAGAATTGTTTTAGATTTGATTTTTCGAAAAATATAGTAGTATATTAATATAAATTATAAATACCAACATATAATTTACTGATTTTCATTTAACTTGCTAAGTGGTTTTTTCTTGTTATGTTACTATTAAAATGGTACTGCAGCACACAGCTAAGTAATAAATAATAAAACACTCTTTGATTTAAATTAATTTATTCTCCAACCGTATTGATAAACAAATTAAAAGCAATTTTATTTGCTTCTTGGCTATTAGGTTTAACAAATTGTTTATTTTGTTTTGGTTTAATTTTTTTAGTTTGGAACAGTCGCCTTAGAGTAGAGATGGTTTTATTATGTGGTACATTTTTATGTATTTTTATATTAAATTCAGTTTTTTGGGAATTTCTTAAAGCAAATATAGTAGATTGAAGAGGCGCTATTATTTTTTTGGCAGCTTCTAACTCCTTTAAACTTGAAATGTTGTCTATTTGAACTTTAAGCTTTTCCTTTTCTTCACATAAACGATCTTCACTCATAATTGGATTTTTTTTGGATAGGGCATCAGTTGGATTGTATGATTCTTCATCTTGATTGTCTATATTTTTGTCGACAATCAGGGTGGGTGTGTTATCTGTGTACAAAAAAATTAGTTAACACTAAAACATGTCATCCAATTAAAAACTTAAATAAATTACTATAACTCATTTTAGATGAGATTGACAAGAACTTGGGAGCTGTAATAATGCTTTCAAGTTCTTGTCAAACTAGTATGATGGACGAGTCAGTTACAGAAATTTTGGTTAAAGTACACAAAAATATATTTACCTAATTCTTCTAAATCAATATTCCCGCGTGCTTTCAAGAATTTGCAAAGTAAATGGATGTGTTTGCACATATTCCATTTTATGGAAGCGTCTAAACACGAGCATGAATATTGGTGAATGCAGACTCCACATTCACTGCAAAGCAATTTGCATAAACAGTTTTTAAGCTTTTCTTCTATTATGTGAAACTCTTGGGAAGATGAAGATGGTACTATCCAACCATTTTCATCAACCATAACAGAATGTATATCCAAATTATTACTCGCCTTGCGCCTTGCTCTTAAATCTCTTAGTTTCTTACTGACTCTACCTTTATGTAATGTTATTAGTCGACTAAAAAGCTTGTCTCGAACAAATTTCATCAAGATATATATTGCTTTATCAAGGCGTTTATTGATTTTTCCATTTAAATAGATATATTTAATAATACGATGCATATTTTCAATGTGCATGTTTGTGTTTATGCCAGTATTTATGCGATGACAGTAACCCCATTATTCCACATTTTTAATATACTGTTCTGTAAAATATTTGCCAAACACTTCAGTATCTGGATCATTCGATAGCTGCATCACAAATGTATTAATCATGATGGTAAATGCATTATTATCTCTTTCTTGAAGAAGGGAACGAAGTTGTTTGTAAACAGTAATCTGAAATGGAAATTAATTTGTATATGTAATAGCTAATGTTAAACATTTTTTCCCTATTTACTTACTTGTTTTTCCTAAGAATGGACTTTGTGCAAATTATCACGCCAGGCTCTATCTATATGCCAGGCACAAAATAGTCTGTGAACTGGTATGCCCATTACGTGGATCCATGCATTGTAGAAAGCCTGGGCCATATCTGACATAAAAACTTTACACTGTACTGCCTCCCCTATGTTATTTTTTATTTGTGTAAAAAATATATTCATCACATTTTCATCTGATCGATTCGATATAAGGAAGCAACAGGGAAAGCCCTCACGCATATCATCGAGTACTAGAACTGTGGTAAGATTGAAGTGATATGCATTTAAACCATGTGTTTCATCAACACATATACAATCTGCTCCATATTTTTTCAACATTTCGGCTTGTCCCTGATTCATTATTATCAGAACAAAGTCTTCTGTCTTTAGTTATAGGTATTCAGAAGGTTCACCCTGTGGCTTATAAAATAAAACACATCCATTTGCCTTCATATCCTCTACCCATGCGTCAACACTTATTGCATCATTGGCATGCCTAGACTCACTTCTGATATTAAAGCTTTTTTCTATATTGAGTAAGTCCCATTTTTGTGGCCAATGTGGGTACTTACATATTTTATTTCACATTTTTCATCCTCAAATATTTTCAGACATATTTCTGCAATGCAGTGTCCATTAATTTTTTTGGACCCTCGTGTTTTTAAATGTCTCACTCCTTTTCCTTTAGTTTTATATGATCCAGACCTATGACAAACATAGTGGGTTTTGATGCAAGTTTTACCTTTATAACTACCATGCGCATTTATAAATAATTCATTGGTTTTGATTTCCTCTTGTTTTTTCCAATTATCAAATTCATCTTTATTATTAAAATGTATCACTTCTGTTACTATGTTTATGTCATGTCTGCTCTGTAAATGTTCATATAAATCGGACTTTTTAGCAAACTGTGATTCTAAATTGCTCTGGCACAATATACATTTTAAACCATTCACAACGCTATTTTCCTCTTGATGACATTTTAAATGACTTTTAAAATTCTTGGAATGTGTGAAATGTTTTTAACAATAGCTGCACTCATAATTATACTTCTTGGGCTTAGTAAGTTCAGACACTCGATCTAAAATAACCACATATCTACTTTCAATATAAAGTTACATTTCAAAACTACTCCGAAATTATTTTACCTGCATGGTATTGTTTTACATGTCTCATTAGATTTGAATATTTAACAAAGGTTTTATTACAGGCGTTACATACAGCAGCACATTTAAATTTTTTAGGAGGCTTTGCCAATAAAGTACCTAAAATACAGATATTATTATTAGGGTGTATCTAATATCAAGATCAAATTTTTACCTGAATGAAATTTTGTGATATGTGCTTTCAAGCTTTTACTTTGACTAAAGTTTTTATTGCAAGTATTGTACTTTAAACTGTTGTAATTAGTATCACACATGTCTTTAATGAATGTTGATGTTGTTTACTGAAGAGACATATATAAATATTATATAAAATAGAACAAAGTTCACGTTAATATACAAAAACAAGATATCAAAGATAATATAGGATGTTATGTAGTAGGTTATGTTATGTTTGACACGAATTTGCGCATGCGAAAAGCTCAGAGCCAAAGTAGAATCGGTGTCGCTATCCGCCAGTTACTGGATACTCTCTTATACATTGTTGCCATATTTTTTAAAAAGTTAGCAAATCAGTTTTAATCTGTTTTGTACATTTCCACGTTAATGAAGAAACAAGTCGGTTACAATATTCAGTGTTGTACAAAAGATCAATAAAAAGATATGTGAATCAAATAAAAATGGAGCCCTATATTCACTGTAGTTAGAAGACCTAATATATATATTTTAGTTGCATTGAATTTTCCTATAACGTTTAGTAAAGTTAGAAAATCATGACTAGTTACATCCACGTAAATGATAATTAACAACAGAAAAATAATATTTTAGTTGTGAATTTAGTTTTTTTTCTTTTAATATGGGTGGAGACAGTTTGATCTTATTGTTTACCCTTTATATGCAATGAAAATATAAATAAAATTGTTAAGTGTTGTTCAGAAATCGCTGGTTTTATAAAGATGCCCGTAACGGAAGAATTGCCCATATCAGTATCGAATTGTTTGATATTACATATTGGTAGTAGGTAATAGTATATTGTGCAACAAGTGGGAAAAGTTAAACTTTTCTCACGAGTGTGGAAGTTTGTGGCACGAGCCAAGGGCGAGTGCCGTAAACACACGAGTGAGAAAAGTACTTTTCCCACATGTTGCCCACTATATTTTTTCTACAACTGCACAAATTTAAAGAACACAAGTAAATAGTTTTGTAGAAATCTAAGCATCGAGGACCACCCACCGAAAACGGCTGGGAATCGAGTATAAGTTTCTGAAATTGGCTGGGCATCGAGTATCCCCTACTGGATTCTCCATATAAATGTATGTTGTATGGGCAAAGTGCCTTGAGAAATAATATTTCTCACAGTGTGAGCAATATATGGGTTTGAAATGAGGTAAGCTATGAGAAATACGCTACTTTCCATAGCAGTTGTAGAAAAAAACTTTTTAAATATTACAATATTACACTTTTTCGGTCTATAAACGTAAAATTATACTGGAATATTTGGACACATGTACCAATGAAGCGTTGCGAACTAATTAACGGCGAAATACGAGGGTCAAATGCTTGTGGTGTCTGCAATAGGCTTTTCATATTAACCATCCTAAAAACATTGGCTACAAGCATGAAAATCACATATTTGTAAATAAACGTCATACTGTCCCGATTGACCCCTTAGTCCTGATTGATTCATCCCGTTCATCCTTAAATCATTTCAATTCACTACAATGTTATTACATGCAAGTTGTACTTGTGAACTCTTTGTTATTTGTCGAAATTCACATTATCCTATGATTTTTTAATTAAAATAGGACATTTATATATATAAAAGTAATTAAAATCTCATATCAATGCAAACATCATATTCACTTGACATATTTCAACGGCAATTGACATTCTATCAACTAGATAATATTTATTCATAATAATCTATCATTTCAATTTTCTAGACCGGCGAGGAGAGTACAACAGCAGCAAACAATGTATCTGAACCGTCATTTAAGAAGGGGGGAGATCTAAGACTGGACATCACGTCCAATGCATCACATTCAGATCATAGTCCCGTCACTCTATCTACATCCATCAGCAGACGTCCAGCTGAAGACAGCACACTTGATTACGCTTACGACAACCATGGTATGACTCCTGCATCACGGTAAAACAGTCGGTTATTATATTCATACCTATCCCAACTTTATGTTGGTTGTATAAATACGAAGTTACGAAACGAGTACGAAGATAGGGACAAACGGGAACTGCGTCAACATGGCTTCACCTGAAATATAAACCACAAACAATGGTACTATTAACCTGAAAATATTTTAAAATGTTCATGCAGTTCCCTGTTTTACTCTTCTGTATAGATCCACTTAGCTTAATCGTAACTAATGAATATTTTATTCTCTTCAACGGTTTCTGTCAAATTAATTCATGTTGAATGAGATGTTGTTATTAATAATCTCATAAAAAAAATATTACTGTCGTTGTTTACGGAATATCAATTCCATGTGCTTTGATATATTCAAATATTCAAGTAATGATATTAGTATTCAAGTAGTTCTAAGTGTAGCTTTAATTTGAATTGTATTGTAGTAATAATATAAATGTTTTTATCAATAATAATCAGATGACAATAAATAGCGTTATTCAATACAAGGTCGTCCTGGGCTACAACTCATTATATATCTCCCAAACGCTGTTATAATATCACTATTTTAAATTGGTAATGATCATGCACCATCATCTTTCATTAGTATAGGTTAGTATTGGTGAGAAGGTATTATAATTACATTTATATGGAGTTTGGAATTGTTTCAAAGTAACGTGTTCATATATATTCTAACTTATGGAAAAACTTTTCCAACACTTTAGTGAATATCACTGTGCCCGACTTATTCTATCAGTTTTCCGAAGACGGACAACAATAATTAAAACTCCTATTTTCCTGTGGTCTGTTGCTATCACATAGATGTTATGGGAAAAGCTATCAGATTTTTTGTTAATATCCAAAAAAAATATTACACGGAATTTATTATATGAAATCGAAACAGGTCGGTAGACATGTTACACAATCATCCGTATGAATAACAGATCCCACGGTCACATGATTTTCAATAATTTCTATAAGGGTAGCAACATCTCTTTTATTTCGCGGACAAACCTAGCCTCAGATCTTCTGAGTTTTCAGCGATGATTCCCAAAACCCAATGACCCTCCGTAACTCGTCCACGATTGTACTTCTTTTTCCCAAATTTCGATTCGTCAATCAATTTGTTGATGTGTTATTAAAATATAAACCTTAAAATATTAAGTTGAGTATAATCCTCTTCCCGACCTTTAACACAGATCAATGAATAATATCTATTCCTATCAGCTTAATCTCGCTTAAAATCTGAAGACACAAACCTGCATTATGATTCCTGGCCCTCCAATTTTCGGCAGAGATGCCTGCATTGAAGTAAAAGCACTGGTAACCATCTCCCGACAATACTTCATCCGATCAGCTATTGTTGCCATTGATAAACTCTCTTCTGAACCACTTACACCAACACATATCCGTTCATATGATTATCCGTAAGCGAATACAAAAAGAATCCGGCATATAAATATTTAAGAAAAAAAAAGTTTAAAAAGTCCTACCTACCTAAACTCTATTTCTGGTGAAAGATGACTATTTTCAAACCAGGTTTCCTTTGCAACAGAAAACGAAGGTTTGCATTGTTGTCGTTTAGAACACCTATATATTCCCAAATCTGTTTCTGAAAAATAATAATGCGGAAATATATCCATATTACTCGTCTGTCCTTTACATTTTGTCCTACAGTGAAGTGGTCGAGGTATTAAGTCTTCATTTTTCGCAAATCCATAAGGTTCCTGCCTAGTTTTAGGTAGACTTTGCTCAGTTATTACAAAATAAGGCATCATTTAACCACTAGGTATCCGTATTTCTACTCCTATACCACAGAATATACTAACAATAATAAAGCTCATATCTTAACGACATTTAAAAACATATTGAACGTTTTTGTACATGCCTTTTTACAAAGTCGCCGATTAAAGTTCGAATCAATCTAAATCTACAATATTGTATTAATAAATGAAAATGGTATATTTTCGCAGGAAGTTTTTTGCGTGTTTATGTTTAGAAAATTGTCTAAAATGTAAAACAGAATTGTATTTTCTTGTAACTGGTTTCAGCTATTCTAAAGTCGGAAAAATTAAAATTATGCATTTCCGCAAAAAAAATCGACTCTTTTTGTTCGAAAAATATTCCTAATGGTAAATAAACGAATATTTCTTACATAACTGGTTTAAGTTAAACGAAAGTTGATCCAAAAAAAAGGATAGCTTTTTTCACATCTACCATTAGAGGATAATGGTTAGTTGCTTTCATCCCCTTCATGAGTTTTATTATTTCAGAGGAGTTGAATTTGAATAAAACCAATAACGTTTTTTTTCTGAGTGCTAAATCCAGATTCTTATTGTTTCACAACAATATTTGGATAAGCAGGTTATAATTTTCAATTCTCCTAATTATTTCAGAATCGGAAGTTTCCATGCAATAATCGATACAAAAATCGTCAAATTCATATTACATTCATATTTTATAATCCAGTACCTTTGTTGAAGTTGTATAGTTCAAATAACGTACCTTAATATATTTTTTTGAATTGAAAATTGTGACGGAATGATCCAAATGACTGGAAAGTTTTTGAAAAAGATCTAGAGCATTACAGCCTAAGATGATACCTTCAAAAATTTTAATATGAACAAAATATGTATTATTTAAACAGACCTAACGAGCCTGAGAATAACTTTTATGAAAAATCTTCTTGTAGAATGAAGTGCTCTCATTTTTATTATTATTTATCAATATTAAATTTTGCGCTGAAGTTGTTTTATCGATTTGAGATTGGATATTGAATTTGGGTTTGTATTTCGAATGAGATGTGTTTAAAGTACTTTTGAATAAAACCCTAAGCATACAAGTTGCTATCTAATCAAACTGAGTCCGATAATGCAATGCATGATAAAGGAGAGTAAGGTATATTTATCCATATTTTATTATTCGTTTTTAATCAGTAGCTTATTCCTGTGATGAATATTCTTCTATAGTTGGCTCATTTTATTTCTTCTTTCTGGTTTTTACATTGTTGGTTATTATACATTATTCATAAAAATCTTAACCACTGTGCTCTACGTAATTCAATAATTACTTAAATTTGCGTCTCAATTTCAAATATATTACTCATACTTATAAATGCAGTATACAGTAGGTTAATGGATGAAGTAAATAAAACTGAGTAAATTCTCAAACTCGAGTTTTTCAGATAATGTACTCAGCTTTAGTTGAATATAAACGGATTTTTTGCTAATGGTAAGTATTTACTCAGTTTTCCTGGACGAAATTTATGCTCCAAGTATGTGAATGAAAATCAGTAACAACTCTAGGTCGAAGTATATTCTCAAAATATTTGGAGTCCATGCTGATTTTCTGTCAGTTTCAAGATTGGCGATGTATATGAATGTACTTAGGGGAAAACGCTTTTGAGGTATGAGACTAACAATGTTGAATTTATTACACAATATTTTTTTCCGGAATGTTATGAGACTCGTGAGGTGCTATCTCAGCTTTTTTCATCCAGGCATTTTAAACGGCATTGCTTAAGGCCTCGGGTAACACCGTACTTTCTTTTTTCAATACGTATCCACTAGTGGATGTTTGGGATAACACTTTCCATCGCGTCTCTGTTCCTTGAGGTGTGTATTAACGACTGTACATTGTGTAATCCCGTCCATTGTCCGATGTTTCGCAGCCTAGACATGTTCCTCCTTTCAATCCCCCAGATATGCCGTTTTACTTTTTTTAAATAATTCAAACAGATCACGTTGTTTGTTGATACGTCTTAGAACTACTTCCTTTGGCAGTGAAGCCGTACAAGGTACCTTAAGGATTCTGCGATACAGCCACATCTCTAAAGCATCCAAATTGTTAATTGCGGTCGTATTTAATCTCCAGCCTTCTATTCCGTGAAGACGCACCGACCAAACGTAACACTTCGTAAATTTGAGTCTCAAATCAAGGTCAAAATCGGTACAGGTTAACAATCTTCGAAACTTGAAGAATGACTGTCGAGCTTGCTCAATGCAACCTTTTATTTCCTTATCTGATGTCCAGTCTTCGGAAAGTCGGATACCCAAGTACTTGAATTGATCCACTCTTTCTATGGTCCTGCATTGAATGTTATGGTATAGTTTGAAAACCGGCTTAGGATTCTGCAGATAATCATAAACTTTGTTTTTTTGATGCTGATATTTAGGCCCATTAATTTGATCTGTTTTCCTACCTTGTTGATCAGTTGCTGTAGGTCGTGCAGGTTATCAGGCATCAAGACCGTATGAGCATAGCGGATATTGTTAATCCATACTCCATTAACTTTTACTCCCATTTCCACGTCCTCCAAAGCCTCTTGCAAAATTGATTCCGAATATAAGTTAAATAGGGGTGGAGACAGCATACATCTCTGTCTCACCCCCCTTCTAATCCGTTTGGTGTTGGACATATTATTGCCTAGTTTGATTTACGCTGTTTAATTCCTATATAGGTTCTCAATGCAACTAATCTCTTTTTGTTCTATATCAAGCCTTTTGAGGAGCTGCAATAATTTGTAATGTTGTACGCAATCAAGTGCTTTGTCGTAATCTATGAAACACAGGCACACATCATTTCTCTGATCAAAGTATTTCTGAACAAGCACCTGTGTTGCGACCATCACTTCTCGTGAACCTAAACCCAAACTGTGAGTCGCTTATGTCTCTTTCACAATTCTTGTGAATTCATTCATGTATGGTTTCAAGAAATATTTCCAAGGTATGGCTCATCAGGCTAATTGGTATGTGATCTTCCCACTTACTTGCATTGGTCTTCTTAGGTAGAAAAATAAAAGTAGAGCACAACCACTGTTTAGGGCAGTGACCTGTCTCATATATAGAATTAAATACTTTATTGGTGATCTGATGCCTTTTTCATATAGGAGTTGAAGTATTTCTGAAGGGATTCCAACTGGGCCAGCCGCTTTGTTATTCTTTGAGTTCCGTATGGCGCAATCCACACGGGGGGAGGCGACCGATAGGAGATCTAGCAACACCCTCGGAGTATACTGTACAACGATATGTAAAATTATCAATGAGGTTTGGAATCAGAGTAGGAAAATCACCAAACTGAATCAAGTTTCCAAGTACTATACAAAAAGTAAATGAGGTAAAACTTTTGTTGTAAACCCGCCTCAATTTCCCCACGGTCATAGGGGCGCTAGATTGCACTAAGATTGATATAAAAAAACCAACCATGTTAATGCAAGCCTAAATGTCCAGGCAAATTGTGATGAAAATAAGAAGTTTACTAGCGGAGTGGCCAACCACCGTACAGGCTGCAAGGGTTTGGCTGCGATGTGCTATGCGTGGAGTTATATCTCAATGTAATGGCTCCGCTTGTTTACTAGGGGACGCATGGTTCGGCATTGCACCCTGGCTGATAATACCTTTCAGGCCTTCTCACATCGCACAACAGGCCAATTCCAACTTATATCATGCAAGGGAAAGCGTTCGGACAGTTGAAAAACCGATTCCCTGTTCTAGGAAACTTTGTTAGAGTTTCCCTGTAAAAACTGCCATTATTTCATGTACTGTTTTACATAACGTAGGAAGGCACTTGAATCACGTGTATGATATAGACAATGAAGATAACGAGGAGACCAATGAAGGTGAAATCATTACTGCTCAAGACGAGAATGAGTAGAGAAGAAAAACAACAACGTATGTTACAACACCCTGATATACAATAATAATATGCAATACTTACTTTAAAAATATGTGTTTGTTGAAAAGGAAAAAATAAAATCCCGAGATCTAATTTGTGTTATTTAAATTCAAAAATTTTTCAAATATAGTAATATAACCACAATCTGCAACAGTAGATTGCGTTGATTGATCACTGAAGGCTTTTTTCATCTCGCCTATTTTAATTTTCTCTCGTTCTATTTTTATTTCGTTCATCTTCATTTTTGTAGCAAAACTGTACGTTGTGGAGTAGACAAGTAAATTCGCTTGCATATTTTAACAGTTCTTTGAACTTCTACTTATTTTGTCTGCAATATATATTCTCTCTTTGGTCGCTGTTGGGTTAATATTTTCTTGGGATGTTACCGCCTCGTTATCACATACATCCTTTGCAGTGGTTCGAGAGCAACACTTCCTGGAACCTTACAAAATACTGGACTCTCCTTGTTATTCAAGATTTCAAAACATTGCTTTACCCAATCTTTTAGCTTTTTAACTTATTTCCGGTAGCTTTCAAATTCGTTTTCATCTTGGTTCTGGTTTTCATGTTATACTCTCAGTTATTACCCGCTACGCTTTTCTTTGTTGTAATCAACGACGGGACCTTCAAACACAACATTTTTCACAAACAAAGCCTAGTCAAACTTTTTTTCCACTTCTTGTGCACTATCATCATCACTCGACGACATGTTCTGTGTCTGACAATTCCACCTAAACTATCGGTAGTCTCAACATGAAAAAAATACATCGAAAAGGAGAATAATCTCACGAGAGCTCATTCTAATTTTTTCCATGCCAGTGAATTCTGAAGTTTTCCGGCAGTTGGAGCATTATTTTGCCGGTCGGACACATTTTTGATCACTTCGGTTTTAGAAACTACTCCAAGCACTGAGCAAATCTCGGTTTTATTCACTTCATCCATTGTCAGGAATGGATGAATTTGTCAATGTGAGTATTCATTTCCAAGAAAATTCAAATATAATCATTTGTGTCAAAAATTTATTTTTCCCACAGTGCAAAAAAAATCTGCAGAAAAGCATAATCCAGTATTGTATAATGAACACCCTATATATTATTCATACAAAAAAAATATTGAGAAAAGTATCAAATTTGAGGAAATTGCCAATGATAATGAGCAGTTTGAATAAAAATTCAGTAAAAGCTAAAACTTACATTTTCCTAGCAAATGCTTAGTTTGCAATGAATAAAAATAAGTAGTAGCTTTTACTACAAATGCAATTAGCAAAATCTAAAGTTTTAAGCATTGTTTAAAAATGGTGTGAATGAAAGTAAGCAATTACTAAGAATAGTAAGGTAAAGCTTACATTTTTGCCAGCTTGTTAGACCCTGGCTTAAAAATTTAGTATTGTTAAACAGTTTGCCAGAAATGGCTGCATTTATGAATATAAGATCTGAAAAATTTTGTCTCGAAAGAAAAGAAAGTCGTGCCGAAGAATACCACGGTCTGTATAGATTCAGTGAAGAAAATGTTGAGTGGATAGCTAACCATTTTTTGGAGCCAAAAGTGGAGACTAGAGGTAGTACATTAAGTCCAAAAAAACAAATGCAAATATTTTCGCGATTTCCAAGTGATCCTGGATTTCAAATGAGGATCGGAAAAGAAGAAGGAGTTCATAGAACAACAATATGTAAAATGATATCTCACGTTTTACCAAAAATAGTTGAAAAGGCAGGAATTTGGATTAAATTTTCTACAGAAAACTCGACTGACCAGGCAATCAACGAATGGGCACAGTTGTATAGATTTCCCTGTGCTTTTGGTTCAATTGATTGCACTCATGTACCAATAATAAAGCCATCGCTACATGGCGACGAGTATATTAATAGAAAAGGCAGGTGTAGTATAAATGTGCAAGCAGCTTGTAACGGAAAACAAATTTTTACATCCGTAGATGATCAAGTGCCTGGCTCGATGCACGACAGTCGTATTTTAAGAAGATCAAATATTTTTGGTATGATGAGAAGACGTCAACAGAACTATGGACTTATTTTAGGCGATAAAGGGTACGGCATGACACCATGGCTATTAACACCGTATAGAAACCCCACCACACCTCAAGAAATAGCGTATAATAATGTACATAAAAGAGAGGGCGTTATTATAGAACGCTGTTTCGGACAACTAAAACGTCGATTCCCTGTTTTGCAACATCAGATACGATTGAACATTGACAAAATTCCGTCAGTAATCGTCAGCGCTGTGGTTCTGCATAATGTTGCTAAGTATCTAAATGATCAATTACCAAATGACGAAGAAGAAGTAGCCGCCGAGGATCACTATGTTGAAGAAGTTGTGGAAGGTAATGATGAAATGAATAACGACCGCCAGCGTGGTCAACTGAGACGAGAAGAAATAAAAAATATAATTTTTTAAATGCAGTTGTAAATATACTACTAAGTACGATACCATATATCATAAGACAATATGAATATTAATACGTAATAAGTAAAATAAACAAGATACTTGAAGGAGGATTTTTTCGACAACAACTTTTCCAGGCAGTTATGACTTCTGGAAAGTTTTAAATGGGCCACACTGTATAATGTTATATTTTATGGTTTTTATTATTTTGAATTACTTTTTAAGTTAAATTTGAATGTAAGTAGGTACCTTAATCTGAGTCAAGTTCATTGATTTATAAAAAAAAACGTTAACAACGAAAACAATTTATTCATTTACTTACAACTTTCTGAACACCAAATTATTTATTTCTTCAAATTGGTTTCCATTTTCTTTTTATATTTTTCCTAACAATAATTTTATCTTTTCCTTTTGAACCTTTATTAGTTCCAGCTGTTCCAACAATGCCAGTCGTTGGAGCTCTGTATTTGACAAATTTGAGGTTTCGCCTGATTCCTTAAATTTGGTTCTTCTGGTAACTGGAGACTTATCAGGTAAAGGCCGAACATGAGGTGGAGGTGGAATACATTCTTCAGTTTTGGACGTCGATGGCTGAGGTTGTTCCATCACAGATCCTATCGACAGTGCTCCTGAAATATTTTTTTGGATCAAATGGCAGCAAAACAGTAATTTATACTATTCGGCGAAAAAATACTTAATTTTGCTTTTACATCTTCATACCATTTATTTGTTTCTATAGCCATACTTCTGTACATACCTGGTACTTTTTGAAAAACAGGGTTTTCTTGTCCTTCCATTAGCGCCAAAAGTTGTTTTTCTCACGCGTTTAAAACAATTTTCTAGTTTCCCCTTGAAGTTTTGTCGATCTTTTTCTTCAACTAGGTCTTCATATTTTGGATTTTCTTCTTTAGTTGTTTTTCAGTTAAATCCCTTCCAATTCGCAAAATATATTTTTGGTGGATTTCTTTGTATGCTTGTTCTTTTTTCTCTTCAATTCTAGGTTGGACGAAATTTTTGCAGGAACTTCCTCCGTCAAAAAATCACTTGTAGAATTGTCTGAATCACTATTCATTTTGAAAGTAAACCGTTAGCACTAGTAAATGATACTGGTTTAAAAAGTTTTCATGTGCTTGATATTTGCCTATGTCGATTTGCATATCAGCCGTCAAAATTTGTCCATAAACATACAGTCTATCGAATTTCATGGCCGACTGATTTAGTCATACAAATATAAATATAGGTCTTCAGTATAAAAACATATTTTTTAGGATGATTTAACAAATAAGAACTTTAAGTAAATACTATCTCTAACTTCTGCTAGTAAGTAAAAGCAAAAGGTTATTCACTTCAATTCAAGCAAACGCTATTAGCAAAAGCTGAATCTACCTAGTAAAAGCTAAAGCTTATACTTCATACTACAAGCAAAAGCTGAGTTTTTATTCACTCGGGCCATTAAAGTAACAAATTTCAAAGAAGAATTAACTTCAATATAAAAATTAAAATTATTGGAGTATATCAGCAAAAACAGGGGTGCATACAAGATTGAAGCTTGTCTTTGGAAAATGAACATAACTGTAGAATAAGTATTATTTGAATCGCTTGGTCTATTCTTGCAGCTAGTTCCTTCTAATTCAGTTATGAGTATAGAGGCTGGATTTTCTATGAATCTGTTGAAAATAATCCAGTTCTCGACTCCAGATTTATGATTGTAAAATTTCTCAGTTGCCTCATATAATTACCCACATTGAGATTAGATAATTATTTTGACTACTGACACTGCTTCTTTACATCTCACTGGAGTAATTAATTCTTTCTTTCACCCTCCGTGATATTAATAAGGAATTTCAAATGCATATTCATGATTCCAAAAGTTACAAAATATATAATAATTCACGAAATTGAATTTTATATAACTACTAAAAAAAGTATTATAACCACTGAAAAGTCTAGTGGTACTAATGCAAATAACTCTTGTATTTCTAGTAGTTTTCCTTTTGTCTGATTTGACTTTTCACATATAGAAGAATTTCATTCCAAGTGACATTCGAGATTGCTCGCATTCAATTTCTACTTTCAGTTCCCACTTTACGCATTGTCGCGATCTGATCTAATAGATAGTGTAATTCCGAAATGGCACACCAAAAAGGCATTCAAAGAAAATGATTTCACGATAGGAAAAGATTTAGTTCCTAAGGTTTTCAGACGCCCTGCTTCGAATTGGAAATTCAATATGTGTGATATATTCGCATCGGAAGAGTTTCCTTAAGAAACGTGTAATACTATCCATGGCGAGTTTTTCTTTTTTTGTTTACGAATAAAGTCGTATATGTTACAAAGAAAACAACTTTTTTGAGAATGTTTAGCAGTATCCTATATATATTTCATTTCCATATTAAATCACCAGTGTGTTTTGGAAAACATACTTCATGAAATACTTATATAAGGGCCTCACAAAAATAGAAACAAAATCTTAGGCACCGTCCACCTACTAATAGTTTAGGCATTTAATACATAATTGTTCCTACAACATGAATATTAGGTACCTTTCACACGCATAACGTGGGGAAAAATTATTAAGTATTGACCTACTGTTTTGTCCACCATAAAATCTGTATAAAAAATGGAATAGGAAGACCAAATTCTATCCAAGTTTGCCACTACCAAAATCCATAATATCTCAATCTTTTGTTCCTAAATAATTTGATCGTCATGTCCGGTTTCAATTTCTCACTACTCTCAGCACAACCTGTAAAAAGATTAACACGTATGGAAAATGTCCATCATCATTAGAGATTAGAAGAATATTGCGTGTTGGGTGTTGGACAGATTGTATCAAGTTAAATTGAGTTATATTTAAATATATAGTTCAGTTTCATATTATCGAAACAATTGTCAATTTCTTACAATTTTCTCATTATATTGTGGATTATTTAGAAATAGTTAGTTTCATTTATAACAGTAATATGAGTAGATTCCCAACAGTTAGCTTGTGGAGAGATTTATTCAAGAGAAGTTGGATTATTTCTGAATATATAACTTATATATTACAAGCAGTAACTACTGAGAATTGCGTTAATACCTCATCTGTTGATGTGGGTCCAAGTTCCATGCAGGATTTCTACCTGAGGACTATTAATATAATGCGTCCATTTAATTAATGTTGGAGATAATGCAGAACGGCTTGACAAAGTGAATTAATTTTGGTAGATTATTATTACTATATTAATATGGAAATAATGACAATATGAATAATATGATTTCCAAATGAAAACAAGTACATTTGAAATATTAGTAGTTGAAGCTAAATCGAACCAGTTTGAAGGATAAAATTGGTCTATATTCAATCATATTCCTAAGATTAGGTGATTTTGTGGAAAAATATCAAATAATTTTATTCAGTTTTTGACATTATAGAACATTATTATCATATTGTATAATTCTGCGGCGATGATAGGGGAAGTATGCCGATGATGGCCCCCTTAAGAATAATGTCTCCGAATTTTTATAATTATGAATATTTTGTAAATCACTTGAATTCATTTTACATGTCTTGGTTTGCATTGTATTCTACATTGCTTAATAAATTATTATTCGACAATATTTTTTTAAAGCATTTTGAGTGTTCCATCAGAGGAGTATACATTCCTTTGATGGACTTTGATAGATTTATGAAAAATAATAAAACCATATTTTGTTTGTAATATTTTATCAAAATACTTGCATATCAAAAAATTTAAAGATCACATCCTTCAAAACAAACCCCAAACCCTAAAGTGAAATAAATTGTACTTACATAGGTAATTTTTTGACATAAATAGAACATAAAAACCACAGAAGTCAACAATAGTAAGTCCGTGAAAAACGCCACTCTTCAAAAACATCTCGGTTAAATGGTTGTATTCCTGTTTTCCTAAAGGAGTTAATATTATTTGTGGGTATGGCACTTTTTAGATAGGCACGACTAATTAAAGTTGCTATTTGGAACTGGGTTACAATTTTGCCAGGATTATGTCGCAGTTCGAGTTGAATTTCTTGTCTGTAATAAGTTTGCAAGGTTTGAAAATATTTCACGTCCAGAGATGGGACATGATGGGAACAGTGGGCAGGAAAGTTCTCCTGTACAAACGAAGCCCATCCCGGTGGAGCACCATTCAATAGTTCCTCTTTCATTCTTTAACAGGGAAAAATTATAACAGGAGCTACGTAAAAACCAATGGCACTAATAGAACTTACGAAGTTAACACGTTGATCGGGTTTTGCGCTCCTAAGGTATATAACTTGTTTCTGCGACCTCTACAAGGATATATTTCTTGCGACCTCTTTTAAACTGTGGTTAAACCAGACTCATACATATTATCAATATTCCTCGAAAAGTTACTTGAAATATGCCAGAATTTTAGGTCTGTTGCAAACTTGAGTTCTAGCGAACGAAGTGCTTTCCGGATTTCTCAGAGAAATGCGAGGATTGCGTCTTAAGAAATATTGGACCAATTTTCACTCAACCATTTTGAGTTCCTTTTTGAATTTTGTCTAATGCCATTTGTTTCGTCGATCTCGTAGATCATCTTACGCAAATCTGTACTGAATAGACCAAAAAAACAAGATTCCATGTAGATGATATGATCAACAATTTATTTTTCAATAAGTTATAAAAAATGACTCCTTTTATCCTATGTCCCTGTTTAAAAGCACCTTCATACGTAGCTAATCTTCTCTTTGACGTAGTTTTGGTTAGAAATTTTAACAGCCTGCTTACGTCCCATTTTTTTGTCCTCTGTATTCTTGATGGGTTGTTCCATATTAACTTCATCTCATTGCTCATTTAGTGGCCATATCAGAAAACAAAAAAAATATATGTATTATTCACTGGGTTACATATAAATTATATAATAATGTGCTATTCGTATGCTGGCCTCCTAGTCCATGAAACATGTGGCTATCATAGGCAAAAGTGCATACCGTTCATATTCCATATCATTTGTTATGTTTACTCTAACCTAAATTTCGATTTAAAAACAATAACACGATATACACACGAACGTTTGATATGAAATCGTATCCTAAATTTCTTGTTTTAAGATAAATATTCACAACGAATTTATCAGATCAAGACCTACCATTTTTTCCACACATCGACATCTTCTTATGGCCGACGCACCTTTCACACTGCATGTGTTGCTCAGAAAGGACGTTACATGACGTGATAAAATTGCCGGTTGAATAAAAATCGCTGGAAACATAAAAATATAACCATGGGCCATCACTGGGAGGCAGCCATAATAAGCATAATTCCCCAACTTAAATGTCACATTATTCAATGTACACCTTGACGACTGTTTTTTATTTTTTCCATTAATTCCGCTATGTTTGCTCCAAGAAATGATATAATGTATAAAAAATCAAGTATTCTCACAGAAATATTCGGTGGGTTAATTGTGAGAATAAGTTCAAGTGCAAAATTTATAATTCGTATATATAGTATATTTTTCACGTTTAGTGATAACAATCTATGAGACCTTGGTTATAAAAAGAAGAAAATATAATTAATAATCAACTTCTATATATGAGGTGCGACGGAACAAAAGTGGTTAAGTACCAAATGTTCAAATTTTCAGGAGAAGCAAAAAACGTACATCAACGCCATAATGCTGCAGTAGACAGTTATCAGGAAAATCGTGAATGTGTTTGGTATTTATGCGAAAAATGGATACTTCATTTCTATCAAGTTATTGACATTTTCATTTTGCAGTTAACTAGTTTTGATGCAATTCACAGTAGTTAACTAATTTTCATTCAATTTGCAGACGGCGTTAACTAATTTTGTTGCAATTTAACTGAATTTTTTGGTGTTGCCGCACATTATTTCAGAATTTTGTTAGAACGTTCGGCATCCAAGTTACTTTATTAAAACATTATGTGAGGTATTCAAAGGAAACTTGACACAACCTGAATATTTATTTAAACAGGTAAAGTAAGGTAGGGAAAGGGATATAAACACAACATAAATCTGTATTTTAAACACGTAAAGTAATGTATTCAAAGGGAAATGAACAAAACATAAAATGTATATCAGATTCTGCAATCTTCATATTCTGGTTCAAGACAATCACATTAATTCATATCTTCATCTTCATCTGTAATGACGACTCCTTTCCTGATATCTAATAATTCCCTGAACCAATTCAACTCTTCCAGTTCTCTCCACTCATCACCAAATTGTTTGACCCATAAACTAGTGACATCTTTTTTCTTATCATTGCTCAAAACTCGAACCACTGTGTTTTTTTCAACTGCATAGGATGTGTTTTCCCTCGTTTCAGTAGAGTTGTAAAACCTTCGTTACCTTCAAAAAATAGTTTTCAAGACATCTCATTTGAATGTTTCCTTGACATCGCCTAGTAGTGGTTTTTTTGAGTTGTATTCGTTTAAGTTTTTGTATGCCATCGATTTTTTTATAATGATTTTTCTCAATAGACTTCACATCGTATAAGAACCAATGTTCATTCAATTTTTCAACTGTACCATGCTTAGAAATTATATTGTAATACTCATTTGGTGTGGTAATAACAACCTTTTTCACGAAGCCAAAATGCCAATGTATGAATAATATGGCAGTTTTTGTTCTGCCCTCCGCATCCATCACATAATAAACGCAGGATTTCTATATCGTTCGAAAAACTGACATTATTTAAATTACTGAGGAGGGCCGATCCAATTCCTTCAGACCCCCGGCCAGCTTCAGTTTCATTCCAGCAATAAAAATCTGGATTTTTCGAATTAATGTTCGCGATACAAAAATTATAAAGGCTTACTTGCTGGCTATAGAAAGCATCCTGTATAGGCGTCTTAGGTAACGGAAGAACTTGCTGCAAGTCAAAACGTTAGAGTTAGACTGTTAGGAACAACTCTTTTAAGATGCGTATAAAAGGCATTGGCTCTGAGTTTGTGAATTCTTTTTTGTACCATTAGTCGGCACTTGTTGGTTTCATCTGTTTCACTTTTCAATTTATTCTGCAGTAGTATGCATGCGCCACACGCATCTGATAGCGGAGAAGAGAAACCAATTTTTAAGTCTGGTAAAAATACTTGACTGAACATAGTTCGTTACACTTGTAATTCGACAGGGACTGTAGAATTATATAAAGTCCAAAATAACTTCATATTGAGGTCTGAATCTAGATATATTCGGTGCGATTTGTTTCTGTTATAATGGCTCTCCCTTGTTGGAAGTGTCTCAATAAACTTTCTCACACTCTCCTTTTTAGCAGCACTTTCCATACATTTCTTGTCCCCTCCACGCTTCTCAATAGGCACTTTTCCTTCATATAGTAGCTTTCCAATAGTCTTGAGCCGCCCCTTTTTTATACTATAAACTTTCTGGAAAAAGTTTGCACATACTTGTACATTTTTACAGGATTATAGGGTGGTACAAATCTAGTCAAAAATATATCTTGTTTCACCTTTGACATCCGATCAAAAAAAAGTTTGCGGAGACCTAGGGTATCTGCCACATTGAAATCTTTACACTTCAACGTCTTACTGCTGTGTTTACACGTAGCTTTCAATCCAAAGCCTGATGGATTCCGATTTCTGTACCTGCAACAATAAAAATAAACACCTCTCAGAAACCACAAGTCGTTATAATCATCAGGATTTACTTTTAATATTAACGAAAACGTAGGTATAATAATTACTCAAATGCAGACTTTATTATGCATTGTCACCGGAATTTTGAACACCTGCAAATTTCAAATCATACGACCGGCTGGAAGTGGGTGAAAATAAATTTCATGAATTTCGTAACATACGTCGAACAGGCAAAATTGATATAAAGTGTGTAATAAATACATAGTTACTTTTCATCTCTTCTAGCAAGAGACTTCCTTACTCTACATTTTCTTTTTTTATTCCCTGTAATAATAGTAGAAACAGTCATGAGATTTTCCATAATTATACAAATTTAACCATTAGAACCTATAAACACCGACTCTCAGCGACCTTTACTCGTTTGCGATCACCCTATTAGTCCTGCTACTGCACAAATAATAAACAAATCACATGATCGATGGCAGATAGAAGACGTATTAGTAAAGTTATGCAACCAATATTACCAAACTGTATTGTGTATAGCATCTAATGAGACTAACATAACTCGAAATGGTGCAAAATCTAATCTCAGCACAGATAACCATTTTTGTTCCGTCAGCCGATATTAATATTGGATTTTATATAGGATTTAACTACATTTGATCAGTTCTGACTTCACCATCGTGTAGGATCTTGAACAATAAGGGGATAACATATATCACCTCACTTTTGCCTGCTGACGTACTTAACCACTTTTGTTCCGTCGCTCCTCGTATATTACGTGATTTAATGAACGCACATCACATTTTGATTATTTTATATTAGATTGTAGAATCTGTATATCGTGAAAATAGTTTATTTCCTCAATCAATAATTATTGTCAGCTTCTCACTTCACTTTTTATAGACAGAAATAAATGTAATCGATTAGATGACATATTCCGAAACATTGAGAACGAATGATTGCTACCCCTTACTCGATAAAGCGGCAATGTTCGATACACTAGCGACATCAATTGGTTTTCTATTTAGTTGTAGAAGTTCACAATATCAGTTCCCGATATTGAGAAACGACAATATGAATCGGCAAATTTGTCTTCTTGATTTTCCCAATTTGATATTGTTGGTTCTATTTCAAAATATAGGTAACACATGTTATATTATTGAACAATTATGAATGTTATGGAGATAATTTCAGTATTAATTTGGGATTTCATAACAGTATAGTTCTTTTGAATTATCCAATACTTTCAGTATGTAACTTTAAAATCGTCATGTTATTTCACTGGCTAGTTTTAACAGACAGTTTCTAAATACTACATTTACATTATTTTGATGCTGTCTTGTTTAAGTATTTTATTAAATTGATCACACACGGTAGTGGAATTGAATATATACACAGTGATCACCGTTCTCAACAGGAAATTGAAGTTACTTAGAAAAATATTTAAGTAGAATTACTGCCTCTTTTAATCCAATTATTTATAAGTTTGATAATTCCATATTGAGCACAATTAATGTTACATTATTTCACAATCTCTAAATTCATTTGAACTCACAAAACAAGATCCGTCTTGATGTGAATACGTTATAACATTACACAAAACGCTCAATCAATGATTATTATTTCTTACCATGCCTCAAATAACTACAAAAACAGCTTTTTGGAGATATGCGGAGTTAATGGTCAGACAACAAGAAACATGTATCAATTGGCAACCTGAAAGAAGTAATAATGTACAAGAAATATGAATCTGTATGATATAGTAATTAATTATTCTTTAGGAATATTTTAAATACACTGATATTATTTAAATAGTATTTATTAGAATTTATTAAAGGTACTTTGCAAAATATAGCCCATTAGGCAGCTTATATTATGTCGGATCCAATAAAGGTTTTTCACAAATAACTGTTATTGGTCAGAAATTTATTCTATTGACATAATAAAGTAGAGAAATTATGTATAAATAGTATTATCTCTTAAGCAATATGTACTTACTTTGGGTTGTATGCTATAATTTATTTATGAGCTAAGCTCTAGGATTGTTTTGAATATTATATTTCAATTTTATCACTTATATGTATTTACTAGATTGTAGGAAAGATTCGCAAGGAAATGATTGCCCATTAGGCAGCTCTTATGTTATACATAAGGACATAGGATTAGCAATTATTGAGACTATCCTGCAATAGTATCATTCCATATATATTGTTTGTTATTGTAACAATTCCGTAGATATTAGTCATATTGTTTTATTTGGAATATTTATAAGAAATAACAAACTTTTTTTGTGAATTCTAGACAGCGAAATATGAAACTTGAAGATCGCCAAAATTCACTGACTGAAACATGAAAGAGACAATCCAGATAACTAACCGTCCAGAGAGTATTTATGAATAAGTTCTATAACAATCAGGAAAAAAAAACTCTTTCTAATCCGTCAGATCATACCAATACTATTTCTATCACTTTCACAGAAAACGTAAGTTCCGTAAGATATACGAGTCTCCAAAATTGGTTTCAAGTTGTTCAAGCTTTTTAATCCATTTTTCCTGTCTAAATGAACAGCCTAATCGCAAGTACTACATAATGGTTAACTGAACCTTGCACATCAAAAGCGTTAATATGAAATACACTCTCTCATTGATTAATGGTAGAAAGGGGTAATGGCGATCACTCAACGAAAATTGGACGTAAAATTCAAAATATAACACATATTTATTGTGATGGAAGAAAAATGAAACATAAAAGTTACTCCAAGTTGTGAAATACGAAGCGAATTGACAATCTAACATTTTTTGGAAAAAACTCGCTATGTTTAAGGAAGTGACTTTGATCGACATTGTCGTAACTTTCGGGTATTACCTTTCATAGGATGGATCACATACAAAAATCACAAGTATATCCAGCTAGAGAGGCCTGTGCAGTATACAGTGAGTGTGCCCATTGTTCATATATGACACACCGGTACTACATCTTATTTTTTGTCCCATATTTAACACAAATCACACATAGAACGAAATCTGCCTCATTATTTTCATTATTACTGCGGATATCGCGCATTCCAATATCAGAGTCGGACGATGTTGAATCGATTTTTTTCTGATTTTCTTTTTAGTAGTGACACACCTCATATTTGGTTTTTTGGCGCTGGATTCTTTTGGGCGAATTCAGTTGTTGTTTGCTTCATCTTTGATCTTTTTCAGTTTTGATTTCTTCTTTACTTTATTTTCTTCCAATTAGTCTTTTAGTGGTGTAGAAGTTAAAATAATCTAGTGCTGTTTAGATCTCCTGTTCGGTTTTGTTACTTTGGTATTTTTATTTGGTTTAGGGAGAAGGTCCTTAACACAACAGCAGAGAGAAGGCTCTGATTTTGAAGTCGAGGGAATTGCTCCAAAAATTGCAGCAGCTTTATTTTTTGATGAGCGACATTGCTGGGAATTTCCTATAATTTCTTGATTACATTTCGGAATTCCTGCTGACGAAATAACTTCGTTAACGTTAGTCTTAACTCCATTGTCAAGTTTTTCGAAACAGTGAGGCAACTTCATAAAGAGATATTTTTTCTCTTACATGGGATTTAATGTAAAGATTGCACTCATTCCTATAATATGATTTGAGGTGTCCATAGAATGGACTGTCTAAGGGCTGAATCATATGCAACTTGTGAGGTGGAATGGATATTATGATAGTATTATTGGCTTTGCAAATATCATAGGATACCAGGGACACATGACTGCTATTATTATCTAATATCAATAACACTCTTTCGTTTTCTAATAGTTTTGCGTGGACAACAAGGTGCTGAAGCCATTTGACGAATAGCATCAACCATTCTTGAAATATTCATACTTTTCTGCAATATTATCATGTATCTCCAACAGAACTGAATGTCGTTGACGAGGGAAAATAAACATTGGATGTATAAAATACCCAGCGGGACTCATTTCACAAACAACTGTGATGTTGCGATCCCTTTTCCCAGCTTGTCATCAAGCCAGCCCTTTTCTGACCTTTTGCCGCCAAAAGTTTTTCCAATTGCTGCCTCATGGAAGTTCCAGTTTCAATATTGTAGATGTTTCTAGGTGAGAATTTATGTTTTTCCATAACCTGCTGTAAGAGTTCCAAGAAACGATCGGCTTCCTGTCTATTGAAAGCAGTGGATTACACTGGTTGCTTCTGCATTTCGTACTGCAATTTCATTTATCTTCTCAATCCCTATAGGCCAGTCACGACCTGAAATTTTTTTTGGTGTTAAAATTGTTTTGATCAATTTTTTCGGAAAACTGAAATATCATTCGTCTGATTTCTTTATCTGTGCATACATAAAATATAGATGCTAGATACTTTATCTGGTTGTCGAACTGTTGGCACTTGGAGCAGGAAGTGGAAATCGACATTTGTACTTCCTGCTAACTAGCGAAAACAGTTTTTCTACCCAAAATAAGAGTGACAAATATTTCGTTTTTAATTCTTTCCTGTGAGGTTGAAAACGGAATTTCACATCTTTTAGCGGCATTTCGCATATAATCGTTTGGCTGCGTTCATGTTCTCAACTGACTACTTTGCTCAATTGGTTACTCTATCATGTGGCTTCGACATGTTCATTCATGAGGGCAATGTAGTAGCAATGGGGGAGATGAGGGGAATAGAACCACCCCCCAGTACACTAAAAATGAAAGAACAGAAAAAAATATATTCACAGCAAGTCTACTTGTTTGAAATGAACTAAAATCTAGGAACAGTAGGATACAATTTTATAAGAAAAACGAAGTTGAAATACAGTTTCAGGGACTTGGAATTACAAACTTTTGATCCCCGGTAGTTCATCAGGAATCAAACGTCGTTGAAGGTTTCGTTATCCTTAAGGAAACATAGAGGTGGCCGGTATTACCCCATTTTACCACATACATTACACAAAATGATAAGTATGTATCTTAATATATTACAATGATACGTACATTAACTTAGAGCAGCATTTTCAAATGGCACGTTTCGGAGTAAGCTCATAATTTGTAACTATTATGTTGCTTAATAATTGATTTTGTCAGCCTTGCCGTTTACGACAAAGCACGTTCCTTCCTAACTCAATATTTAGCTAGTGCAGCCACATTAGATATCCAGAAAGTGGAAAAAGATAGTTATACAGGGTTAGCGTTGTATTTTGTGGCGAATTTGTTGCTTTAAAACAGCGTAGCTCCAAAATCCCGACAATAACCACTATATGTGTAATCCTTTCCCTTCCACTGCGCTATCAACTTAGTACAGCCGTTCTACGCTATCTCGGTGCTAAAAATAGTTACCGAGATGAATTTGACGGCATAATATTCTTTTGTTAATTTGTCTCTTACAGATGGCTTGGTTCTCAAAGCAAGTACGCACCCCCAAACGTGAAACCCACTCCTATTACTTCACCATACCCTCATCGGGCTATCTAGAGTCTGTAAATAGTTATCGACGCCGGGTTAGCAGCATATTTTGTTATCAATTTGTTGCTTCAAGTCGGCGTGGTTCCAAAATCCCGGAAACAACGCCTATATGCGAAACCATACACTGCCACTGCTCTATTAAGTTAGTGCAACCGTTCTACGCTATCTCCGAGCTAGAAATAGTTACTGAGACGAGCTTGATGTCATATTTTGTTGCTAATATGTCGCTCACAGATAACTAACTTCACAAATCCAAGCACGCATCCGCAAGCTAAGAAACCCACCCATAGTATTAGTATTCGCTATTTAGCAACTAATTAGCAACAAAATATGCTGCCAACTCTGTATAGAGCTATCGTATAGTTCTATGTGAGGTTTCTTAGCTTGTGATGCGTTCTTGAGTTTGAGAGCTAAGCCATCTGTGAACGACTAATTATCAATTAAATATGCCATCAAGCTCCTCTCGATAACTATTTATAAACCTGGGATAGCGTTAAACGGCTGCACCGAGTTAGTAGCGCAGTGTGGGTGGAGGGTTTCAAATATCGGGGTTGTTTCTGGAATTTTGGAACGACGCAGACTTGAAGCCAGAAAATATGCCGCCAACCCCGCGTTGATAACTATTTCCAGTCCGTAGATTGCCTGGTGTGGCTATGGTGAAGAACTAGGGGTGAATTTCATAGTTTGGGAGTGCGTACTAAGTACATACTTTGTGAACTAAGCCAGCTGTGAGCGACAAATGAGTAACAAATATGCCGTCAGGTTCATCTCCATAACTATTTTTAGCCACAAGGTAGCGTGTGACGCAGTAGCAGTGGAGGGTTTCGCATGAAGGTATTGTTTGTATTTAAAACAACAAAATGTGTCACTAACCCCGTATTGCTTGCTATCTTTTTCCGTTCTCGAGATATCCAATGTAGCTGCTCTACCGTAACGCGTTTTCTCGGGAGCGACAAGAGCAACAAAATCAATTTTCAAGCAACAAAATAGTAAAATAGTATAAGCCCACTCCGGAACGTGCCCTACGAAAAGGCTGCACCAATTTAATATACTTTACAATGCTACTTCTTTCAATACTCTCCGTAGTAGATGACCCGAGGTGCGTATCAGACATTTTGAATTGAATTAATATGATGTTATCAACAACGCAAATTCAGAGTGTTGACACTTCTTATCTTCTTCATGTTTCGCAGTGAATTCATCATTTATATAAAAACAGTCATGTTATGATTAGGTTCATAACCTTTATGTTTGTTCAAATTACTAGATTTGGAATCAATTGATTCAGTATCACTTTTATAATTTATTTAATGTGCATCGAGATAAGTACTCGATTTAATCGACTATACATCTTAGTTTTAGAGTTTGTAGTTGTTTTTATAGAATTACTTAATTTTTGACTCACAGTTACGCTATGATTAGTTTAAGAATTTCATTCCATACATTACATTCCATGTTAAAATACTAAGGTGGTTTCATTGGGAAAAAGCATAACTCAACATGAAAATAGGCACAGATCTAAAACCACATTACTGTTCCTTTGCTACCAAATTTATAACATTTTAATCAACGATCTTGACATTACAAAATGATAGGTAACTACAAATCATAGTTATAAGTTGTATGATATGTACGAACAACAATGACCTATTTTGTTTAGTATATGTAACGGTTGTTGTCCGGGAGCTGTCAATTATTTAATCGTGATTTTGACAGATAATAGGGATGTTGACTTATTTTTGGAAATGCTTTTATTTTGAAGAAATAGCCTATATTAACTCGTTAATAATAATTTTATAAAAAATATGACAAATTTCAATATACAGGGTGTTTTCAAATGACACTTACAACGTTTGCATGTAGATACCTCTCGTACAATTGGACAAGATGATATAGGGATAGAGGTGTCCAACCCATTTACTTTTCGAAATACAGGGTGTTGAAGTTATGAAAAATATAATGTTTTAACTTGATAACTTTCAATTGGATGAATATATTGATCTGGCCTCGGCCTATCCAGTTGTTTCCGTATTGTTGGGTTGTAAGTTGTTTAGCCGCTAGAGAATAATGTACAGATGCCCCATCGTGCTGAAACTATACATTATCCAGATTCGCCCTAATATTTAATCGTACAACGTCGTTTAATAAATCAGGCAGGGTCTCTCAAAAAATTACAATAAATATTACTATTTAGTTTATTAGGTAATAAATATGGATCCACTATACAATCTCCAAGAATGCCTCCCCACACGTTAAGCGAGAATTTTACCTGAAATCCACATTGTCGAATAACATATGGATTTTCGTCATCCCACACGTGGCTATTCCTTGAATTAAAAATTCCCTCACGTGTGCATTTGGTTTCATCAGTAAATAGAACAAATTCGGTAAAATTCCTATTTTCTAAACATTTTTGGGTGTACCAATTGGCAAACTCCATTCTTTGAGGACAATCTTTTGATTTTAGGGCCCGAACTTGTGTATACTTACAAGGATACAACTGCTGTTCATTTAAAATATTCCACACAGTTGAGTTACTTACATTTAAAGATTTGCCAATGGTGCGAGTGCTTAAAACGGGGCTATTTTCAATACGGTCTAGAACAGCCTCCTCTAATTGCACAGTTCGTACAGTTCGTCTTCTACCGCTACCTTGTAATTTTTAATTGAATTGTCCAAATTCTCGCAATCTTGTGTCAATTTGCGAAAATGTTGTGTGCTATACAAGCGCTCGGAACGTTTACCATTATTTCTGGTTTCCCTGTATATTAGTTGCATATCAGCAATTTCTTCTAAAGTATAATCCATCATAACAAAAAGTGTGGAAGTTGCACAAACCAATTTAATTACAAATGATCCATTTTCGTTTTGATGTTAAACAAAATGACATTTACCATCATTTCATTATTGACATACATAGCCTTCTATACGGAGAAGGCACTGTTAGCAAGAATCCATGCAGTTACAGAAATTATTTCCGGCAACCGCCAGTATTTCCAAGGTATACGATTTTCAATGAGAAAACGTTACAGATTATGTGTAAATGTAAATGGACAAAATTTTGTATTTTGTTGGCTGCTTAGTTAAAAATTATGTTTGCATGCGATATTATTCAACTTTGTAATTATCTTATTTTGTATTGTCATTAATTCTTTTGTTAATAACATCACAAGTTTGGAAAAGTATTTTCAATGTTTTATGTGCATTCCTGTTTCACGAATTAGTTCCTGTTACATATTCTAACCATTAGTAGTTTGGTTGTTATTAAAAACATTCAAGAAAAATATTTTTTTATTAAAAAGTGATCTTGCAGACTTCATAAAAACATTAAATATCTTGAAAACTACAAATTTTTTGATATGTAAAGGTTTTGCTTTTTTCACGTGAAAACTAATGAGGAATACAAAATCAAATGAAAATAGCTTCAAATGCCAGTGGCGTAAAAAATGGGATGGGAAAGGTGACATATTCTTCCAAATGTACACCACTGGATCAAGAATTGGAACATGTGTTTCCATCAAAATATGCCCTCTTACATTTAAAAACAACCTGCCAAATGTCAGATCAATATATTCATCCAATTTAAAGTTATGAAACTAAAACATTATATTTTTCATAACTTTAACACCCTGTATTTCGAAAAATAAATCTGTTGGACACCTCTATCCGTATATCATCTTGTCCAATTTTACGAGAGGTATCTACATGCAAACGTTGTAAGTGTCATTTGAAAATACCCTGTATGTAAACAAAAATAGGCTTCACAATTCCCGCTAAAACGCTCCATACTGTCTAGTGATGACATAATAGTATATTATGTAACGTGTGTTGTAAGAAGCATTTTACGCACAAACGTAATTCCGTTAGTGCGTAAAATGCGTAACAGCACGAGTTACGTACTATACTTTACCTACGACCCACTTGTACTTGTGTTTATAATCTTATTAAGGTATTTAAATTACAAGTAAATCGTACATCCTCGATGCCCAGCCAAGTTTCGTAGAAGACCCTCCTAAGTAGTATTTATTTTTATTAAAAATGTATGTACAATTACCGGAATTGCATAAAATAGCGTATACACCTCTCGACTAAAGTGACATTAATCCCTTAGGTGGATTACTTCCCTCGGGAATCAAACACCACCCGCGGGATTAAATGGGCCACTTTAGTCGCTTGGTGTATAATATACTATTGTTTACTAATATGAGATACATTCAGACTGCTAAGAGATGCGGATTGAATGAAACGGAACCAATTATCATATAAATCCAAATAATTCTTAGTATTTAATGCAATCTCATATCTGATAAATGTTATCTACCATTTATATATAGAATAGAATTCAACGTTATATATCCAAGTAATACATTTTGAATAAAATGGCTACGTCTATTGACAGTTGCTAAGTGGGTGCTATGGAAGCCGTGCGATTTACTTTACAGCCGTGCGTTTTGTTTTACCGTGCGTAATAGACGTCTTACATTGATTGCGGACTGTGTGTTTTTGATTACTTACAGGGGGGTCGTAGGTAAAACTATAAATAAATCTCGTGTTCTATCGAAATTAATTGATCTTGGCTGAGTTCTTACAAATAAATTAAATAACCACCAAAACGTATGATAAACGTTCCATAAAGTGTAAAAATAAGGAGAAACACTTGCTAGACGAGATCTGGCTTCATTGACAACAGTTATTTTTGTGAAGATCACTTTAATTTGAGTGATAATCTCTGATAAACTACAAATATAAATGTAAAATCATTTTTGGTTATGGTAGAAATAAGAAGTTAATTATTCATTAGTAGTTTGTTTATTTACAGAGCGAAGTTTGTCTTCGTTGATATAGATGATAATTAATTCTAAATATGATAGAAGAGCACATAAAATGAGTAGGGTGTCTCTCTCATTTGTAATAAAGTATATCAATTCAAAATTATAGGTACTTACAGAGACATTTTCACGGTTTTGTCCATTGTGCAAAAATACATGTTTCCAGTAAAGAAATTCGTACCATAATAGAATAAATCTTCGGTAAGTTACAACTATTTCTTTTGATGGATCCAGTCCCTATTGTTATAACAATCGTAGAATATTATCGCTGTAAAAAGATGGGTTATACTATTCCCTCTGCAGAAGGCCACTGCAGAATGGTGCGCACGATGCTTAATCGATGAAATAATTTTAAGATATCCCAGAAGAGTTATTATTCATAATGATATACAGTTCGTGAGTGAAGTGATGCAACAAGTAGCCCATGTCCTAGGCTTCAAGAAAACTCTCACTTCTGTGTGCGACTTCAAGTGTCAGTTGTCAATTTAAACAGAAAAGGATCATACCAATTGGAAAGACAAATTACCCGCGATACGTATCTCAATGAATTCAGTGCAATCGTATTCAACCGGCTTTAGTGCTGGTTGTATTACGCTCGAGCCTGAATTAAGAACGCCAGATGACGTTAATCGCGACCCTGCTATCTACTATCCTGGACTGCTACAATTTTGTCCCCGAGATATCAACTTATCTACAGATTTTAACAACAACCTTAAGTGTACCCCTCGAAAATCACGAGAAAGCTCAAGATCGTGCCAAAGAATATGCCGATAAAAGTCGCCGACCTGTCGCTCTATTCGAAGTAGGTGATAATGTGCTCGTGGACGTACATACGCTCAGTAAATCCAAGGAATAATATACTACTAAGTTTGCTCCGCGTCGGGATGGATCGTATAACTTATGAGGTTGCTGCTGTTAGCAAACCTTTTGAAGTGGTTGGAAAATGTCACGGGTCAGCGTTGACTGCATACCACAACCTCGCACATGCTAATGGTTCTGTATCGGTACCTCTAATCCAAAAGAGATGTCGACCACACAAGAATACATGAATACATTAGAGACGACTCTATTGATCTTACCTACTCTTGTTCCGGAAGAGGATTACTTGAAAGAAGATGCTCAGATCCAGCTCGTAGGTCTTCCGAAGAGAAGAATCGCTAATTCTAAAAGCTGCTCCTGTTGCTTAGCGATCTCCAACTTCCCTGCTTCTACTCACGAGACGATTCGTGAAGCAGAGGGGAAGAATTGTAATAATTAGTTGACGAGGCTCCTGACAGCAGAAGATAATAGATGAAGAAAATACATTGTCAATTTTCATTTTGTTATTCCATATTACTAAAAACTCCTGTGTAATTATTTAATGTTAATTATATTATTTCTTCAATTTAAAGTGTTCCGTGCAAATATGTGTGTGTAAGACTACCCACGATTAAACACAAATTACTCGATTTCTCCTCTGGTCGGCAAAATGAACCCGTGTTTAACATTTTCGCGTCAATTTTAGGTTCCTAGAAACTGTCTTTTATATGTAGAACAAAGCTTGGCATGAATTTGTATCAATTGTAAACATCCCTATTTACTGCCAATTATATTACCAGTAAATGCTTTCCATGTACATTTTCTTGTATCATCATCAATATACTAGTCATAACTGACAACTCTACTTTCCGATTCAAAAGTTATTTCTCAAACAAGTTGTAGTTAATTTCTCCAAAGAGAGCCAAAAAAATTAATTATTGATATGAAAACCATATTGATGAAGTTTCTGTCATCTTTGATTTAATAATATTGCGGCTCCTCGTGAGAACGTTCCAGTGAATTTCATTTAAGTGTTAGAATCTAATAACAATATTTTCAATGTCATTTTGTAATCCCTGAAAGATCATAAATTTTCATACCTTGTAGTTGAAATTTTAATAATATAATATTTTCCGCAGGAAAATGAATCAAAGTGGATTCAGTTTTATGAAATGTTCAGATTTTAAATACCATTTTATACAGATAATGTTGTTTTTCTGGTAAATTGAATCTGAGTTCTACACAGCGACTGAGCTAGAAATAAAGGAGACGGGGAGAAAACTAACGCTGGTGCCTAAAATAAACACCTATTTTGGATGAAAGCTAAACTAATTATAAAATAATACAACATTGTTTTAAACGAACACTTTTATCATTATATTGTAACAAAATTGAGTACATAAACGGCGTAACAGAATTGAATTTATTTCAAAAAACTTACAGATTTTATAACACATTAGAAATTTTTCCTTATATTTTTAATAAAAGCACACTGATCGATTATTATTTGATGAAAGTTAATTTTTTATCAAAACTCATTCTCTAGACTGGTTATCACTATGCTATTTACTTTTGTCTGGCTCATGGTACTGTATACATTGTTTTTATAAGATTCGGCCTTGAAAGTGTTCTTTCTGTGTAAGCTGACGTCACAGGAAGTGTTAAAAATAATAAGAGATGAGTGCATACATTGTGAAAAATTTAGACAATGAAATCATGTTTCCAAAAAATAAATCCCTTGTATAAGTGTATATTTTTTAAATTTGCTCTACATACAGAGCGAGAACATTTCCCTGCAAATTTTTCGGTTAAACTATCAACGTATTTTTCTTGCAGTATACGAGCTTGCTTGTGAAGCTTACATCCACTTTCAGGGACATTAAATGGGAAGGTTGAAATAAGTAAAATTTAGAGACGGTATTTTGAAAATTGATTCTTTAATGGAAAGAAGTGTTGTCCAAAATACTGTTAAACAAAATTTCTTCAATTTTTTCGTCCTCTTATAATTTTGTATCTGCACTCATCTCATCAAAAAAAAATTCTGCAAAAGTTGTTTCGACTGCCCAAGTTATTGATAGCTCTAAAGCCTCTGGTTTAATTTCATAATAACTGTTACGAAGCTCGCAAAATGTAAATAGGCATTGTTAAATAAAATAGATTGTTCGGAAGCATTAGTTATTTTACTTTGGAGTACTTCAGAAACATTGTTACGCAGATTGTCAGAGTATAGATATTTTTCGGAATGATTTTACATATGCATATATATTCTAGACCAGGAGAATAGGAAATACCCAAAGATGTTTGGGTATCTACATTTGTATTCAATTTATTCTGCACCCTGTATATATTCCCTTTTATTGAATCATTTTGAACAATATAGTTAATTGAGTGCAGCTTTGGTTCAAAACATTTTTTATTTATATCTGTTTGTAAAAAAGTTAAAGGGGGTGAATTAATAGTGGAAAACGTGGTAGGTACGTTGAATATACTCGAGGGACGCTTATTCATGATTGAAGTTATGCATCTTCCCAATGAAGACTGATGTTACGCAAGTCGTACTTATAGTGATAGGTTAGTTTTAGTATTTTTCCCCATTATAGAAATAATCGCTTTTAGATTAAGAATCATGCTAATTATGTTGAATTAATGTACTTGCTTGAGATACAGTGATTTGGTAATTCAATAGTAGCCTGCAGGTTTTAGGCTTCTAGAATTAGTATCTACATCACAGACTTCTACCCCTGTAATTTGACACTAGCAGTAGTATCCACTTTCGTTACAAACAAGCTTTAACAGATATTTGATTGGCCCCTTTCAATCAATTTGATTGAGTTTAATTATCCCAATACTGTATGAAAATTGTTAGACATTATTCTAAAAATATCTCTTTTTGTGAATTGATTTTATTCATTTTGGCAGTACTATTGCGTATTTTGAAGTTCCAAAAATAGAGATTTTACTTATTGCAAAGTAGTATATACAGTGTGTCCCGTTAAGTTTTAACCATATGAAGAACTTTATCATTATTAATTTTAGAAAAAAGTTATTGTTGATAAAAAAATCTGCGTGTTCTAAAATCTGGAACACCAACATCAGATATTGAAGTTTTCCATTCGTATACGAGGTTTGTCAAAAAAAAACTAAATTAATTCAAGAGTAAAGTTTGTACCTTTTTATTCACTAACATCGAAGATTGTTATTGAAAAACGATGATCAGAACTGAAAACTACGTTCAAATATGCAATTATATTCACATTTGCATTGAAAATTAAGTTACTTTTTTCTAATAATTTTTCTATTTAAGTAGAATGAACATTTAACATTAGTGTCATTGTATACAAAACATTTTTTTCTAATGTAAATGTATTTCATTGTATATTTGAACGTGGTTTTCAGTTTTGATCAACTTTTTTTTAATAACAATTTTCGATTTTGTCAGATACAAGACGCTAGAGCACTAAATTCTCCCAATGTCGGTAGTGACCATAGCCTATTGCTCGGAAATATCAAATTAAAATTACAGAAATAGAGAATTAAATAGAGAAGAACATAAGATAAACCAATAAACACCATGGAATAACCGTACAAGAACCCTATATCAAAGTATATTAAAAAGAAAGATAGAACAACATCAAATAAACGAGCTAGAATATGTGAATACTAGTTTGGAGAAACTAAAGGCAAACAGGAAAGATGCCGCAGCCGAAGCACTTGGTCCTACAATAGAAACAGATCTAACAAAGAACACAATACAACACCATCGTTCTGCCAAAGAAATCAAAATAAAATCGAAGAAAAAAAAGGCATATCGAAAATATCATACACACAAGAATGATACGAATAATACAAATTAATCCGCAATGAGATAAAAGCTCTTAAAAGTCAAAGTGAGGTCAATCACAGTGAAAATTTCTCAAAAAGGAGGGAGAGCGACTTCTATGGTCTCCAAAAACAAATATGGTGGTTCATTAGAAATTAAAGAAAAGATGGCAACGAACTAATTGACCTCAAACTCATGACAAAGGAACCTAGGTTGAATATATCACGAAATTGTGCAGCAAGAAGAAAGACGCAAATGATGCACCAGATATAATCACTAACGAAAACATACCAACAGAAAGCCGAGACATAGAATCGGCGCTCGGACAATTGAAAAATAGAAAAAGTCCTAGTCCAGAAAACATTCCAAACGAACTGCTCAAATACGGCGCGGCTACTCCATTCCAAAACACAGTATGTGAAAATAATGGAATTGTGAGGGAAACGAGATTTAGTGTTTTTGTTTGGCCCTGAGACGTATTTATTGGTATATTTTTGATTTTACGGTTACGTGTTACAGTTCGTCGTATATTTGTTTATAAATACTCAAATTGTGCGTATTTTTAGTTGTAGCTATAGATTTGGCACATGCTTGGTTTTGGCATCGAATATGACACATTTTTTTATATTTCAAAACAGAGTATCTACATCAAAAATTAAATAAATAACAGTTTAGTTTATGTAGATAGTAACATTTTACTGAATTCAAGTAACAAAACAGTATAATTATTGACTGTCTCGACCCTTACTTCGTGCAATATGCTCATATTAGTGTTTTTAAATGAAACTCACGGTCTCTAGTTAATTCCACAATATAATACAAGTTATTCAAAATTCTAAAAAGTTGACAATTTTTTAGAATTTTCAATAGCTTGTATTATATCGTGGAATTAACTAGAGACCGTGAGTTTCATTTAAAAACACTAGTATAATTATGTCCAACGTTTATTAGTTTAGAGATACAACGGTTGGTTAAAATGTCTTACAGGTAGTGAACAAATATTTTGAACCAAAGGAACTACTACATACTATCATCTAAATTGGTGTTATCATATTCCTCGACCAAATCTGGAGCAGAATCGCTTTCATGAAGATCTTTCCAAAACTTCAACCTGTTTATCGACATTAACGGTCCCAATACTCTTATGATTTCGTTTTTCTTTGATGTCAGTATTCCACGTACTGGTAGAACTTCTGGAATACTCTGAAAATTGAATTTCTTCTGCAAAAAGTCTAGAGATATATACTCTTCTTGGTCGAAATAAGTTTAATAATCCAAGCTTCTTCTCCCTTTCTTGAAGCATACTTCAACTATAGGATTCAACAAAAAACCTCTCAAGGAATCGGATTCTTTGGCATTTTTGCGGACTTGCCTTCTCTTCTTTTCCCACTTGTGAGAAGCATTAACATCTAGAACTTGAAGACCTTTTCTGGAAGACATTACCGCCTCTATGAGATCATTGTAATCATATATATTACGAATCTTGTTCATTTTGGTTTCGATATTCCCGTGAATGCCATCGACGCTCATATGAGTGTGACCCTTCGTGAGATAACGGAAAGTCACACAATCAGGTCCGTTTTATTGATTTACCAACCAAACTAACGTTGTATAAAGTATCCAATTTTTATTCTGCCGAGTACAATTATCTGACCAAATAATGAACTCTTTGACATCTCGTTCTTCCTCGAAAACTCTAAAAATGGCCTCAACAATATGGTTACCATCACGTCCTGCCAAACCTTCATGCCACATGGAGCAATAATTTTTGAACGAAGACTTTTTTTTTAAGGAGCAAATGTCAAATTGAATGCTGTGAGGCGGCTTAAAAAATTACTATCTTTTACGGAGGGCATGTTAGGAATTAAGATCACCTTTTGCAAATCCTTTGAATATATTCTGACGTTTTGATTGTCAGGTATCATATCATCTTCGTGGTATTTGTCAGTGGCTTTTTTAGCTTTATTTTTCTGTGTATTTCACTCCTCGTCATTCACAAAAGTCAGTTCTTCAACATCTTTGGCCTGTGACTTATTCTTGTAAGTTTCGCATTCTACACAAACGTCAGATTTGGGCATGCATAAAGAAATATGCATTAATTCTATGGTCATCCTGTAAAGTTCAATTTTACAGAAACCGGGATGTTCACGTTCAAAATCATCAAATATGGATTGTACTGTTAAGTCTCTTGATAAATACCTCATATTAGGTGCATTGTGACGTCGATAGTGAGTAATACAAGGCTTGAAGTTGTTGATGTGATTCATGATGATAGTTCTTTCTCGTTTTCTCTTATAATTTCCTGTGGTACCCCTATTTTCTCTCACAGCTGCCAGCAAAGGAATTTTTTTCATCGCGTTGCATAATTCCATAATAACAGAATCGTTGGAATATCCAAGGGTATTTAGAAAAAACTTGCAACAAACGCATCTACTTTTATCTTCTTTTGGAAAGAAAAATTTTCGACTTTCGTTTTTTGCGAAGCCTTTGCCAGGTTGAGCTTGGACAGTTCTTCTCATTACAGGCACCATTTGGACATTTTTAGCCAACAATTTACGGCGTGAACTGTAATCCAACAACCAGTATTCTTCCCAAATCCGAAATCGTTCTTCTTCAGAGAATGTGGAACCACATTTTTTAGTACATTTTTCTGAACATGAAGGTTTCATCGGATACTTCTGTTTGTCGCGGGCAACTTTTTCATTTTTCGTTAACCGTTTATATTTTTGGTTTTCTTTTTGTCGTCTTTTAATGGGAGCCTGTAAGCTAGTTGAAGTGGATGCTGTTTAATTAACTGGGTTATTCATTTGAGGTAAGTCGTTGATTGTTTCTTCCACAGACTCCAATGAACTGTCAAGACTCCATAATCTATTATTGAAATTGTTGTTGGTTTCAGGATCAAAATCGGGATCGGCAATACTATCGTCACTAAAGTTGGTAACACTCATCTCTTCATCCAGGTCATAATTTTCCAATATACTATCTTCTTGTATGAAAAACAATAAACTACAATTAAATTTGAAAAAAAACGAGATTAATATGATAATACGTTTATTATTATCATCATTGTGTTAACGTAGCACTACTTCACACTATGTTCATAGTCAGCTCATATAAATATATATCTGAAAATTATTATTTAACCATATTTAAATTTACTTTAAATGACCGTACGTAACCAAAAATTGAGGTTATGAAATTGTTTCTTAGACATAAATGAATTTCAAGTCATTTAGTTTTACTTACTGCTCATTCAAGCACATGTCCACCATCAATCTCCCACGATTCATAATTATTTATTAGTCGTTTGTTTCATTACGAATTTCAGAACATACGGAAGAACAGAACTACGCAGCACACAACATGCATAAAACCACTCAGCTTCGCAGGGTAATAACAACTGACAAAACACTGCATCTTCAAAAAGGTAAACACTGAAACGTTTGAATTTTTCATTCAGCCTTGAATCCTCAAAACACATTTACTGTTCATATACTGTGTTTACTATTTGCTGACCGACGTAATCTTATATCTTTCAATTTGCCAAAAAGGAGCATCTAGTATATACAGTATTTTGGTCTGGAAAAAGCATATACTACATTTTGAAATGTGGAACGGAGAAAATTTTTGCAGATACTAAGTTATGGGTATGTGATAACTCTGAATCTATTGCAGCTATCGCCAACAGGCCAGGTTGAAAGATGCGTCCAAACACAGTATATCCAAATATATAGAAATATCAATTTCTAAAAAAATGTTGGTTACTGTGTTTTGAAATGGAGCAACCGGGCGGACAACAGATCATCCAACAACTAACTAAACTGATTAAAAGATATTGGCCTACCACAGAATACCAGACGATTGGGGAACAAGCACCATTGTTCTTACGTTCAAAAAGGGAGAAAAAAAATACCAGATAACTAAAGAGGCATAAACCTACTCAGTACAGCATTAAATTTAACAGAAAACTAATAATCAATATCGTATCCCTGTCAGACGAACAGTAAGGAGTCAGAACGGGAGAGTCATACACTAATGCGGTCTTTATTATAAGACAGATCGCAGAGAAGTCCATCGAATACAACAAAACAGCATACATGTGCTTCATACACCTGCAGAAAGCATTTTATCGAGTCGAGTTAGAAAATGTTGTACATTTACAATATGGCATACAAAAACCCCATAACCTAATCAAATACATAGAGAATGTATATAGCGCCAATAAAATTAAGGCCAACATTGATAGGGAACTCACTGAACCAATCCCTGTAGAAATGGGAACACGACAGGGAGATACACTGAGCCCACTCCTTTTTAACAGAATTATGGATGAAATGATAAGGCAAGTACGGAGTTTGACTGGATATAAGATGGCCGACCGCAACATCACAGTTCTGTGCTATGCCGATGATGCCGAGATAGTAGCAGAAAATGAGACGACCTCCAAAGACTGCTACATCAGTTCAATTGTATAGCAATAATAATTTCTACATTCAAAACAATAATCCTGACATCAAAAATTCCTATAAGATGCAAACTTGTCGTTGATGACAAAATAATACAGCAGGAAATTATATTGAAAATCTCGGTATGGAACTATCCGGATATGGTGATATCGACACAGAGGTCAGACAACAAACAACAAAAGCACTAAAAGTAGCGGAATATTTAAACGACACTATATGGAAAAACAAATTTATAGATATCGAGGGCAAGTCAAGAATATATAAAATGGTTATCAAACGCATAATGACTTATACAGAAGAGACCAGTTCGGACACAACCAAAACTAAAAGGCTCCTACAAACAAGCGAGAAACGCTACTGGAAAGAGAACGTATCGAAGATATAAGGCGAACATGCAAAGTGGAGAATGTAATTGAATGCGTTTTGGACAGAAAGCCCGAATGGGAATAACACATAAGTCGAATGAACGAAGAGAAAATACCAAGGATAGCACGAGACAAATCGCCACTGGGTTGAAGAAGTGTAGGGAGGCCAGGAAAAAGGTGACAATCTTGCCATTGATTAAGCTAAAAGCAGGCTGCGAAGAATGAACAGGTAATCTGCCTAGAAATAGTGTAAGAAGAAGAATTTTCGATATTTTCAAATATATATATATATATATATATATATATATATATATATATATATATATATATATATATATATATATATGTAAATATATATATATATATATATATATATATATATATATATATTATTCTATATTATATGTGATAATTACTTACTTTTATAGTAGATTTAATGTATATGTTTATAATTTATAATTTTAGTTTTAAGTTTGGCTAGCTCAGTTTGTTTTTAATATTTGTTTAATAATTTATGTTAATTAGATTATTCGGGAGCATGAAATCCTTTTTCCCTTTGAGTCCTGGCAATTTATACTGATGTAATAGTTGAAATAAAAAGAAAACACATTATTTGAAATCAATTTAATTATCAATGCAATATTTATTTGATAAAATAATATGCGACGCCAATGGTTATATGTACCTATTTATTGATTTTAATAATATCATAAATGCGCATGCGTAAAAAAATTAGTCATGCGCTTTAGCATGAAACAAACAATTATGATACGTAAGAAGCATCTATATTATACAACACAATTTGTTGATGATGAAAACAATTGAATGGTTAAAACACATAAACATAAAAGAATTTATATATATCATAGTTATATATGATACACATAGCTGTGGGAAGAAATTAATTATATACATGGATAGAACAATAGAAATTATATACAGATGGACATAGTTATTTCATTATAAAATTTCAATCACCAGATTTATGTGATTACAAGATGGCGTGATTAGCGTAAGTACATATTTTAATTTATATAAAGTTCGGCCTTTTATTAAATTTAATGATTTATGTAATGAATACACTATATGAAGTCTGTTTCTTTCTTTTTTAGATCGATCATGTTTGCAAAAGTTTGTCAATTTATGAAATTAAGTACTTAATTGGGATTTTGAGTTTTTACACTATTTATTGGCCAATAAATGATTTAAATACACTGACCTGTTGATCTTGAATTTGGAAGAAAGTCTCTGGATCCCAGGAACACCCACTGAATCTCCAAAAAAAAACCAAAATTGTTGAAAATTTCGCAAATTCTTGTCGGAAAACTTGTTACAATTAACTGTAAGTATTTCTAATATTATATTTAACAGTACTTTAGGAGTTTAAATGTCTTATACCGGGAATATCTTTAAATTTTTAGGAACACTATCCCACACACTCCTCGCTTCTTAACACCAGCTACCGTTCTTCTTAAGCGTCCCCTCGATTTTCAACTTTTTTAAACAACACAGTCTTTTGTTCTTTTCCAGATCACTATTCAAAAGTTTATTTATTGATTCACAGTTTGTTATGTCATCTTTTATAACCAATAAGATATTGTCTTTTGTAATCAGATAATTGAAACTTCAATCAATTATCAAAACAATTTCATACATACAAATACATTAAAATTGGTTATACATAAATCCATTTACATAGTACAACATTCAATATTATTATTGATAGTATATTCTTGTTACATTCATATCAATTATGAATATAAATTCTCTTATGTTATTTGTCTATATGTCATTATTTGTTTATCTATGAAATCAATTGGATTATATTCTATTCAATATTTATATTTGTTCTTATTCTTAAATTAATGATTATAATGATTTAACTATAGTAATATTTGTTTTCATTTCAGATGAACAGCTGTTATGATATGGAAATTATTCTTCGTCTTAGGCAACTTTATTTACATCATTACATTGGTTAGGCAATATCTATATTTTATGTTATCATTTAGGTAATTCCTTTTTCATTATATTGTTATTGGCTGTTGTTTAATATATCTTTATTTGATATGTTGTTTAAATTAAGAAAAGTGTTTCCTTTTTACTTGTTTTCTTAAATTAAGTTATTTTCATATATATTTCATACTAGCAAACTTAATTTTATAATACTACTTCTCTTATTATCTAAGATATCTGGTTCAATATATATATATATATATATATATATACAAAATATGTTCATATATATATAGTGAAATTCATACTTTTTAACAAACCTGGTATACGATTGAAAAAAATTGATATTTGATGATTGTGGTTCAGATTTTGAAATACGCAGAATTTTTTATTAGGAATAAATATCTTTCCAAAAATTAACAATAAAAAGTTCTCCAAATGGTTCTAACTATAAAAAAAACTCAAGAATAATGAGAAAGTTATTTTTCATTTTTATTATTTGAAGCTTATTTTTAGAATCGATAAATTGATATCCACCCTCCATAATTTATTATTAAGTAAATGGAGTTAGTCTCTGTCATATCAAAATTATAAAAATGTTTTTCAGATAACAATACACCATGGTTGCACATAACGATATTTTAACTAAAGTTTAACAAACTAAAAATGAAATCAGTCAGCTACATTATCGGAACTTACATAAAAACTTTCAAATTCCAACGACATATTCTAATATAATTATAAATATTGGTTTTGTTTGGTTTTTTACATCACTATTATATTTGACGCATACCAAATTTTAATGATAAAATAATAATTGAAAGTACCGTAAACTGAGGCTGCTTTGATCAAAAAAATTTTAATTTTCGATTGCAGTTTTCTAACCAGCAGAGATATTTGGAAATATTAAGAAAAGTAAAATTATACATTTATACAGGGTGTCCCAGGACTAATGGGAAAAAAGTCAGGAGCGTATAACCTGAGCCAAAATAATGTTAGTACTTCATATAAACTTCTTGTATGCAGGCCCTCGTTTTCGAGTTTTAAGCCTCCAAAGTTTTAATTTTGAATTGGGTTTTTATTTTTTGTACTAGTTATTTGATCTTTATAAAATTCACGGCAAAGCTATAATGTACGTGTATGTTTATTTTGGGAAGGTAAACAGATTTACAGTAATAATATTTTATGACATGTCCGGCTGATCGCCAATCACCGTTTTCTTTGTATTGGCTGTCCAATTGCTTATCTTAACAACTCTAGTTTGTCCTCATTAATTCTCCATTTTTTTTGTGTTGGTATATACCCTTTTTGTCTGGGAACCTGATACCTCATATATAATGTTTTGAAAAAGGCTCAGGTTCTCTGTATACATGACTTTCTAGTTTGGTATCTTTTTAGAGAGTTTTCTGGTGCTAAATGTTATATCTATAAAAACTACCATAATCTCTTCTTACAAATGTTGGGGTGTTCCCTTGGTTATGTATGATTAGGTTCTTTCCTCTGTCATCGTCTACTACTGATCCTCACATATGTGACTTTCGACCAAAATTGGTTTTCTATGAGTTTGCATATTTTTTCTTAGTTTTTTAAGATTTCGAGATAGTCTGTAAGGTTTACGTTTGGGAGTATGTAATAACCACTTCGTTGTCAATCCATCAAAACCCGAGCCTTCCTGCATATCTTCTATTCGAATTTCTCGATTAGTAACTCTAGTTGCAGCAACTATATTTCTTTCTAAATACCATTTTCCTTTTTCGGCCTGTTTCTTATTGGGTTTAGCTAGAATAATGATATCTATCCCCCCATCTTTTATCGTCTTATAAAGTAGGTCCACTGGAGCCCGTCCCCTGTCTATATTTACTTTTACTATTTTCAATTTGCCTTGTAGTATCTTCATTGTTTAATAGATTTATAAAATACGCTATCAAGTTTAGCCCTCTTCTCTTCATTGTGTGCTCTGATTAGCTTCCCATATTCCGTACACTTCATTGTGTCTGCATTATGGCCATTTAGATTACATATATACCACTGATTTTTTTTAGTACACTCTCTTCTTTATGCACCGCTTATCCACATTTATGACAATTTATTCGGTCTTCTTTGTATTTCCACTGGTTTGGAATGGGGCTAATTTTGTAACATTTGCTACATCTTTGCAAGGGGTCATGTTCTCTTACCCTCCATCTGTTCCTCCATAAATTGTACACAAAGCAGTACCTATCTCTCCTAGTTTACAACATATACTAATGGAGGCGTTTTCCTATGGAGAATGCATACAATTCTCATGTTTTGTTTCGACAAGAGAAAATATTTTTAAACGCATGGCTTCGATTTTGCTGATAAGGGCAGAATAATTCAGAATTATGCCAGCTTTTTAATTATACCTTTTCAGCCTTCGTTGTCTTTAATTCTACATATATGTTATGAGAGGACTGAATGACATTGAGTGAAAGAAGAAAATGTGACGATTTGGGTCTGGAGTTTCAGATCTGGATAATTGAATTATATGTAAATATTCTGATTTAAACGCTCTTATGACAAATAAATTGACCGAGCTTTACTTGTAAACACTTTTTTTGGACTATTCTTCTTGTGTTCTATTGACAAAAAATTTTATTATCCAAAAATTCACGATTATTGTAAATTTAATGTTTTAGATACCGAATGTGATTGAGGTTGAAGATAAATGAACGAGACTAATCAATATTTTAATGAGTATTTTTCATCATTCGTTGTAGCTTAATTTTTGTATATAAGTAAGTTTGTTGCAATGTATGCTTAAGCTTTAAGTGATGTGATACTTATATTCACTATTTTTGGGACATATGTACTACTTAGTAGGTAATATTGTTAGTTTATTATTATTTTATTTGTCTTAGAGACATATTATCCCTTATCGTGTCCGTCCACTAGATATAAATTTTTATCCTAATATTACTAACAAGTAAAATAGGTTTTTTCTCTTTTTATTGTTATAACTAACATTTTTATGTTGATTTTCTGTGTGTTTAAATAAACTTTGTTACACCCAATTAACGTTTCATTTGAAGTAGATTAGATTTGAACAGGGTTACAATGCACTGTAACCTAAGGTTTATTGTGCACCCCCTATCAGAGCTGTTCTCGCTACTACTACAGTTCGCCTTCCACAGTTCCAGGGCTAATGAACTCTAGTATTAGGGACGGCTTTAAGTCGGTTAGATCCTCAGTATCACCAGTTTCTTGTCCGAAGCATTTTTTGCGTTGGCTTACAATGGTGAGGCGTTCTAGAACTATCCGGACTTTCTTCCGCTTCCCCACAGAATCTACACTCGGTAATTTCTGCTAGACCTAACTTTATTAGGTGCTTCCTAAATCGATAGTGCCCTATAAAGAAGTCTGTGGCGAGATGTAGCTTATTTTTACTGAGATCCAAATAATTTTTGGATCTAGCAGTGTACGAGTTCCTCAGGAACTTTTAGAGTGATCCAGCCCGGAAAGGCACCGCCAGAGTGCCTCTTTTTCGGTTTCCTCCATCTTCCAAAACTCTTCCTTAAAGGAGCATTTTCTTAAACCGCAGAGAATCTCCGTGCTAATAAATGGCGTTAGTGTCTCTTTCGTGGGATGTGTATTGGCCTCTTCATTTCCTGTGATTCTCGATTATCCAGGAACCCAGACTAAGGAGGCCCTGTTATTATTGCTGTTTTCTGCGGCACTCCCAGTCCCAGACTAAGACCTGAAGGGGTCCGGAACTAATGAAGATTTGGGGCCTCCTACTTTCACGTTCTCTGAAACACAGTTCACAGCGTTTTTAGAAAATTCATACGGTAGTTCAGATCCTCTTAACGAAGCCCTGGAACTTACTTCTAATATCCAGGGACTGTGAAGTGATTTATCGCTTCTTTACTCCGAAACAAAAAAAATATCGCTTAAAAATTGCCTCACACGACTACAGAAAAAACTTAAACGACAACTTAATCCCGAGGACCTCTCTGATAGTCAAACTGATGAAGAACTCAATTATCCTCTCTCACAATGCTCTTAACACCGAACTTCTTGAGCTATTAAAAGTAATTCAATGGAATTGGGATGGATTCTTTCTTCGCTTGGTAAGAATTCAACAAATAATATCAGACAAGTGACCAGAAATCCTGTGTTTACGTAAAAACAACTCTAAAGTAGATAGAGTTCCTAAACTAAAAAACTACGAAGATTACCATTATGTTCGCACCAACTGCGCAAGTGTTAGTGGGGGCACCTCAATTTTCGTATCTGGAGAGCTATTTTCCACTCCTTTCCATATCACTACTGATCTTGGAACTATTGCAGTTTCCACCTGGTGTTCAAATAAACTCACTATCTGCAGCTTTTATATCCCTCTTAATTACCCTTTAAAAGAAATAGAACTACTAAACCTAATTTACCAACTCCCCCAACCTTTCATTCTAGTCGGTGACTTTAACGCCCACAATACAATGTGGGGATCCAATTACACCATTGGCAAAGGGAAAACCGTCGAAAATGTGATCAATTGTGCAGGTTCTTGCCTGCCTAACACCGATTCTGATACACACTTGAATTTCTCCTCTATCGATCTTATAAATATATATATATATATATATATATATATAGATATATATATATATATATATATATATATATATAGATATATATATATATATATATATATATATATTATTGTGGTTCACTATTTGTGTTTTAGAATCAATAAAATTTTATTTCAATTCGCCCGGTATATTTAAGAAAATTATCTAGGTTCAATAATGCCACACAGTGCACTTACCTTTATCTCTTCTTTAATTATTAATTTTTATATGAGAACTCAGCTTCTCAGGATCTGGGTTCATGGGCTTTATATATATAATAAATCTTGTTTTTATTATTATTTTATATGCGCCAAATATTTGATATTAACAAAAATCTGTTAAATTGAATATTTTTTTTAAATCTCTGTAGTGCGGTCCTGTATACTTTATCTTAAAGAAACCTTTATTGGTGAATGCTGTCTAAACAGTATCGCCAACTTACAAAAGAAAACACTAAGAAATGCAGTCTACAGAGAATATAATTTGTTCTTCCAAATGGGAAGACTTGTTATTTTATATATAAAAAATACATTATTTTTTTTTATCATCAATTAAAAAAATGAACTGTTCAACAATGATATTTCACACGATACACATTCACACAAATGAAATTATGCTAAATACATGCAAGTATGCAACTTGTTATACGTTATATATAAAAGAACACAACTTTATATTCATAAAAAAATCTCGTTAGAACACCGAATAAGAGTAGTATTCGGTGCGTTAGAAAATCGAGCAATGTCATAAAACACACGTTGTCAGTACATTCTCAATATATAATGTTCAATACACACACGGTAAGTTTTATTAAAAATGAAACAGTTTTTAAATACCTTTTATCATCTGCTGATTATCAATAGATTTGTCAATTTATTCTACTCTCTCTTCTATGTAGGCTGCTTCGAAAATGTCTGGATTGATTCAAGAATCCATTCGAATCAATTTAATTGCGAAGGCTTTCCATGCAAAGATTCTCTTCAAAGATCGTGGAAATTATTGTTCCCACGATACGGGATATATAGTCTTTTCAGGATAGCTAAAGCCAAAATTCTCTGCATAGGATATTACCTCTCTTCAAGAATACTTTTTGAAGGTTAGTATCACTGCTTTTTATCTTATTTTACTTTAATTTTAACAATTCTTATATTATTCCTAAAGAACAATGTACTTCTTTTTTGATTTTTCAATACTACCCGTCAACACTTTCTTTTTTCTCTAATCAACAACTTTTTTCTAAACAAAAAACCTCATTCCTATATCAGCCCTCTGTTTATTGAAATCACACAAATGTTTGCAACCAATCATAATAACTCATAGTAGTTCATTCAAAAGATTTCATTTTATTATTCAAGATATTAACTTTTTAATTATAAAACATACTTTTTAACAATTCTAAACAAACAATACCTATATATGTATCTTTTGAATTTTATTAATTCTTAAAATAATTTTCAGCTGTTATCGACTTTGCTCTACCCAGCTGACAAATACTTCAAACAGATGTCAAAGATTTTATAACCCTAATGTTTTTATTTGGAATTTCACCTCTGGATATAATACAAGAAACATTTCTAGGGCTTCTAAATAATTTAATGGTATCTAATAGGAATTTAAGATAACGCATAAACATTTAACGATTTCAATTGAAGAGTGGACTCATTCATTTTATAACAGGTGATGTTTTTTTAAATTTTTCTCTTAAATAGTTTGAATTCTTATTATATTGGTGTCATGTATATATGTACAAGGTTTAGTTTGATTTAGTTTAAATTTGACTCTCGAATAGTTTTCCTTTCAATAATTTTATACTCGTTAATATCTTGAGTTGTAATTGATTCGTGCTAGATATATACAGTGTGTTGCATTATTTTTCCACTTTAATATATATATATATATATATATATATATATATATATAACAACAACAAAGAGATTCATGGGTAATTCACGCAAAATAAAGGGCTACTGAAATAGAGTGGTAACCGTGGACATGCATGTTTCTGGCTCATTTTGCCTCTTCAGCACGGCATAACCAAATAATGATGTGAAATTTGGGAGCAAAGATGTTAATCGAAACATGGGAAAACACAAAATAACGGATTTCAGCAGGGAAACCAAACGCTCATTTGTGTCTTCAATTGGAAGATCCCGAGTTTTCAGGACATCAACCAACATCGACACGGAGGCGCATATAGCCCCCCCGCCATGAACCTTCCGACCCATAGTAAATAACAAAGAAGATGTAGGAATATCGCGTGATATGTTATTTCACATCATTATTTGGTTATGCCGTGCTGAAGAGGCAAAATGAGCCAGAAACATGCATGTCCACGGTTACCACTCTATTTCAGTAGCCCTTTATTTTGCGTGAATTACCCATGAATCTCTTTGTTGTTGTTGTTAACATATCACGCGATATTCCTACATCTTCTATATATATATATATATATATATATATATATATATATATATATATATATATATATATATTAAACTATGTATTTTCGTATTTACTTACTTATATTTATTTTTTTATGAAGTTTGGACAATTATAATTTTATATGTTGAAATTTTGTTTTAATTTGGCTAGCTCAGTGTTTATAATTTTATATGTTTTGTAATGTATGATTATTTTATTCGGAAGCATGAAACTCTGTCTGCTCTTTGAGTCCTGGCATTTGAAGATATATTACCATTATTTAAATAAAAAGAAACACCTTACTTTTTAAACACATTTAATTTTAGAATAAAAAATTTTAATGCAATAATTATAAGTTGCGACGCCTATGGTAACCTCAAACGAAATTATCGATTTTTATATTCTCTCCGGTGCGCATGCTTAAAATCCAGATCCAGATCATTAGATGCACATAATATTGTCAAAAGATAAATACTTAAATGGTTTAATATATAGAAGAATTTATGTTGAGAATATACATAGAAATATTACAAATATGCTGTGGAAGAAATAGAATTAGAAGATTTATATATACATGGAAATATTATAAGATTTATATACAGAGGGACATATAACATGAAAATAAATTTAAGCATTATTCTTATGATGATAAAATGGAGTAAGTACTTATTTTTATTTATTTGAATTAGGCCTTATTGATAATGTTAAAGATTTATTTTATTAACTTACTAAATAAAGTCCGTTTTCTTTCTATTTCAGATCGATCATTGCCGTGAATGTTCATCAATTTTACGAAATTATGCACTTATTTGAGTTTTTCCTCTTATTATTGGCCAATAATATTTTAAATGAACACTGACCTGTTGCTCTGGAATTGGGATAATGCTTCTGGACCCAGGAATGCTCCTCTGAAGTTCCAACACCAATTTTGGAGAAATTTAGCTGATTTTCGCAGTAAAACTGGATGTGATTATCTGTGAGTACTATCATATACTTCATATTCCTTATTTCCACTCATTAACTCCAATTCTACCATAATTCCATTCCTCTTTATTCCATAACTTCCTATTATCCTCTTCAATTGCCAATACTTCCATATTTACCTACTCAAATTCAATTATTTTACCATTTAATTCTATCTATCTATTCAAAATCAATTATTTCCTTATATTTCATCAATTCATCAATAACTATGTCTGTTTCTAACTTCTTCATCGACTATGCTTACATATCAACTTCTTTTTCATCCTTTAATTCAATCTTTTGTATCATATATTTGCTTAGTTCATATAACTTCCGTCCGTTTGTTCCTATAAATGTAATTATTTCATCCTGTCCATGTATTTTGTTGCTTAATTTCATTTCTATTTTCATTATCATATCTTCTATCAAAGTTTCTATAATCTCTTCTATTCTCACAATACTTGTTGTCATAAATTTTATCTCCATTTCCATATATTCGTTTTTCATTTCTGTAACTTCTATTTTCATTTCTATAATTCATATCAACATGTCTATCATTTCTTCTATTATCAATCCATGTTTATATAATTTCTATTTAAATATGTTTTTAAATATTACTTGTTAATCATAAATAATTTATTTACATATTGTTTTTATATCCATTCTTCACCATGTACAATTCCTTTTTGTTTTCTAGATTTCATTCCTATAATCCTGTCATATAATTCAATTTTATTTTCCTTCTCTAAACTTCGTCTTATTCTCTTCTCTTATTGTTTGATTCTCTATGAGTTTCTGTTCACCACCATAATTTTTTTAATTTTGAAGTCCCATATCTCATCAATTTTTTCCCATAAATGCATTGAAATTTGCATCACAAATTCTTGCATATTATTGTTTCTTCTTTTTATTATTTTATTTCACATAATATTCTCACTTCCTATCATTTCATTTTTGATTCTCCTATTAAATATTCTTGGATCAATTATCCTTATATATCTGCTAGGTTTTACTCTCATTTCGAAATTTTCTGCATAAATTCTTTTTTCTATATATTGTCTTATGGTTTCATCTATTTCTTCCTTAGTTTCTTGTAGTATCTTATTCATTTCCTCTAACTCCCAATTAAGTTTTATCCCTCTATTATAATTATTATTTCTTTTATCATATATCACGATTTGTTTTTCGGTATTACCATCTAAGTCTTTTATTTTCCAATAAATATTTTCTTCATAAATTTGCATCACTTCTTCACTTCCTAAATTCTGTAAATTAATGTCTACCATTGCATAGTTGGTTTGTCTTTGTACTTTTATAGCCTGTATCTCCTCAATTTCCCTCTTCTCAACTTCTTTAATCTGTATTAAACTTTGTATTTTTATAAGTCGTATTTCTTCAGTTATATTCTTATTTTGTTTGTTTAGTTTCACTTGAATTGCTCCAGATACATTTTCTTCTAGGCATCTATCTAATTCTTGTACTTCATCTATCTGTTTTTCTCTAACTCCATTTTCTTGGTCTGTTTTCAAATTCTTATTTTGTTCTACCATATCTACTCTCCTATCGGCCATTTGTTCACTCAATTGCTCGTTTTCATCTCTAATTTTCTTTATTTCATTTAAGGTTTCCATGTTTACTTCTATTTTATTTTTCATTTTATTACATATTTTCTGTTCAACAGTAGCAACATTTATATTTACATTCATCTTGTTCTGCTCATCTGTTTTTTGTATCACGCTATCCATGTTATCTAACATATCATCCGTCTTTTCATTATTATTCTCCTCTATTTTGTCAAAATTTTCCACCATCATATCAGATTTTTTCTCATTTTCTCAGAATCTACACTGACTTCTTCCTTCATTGTGTCCAATTTTCCACTCAAATCTCCCCTCATATCTACATTCATCTTATCTTTCCTGTCAATCGTTCCTTCCATCTTAATACTCTACTCATCTAACGATTTATCCATCTTTTCATCAATGTTCCCCCCTACTCGTTCAGAATCTTCTTGCACCATCATGTCCGATTTCCTATCTTTGCTCCATTCATTATTCCATTTCTTTAAATCTGCATTCATGTATCTAATATCTTATCCATATTTTCCATGAGACCTCTCTTCATACTATTCATTTCTCCCAATAATTGTCGCATCATTTCCATCCTTTGCTCCTGTTCCTCTTCTGTTAATTCTTGCATTTCCTGTGTCCTATATTCCCGTTTTCCATTTCTCAATGTAATTTTTCTATCCACGTTGATTTTATTTTATAATACAGTAAATGAATTTGCTGCGTCAAATTATAATATTTTTCTATGTTTATGATAATAGTGACAAATCTATTTTTGCCCCACTTTGCGGCGCCAAACTATAATATATTCAATATTCTATTTTATAATATTTGCCCCACGTTTTGGGCACCAAATTATAGTATATGCAATGTTCTTTAATTATATTTGCCCCACGTTCGGGTGACAAATTATAGTAGATCTATTGTGTTTTACTAATTTTATTATATTTTATATATGAATATGAATTTATATGATGCTGAATTTAATTTATAGCGGTCATCACAAGTTGTGATGATAACTATACTATTGTGAAAATACCTTTACCTCTAAATAAAACCTATAAAATTTTTAATGACAGCAGTTGTCAAATTAATATGCCCGGCTAAATAAATATTAAATTTTATATTATGAAAGATAAATCAGTACAACACCAATCAACTCACTCTTTTCTCAGAGAGGGATCAAAGATTCCAACTAATAATTCAAATTTGTAAATTTCCAAATAATTTTCTAAATTACGTATCACACTATTCAAATCTACAGTAACTGTTTGTCCAATACACTATAAGACAATTTAAATTATCTTATGACATATATGAATTTACTGTCAGGAGATTAACTAAATGTCACTTATTATACTAAATTTTCTATAGTATAAAAATTATCAAATATAATGAAAATGGATATGAAAAGAGAGCCAAAGAGATTTGGAATTCAAATTTATATATAATATATTATCAAAATAACACTTACAAAAATTAAAACTCTTCAAAAATATCATAAACGCATAAACAACGATAGAATTTTCTATCAAACCTTAATATTAAAAACAATCTTCATTAGAAATTTCCGATCTAAATAATTGAACCTAAAGTTCAAAATGTCTAAATTTATACTTGATATCTGTCAATGTAAGATACGTAAATTTTCTTGTAAATTGTCTGTTCCCAAAATTGTCTGCACTTGACGTAGACTTTCATATAAGTAACCTTACTATAATTTAATCATAAGATGCATCTATTTTCGAAATAATTTTTATCAAAGGCCTATTAATTCTCGAGAATAATATATAATATGGACTGGACTCACCAAACTGGATACTAGAAGATCTCGTACGTATTCTAAAACGTATTTTTAGAATTTCCAGAACAAACGTTTCCAAATCAATAATTTAGAAAACGCGAAAAACACTTGCACTTTAGCGGTAATTCTTTGTGAATAGTACACGCACTGGCTTTACAAAAGGCAAGATATGTGGAACTGATAACGATTATATAAATTCCCTAATATTCAAAATTAAATTTGAGACAACTCTTATTATGATGTTGTCACATGGGGATTTCAAATTCAACTAAATAAAATGTTTCAATAAATAATTCTCTTCTCCTTTGGTTACCTAGAATTATTTTTTTTTTAAAAATTACAAATTTACGTTTTTATATAACAAGAGAGATTTTCATTATTTTATTTATAAGTGCCATTTGCTAATAGAGACATCTGTATTCTGGTTTTTCAAATCGTTTTAAAATCTATCTGTCATTAAATCTATTCTGCAGTAATGTCATATGAAATTGAAATGTCAAATTTTATTAGTATATTGAACCTTTCAAATTATTGATAATACAGTGTGTATTACTAGTATTACATCTAAATATGCATATTTTCTTTATTTCAATGTTTTCTATAGAATTTAGATAGATGATATGTATTAATATATATATATATATATATATATATATATATAATATAACATTTTATATACGAGTTGGGTCTAAATCATATATAATTTTCGGTTTTCTACAATACATCTACGTTTCATTAGAAGAATTAATAATTTGTAAATAGTAGTCTGACCATTCCTCGAATGGGACAACTACCTTCCTGACTAATACCACGCAGAATATTGAATTACATCTTCCTAGAAGAACGTATCGTCGATAGACCCTTTTGTCGATACATCTGTGTTGATTCTCAACAGAATTAAAATAATCCTACTCAACCTTGTCAGACCATAAACATATTTTTAGCAATATTTCATTTGACACTTTGACTTTGACAAACACCAGCCAGATTCACACCAACCAATGTGAGATTTATTAACCTGTGTTGGTGCCGAGTATTGTTGTTATTCGTCTGTATGTGTAGGGACTTCGAGCGTATCCCCTCTTCAAGCTATTCGAGGGGAAGTTCTAATGATAAATTAATCTTTAACCAGCTCACCCTTCACCCACTCATGAAAACGCAATATCCAAGATATCTTTTTTCCTACTCTATGTACAATTATCAAGTACTATTTAACTGCAACAAACACGTGTGTATAAGTAGAATAGGAGTTGATCAGGTTCCCTGCTTTCATTTTAGGCATATGGGGTGAACTGAAATTTGAATAAAGTTTCAGTAAGAGCAAATAAATATTAAAATGTCACTTTTGTTCCAATGACAATTAAAAAGCTCATGTAACGAATGGAAAATGATCAAATTTAATTGAATAAATCAAACACTGTTGAAATTTTTAATGAAACAATTATCTACAATAAATTTGCAGTTTTGCCAATAAATTGAACAAATCAAACATTGTTGAAATATTTAAAGAAACGTTTTTATAATAAATTTGCAGTTCTGGGATTTCCTCGAAATATTTCTTCCCAAAATTCAATTCGTTGTCTTTCTGGTTTATTTCTTAAAACCAATTCAACGTCTATATCTAAAAAATTTTCATCTATTTCTTCAAATGGTTTCCAAACTATATCCAACTCATTCTCTTCTGGAGTAGGATTTCCAAATCTTGCAAAATTGGTCCACAATTTCACAAATCGTCTGACAGAAATACCCTCTAAGGTACCTTTTTTAGGACGTGGGAAAACATCGTTACTGAAAAGATAACCACAATCATCCACGTGTGCTGCTCCTAAAACCGAACAGGGAGAGTTAGTTTAGTTGATAAAGTGATCTCGACAAATAAACAAGAATACTCAATGGCGAACAGTAAAGTGTGGATAGAAATTAATAATTAAGGTTGTGTGTATATAAATTAAATTTAAGTGAGTAGTTGAGTGTATATAAATTGAGTGTTAGTGAGTAGTTAAGTGTTTAAATAAACTCGTAAGTAGCCAAACCATGTGTTTAAAGTTTATTCCACCCGTAATAAAAACGTTTTAATAAATAAGAAAAACATTACATTGGTGTCAGAAGTGGGATAATATGAATAAATTGCTACGTAAAAATGGCCAAGAGACTATGTGATCTGAAAGTGACGGAATTAAGAGCAGAATTGGTAGATCGTGAGTTGGAAACGTCCGGTAAGAAAAGTGAATTAGTAGAACGACTTAAAGTGGCACTGGAAAATGACGGCTTTGATCATTTGATCATTTAATGACCAGGCTTTCACCTTCATCTCGTCAATTTCCGATATAAAGAACAATACTTCTGCTATGAAGGAGACATTTCTGATAATATGGACGAGAAGATTTCTGCCATGGAAGAGAAGATTTCAACGAATGTGAAAAGCGATATTTCTGCCATAATGAACGATATTTCTGCTATGAAGAACGATACATGCCAATAACTTATTAATGAAAAACAACATTGCCAATGATGTTGAAAATGAAATTTCGTCTCTAAAATCATAAATCAAGAATAATATGGCAACGTTGGAAGAGAAAATCGAGAATAAGATGACAACGATGGACGAGAAAATCAAGGAGTTAGAAAGAAAGATGACAGATATAAGAACTCAAGACACGCCATCGGGAGAAAAGAAGACCGGGCAAACAGAATCTTGCAATCCAGAAACATACTCTAAGTTAGAAGACATTGGTAGTTTTACCCGAGTCAAAGCGATGGAAAAATGTCGTGGACCAATTATGTTAAACAGTTTGAATCAGCCGCTAGAGTGAATAATTGGTCCGATAAGGAGAAGGCAGTGAACTTAACCATCGCACTTGGCGGATATCCCTTAGATGTACTTCAGACAATACCTTTGGAAGAAAAGGATGACTTCAAGCATCTGAAGAAGAGGTTGTATATGAGATATGGTCATCTACATCTAGAACATTTGTACAAATCTCAGCTGAAGGACCGAAGGCAGAGACGTGACGAATCCTTTCAAGAATATGAACTGGACATTGCCCCACTAGGCCGATTTGCTTATCCGTCCGCACCAGAGAACATGATGGAATGTCTGGGCATCCAGGCCTTTATTGATGACTTACGTGACCCCTATATGCAGAGGACGCTTCGTTTAGCCCATCCGAAAACAACGAAGGCTTCGGGATATAACAAAATTAGGACCATCCAAGAAGAAGGTGATGAAAACAGATTTGATCAATTCGTCAGTTTAATAAAAAGTATGATGGACAAGAAGCCGAGAAAGATCAGATGCTGGAATTGTGGCGAGCTAGGGCATATACGTAGTTCGTGTAAGCTCTCCAGGACTCCTGCAAACCAAGAACCACAGTCACAGGAAAACTAGAACGGGTCGACTACGAGGGGGCAGCACCGACCCATGGTCGTTCCAAAGACTCTCTTATACTGATAGCTTCTCTCGAATGTCGCAACGACAGTGTATATGTAGATGGAGAAGTGAATGGCAAGATATTTACTCTGCTGGTAGACACTGGAGCAACTAGAACAATCATACGACCAGAAATAATAAACTCCAAGAAGCAGCTTTTACCAACGAGACTGCGACTGCGGACCGCTACGGGTGACAGTGCCAAGGTTTACGGTGAGACACAAATCCAAATGGGAATTGGCGCAAAAAAGTTTACGCATACGGTAATCGTAGCTGATATTGAAGAAGACGTGATTCTGGGAATGGACGTAATGAATGTACATGGTTTCCATTAGGACTTTAGAAACAGAGCCATTAAACTGGGTTCCGAGGAGGTTTTCCTCCATCCATATGAAGGCAGCGCGGTCTTGGCAGCTGTACAGGAAGATAACGTTCTACCTGCAAGAAGCGAAACCATGATAGTAGCACGGCTACTGGATATCATGTCGGAAGGTACACCGGTTATGATGGAGCCAAGGAACCAAGACGAAGAGGTTGACAAAAGAGTACTAATTGGAAAAGGATTGGTTACGTCGGCGTAAGAGATCCCAGTACGTGTGATAAACGTGAATGATTACCCAGTTTCCATCAAGAAGGAAACCAGCATTGGATCCTGCGTACCAGTGACGTCTATAGTTCGTCAAACAACGACCACTGACAATTCTAATGCCAGATTCGAACAAATGTTATCAGTAGCTGCTCCATCTTTGGATCGAGCTGAAAAAAAGAGAATGAGAGAATTCCTCTTACAGTATCGCGACCTATTCGTACCAAAAGGAGGAAAGACTGGTAGAACATCAGCCGTCAAACACAAAATCGATACTGGTAATGCTAAGCCAACTAGGCAATCAGCTCGAAGACTTCCACTAGCGAAGAGAGAAGAAGCTGGAAGGATAATTCGAGAGATGGCAGAAGAAAAAGTAATAGAACCATTTACTAGTCCATGGGTGTCTCCAGTAGTGCTCGTCAAAAAAAGGATGGAACTACGAGATTTTGCGTGGATTATCGCCAGCTTTACAACGTGACGAAGAAAGGCAGCTATCCTCTGCCTCGAATTGACGATACGCTAGATACTTTGGCCAGCAGAAAACTGTTTTCCACCTTGGACCTGGAGGTTATTGGCAAGTGGAAATGGAACCAGAAGACAAAGAGAAGACTGCTTTTACCACCGGATCTGCATTATGGCAATTCAACGTCATGCCATTCGGGCTCTGTAATACGCCTGCAACATTTGAAAAACTCACGGAAAATGTCTTGAGAGGGTTGTCTTGGATGGCATGCCTGGTCTATATGGACGACATCGTATGACTGGGGAAGACATTTGACAAACACTTGAAGAATTTGGAAGACGTATTCAAACGACTCCAAGCTACCCAGCTCATGAAAAACCCGAAGAAATGTCAGGTACTCCAAAACCGAGTCAACTACCTAGGTCAGATAATGAGCAATGAAGGAGTGGCGGTGAATCCAGAAAAAATTGCTTCCATTCAGCAGTGGCCGCAACCAACCGACAAACATCAAATTAGGAGTTTCCTTGGAATTTGCACATATTATAGAAGATTTATCAGGAAGTTTAGAGATATTGCCACGCCTTCAACTCGACTTACAGAAGAAACAAGAGCTTCCCAATGAGACAAAGATTGTCAAACGGCTTTTGATACATTGGAGGAGTATTTAACCACGGCGCCGATATTAGGATACCCTTTACCAGATGGAGACTTTATTCTTGACACTGACGCAAGCAACGTGGAAATTGGTGGAGAGCTCTCACAGATCCAAGGACGGCAAGAAAGAGTGCTGGAATATTTCAGTAAAGTCCTCTTCAAACCCGAACGAAACTACTGCGTCACAAGAAGGGAACTTTTTACGGTAGTGAAGTCCGTGGAACACTTTTACCAGTATCTCTATGGTAGGAAGTTCTTAATCCCGACTGATCATGCAGCACTCAAGTGGTTGATGCAGATCAAGAATCCCAAGGGCCAGATCGCTAGATGGATTGAATAACTTCAAGAGTACGATTTCAACATCGAACATCGAGCTGGTGTGAGTCACCGAAGTGCCGACTCCCTGTCCAGACGGCCGTGCCCAACAGAGTGCTCCCACTGCAACTAGGCGGAATCTAGGGAAGCTGCAGTTTCAAGAATTACTGTAGTCAATGAGGAATGGTCACCCACCAGGATCAGAGAATATCAGGAGAATGATCCGCACCTGAAGATTTCTTAGAACTGTTTACGATTGTGACTATCTTATAAAGACATTGTTTTTGTGACCAGTCTTATCTAGAAAATTCCAGAGCTAATTGTTTTTGTTTAAGCCGCAATCTAGAATTATCGAGTAAAAAAGGCACTAATAGATAAAGGACCGATCAGGGAGAGTTAGTTTAGTTGATAAAGTGATCTCGTGATAGAAGTAGCGAACAGTAAAGTGTTGATATATAAATTAAATTTGAGTGAATAGTTAAATGTATATTAATTAAGTGTTAGTGAGTAGTTTAGTGTTTAAATAAATTGGTAAGTAGCCATACCGTGTTTTTAATGTTTATCCCACCAGTTTACTGCTTAAATAAATAAGAAAAACATTACAATATATATATATATATATATATAAATGTATATATATATATATATATATATATATATATATATATATATATATATATACAGGGTGTCCCGGGACTGATGGGAAAAAAGTCAGGAGAGTATAATATGAGCCAAAATAATGTTAGTACTTCATATAAACTTTTACTATGCAGGCCCTCGTTTTCGAGTTATAGGCCTCCAAAGTTTTAATTTTGAATTTGGTTTTTATTTTTATTTTTTGTACTAGTTATTTGATCTTTATAAAATTTACGGCAAAGCTATAATGTAAGTGTATGTTTATTTTGGTAAGGTAAACAGATTTACAGTAGTGCATTGAAGCCAGGGACGGACTACTCGCAATGGTTAGTGATGCAAAAAATTTGCAGGTATGGCACACCCTGTATAAAATTATCGAAATTCACTTCCCCACACATTAAGCTAACGAAAAGGTACGCTTGTTGGAATTCGATAAAATAAGCCGTTTGGCTAATATTTACAGTTTTATTAATGCACTACGTACAAATCTACCTAACTAACTTATTAATACGATGTCCAGAATTTACTTGCTTTTAATCAAAATTACGAACACAACATTATTAAACCATTAAGAAAACCTCAAAAACACAAGTTATAAAACATTAGACTAAAACTAATTCCTAAACAACAACAAAAACTAACGTTATTCTAATAAATGTTCAATATGAGCTCCTCCCACTTCCCACGCACATTCTAAGTCTACGAAGGTTGTTTCTTTGCACTTGAAAGAGCAATCCCACACTATTTCTAATAACATTGCAGTGTAACACAATTCTGTCTATTAAATCTTGCCGTGTTTGCACAGGTGTTGCGTATACCTTACTTTTGAGATAACCCTAGAGAAAGAAATCCATAGGATTAACGTCTCCTGATCGCGGTGGCCATTGAAAAGGGCCTCCACGACCAATCCATCTATTAGGAAGCCTTGTGTGTAAATGCTGTTGTACATCTAAACTGAAATGAGGAGGGGCCCCATCATGCATGAACCATAAATTCCTACGAGTTTGTAGTAGCACATCATCAAACAGGTTCCATAACTCATTTTGCAAAAACTCCAAATATCTCTGACCGGTCAAAGTACCGTCAATAAAGTATGGCTGTATCAAATGATTGCCAACTATTCCTGCCAAACATTAACCATGAATCTATGCTGGATCCTAGTTTGGATAATGCCATGTGGATTCACATCATCCCATAAATGCATATTATGAGAATTTATGATTCCATCTCTGGTGAAACCGGATTCGTTCGTAAAGAGAACGTTACTAATAAATGTGTTGTCTGCTTGTGGTTGTCGCAGAAACCACTGGCTATACTCAAGTCGTGCAGGATAATCAGCCACTGTCATACGGTGTACTTTTTTCATGTGAAAAGGATATAACAGCTGTTCTTCTAGGACGCGATGAACAACTGATTTCGAGACGTTATGTTCTCTTGATAATTTTCTAAAACTCGATGGTTCATTATCAACTGCATTTAACAAGTCTTGTTCAACTGCCACAGTACGTATGCTTCGTACTGGACCTTCTCCAGCTTTTTCTGGCGAAAATCTTCCTAAAATTTAAAATTTTGTTTTGTATACATGGAAAATTACATTTACTTATTCATACCTGTTTCTCGTAACCTGAGATCAATACGCCCAAACATTCGTCTGTCTGGCAATGCTCTGTTTGCAAAATGTTCTTCATAAAGCTTTTTGGCCTCTAAACAGTTTCGAGAAGCCAGTCCATACATTAGATGTTTATCTGCGTACTCAATAAAAGCGAATTCTGCTATTGTAACTGTTAAATTAAGGACTGAATTATTGACAAGTACTGACTACGAACTATTCTACACAACGTTTGACAACTAATCCTATGGTAACTTGATAAACGGTAAAAACACAGTTTTTACCAACTTTCCAATTAATAAGTCGCTAATGTTTTTCATCTTCTGCTATCGTTAAATTATTTTTTTGTAGTACTCTAGCTAAATATTGGACATCTATTAAAAGTTAGTTTTACCTCGTTGTGTACTTATAAAAATGGTGAATGCGTAAACTGGTACGTAGTGCATTAATAAAACTGTAAATATTAGCCAAACGGCTTATTTTATCGAATTCCAACAAGAGTACCTTTTCGTTAGCTTAATGTGTGGGGAGGTGAATTTCGATAATTTCATACAGGGTGTGCCGTACCTGCAAAATTTTTGGATCACTAACCATAGCGAGTAGTCTGTCCCTGGCTTCAATGCACTACTGTAAATCTGTTTACCTTACCAAAATAAACATACACATACATTATAGCTTTGCCGTAAATTTTATAAAGATCAAATAACTAGTACTAAAAATACAAATAAAAACCAAATTCAAAATTAAAACTTTGGAGGCCTATAACTCGAAAACGAGGGCCTGCATAGTAAAAGTTTATATGAAGTACTAACATTATTTTAGCTCAGATTATACGCTCCTGACTTTTTTCCCATTAGTCCCGGGACACCCTGTATATAACAACTTAGTGATAATATAGATGAATTACACTTCCAGAAATGTGTGGTCCAACATACCTTTCAAATTGTCGATCTTCAAAATGCGCTTAAAAAAGTTGAGTTCTGCGTCTAAAGACATCCTATATAAATATACTGGTTCATTGGTCGCTTTTGAATGTAGTCTTGCAGTACTGATAACTGCTACTACAAAATACAGGTCAGACAGCATCTGAAAATGATTTACTGAACGGAATATACATTTTAGAGTTCACCAATATAAAAGATGTAATTTTTTTGTGAATATACTGAATCATCCACTATATTCTGTACTATCCTAAGTATAGTTATTGTATCAAATATGAATGGGTTTCAAATAAAATTTATGTGGTAGTAGACGAATTTCCCATTGGTGATATAGACATGATTTATTATTCCAAGATGCCGCCAATAGAAAACTATTTGTTTGTTGAATTACTTTAGAGGTATTTCTGTTACTGAATTATTTTTACTGTCTTGTGAATTGTTTGGAGGTAGTGCTTTTATATGGTTTCTTAATAATCGTAATAAATTCAGTTCTTGGTCTGATATTGTTGCTAAATTGAAAGCAGATTTTCTACCTTACAGTTATAGAACAGATTTAGAGTTAGAGATTTTAAATCGAAGTATGCATTAGCAAAAGCCCGTTACTGTTAATATTTCTTCCATGGCAGGTATTTTAAATCGTTTAACAAGTATTGTGAATGAAAAATTCCATGTTGCAAAGACTCGACCTCACTCAGCTTTGTCAAAGAGTTGAAGACTCCAGAGTTTGATCGTTATCGACCACCTTCTTCGAAAAATTGTCCACTTGAACCTGATCTGGCGTGTCTTTATGTTTCATCCAATTCTTCTTTGAATAGAAAATATTCCGTTAATGTTTCCGTTTTATCTTCTAGTTTATGTTGGAGTTGTGGTAGAACTGGTTATATTTTCACGAAATGTCATTCTCATAAGTCTATTCTTTGTTATGGTTTTGGTGCTTAAAACACTACAAAACCAACTTGTAATTCTTGCAATACAAATAACGCGGTTCGTACTGAGCCTGTAAATCTGACGACCGTCTCTAATCGAGTACAAATTACTTAGGAAGTGAAGTCGGAAAGTTTAAAACACAAATCAAGCAAACCGTCAACAAGTCAGAATTAACTTCAAATGTTTCTCCTTCGGCTACTGAATGGCCAGCCCATCTTATTTCTATCAGAGATTTCTTATCTTCCTCATGTATTCGTTCTGTAAATCTTGACAAAAAATTATTTTCCTGTACCGTTTCCCTTGTAAATCATGTGCCGGATGTTGAGTTATCTAAGGATAATAGTAATGATAATGTTTATTCAGTAATAATGGAAAATTTACAACGTGTACAATATTTTATGAATAAACAGAGACATAAGCTGATGTAGGTACAGCTTGTGCGTGATAAGCAAATTAGTTCTATATAAGCTCCATGCTATATAATATAAGATACAGAGATCTACAGTAATATAACAAACACTACAGAATGAGACATATAGTATAAAAGAAAATGTGTATGAATATGAGAGATTCCAGAAAATCTGAAAAAGCGGAAAAGCTATATGATAATCGCAAGTATAGTTGTTTTATTTAATTTTCAATTTTATCGTGTATTTCTGCGCGGGAAGTATGCCGAACATAAAGATTGCTGAAGAGTTTTGGGCCTAGAAAATGGTAGCTCCTTTTACCGACTGACTTGTTCATGACTGGTATTTGAATACTTCTTCTGTGGCGGGTCTTGTACTTATGGCTGTTGGTGATTAATTCATTTTTGTGTTTATATTAAACTGCAGTTATATTTATGAAAGATAGTTGCCTTGGATCGAATATTGCACTATTAGAGTAGAGGATGTTGCTTGGATAGTCGTATCGTTTTTGCATAATGCATCTTAAAAAGCGTCTTTGGATGACTTCAAGGAAATACAGATTTATTTTAGAGACTCCTCCCCAACCAATTATGCCGTAGTTCAAATGTGGTTCTACCAAAATTATTTTCTGTTCATGGTTGAGTATGCTTATTATCTTTTTGAATTAGTACAGAATGCATCGTAGTTTTTTCACGAGATGTAGTACATGTTGGTCCCATCCTAGATGTTTATCCAGAATTATGCCGAGGTATTTTATCTTCTTGACAGATCTGATGATAGTCATATCGGATACCGCTAAGCCATATTCTGGAAGGGAAACATCATAGCTACTGAAAAGCAAGTAGTGCGTTTTTTCGAAATTGATTGATAGTAATCCATAGTCCAATCATTCCTTTATTTTACTTAGGTCGTATTTTAGCTTTAGTTTCAAATTGAACCAGTCATCGTCCTCGCAGAACACGACTGTGTCATCCGCAAAACTGATAATTTTTGAGTGGGTATTCAATAAGAAAAGATTATTGAGGTAAATATTGAATAGTATTGGTGCAACCATCGTTCCTTGGGGTTCACCACATAAAATAATTTTCTCATCACTCACACTGTCGTCAATGTGTTTGTATTTATGATTTAAATGTACCTGTTTCCACTGTGTTACCTATGTTACCCACTAATGTGGATAATTCTCTGCCTAAAAATATTGTCAAATCTGTTACTACCGATATTTTTCCTTTGTTTATTATGGAAACAAATGATAATCGTCCTCATATGATGTGAAGGTTTTCAATACTGATGCTATTGCAGTAGTTGGTACCGGTAGAAATTATAGTATTCTCGGAAACCCAGGGTTTTCGCTTATTAATTCTCTTTATGTACACTGCGCGTCATATGAAACTGGTGCAACTATGATAATCGTAAAAAGTGTTTTTGTAGTTGTGTAAATTGATCTTTTAAAATGTGTCAATGCTAAATCAGCTGTTATGGTATAATTTCTAGGGCAGTGATACCAGCTCAACAAAAATGTTAGTAGATGAAATGATAAAATTGAATTTTGTAAAGCTATAAAACGAAATGGAAAAAATAGAAATTTATTATATCATTTATACACCAACAATAAGTAGCATAAATTTAGAAATAGTGTGATATTGTACTAAATACAAAAGTATTACATTCTTACTGGTTCGAATATTTTTTAAAACAGAAAATGGTTGGTTTATTAGATGACTGACTTAATAAAAGGTAAGACAAACATCAAACTGTTGTAGAAAAAATAGGCTATGGAAGACCAGTTTTAACTAGAATAGAGCTAGAGAAAGATTTAACTGATTATTTATAGGAAAATCCCACAAATTAACAAGTACAATTAGCCGTAGAACCGTGTAAGCTGTAATTGTAGTTCAGCGTTCATAAATTAACATATTAGTGATTATACTTAACACTTTTACATTCGCAAAAGTTATCTCATTTTGTGAGGTTAGAAGTTATAGTTCTGATCAATTTTCTCCACTGCCTTGTCTGATTTGATGGCTTTGACACTACTACATTGGCAAATTATTATCAAGCGTCAACTCTGTCAATTGTTCTAGCACATAATACAAGCAGGGCGCAAGTAATAACCAACTAATTATTACATTAACTTTCTCTTTGTGAATACAAGATTTTAATGACGTTCCGAATTCTGAGTTTAATTTTTCTAATCACAAATTGTAATTGCATTTTGAATTAAGCTTTAAACCACAATATGAAATTTCAAAGTGACAGCCGCGTCGTCATTTATAATAGGGCGCTATCTAGTGTTCCTTTTGTGAAGTTGTTTTCCCTACCTAGCCATTATTCGCAATTTTTCTCGCCTAGCCGTGCAAACACCTACTTTCCCGACCCGATAGACCGACGAAAATTGGGTTTTCGAGTAGTGCACTATAAAAATTAATTTTATTTACAGAAATCGACTTTTTACCAAGCACAGTCACTGATCGCCCACAACTTAAAGAAATTGACCCTACTGCTGTGGCAGCGGACAACAATATATCAATAGATCTGGAACCTGATTGTTCAGAGAAAGAAAACATCGCCCCCCAAGAAGATTCATCGTCACAAACAGGTCACAAAAAATTCATATATCCGACTGAATTCCGCCTACCTTTCAAAGCAAAACCAAGAAAAAATAAAAGAAAGAATAGGAAAAAAGTAGGAGTATGATAGCAACGGACACGCCAGAAAAGGAGCAAATTGAAAAAGAAAAACAAGCAAAGAAGCGACAAATGAACACAAAGATCCTATGCGCCAATAAGAAAGGGAAAGGTGTGAGGAAAGTGTTACAGGATAGCTCTACATCTGAATCTGACACTTCCATGATTTTGGAAAGTGATGGAGCTATGACAGATGAATCTGATGAAAATTCAGATGGCGATACGATCCCTGTTACAAAAAACCCAGTTAGGAAACCTTACCAGAGATCCTGTCGAAGGGGAATTTGTTCTGGTCGAGTTCCAAGGAAAAAAAAAGAAAATTTGTTACCTAGCAAAAATTTTAGCTGTCCAAAAAGGTGAATATGATGTGAGTTTCTTGCGGAGAAAATCTCCAACGCAATATGTGCTCTCCATTCCTAACATACTTGATTTATCTACAGTTTCATAATCGGATGTCAAAATTATTTTACAAAAACCATTAGACCATCCACCTCCACGTGCAAAAATTCCTTCTACTCTTTCAACATGGACTTTTGCGGTCTCGATATTCGCTAGCTATTGAAATGTTCCCCAATTTTATTAGTCTCCTGTATTTATGTCATCTCTTTTTTGTATTTTTCAGAGATGAAAATGACTATAGGTTTACTAGTCTCATTGCTCCCAAATAAAATTTTAAGGAGTTTGTTGTTAGTCTTGGTTGAAAACAGAATATTAAGTTCTATTTCCACATTTTTGAAGATTTTTTTAAATTAGAAATCAACCAATTTTTATACTTGCGTCTAGTACGTATATCAAGAATGTTGTATTTTATTTTTTATGTTAAGTCATTAGATATCAATCAAGTTTTTGAAATAACGTCTCCGTTTTATTTGAATTATGAACTATGATTCACTGTGTAGTGGCTGGGGTTTCACTGTATACACATCATCGTACACAGTGAACCATAAGTCATAGTTTTTAAAAAAATTCAAAACTATATCGAAAAATCAAATGAGTACCCATATGATTACACAGATAACGTATCAAAACAGGGAGTGTTCATTCGATATGTTTTCTGAGGTATTTTCATCAAAAAGAAAAAGTAGTGACCCTATATATGAAAATTGGTTCACTGTGGGACAGTTTACCCTACTATTTTTTTATTGACTCCTCATATTACCTTTTTAAAGCACGCTGCAGCGTGTTTAAATCGAACTTTCAGACACTCGCGTTTCTTAAAGTCCCTATGGTAACAACAACAACTTGAGAAACGTAAGTATCAATGAAAACTTTTTTATTAGTTTTTAAATTGTATATATTCATTGGGAACCAATGTCTTATTTGGTTTTTTCTGCACAATTTATTTATATATTCATATATACATTGTATGCTTTAAAATATAAATGAAGAAACTTTTCGATTATTGATTTGACAGCAGTACCTCGTAACGTCAAATAAAAATAAATACTATTTAGGAGGGACTTTCACGAAACTTGGCTGGGCATCGAGGAGAGACTTCCATTTTTTTGTAGTAATAATAATATTTTATGATTTCAAAGTGCAACAATAAAAAAAATAGCATAAAGTATTCGTGGATAACTGGTCTTTCAAACACTTGCTCGAAAAATCGCGCGTGTTTGGAAGATCTCTTTACCCACTTATACTTTAATATACTAATCCCTCTTGAGGAATTATTAAAATTCTCGCATATATGGGACTAGTTTTGTAATATGATAAAGGTTGGATTCAACTTTTATATGTCCGGTATCTATTCTATAAATTGAATCTGAAATTTTTCCCAATATTTCAAATGGACCGATTTTTAATTCATCTAATTCTTTTCTGTTCCATCCATTATCATTTTCTAAATAAACATAATCTCCTGCATTTAGTTTACATTCTTTCCTATTTTTATCAAAAAGTGTCTTATTATAGTTATGTGATTCAATAGTATTTTCTAAGGCAATTTTTCTATCCGGTGACAAATTATTCTGAACAATCTTATGCTTTAATTCATCTGGTAAAATAATGGTATATTTTCCTTCCAACAAATATTTAGGCCAAAAGCCGGTCAAGGTATGTTCTGTTTCATTATATCTGTTTGTACATTCCTGCGCAATAGTAGTTCATACTAGTTTGTTTTTCCCTTCATTTATCTTGCATCTAATTTTATTAACTAAGGTGTGGTTTAACCTTTCATTCAAACCGTTAGAAAACGGTGCATTTACCGCTGTAAAAATAATGGATATGGTTGTTTCATTTACAAAAGCTTTAAAGCCCTTTGAATTGATACCCGAATATTGGTCGGTTAAAATCATGCCAATTTTATGCTCATTTGTTACTTGTCTAATAAGGTTTATAAAATCTTTAGAGTTTTGTGTCTTTGAGGTCAAGATATGAGCATATCTTGTAAAATGGTCCACTAGAAGGTGTAAATATGTTTTTGTAGACCGTTTCTCACCAAATCCATCAATTGTGTCTATTGACACTATTTCAAATGGGTAAGTTGCCGGACCTGAATGAGACATTAATCCAAACTTAAATTTTCCTCTTGTTTTATTTTTAATACAAACATTACAATAATCACACATTTTTCTTATATTCTTTGTTAAATTTTTTGCTGCGTAAAATGGTTTTATTTTATTTTCCATCTGCTGTATTCCTATATGGCAGTAAAGGTAACGTATATTTTCAATAATTCTTTTACTAAAATCCTCTGTAAGTACAATTTCTTTCTATTTTCCCTATTTTTTTATAGTATATATTATATTTAAAAATTAATTTATTCATATCTTTTTCATTTCTAGGGAGTTCCTTAATCATTGTTGGGGTTAATTTGTCTATACCCGGTGCTTTTCTTGTATTTAAGTATTTGATTTCTCGTTGGACTTCATTCACAGTTAGTGGTCTTATTGGTGGTATATGCATTGGAATGTTATTTATGTCTCTTTCCAATTCGTTATCTGGTTGATCATCGTTTGGAGTGAATACCTGTGCTAGATGTTCGGCAAATAATTGAGTTTTTTCATCGTCGTCTCTGGCCCATTGTAAATTCATGCCACGTTCGTCTCTGATAGGGGGTACATGCGTTTTGGGTTTTTTAGAATTTTTGATAGGTTTCCATATTGAATTATCATACCGATTGAGATTAGTTATATAGTGTGTGAATGAACTTTCTTGTGCCTCTTTTAGCTTGGTTTTCAGCTGATTACTTAACCTGTTTAGTGTGGTCTTGTCTGCTGGTGCGTGAGTTTGATGCCATCTTTTTCTGGCTTTTCTTTTCTGTGCTATCAGCTTTTTAATTTCAACTGGAATGTTGTGCGTTTCATTACCTGCTTTTGTCACTGGTGTGGCATTTTGTGCAGCAGTTTTAAGTTTATTGTTCAGCATTGTTAGTGTTTCATTTATATTATCAGTTGATTTGAGGCTTACGTGTAGGTTTATTTCCTCTTCTAGCTCGGTACGATATTTTTCCCAGTTTGTTTTGTTGTTGTGCAGCTTTGGTGTGACCTTTTTGTAGACTACAAAGCAACTTATGGTGGCTATGATTGGAGAATGATCAGACGAGAGATCATGGCTTGGAGTAATATCCATATAGGCAGGGGATATTCCATTGGTGATGAATAGATCCAACAGGTCGGGTATTTTATTTGGGTCAGTCGGCCAATAGGTAGGAGTCCCAGTTGACAAAGCGTGATAATTGTTTTCTTGAATAAGACTCATTAATTCCTTCCCTTTAGTTGTAGTAAGACGTGATCCGTATAATATATGCTTACTGTTGTAATCTCCTCCTGCAATGAATTTGATGCCCAGAGTTTCAAAGAAGTCCTTGAAGTTTTCTTTCTTCAGGTTGGACCGAGGTGGGCAGTAAACTGCTGCAACTGCTAGGTCATAAGTTCTCATGTATACTTTTATAATTGTAGCTTGTAGAGAATGTTGTACATATTTTGGTAGTTCTACATGTTTTATCGTATTTTTTATTATAATAGCCGTTCCAGCGTGGGCAGTGTTGTCTGGATGGTTTGTGAAGTAAGTTGTATAACTTGGTATTTTAAAGTAAGACCGATCTGTGAAATGACTTTCACTTATTAAAAGGATATCTATATCGTTATGTTGCATAAACAGTTCAACTTCGTTTTTATGTTGCAGGAGCCCATTGGCATTCCATTCTGCAATCTTGATGGAACTATTGAATTTTACTTATTAAGGTCGTTAGCATGTTTAAAACCATGCTATTTTGTTGAATTAGCTGTTGAAACATATTTTTGAATTCTTCTAAGAATTTGTTCATTATTTGATTAATATCTGTTTGTTGTTCGCTACCATTTTTTAATGCATTTGCATAAGTCTTGTGATTTTGATGTGGGTGTTGGATGTGAGGCACCGTTGTTGGAATTTGGTTAATTGCGCTGTTTGTTTTGTTACTTGAATTTTGTTGGATATTCATTCGGTTGTTTGTGTTGTTTGATCTTGTTAGATTGTGATAAAATTCACATCCCTTATAATTGGCTGGATGAGGACCATCGCATAAAGCACATCTAGCTGGAACATCTTTACTTTTAGTGCAGGTTGTAGTATTGTGACTTCCACCGCATTTGACACATACATACGGCCTGTTACAGTATGATCTAGAATGTCCATATTGCTGGCATCTCATACATTGTGTGATACCTTTTGTTTTCTTTGGTGGTTCTACAAGTATTGCTCTGTTTTGAAGATTTTTCAGTTTATAAATGTCTTTGTTGTTATTCGCCGGTTCTAGGTCGACAAAAAAGAGATTTAATGGTTCTTTGGTTATTCGACTCTTGCAATTCATCACATTTCTAACCGTATGTCCGTTTGCTGCTAACTCAGTTTTGATTTCATATATGTCAATTGTGTGGTGCAAATATTTTATCACAATTCTATACGCACGTTCATCCTTGGGCTGGTAGGTGTGATGTATGACGTTGTTGTCTCTCATTAATTTTATTATCTTCCTGTAAGTATCTGGTGTGTCACTTATTATTTTAACTGTGTTGTCTGCTATCAATGTTTTTGTAATGTATTGTTTTCTTTCCACTACTGTATTAATTTTGGCTTCCATTTCTTTGCAGTTGATTACCCCATAGATAAATATTGGAGGAGGTCTTGGTGTTACGTTTTCTTCTGTGTTTTTGTCTCGACTGCCATCTGCATTATTGATTGTGTCACTGGTTTCGTCATCGGGTTCATTTGCTAACGGACTGAACTTATTATTTGTAGTAGTTTCAGGATGTCTACTGTCTTTGTTAATTTTTCTTTTTTTAACTCTTTTCTTTATCTCCTGCCAGGGATTTTCATTTGTGATATTATTTTGCTCGCTCTCCTCAAAACCAGGGAATTCTTCATCGCTAGTAGATGTCATTCTATACAGGTATTGACTACTGCTTGGTATGTGCTGTGTAGCATTTGCTTGATTACTAGGATACTGGGGTTGTAAAGCATACATACTAGTGCCATATGAATTTGGTTGAGTAAAAGTTTGAATTTGTTGTGGTATTTGTGTGTTATAAAATGGGACAGCCTGTATAGCACTGTTTGTAGGAATTATTTGTTGACTGTTAATTACTCCTGGCCCATTAAAGGCAGGTATTGAGTTCATATTATTAATTAATTAGTTGTTCAGTTTTTATCACTCACTGTTGATTTATTTTTAATGATTCACTGTTTTTGTTGGTTTTTGTGTTTATGTTTATGTTTACTCTCATATTTAATGCCATCATACGCTTAAATTATTGGCCAAAACTGCTAAAAACCGCAGAAATTATACTAATTCCAAAACAAGGGAAAAACCCAAACGAAGTCTCATCATACAGGCCCATAAGCCTGTTACCTGTGGTGTCTAAAATTCTCGAAAGACTATTGCTACAAAGGATCGAATCTGACCCAGAAACAGAAGAATGGATACCACTCCACCAATTTGGTTTCCGCAAAGAGCATTCTACAGTACAGCAAGTGCATAGAGTGGTTCACTGTATTAATCTAGCCATGGAACTCAAACAGTACTGCACTTCGGCTTTCCTGGATGTCAGCCAAGCCTTTGACAAGGTCTGGCACACGGGATTAATTTATAAAATCAAGAAATATATTCCAATCTCCTACTACAAACTATTAAGATCCTACCTGAGTGACAGAGAATTTAGAACAAGAGTCAACGAAAGTACGTCAAACAACTATCCAATAAAATCAGGAGTCCCTCAAGGAAGTGTTCTCGGACCGTTATTGTACGTACTATTCACAGCAGACCTTCCAACAAGCAATGACACTATCACGGGCACCTTTGCCGACGATACCGTCATACTTGCAACTCACGAAAATCCAGTAACAGCGTCCATCATTCTACAAAGGCAACTAAATGACATACAAACATGGGTAAATAAGTGGAAAATTAAAACGAACGAGTCTAAATCCGTCCAAGTGACTTTTACCCTAAGAAGAGACCAGTGTCCTCCAGTTTCTCTCAACAACATTCAAATACCACAAACTTCCAGCACTAAATATCTTGGAATTCATCTCGACTCAAGACTTACATGGAATGAACACATACGTAAGAAGCGTAAGCAGATCGACTTAAGAATAAAAGAATTATATTGGCTAATTGGTAAAAAATCGAAACTGGCTTTGGAAAACAAATTACTTATATACAAAACAATTATAAAACCAATATGGATGTATGGTATTCAACTCTGGGGATGTGCGAGCAAATCAAATATAAACATCATCCAAAGAAGTCAATCTAAAATTTTACGTATAATAACAAATGCACCCTGGTACGTGACGAATCAAACTCTTCATGAAGACTTAAAAATCCCCTATATACGAGATGAAATTGCAAAACAAAGCACAAAACACTGCAGTAGACTAGAACTACATGTTAATCCAATACTCCATCCACTCCAAGAACCTCAACTTAACCGAAGACTCAAAAGGAACTGGACAACTGACCTGAAAGATGGTTGAAGAGACCCCATCACTGGAGAAGGTCTCACCACGCCAGCAGGAGCCAACCGCCCTCAAGCCAACCAGTTAGCTTATAGAACTTTTCAAGTTTTGATTGCTAATAAAATATATACATAATAAAAAAAAAAAAAAAATATCTTTTTCAGTTTCATCGTTTTTCTCTTGTTCATGTTTCATATCTTTTAATTCAATATAATTCACGACTTTTAAACATTCTACATGGTCTTCGTTTGGTTCTAATACTGGATTTCGACTTAAACTATCAGCTTCTATGTTAAATTTACCAGGAGAATATTTGACGAAAATAAATTGGGATAGATAATATGTGAGATCTCCTAATTACTCATCTGTTCTAGCTTCAATATTCATTTTTTCTAGTGGTTTGTGGTCCCAGAAGACTATAAATTTTTTTCCCAAAAGCCAATGTTGCCAATATTTTACTGCTTCTTTGATGCTAAACATTCTAAATATGTATCCTTTTTATCTTCTTCGAGAATCCTTCAGCTGTTTTGAAAAATATGCGCATGGCCTTTCATCTCCATTTTGTTGTGTTTGTTTTAGGACTGCACCTATACCCAGTAGACTAACGTCTGTATATATGTGTATTGGTAGATCTGGATTGAAGATAACTAAATTAGGTTTTTCACAAAGAAGATCTTCTATTTTTTCGAAAGATTTTTGACATTCTGGCGACCAGATGAATGCTTGTCCTTTTCTTAATAAATTGTGTTATGGATCTAATATTACTCAGATATTTGGGATATATTTTGCATAAATATTAATGTTTCCTAAAAACTGACGACATTTTTTTATGTCTTCGGGGCAGGAAATTCCTTTATAGCTAATCAATCATCTTTTATTGGAGTAATTGTACCATTCTGAATAATGTGACCTTAATATTTTACCGAATTTTGAGCAAAATTACATTTTAAAATTTCAATTTTAAACCTTCTTTTGAAATTGCCTCTAATAATAAAGTTAAACGCTCAATATGTTTCTCAAATGTTTCTGAAAATAACAAAATGTCGTCGATATAATTGACAGTAAATTCTGACAGTTTATGTTTTCTAATTATGCTGCTAAGTATTCTTTGAAATATTGCAGGGGCAGTTTTTAAACCAAATGGTAAACAGGTCCACTGAAGATGACCCTCCTGAGTTATAGATGCAGTCTTATGTTTATCTTCAATTTCCGTAGGGATGGACCAAAAGGCCGAATTTATATCTAAGGTAAAAAATCTACAATTTCTTGTTTTAACGATCAAATCCTCAATCAGCCGAAATGGTTGTAACTGAGGAATTATGATTCTATTTATATCTATACATAGTCGGGTTTTGTTACCATCTTCTTTTTTATACGCCAATGTTACAGGGGCCGCAAAAGGAATGTATGACTCCTCTATCAATTTATTCTAATAATTTTGATACTTGATGTTCGATTTCTTTCATGTCATCAATAGTACATCTATATGGTCTTTTACAACAGTATTTATCTATAGACAAATGAATATGAGTTTCATAGCCCTATACAGTCCCTATATCATATTTATCTTTTGCAAAAATTGATTTATATTTGTTAATCAATCTATCTATCGGCAAATGTTTTCGCTCATCTAAATGATCTACTGTAATATTGAAGTTTTCTACTTCAATGTTTTCATTAAAGTTAATTGTATATCCACAAGCATTACCATTTATAATAACATCTCGTTCATCATCAGTATTTTTTCAAGAGATTAATTTCTTCTTTCTATTTCATTACCTAAAAAGCTAGGAATTTAATTTGTATAAATTTCTTCGATTTATGTTCTTTTATTAGAAATATGAAGATTTTGTGTTATTTGTAATTGTCATTTTAAATCAAATGACATTCTTCTATGCAATCCAATCGTATTAACTAATTATAGTCAAAATTTTCGTCATCTGTAATAAAAAAATCATAAATTTCTCCATTTCAATTTTTTTCATCTTTAAGGTGACTATTGCTACTGACTCATTTACGCCATTAATCGTTTTTAATTTTGCATTATTCTCAGAATCAGTAACTGTGGTTTTCTTTAAGGAAAATAATTTGGAATTAATTTTCCAAAGTATCGTTTATGACTACTTTAATTTTGATCAATGACGGAATTACAAGTTTTTTGGATCAATATTATTAAATTCAGTTTCTAATTCCGAATTAATAATACTTCTAACCTGATCTCGCTTCAATTTTTCATTATTGTTATTTTTATACCAGAATAAGGATTCGGAGTGATAGCGATTTCCTCTGTTCTCTTTTTCACAAATTTTACATGGACGTTTTGGTTCCTTTTCTTCTGGAACTGTCTGTGGGTATGGTGTATACACTAGATGTAAATTGAGTGAATGTAAACGACGAGTACTCAGTGTGTATATGTTTATTAATATGCATTTTTACAATCATACATTTGATTCAATGTTCATCACACAAAAACGTTGTATTGCCATACACTTGTTTTTTAAGGCACGTTGGCTTATTAGCCACCGTACTTCTAACGTCAAACTTGTCATCGAGTATCATTTAGTTTGAGATTATGAATGGGAATTTCCATTATGAAGTATAATTGAAAACCGTCTTAATAGGGTTATTTTAATATTTTTTATTTCAATGACATCACCTAAACAATGACTTAACTTTGTGCATTGTTTCAATTTTATCAACTGGATGTTTTTGACACCTGTTTTGGATCTTTTTTATGACGTAAGTTCAACTTTTTAAATTGTTTTTTTTCCAAATTTTACAAACATTGTAATTTTATAGGACAGCTTTGATAATGGCCTAATGGCTGAAAGCGCTTAGCTGCATATTTTTAAACATATACACACTGAGTTTCTTATATTTTCATGGGTTTCGGTCAGAAATAAAATCACTTGCTTATAGTGGTTACGTTTCGGTCTATTTTATTGAAACCATTTTCAAACCTTTCTAAAAATGTTTTGTGTGTGTGTGAAATGGAGGGTTGGCATTGGACAGAATCCGTTTGCCACATAAATAAGTAAATGTTTTAAAAACACAATACATTTATGAAAATACATATAATTAAAAGATGTATCTTTAAAAGTTACTTTTTGATTATGCCTCCGTAGAGGCTCGTCTACTACTGTACAGTAGTATTTCTTAAATTGAAAAAAAAAGACAATGTATACAAAAACAAATAATACAAATAATGAACTATGTTAAAAATGATTAGAATGTATTTACAGAGTGTCCTAATTGAAATAAAATTAGAATTAGAAATCTATTTTTTAATTTTTAATAACTTTAATAACTAGGTAAGGTGTAGATATTCGTTTCTAATAGTAAGTTCGTATATATACAGCTTAAGTTGTCTATGTCAGTTCTGAAATTGACTGAGTCAGGATTCTTCTTATTACTTATCATTTCTTTTATCAATCTTTTACTATTATTTTTTTCTAAAATAGACCGAAACGTAACCACTATAAGCAAGTGATTTTATTTCTGACCGAAACCCATGAGAATATAAGGAATTGAGAATTTACGGTCATTAAAAAATATATATATATATATATATATATATATATATATATATATATATTTATTTATATATATATATATATATATATATATATATATATATATATATATATATATATTTATATATATATATTATTTTGGATTTTTCTTTTGGGTATAGGTTTCGTTGAAAAAATACGACGTTCTCATTACGTTTCGCCTATCATAGTAGGCTTTTCCAAAATATTATTTATTATGTTCGAAATACCTACGAGTAAAAGGAATCAAAGCATGTTAGCTCACAACAAGGACATTAAACAATTAAAACATTAAAAATTAAAAATTAGAACAGTTTCACATGTACGAATAAAATCTCTGAATTAAGTTTTATAGTGGTACGTACCTCGATGTTTACATGTTTACGTTGAAATACTACTTAAAATATGTGTTCAGGTTTTTGTTTGTTGGTTTTCAATTTTGTAAGAGTAAGGTGTATATCAATTAACAAAACAGAACAATACAAGGTGGTCACAAATAGAAATAATAGCTATTGGCTGTTTATACTATTAAATTATGATAAATATGACTTAGATGATTCGTGTCTTGTTTATCATTAACTCTAAGATGTTCTTTTTTTATGTATATCATTTCCGTCATAAGCAATTTTTTGTAATTGCTCTCTTGCGTTAGAATTTCAGTGTTTGAGAAGTCAAATTCATGTTTTTCGCTGGATTCGTGCTTGTGTAAGGCTGTTGAGGCATTTTTAGTGTATTTATGACCGTTTAGCCTACTGTTGAGGTATTGTGTTGTCATGCCAATGTATTTTTTGGGGCAATTTAAGCGCGGTATTGAATAAACGACATTCGATTTCATTTTCGTTGGAACTTCACTTTTCAATGATGTGAACGAGGACGATAATAAATGCTTTGTGACATACAATGATATCATGCTTACCTAAAATATATTTAATTTTTTCCGATAATTCTGCTGTGAAGGGCATAGCAATATATTTGTTTATGCTGTTTTCATTTATTTGTACTCCATCTGGCATACCACTATTATATAATTTGTGTGTACGTTGCCTTACAATTCTATCTACTAATTTTGTAGGGAAACCATTTTCATAAAGAACCTTTTTTACTTTCTTTAAGACCTCGAATCTGTATTCAGTTGATGTTAGAGTTAGCGCTCTATCAGCTAAATTTATGATAACACTGTTTTTTGCGAATTTGGGTGGTGGGAATTGTAATTTAGGTAGCGACCCGACCATGTGTTTTTGGTATACCATTTTGTTGTAAGTTTATCGCTGTCTTCTTGTCGTATGATTGTCATGTCTAAGAAATTAATTTTTAGTTCAATTTCCATTTCTGAAGTGAAATGAAGTTTGGGATGAAAATTATTAAACGCGTTTAGAATTTCGTCAATTTGATTTTCTGGTACGGCAGTGATGCAATCGTCGACGTATCTTTTAAAAAATAGTATGGGGATATTGGTGTTGCTCAGAACCTTTTCTTCTAAGTACTCCATGACAAGTTGTGCTACAGTTGATGATATCGGAGAGCCCATTGCACAACCATCTAACAGTTGGTAAAATTTGTTCTTATGTTGAGAATAATTGCAGTTCAGTGTTAGATTTAACGCTTCAATAAACATGTCTTGGTTAAGGGTTGTATATTCTTTTAGGGAGTTCCATTTTTCTTTAATGATTTTGGTCAGTAATTCGTTCGGGATGAGGACTAGTTCAATATATATATATATATATATATATATATATATATATATATATATATATATATATATATATACACTGAGTACTCGTCGTTTACATTCACTCAATTCCTTTTCTTTTATCTTATTTCAAATGAACTTTTTTGCTCTAAATTTTTTTTGTTCACTAAATGTTCCAGACCTCTAATATTATTGAATAAATCTCCAGTTTCTTTTGAATCATCCCTTTCTATTTTATCCATCATAAAATTTGGTAGCCCTATAGCGATGAGATTAATCAATGTCGATCTATCCATTGATTTAGTCATTTCTAACAGAAGTCTTTCTTTTTTTAAGGCATATTCTAATAATGATCCTTGTCTTTATTTAAATAAAAAAGTATACCTGACCGGTGACCAACCTTTATCAGCATACGTTTCACATAAACTGTTTTTCCAAATTGGCCATTCGGAATTTATGGTATGTTTCATGAGCAGTCTCGACATGAAGTAGCTTCAAAAGTATTCAGCCAATGTAACGCATTTGTAGTTTTAATATTGAATTTTTCTAACACTAAATTTTCGGTTATATTTTTCATATTTTTCTGTTTCGATTCGTTCTTCTTTTCAGCAAAGTTTCCTAGAAACCTGGTTAAAGCCTCTTCTGAAATTCCTACTGTATGAATCTATTTTTTTGTTTCTAGTGAAATCTATTCCAGTAAATACCCCTTGAACTGCATATTACCGTCTTCATCCATATATACTTTACTAACTTCCGGAGTAATTTTCACCCATACTTCTATTTTCTCATGTCTTCGCCGTAATGTATCTTTCACTTTTTGACAATTTTGAGTTGTCTGAATCACATCATGTAGTTTAATAGGTATCAAAAATTTATGTCCATCAATATCTGTGATAGAGGTTATGCAGTTTATATTACTTTTTGGCTCCTCAGGATTTGCTTTTACCACAAAGTGAAATCGTAATTTCTCCATCATGCTTATTCCATTAGCTATAGTAATGTTGCTTTATAATGTGGTATTATAAGGATGACGAAATAAAAGCTCATGTGTTGTTCTAAAATGGATATAAAAACAACATTTGAAGCTAATATTTCATAAAACTAAATGACACGATCTTTCAAAATGTTTTACAAGCCATCTAAAAACCAGATCAACCTAAATACAAAATGAAACTTGACGGGTTTATTGACATCAATAAATTTACGCATTCATTATAAAAAAATTTCTATTTCTTTTTAATGTTGCCGAACAATTGCGGCACATCTTTTATACAGTGAATTGAAGAAACCGTCAGAACGACATCGATGTGGGTCGGTAAAGCACTGTCATTTCGCGGAATAAATCGCGTTGTATACGAACTACCTGTACTTTATAGTTAATTCTTATTTTTTGCCTTTTATTACAAGTTGCGAACTTAGTTATTTTTTGTAACTAATTAAAATCTGCGTTCATTTCGTGAACACTCCGAAATAGATGTGTCTCAGTGTTCCTGTCTTAACATTTAGAAGAAAATCAGCCATAGCTTCAGGCGCGCAGCGACTACTTTTTATGTTGTACAATAAATCGTTGTTAATTTCATCGCAATCGAAAGGATTCATATTTTTCTTTAATACATAAATGCTCAAGAATGCAACTTGTAGTGAATCCCTATATAATTAATTTGAGACATCATAGCAATTGAAACATAAGATGATTAATATTTTAAATTAAAAGTTATTGCAAGCATATTGTGAAAAGCGCGCGATAACAAGTATATACAAACCAAATCATAGCGTCACAGCGTTTAGCCATGAAATTCTCCTTGACTGAAATCACGCCTCCTTGACTGAAATCACGTCACCTCGATCATTATAGAATATAAGCCCTTGACCAGCTGATTGTGCGGATATAGTGATATATACAGTAATAAAGTAATGTAGTAGTAAAAATAGTAGACGTAGGTTAGTGTTGCTCGTTAAGTAGAATTTAAAAACCGAATAACTTTTATAGTTATATGGTAGTAAGTGTAACGTATTCCGCTCTATATAAGTACCAGTTTTAGTCATAATAAATCCACCAATCATTTTGTATGAAGACATTTTATTGATTCCGTTCCTGCTACGAGGCTCAATGGTAGTGACACGAACCTATTCTTGTGGAGAATTGGTGTCAGCTTTTCGGGGCACATTCACCACATTACAAACTTGGTATAGAGGTAAATTGCCCCCAATCGTCATATTTTGGGCTCCCCTATACGCCTCTGCTCTGTGTTGGTTCTTATGCGGGACACCCTGTATATAGAAATTTTAATGATTTGTGGTAAAATTTAAACGAAGAAAAGAAGTCGGCTTCAAACAAACACTAATAATATTTGAACAGAGCTGATCGCGGGTACATCAACTATTTGAAACTTTCAAAATAATAAGGAATAAAGTATAAATATGTAGCCATAGCTTACGATTATTTTAAAAATATTATTAGTAGATATAGTACTATACATCTGTAAGCGGTGTACTTGCGTCACCTATTTTAACCTCGTGAAGAGGTTTTTGGACTGATAATATCTACTGAGAAAAACTATCAATCAAAATACCTACCTAACATAATTCAAGCACAACTATTTCAAGTAGCATCAACTTTGAGTCGTTGAGACGTATCTCGACAATAGTGCGATAATTCAATATTGTTTGTATGTTTATTTCAAATAATGGTTATTAATCTAATATTATGAAAAATAAATTAGTATACCAGATAGTGGTCCTCAGGATTTGGATAGACATCCTTTATTTTTTGATTGAGTTTCTCAATCTCCAGGCCATTTAATTGAAAATTCATCACACTTGAAATCATTTCGGCGGCACTCAATTCTTTCATTGGTAGTTCATCTTCTGCAGTTGAAAATATTACACATTCGTTCGAATTGTATCCCAATAATATTGGTATTTTTTTATAATTTCCTGAAATCATATTGTCGATGGGAGATTGTGTTAAGAACGCTGCATTGTTAGGTTTCTCTACAATTGGTCCTGCCAGCTTCAAAGTTCTCAGAGGTAAAGACTGAAAAAAATGAAATAAAATGTATATTATTTACACTAGATCAAACTGACCTTTTCCCTGGTGTAATGAAGTTGTCGCAATTTTGTCCAAACTTCTGAAAAAATTATATACAAAGTCTCGTAGATTCTGGTAATGGCAACTTGCAAAAAAATTGTCGCCATTTTGATTTTTTCAAATTAATGCCTGAATCTCGAAAACTATCAAGTTTTTGGATAAGTTTTAAGAGATAATATTCCCTGTGAATGAAAAAAATATATCGAGTAACATAGTTTTGACATCCTTCTTTCAACTATATTTAAATGCACCAAAAAATTGTGAATAAAAAAAAATTCTGAGTGTAGTCGCCGTTTCTAATGGAACCTCCAACGTCAGCAGATTCTCATATCATCATATTCATGCAAACTGTTATTTCTGCATTTTTTACCTTATCAGAATTATATATTTTGTAGCTCAGTTCTTTGTTAATCTTTCACTTGTAAACTTAGAAATATCTTATTAAATTAGTTAGTTGTGTTAATAAAGTTTTTAAAAAAGCAATTTCGAGTATCGATTATATTTCTGGCGCAGTCGATAGGATATCTAGAATTGTCGCGTATCGAACGTGTCAACGATTAATTAGATATCGAACCGTTGTAATCTGTGATTGGAGGTGTCGGAAGTGGAGAAGCACTCTAAAAATCGAGTGAACCATCTATTGAAGACCATCGAAGCCCTTCAAGACGGAAGACCACGAAAGTTGAAACAAGTATCGTTCAACTTTGCAAGGACTACGGAATCTCAACAGAGAAGGTGTTTCGTCCTTACAGTTACAGTCAAGGAAATGCTCAAGTTGGTCTTATTTATCCTGTGAGTAATCAGTAATATACAATTATTTAATTTTTTCATAACGTAAAAATGACTGAATTCAAAGCTGAGTACTCAAATTGAGTACCAGAGTTCGATGGAAACCCCAACGAACTTTACAGCTATTTATCTATCTGTGAATCAATTATTAGTACTTCTTATATTAGAGACCATCCTAACAATTTCCAAAACATATATTTAATTCATTCACTAATTGACAAAATACGTGGAAATGCTAAACTTGTAGTTAACATACAAAATGTGACTCCCTGGACATCTCTTAAAGGTATACTTTTTCGAAATTTGGCGGACCAAAGAGATGAATCATGTCTTAATCGCAACCTTGTTATGATGAGACAAGGAAACGGTGAGAGACCCCAACAATTGTATGACAGAGTGTTAAATATTTTGAACCTTGTTTGTAGTTATATGGATCTGCACGAACAATCATTAGAAATTAAGATACTTAAAAGAGATTTATACAACAACCTAGCTTTGCAAACACTTTTGTCGGGTCTTAAAGAACCTTCAGAAACCACAATCTGCTGCATGAAACCTAAAACCTTGAGTGAGGCATTACAATATTTTCTAGAAGAAGATAATATGCACTACTCTCAAAATCCACAAAATAGAAATTTACCTAGACAACCAATGCCTCAGTCGAGACAAAAATTTGAACCAAATTTTAACAATCAGTCTTATTTTATTAATCTTAACAATACGTATAATCGGAACAATTTTAATTCACACACACCGAATAAAACTTTTATAGTCAGGAACTCATTTTTGACAGGGCCTATACCAATTCAAAGTAAACCAATAAGAAATCAAAATTTTCCAACTAATTCACAAGTTTTTAATCAAAATAGAAATGTTAACGTTTTTAAGCCGAACCAACAACAAAATCATAATTTGCCAAAAGCCATCCCTATAAGTGTCTCTACTCGTCATACATATAATAGAGGAACGAATATTTCTACGCAAAATAATCAACTTTTTACTGGTCCATTTAACCAAAACCAACTAACAGGAAATTTTGTGCCATAAGAACTATTCAACACAGAATGCCAAGAACCTGGTTCATCTTTTCAAAATTCTAATCCAAATTTTTCCAGTAATCAAGTTTGTAACGAAGATTATTATATAAATGAAAATGAAACACTTGATAATTAAAGTTATGACCTAATTGATTTAAACGAAACAAATGTAAATTCTAAAATCAAGCCTCGCCGGAGAAATCCGACATAATTCCACAAATTTCAGCGAATTACCATATATAAATTTTTCCCGAGCATAATCTCATATTTTTAATTGATACAGGCTCAAGTAAATCTTTTTTAGACCCCGTCGTAGCATATAAATTTTACCCAAATCAAATAAATAATGATCCGTTTATAGTATCAACCGTATTCCAAAAATCAGCCCACAAACACAGTGCTACTATACCAGCTTAAAAAATTTTTGAATTGCCAAAACCAACAAATATCAAATTTTAATTATTCAAATTTCACAATATATTCCATGGACTAATGGGCCTCGATAACCTAAAATTATTACAAGGTAGTTTACATTTTAAGGAAGGTTTTCTATCGACACCTTATACAAAAATTCGAATACTTTATTACCCAACACAAAACGAAATAAATTTGATGAAAGTATCTCCCCGGTCCGAACAAGTAATTAAAGTTAGAACCTGTTTACCCAATGGTGAAATAATAATTCCTCATCAAAAAATTCGCAATTGTGAAATACCCGAATCATTGACAATAGCAAAAGACAGTGGAGCTCTAACAACAATTCTCAATAATTCAATGGAGCTAATTTCTCTAGACTTTTCTGAACCAATCACTGTAAAAAAATTGACAAACAAGTCGTAGAACAATTGAAGGGTACAGGGGCAAAAAGATGAATGTCTAAAAACGGCCATTTTGAGATTATGGTGCCAAAGTGGAGAACAAATACGTTAGAATTCAATATGTGATTCGGACCAGGTAAAAACAATGGAACTAGCATGTAACAGCGAATTTAAAATTACCGGTACAGGGGAAAAAGATAAATGTCCCTGCGTTCTACACTAAATTCACCTGTTGGAAATTAAAATTATCAGAGTATACTTATAACATTATGTATAAAAAAGGAACTTTAAATTCTAAAGCTGACGCACTTTCGAGAATAGGAATTCACACTAAAGAAACAGACACTTTTTGGAAATAATTAGACGATATACATTCATATATAGATCAGCATAACAAACAACCAACAAATCTCTTCGACTATGACTGACCTAACACTTCCCAAAATAATGACCTAATTGACTTTTATACTGACAATCTTCCCCTTCCCGAAAATCTAAGAGAAAATACAGACGATATCTCATTATTAGTTCCACCAAACTCAGAACCCGAAAATGACCTACCAGATCAGACTGAAACCCAATCAAATAACGATGACGAAACTATTCATTCCAATAATGAACAAAACCCAAACATAAATACTGCCGTTAACTATGGCCAAAATCAAATCATAATAAATTCCGTTCTCCACTCTCCAGCTAACCCCAAAATTGAAATTCTTTTTTAAAATAAAAAAAAAACGTATTAAAGTACAATTTTCACAAAACAATTTTGAAAAGGATGTTGTCAAATTCATAAAAAATTATATTAATCGACAGACACAATACTACATTTATTTTGAAAACCCTGAAATATTCGAACCCTTGCTAGTAATTTTACAAATATATTTTAAAAATTCTTCCCTAAACCCAATTAGAATGCCTGAAATAATTAATCGACATAACAAACAGAAACGACTTAAAGGAAGTAATTCAATCTCACCACGAAAGTAAAAGCAACCATAGAGGTATCGACGAAACATACCAACGAATTAAATTTTCGTTTACGTTTATTCCTGGTAATCGGCCAACATAGTTATTAGTTAAATATAAACAGATTTTTTGTATTGTTTACATACATACAATCATACAAATAATAGTCACAGGCGGGTAAGATGCAAAACATCTACAGCTACTCTATCAAGTGGTTGTATATTTTTGGGACACCTTGAAGGTCCGTTTCATAGTTAATGGAATTTTTGTTCCTTTTGATATAAATAATTTCTTTGATTTGACGTTTGATTCTGTTTAGGAACCAATCAACAGGAGCCATCTTCTTGGATGTCAGCAAAGCCCTCGACTGCGTCTGGCAAGAAGGCCTGATATTCAAGATGTGAGAAGCAGGATACTCAAGAGCCCTAACGAAGTTACTAAGAAGCTATCTGAAGAACAGAAGATTCCGGATCAAGATCAAGAAAATCAGGTCCGAACTAGGAATGATGGAAGCCGGAGTCCCGCAAGGAGCAGTCCTGTCACCGGTACTCTACACCATCTACACCGCAGACATCCCCAAGACGGACAACACCATGATGACCCTCTACGCAGACGACACCGCCACCGCAACAAGGAGCACCCAACCAGAGATGGTGACACGAAGACTTCAAGAAGCCGTGGACAGAATCGACGACTGGTGTACGACATGAAGGATCGAACTCAACGCAGAGAAGACCCAAGCAGTGTTCTTCAGGAAGAAGAGGAAGACGCCAGAAGACAACCTGGACATCGCAGGAGACGAAATCAGATGGACCAACAAGGCGAAGTATCTAAGAGTCATTGTAGATCGAGGGCCGACGTTCAAGGACCAGGAAAGCAAGAGGACGACTAGGAGGACTCATCGGAAGAAGATCCAAGTTAGAGCTGAAGACCAAGATCCACCTCATCAGAGCAATCCTGATTCCAATCATGCTGTACGTATCCACATCATGGGGGTACATCGCCAAGACCTACAAAAGAAGCTAGAAGCCCAGCAGAACATCAGCCTGAGACAAGCCCTGGGCGCCCCCTGGTACATCAGGAACCTGCAGATCCACAGAGACCTAGACCAGAAGACGATTAAGAAATGATGGAAGAAAAAGCCAGAAGAAGATTCGAAGTAATGAGGACCCACCCTAACGTTCAGATGAGGGAACTGACCGACTACACCAGAGAAGACTACGCCAGGCATCCACGGCCAAGGAAACAGCTGGACCACGACCAGCAGTGAAGACACGTAGAAGAACAAGAATAAAAAAAGAAGAGGGACCACCTAAGAGAGGGCCTGCTGATCCCTTGAGAAGATGAGCAGGATCTCGATTAGGGACAGCTTCAGCAAGTGGATCCACTCTTTAAGGTCGTCCTTAGTCGTAGTAAGCTGGCTAAGGATTTTCCCCTTCTAGAGGCTACGAAACACACACACCCAACGCGAACGTCAAGAACAGAACGCAGAAGGAGTAAAGTGCATGCACTACCCTGAACAAAATAAGACAGCCAAACTCTTCCATGCAAAACCCGAGGAAAAGAATGGTAGAGCAACGTCAGCAGAGCAGATTGAAGCCCCATCGGATGAGATGGGGGGTGGATGGAAGCTCTTCCCGGGATACATCGCTCTCGAGGGATGTATCCTGGAAGGGGCGGTTTTGGACTGGTGTGTGGTATCAGTTGGAATTGAGTCGGAAATAAAGTGGAGGGGATGAAGAAATATTTGATTTGCTTGGTTTATATGTAGTTTTAACCAAGGTTATCTAAAGTTTCAACCATTGACATATAAATAATAAACACACATAATCTATTTTTCATTTGGTAAAAATTATGGATACATTAATTAACATTATTAGATGCTGATACGAATCTGTCGTATAGTTCAAATCTATCGACAGATCGTGCGCTTCAATTGAGATGTCGTTCTTTTTGGTGCTCACTCACATCACTTTATCTCAGATCTCCTTAACTGAAGTGATCTGAGATCTCAGTCAAAAAGAACGCACCAATTGTATTATCTAATTTCGCGGAAATTGATGATGAAATTTCTAGTATCGACTCAATTGGCAGAAATAGAATAATAATTAAGTTTAAAGATTACAAATCAGCTAACTATCTATTATCCAGGAAAAATGATCAAATTTTTATTAAAAACAATTTGGAAATATAATTACCAAAATTTATGGTTATTAGACAAGGCGTAGTCAGGGATAATCAACGGAATTCTCGGAAGATTATATTAACAATAAAATAAAACTGTTTGACTTGCATTGCAAGTTTGAAGTAGTGCAAGTTAAAAGATTAGATAGGAAACGCACAGGTGAACAAAGTACACAATATGTTCCAACTAAAACATGTATCATTCACTTCAAATCACAAATTTTACCGAAATATATTACAATCAATAAGGTACTGAAGGAAGTTGAAACATATTAGCAAAAAGTTCTGCTTTGTTTTAACTGCTTAAGATACGGGCATACTGCAAACAAGTGCAAGGGCAAGCCAATGTGTAGCAAATGCAGAGAATCTCATAACACTAAAGATTCCAAAGATACTGAACTTACACCAAAATATTTCAATTGTTCGGGTGACCATTTTACAAGTAACTTAGAAGCGTGCCCGGAATTCAGAAGACAGAAGTTAATTGAAGAGTTTATGTTAACAAATAATATAAGTTACCATGATGCAAACAAACAGATAGGTAGAAATTCTTATGCAAGTGTTACAAACAGTAACTCAAATGTGACAAGTTCGCAAACTATGAATATGCACTGCACCAAACCTTTGCCATCCCTAAATTCCGGTCAACCTACAATCGATCCAGCCCCATCCAATATCATCAATTTAACTCCAACAACAACTTTTAATACTACCAATCCAACCACAAATCTTTCCAATCCTCGAGCTCACAAAAGGCTAAGGCCAAACAGCCCTGACCCAATTTAAAAATTACACAAAGGAATGATATCCTTCCCAAGATACCCAATGCCTTCTGGAGGAATATCAGAAAATCCAAATTATTTCAAAAATATCAGTTCTCAATTGGAATCAGTCGGCAGTCTCGAATAAAACAAACTTAGAATACCTACTAGGTAAGGGAAACTACACTGTTGCCTTTATATCCGAGACATGGTACCGCCCAGGGAAATACTATGGGTCTTTAATGTTTAATAAAATTTTATATGTAGGTTCAGAGCATAAAAACTGAAGTTTCGTAAATTAGCAAAATCTGATGTACCGGGTGATCAGTAAAGGGTGGCGAGCGGCCATATCTCATAAGATATTGTTCATATAGATTTAGAAAACTAACTTCATGATAAAATTCGCCAAGATAAATTGCTGGAAATTATTTTGGAGTTTGTCAAACGTCCGCTAGAGGCCCTAACAACCAACACTAAGTAGAAAAATGCGATTTTTATAGAATTTTGCCTAATGAAAGTATATCGATGATATCATTTGCATATTTACTCACCTACACGTTTTGACAAAAATTTGTTTTGTTCTATTTATCAAAATAAAGCTGTTTTTTTGAACAAACCAATAAGATTTCTCCCGTTTCGCTTGACCGATTTCAACAAATTTGGGATCATATGAAAGAGCATAATTTACACTACAAAACGCTTACTTGATTTAGACTTTTTTACTCTCGTCTTCGCCGCTAGATAGCGTTAACTGAAATGGTAGCAAATTTTTGAGTTTAAAAAAAAACAGATGTATGGTATATTCATATTTACATATTTTAAAAGAGGATACATTTTTCTAAAATATAATGAAAAAAATTGATCATCTACCTTTTTTGAACCGTTGATGATGAACAAAATATAATTTTATTACATTAAAAATGCTACTGATTTCTATCAAAATAAAAGTCATGTTCGTAATCACGTATTAGTTGCTAACAAAAAGAACCCCCAGACTTTTTTCGTGATACGAACGGTTTTGGATTGAAAAAATAAGATAGGTTTACATACTGTTTAAACTAACATCGCATTTAAGCGAAGCAGGCCATGGTCTATATTAAGAAAGAAAACGCCAAATTTTCAATCACGCTGATATTCATTTTGACAGTTCCTGCTATCAACATCTAATTTAATGTTATGTAAAAACTATTTTTACAACAAATCATGCCTTTCACGAATATGTTGAAAATTTATTTTCAATGTTTTGAAAATGCGGCTATTGCTTCTCGGCAGTATGCACTGCGTTATCCCCTCCGAAGACGGCATTCGAGAACGGTTTTTCGTCGTTTAGCTCTACGTTTAAGGCAACATGGTCAAGTGCAACCAACTCCAACTTTGAGATGAAATCGTAGAGTAAGAAGAGAAGATAATATTATAAATTTGTTGTCTTATATTCATGCAGACCCACATTGAAGCATAAGAGAGATCCCCAGATATTTAGGAATATCCTATGGCTCAGTGCAAAAAATATTAATGGATTTTAAAATGCATCCGCATCACGTCGTGATTCATCAATCCTTAAATGAGACTGAATCCAAAACCGTTTGTCTACCGAAAAAATGTCAGAAGGTTCTTTTTGTTAGCAACTAATAAGTGATTACGAAAATGATTTTTATTTTGATAAAAAGCAGTGGCGTGCCATTTTTTAATGTAATAAAATTATATTTTGTTCAATATCAACGGTTCAAAAGAAGGTAGATGATTAATTATTTTCATAAAATTTTAGAAAAATGGATCCTCTTTTAAAATATTTAAAAACTAATATACCATTAAATTTGTTTTTTAAAAAAAACTCAAAAATTTGCTACCATTTCAATTAACGTCATCTAGCGGCGAAGACAAAAATCGAAAAGTCAAAACCAAGTAAGCGTTATGTAGTGTAAATTATGCTCTTTCATATGAGCCCACGATACACATACACCGGTATGCTACTAATTGGTCCCAATTGCATCCGCCACGCGCAGTTTCGTCACATTCGAGGAACGAGACTCGCCATTCGACCGTTTACATGTTATTTTCATTTGCGGAGAGAATATTTTAATATTTTGAGTTTTTTGATTTTATGTGGGTGTGCGATTAATTACAATTTATAATGCCGAATTGTGCCGTAGCTAAGTGTAAAAACTGTGATCAAGCACCAAAGGTGCCAGTATAAAATACTCTACTTTACCAAGGAAAGAAGATTTGGCAAAACAATGGGTAATCGCTTGCCGGAGAAAAGATAAAATAAATTTGAAAAATGGTAAGTTAGAATTAATTAGTGAGTTTCACACCCCTTCACTGCTATCAGTTGATTTTGTTCTTGGATAAAACAGTAAACAAATCAAAGAAGTGTGCGAATTATAATTGTATTTAATAGCAATAAAGTTTATTATTATTATTGCTATCATATAATTGTATTTAAGTCTTTATATTGCGATAATAAAATTCCATTGGAAGTAACAATATTGCACATAACATAATAAAGGTACCTTTAACCGATTATTTATTGCAACTATTTGGAAGTCACTAACAAACTTCTGATTTAAATTTCAACTCTCTTTACATAATTTGAGTTAGGTTTTGAATTAGTTATTGTTTATTCTTGTACCCAAGAGTAAATCAGCTGTGGCGTATTTGGGGATAATCCAAATTTAAAATCTGCGCGCACATTTCAGCAACGATTTGCTCAATACATTTTGAAGAGAAGTATTTTGAAATCCCTCTGAAACAAGAGCTTTTGAATTACTCACCAAAGAATGCTCGTCATTTAAAGGCGAACGAAGTACCTACTTTGAATATACTTGGAAGTTCATCAGATACTGCTCAAAAGCGGAAAGCTGAGGAGAGATCACTGATGATCGCAAAAAGAAAACGTAGAGAAGAGGTGGACGATATCTTGAAATCTTCAGCAAGTACTTCAAGTTTTGGATTAGAAACGTATAACAACGAAACAAATATTGAGGAGTCTGAGGTTCCAAGAAGTGACGAACAACAATTAATTCCAACGTTATCAAATACTGAGTAAGTGAAATTAATATGCAAAATTTGGATCTGACTATTTTGAATTGTTGTATTTTTGTTATCAACAGTGTTTTTCAGTGTTCTTTTCAATATTGAAACAGATTAAAATGTTATGTGGAATTACAAGTAAAATATACCTATTTTTTATTTCCAGGAGTGATCAGGCTAAACTAGTTGAGCTCAGACAAAAAGTAAACGTATTGGAATCTCAGAACAAAAACCTTTTGAAAGAAGTCGAAGAAGCTAAATCTCCCACTTCCCAAAAATATGACACTCTTTTAGCAAGAGTATTTACTCCAGGACAAATAAAAAAGTTGTTACACCCAAAGGAAAATATTAGAATTCGTTGGTCTACAGACGATATCGCTTCAGCCATTTCACTGCGAGGTGTAAGCCCGAAAGCTTACATATATTTGAGAGCACATAATTATCCATTACCAGCTATGTCGACATTAAGAAGTTGGGCTGGCAATTTTGATGTCAACGAGAAGATTTTAAAAAGGGTTATAACACTAATGAAGAGAACGGCCTCTAATTCCAGTATTATTGAACGGCTTTGTGTTTTGACAATCGATGAGGTGTATGTGTCGAACAAAATGGATATAGAGAAAAAACAAGAGCAGGTTATTGGACCCCACAAAGCTTGTCAGGCAGTTATGGTGCGCGGATTGATTTCTAATTGGAAACAACCTCTCTACTATAAATTTGATCAACCAACGTCAAAACAAATTCTTGAAGAGATTATCTCCCAACTTTTTCAAGCAAATTACATTGTGGTTGTCATTTCAAGTGACATGGGTTCAGGAAATGTTTCATTGTGGAATAAACTGTATGTCTGACACGATAAAAAATGCTATTTTTTCCATCCATGTGACGATGCTTTGAAGATTATTGTTTTTGCAGACGTGCCCCATCTTATAAAACTCGTATGAAATCACTTAGATCAGGGATTTATCATTGATGATAAAGTAATAAATATTGATTATTTTGAAACGCTCCTCGATATATCTACCTCGGAATTAACCTATGCCCATAAACTGACCCAACAGCATTTGAATGTAAAAGGATCCATGCGACAACGAGTACGTCTAGCAGTGCAACTTTTATCAAACTCAGTGGCAAGAGCTATAAAATATAGTGGAGAATGCCGGAAAATTGCTTCTGGAAACTATTGAATGACTGGTTTGATTTGCTCAATTCACGTTCAAAATTCACTCAGAACTGTCTAGGAAGGAATGCTTTTGGTTCAGATATTGACAACCAAAGAAAACTACTGGATCAGATGAATCTATTCGTCAAATCTATTAGAGTAGGCACTCACAATGGGTTGATTCCCTTTCAAAAAGGAATTTCACTTATAAATAGATCACTGTCGGAAATTTACGATTATTAAATGGAAAAATATGATTTGGACTATATATTAACTTCCAGACTAGACCAAGATGTTCTTGAAAACTTCTTCGCTTATATTCGAGGAATGGGTGGAAGTAACGATCATCCGTCGCCTCTGGACTTCAGGTACCGACTTCGTTGGTATATTTTGGGCAAACATTCAGCAGCAATTTTTACGGAAAGCCGAAATACAATAGAATCTGATGAGGGGTGCTTGTTAGATATTTTTAAGGACTCCCGCAGCGCAACATCTGATATAGAAGCCGAAGAAGTTTGCTTTACGCAGAAAATGTTATCGAATCTCTCAAAAACCGGAGAGCCGCGTGAAGAAGAAGAATATATGGAAGACGATGGCTTAGACACAGAAGCAATGTAGCTAATGCACAATTTTGAGGTGAAAGAAAGGGTGAGTCAGGAATCACTCAAATGCATAGCTTTATAGCTTTATAGCATTCAAGTTCAAGAACAAATACTCACTGGGAAAACCCACAGCAAGTATGGATATGAATAAGGCCCCTGATTGGATACAAGCTGTTTCTATAGGTTCTCTTTTCCATCCAAATGATGAATTGTGGGAAGTTGCCTTGAAACTCGAGTCCGAGTTCCACAAAATGCATGTCTAAAGGTCTAAAGAGGAGAACATTTTCAACAAATTATCCGATATAAGTATGTCACAAATAAAAACATCTGTTCTGTACTTTTCAAGAACTTGAACATATATTAGACTGCGAGACTTGAACAGGAAAATAAGTTTCAAGAATGCTCAGAGGAACTAGACAAAAAGATGTCTAAATTTACCAACTTTAAGAAATAGTTCTTTTACTTTTTGCTCTTGTTTTTGTATTGCATAATAAAATATTTAGAAAAACTGTAGCAAATTTCTTCATTTTTTTTGTGTAGAACTAATGATCACATGCGGTTTTTCTTTTTTCATGTTTTGAAATACTTGGGTAAGTACCCGAAAAAATTCTGTTATTCATTTTTCTCAAAATAATCACAACAGGAAAACAGTGATCATTTCTTGACACTGATGTGCCTTGAATATAATTTAAAAGCACATTTTACTAACTTATGTATAATGTACAAATCTAAAGAGAGACAACTATTTTCTTCTTCAATTAATTTGAATCAAAAAAAATATTCACCATAATTTTAAATTCAATAAAACTCAAACGCCTGCCGCGGAATTAGATTGGAACCTATGAACAACTTCTCGTAGTTTCTCGAGCGTGACGTCACAGCGGCAAGAGAGATAGAACACTATCATGCGCAATAGCATACCGGTGTATGTGTATCGTGTATGAGCCCAAATTTGTTAAATTCGGTCAAGCGAAACGGGAGAAATCTTGGATTGTTTAAAAAAACAATTGCACTTCCCCCACCACTTTATTTTGATAGATAGAACAAAACAATTTAGTCAAAAAGTGTAGGTGAATAGTCAGTAAATATGAAAATAATATCATGGATATAATTTCACTAGACAAAATTCTATGAAAATCCCATTTTTCTTCTTAGTGTTGGTTGTTACGGCCTCTAGCGGACGTTTGACAAACTCGAAAATAATTTCCAGCAATTTCTCTTGGCGACTTTCATCATGATTTTTCTTAAATCTATACGACCAATATCTTATGAGATATGGCCGCTCGCTACCCTTAACTGATCACCCGGTACATCAGATTTTGCTCATTTACTAAACTTTAGTTTTTATGTTCTGAACCTACATATGAAATTTCAATAAACATTAAAAACCCATAGTACTTCCCTGGGCGGTACCATGTTTCGGATATTAAGGCAACAGTGTAGTTTCCCTTATCTAGTAGGTATTCTATACTCTTAATTGATCACCCGGTACAGTTTTCCGGAAAATCCCATTTTCATAAATTTTTCTCAAATATCCACACGAATTAATTCTTTCACGAACTACTGACAAATTAATTGGAATCCTCGTATCAAAAACCCCCCTAGACAAAGTTTTATCGAAATCGGACTCAAAAATATTTTTGGGATTTTCAAAAGGAGAAATTTAATGTTTTATACCTTAGTTTGCGTTCTCGACGGGAAGTTGCTGTGTTTTTTCTATAATAGTATGTCCTTCCATTGCATAGACGTAGTAACTACAAATTTTTTAAGGAAATTTTCTACAAAAACTTCTACTCCAGATTTAATCCCGTATATTTTCTACAAATATGAAATGGAAGAATTCAATTATGGTACGTAATTGAGATGCATCTTTCCTCTATCGAATGGCGTGAGAGAAGAATCGATTCATAACATAATTTGTAATTATAGAATTTTATATGAAAGCGTGATAAAAAAATTTCAGAAATTTTGCAGTTCTGACGGAAAATTTTGGTTATAGTGAATGTATGGAAAAAATTATGCAGTACCATGTATTTTAATATGAGGAATCCATTTTTTCCTGAGTTTTATGAAATTTTTGTCATTAAATAAGTTAAAAAAAGTTTTTTCCAAGTAAGGAATTAAGTATTAGAATAAAATGTTAGGTGAAAACTAATAGCCTCGTTACGAACGGTGAAGTCATGTACTGGGTACATCAACTCGTTTTCTACGTATTGGGAGACACCTGAATCTTGAACATGAAAAGTCACTACCAAAAACTACTTGACATGCATTTTTCAACAAATATACTTAAGAAGAGCAGCCTATCAAACTGATAACGAAATATTTCATGATGAGACTGAACATAATTTTACTGTAGAAATTAATGCACTCCACAACTCCATCCCTATCAGGGAAATAAAAAAATCTTCCGCCGTTCCTAATCAGTGAGTAAATTTACTAGGTTCTTATTAAATTAATAGTGGAATTTTTATCAAATGTATTTTTCATCTTGAATATAATCACTTGTTGAATATACTCAACATTTAGTTTGTAAATATTTCTTCTGTTTTTTTTTCGAAAGTAAGGTTTCTTTAGGATAAACAGTACTTCAATTTAATCATTTTTCATTAGTTATCTGCACGTAATATTATGTTGTAAATTGTAATATAGTAATCCTGTTGGTTTAACAGCACAATTTCACTAAACTGAATTTTCAGAAACTGTTCTACATTCTAAAAAAGGGAACCAGAAAGATGTTGAAGAAGCAATTTCGAAATGGCTCCGATGTGCCAAATAAAGGAAATGAAATTAGTGTTTTTCAATATATTTAGTTTTTTATGAAGTTCAATAAGGGACTTTTATGATATTTCTGATTAATGTTTATGATTCAAATGTAATTTACTGTTTCTATTTAATTCCACAATATATTGAAAAGATTTTAAAAATTCTAAGATAAATGACTTTGATATTAAATGTCATTCTGACGATGATATTTAATATCGAACCAATTGTAAATTATGTTAGAATTTTTGAAATCTTTTCAATACATTGTGGAATCAATTAAAAACAGTGAATTCCATTCAAAACAGTAGAATGAGTAGATTCCACGAAGTAAGGGTCGAGACAGTTAATTCCATTAATGATATATGCATTATATCAATATGTCTTTATTTATATATTTAATTGTTTCATTTATAACTGCATGTGCTATTTTTGTTTATGAAATATATACTGTAGACATTGTTCACGTAAAAACTCTGAATCTGAACATTTGAGAACATTTTTTGGACATTCAATGAACCATTTCAATGTACATCCTATCTGTACATTCAATGTACATTCTGTATGAACATCCACTGTACATCCTGTATGGACATGCATTATACATTCTGTATGTACATCCATTGTACATTCTGCTTATACATCCATTGTCAATTCAAAATGTACGTCCATATGATGTTAAATCCAGTGAGGTCCGGACTTTTTCTGTACGTATCATTATATATAACCGGACATTCAATGGACGTCAATGATATCCATTTTGTACATCTAATGAACCTGCTATGGACGTACATATGCTGTATGTGTTGATACAGTAAACTATTAGAAAACTGCGAAAAAAACGCTGACTTCGAAATGGAGGAAGATATTTTTATGCAGATAATTCAGTTTCCTTCAAACTTCTGACAAATACACAGAAAAACTAAACATGACAATTACTGTAAAAATGATGAGCGATAGAGACACTTTTATCTTGACCACTTCGTTTATCAGAAAGTAGGAATAACTAATGAAGTGTCACAAAACGAGCCAAAATACAAAAAATGAGAGCAACATGCATATTTATCGACACATATTAGAGTGAAACATTATTTTCAGTCACTTAAATGGTCTCAGTTCTTATTCAAATTGAAGTAGAGAGTTCAATTGTAGCAATATTTTTAAATTCTATGCTTGGTAAAGTTTTCTAAATTTTCAATTTAACCTCAAATATGTGTAATGTTTATTTTCTCTCGGATAATACTTTCTAAACTTCGAAGAACTGAATGTTTGAAATCATAAGTAACCCAATTAAATACTTCTCCCTTGAAATCGAGTGTGAGTTTGAGTTTCCACCTGACAACATGTTTTTATTTGATCGAATTTATCTAATTTATTATTTAATATTTTTTACCGATAGTATATATTCAAAATCATACTTACATTTGAAAACTCATCATGAGACTTGAACAATTCCTCGATTGGCAAAGCTCTGAGGTAATTCATCTGTTCTTTCTCAGTCAAATCTCCCTTTCCAATAAATTCCATAAATTCCTGAGTATAAATTCTACCTTCAGCCCAAAAAGCCGTTGCGGCTCCACTTTGCATAATAGCTTTATGAAACAGTCCTTCAGATAACGAACTCATCATGTGGTAGTGAATTGAAGATCCTCCTGCACTTTCTCCAAAAAGTGTTATATTATTTGGATCGCCCCCAAAATTATGTATGTTCTTTTTAATCCATTTCAATGCTTCAACCTGATCCTTCATTGCTGTTTGAAAAATAGTTATTCAATATTGGTAATAATGATTATGATCGAACTAACATATATTTAGACAAGGATAAAGTACTTGTAACAACTATAACAGACTTTCTGATATGTTTCTGAGTTTAGAGCATAATGTTAACTCTTGAAATGAGAATCAGTCATAACATCCCATTTCACGTCTGCACTTGTTTTATTCAAGCCAATAAATGATAAACTATTATTAAATGAGATGTTGTAAATTGCTTTTATTGATTTACTCAAACTATTTCTCATATATTGTTACGAATCTGTCCACAATTTATTTATTTTATTTTGATTCTTCTTGTTATTGCCTGTTGCTTTTACGCGCCACTGTATATCGCTGGAGTCAATTATTCGTGGATAGTAAGTTAGTTCCGATACAACTCCGAGTTGGCTTAGACAGCATGTGTTCCTATGTGTTCCCAGTACTGGTTATCAAGAAGAATCGCACCTTATTACAGTTTAGTGGGCAAAGTTTAAGGCAGTAAATAATTACAGTTCATTTGTTCTTGCAATTTATATTTTTTTTGGAGCTATTCGTAACATTTGATCTTTCGACCCATATGAACTAGTGTGTTTTAGAATTTAATTTTCTCTTAAGGGTCCTTCTATCTAATAACAACTTTAAGCTTTGTTATATCTTCATTTCGCATGATAATAATCCTTTTAACATAGATATTGCAATTGAATTTTACTGTTAAAAGTGACTAAATCAAACTAAAGAAGTGGGCATATCTTATTGCTTGGTTTTTGTGGAACACTATGGGTTTTTAGCTATAAACACGTTTATTTCACATTGTAGATACACAAATTCAAATTTATTAATTATTTCGCAAGCAAATTAATAGTAACGCAAAATTTTTAATTTTAGATTCGATATCCTGTTAATCAGATCGCAGTTGTTTTTTTGTTTAAATATGTCGATATACTGTTAATCCGATAGCTTTTTTTGTTTCTTTCGCTATAAAATATCTGAACAGGCCGCAGTTAATTTGAAGTCAGTTTTTTGGATATAAAATTAACACAGTCACTTTAATCGCATCATTTGAAAAAAAAATGGATAAACTCACTAAATACAAATATTACCGCAAAAGTTGCATCAATGATGTGCACATATTATGGAAATTAGCTAATCGCGCCACAGTTGATAGGTCTTTACGAAATTTGCTGAAATGAACATAAAACAGAATTCATTAAACAGCATAACAACATCATAAGTGTATTACTAAGTCAACCGGAGGAAAATGTGGACGACGAAGAAGTCATTAGGAAAGGTTTTCTTGATGAATATTATCATATCAAATCCACTGTCGAAGAATTGTGTAATGATCATAACACAACTTGTCAATCGTTCGGTGAGGTGCCTGTATAATACCCCCAACCCTCGCTCACCCAAAATTAATATTTCCAAATTATCAGGGGATTATAAAGAATTTTCCGCTTTTATTGATTTGTATGATGCTTTAGTACATAACAATTCGACTATTACCAATGTTGAAAAGTTTAATTATCTCAAAACTTCTTTAGACGGTGCCGCCCTCTCGCTTATTCGATATGTTAAAATGACCAATGATAATTACGTCACCGCGTACGATACAATTGTTAAGAGATACTCGACCAAACGCCTAATGGCAAAGGCTCATTGGGATGCAATAGTGAATACGCCAAAAATTACCGATTCTAACGGATGTTCGCTTAGAAAATTGTTAGATATATTTACAGAGAATCTAGCATGTTTAGAGGCTATGAATTTGCCTGTAGAACAATGGGATTTTATATTAGTAATGCTTTTAATGCAACGCCTTAACCAGGATACCATTACTTTATTTGAGCAGGTAGATCATAAATCAAACGAAATCCCTTCGTATACAAAATTGTATAATTTCTTGGAACATCAGTGTATCGCTCTCAGCAATTCTAAGACGCCTGATTTTAATTCTGTCTCAAAAACCGTTAAATCTGGTACCTCTTTGACTTTGAATGCCAAATCTAGTCCCGGGAAACCATCCTCTTCACAAATATCTCGCACTTCCTCATTATTTACTTCTAAATCATCTCCCTCGATGACTTGCACATTTTGCAAAGCAAATCATTCGTCATACTCGTGTGCATCTTTTACAAGTAAAACGCCTAGTAAGCGTTACAATTTGTGTAAAAATATGCATCTATGTTTTAATTGTCTGAGCTCGGCTCATAATCTCAATACATGTCGATCTACTTCTGCATGTAAAAAATGCTTTTCACGTAAACACCACACCTTATTGTGTTTTAAAGGCAGTACGCCGGGTGTCACTGCTGTTACTGTTAATCCTACCGCTCATGTTTCACCGCCTAGTTCAGATGACTCCATTCCTAATCCGCAACCTAGGTCATCTAATGCTCCGGTCAACAATAATTCCACCGCATGTCATTCGGTAACTACCAACCCTCAACAATATGTGCTGTTATCAACCGCGATTATTGATGTCTTAAATGTGAAAGGTTTTTTTTCACCTCTCAGATGTCTACTTGACTCAGGAAGTCAGTCTTCTTTCATTACTCACAAAGCCTTTCGTACCCTAGGCTTAAATAAAACCGACGTTTCAATCGTAGTTACGGGAATTAATTCCACGCGCTGATGTGTAAGCAGTGGTAAAGTTGCTGTGTCTATAAAACCCCGGAATAAACTATATTATATCTTGACGCGATAATAATTGACAAAATCTCTAACAAATTACCTACTGTACCGATTGATGTTCAATCTTGGATTCATATTCGACACTTACCGCTTGCGGGTGAACGTTTTTATGATCCTGGACCTATTGATATTTTATTAGAAGCCGATGTTTTCACCAAAATCATATTACCCGAGCGCATTTTAAACAACGCCGGTGAACCTGACGCTTTAAATACGATTTTTGGATATGTGTTAATGGGACAATTAAATTTCGCTTCGCCAAAAATCTCCGCATTTTTTTGCAGTTCCGAGTCTCTTAGCGATTCTTTGCGTAAATTTTGGGAACTTGAAAATGTTCCTGAAGTATACTGTTCAAATCCCGATGATATCTCCTGCGAAAACTACTATGAAGAAACTGTCGCTCGGACTCCTGAAGGCAATTATATAGTGTCAATGCCTTTTCGTATTGAATCCCCCGTGTTTTTGGGAATTAGGGAACTCACTTTAAATCGTTTTCTCTCACTAAAACGCCGCCTACTTAAGCAACCTTCTGTTTATTCCCAATATTGTGACTTCATGCAGGATTATCTTGATCTAGGTCATATGTCCCTTGTTATTCCTGATCTCTCCGGTGAAGGTAGATATTATATTCCCCACTATTGCGTCTCAAAACCTGGAAATGTTTCTACTCGCTTACGTGTCGTCTTCAACGCCTCAGCTAAATTATCGAATGAAAAATCATTAAATGATTGTTTAAATGTCGGTCCAAAATTACAATAAGACGTTGTGTCTATTTTACTTAATATTCGCCTTTATGAATACGTTATGTGCGCCGATATAAAACAAATGTATCGATTGATTTTTATTTCCGAGGATCAACGAGATTTTCAAAGAATCTTTTGGAGGTTTTCTGTCAATGATGAACTTCGAGAGTATCGCCTCAATACGGTAACGTATGGAGTAAGCTGTAGCCCGTTTCTAGCTCTTCGTAGTCTACAGCAGTTGACTGAAGACGAAGGTCATCGCTTTCCTCGTGCTGCTAAGGTTCTTCATCGGTTTTCATATATCGATGACTTCGTTTTGGGAGCTCCATCCCTTCAAGAAACTCAAACTCTTCGGGATGATTTGATATCTCTATTAAAACTGGTAGGGTTCGAACTGCGTAAGTGGTGCTCTAATCACCCCTCACTTTTGGACCCATTTCCAGCTAGATTTATTATTCCAAATTCTCTCTCTTTTTCCTCCGATGATTGTTCTTCACCTCTGAAAATCCTAGGTTTGCAGTGGAATCCAGTTATCGACTCATTGACATTTTCTGTTCAGCCCCAAATAAATGAAGTCTGCACTAAACGTTCGTTACTATCTGAGTTGGTTCGAGTATACGATCTTTTAGAATTTTTAACGCCTCTCATCTCTCTTACCAAATATTTAATTCGAAAACTTTGGATGTTGGGTTTAAATTGGGATGAAAATGTCCCTTCTGAAATTGCTCGTGTATGGTCGGAATATCGAGAGGAACTACCTCTACTTGAACACTTACACATCCCTCGGAAAGTTCTTGCGGTAGATGCCGTTCAATATGAATTACATGTATTCTGTGATTCCAGTGAAAGGGGCTTCGCTGCTGTAATTTATCTTCGTAGTGTTAGTAGTAATAATAAAATTAACGTCAGTTTGTTGTGTGCCAAATCACGGGTTGATCCTACTAAAAAAATTACAATTCCTCGTTTGGAAATATGCGATGCAGTTTTGCTGTCAAAATTAATTGCTTATGTGATAAGGACACTTCCTCAAATTGCATTACATAACATTTATGCTTGGTCTGATTCCCAAGTAACTTTACACTGGGTTCAGAGTTCGCCGCATAAATATAAAACTTTTGTCGCTAATCGGATCGCTTATATTCAATACAAACTTTCTGCAAATTCCTGGCATTATGTTAGTACGAAAGATAATCCAGCTGATATTGCCTCGCGGGGCGCCCTTCCTTCAGAGCTAGTTAAATTACATTCTTGGTTTCAGGGCCCTTCCTTTCTTCATGAGTTTAACTCTTCTTATCCCGCACCTATGCCTGATAATTATACACTTCTGCTCGAGGAAGAGCGTCACATTACCGTTTTTGCGGTACATACGGAACACAACTTTTTAGATTCTTTGCTTAAGTCATGTTCGTCATTAAGTAAAATCCAACAGATCCTAGGGTATATTTTAAGATTTACATACATCTCCCATCCTGGTGATAAACGCTTTGGAATGTTAAGCTCTTCAGAGTGCTCGATTGTTATATCTATTCTTATTAAGAGGACACAGATGATCGCTTTCGAGGACGAACTTTCTCGGAAAAGGTTTTCGAAACCAATCCGAAAATTGCATGCTTTTCTGAATGAGGAAGGTACGATCCGTGTAGGTGGAAGATTGAAATATTCATCTTTGTCTTATGATCAGAAGCATCCTTACTTATTACCATGCCGCAGTCGCTTCACTTCATTAGTAATTGATTTTTTTCACAAAAGATATTTACACGCTGGTTTTCGTACCACGCAATTTTTAATATCACAACACTTTTGGATACTGTCTCCAAAACGAGCTATTAACGCTGTCCTGAGTAAATGTATCGATTGCTGGAAAACGTCTCCCGCCCCGTTTCAATCTGTTATGTGAAATCTGCCAAAAATTCGATTATCTACACTTAAACCCTTTTCCCATGTCGGAGTTGATTATGGAGGTTCTTTTTTCATAACATCTATTCGACATCGTGGTGTTCGCTCACATGAAGCTTACCTGTGCCTGTTTATATGCTTTGCCACAAAGGCATTACACTTGGAATTGGCCAATAGTTTATCAACAGAATCATTTTTCGCGGCCTTACAAAGATTTATTGCCCGTCGAGGTCGTGTGTCCCATTTATATTGCGCTAATAAGAAACTATCGAAATATTCACAAGAAGCCGCACGCTCTGAAAATATTCGTTTCCAGTTTAATCCTCCCGCTGGAGCCCATTTCGGTGGACTCTGGGAAGCAGGAATGAAATCTGTCAAAACCCACCTCACTCGCGTCGTTGGGGAACAAGTTTTGACGTATGAAGAATTTTATACCGTGTTGACATTAATTGAGTCTATTTTGAACTCGCGTCCTATCACTCAATTAAGTACCGATATAGAAGACATTAATGTTTTAACCCTCGGTCACTTTCCTACTCTTGAACCGCTGCCGACTATACATGTTCCAAGTCTTGAATCAATTCCCCTGAATCGACTTTCGCGTTGGCAATTGTTGCAGAGAATGCAGCAAGATTTTTGGGCTCGTTAGAAGCGAGAGTACTTGCATTCGCTTCAACAGCGTTCCAAATGGCTAGACCCACATGGAATCGCTCCACAAGAAGGTATGCTTGTATTGATAAAAGATGACAAAGTTCCTCCTTGTCACTGGACATTAGGACGCATAAAGTAATTGGTTTATGGACGTGATAAAGTTGCCCGCGTCGCGGTAATCCGTACTAGCCGTGGTTCCTTAAAAAGACCTCTGGTTAAGTTATGTCCACTCCTTCTTGCTGATGATTAAGCATCAATTTCATAGGATTTATTATCTAGTTTTTAGTGTGTTTGGGGTAAATTTGTGTTGTCCTGTCCTGAAAATTATCGCTGTTATTTTGAGTGTAAGTTATTAGTTCACAACATACAATTTTATGTTTCATTTTTATTAAATACTTAAGAATTATCGCTTTGTGTTTATGTTTATTTATTTTTCAAATGCATAATTATGCATTTTAGGGGGGAGAATGTTACGAATCTGTCAACAATTTATTTATTTTATTTTAATTCTTCTTGTTATTGCCTATTGCTTGTTGCTTTTACGCGCCACTGTATATCGCCGGAGTCAATTATTCGTGGAAAGTAAGTTAGTTCCGATACAACTCCGAGTTGGCTTTGACCGCATGTGTTCCTATGTGTTCCCAGTACTGGTTATCAAGAAGAATCGCACCTTATTACAGGTTAGTGGGCAAAGTTTAAGGTAATAAATAATTACAGTTCATTTGTTCTTGCAATTTATATATTTTTTTGAGCTATTCGTAACAAATATGATATCGAATTTTCCATTTAAATTTGATTAATTTTTTAAATTATAGTATATAGATTAAAGATAATTTATAAATTTGATACAAGCTCTATAACTAACCTGCATTTCCATAAATTTTCAATGAGGGGTCTTCAAAACAAAGGAAACCCAGGATTCCCAGACGGTAGTTAACAGATACAAGGACAATATCTTCAGTCATAAGATAATCTGGACCATATAAGGCAGTGCTATTGCGTCCTTCTATGTACCCACCACCGTGTATCCAAACCATCACAGGATTTAGATTAGCAACACCTGGGATGGGCTGAAAACCAAATATATCCGAATTATTATCGAAATATAAGACTTTTGCTAATCGGGTAAATTCGGATTGTGTTGAAAGATACTGGTCAATGTAATCCTATTAAGATTAAAAATCTGTTTTTTTTTTGGTAATTTAATAACAGCTTGAGTAGTTACTTTTACTTTTCCGGCAACCGTATTTACGATACTAGAAAAGTATTGGTTTACCACAAAAAAGGTTTTTAATTATTGTTTGAATTATTATTACGTTTTTCAGTAAGAAAAACACCCTGTGAGCATGTCGTTGACCATTTTTTCTTGATAGCACGATGCAGCCGCTGAGTCTATACAAGTAACCAATTTCATGATTGGATTTTGTTCAGAGCACCACACATCTGAATCCTATTGATTTGCATCTCACCAAAGCCAGTACAATGGGTGATATGGCACCTGAAGTTCCACAGTTTGATTATACTGGGAGAAATTTCGGTTTATTAGCACGATACAGCCTTAAGAGCGTATAGAAGTGACCAAATTTCTTTCAATAACACACCGTACCATGACTTTAAAATGCCTAAAGTGCAGTAATCGAAAACAGCTCTTTGGTGAAATCTGCCAGTGAAAATAATAATGAGGAACCAACTGAATTTAATTTAAAAGTTAGTTCGCTCGCAATCCAATCAGGAAGGAACACTTAATATTTTTTGAGAATTAGTTGACTTTTTTTAGGAATGTGGGGGAATATTTCAAATATTTGAGGTTAGTACTCTCTCCGCAAGGCGGAACTTCAGAGCAACATATGGAACTATTATACATACACACATATAAAAAAATATATATATATATATATATATATATATATATATATATATGTGAAAACGTACGTGCCAGGTAGTGACCGTTATGCAAACAAACTGTAAACAAAGTAGTTGGGATGCGGTCAATATAGGGCTAATTAAACAACTATTTTTTGACTAGTTTAGCTTTCGAAAATAATTTATTTCCTGCATCAGAACATCTACAAATGGACAAAATTTGAATTAATAAAACTGAAAAACTGCTTAGAATACAAAATTACTCACGAAAATAAGTTTAACATATATGCATCAAGTACATCAAGATTTACAGGAGCAAGAAAATTCATTGAACGAATACCGAAATATCACGTTGAAAGTCAAAAACATTTAAAAACATTAAAACTGCAATATCAGGCAGAAAAGTAATAATTATTAACAAACACAACAAACCAAACACAATTAAAATGAATGTTCAATACATTACCCAAGGAGAAAGGCATATATTTTAAGTCCATATCGGTTTTTTATCAAGAAACAAAAAGAAGACCTCATCATCTAATGAATTTAACAGCAAGTGGAGTATCAATTATATTTATATTTATGCAGTAAGGATATAAATTGGTATTATAAAAGAATATGAGAGTGATGTAAAAACATAAATGCGAAAAATGAAAAACGATTAAAGAAACTCAGCCATTCTACAAAGACAACAGATAGGTGTAAATTTTACTAAGTCCATCAAGATCAGACTTTTTGTTCAAACAGTTATCCAAATTTTTGTGTATATGACACATCTCGAGAAAAAGTCTTTTATTATAATTTTTTTCTTTGTCAAGTACTTTAACATTATCAAACATCATACTATGTTTATCAACTATAACATGCTCTGCCAAAGCACAAGACAGCTTTGCAGTATTGCAATCACTTTTATGTGAGGTCGATCTCCCAGATAAACATCTAGAGGTCTGACCTATATATATTTTATTGCATTCACTACAAGGAATGCTATAAATAAGGTTCGAAACCTCGCCCTTGCCCAACCTTGACTTGATTTTAGTGTAAAGGTTGTTGATTGTAAGTATATTATATGTTGCAACCTTAACAGTAGTGGTACTCTTCAAAACTTTAAGGAGGTCTGATGTTAAACCTGGTATGTACGGTAATGAACCATACCCCAAATCTGCACTATGGACTGAATCCGATACAACATCTTCAAATTTCCTGAAAATTGTCGGAGTGTTGTTTAAAAACTTGTTCACCATACCTCTAGGATATGAGTTCTGAATCAGAATCTCCTTCAATAAAATTAGGTCATTGTTAAGAAAATCTGGATGAGATAACTTTCTCACCCTATCCTTAAGAGCGAGAATTAAATTGGTTTTCATTTTTGGTGGACGACATGACCAATAACTTATAAACCTATTACTACATATCGATTTTCTGTACCAAGAAGTTCTTATAATGTTGTCCTCACCTCTATGCAACTTCATGTCTAGAAAAGGTAACACACCATCTTCTTCCTTCTCAACTGTAAACTGTATGTGTTCGTTATAAGAGTTGAACAAATTTAATGTGAACTGCACCCTATCATTAGGAAGAGCGAAAACCAGATCATCCACATATCTCTTGATGAAAGGAATTGGAAAGCTCAAAGAATCAATAGAATGCTTAATGAGGTCGTCCAAAACAAAATTTACCAAAATTGGCGATACAGTAGATCCCATTGGGGTGCCAAAAATCTGTTTATAAAATTTATCATTGAAAACAAAAACGTTGGAGTCGAAAATAAATTGAAGTGCCTCTTTAAAAGCTGACAAAGTCAATGTACAATGAGGTTGAATGTCATCCCAATGTGCTGAAATGCTATCCAAAACGACACTTAAAGGTAAATTTTGTTTTCAATGATAAATTTTATAAACAGATTTTTGACACCCCAATGTTTTTACATCACTCTCATATTCTTTTATAATACCAATTTATATCCTTACTGTATAAATATAATTGATACTCCACTTGCTGTTAAATTCATTAGATGATGAGGTCTTCTTTTTGTTTCTTGATAAAAAACCGATATGGACTTGAAATATATGCCTTTCTCCTTGGGTAAGGTATTGAACATTCATTTTAATTGTGTTTGGTTTGTTGTGTTTGTTAATAATTGTTACTTTTCTGCCTGATATTGCAGTTTTAATGTTTTTAAATGTTTTTGACTTTCAACGTGATATTTCGGTATTCGTTCAATGAATTTTCTTGCTCCTGTAAATCTTGATGTACTTGATGCATATATGTTAAACTTATTTTGGTGAGTAATTTTGTATTCTAAGCAGTTTTTCAGTTTTATTAATTCAAATTTTGTCCATTTGTAGATGTTCTGATGAAGGAAATAAATTATTTCCGAAAGCTAAACTAGTCAAAAAATAGTTGTTTAATTAGCCCTATATTGACCGCATCCTCCCAACTACCTTGTTTACAGTATATATATATATATATATATATATATATATATATATATATATATATATATATATATATATATATATAGGGTAACTTTTTTATTGGGGAATGCGGCAATTGTCCAATTCTTGAAGTTCTGTACAGCTATTTCTCCATATCATTGTTTGATGTTGTAGTAGAACCCCATTTCTGAAACTTTAGACGAAAGTAGTTCGTTGCCGAAACTAGTTAGGGTAACTAGTTTCGGCAACAAACTACTTTCGTCTATATATATATATATATATATATATATATATATATATATATATATATATATATTTATATATTCCAACCATCCAAAAGCCCATAAAAGATGCGTAATTACTGGATTGGTTGATAGAGCTATAAAACTTACTTCGCCTGAATACAGACCAGATATTATAAAACATGTTAGAACGACTTTAATAAACAACCACTATCCAATAAATAACATAAACCGTATTTGCAAACAAAGAGTCTATGAAATATATAACAACCCGTCAAAGAAATACTCTAAAATCAACGTGTTAAACAATAATAAATATGTAGCAATGCCTTACACAGAGCAGCTTTCTGAAAAACTCAGTCACATATTTTCTAAATATGATATCACAATATGTCATAAAGCTCAAACACCCTATCACCACTATTTACCAAATGAAAAAGTAAAATAAAAAACACAAAAAAGTCAAATGTTATATATTCTATACCATGCCTAGACTGTCCAAAAAAATATATAGGAATGACCACACAGACCCTAGAAAACAGATTGAATGGCCATAAATATACTAAAAATGCTTCCACAGCTCTCCACAAACATGAAAGCAATGAAAAACATGAGTTTGATTTTAAAAACACAAACATCTTAGCTCAGGATTCAAACTATAGAAAATTAACAATTAAAGAAATGGTGCACATTAAAAAGGAACAAAATGCAGTAAACGATAAACAAGATGTTAAAAACTTAAGTCATATTTATCATAATTTAATAAAATAGTACACTTGAAATCTTTCCGTGCCCCCCCTGTATAATGTCGTGAAATTTATATCGATGGTACTTGTTTTTAAATGTCTATTTTATTGAACGTTTTTTTTATCTATTGTACATATGTTTTTAAATTTTAATCTGTAATCAATGAAACGATTCAGTCATGAATAGAATTTGAGAAACTTCCTAACCAAAGGACGAAACGTCAGTGACAACAAAATGTTTTTAATTAATTACACAACCTAATACCCAAGAATTAGAAAAATAAATTATTCAAGAAGGTTGAAGAAGAATAATACTTTAATTATATATATAAATATATATATATATATATATATATGTATATATATTTATATATATATATATATATATATATATATATTTATATATATATATATATACATATTGTTGAGGGTTACAATTATATAATTCTGATACATATAATGTTACTGTTTTTCAACTTGTGATCTGTGAGGTATTTTAAATTTCCCGCTGGACGCCAGGCTTTGTCCTTGTGACAACAATAAATGTATCAAGCAACAAAGACAATATTTATTTAATTATTGTTAAAAATTACTTACCTCATTATAACTAAGAAAGAATAAAAAAATCTACAATTACAACAATCTTAAAATCTCATTTGGGTCGTGCTTCAGTTTTGTCACCCTGTAGCTTGAGTTATTTGTAATGATTTAACCTTCACTGTATTTTGCGATCAACTGTTCAGTTGTATTTATTGAGACAAGTTATTTAAAAGAAGAAGAAGTCGTTTGGTGTTATAGAAATTATTTATTAAATATATAATATGATTTTATGCGCTGTAGGAATATAGGAGAAAGGACAAAAATATGTAATTGTGTTTATAAAAGTTTTTCAACCAATTTACGTGATATGTGTCACCTACGCAAATTGCATTTGATGTGTGACTTAATTCCTGAACATCAGGTAAGTACATTAGATATTGTAATGCAATTTTGTTTAATAATATTTCAGAGTATTAAACCAAAACCAACTTATGAGTATTAAATAAACGGAGATCTTGAAATTCTTGTTGTGTTTCCGAACTTTTTCTGATGTTATGTTAATAATTTAAGTAAATTGTGAGTTAAAAATTGGCAGCGAAACGTATTTCAAGCTCAAATTATACGTACTAACTGATTTTCTAAATCAATTTACTAATTTAATGATTGTTTTGCAATTGAAATTATGAAAATAATAATTCGAACCTAGGTGTGTCAATCAAAGTCTTTTTTGTTTTAAATTTAACACAATTTCTTCAGCGGCGAACAAAAGTTTTCAAAATCTAGCTTAATTCACTGTAATGTTCATTTATATATCATTTGGCCAAGATAACGGAATTGTACGTACTTATGTGCGAATATTTTTCAAAATATTATAAATAGTTGATACCTGGTGATCTCATATACGTGTTTCCTCCAGGTATACCTCGTGTCGTCAAATATCGCGATTCCCCTACTAAACAGTGTAAACTATTTTATTATGTTGGTTGAGTTTTGGTCTCATAAAGTTTTCACAGGATTAGTGAGATGGAACTGCACATAGTCATTAATATCTATTTGGAGACTTAATATTCAAAATCGCTGATACCACTCGAAAAAAATATGGCTGCTCTCCTCTCTGCAAAAAACATCACTGTCTCCTAGCAACCATGTAGTCTTTCTTTAACCTACAAGGGCTAAAAAGACCACGCTGGACTACTTGGAGTAATTCCTGTTCCTCTTTATAAATAAGTTAAGGTTCTTTTTGGTTTGACATTTGTCAAATTCTCAAAATATTCATAAGTTTTCTTTTGTATTTTGATTGGTAATGTTTACTTTAAAATATCATTATTATGTTCAGAAATCGACAATAATCATTTTATCATTACGTACACACCTTACACGTAGTTAGAAACAATATGATCTAATAAATATATCACTCATATTCTTGTATATTTTTCATTTCTTGCAACTAGAAGTATCGATTCATTTGAATTTTAACTTCTTATAATAACTAGATTTGGTTATGATTTGAAAATTTATTATTATGTTTGCCATAACAATGCCATTTTATATAAATTATATTATATTATATTAATTATATTATATTATATTAATACAGTTGCTTTATTTGAAATTTAAAGAAACGATAAAAAAAAGAAAAATTATTTATATCTTTTTGTGCAATACTTTTGATATACACAGTATTATATATAAAATCAATATTTTTGAAAAATTCAGTATATATCAAATTTGACATTTTTGATTTCCGATGACATTTATATAGAATGTATTTAATGATGAATAGATCATGTTACAATTTGGAAAACTTATTCAAAATTTCAGAAAACAGAGGTCCCTGCTAACATATTCACAGTAATAATAAAAGAATTTAAAATCTCTCTTCGTTATTGGGAAACAAATTTAGTTTTTCGTAAAAAAAGGAAAGTTCGTAACCACAGGAGGAGATAATTATTTATTTGAAAAAAATTTAGTTAGTTTAATTTGATACCTTGGAAGGACAACATCGTATTTTAGAGTTGCCCAAACATTTTGTACAAAAGAAATAGAATAACAAATTTAGTAGTATAGTCAATAAGTGTAACGGTTCATTCGATACCCATCTAAATTCAGTGCGTGTTTGTTTTTTTTTGAAAAATTTCTAAATCATATTAGAAGGAAAGTGAAAGTTCCAGAATTCTAAATTACATTTGTAATTGTACGAGTTTTTTCTGTTCCCAGTTGGTGAGTCTACTCCAGTTATTATTATTATTTAGCAAATGATCAGGCCTTTAAACAAAATTTCAAATTAGATGCATCTAAAATTATAAGAATGAATAATTTCAATTCATATGAAATACTGAATACGTATAAAAGAATATTCGAATAATTATTACAAATCTTCAGGACGGTGATCGAGGTATTTGACATTTTAATTGAAAAATTTATAAACGTTGCAATTAGATATAAGGTGTGTTTTTAGTTTGTATGTTGTCTTTTTAGTGTTAATCTCTCTGTTAAAAAAATACGATTCCGTTAGTAGATATAAGAACTAGAATTTGAATTCTGAAATTCAATTATAATATCTAAATTTGAACCTCAACTTACTGTGGTATTTGTTATATTATGTTTGGGAACAGTTTTATAGGAATTAAATTCATTTAATTCAATTGAGATTTCATTTTTGGCAATGACATTTCAATAATTATTAGTGACATTAAATCATTTAATTAAATATCATAAATATCATAAGGGAATTGTAATGTCTCATAATATAGCACAAACAGTAACATGAGACAATTGTGTCATTACAGAATAAAAGAATAGGAGTTAATATTTCATTTGGATGAACCGTGAAGGTCATTAAACATTTTTTTAATTTATTGGCGCATTGATCCCATCCTGAGTAAAGAGTTCTTAATTAAAAATTCTACCTTTCAATAAAAATAAAATTTTTTGATAGTCTGCAATTTGACAACAATTGTCAGTTTGAAATATTTGACATACGGTAATTAAGCTGTGTGTACAATTGTGTTGTTGTAAAGCTGCACGTACAATTTTGACACATCTAACGTAAGGCGTATATTACGCTGGAATAATGATATATTACAATATATATATATATATATATATATATATATATATATATATATATATATATATATTATAATTTATTCTTTATTGTATTCTTTTATAGTTGCCCCACTTTTGGGTGACAAATTTATTATATATCTGTTGTTTTAATAATTTTAATTGAATGGATGTGTGATATATGACAATATAAAATATTAATTGTCGACGTTTTCACAATTTGTGATTGTAGCTACACTATTGTGAACACACCTTTACCACTGAATATAACCTATTTGAATTTTGACAGCAGTTGTCAAATTAATATGCCCGGCTCAGATGAATATTAAATTTTGTACTTTGAAAGATAAATCAAAACACAATCCACTTACTCACTCTTATCTCAGGGAGGGATCAAATATTTTAAATGATAATTCAAATTTATATATTTCAATGAATTCTCCAAATTACGTATTACGCTATTCCAAATCTAGAGTAACTGTTTGTTCAATATACTACAAGACACTTAAATTATCTTATGACATATATGATTTTACTGTCACTGGAAATCAACCAAATGTCACTTATTATATCAAATTTTCTATAGCATAAAAATTATCAAATACAATGAGAACAAATTACAAAAAAATTATAACTTTTCAAAATTATCATAAACGAAAACAAAGATTGAATTTTATATCAACCTTAATATTAAAACAACCTATATTTGGAATCTACTAGCTAAATATTTTTATCAAAAGTTCAAAATGTCTGATTTAATACTTGTTGTATATCAATGTCAAATACGCAAATTTCCGTGTGAATTGTCTATTCCAAAATTTTCTTCACTTGACGTTGAATTTGATATGTGTAACGTTACTGTGATTTAGATCAAATTTATTATCATAAGACGCATCTATTTTTGAAATATATTCAAGAAAGGCCTAATAATTTTCGAGAAATAATGTAAATAATCTGGACAGGACTCACCAACTAGATACTGGTTAACCCGTTCGAATTCTAAAACGTATTTAGAATTCAGCAACATTTTCTAAATTTATAATTCAGAAACCGGAAACCACTTGCACTTTAACTATGTAATTCTTTTGCGAAATATACACGCACTGGCTTTACAATGCCAGGTTTTATCATCTGATAATATATTCATATAATTACTATTATATTTCTAAATAAATTTGAGACAACTCTTATTTTGATGTTGTCTCGTGTGGGTTTCAAATTCAACTGCCTAAACTTTATACATAAATAGATCTCTTCTCCTGTGGTTACCAAAAATTCCTTTTTAAAAAAAATACAAATTCATGTTTTCCTATAAGAAAGAGAGATTTGCATTATTTTATTATAATTGCAATTTTGATAGCAGATACATCTGTATTTTGAAACTTCAAATATTTGTTTCCAAATCATTATAAAATCTATCTATCTTTAAGTATATTCTGCATTAATGTCATCCGAAATTGAAATGTCAAATTTTATTTGTATATCGAATCTTTCAAATTATTGATTATACAGTGTGTATCACAAGTATTACATACAAATATACATATTTTTCCTTATTTTAATGTTTTCTTTAAAATTTAGATAGAGGAACTGTATTATATATATATATATATATATATATATATATATATATATATATATATATATATATATATATATATATATATATATATATATATATATAATGATATAGTCTAATATAATTTATGTGAATGAATTTTACTTGTTTAATTTTATTAGAATTTCCGTACGTTGCAGCGACAATTATTATATACGTAGCTTAAGCAGCTTTTTTTTATTATATTGCAAAAACAAAGCTTAAACGGCATATATTGTGTATATCAAAAGTTGACAGTAGTCTTTGTTCTGTTTGATCTATCTAATAATATAATGTGACCGTTTGTCCAGGACTATAAAGGTTATTCATTTCGTTCTTTTTGACATTCACAACGTATAAATGACTTGTATGTCACCAATAATACACAATTGTCACTTTTTAAAATAAAATTTCTAAATTTGATAAATATGTTTAATTTTTATCAATTTTCTTGAATGGTTTGAATGTTATAAATGTGAGTAACAAATTTACAAGTATTTACAATTATAAATCAAATGAATTTTAAAATTTAGTTTTCCGTTTTTTAATACAATAAAGAACCAACTCGTATCTTCCAAGATATAAACTAAATGAACAACCTACAAACTATAACGCCGTACCTCTAGTACCAAAAGTTTATGAAAAATTTTTGAAAGAGTTCAATCAACTTCAAAAATTTCACTTGACTTGTCAAATATCCGAAATGTCTTTATTTTACTGTACCTTCAAATTATTTAATATTCTATGCGAATTGAAAAGTTTGGATGCATCTATAATTTAATTTCTTTTTAAGGCCTGAATTTTTCAATTAAATAATAATTCTGGAGTGGACTCACCAGTATTCGATAATAACAGTCAGCTCGTACAATTCTAAAAACTTTAGAATTCCGGATCTTACACCTCTGCTTCAATCTTGACAATTTTTTTTATCACTCACGCACATAATTTAAATGGGTTACCGAATAATGCTTTCTATTATTAATCACTGTTGAAATCATTATAATACAAAGTTTCTGGATAGATCTGAAATTATATGTTACTCTTTGGAGAGCTTCTACTCAGAAGTTCTCTCTTCGGAGGATTCAACGGTACTGAATATTTTTTTTAATAAACAACCCAAATTATATTGTGGTTACCAAACTTTCTTTTTTTTCAAAAAAAAAACTAAATTTTTATCTCCTTACTATAAATAGATTTAGATTTTTTGTATTAACTAAATACCTTAAAATGACTAACTATTTCTCTAAGCGTGAATATCTTTTGAATTCTTATCGAAATGTCATCAGAAATTGAATATTGTCCAATTTTATGTATACAGGGATTTTCAATTATATTGAGTACATAGACAAAACAGGGTTTTCCAAAAGTATTGCATGGGAATATATTAAGTGAATTCTTTAATATTTGAAATAGTGTATCTAATTTTATTGTAGTTTATTTTATATGAATTCAATTATATGTTATATCTTTGATTTCAATAAGGTTTTTTCAATTTGCCCCAGTATATTTAAAAAAATTATTTGGGTTCAATAATGTCGCACAGTGCACTTACCTTTATATCTCTTTTAATTATTAAAAATTTTCAAATGAGCACTCAGCTTCTCAGAATGTTCATAAGATTGAATATTCATATGATTCCTTTAACAATAAGCGCCAGATCTTAATATTGAATTTTGATAAAAAAATGTGTGATCCAAAATATTTGTATTCAATAAATTTTAAATTTTTCTCTTAAATAGTTTGAATTCTGATTATATCGGTGTCATTTATATATGTACAAGGTACATTATAAAGTTTAAATGAATTTCTTTAGTTTGATTTAGTTTAAATTTGACTCTCGAATAGTTTTCCTTGCAAAAATCTTATACTCGTTAATATCTTAAATGGTAATTGACTCGTGTTAGATATATATACAGTGTGTAGCATTATTTTTTCACATTAATATATATATATATATATATTTATATATATAAATATATATATATATATATATATATATATATATATATATATATATATATATATATATATATATATAGAACTTATCACAACATTTATAAGAATTTAAAAATGTTGATGTGCGAGGTTTTCATGTTTATAAAGCAAGAAGTGGTTAAGAAGTCACCAAAACATATGGAATTATCTGTTTCTATCATATTTGAATGAAATTAAAGTGAATTAGATATTGAATGGATACCTATGATATCGTTTATTTACTATAAATATGGAAATACTTAAATAATATTCAAAATATTTACCATGATGTCAACAATTTATTTAAATAGTTCATACATACAGGGTGTCCCGGGACTAATGGGAAAAAAGTCAGGAGCGTATAATCTGAGCCAAAATAATGTTAGTACTTCATATAAACTTTTTCTATGCAGGCCCTCGGTTTCGAGTTATAGGCCCCCAAGGTTTTAATTTTGAATTTGGTTTTAATTTCTATTTTTTGTACTAGTTATTTGATCTTTATAAAATTCACGACAAAGCTTTCATGTACGTGTATGTTTATTTTGGAAAGGTGAACAGATTTACAGTTGTGCCTTGAAGCCAGGGACGGACTACTCGCAATGGGAAGTGATCCAAAAAATTTGAAGTGATGGCACACCCTGTATGAAATTATCGAAATTGACTTCCCCACAAATGAGCCGTTTGGCTAATATTTACAGTTTAACTAATGCACTACGTACAAATTTACCTAACTAACTTATTAATACCATGTCCAAGATTAACCTACAGTACTACAAAAAAATAATTTGATGATAGCAGATGATGAAAACATTAAGAACTTATTTGATGGGAATTGATTAGGTACGCAAACTACGTAATTAGTTGCTTTCAATCAAGATTACGAACACAACATTATTAAACCATTAAGAAAATCTCAAAAAACACAAGTTATAAAACATTACACCAAAACTAATTCCTAAACAACAACAAAAACTAACGTTATTCTGATAAATGTTTATTATGAGCTCCTCCCACTTCCACGCACATTCTAAGTCTACGAAGGTTGTTTCTTTGCACGTGAAAGAGCAATCCCACATTATTTCTAATAACATTGCAGTATAACACAATTCTGTCTATCAAATCTTGCCTTGTTTGGACAGGTGTTGCGTATACCTTACTTTTGAGATAACTCTAGGGAAAGAAATCCATAGGATTAACGTCTCCTGTTCACGGTGGCCATTGAAAAGGGCCTCCACGACCAATCCATCTATTAGGAAACCTTGTGTGTAAATGCTGTCGTACATCTAAACTGAAATGAGGAGGGGCCCCATCATGCATAAACCATAAATTCCTACGAGTTTGTAGTAGAACATCATCAAACATTTTGCAAAAACTCCAAATATCTCTGACCGGTCAAAGTACCGTCAATAAAGTATGGCCCTATCAAATGATTGCCAACTATTTCTGCCCAAACATTAACCATGAATCTATGCTGGCTCCTAGTTTGGATAATAGCATGCAGATTCACATCATCCCATATATGCTTAATATGAGAATTTATGACTTTATCTCTGGTGAAACCGGATTCGTTCGTAAACAGAACGTTACTAATAAATGTATTGTCTGCTTGTTGTTGTCGCAGAAACCACTGGCTATACTCAAGTCGTGCAGAATAATCAGCCACTGTCATACTGTGTATTTTTTCCATGTGAAGAGGATATAACAACTGTTTTTTCAGGACGCGATGAACAACTGATTTCGAGACGTTATGTTATCTTGATAATTTTCGTAAACTTGTTGATGGTTCTTTATCAACTGCCACAGTACGTACGCTTCGTACTGGACCCTCCCCATTTTTTTTGGCAAAAACTTACTAATATTTGGAATTTTGTTTTGTATATATGGAAAATTACTTCAACTTATTCATACCTATTTCTCGTAACTTGAGATCAATACGCTCAAACATTCGTCTGTCTGGCAATGCTCTATTTGCAAAATGTTCAGCATAAAGCCTTCTGGCCTTTAAACAGTTTCGAGAAGCCAGTCCATACATCAAATGCATATCTGCGTACTCAATAAAAGTGAATTCGGCCATTTTAACTGTTGAATTGAGGACTTATGAATAATTGACAAATACTGACTACGAACTATACTACACAACGTTCAACAACTAATCCTATGGTTACTTGATAAATGGTAAAAAAACTTTTAAAAAGTTTTTACCAACTTTCGAATTAATACGTCGTTAATTTTTTATATTTTTTGCTATGGTTGAATAATTTTTTTGTAGTACTGTAGGTAAATCTTGGACATCGTATTAATAAGTTAGTTTTACCTCGTTGTGTACTTATAAAAATGGTGAATGCGTTAATTGGTACGTAGTGCATTAATAAAACTGTAAATATTAGCCAAAGGGCTCATTTTATCGAATTCCAACAAGAGTACCTTTTCGTTAGGTTAATGTGGGAGGAAGTCAATTTCGATAATTTTATACAGGGTGTGCCATCCCTGCAAATTTTTTGGATCACTAACCATTGCGAGTAGCCCGTCCCTGGCTTCAAGGCACTACTGTAAATCTGTTTACCTTACCAAAATAAACATACACGTACATTATAGCTTTGCCGTAAATTTTATGAAGATCAAATAACTAGTACAAAAAATAAAAACCAAATTCAAAATTATTACTTTGGAGGCCTATAACTCGTAAACGAGGGCCTGCATAGAAAAAGTTTATATGAAATACTATTATTATTTTGGCTCAGATTGTACGCTCCTGACTTTTTTCCCATTAGTCCCGGGACACCCTGTATATCAGGCTATGAAATTTCATTAGATATAATAATCAATTCTAAATGTGGCATATACTTCATAGAGATTTTCCAAAACAAAGAAAAACCTAAGAAAATGAATACAAATATTTAGATCATTATAATACATACGATTTAACAAGAATTTAGAAGCAATAGTACCTACCATTTTTAGGATATTATTATTCTATGACGCAGAGAACTGTCACAATATGTTAACATCAAAATTATTTTCAAAGCATAGAATGCTAGCGACAGATTTTTTTTACATGGAACTATATGTGTTTCTGACACAAATATTTTGATTAAATAGAAATTTTGGGCTGAGTTTACAATGAATTATAATTGTAGAAGAATTCTGAATGGAAAAGAATTGCATATGTATTTCAGAGTAATTAGTTTGTAGATTTGTTTATATGAGAATGGAGAAGTAATATATAATAAGATGTTTTTTTATAGTCAGGGATAGTTTTTAGAGGAGTAGAGTTTTAATTAAGTAGAATACATTATTTTGGAAATTAAAAGTACATTAAATATCCTAATATAGTTAAGAAAGATATTAAATTAAATGAAAAACATCAGATATGTGAATAGTTGTAAAAAATCTAGTTAGATGATTCGTTTTTGTCCATAACAACGGGAGGGAAAATATGGTTTGTTGATTGAGAAGCAGACGCCAGTAAGTGATGTGATATTATTTAGAGCGGATATATGTAAATGAAATTTAAAATTTTTAATAAAATATAAGACAAAACCTCATATAATTAATAGAAAAGTATAGAAACAGTTAAATGAAGTTGAAGACGTGATTTGATATTTGAAAGTTAATTAACAGAACAGAAGATAAATAATCAAAATAGATATAAAATGAAGGCATTAGAATAATAAAATATAGAGAAAGCATCAATTGAAAAGATCTCTAAACTCAAAAAAACCAGGTTTTAAATAAGAGAAGAAAAATAAGATATTATGAAGTATATCAAGAAATAGAATTTCAAGATTACCTGGAGGAGTTTTGTTAAGTTTGAGTCCAGAGGGAGTAAATGCAGTAGACACAAGGAACCATAGTTAGTGAGAGGTTACTGTAGCGCAATTTTATTGGTTGACCAATTAAAAAAAAAACAATATGATTTGGCCATTTCAATTCATTTCCATTTGCGATTCATTGAGTTTATTAGATTTTACTTATTTGTTCAACATTTTAGATTTAAATTTTGTTTACATTGACATATGTAATTCTTTACCAATTTCCATTTCAATTTTTGATAATATATTATTAAAGTGTTCTTCATAGTCGTTTCATTACTCAAGCGTCAATACTAAAAAAGGAATATGTTTGATACCATAGGCGTCCCAACGTAAATTTGGACAAGGAATATTTCACATTTGAATTCATAGATAAAAACAAATAATTCTTTAATAATTTCATAAAAATAAGATATTTATTTACATAGACCAACGGTTTAAGCCAGAACTCAAAGAGAGTAAAGAGTTACTCATGTCCCACTTTATACATTTACCCTGAGCTAGACAACACTTATATATAAAATTGTAATTTAACAATTACCATAAAAAAAATAATGTTGTACCGTAAGTATGCAATCAACAATCCAGACAGTCAGGTGGACAAAGGATTATAGCACAGGAAACTAAAACTTGTGTTAGCCTTGAATCTCCCGCGCCTACCCACCCTCCTAACATCGGCACCGCTGGTCGCACTGTAAATCGGTGCTGATGTCTTTTCACCAAAATTATTCCTGTGACTGTGTGATTGGAAATAGCTCTTAGTAAACATAACAATAGAAAATTAATCATGATTGCCATACTGTTAGACGAATAAGAAAAAACTGTGAGAAAGAAACATTCATTGTGACGTACATTTTTTTGTGTAAACTAAATACCAAATCTGAATTGTACCTCACAGGATATTTGCCGGTTTACTCAGTGAAGATGGGGAGGTTTGTTAAAGACCTCATAAACATCGGAAAGATCTTAATTGGGCGCCAGACAAGTCGATACCCCAATATCTCAAAGAACTACCAATCACGCGACCTACCAACGCAAAAGGAATGGTACTGAATTAAAACAGGATATTCAAGAAACGATTCTATTCAGTTCTTTTTTCTTAATAAACAAATAGTACATCAACGTGAAGAAGGTGTAAACAGATTAAATTTATTCAATAGCACAGTGGTAAGCCATAACACCCAATAATGAATGTAGCACAGGAATTATTATTAATAACTACAAAAAAAAATTAATACCTAAATAAATAAGGAACGCAAATGAATGGTGGGGAATATATCTCAAATACATATAAAAAAAAATTAAAATCAACTTATTAGTATCCCGGGCTTGAGCTCGTGCGCAGGTAACCAAGAGAAAATGCGAATAGTCAGAAATAGTTTAAGTGCAGCGCAATAGCTATCCATTAACAAACACTGTATGGTGAAATCTACTTCAAACGTTACAATGGACCGAAACAACAATATTCTTGAATATGTGACTATATTTTAAGTATTTGAATATCGTACTAATTATTCATATTATGTGAAATAACAATTAATATTGTATTCAAAAGTATGAGTAAGAAGGACCGACTAAATTCAAATATGTTTCGGATATTAATGATTTACCCTGTATAATTACGGGTTGTTCAACATTCCAACAAGTACCAAGGAAATGAGTATCATATATTTTTGCACAAAAGATCAAAATTATTTGCTATTAAACCAATTTCATTAATACGTTTTAAATAAGAAATATGAGTCGCAAAATATTAAATTAAATAATTGTCACCGTTAAAACCTCGCAGCACATATATTTTTGCACAAAAGATCAAAATTAATTGCTATTAAACCAATTTCATTAATACGTTTTAAATAAGAAATATGAGTCGCAAAATATCAAATTAAATAATTGTCACCGTTAAAGCCTCGCAGCATCAATCACCCTGTATACGTGCTGGGACAACCAAACCCAGATCCATAGATTGTGTTCCCAGTAGTAACCATATCCAGACTCCAACGAATAACCAAAAAAAAAAGGCGAGCTCCAATACACCAGGCAAAAAAAACAGATGGAAAAACCCTAAATGAAAGAAAACCTGTTATAGTCTCTTTCTTCGAAACATTTTATAGTTTTGAGCAATCAACAAAACTCAAAGTTGACTTTGAGATAAGCAAATTATTTAGACCAATTCATTATATCAAATAATAAACGAATAATTGAACGCACCAACATGAAAAACTTACATAAACATTATATTTCTTTAAAATTTGAAAATAGTTGAGCCAAGATAATAAAAACTGACTAGTACAAGAGCGTGTACTACTAGTTATTTTGCAAATAATATGAATAAATCTATCTTCCCCAATATGAAAATATATAAGCTAGGGGAATACAAACTAAATAGCTTTACAACTTTTATTCCCAATTATTTTACTGATAATAAAACTAAATTAAATTCAAATTGACATTTAGGCAGTCCCATTGACTATTGAAAATCAAGACCAAAAAATAATTTAAAAATTAAATAGATTAATTAAATATAATAACTCACCCTATGCTAGTACGGGGTTATAGCCTGATCCCGTCGTATCGAAAGGGGTGCATAAACCAATCCACCCAGAAGGAAAAATGACAGGGATCTCGCTAGCGTCTTGGTAAATATTCTTATTAATTGGAACCTATTGAGAACAAGCGTATTGAAAGCTCCTGAATACGACACTCCAGGAAAAGAAAGAAAATAGAACGGCATAACAGAACTTACCGGTAATAGGCAAATTTCCAACACAAGAAAATGGCGACTGGGTGCAATTTAAAAATCCCATAAGGTCCAGAAATCCAGTAGGACACCAAAATATGTATTTCTACTAACCAACACGACTGGATTACAACAATATGTGGTACAGAATAATCCCGCTTAAGGATGACTAAATAAAAGTCAGAATTTCAAGTACCACAATTGTACACCACAGTCCATTATGGCCATCAGGTATCATGTCCTTTTAAAACATCAGCTGATCAAGAGAATACCGACGTACCAATACCGAACTAACTATACAGTTTCCTTCAATCTATTCCAACTGTATTATCACAGAAAACCTAACGACAATACTAGATACGTACTTTGAAACTCGTCCCCTAGACGACGCTAGACGACAATACACATAATATTTTCGAATAACGTTTTTTATTCTTATTATTGCAAAAGAACGAATAAAAGGGTCACTTTTAATAACAAACATAAATATAAATAATATTTATTATATCTAAGCGTACTCCAATATGGCGAAAACAATGTACCAGGTAATAGGCAGCTCCAAATATAGCAACCAAAATACAACGAACAAATACAGGGTCATACTCGAAGATAATTATATTACACAACACTCTAACTGCAACTACGATGGCTCTTGAAAAAAAAACGTAACAACTCTCCTCTAACTTAAAGAAATTTTCATAAAATTTCTCTAGCATTATACTTCATCAGCATCTGATGCATCAGGTTTTAGATCCTTCGAATTCCAGACTCCCTGAGTTTTACCATTTTCATCCCTAAGTTCGTAGATCCATGGAGATATTCTCCTCTTGATGTAGAAGGGACCAAGGTATTTAGGGGCTAGCTTCTTTGTAAAATATCTCGCTGCATCAGACAACACATAATTTCTACGCCAGACCAACTGATTAGGCAAATATTCCACCTGTCTACGACGTAGATTATATCGCTCACGACTTTTCTCAGCGGCAGTCTCCAAACGCTCCTTGACGACGGCATACATGCTCCTAAACGACTCATTTCTACTACAATCGCCAAATTGAGTCCCATCTTCCAGGCCAACAAGATCTTGATTATCATAATCATCACCCGAAAGAATAATGTTACGACCAAAGTTGATGAAGTAGGGAGTGAGGTTCGTCCCTTCATGTTTAGCCGTTCGAAGGGCACAACCAATTTCGTTAATTCGTTCGTCCCAGCACCTATGGTTTTCAGACACAAACAACGACATCATAGTCTTAATCATCCTGTTCGAACGTTCGGTAGGATTAGATCTAGGGTTATAATAGCCACAGTATTGGATCCTACTTCGATATTTATTAGCCAGCTTAACGAACTCTTTGCTATGAAATTGTTGACCGTTGTCGCAAATGATCTTACGCGGAACGCCATACACCAGGAATACGTCATTTCCAATTTTTTTAACGATATTAGCAGCGGATGCTGTCCTTGAGGGAAAAAGAAGAGAATATTTACTCAAGAAGTCATTAATAACCAAAAGGAAACAGTTACCTTGCTTAGACCTAGGAAGAGGTCCCATTAAATCCATAGACAACAATTCGAAAGGTCTACTAGCGACCGGGTGGGAGGCAATTTTATCACACGGCTTAGTTTGAGGAACCTTATACTGACAACAAATTTTACAACGCTCAACAAAACTAGCAATGTCAGCCCTCATCTTGGGCCAGTAATATTTCTCAGCTACACGGGCGCACGTCTTGAATACACCAGGATGACCAGCAGTGGCCGGCTCGTGGGCAGCTGCAATAACCTCGCGTCGATAAGCCTTCGGAACTACTATCTTCCAAGACTCAGTAGAAGCAGATAGTTGAGGAAAATCAGGAAAAATATGTTTCCATACAAGGCCATTATTTTCCCGCCACTTACTAAATTTATGGGGAGTGTCCCTAACCCTAACTACCATGGTTTGGTACCATTCATCATCCAGATCGTAGTTTACAATATCAGGAGCTCCGTTGTCCACCTGCACTACATCAAGTACTGGTACTGCCATAGATAAAGTATCTGGGACAACATTGTCCTTACCCTTCCTATGCACAATTTTGAAATCAAACTGTTGCAATCGAACTGCCCACCGACTGAGTCGACCTGTTAAATCCTTTAAATTATGCAACCAGAGCAAGCTGTAATGGTCTGTCACAACCGTGAAGGACACGCCTTCCAGATAAGGGCGCAGCTTCTCTTCAGCCCAGAGAACAGCCAAACACTCTCTTTCGGTAGTGGAGAAGTTCCTTTCCTGTCGGGTAAGAGAACGACTTAAATAACAGATGACTTTATCCCCCTCGGGATAAGGTTGCGAGAGACAAGCAGCAATTTCATAGCCTGAAGCGTCTGTTTGGACCACAAACGGACGAGAATAGTCTGGACAGCTTAAAATGGGGGCTCCAACCAAACATTCCTTTAAATACCTAAATGCCTTGTCACACTCGGCGGACCAGTTAAATTTCGAATACTTTTTAAGAAGAGCTTTGATAGGGGCAACGATAGTGGAAAATTCTGACACAAAGCGACGGTACCACGAGAATGTTCCCATAACTCGACGAACTTCAGAGACATTAGAGGGGGTAGGGAGTTCTAACATCGCTTTAACCTTATCAGCATCTACATGGAGACAATTTTTGTCCACCACATAACCGAGATACTTCATTTCGGGCCTGCAGAACTGACATTTATCGACACTAACCGTAATATTGGCCTCCCAAAGTCAACCAAACACTTATTCGAGTATAGCCAAGTGTTGTTCAAATGTCTGCGTCACTATAACAATATCATCTAAATAGACGAAGACATACGGTTCAAGGTCGTGGCCCAATACATTATCAATTGGCCTTTGCCATGTCGCGGGGGCATTATGTAGGCCGAAAGGCATCCTATTAAATTGAAACAACCCCCGATTCGGAACAGAAAATGCGGTGTACTTCTTCGAATCCTCCCTCATCGGAACTTGCCAATAGGCTGACTTCACATCAATGCTAGACAAGTATTTGGCATTCCGCAACTTGTCAAGAGTGTCAGAAACCAAAGGTAGTGGATAACTGTCCCGGACAGTAACGGCATTTAGCTTCCTGAAATCAACGCAGAAGCGATAAGAACCATCCTTCTTCTTAACTAGGAGAATAGGAGAAGTCCAAGGACTGTTCGAAGGCTCTACTATGCCCTGTTTAAGCATTTCGTCTAGCTCTACGTTGATTTGCTTTTGGACAACAGGATTCACCCTGTAAAACCTTTGCTTAATTGGGGAGTGGTTCGTGACTATCACATGTTCAGCCTTTGTGGTACACCCTAATGTGGTACCCATTAAAGACAAATTCCTATCAAGAACTGCCTGTAAGCGCGACTTTTCCAAATTATCTAAAACCGACTGACCATGCACATGCTCCACGGTGTTAACCATTACAGGTTCACTAGATAAGAACCACTCGTTCTGCTTCAAATCAGGCACTATGCCCATAGAGTTCCAAAAATCGATCCCTAAAATAAGTAAATGAGGTACGTCAGGATTAACAAGTGCTTCTATTAAACGAAACTGACCTCTAAGGGAAATGGGGAGTGGAACAACACCAACACTTTCACATCTACTACCATTTGCTACTGTACATGAAACATGCCGAGTTTTATCGACTTGAAGATCTAGCTCGTGGAGAATATGTAAACCCTTACTGCCAATAATCGTACGAGATGCTCCCGAGTAGAATAAACCTAATATCGGCTTGCCTAAAACAGTAACCTCGAGATAGGGTCGCTCATCATTAACCGCATGCTCCAAAACGTTGTCTAAAATTACCTGTAACTTGTTGATCGAGACATTAGTACCGACATACTTAACTCGACCCCCTACGCATGTCGCTTGGCTTTTCCCTGATTCCTGCAGTAAGGACAGGTTTTCACAGTACTTCTTACAACGATAACAAAACTTTCCTGCTTTAACTGCACAACCAACAGCCCTATGACCAGGATTGCCGATTGCCGCAACGAAAACAGACAACTTCTCTAGCCTCCTCTTGTGACGAACTACCTCGACTTGGATTGGAGAGATGGCTACCTTCGATAGCACCTACCACGTTACTATCAGCTTCCAAGGACATATGCTAAATCAGGTTCCAAACAGTTGGTTTTCCTTGACGGTGGTACGTAATCCTGCACTGCTTGCTTCCTGGTTTCTAGCTTTCTACCTAAATATCTCAATTGACTAATGGAAGTAACATCAACTAGTGCCAGTTGGGTTTGATAAAATGGTGCAATATTCCTCAACAAGATTTGCAATTTTGTATCTTCAGAAATTTGACAAGTAAGACGATTAAAGTACCCAATCATGACAGCAATATATATTCCTATTGACTCGTCAGGGCCTTGAGTCCTCCTTTTGATCTCTTCAAACAACCTCTCATCAAAGTTGGGAGAGATATTCTTCCTTTAACAAGACGACAAGTTCATCCCACAAATTCACCTGATCCCTGTACGCCAAATAGAACTGGTACGCCCTACTAACAAATAAATCAATACCAGATTCAAGAAGTATATCTTTAGAGACATGACGTGCTACCCTATGTTCTTCGACTCTTTCCAAGAAAGCACTCAATGACAACCCTCTTTTATCGCCAGAAAACTTCCAAACCCATTTATTTAGTAAAATCTGCTTGACATCTGTTCGTGGTGGAGAGTTCCTAATAGGAGTAGAGGTGACACCATCGCCGGAAGTACCCTGGTTCGAGAGATTTAATAGTGGAGGGGGAGAAGATACTTTACCGCAGAGATTCGCTTTCTTCTGGAGATTATCAAGAAGCGTTAGAGATTTAGATAAAATATCGGGTCGTTCTGCATTCTCCTCGGAGATGTGGTCGATCCGGTTCAATACGTGAGATAGTTTTGTACGGAGTTTCTTGAACAAATTACTACTAACTACATCATTGAAACTATCAATCAAAGTCGTTAAATCAGACAACTTTGCCTTTACGGCAGCGACATCCTCATCAGCAGTATAAGGATAAGTTGGGAAAGGAAAACTATCACCACTTAGCAACAGCTTCGTAGCGGTCGACAGGTTGGCTATCATTTTGTCCACTGTACCCGTACCTATGCCTCTTACATTACACTCATATGTTAATTCGTCTTTCTCAAGACGGTACCAGTCAGTCTTACCGTTACACATATTGACACAAAACTCAATAAAAGGTATGAAACAATAAACAACACTATTACCTAATCTACCGATTCTTAAAATAAGAGAATTTATAAACCAATTTGTTTTATCAGAAATAGTATATCATAATAATAAAATATGCCGGCTTAAATATTCAAGTATCAATAATATGACCTAAATATAAGGCTTACCACTAAGAATTTGAAGTTTTATATATTATTTTTTTTAGTCGAGCCCCACGTTGGGCGCCAAAAATGTGACGTACATTTTTTTGTGTAAACTAAATACCGAATCTGAATTGTACCTCACAGGATACTTGCCGGTTTACTCAGTGAAGATGGGGAGGTTCGTTAAAGGCCTCATAAACATCGGAAAGATCTTAATTGGGCGCCAGGCAAGTCGATACCCAAATATCTCAAAGAACTACCAAGCACGCGACCTACCAACGCAAAAGGAATGGTACTGAATTAAAACAGAATATTCAAGAAACAATTCTATTCAGTTCTTTTTTTTTAATAAACAAATAGTACATCAACGTGAAGAAGGTGTAAACAGATTAAATTTATTCAATAGCACAGTGGTAAGCCATAACACCTAATAATGAATGTAGCACAGAAATTATTATTAATAAGTACAAAAAAAAATAATAAATACCTAAATAAATAAGGAACGCTATTGTATCTTGCAGATGAATGGTGGGGAATATATCTCAAATACATATAAAAAAAAATAAAATCAACTTATTAGTATCCCGGGCTTGAGCTCATGCGCAGGTAACCAAGAGAAAATGCGAATAGTCAGAAATAGTTTAAGTGCAGCGCAATAGCTATCCATTAACAAACACTGTATGGTGAAATCTACTTCAAACGTTACAATGGACCAAAACAACAATATTCTTAAATATGTGACTATATTTTAAGTATTCGAATATCGTACTAATTATTCATATTATGTGAAATAACAATTACTATTGTATTCAAAAGTATGAGTAAGAAGGACCGACTAAATTCAAATATGTTTCGGATATTAATGATTTACCCTGTATAATTACGGGTTGTTCAACATTTCAACAAGTACCAAGGAAATGGGTATCATATATTTTTGCACAAAAGATCAAAATTAATTGCTATTAAACCAATTTCATTAATACGTTTTAAATAAGAAATATGAGTCGCAAAATATTAAATTAAATAATTGTCACCGTTAAAGCCTCGCAGCATCAATCACCCTGTATACGTGCTGGGACAACCAAACCCAGATCCATAGATTGTGTTCCCAGTAGTAACCATGTGCAGACTTCAACGAATAACCAAAAAAAAAACAAGGCGAGCTCCAATACACCAGGCAAAAAAAACCCTAAATGAAAGAAAACCTGTTATAGTCTCTTTCTTAGAAAGATTTCATAGTTTTAAGCAATCAACAAAACTCAAAGTTGACTTTGAAATTAGCAAATTATTTAGACCAATTCATTAAATCAAATAATAAACGAATAATTGAACGCACCAACATGAAAAACTTACATAAACATTATATTTCTTTAAAATTTGAAAATAATGAAGCCAAGATAATAAAAACTTACTAGTACAAGAGCGTGTACTACTAGTTATTGTGCAAATAATATGAATAAATCTATCTTCCCCAATATAAAAATACATAAGCTAGGGGAATACAAACTAAATAGCTTTACAACTTTTATTCGCAATTATTTTACTGATAATAAAATTAAATTAAATTCAAATTGACATTTAGGTAGTCCCATTGACTATTAAAAATCAAGACCAAAAAAATAATTTAAAAATTAAATACATAAATTAAATATAATAACTCACCCTATGCTAGTACGTGGTTATAGCCTGATCCCGTCGTATCGAAAGGGGTGCATAAACCAATAACCACCCAGAAGAAAAAATGACAGGGATCTCGGTAGCGTCTTGGTAAATATTCTTATTAATTGGAACCTATCGAGAACAAGCGTATTGAAAGCTCCTGAATACGACACTCCAGGAAAAGAAAGAAAAAAGAACGGCATAACAGAAGTTACCGGTAATAGGCAAATTTCCAACACAAGAAAATGGCGACTGGGTGCAATTTAAAAATCCCATAAGGGCCAGAAATCCAGTAGAACACCAAAATATATATTTCTACTAACCAACACGACTGGATTCCAACAATATGTGGTACAGAATAATCCCGCTTAAGGATGACTAAATAAAAGTCAGAATTTCCAGTACCACAATTGTACACCACAGTCCATTATGGCCATCAGGTATCATGTCCTTTTAAAACATCAGCTGATTAAGAGAATACCGACGTCCAATACCGAACTAACTATACAGTTTCCTTCAATCTATTCCAACTGTATTATCACAGAAAACCTAACGACAATACTAGATACGTACTTTGAAACTCGTCCCCTAGACGACGCTAGACGACAATACACATAATATTTTCGAATAACGTTTTTTATTCTTATTATTGCAAAAGAACAAATAAAAGGGTCACTTTTAATAACAAACATAAATAAAAATAATATTTATTATATCTAAGCATACTCCATTATGGCGAAAACAAATTACCAGGTAATAGGCAGCTTCAAATATAGCAACCAAAATACAACGAACAAATACAGGGTCATACTCGAAGATAATTATATTACACAACACTCTAACTGTAATTACGATGGCTCTTGAAAAAAAAAACGTAACAACTCCCCCCTAACTTAAAGAAATTTTCATAAAAAACGTAACATCATCTACACGGTTTTGGATTAGCGATATTTTGAAAACACGAAAATCTGAAAGAGAATAATGGACATTATATCGACAACTCGTTATTATAGAGCAAGAGCCCGCTGTGGCTAGAAGCGCATCATTTCATAAAACCTGGAAGTTTGTCTCCGCACGTCATCAACACAGGTAAGAACGATGAGCGACTGTGTAGTTTGGGTAGTGGTACTTTGACAGGTAACAGGTAACAAAGGTGTAAAAAGCAGCACCGTAAATGCATTAAGATATGAAGTTCGGTTTTTTCATATTCTCTTGAGAATTATATTTAAAATGACGTCATGCATTGCTGGACACTTGGTATGGTTTCAACCCCCTGCCGGACACCCCCAAACTCTCAAAAATTGTGATTACACTGACGTTATAGTATAAGAGCTGAATTTTATATATGTTACTTGGGAGGCTGTGAGAAGAAGTTACCCCAGTAGCCGGACAGTTTTCATGGTTTTTTACCGCTTGCCAGAGGCCTTGAGAGTCCGCCGTAAGTACGAGCGCGAGGCATTATATGTTCAGGTGGGTTTGAGTGAGATGGTGAGTTTGCTCTATTGCGATCTTTTACTGCACACCATCTGTCGTTTACACAGTATTATGTGTTGAACTATTATTATACGTTCAGTATATGTTTTGTCATTTATTTGTGGAGTTTTTGAAATAAATTTGATCGAGTTTAAGTAAAGTGTTATCATGGAAAATAAATTAATTTGTTTTGTTTGTAAAGAAAGTAGCGGCAAAATAATATTGTCTTCAGAGGAAACTTTCAAAAATTGTAAAAATATTTTGAATGTCAGAAAAAAACAACCTAAAATATAAAGACATTATTTTGCACGATGAATATACAGACTGTGGTTATCACCGGGAATGATATGAAGTATTCATAGTAGATATGAAAAAATATTTAACCTCTTAACCTGTAGGTTCTAACAAAAAAAAATGAAAAAGCAACATCAGCCAGTGTACCTACAGATAATCGCTCTCCAATCACGCCGTTGAAGCCTGAGTTGACCATCGAACCATCTAATTTACAATCTTCCACTACAGAATCGTCAATAATCAATCAAACATATTTTATTTCCGAATCAATAGAACCACAACCTACAACTTCTCAAGAAAAACCTCATTCTCAGAATCTACCTATAGAGTCTCCATCATTATTGCGATCGATTCCAATTTCTGAATCGGTCGAACTGCAATCATCAATATCTCAAGAAAATATTGAAACTTTTGAGTCAGATACTCGTAAAAATAATCATTAAACTCCAATAGTACGTACTGTTACTGAGAGTGATGGCAGTATTAATAATACTTAATCCAAAAGTTTGTGTATTCTGCAATAGAAAATATGAAAAATTACGGTCGAAAATGCTTCCACTTCACGAAGCGGACACCAACCAACTTGAATTACCTAAAGTCGAAGGTCAAGACGAGTTTGCAGAATTTTTAAATAGATTGTAAAATTTTTCTAGTCCGAAAATACACTATAATACAGAATGTAGAGACGATTTGTATAATAAAATATTTTCATTGAGAAAACCATCCAGTAAAAGTGATTGGCATTTACATCGAGAGTATTACCAAATGGCTTTTGATGAAATAAGTGTAATCATCGAGGAAGACATAATAAAAAGAGGGCGCTGTCATTTATTAGTACATTCAAATGAACTGTACATGGATTCATTGGAAAACATTTTTCAAGACAATTCTGTTGAAATGAACATTACTTTCAAAGCTCAACACCTAGAAGAGAAAATGTTAGAAAAATTTTCTAATGATATTAAATCTTTGATTGTTTATAACAAAAAAATAATAGCACCGAAATTTTTACTCGTGATAGACGATACAATGTTGGAAAATTTACAAACCAAAAATATTTTACAAAAAGCGGCATTGACTTTAAGAAAAGCAATATGGCAAATATGAAAGAAAACGTTACCGGCTAAAAATATTGCAGCGCAGGATTTAATATCGGAAGAAGCTTCGATAGAGCAACAATTACTGGACTTTTACTTTACTCTTCTTGCTGGAACCAATAAACGAAAAAACAGCTTAAAATGTAATCGCCAAGTTCATTCTTATTGTCAAGATGTGATTTTTGGAGTTCATCATGGTCAATTGAAGACGTCAAAGCATATAATATTAGGCATGACTTTAAAGAGCTTGACAAGCAGTAGAAATGTTATTGATATCATTATTATATATGGGCACTGTATAAGTTATCAAGGAGTTGAGGAACTAGAAACGGAAACAACGTTTACTTCTATTGAAAAGTTTAGCTTATGCCCAGAAGAAATTAAAAAGAAGCCTGAACTTTTTACTCTTTATAATATCATATTTTCTTTTTTCTATTAACATATATTAAGTCAATCACAAGATAGGTCACTTCTTGGACTAGCCAAAAATAATTGAACATCAGGTAGGCGTCAAATGAAATGTAACTTCTGTCATTCTGACGATGATATTTAGGTAATATCGAAACAATTGTCAATTTTTTAGAATCTTTATCATTTTTCAATAAACTGTGGAGTTAACTAGAAACAGTGAGTTTCAATGAAAACACCAATAATTTTAACTGTTATATGCTTCTCAAAAAATAAAAAATGCATTACCTATATAATTGACTATCATGTTTATTCATACTTTGTGCCAAAAATGAGTTCAGATTGATTAAGAAATAGTTTCATTATACATAATTGATAAAAAAAGTTTAATTTTCAAAAAGCAATGATAAAAAATATCGGGTTTATGAGACCCGACGCGAATTCTAACGTCACAAAAATGGCGCGAGTGCCGGAAGGTTAGAAAGTTAACATTTCCATAATGAAATTCATTTACAATACTTTCCATACCAATGATAGTAGTATTGTTACATTAGGCGTAAATTTCAAACATTTATCAAGAAGCTCCAATTCTCCAGTTATAAATTCAACATCTGAAATGTTCTAGAGAACAAATTAAAATCATCGTTTAAAGTAAGGTCATTAATTTTATTATTATTTCCCGTATTGAAATTGATAATTGTTTGAAATAAATAAATATATCGGGTTAACATTACCTTTTTCGTAAAAATATTGAGGTGCAGCGCATCCTCACTTCCAGTAATACTTTTCGTAACGAAGTCTTTTTGGATAAACGGCTCCCCTTCTTGTAAAGCATCTCGAATTCCTGTCCAATGTTCTAGCGGCTGCGGTGCCTTAAAAATATTATAAATGATATACGTTATCCACAATTGTTCTTCATAAATATTCTATTGTTACCCTCCTATTTGATAAATGGAATTAATATTAGAGAACCACGAGAAAGATGACTATAAGTAGCGTTGATAAGGCTGTCTCAAAAGTTTTAAATAAAAGAGAAGAAAGAAAGCATAAATCAATGCAGCAACAGTTACAGTATAATCAACAATCAGCTGGTAAGGTGTTTCATAGCGATGCTGCAGATATTAGCGAAAAGTCTGATACTGACCCAGGTTCTGATGAAGAAGCAACTAACAACCCAGACCATCCCTCCACTTCCGTTCAGGCGTCAACCACATGCGATCAAATGCGTGTAGAATTACCAACAGTTGCGTCTATCTGTGACAGAACTGGAGTTTCAGATAGGGTTGCTGCTGCTATTGCAAGTGCAGTTCTTAAAGATGTTGGAATGATTACAGATGTTGATAATAGTGAAGTAATTGATAGAATGAAAATTCGAAGAGCGAAGTCCAAGAATCGAAAAAAAAGCTATTGTAAATAGTTTTAACCAAATTAATGAAAACAAAGGATTATTTTTTGATGGTAGAAAAGATAAAACAATTTTGCAAGAAAAAAAAAGAAACAAATTTTACAAGAAAACTATTGTCGAAGAGCATATTTCATTAGTAGAAGAGCTGGGTTCATTCTTTCTCGGGCATGTAACTCCGGCTTCTGCATCAGGCGAAGCCATAAAAACTAGCATCATAGAGTATTTTAATGGTAACAATAGTTTGGATTTATCCAGCTTAACTTCTATCGGATTTGATGGAACAGCAACAAAAACAGGTGTTAATAATGTTGTACTTGCTTTGATGGAAAAAATCCCTAAATAGACCACTACGGTGGCTGATTTGTTTGTTTCATGGTAATGAGTTGCCTTTACTTCATCTTTTTTGTGGATTAGATGGGAAAACAACAGGTCCGAATGAATTTGGAGGTGTAATTGGAAAGCAGCTTGAAAAATGTCATGAGCTTCCAGTGGTTAACTTTTCTCCAATACAACACAACCTTCCTGATCTTGAAATAAAAAAAGATTTAAGCACAGACCAAAAATATTCACTTGAAATGTACATTGCGATCTCAAGTAAGAAATGTTCTCAAGACCTATCCTTAAGAAAACCAGGAAAGTTGGGCCATTCACGATGGCTGACGTTAGCAAGTCGCATACTTCGGTTATATGTTGGAACAGATAATCCCTCCGACAACCTTAAAACCTTAACAGAGTATGTCGTGAAGGAGTATGTCCCCATCTGGTTTCATATTAAACTCAAACCATCATGTGTAAATGGTTCCAAACATTCATGGAGACTGATCAAATTCTCTCGTTACCTTTGTGAACAGCATCGAAATATAATTGATCCTGTCTTTGAAAGAAATGGTTACTATGCTCATCCTGAAAATGTGCTTCTCTGTATGTAATCTGATGAAAGGAAACATGGAAGAGAGCTAGGTCTTCGCAGACTTCTGAAGGCAAGATCAGAAAACGTAAATGGTGTTAGAAAATTTGTCACCCCCAATATCAATTTTCAAGCTGAAGACTTCATCGATATGATTGATTGGTTGGACTTAACAATCACAGAGCCTCCGATGACCAAACACATAACTGATGAGGCTTTAAAAGGGTATATCAATGAGGCAAAAGAACATTGTTGCCGAATTCAGTCGATAGACTTTCCTCGTTTTCCCTACCACACTCAAGCCGTGAAAAGAGTAATAAAACTTGTAACAGAGTCATCAGTAAGTGTCTGCGGTCCTGAAGCGAGAGACTGCTTTATTAAAGCAAGAATTGAATCACAGAAGATGCTGCCTAAACTTGAGACCAAAAACCAATTCTTCGTTGCGAAGAATTGAAGAAGTTTATAAAAGAAGTTAAAGGTACTGAAATAAAATGAAAGTAATTTGATCTATTTCATGTCTAATTTCCTTCAATGAATTTTATCTCAGCATCAATTTTTATGTATCTTTCCATAAAATATAGAAGAGTTCATGAAATGTTTTCTAGCATGCGCTTCTTATCCCTGTCTAAAATCCATATAAAGCTGAGAAACTACATTTATTTTAAATATATTACGTTACAACTAGTATTCCTTCATAATTTAGTTTTAAATATTGTAATATGAAAGCTATTATTGAGCACCATTTCTTAGGTAAAGTTATTGATATCATTGAGTTTTCTAAGGTGAGTTTTCTATTCTGATATTAAATTCTCATTTATTTGACGTTTTTGGACAAATCGTCAATATAGCAATTACAAATATAATAAATATATCACTACTAAGCCTCATGCCTTTACTTTTCTTACAAAGAAAACTGTTTAAACTGTTATTTAAAAATATATTAAAAGAACAGAATGAGCAGATTTTTTTTCAATTTATTAGAAAATTTTTCGGGCTATTGCGGCACCTCAAGGTAAAGATTAAAAAAAATTAAAATTTATAGTGTTCTTTGTGATACAAAGACGCAAGTTTCGAATGCTATTAGAATGTTTTACGGTATAAAAATATTTTGCCCTATCACTTCATTCCACCCTATTGTACCTATCATCTAAGTCGAATCTTCAGCAGCATTGCTTGATGGCTCTCCCTACTGGTAAAATATGGAATAAGTTTTATAACGTCACTAACCAATCAATTTGATTTTAAACATGATAATTCACACACGCCCGGAAATCCAACCTTATGACCTTGGGTCGTAATATGATTCGCTATTTCATAATAGTCGTAGAAATGTTCTGGCGATAAATATTATAAAACAATGTTAGTCTGAGAAACGTCTTCAAAATGTTTATTAGATATCAATAAACACAAAATGTGCACAATTTAAAAAACATTTTGTTTATAAAATAAATTTTATAAGTACTATAGCAACTACTATAAAACAGATATACAATTCCAAGTAGCAATTTAAATTCTATAAGGTTTGTATACACAGCTACAAGATATATCTTATAGGATACTAAAATACTTATAAATGATCCTTATACAACTAAAAGGGGCCCATTTTTATACAACTGTTTAGTTCTATAACAGTTCTATTAAAAGTTTATACAACTCTTATATGACTGTTTAATACACATTTATACAACTCCTAATCGACTGTTTTATAATCATTTATACATGTACTTTAAAATGATTCAATAGTGTATCATGTAGTCACATCTATTAAATGGGATTGAAGCGGCACTATGAAGGTCTCACAAAATGGTAGTATAATGCAAAATATATATATATATATATATATATATATATATATATATATATATATATATATATATATATATATATATATATATATATAATATATATATATATAAAATATATATAATATATATATATATTCATGACATCCGATATACGGACGTCACAGTGCATCGAGCTCCAAAATATCGCAAACGGTTCAGTGAATGCTTGAGAATCTATTGCTGATGAAATCAGCAGGACGTCACTTTGGTCGTTTTTTGTATAAACCTATACACCAAGGTTCACAGGTTCTCCGTACGCGGCGTTATAGTAGCACACTTATATATTTATTATATATCTGACGCACAAAGTGGCATCCGTCAGTATACATATCGAAGAACGGTATAGTTTGGCGTCTGTATATGTATTTTTCTTGCATTGTGGCATCCTGGCAGTGTTGCCGATCTCACTTTTGGTTATAGAAAGCGTTTGACATTGAATGTGATGATTTACATCTGTTTTAATTTATTGATACCATTGTTGACAGTGCGGAGGATGCTAGTTATTGCAGAATATCTACAGTTATTGATAGAAAATTCATATTTTCGTTCTACAATTCAATTAAATTTGATTTTGAGGCAAAATAAAAAAACTACTGGCGATAAAAATGAATAATGCTGGCGATAAAACAAACTAAAGAATTCTGAATTTCCGTAAATAAGGGAAAAATGAATTGAATTTTTCAACGTAAACCACGAGATGATGTAAAATTACTACTATTTTCAGGTTAATTTTCAAATGGGTATATTTTTCTACTTCACTATAGCAGAAGTAGTTTTTTTTGTGAAAATTCCGAAAACCTAAATGCAATCAGATTACTAGGTGGATTGTTAGTAGTTTACCTAGAATATTGAATTTCACAAAAATTTCGGAGACGTTGAAACTCTCTCTGGCATATACAGGGTGTATCAATGATAACTGTATGGACGATAACTGCATCCTAATTTGATCTAAGACAAAAAATTTCTTAAATAAAAGTTGTAGAGGGCAATAAAAGCTATGTATACACAGGAGTTTTTTTCTCAATACCATAGCGGTTTGGTCTGTTCATTACTACACCACCGGTTCCTAACAGTGCAGAGCAAAAATGAAAGCTATGTTCCAATATATAGGGAGTCTGATAAATGCAAAACTTAACATGTGCTAATGGTTCTACTGGTGTGATGTCTGTATACAGGGTGGCCCAGACCAACATATAAATAATACTACAGAGTGGACTAGAGATCAAAATAGGGCGATTGAAATCAGCTTTCCTTCATATGCTCCATTGAGCCGTGTGAGTTTGATGAAGGTTTTTTTCATACTTTTGAATAATTCGAAACTTGTGAAAAGTTAGGCTCTGAATTTTGAAGAAAAAATTTGAAACCGAATTTCAGAAAGAAAAGTGTGAACACGAAATTTAAAAAAAAAGCCTTGAATTCACTTCAATTGCTAGACTTAGGTGTAACGCTAATGAAGATCATATCAAAAGAATAAGGAATCTAAAGAGATAATGAAGTAGTGAGGAATCCATCATGACTGAGTACAAGTTTTCAGATCAGTATCATCATTAAGGCTCTTTCTATTGTGCGTTTTAGAGGGAATAGACATAAAAATAGTATATTACGTAACAGGAGTTGTAAGTAACCCATTACACACAAAATGAAAAAGTTTATGCATGAAGCCGCGCAGCGGCGAGTGCATAAATTTCATGAGTGCGTAATGGGCTTACAACTCGTGTAATGTACAATACTTTTTCTACGCCCATTCATTTTCTTCCAATTAATAAAAAACATCGCAATCATTTAAACTTTATTATAATAGTGGTTAATAACAATTGAACAATTATTGTAAATCGATTGTGCCTTATTATTTAATGGCGATGAACGGTTATTGTATTATATTTTGTTCAAGAAATTGACAATATAAATGACATAGCGGGCTACTTAAGAAAACGTCCTATTTTCAAAGAAATTGCATTGTGTGCTGCCTACATTTGAGGGCGTCACTCTTTCAATACTAAATATATCTCGCTAATACTAAAAGTTTTTATGTTTTTTAATTGACTTAATTTGTGTAAATAGACCAAATAAAAACTTGATTCTAATTTAAGTTTTCTTCTCAAAACGCACGTGTATGTTATGAGATCTCATTACGTGCATGTTATTGTTAAATATCATTTACAAGGAAGGTTGACAGTGCGATTTTTAACGTTTACAGACATGGGCGGAGAAAAAATATTTCATGAAACTTATACAAATGTTCGTACAAAAAATGAACAGTATATATTCCAATTAAACATTTTTTCTATTTATGTATAGTTTGCTAACGAAATTACTAGCCAGCCCGCTATTTTGTTATTAAATGGACGGTCGGTTTGAAATTTGAGTGATTTGTATAGGTACATTGGATGAACATTTCAGGTATTTAAACATCTGACTGTGATTTCCGGTTCAATCGGAAACTTAACGAACTTCGTCATTACGAAAGGAGCTCCCTAAATGTTTTTTAAATTTGGATTCTAAGAAAAAGTATGTTGAACATTTATCATATCCTTGACTTATCTTTGACGATGTTTGAGTAGTACATTTTATCCTTTCTAATAAAAAGTGAAAGTGTGTGCGAGAAGTCCGATATTATTTTTCAGTCATTTCATACGTATGTAGGTATGATAAGAACAATAACATTACTCCCGATTCTACAAGAGGTGGTGTTAAATCTGACAGTCAGATGTTGAAGACGTCAAATATTTATTTCAAGTGGAAGCCAACTATTAAACCCCATATTCAAAATCTTCCAGAGTGCTCTGGGTCTAAAGTTCCGATTTTCAGAGGTATCATGACATTTTCATTGTTGGTATTTTGATTAATATGATGAGAATTGATGGCTGCATGAGAATAATTTATAACGTTAAAATTTTCTGAATATGTGACTCAAGTTATTTTCATAATCAGCGTCTGAATATTGTCACGTTTAGAAAAAACACCCAGTAGATGGTAGGCCAAATAAAAGTAGGTAAATGTTTTAAAATATGTTCTGCTAATTACTTCAAAGTAGAGCATAATATTTTCGAATAGAAAAACAACAAACTAAGCATTTTTCGAGAGAACACTTTCTTGGTTCGAAAAATATAATTTTTCGGGGAGTCTGTTTTGAGAAAAGTGAGCGACCAGTCAAACGAATGGGGAAAGGCCTACCTTTGAAGTGCATATCGCGACGGGAGACAAAGTGCCCCTTCGAGTAGAGGAGACGTGTCCTAGGATGCATATGTAAGTAAATAGGTAATCATATATATTTCGTGTAATTTGGTAATTGTAATTTTTGGGGATTGGATATTATATTGCCCCTTGAGGATTATTTAGTGGGTTATATTTGTTTCATATTCATCGGGCTGAATATAGTTGTGTCATAGCTATCCTGTACATATTTTGTATTATCTGTATTTTCCGCAATACATTTGTTAAGTTTTTATTAGTGATTTTCTTAATTGGTTCCCCGACCCAAATAGGGTAGGTAGCAGCTATATCGTCGACGTTCGTAGACGGATAGGGACCCAACCCGAAATCCTAGCGATTGGGATTAAAACCCTATATCGTCGCCTACCATCTACTGGGTGTTTTTTCTAAACGTGACAATATCAAATTTTACAGCATTAGAATCGGAAGGAATGCTTTTAGTACTGGAATATACAAGGCCGCCGAAATTACAATGCAATATATTTAGGATTTCTGGTATAATAGTTTATTTTATTCATACTGATAAAATGGGCGACTCATTCGACATGTCTTGGAACCATCATAGCTAAAGATAGAGTATGAAGTATGATACATGTTTCAAGTTTTCAAGAATCCAAATTCTAAAAAATATTTAGGTTATTCTATTTAAAAAAAAAACTTCATTGAATTTCCATTTGAACCCTAAATTATAGTCAGATGTTTGAATGCCTGAAATATTAATCTTTATGTCAAAATTCATAAATTCAACATGGCGGCTCCAAAATGGCGGACGAAATTTGTGATTATTGTCAAATTATGGGTTGAGGTTACGAATTTATCCGGAGATTGTCAAAATTCAATATCGTGGCTCCACGATGGCAAACAAGTTAATCATAATAGCTGAGAACTCACGGAAAAACTACTTTATAATAATTAAGCTGTATCAGAAATGCATAGAGTTACGAGACGAATAAAAGCATAAAATAAAATCATAGAAAAACTTTTTAATGACAAACATTTATTCAAATGCGCTAGAAAGTAAAAAAAATAATTTCTTTGGATGTATAACGTGGATTATTCTGTAGGTTACAGATTGAAAAGCTTTTGTATTCGAACTAAAAAATTTTGCAGCATGCTCTATGTGAAAAGAAATTACATACAAAGTATCGTTAAAATTGTGCCACCCTCAAGTTTTTATTTTCAAATACGAATCTATATTTTTAATTGCATTGATTCAAATGCCAAGAGTCATTTTTCATATCGGCGTAGTATTTACATCTAAACTACAGACTGTTTTGGAAATATTGAACTATTACCGATATAATTTCAAATCTACAATAATTAAACAAGATCTTGTTGTATCATCAACTTGGCATTGATCCACTTCTTACTCACTGATATTTTTCAATTACAGCTATTATGGAATATTAAAAGAGGTTAAAATTGTTCTGGTCACAGTTCAATATACAAAAAATTGTTATGGCAAAGTTTTGGAAAATCCTCGCAAAATAAAAAAATTTAGGCAAAAGAAGAATTTCAAAATTCTCAATTTTTCCGGTATAACTCCAGAACTAAAGAAGCTAGATTGTCTTGAATCAAATAAATGACCTCTGAAATACACAACTTTGCCCCCATTTAACTATCCCTATATCTCTTACCGTAACCATGATCCCAATGCATAGACTCGAATTTGAATAGCATTGTATAAGAAGTGTGGAGAGTGACATATGCCCGACGAGTGCAGGAAATACAATTTCTAACGAGTTATGCACTCTATTTTTCCTACGACCTTGAATATACCAATGGTGTGAATTATGAGTATTAAAATATGAATTCTGAGTATATAATTACTATCATGCGAAGTAACAGAACGCAAAAGTTGTTTTTCGTTAGTCCGCATTCGGTCCTCCCTATTGCTCATTTTCCTAATACGACTATTCAATTACTGAACTTCTTGCTTCAGACGGTTTTTGCCGTAAGACGAAGTCCATATTTTCTTTCTTTTTCTTTTAATTATACATTGATTTAATTTTAATTGCTTCTCTTAACGTTATCTAATTTTAATTTTGTTTGACGTTTGCATAATTATGTAAATTTTCCTGATTTTAATAAAATTTTCCTATAATATATTTTCTATATTACCTACTGACACATCTTGGATTCTGCTGGATGCCACGGGCATGTGACCACTTTCCTTTTATAATACTTTTCATGTGAATGATATATACATTTAAGCTCTGATTATAGCTCAGTATGCCGAAACTAGGTGCCCCTGTAACTTGTAATAATATATGCTGTAGTACGTATTTTGCGTTTTACTTACTGCTATTTCCTTGCATAATATATTTGAGAAGATGGATAGTCTTTTTCATTAACATTAATGTAAGTTATAATCTCTGATAAACTACAAATACAAATTGAAAATCATTTTTGGTCGTGGTAAAAATAAAAAGTCAATTACTTATTAGTAGTTTGTTTGTTTAAAAGAATATGTAAAATGAGTAATGTGTCTCTCTCATTTGTGATAAAGTATGTTAATGTACGCACCATTATAGAATCAATCTTCGGTAAGTTACAGCTATATCTTTTGACGGATCCAGTCTACATTGTGATAAAAATTGTAAAATATTATTGTTGTTCCAACAAATTATCAAGAAAAATAGTTCATATTCATAACTGGGTTATGATAAATAAGTTTAATTTAAAACGGATGATAAGTTTTTTAGAATGTTATTTTAGGTTTCTAAAAACTATCTTTTATGTGTAAAACATAGCGTCACATGGATTTGTACCAACCGTCAACATCCCTATTACTAGAAAATATGTTTCATTCTCCTCTCTCAAAAGAAAAATGAATACATATTTAAAATTACTGGAAGTCACTTTGAAGGCGATCTATATCCAATATACAGGACACACCGATTCTTAAAGAAATTCAAATCTACCTACTAATAATCCATCAAGGTCCCAGTGTTGCCAAATAATAGGAAGCCACTCTGTGCGTGATATCTATGCATTGGGGCTGTTCTATATACATATTGTGTATATCGGAGGATGCCACAGCGCTAGAAATCTATACGGACGCCACTTCTACTGCTATCGCGATATATATATATATATATATATATATATTGCATTATACAACCATTTTATAATGCTGTTATTTCGAGCACAATGGAAACATTTTGTCATCTAGCAGTTTATAAAAGCATTTCATTTTTCAGTAAAGATTATATCAGAACCAAATTTTATTTCAATTTGAACGTGCAACATACATATTATTGTAGAAATGGAGACTTATCAAAACGACTTGGGCCGCTTGGGCGGACATCGAAAGTAAAAATTATAATTTCCTTTGGATGGTTTAATAGCACAAATTTTGATGCGCCGCAAATTTTACTGATCGATTATAGATATATATTTGGCAAGAAAATGAAGCGGTTCAATACTGGTTTTCTGGTTAAGTTTCAAGTAGACACTCAAATAAAATAATAAAATAGATCATCCTAATTTTTTTTTATGAATTTAATAGTTCATCACTTCATATGAATATTCTTTCACAATATAATTCTCTAAATAATGATATAGTCACATTTTTCAATATAGTGTAGCATGATGCAAATACAATGCTTTTGTTTTGTATTATAACTCACGGGGGTGCAATAATTTGGTTAAGCCACCCACTGAGTATGCAACTTTATACACACTTCTGTATAGTTGGTTGCATAAGGGAATTAACTATGGGTTTTAAAATAAAATTTAAATTGTCACCAGAATTTATAGTAAATAAAGGACTACGCCAGGGATGCTGTGTCTCACCCACACTATTTAAAATCTATGTAGCCCGAGCACTAAACCTGTGGAAGAGAAAGTGTAAGGGAATGGGTGTTGACCTTGGCGGTGTCTGTCTATATACCTTACAGTTTGCGGATGATCAAGTCTTAATAGCAAATGACAAAGATGATTTAGAATATATGACACGTAAACTGCAGGAAGAATACGAAAAATGGGGTTTGCAACTTAATACCCAAAAAACTAAATATTTACCTATAGCACAAGAGAAGATGAACATAGAACTGGAAAAGGAAGAAATTGAGGCTTGCGATGAATATACATATTTAGGTGTAACTTTCGACATAACAGGGAAGGACGACAAAGAAATAAATAAACGTATCACACAAGCTAGACGGATAATTGGGTGTTTAAATGGGATATTTTGGAGTAAGGAAATCGGAAAACATAGAAAATATAATATCTACGAAACCCTCATAAACAGCAGCCTATTATATGGGTCAGAAACGTGGCGAATAACAGAAAACAACAAAAGACGATTAGAAGCTGTAGAAATGGATGTATTCAGAAGATCGTTAGGAATCAGCAGAAGACAAAGAATACGAAATGAGGACGTACGTCTCCAAATGGGGATAGAAGGCTCCTTAATAACGGACATCGAGAGAAAACAATTAGTGTGGTACGGGCATGTTCAGAGGATGGAAGAGAAAAGACTTCCCAAGAAAGTAATGAACTGGATGCCGCCTAATCGTCGAAAACGCGGAAGACCTAGGAAAACATGGAAAGAAGGAATAGCGAAGGCGATGAGCTCACGAGACCTGAGAGAGGGCCAATGGGACGATAGGAAGAGATGGAAGTTAGACATCGGACAACGTCGAAAGACGTTTTAAAACCGATATATATATATATATATATATATATATATATATATATATTTAAAATTATTTAAGCATATCCTGGAATAACGGGATTTAAATAATTAAATGGGTGTCTAAAGTAATATTTTTATTGATATTTTTCATGGGACTTAACCAATCCATGAGTATTTTATCATTCTATGTGGGGATTTTATTTGACTGCCAATGGTAACACTGATTGCAGATGTCAATAGTAAAGGGAAGTTGAAATTATTGAAATCAGTCGTCTGATACTTTTCGAATTGTTAAGTTGAGCGTCGATTATGACAAGTCGTGAGTATCAAAAATGGCCCGTGGCACATGGTTTATTCCATCTATTTTCGGGACTATCGTGGTGAAAAGCCCTTGGTAACAAGGTAAGCTTTCGTTTTGTACATACATTTTCACGGCTGTAACCCCAATTTCTTTTTAGGGTTTTTTCTGTACAGCATAGTTTTTACATACAATTTTTTACAATACTTTTTTGTCAAATGGGTGATCATGTCATGATTTTGAGAAGCCTCAAATTTTGGATGTTTCCTGTATGGGGTATAATTTCGTAGAGATAGCTGACAAACTATTGTTCTCCGTTCATGGTTGTAGAGACGTGTCGTACTTTGGATTGCGCTCAAGTTACAGAGCGACAAGAGCTTTTAACGGCGTTTCCAGTTCAAAGGACGAAGCTGGACTGGTTTGTTGGTGACAGCTGCGGAATGATTCCATTATGGACAACGATTCTCAACCGCATGGCTGAATCTCGTTCCACAAGTCAAATGTGGCTTGTCAATTGAGCCGATTGAGGTTCAATGGTTTGGACACTAACCGCAAGTAACATTTAAAGTTTTATTCTTATTCATTTTGTAATTTCATGCTTCAACGTTTATTACATTAACTTTTACATTTCAATATTTAGTAACTTCACATTCTTATAAATACGTCTATCAATTCACAATTTTATTATTACATTCTTTTAACTTTGTAGAGTTGAAATATTAACTTTATTATTGCATATCGGCCTGAAATTATATTTCAGCTTAATCTTACTATATAAGAGACACTTTTTATCTATTTGGTTATATCTTGTTAATTATTACAGTTTGCAAGGCTGTATCTGATATACCATTTACATGTTACTAAAGATTTAATGTATTGTACATAAAAATCTCAGATAGTTGATAACATTAGAAATTGTTAAACATTTTAAATTAACCAACCATTGATAACTGATTAACAGTTCATAATTAGAGTCGATCACCTCATATTTATTGAGGCAGGTTATTACACCATTTGTTAAAGGTACCATTACATTTAATTGAACTGTTTCATTGGCAATAAAATGTGTTTTATTTGATTCACAAACGTAAAAGCAAAACAATATAAATAACATACTTGAAAAGTTCCAATAGCTGATTTATTCACTATAGGTTTCTTGATTAATCAGTAAGAGTTTCTTGAATGTCCTACTAATCAAGTGGCGGCTTAAAAAATAATACAGGACCAGCTTTCAAATATTCCTCACTATCTCAGGGCCTTATGCTCTCTGGCGAAAAGCGAACCTTTGGCAATGTAACCTCACTTCTTGTAGTAACAACAGCAAGGTAAGGTTACAATAGTTTCATGTTTCAAACTCAATTACTCATAATGGCGGCGATAATCGTACAAAGAATTGCTTATTTAAATATGGCGATTTATAATACAACAATTTTATCCCAAAGAAATGCCTTAAACAATATTTTATTGTAAAATGAAATGGTATACAATAACTGTTTTATAACGAAGAATATTTAGGCACTATATAAGTAACCTGATATGGAATATAATCATATTGAGATTCACGAAAAGTAGAGGTTGCCAAATCTGATAATATTGTAATAAGAATTTCTCCTACGACCACGTATGAACACGTCATAAAGTACGTTTTTTCATTTGGAAAGTAGCTCATATTACCATGGCATTGTTATTTGAAGGAAAATTTGATTAATGCACTAAAAATGCAATATGTCGCGGTGTTTTGTCATTATGACAGCGAAAAAAGCTTGCCCTAACTTTTCTAAAGACAAAACGAAACCTAACTTTTGAAAGCATTACAACCAGCATTGTAAACAAATTTTTGGTGACAGTATTTCAATTTTTCATAGAGAGAGAGAGAGAGTACTATAGTCAACTTTACTTACTTACTAAAAGGCGATTTGACACATTTGCATTTTGAATGCAAATTCGCCATGTGAGGAATGTCAAATATCTCTTTTTCATTAGAGTAAAATTGACTATTATAGCTGTGGCTAGAGAATGGAGGATCACATAAAATAAATACGTTGAAATTTCCTTTCACCTATGAAACTTTTAGGTCAACGTGATAATCATGCTTCAGTGTGCTTAAGAAGGCTGAACAGATATCTCTATTTGCATCTCATATGCTAGCATTCGGTTATGATTCGGTTGTTCAACGTAGTTATGTGCGACTAGCGGCACTATACAACCTTCATAAAATCATTTGCTTCCTAACCTCAAAGTGGTGTATTTTGTTATTGTTATATTGTCTTGTCGGTCATATCAATTTGTGTGAATAATGTTTAAAATAGTCGAGACTATTGAGAAAGGTAACAAAGAACTCACTGTTGTCCCCAAGCTCTGGGAACAATGTGAAACGTTGTTTTGGCCCAAAAAATTGCGTATTAGTAATATTTGAAATTACCAGTTGTTTTCTTCTAAATTTGTTTATAATCTATGTTATTTTCACACAAAACTATTTAAAATAGTGAAATATATGTTAACCTTCAAATGCCTATTGGGAGTCTTCGGGAAACCCCATTACAATACTTTTCCTAATATTTGCCAAACTAAACACAATTGGCAACAGCGCCTCTACCTATGTACTTGAAATCACAAGAATAATCATCTATTAGTGTGAATTGAGACATCGTTACGAGAGTGTCGAGTTAGAAGGTAATATATGTTAGTATGGCCCCGTTGAGACCCCTAATCTGCATCAAGTGGTGCCAAATATTATAGTAGAAATAATGTATTTCTTGTCAGATTTAGTATGGACTGAATTGTTTTGAAAGGCGTAGACTACTGAAATAACGCGAACTTGAAAGATCGCTGAAAATCTCAGTTTTGACAGATCTGACTCTGATAAGTTACATGAGGAATATTTACTTGAACTTGTTTCAGAAATTGAAGACAATTTGGATATAGTGAAGAAGATGCAAATGGAAAGCCTACCTACCGCCGACGATCCAGATCTGAAATTGCCAGAATTTACCTCAAAATCTGGTCTAAAATGGCTAACCATTTGTCAGTTCCAAACGACACAGAAGAAATATTGTAAATACACATACAGATCTTACAAAATACAGTGTAGATGCTAGTAGTTTTTTTATTTTGTGTCCTACAAAAGAAATCAAATACTTAATTTGTCACCACACCAACGAAAAAGCTCTCAGACTTTACAATAACTGGATCATCTAACACCCGAATGAACAAAAACAGTGTTCATCGGACGACGTGGACGAACTATATAGTTTTATTGGCATTATTATTAAGGCTGGGGCATTGAGATGTAGAAAATAATCAACCCGAGAAATGTGGCCCACGAACCACACTATACGTCGATCGTTTTTTACAGCTGCCGTTTTTAGAGATAGATTTGAGCAACTATGTTGCTTTTTACGATTTGACGACAGATCTACGTGAGACGAGAGAAAGAAGAATTAGAGTTATTTAGGGATATGATTATTTCTAACGTCAAAAAATCTTTTGAGCCACATAAAACCCTTACAATTACATGCTAATGATACAATTAATGCTTTTGGGAACACTCGTAAAAATAAACCAGATACACCACTGCGGCTTAGTATTACTTTACTAGTCAACATGACGATGACCAAATTTGTTATAAAGGTAACCCTTCAGTGAGCGGATTGGGTATCACAGGCCCAAAGCTTTTTGTTATGTACTATAACGCGCAAACGCGACTTAGGCCGGCTTTACGCACCCGAGTACCTTTTCATCGTGTCGGACGATATAATTCAGTGTGTATAACAGTATTGTGCAATGATTTGTTCATGGGTTATCGCTTTTTTCGTCCTAATAGGCTCAACCCGATATTTTGGTAAGTTTTTTGTTGAAAAATGTAGAGGAAAAGAAGTGAAAATACTATTATTTTGGATCTAAAATATCAGATCACTACAAAAAAATATTAATTGGTTGCGTAAGTTGTATGATGAGATACCTACAGACGAGGAGCACGGTATTGAAGAATCTGATGATTCAGATGCAGGTGAAAGAACATGTGCGCACAGCGATCATGATACCGATTCGGAACAAGAGATTACACCGTCAGATGAAATCGAAAACCCTTCGCTGAGCCTTTCACGTGGTAAAACGGCTCATTTATATTATAAAACAAAGATGGGTTTAAGTGGAATAAAATGTATCCACCAAAAAACGTTAGAACTCGACAGCATAATATAATATCCAAACTACCAGAAGTGATTGGCGATGCAAAAAATGAAACTACGGGGAAACAGTGTTCGGAGTTATTTTTTGACACAGATATCACGAACATTATAGAATGCTCGAACTTATACATAGAAACGAATGCGAACCGTTACCAAGACAGCTCTGATGTAAGATCAACTACTATAACTGAGCTGAAGGCTTGGTTTGGTCTACTATATCTGACTGGAGAATACCATGGGGCTCGAACATCTATTTTTGATGAAATTGACTGTCTCGGCCCTTACTTCGTGGAAAATGCTCATATTAGTGTTTTTAAATGAAACTCAAGGTCTCTAGTTAATTCCACAATATAATACAAGTTATTGAATATTCTAAAAAATTGACAATTGTTACGATAAATCAATATCATCGTCAGAATGACAGAAGTAACTTCTGTCATTCTGACGATGATATTGATTTATCGTAACAATTGTCAATTTTTTAGAATTTTCAATAACTTGTATTATATTGTGGAATTAACTAGAGACCTTGAGTTTCATTTAAAAACACTAATCTATTTTTGAGTTCTGGGCAACTGATGGAACCGGAGTAGACATTTTTCCTGCCACAATAGCCTTAAGAAGATTCCGATTTTTGATTCTATGCGTACGATTCGACAATAAACATACCAGGGAGGAACATAAACGAGAAGATAATCTCGCTCCCATTAGACACATTTTTGAAGTCATTGTGAGAAATGTTCAGAAAAGTTATTCAATCGGACAAGATGCGACCATCGACGAAATGTTGGTCTCTTTCCGAGGTCGTTGCAGCTCCAGAATGTACATTCCTGATAAGCCTGCTCGATATTGGTTGAAAAAATTTTTCACTAGCCGATGCTCGAACGTTTTACACCATAAACTTAGAAATCTATACAGGTAAGCAGCCAGATGGTCCGTACAGAGTAAGCAACACAGCCTGTGATGTAGTTGAAAGAATTGTTGATTTAATTGCGCAATCAAACTGCAACGTTACCATGGACAATTGGTTCACTTCAGTGGAATGTGCAGAAAATTTACTAGTGAATTATAAGTTGACCGTTGTCGGTACTATGCGGAAGAATAAGCGGCAAATACCGAATGAATTAATCTCTATGAAAAGACCAGAGAAGTCAATGATGTTTGGGTGTACAGAAAATATGACCATTGGTTCCTATAATCCAAAAAAGAACAAACTTGTTATTCTTTTGTCTACGATACACCACGATGACTCTATCTGGTGAAGAAAATGAACCGGAAATTATTACTTTTCATTAAACTACAAAATATGGTGTTGATGTAGTGGATCAACTTTGTGCCAAATATAATGTTGCCAGAAATACCAGGAGAGGGCCGATGGTCATATTGTACAATTTATTGAACGGGTCTGCGATTAACGCTTTTATTATGAAAAGGAGTAATTATCCTTCATCACTATCAGGAAAACAGAGAAGGGTATTTCTAAAACAGTTTGGAATTCAATTGGTAATGGAGCATAAGAAAGTAAGAGTTACATCTGCATTTTAACTAGAGAAATTAGAAGGCGTGCATCAAGAATTATTGGTGTCCAGATACCTAAACCAGTAGCTGTCGAGGGTAATAAAAGAGGTCGTTGTAATTTTTGTGAAGATCGCAAAACGCGTTTTCAAAAGGGTATTTAGCATTTATCGACCAAAAAAAGTTATTTTATGTTTTTATGATTATTGACGTGTTCAGAAATTAAATTTAGGATTTTTTCATTAAAAATAGAAAGTAATTTAGTAATATAGTAATCCTATTTTGTTGAATAAAATATTTCAATTGAAAGTATATATAATTTTTCTTCTGGGTCTGTGAGACCCCAGCCGTTCTTTAATGGATTAAATTTTCACCCGTCTACTGAAGGATTACAAATAAACCACAAATAATTTTAAATTATAGTAAAACCAAGGGAGCAGTTGATAAAGTCGATAAACTAATAAAGGAATACTCATGTGCTAGAAGAACGGCTTCATGACCATGATTGATATTGGTTCTCTAAACTGTTTTGTATTATATATCGAAAAAAATCCTTATTTTCAGAAGACAAATAGATCACGTCGTCATTCATTTCCTATTCTACTAGGCGATGACCTTGCCAAAAACAACATAGGAAAACGAAGCGAATTCAAGTTCAATAAATTACATGTTTGAAGAGCTTCACAAGATTGTGGCGGTATATCTGAGGCTTAATGTGATCTTCTCCAGGATGCAAGTGCGGCATGTGTTAGAATACCAGCAAGATGTAACCAGTGTCCACGTAACTGTGACAAGAAAATCATCACTAGATGAGACAGTTGCAAAAACTTTGTATTTATAAAATAGGGTGTCAATTTGGTTACCTCATGACGCGACGTTCTAAGACAACACCCAATCGCATCTAAGTTCTCGTCCCAAAAGCGATTATTGTCGGACACATACATAGCCAACATAGTTTTAAGGCTCCTATTAATTCGTTCGGTGGAATTCGCGCGAGGATTATAATTCCCAGTAAACTTAATGGTACAATTATATTTCCCAGCAAACCTAGCGAATTCTTTACTTCTGTATTGCTGTCCGTTATCACACACAATAACCCTAGGAACACCAAAAACCAAAAATATTCCCCTTCCAATATGACGAATCACAGCTTGAGACGTGGCTTTACGGAGTGGGAACAACATAGAGAATTTACTAAGATAATCCGTTACAACCAAAATATAGCTATTATCATGCGACGATCTAGGAAGTGGACCTACTAGATCAGTACAAATCATTTCCCATGGACGATTAACCTTAGGATGGGAAACCATCTTGTCTACAGGACGATCGTGCGTGGATTTGTGTGCTAAACACACCTGACAACGACGGACATAACTGGCAACGTCACTCCTCATACGAGGCCAATAGTAACGTTCCGCTAACCTAGCATAAGTTTTGTACACTCCAGTATGACCAGAAGTGGGTGGCTCATGAGCAGATGACATAAGTTTTCCACGATGGTTTTTCGGGACAACTATTCTCCATGAATCTTGAGGCTTACTCAGTTCGGGGTAAGGTACACTAACATGTTTCCATAGTTTACCATCAGCAAATCTCCAACTTCCAAATTTCAATTGGTTAACCTTCAGCCTCTCAATCATTTTATTATACCACTTATCAGTGATACAAGCAAACTTATCTACTTCCCCAGAATCTCCTATTAAATTAACAATAGCAAAATCACCTCCCAACGAATCAACAACTGGAACAGATCTGGAAAGAGTGTCCGGAACTACGTGCTCCTTCCTTTTACGATGGATAATTGTAAAAGAATATTGCTGTAATCGAACTGCCCATCTCGCTAATCTACCTGTCAAATCCTTCAAATTTTGCAGCCAAAGTAAACTGTAGTGGTCGGTAATAACTGTGAATTGTACGCCTTCCAAATAGGGTCTAAGCTTTTCAATGGCCCACAAGACAGCCAAGCATTCTCGTTCCGTCATGCTGAAATTACGCTCGTGACGCGTTAATGATCGACTAATATAAGCTATAACTTTATCACCATCATCGTGAGGTTGAGTCAAAACAGCACCTAAATCATAACCTGATGCATCTGTTTGAACTACAAAAGGTTTTGCATAATCTGGGCAACTTAAAATTGGAGCGGACACCAAACATTCCTTTATAGTGTAGCCCATGAAGGATTGAGCGCACTCATCGGACCAACGGAATTTAGAAGATTCCCTCAGCAAGCCGGTAATAGGGGCAATAATTGATGAAAAATCAGGTATAAACCTTCTGTACCAGGAAAATGTTCCCACAAGTCTGCGGACCTCACTAACTGTAGTTGGAGTAGGAAGTTCTAACATTGCCTTCACCTTGTCCCGATCAACATGTAAACCATGTCTGTGTTTTTAAATGAAACTCAAGGTCTCTAGGTAATTCCACAATATAATACAAGTTATTGAAAATTCTAAAAAATTGACAATTTTTTAGAATTTTCAATAACCTGTATTATATTGTGGAATTAACTAGAGACCTTGAGTTTCATTTAAAAACACTAATATGAGCATATTCCACGGAGTAAGGGTCGAGACAGTCAATGTCATTAAACCATTTCTATCTACAACATAACCTAGATATTTCATTTCCGGTCTATAAAACTGGCACATATCAACACTGACGGTGATTCTTGCTTCACGCAATCTACGAAATACCTCATCCAAAATAGCTAAATGTTTCTCGAATGTCTGACTTACGATCACTACATCATTCATGTAAACAAACACATATGGTTCAAGATCATGGCCAATTACATTATCAATCAACCGTTGCCACGTAGCTGGTGCATTATGAAGACCAAATGGCATCCTACGAAATTGATACAAACCCCGGTTGGGAACAGTAAATGCAGTATACTGCTTGGATGACTCCTCCATGGGCACCTGCCAATAAGCTGATTTAACGTAAAGGCTAGATTGATATTTTGCATCCCGAAGTTTATCGAGAGTGTCTGCGACAAGGGGCAAAGGATAACTATCCCTAACACTAACAGAATTAAGTTTCCTATAATCCACACAGAATCTAAAATTACCATCCTTCTTCTTAACTAATACAATAGGTGAATTCCAGGGACTATTCGAAGGCTCCACGATCCCTAGTTTCAACATTTCCTGCAATTTCTTGTCGATCTGCTGCTGTACTACTGGATTAACCCTATAATACCGTTGTTTAATTGGTTCACTATCTGTCACGATGACATGTTCTGCCTTATCTGCACAACCAAGTTCAGAACCCATTAATGTTACATTCCTATCAATCACTGCTTGTAACATTGATTTCTCTCTATCTGACAAATAACTTTGTCCCTTCCAATGTTCAATAGAATTCAATAAGATTGGTTCACTAGAGAATTGCCACTCTTTAGTTCGAAGGTCGGGAACAACGCCCATGATACGCCAGAAATCGGCACCTAACACCAACAATGGGGGTAAACTAGGCACTACTACTACTTCAATGAGACGTAGCTTTCCTCTCAACTCAATGGGTAACTCTACGTAACCTAAAATTTCACACTTAGCACCATTAGCTACTGTACAATATGAAGTTGTCCCCTCAGAACGCTGAACTACGAAACCTAACTCACGAACGAGAGAATATCCATCACTTCCTAAAATTGTACGAGATGCTCCAGAGTCTAGAAGACCTAAAAATGACTACAGTTGAATAGGGCCTTACATCACCCTTCGCATGTTCTAACACAAAATCTAACAAAACCTTAAATTTATCGACCGAGACGTTGCTATTAACAGCGCGGCTACCTCGATCGCCTAGGCACGCTGTTCGCGGTTTTCCGAACTAGTGGAGGGGGAAGATTTCGAACAAATAGGACACGTCTTAACTGTAAATCCCTCTCTCCTACATTCAAAACAATAAACTGCCTTCTTAGCAGTACACCCAATAGCTCTATGACCAGGTTGCTTACAATTATAACAGAGACCTTTGTTACTCCTATTGCTTCTACTAGAGTCTGCGACATTGTGACATTCAGCTACCTCAACCCTAGTACTACTGACTTCCATATAAGTCAAATCTGGTTCTAATACACTATGTTCTCTGGAAGGACCTGCAAAATTTTTGACTGCTTCCTTACGAGCTTCTAATTTACGACCTAACTCCCTTAAATGAGCTATAGAAGTTACATCAACTAAGGCCAATTGATTTTGATAGAACGGGGCAATATTCCTTAATGAAATTTTCAATTTAGTTTCTCACGACTCAGGACAAGTCATGCGATTGAAATACCCTAACATAACTGCCAAGTAAATACCAATACTTTCATTTGGACCTTGATTACGTTTACGTATTTCTTCAAAAAGTTTTTCGTTGTAGGTGGGGGAGAGATAATCTTCCTTTAAAAGATCTACGAATTGATCCCAGCCATCAACTTCATTTCTATATGCTAGATAAAACGGATAGGCTCTACCAGTAAATATGTCAATACCACACTCAAGTAAAGTCTCTTTCGAAACATGTCGAGATACGCGATACTCCTCAACCCTTTCCAAAAATGCACTCAGTGATAAACCCTTGCAATCACCCGAAAATTTAATTCCCCAGCTACTCGGTAATATTGGTTTATGAGTCGGGGCCGTCCGTACGGGCGAATTGTTAGAGACACTAGAAGATCTACGACCAGAATTAAGAGAACCACGAAACCGCCTACTATGTTCCATGATACCAAGCTGTGGAGGTACGCTTTGTGAATTCCGACAGTCAGCAGCCTTTTCTTCCAATTCACTTAACAATGTCAATGCCTTGGCTCTAAAGGTCGGGACGGTTGAAGACTTCTCCTGATCAATGTGATCAATGCGATTCAAGACATGCACCAACTTCGTTTTCAATTTCAAAAAGACTCCACTAGTCGACGAGTCCTTAAAGTCTTCAATCAGTGTCGCTACCTCTGTCAATTTAGCTATAACTGCTGCTTCATCTTCCTCAACAGAATAGGGATATGCTGGAGAACTGAGACTCACACCAATCCTTTCATATTTGATTGCAGTTGCAAGTGTTGATCTCATCTCTTCGACAGTTCCAGGAGCTATACCTCTAATAGTAACTTCATAAAGTAGTTCATCTTGCTGAAGATGGTTTATTTGCATCGTGGCAGCCATTTTTAGAAATGTATCTACCTATCTGAGCAAAACTAACCTAACCAATGGTAATAAAACAAAATTACAATAACCTCACTACCTATGACAATCAAATTTGGGAAAATTCTATACTTAATTTTACTCGAAAATTTACACAATTTTGTACGTATTTACTTCAATTTCCGTGCCCCACGTTCGGCGCCAAAAATATGCCTCCTACCGTTATTCTCTCTGATATCTATGAACCTAAAACTTGGTGCATACTGTGCGCTCTAGGCGTTGCCTCTAACTCTTGCGGAGACGGGGGGGTCCGTTGTTCACAGACTAAAAAAATGTAAAAGGGTGCCAGGCAACCTTGCCTCCCGACAACTACCTACACAAGTTTTTCCCACCCTAAGACTACCAAATAGGTGGAGAAATAAAAGTCGGATGTCACTTACCCAAGTCTAAGTTTAATGAATTGGCCTAGTATATCAAGCGATCTACAAGGTTCTACTAATACAAATAGTACATACAAGGGTACCACAAAATTACAATAAATTCCCCCAGGTGTCCAAAATGACTCATAAGTCATAAACACAAATTATCATAGATAAGTGAAATTCCCCCCTTGATTAAATGATGTACAAAAATTTATACAATATATATATATATATATATATATATATATATATATATATATATATATATATATATATTTAAATTTATTAAGTTATCGACCGTTACTTAATTATAGAATATTTCATAAATTTCGGGTATAGCGGTCTGTAGGCAATTAAAACTGCAATTTTTCTAATATTCTCAATATTTCGCCATTGTTTAACAGCTTCTTCAGGAGAAATTCTACAATAATTAGTAATGTACATTTTAAAACCCATTAAAATTAACAATAAATAAAAACTTACAGAGAGCAACAGTTGTTTTGCCGATACGGGCACTAGCATCACATTACACACATTAAAAATAGATTAATATAAAATGTTTCTATTCTGCTGTTTTTTATATATTATAGTAAAAAGTGATAAGAATTTAAAAGTTGTTAATATACAGAGTGACATGTTAAAAATAATTAAAAAGATTACAATAAATATTGCTCAAATTGTTAGTATCAAGTTTGTAGTTTAGGTTGTTTTCATGTTTCTTGATATAATACATTTCAAGGAATAACCTAGATCTGTACTTGTTGTTTTTTTCCAATAAAGTTATATTATCATAATCAAAATTATGACATGTCTTTAAGTGGTGTTCTACTGTGGCACAAGTATTTTTGTGTAGTCTGCAGTCACTTTTATGTTGAGTGATTCTTTGTTTTAACCATTGGGACGTTTGGCCTATGTAACACCCTTGACAATCTCTGCATGGCAGTTTATAAATTACATTGGTATTGTACAATAGTGGTGTTTTGTCCTTAAGCTTTGTAAATAAGTTAGAGTTTTTTTGTTGGTTATATTTTGAAATTTTTATGTTATTAAATTGTTTGAATATCGCTATTATTTTGTTAGACAACTGCGATATAAATGACAACTTTTTATATAAAATTTGTTGTGGTTCCGGAGGATCAATCGCTCCATCATACATTTCGGTGTTGTATAGCAGCTTTTTTAGCACGTTCCTTGGATAACCATTATTAGCAAAGATCACAAATAGTTTGTGGAGGTTCGATGCTAACCATTTTTTATCACTGATATGTACTACCCTGTTTTTCATTGCTATTACGGTGTTGTAAATTTGTGATTTGGGGTGACTTGAAAAATAATTTATAAACCTGCCTGAGTCTGTAGGTTTTTGGAACCAATCTAATATTATTTTGTTATTAGTGTCTCTGACTACTCTGGTATCCAAAAAAGGTAACGAGCGATCGTCTTCTATTTCAATGGTGAACTGAATATGCTCATTGAAAGAATTATTCCCATTTAATATAGTTTCGGTATGCTCCTTAGGTATGGCACAAATAATGTCATCTACATATTTATATAAAAATGCAATTTCGAAAGGTAATGTTGGAATAACCTGATCTAATAAGAAATCCAACACAATTGTTGCTAATATTGGACTTATAGGAGAACCCATTGGTGTCCCAAATATTTGACGATAAAATTCGTTGCTAAAACTAAAATAACTATTGTCAAAGACAATAAAGCTGCTATACAACACCGAAATGTATGATGGAGCGATTGATCCTCCGGAACCACAACAAATTTTATATAAAAAGTTGTCATTTATACCGCAGTTGTCTAACAAAATAATAGCGATTTTCAAACAATTTAATAACATAAAAATTTCAAAATATAACCAACAAAAAAACTCTAACTTATTTACAAAGCTTAAGGACAAAACACCACTATTGTACAATACCAATGTAATTTATAAACTGCCATGCAGAGATTGTCAAGGGTGTTACATAGGCCAAACGTCCCAATGGTTAAAACAAAGAATCACTCAACATAAAAGTGACTGCAGACTACACAAAAATACTTGTGCCACAGTAGAACACCACTTGAAGACAGGTCATAATTTTGATTATGATAATATAACTTTATTGGAAAAAAACAACAACTACAGATCTAGGTTATTCCTTGAAATGTATTATATTAAGAAACATGAAAACAACCTAAACTACAAACTTGATACTAACAATTTGAGCAATATTTATTGTAATCTTTTTAATTATTTTTAACATGTCACTCTGTATATTAACAACTTTTAAATTCTTATCACTTTTTACTATAGATAATATATAAAAAACAGCAGAATAGAAACATTTTATATTAATCTATTTTTAATGTGTGTAATGTGATGCTAGTGCCCGTATCGGCAAAACAACTGTTGCTCTCTGTAAGTTTTTATTTATTGTTAATTTTAATGGGTTTTAAAATGTACATTACTAATTATTGTAGAATTTCTCCTGAAGAAGCTGTTAAACAATGGCGAAATATTGAGAATATTAGAAAAATTGCAGTTTTAATTGCCTACAGACCGCTATACCCGAAATTTATGAAATATTCTATATATATATATATATATATATATATATATATATATACAAGTATCTCAAGCCAAAAATATATATCCCCTACCTTTAAAACTAATGAATCCCTCCCCAGTAGTAACTAAATCCTACTACAATTTGTACAAAAAAAAGGTTGACAGGCTGTACCCACTAGTACCCAATGGTACTTTAAAATCCTATAAATCCCTGGGTTAAGACCCTATATATTCCCTAAGTAAAATCCTTTAATTCCCCCCCAAGTAAAATCCTATAGAACCCCCCTGGTAAAATCCTATGAAACCCCCCTGGTAAAATCCTATGAAACCCCCCTGGTAAAATTCTATGAAACCCCCCCTGGTAAAATCCTATGAAACCCCCCTGGTAAAATCCTATGAAACCCCCCTGGTAAAATCCTATGAAACCCCCCTGATAAAATCCTATAATTCCCCCCGATTGAAATCCTATGTTACAGCCTGGATTGTTCGTTGGGTATAAATATGTACAAACCAGTACCTACATACAAATGAAATTTCTCTAACGAGTACTCGATTAGCCGGTAGAGATAACTATATACTTAAGTTCCAAATACAATATAGGGTTAGATCAATACAAAATATACCATACGTATCTATAGCGCAAAATAACGTTTATGCAATTAAATGTGAAATTTTGAGAGTAAATATTAAAAATTCAATATGGCGCAATATCATATGAGCTCATACGCTTACTACCACCAACTCAAATAACTCAGAATGTTAAAATTGAATAGCCACAGTAACGTTTACATATTAACCAACAGTGGGTGTAGTTTTCACCAATCCACAATGTGAGTATAAATGGTAAAACAGGTTTAATTGAATGGTGTATGTTGATCAGAGTATTTGTAATACTTGATCAACACAAGTATCGTAAACTGCGTACCACAAGTGGCTTACGGTAATAAAAAAAGTTGTCTACAACCTACACTGACGGATATAAACAAGTGTTATTCGCAAAAAGCTAATTTACATAAACCAAAGTTTAAAACTTGCGTGAAATCCACTGTGTCTTGATGGTTGCCAACTACCACTTCTAAAGAATACTATAAGATCCAATATTGTACTCTTCAGCAACAATCCAAATTTTCCCCCATACAAGTTTGTTGTTCTGACTGAACGTTGTCCCATAAAATGAAATCCAAAACCAAACCCAGAATAGTGAAGATTGACGAACGAAAAGAACAGAAGAAAAGAAAGAGAACCCTAAAATGCGAAATATATTAATACTCTATACATTTTCTTTCAGTCTCAATGGTCAAAACGAAATATCAATCTGAACTTTACCCCCTAACCGATTAACTCTCTCTAGCAGTCATATATCCGTTATGAGTAATCTCTATTACTGATCTCTAAACTGAAATATCTACTAATCTCATAAGAGCAAGACTTCTATCAATCATAAATATTAATCAACTAATATTGATATTACTTAATTTTGCTGACAAAAGTTAACTAGAAAATTCTATATTTCATGTTTGACCAACAAAAAATTATAATACTAATCGAGCTTAACATATTAACTATAATCTTTTTACATTTGACAAGAAACAAGGTACGAGTTCATATGAAGCCAATACCTATGAACTAAGTACCTAAACTATAAAACCAGTTGACCACCAATCAACAAAAAAAATGCATTATGCAAACATAAAACGCTTTAAAATTACTAGAATATTCATCTATATATATATATATATATATATATATATATATATATATATATATATATATATATAGAAAAAACTGTAGTATTTCTTACCAAATGGCCAGTTTGAGTTCCGAATATATAGGGCTGAAGGTGTTATTACCCTAGGTACTGTGATAAAGGCCTACTGAAACAATATACCCTCTTCAAGATTGGTTTTCATGTACAATGTACAGCAATAAAGGAAAATCAATCAGACAATGGACAAAACCTCTATGATATAATTGAGAACAATCTAGTTAATGAAACTATAGAAACATTCTGATACTTACAATTAACTGGAATGACAGCATAAAAAAAACACCTGTCGGTTGAATTATCTGATCCCAAAAAAATGGTATTTCCACAGGTCTATACTCTCCAAACAACTCCAAAAATATCTAACGATACCCGGGAAATGTGTATCACCAATCAGTCATCCCTTAATATAAGGTGAAATATTCAATTATTTCATCCGAAAATGGTGACATAAATTCAACCACCTTCACTCCGATATACCCAACGAACAATGAATGTCCCGTATATTCACAGGCAGAATCAAAAACTCTCGTGTCAAACCAGCCAGCCAATCAGAATGCTCTCGAGATGTCAAAGCTTCCAATAACCAATAAGAGCTGAGATTTCCAATAAGTATATATCACAGAATAATATATGCATAGACACATCACGGAGAATCGCGTTACAAAGATTATGTATCAGGGGTAGTGCGTTCGGAGTAACACTACGGGGACATGCTCCACAAAAATAAAATAAATACTTGACGTATAGTTTATTAGGAAAGGTAATAATGTTTATGGATGTACAATAATATACATTATTCCCAATATAGATGCCACTGGATTTTTAATATACATGGTAGGTCAAAATGATGTTAAATTGCATGACGAATTATTATTTCAAGTTCCTGTAACTTAATTTGCACAACCACAAAATTGAAACGTATCAACTGTCATATCTATATGATGTTTATTAAATAATGATTCAATTAAGTTGTTACCCTTTCTTTGTATAGAGGAAGTAGGATCACATGATAACTCTACATATGAATTGTTGTTCAAAACAATATCATTAGACAACTCACATATTGTTGCCTGTCCATAATGACAGTGACGTTACCCTTATCAGATTGAGTGAGGATCAGATGAGGATTCGTCTTCAAGAAGGCTTCAGATTTAAGATAAAGGTCATGAAATAAAGAATTATTGTGAGGTTGATGTATGTAATTAGTGATAATTTTAGTGGCTCTAGCTACAGTGATGTTTCTCAATTTCGAGTCTGTGATTGTGGAGGTGAGATAGTCTACACCAGATAAAATTGATTTGATTGAAATATCTTTTAAAATAACTGGTTCCACACTAAACTTGAGACCCAAAGCTAAAAACTGTGAAATAACATCAGGTATAGTGGATAAAGAGACTATTATCCTTTTCAAAGTTGACAAATTTGATTCTAATTTACTAATCAATGAATGGTTATTAGAAATTTCAATATTAGGAAGCTTTATCCCTAACCTGTAATCAATCCCTGTTTTCTTGTGAATGTCCTGTCTCATCAGGAGGTCATTCTCTGAAAAGTTTAATAATTTGGTAATTCCAGAGAATTATGTTCTGGCCAGTTTGGATGTGGTCTCGTTGTTCAGTAATGGTTATCTTGATGCCTGTTTGAGAGCAATAGATAAGAGTTGGGATCGTATCAGTGTCCATTGCTCCATCCCGAAGGAAGCTTTTCTTGAATTAATAGTTCTTCTGTTTAATAGTACTTACTTCATTTTTAACAACAAAATTTATAAACAAACCTTTGGTACTCCAATGGGTGCTTCAATTTCTCCTATCTTGGCAGCATATGTCATGGACGATGTTCTGGATACAGTTATACCTGCTATTTCACATTTTGGTTCTCAAATTCACCACCACAACATTTTAAAAGAGATTATTAGACACTATTTCGGTTGTTTCAAGTATATCTAGTTTTTGGATAGAAAGTAACGTTTTTTAATTTTCAATACCTAATTACAGTCGTATTCTCTTCAAGCGAGTTTGTTTTATTTTATTTCTATATACCAGGGTAGTTGAAAATTTACGAGTGTGATACCAAATGTTGCACCAATCTTAGCAATGAGATTAATATTTAAATTTTTGAACCTTGATGTTCAATTAATGTCAAAACTGAAGAAAAACCTTCTCTTAGAAAAAATCTTTCATATAACAGTTACCTGCTGTTATTTTTTGGTTGGTTTTTTTATGAAAGGAGTTGAATCTGCTCAAAGTCACCAAACCGCATGAACTTTCACTTCCTCGGTCCCGCGGCTGTGAACGTATCCAGGCAATTTCCACGTGTACAAACGTTACCACCGGCTAAAAGAGAACAACACCTGTAGGTGGTAAGTTTAATTATCTCAAGAGGTTTCTTCAAAAAACTTCCAAGTCTGGTATCTCAGTCTGGAAATTTAAGATTCCAAGATTGCCACTTCAGAGCCTGTCACCCTCTGAGTAGCAATATTTTCAACAACCTTCAAAGATGGAAATGGCAAGTCCCACCCCCTGTCAAGTTTGTCAGTCCCGACAGAGGGAGAAACCCCCACAGACCTCCACGACATTTCGAGATAATTAAACTTACCACCTACAGGTGTTGTTCTCTTTTAGCCGGTGCTAACCTTTGTACACATGATAATTGCCTGGATACGTTCACAGCCGCGGGACCGAGGAAGTCAGAGTTCGTGCGGTTTGGTGACTTTGAGCAGATTCAACTCCTTTTATAGAAAAAACAACCAAAATATAACGGCAGGCAACTGTTATATGAACGAATTTTTTTAAAAAGAACGTTTTACTTCAGTTTTGACATTAATTGGACATGAAGACTAAAAAATTTGAATATTATTTTCATTGCTCGTAAATTTTCAACTACCCTGGTATATAGATATAAAATAAAACAAACTCGCTTGAAGAGAATACGACTGTAATTAGGTATTGAAAATTAAAAAACGTTACTTTCTATCCAAAAACTAGATATATTTGAAACAACCAAACTTGTGTCCAATATTCTCTTTAAAAATGTAGTGGTGGTGAATTTTCAAACCAAAGTGTGTTCCTTCAGGAGGGATTTAAGCAGGAGTATCAATTTACATGTATAATTTGAACTCAATTTTTCGTTTGCTTATTGTATTGTATTTCAATGTTAAGGCAGTGGTTTTGATTTGAATTCAGGTTAGAAATGATGGCTATGTATACCGTTTTCATTGATGTCCTCTAATACTACCATACAACTTAGAAAAATAAAGAAAAAGTCTTTAGAAAGCGCTCGGTTCCGTATAACAAGAATTTTCAACAATATTTAGGCTGCAATCCCCGTGATATTTTGAATTTTCTGCTAGCTACATTACAAATGTAATAAAATAATTTCAAAATCTCGCTTGGTTATTGAAAATCATAGATTAGTGATTTTTTTAAAAAAACAAGAAAAATCGGTAACCAACGGAAAGGAGAATTATTTATTCTATAAAAATTTAGTCAGTGGTCTTTTTTATCCTTTGAAGAGACAACATCAGAATTAGAGTTGCCTCAATTTTTTGGTAGATTGTATAAATTGTATATCATACAATCAGATAAATAACCCATATGATAAAGCCAGTGCGTAAAAAGTGTATGTGGTTCCAGTTTTCTAAATTGTATATATTTTAAGTTAGCAGAATTCTAAATACGTTTAGAATACGAACGAGTTTTCCTGATCCATTTGGTGAGTCCACTCCAGTTTTTAATTTATTTCTCGAGAAATATCAGGCCTTTTTAACCCTAGAGTACTAATACTCGTAAAATTTACGACGCCGAATTATTTTTCCCGAAATTTGGCAACAACGGAAAATCTTGCAGATTTGGGTCTCCCAGTAGCTTCCTCTTTAGTACTCTGCTAAACGTTGGTAAGTCCACGTCAGTCGGATTTTTAGCGGAAGTGCAGAAATTACGCATCGCGTCGTAAATATTACGACGCTTTAGTGTTAGTGATAGTATTAGCGATAAGATTATTGTGAATGTTTTTCTTTGTTTTATGCTGAATACTCGATTTATTGTGTAAGTAGACTAATAATATTTCATAATTTGTAGAAACAAAATGCAAATTTCAAAGTATAAAGCTAAGATTTATTTATTTATTAATTACAGAAACTGAGAAATGGCAAATAAACCACTTACTGCGTCGCAGTTGCAACAAGAAATGGAAAAGATTATGAATCGAGAAGATGATTATAATGAACCGTACGAGGACAGTGGAAGTGACTGGGAGGAAGATTATTTAGAAGAGGATTCGGTACATTCTGACAGCTCAGAAGAATATAACCAACCAACCAACCATGCCATCGAGAAAAAAATCCAGAATTAGCAGAGGAACGTCCAGAAGAAGCTCTCTTGTCATATGATCAAGAATCATCGGATGACGATGAACCTTTAGCCAGCCTATGTCGAAGCCAGGGTCGAAGGGATCCAAATATAGTTTTTCCTAAACAAATAAATATAAAAGGTAAGAATGGTCATAAGTGGTCATCTAAACAGCCAGTCTTGTCAAAGAGAGTCAGCTCTAGGAATATTGTTCATTTTATATCTGGTTGCAAAGGAGAATCTCGTAACTGTTCTTCAATAAAGGATCACTTTCTGCACTTCTTTCACGACAACATTCTTGACATAGTTATTCTTCACACCAATGAAGAGATTGTTAGGCAGTCTTCTAAATACGCTGCAAATTCTGCTACGGTATCAAAACTTTGCAAAGATGAGTTATTAGCCTTCCTGGGAATACTAGTTTTTTCTGCCGCCAAAAAAGACAATCATCTAAATGCTAGACATATGTTTGAAGGGAACACATCGGGATCTTTCTATCGCACCTGTATGAGTAGAGAACGTTTTACGTTTTTAGTAAACTGTCTCAGGTTTGACGATAAAACTTCGAGGGAGGAAAGGAGAAAAACCGACTCATTCGCTCCTATTCGTGACATATGGAATATGCTAATAGATGTATGCAGAAGTTCCTATATTCCATCATCTTATCTCACCATCGATGAACAGCTCTTAGGATTTAGAGGAATGTGTCCATTTCGTATGTACATACCTAACAAACCGTCGAAGTACGGTATAAAGATTATTATGTTATGCGACACATCCTCCAAATATATGATAGATGCTAGTCCATATCTAGGAAAGAGCACTGATACTGGAGGACTACCTCTTGCAAATTTTTATGTGAAAGAGTTAACAAAATCGGTTCATGGTAGTAACCGTAACATTACCATGGACAACTGGTTTACGTCAGTTTCTTTGGCGGATGAACTTTTGGAGTTGCCGTACAAACTAACAATTATAGGAACTCTGAGAAAAAATAAAAAAGAAATACCACCAGAACTATTGAAAAATAGGCAACGAGGCACATCAATGTTTTGCTTTGATAGGAAAAAGACATTAGTTTCATATACACCAAAACCTAATAAAATAGTGTTGTTACTTTCCACTCTGCATGAAGGTGCAAGCATTTCCGAAAATGGAAAACCTGATATAATTATAAATTATAATGAAACCAAGTCAGGTGTAGATACTTTTGATCAACTATGCAGTAATATGACCTGCTCCAGAAAAACCCGGAGATGGCCTATGTGTGTTTTTTATGGAATGATTAACATAGCTACCATCAATTCATTTGTAGTATACTGCCATAATTCTCACAAAGCTAATACGAAGCCTGCTTCCCGCTTCCAGTTCATGTTAAATTTGGGCAAAAGCCTTGCTGAGCCATGGATGCGCCAAAGATTGAACATCCCCAATTTACGTCGCAATATTCGACAGGACATAAACGAAATTCTAAACATACAGCCTGTTCCTGAACCAGATAACCCTATGGCAAAGAAGCGGACAGTGTGCTCCTTCTGCCCTAGCCGTCTGAGAAGAATGACAACAAACTTTTGTGTACAGTGTAAACGAGCAATCTGCGGACAGCACAACAGAAATTGTTGCCCAGAATGTCCATTTTCTTCGGCATAATTCATTTTTTTTCAAACCATATCCGTTTATTTGATTAGTTTAAGATGAAAAACCTATTATTTCTGTTAGAAAATATATTTTGATTTTTATAAAATGTGTTTTAATCCAAAGTCGTAAATTTTACGACGTATTAGTATTACGGAATAATCAAATCATATTAGTACTCTAGGGTTAAATACAGTTGAAAATTTAGATGCATCTATATAAGAAATTTTGAAATATACCAAAAGTATCGATACATATATCAGTTTTAACATCAAGTGAATAGACAATTTGAGCAGGAATTTCGTTATTTGACATTGAGACACGTCAAGTGTAAATTACACAAGTTGAACGTTTTGATAATAATAATTAATTAGGTAAAATTCTAGCATAGTTGTATTCTAATTTCAAGTTTTTGTAGAGATTACGACTGTTGTTCTTTTATGGTATTTTTTGGAAATAATAATTTTGTTGAATTTGCGTATCTGATAGTATGATATATAATTTTAATTCTAACTCTCGGTAGTATTCATTTAGTATCCAATCTCATTGAACTTATCATTTTACATTCATAGAATTTTCAATTGAATCAGTTTATTATATTGAATTAACAGTTATTCGAGAGTTTGATAATAGTGAAACATTTAATTTGGAAATACGTTTTAAAAAAACAAATAAATTTGAAAAATTAATTTTGAACAACTTCGATCTCACCCTGAGATAGGAGTAATAGGTCGATTGTATATAAATTCATCTTTAGATTGATATTTATTGGCGACGGGCATATTTTTTTGACAACCACTGTCAAAATTGAAATAGAATACGTACTTAAGTTGCATGTACAATAATTGTCGCTGCGACAACATATTATAAGTTGTCTCCACATCGTAGGGCAATTACAATTAAATAATAATAAGTATATAATATTAAAGATATTACAATAAATATATATATATGGTAAACTTTTTTAATTGCAGAATGTGGCAATGTGAGAAAGAAAACTCTGTTTAGATAATCATAATCTTTCGATAATTTATTATTATCATTTTCGAAGAATCTACCAAAAAAATATTATATAAATTTAAAATATGTTTTAAAGTAAAAATATTTTTTACTTACTCTAGTTGAGGTTGTTCACCAAAATATAATATTTATTTATATGAAAAACCATCATTATATTACTTTAAAGTTAAAATATTCAAATTGGCATAATCTCATTTGATGACAATTTGTGACAGTTGGATGTTGTCATAGAAAACATTTTTTTCATATATATTCAGGACGTTTATTATAGGATATTATAGAATGTTTACTATACTCTAATTATTTTTAAATGAAATATTAGTAAATCAATAAAAATAATTCTCCTCTATAACGCCTTGATCTCAATTCTTATCTTTTTTATCAAATGATAATAAATAACTATAAATTGAATTTGGATTCTGAATATCAATTCTTTTATTTAAACAATTATTCTCTTGATCAATGAATGTCATTTCCAGGAGGAAAATTATTTTAGAGTAATTGTCTTCTTTACACAAAATTTTGAAGTTTTTATAATCAATTACATGTTTTGCTGAGAGAACCTGTTCTGCTAATTCTGAACTTTCTAGGTATAATCTTGAATCACTCTTATGTAGAGCTAAGCGCTTATTAATTTCTAAGAAGTCTGACCCACATATACAGATTCGCATGTAGAGCATGTTAATCTATATACAACATTAGAACGTTCAGTATAAGGATCAATTTCTTTCAATTTACTAAAATTTTTATGTTCGTTACGTCTCTTAAAATTTTGGAAATGCTAGGTGTAAGCTCTCTACAATATGGTAAAGATGCAAAAAAGGTATTAGTTATATTTTCTACGTTATCGGTTAATAAATTAGGTTCGTTAGATAATTGTATTGGATGGGGAGTGTTAAATAGTATTTTTCTTACTAATGTTTTTGGATATCCATTATTTATGAATAGATTGAATCATATATTTAAATTTTTATTGTGCATCGCATAATCTGAGATATTGGTTACTCTATTTTTCATTTGCTTTATCAAATTAATTGTCGTTGGAAATTTATGATATGAAAAATAGTTTATATATATTCCTGAACTACAAGGTTTTCTACTGTAATTATATCATTACTTCTTATAAGTCTGGTGTCTAGAAATGGAACATATTGTTCTTTACCTTCTGTCTCAATAGTAAATTGGATGTAGTGATTATAACTTTTGATTTTTTCCAATATCTCATTGATGCCTGTACTGGGTAATGCCAATATTATATCGTCTACATATTTTTTTATAAAAGAAAGTCGAAAAGATGATAGAGGAATAGCACTGTTTTAACAATTCATTCACAACATATGTGGCTAAAATTGGAGATATATTTGCTCCCATTGGTGTACCAAAAGTTTGTTTATAATACTTATTATCAAAAGTGAAAGAAGTATTATTGAATAAATAAGTAATAATTTCTAAAAATGTATTTTTGTTCATGTTACACTATATACGAATACGATCCCAATTTTTTTCAATAGATTTTAAACTAATTTCTAAGTATACGTTAATAAATAAAGATATTACATCTAGACTTGCCAAAATATAATTTGATGGCAGTTTCATTTTATTAAGTAATTGTTAAATTTGAAAAGAATATTTTACAAAATATTCATTATCATATGCAGTAGTTAGTATATTTGTTAAATATGCTGATAAATGTTCTGTAGGAATTCCCATAGAAGCTACAATAGGTCTCACTGATAAATTAGGTTTATGCATTTTTGGTAAACTACACTTTTTAGCTATAATACCATCATATGTGGTTAATTGTTTTTTTGTATTTATATCTATTTGATTGGAATCAAATAACTTCTTATCAGGTTTGTTACATGCTGTTTGTAATGATAAAGTGGGATTAGGATTTATTCTTTTATAACAGTTATTATTTTCAATAAAATCTAATGATAATCTTGTATATTATTTTTTAAACATTATTACAGTAATATTACCTTTATCAGACCTTGTTACACCTATTTCGGGATGTTCTTTTGAATTTTTTATTGTTTTCAATAATTAGTAACGAAAGAAAGATGGTTGTGTTTTCTCTAATGCTGAATGAACATAATTTGTAATTACATTATTTATTCTTGCAGTATTGATAGAACGAGTGTTCATGTTTAATAGTATTAAGTGTATTTTCAACATCTGCTAAAAATGATTTTACTGGAATGTCAAAACCTAAATGAGGTTCTATTGAAAATTTTCGTCCTAGAGATAGGAATTTATTAATATCATCAGGAATGTCTTAATTTTTTGAATTTTTTATCCAATTAGGTTGTGTTATTAGACATTATTTGATCATATTATCACTAAGTGCATTTACTTCTATGATTAAATTCATCGAAAATTAATTCAGAAGTTGAATTTATAATGGTTGATTTCAATTTAACAATATCATTCTCAAGATGGTGAATAATTGAATAAGAATTATTGATTTCTATATTTAAAAGTTTAAAACCTGACCTGCTATTGTATTGATCGTTCTTGTTGTAATTGATTTATTGCTTTAAAAGTAAATTATTTATAGGTTTGATGGTATTTTTGATGTGATTAGGAGTAATACCAATGTTTCTACACTTTAACAGGAAAATTATTCTATTGATTGCTTTAGCTAATTTAGTTTTAGTTTTTGTCCAATTCCTAAAGTTCTGTACAGCTATTTCTCCATATCTTTGTTTGATGTTGTAGTAGAACCCCATTTCTGAAACTTTAGATGAAAGTAGTTCGTTGCCGAAACTAGTTAGGGTAAACTTTTTTAATTGGGAAATGCGCCAATGTGAGAAAAAAACTCTGTTTAGATAATCCTAAGCTTTCGATAATTTGTTATTATCATTTTCAAAGATTCTACAGAAATAAATATTATATAAATTTGGTATATTTATTTATTTCAACGAAAATTAGTTTGATAAGGCAAATGAAAAATAGAGTAATCAATATCTCAGATTATACGATGCACAATTTTATTTTTTTTAGGTTGGATTCCTGGACAAGATATTCTTTTTTCTAATTTTGTACCTGTTTTTTTTTCAAATTTACTGTACTGTTCATTAATAGTGAATAAACGTTTTAAATCCTTCATTGCTTTTTTTGCTATTTTATCTTAAATGTACAGGGTGAACAACTAAGAACGACTGTAGGCCACATCTCAGGAAAGAATCATGGTACAACTTTCAGAAAAACTACCTTCAGGTAAGTGATACTGAAGAATAGCTGGAAAATATTTTGCAGTCTCTAAAATATCCGCTAGGGGAGGAATGAACACTCGAAAACATAATACTCAAAAAAAACATACTGAAGGTGTCCTATGAATAAATGGTTCTGAAGATTAAAACTAACTTTTCCGCATCTGTGGCTATGAACAATATTCTATCATAAAATGGTCACTTGTATACACTTCGGGTGATGTATGGTGCTAACAATCCGAAGTTTCTCCAAAAATAACCAAAAATGTAGTATATTTGTACTCGCTGTACTCGCTCTCGTCAGCTGAAAATCGATAGGGTATATACGTGAGACACCTTGAGCAATATTCAATCATGAAATCTGGAGGCTGTACCGTGCTAACTGAAAATTCTCCAAAAATGACAAAAATTTGGTACTTCAAGTGCCATAGCACCCGTTGTACTGGCTTTAGTGAGCTGAACATTGATAGAGTTCATCTCTGAAATGCTCTAGATAATGTCCAATCAAATAATTGATCACTTGTATATACTCCGGAGGCTGTATCGTGCTAACAAACTGAAACTTCTCCAAAAATATCGTACTTAAAGTACTGTAGCACCTATGGTATTGGCTCTGGTGATCTGAAAATCAATAGGGTTCATCTGTGAGATATTCTGAATAATCATAAATCATAAAATTGGTCACTTGTTCAACTCCGGAGGCTGTATCGTGCTAACAAACTGAAATTTCTCAAAAAATTACAAATATTTCGTACTGCAAGTACCATAGCACTCGTTGTACTGGCTCTGGTGAGCTGAAAATCAATAGGGCTCATCTGTGAGATACCCTTCACAATATTCAATCATAAAATTGGTGACTTATTGCACTTCGGAGGCTGTATCGTCCTAACAAGAGATCTAACGAAAAGTGGCCGACGACAACGACGACGACGACCACGACAACGACGACTACGACGACGACATACACACAGGATTTTTTTCTAAAAACCATTTTTTCGTGTTGCTGTTGATGGAAATCGTGGAAATAACTCAAAAAAATCTTAGTGTTTTGAATGAAACTCAACGTTTCTAGCTAATTTCCCAATATAATGAAAAATATTAAAATTTCTAAAAAAATTGTTTCGATAACTGAACATCACGAAGTAAGGGTCGAGACAGTTAATTTCAATTTTTTTTTTCAAAATTCCAAGTTTTTTTGGGGTAAAGCAATACTTTTCTCGCATATTAGATAGGTGGGGCGGAAAAGTGATACAATTTTTGAAATCATGATGAGATTATGAAAAAATTCAATTAAGGAGATTTTTTGTCATTATTCTTCAAATAATGGGTGCGGAAGGTTCAAACTTATCAACAAATGTATAACTTTTTCGTTTTTTAACCGATATTAATGATTCTAGCTGCATTTAAAAGAGTTTTTCTGTTTAATAAGATTGATAACAAAACAAAATAGTTTTCTATCCACTCGGAAATTTCAAATGTAAATGAAGCATTTCTTTAATTTTTATATCTGATATCGTAAAGCTTATATCTTGGAATAGATTCCTATTTTTTTAACCCCTTTTCATCTGAATTTAAAAAATGCCTCATTACATTTGAAATTTCCGAGAAAAATGGGAAAATTGTCGACTTTTTCACATAGCGTTGACAAAATTGTACAATTTTGTTATTTTGAAATTTCCGAAAAAATGGGAAAATTGTCGACTTTTTCACATAGCGTTGACAAAATTGTACAATTTTGTTATTTTTGTTGAGCACATCTTATTAAAGAGGAAAAACTCTTTTGAATGACGCCAAAAACCTTGATATCGATTAAAAAACAAAAGAGTGTTACGACATTTGTTTTTTATTTTGAACCTTCCCCCACCCCTTACTTGAAGAATAAGGACAAAAAGTCCCTAACTACATTTTTTCATAATCTCATCAATATATCAATAATTGTATTTCTAGGATACCTTTAGTGTGTCTTTTTTGGAGAAAATCACAGTATTATGTTTTAAAGTGTTCATTCCACCCCAAAGCAGATATTTTAGGAACTCGAAAATATTTTCCAGCGATTTTTCAGGGTCATTTTCCTGAAGGTATTTTTTAAAACTTGTACCATGTGACTATTTTTGGAAATGTGGCCGACGGACGCCGTTCCTAGTTGTTCACCCTGTATTTTCTGATTAGGCACAGAAACATCTATAGGATGTCATCTAGAATGTTTGAGTTATATTATTTAGAGGTGTAAGTAATGTCCATACAACATATAAGTGTATCATTTTTGAAATGTTGCATTTAGATCAATAATAACAGGTTATTTTTTAGACATTGCATTAAAATCGACAAGATGTTAAAAGGCATTTCAGAATGCAACAGAAATGTTGTTTTTAGTTCGTTATTAAGACTTCCTTTTGAGAAAGTTCTAGTAACATCTCAGTAATGTAAAACAGCAGCGCTTTAACATTGCAGAGAAGTTTAAGTTGAATCATCACAAAAGTTAACAGCGACAAGCTGGGCATAAGCGGTTGTATAGATGTGCATGTGATGAAAAAAAGGAAGAACATTATCACAATGTGATGTTGAATTAACATAACTGTAATATTTATTTGCATAGTGGGCGATATCTGGGAGACAGAATAAATAGCCATAAATACACTAAAAAAGGATCAATACCGTTACACAAATACGAACATAATGAAAATCATGAATTCGATTTTAAAAACACAAAAATTTTAACATAAGACACAAATTATCAATAACTGAAAATCAAAGAAATCATATATATATTATGTTAAAATTTTAATCTGTGTCTAATAAATGTATTTAATAAGTTTTATTTTATTATATGATTTGTTTTACCTCGTATATTATTCCTCTGGATTTCCTCTCATTTACCTCGGCTAGCGCTCAATATTTTATCATAATTATTAATTTGGAAACAGACAGGGTTCTGAGTAAGGCCTTTGTTTTCCGCAGATTATTTTAAGAACAAACATGAAACTCAAATTGGAAAACAGTTTAATAACTTTGAAGACATAAAATATAATACAACAAAACAAAATGGATGAATTGACAGATGGTAAGTGAAATTTTTAATGATATTAAAATGGAACGACTCTTAACCTAGGTATAATTCAATAAGTATTAAATATCACGAGTTTTAAGTTTATAATATTATTGTTTTGCTTTAAAAATGAGTTCAGATATTTTCCTGTTATACTTTCTTAAATGTCATCTCAAATTTTCAATTTATTTGAAAGTATAACGATTATAATTGGTACCAATCATAGAAAATTACTACTAACCTTCGAAAGAAAAAAATAAACCGCACAATAACTTCTTTCTTCTATTGATGTGCCGTCAGCTGCTATATCTTACCATGTAGACGGCTTTTAATCTTTATTTTAAGAAATTGTTCATCAAATTTTAAAGGAATTCACCAATTAGTTAATTCTGCACATATATTTTATCAACCATCGTTTATAATATCTGATTTTGCTTCTTAATTCAGCTGTATAATTTTCGAATTATTATTCAACTTGTTCTTCAAAATCTAATAATAATCTTTTTTTTACCTCGACACCAGATTTATTTATTTCTCTCCCTCTTAGCAACCATAATTTTCTTCCTAGATACCAGAGTTTTCTTGTCCTCAGATTGGTTTAAATCTTAAGCTGGATCTCCTAATACAATTCATTTCAATGTCACCAATTAATGTGACATTTCATTGGTTGACTTTCGTAAAAATTTGTACATATGTAACAATAAAAATAATAACTATGTACAATATAAATAATAACTCAAAACATTGTTACTACTTTTATAGATCTTTATACATAACTAATAAATAAAAAATTTCCTATTTATTCGCAACAATATCAACAAATTCCTGAACTGTCATAAAATATTCCTCGATTCTGACAGATAGAATTTCTATGATTCAATATAGTGAAACTTTAGATCACAGTTCAATATTTATGAATTTTGACACACAGGGTGCTCCCCTTATTAATTTATATTATAAAAAAAATGTTTCTTTATTATGAATAAAATTATTTGCTATAACATTCCCTGAAATATTTCAATCTTTTTATAAATTATAATAATTCTAGAAAAATTTTGAAATTTTTCACAATGTATATTTTTCTTAGTGCAGGTGTTTTAAATAAATGTATTAATGTTTTTGTTTGTTTTTAGATCACTCTTCTGGATAGAACTTATTAATGGATTTAATGTTGAAGATTCCCCGTATTATACCTGTGACGGGATGTGCTAACTGGTAGCTATTTACACCGAATTCTGTTACAACCACATATGGACCTTCATATAGAAGTTGCAGTTTCAAGCATTGATTCTTGTATGGATTAGGTGTTCGAAGAGCCTTAACTATAACTAATTCACCTTTTTGGAAGGTAATTTGCTTTTTGATTTTGTTATTTCTGAGTTTTAGTTGTTTATTTGCTCGTTTTATTAATTTTTCGTTTGTTCTTTGTATTAATGTCTCATAGTTTTCTATATTTGTCATGTGCCATGGTCGATTAGGACTTTTTCCAGTCATTAATATAGTTGGACTAATGTTTGTTACTGTATTAGGGATATCATTGATGAAATGTTCAATGTCTACGATACACTCTTCCCAAAGTGTGTGTTCGCTATGGACTAGTATTCTTAAAAATTTTAAAATTTCTTTGATGGCTCTTTCACATGGATTGGCAGATGGGTTTCTTATACTAATGAATACAGGATTTATGTTAGATTTTATCAACCAATTCTTAAATTTTATATTGTTAAAATAAGTAGCATTGTCCATTATAATGTTCTTTGGGACACCTATTGTAGTAAAATATTTTGTTAATGCTGACTTCACTTCTTTTGAGTTAGTTTTCTGACAAGGATACATTTTTATGTATTTTGTAAAAATATCTGTAATTACTAACAAATGTTTGTTATTGTTTGTACTTGGAACTAAATTAGACAAAAAATCTATGGCAATAGTTTCTAAAGGTTCTTTTGTAAGTAAGGCTTTTGGAAGATTTTCGTTATGGAAGTTTTTCTCTTTCGTGAATTGACATATCTCACATTGTTTGTTGATTAAATTACAAATTGTAATATCGTTCTTACTATAGTAATTTTCCCTAAATAAAAGATGAAGTTTCCTAGTACCTATATGACAGTATTTAAGGTGTAAGTCTTTTATGATTTGTCTTGCTAGTGTATTCGTTATAACGTATAGTTCATTGTCATTAATGGTTTTATAGTAAATGTTCTGTTTGTTTTGTAATTTTTGTTTGTCTTGTGTGGTGAGGTTTTGTTGATCTTGTAGTATGTGCGTGAGTGTAAAAATGTCTTCGTTATTTTTCATGATGTTGATGCCTATTTTAATGTAATTTCTATGTCTTTTGTTGTCCATTCGTGTAATGGCGTCTGAAACAACGTTTGTTACTCCAGGAACGTATTTCATGGTAAATGTATATTCTTGTAATGTGAGTATAAGTCTGTGTAATCGAGTGTTATTGTATCTGTTCTGTAGAATGGTTGTTAATGCCTGATTGTCTGTCTCAATGACGAATGAATTTCCTAATAGGAAGAAACGAAGTTTTTGCACACAATAAAGTATGCTAGAAAGCTCTAATTCGCATACAGAATAATTTCTTTCTGCCTTTTTAGTTTTTCTAGAAACAAAAGAAATAGGTACCTCTATATTATTTTGTATTTGAGTGAGAACTCCTACAAATCTATCTATAGATGCGTCAGTTTTTAATGTAAAAGGTATATTATATTGAGGATGATAGAGTTGTATATTTTGCAAAAATGTTTGTTTTATTTTATTGAATGCCAATTCTCGTCTTTCATTCCACTTCCATTTTACATTTTTACATAGTAGTTCCATCAAGGGTAATTCTAAAGTTGTTAAGTCTGGAATTAATGTTTTAAAATATTGAATGGTTCCCATGAAACTACGTAGTGTCTTCAAATTTGTTGGCCTAGGAAAATTTTTAATAATTTTAGTTCTTTCAGGATCAATTGTGATACCCGTAGTGTCTAAAATGTATCCTAAATATTTTATTTTTGTTTTAAAGAAATGACATTTGTCAATGTTTATTTTAAGACCTGCTTGATCAAGTATTTTTAATATTATATTGATATGTTCTAGGTGCTGTTCATAGCTGTTGGAGAAAATTACAATATCATCAACATAATGCAACGTAAAGTCTTCATATGGGTGTAATATTTTATTAAGAGCTTTCAATAGTGCACTAGTACTAGAATTAAGACCGAATGGGGTGACTTTAAATTGGTATACAACACCATTTATAATAAAACCAGTATATTTTCTACTGTCTGGATGAAGAGGAATAAGCCAAAATGAGTGTAAAAGATCTAGCTGACTATAAACCTTTGCATTTGTAATTCTACCTAAAATGGCTTCAATTGTTTGAGGACTTTCATACTCAGGAGTAGTACATTGATTTAAATTGCGCGCATCTAAACAAATTCTAATGTTATCTTTTGGATTTTTCTTTTGAACAATTACTATAGGATTAATAAAAGATGTATTACTGTACTCTATAATGTTGTCAAATAATAATTTTTCAATGGCTTTATTGACTTGAGGCCTAAGTTTATAAGGAATAGGATAGGTTTTGCTTTTAAAATTCTCAATATTTCCGTTTATTTTTATTTTATGAACGTATTCTTCTGCGACTCTTGCTTCTTCCTTGACTAAACCTTCATACTTTACCAATAACTTCATAATATCATCTCGATAACCATCATCACAATTAATTTCCATCCCAATAATATAATTTATTATTACTTTATTTTTCCTACTACCATTATTTCCATATCCATAACCATACTTCTTATCTTCATAAATTCCATTCACCTAACCATATTTCTTAGCTTCATAATCCTTTAATTTTATATTTTCTGTTTCTTTTGTAAGCTCCATACTACATTCTTCTTCTGTCTTCTGTACTTCTTTTTCTTCCCCATCTTTATAAAATTGTATTTCTATTCCTTTAAAACTGACCGTTTCTTTTACATAATCGATAATTGCTTCATTTTTATCAAGTTCATCAGAGCCTATTAATACATCAAATTCTATATGATCAACAATTGATAATAGCATGCTAATGCTACTATCTAAAATATTAAACTGTACTACTACTGCTTTATTTACATCCATTAATTTTTTTGAATTTATTCCTACTAAATTTACCTTAGGAATTCTAATAATATTTTTCTGTAAAATTGGCAATTGTTCCACTATTCTCTTATGAATAAGTGATGCAGCTGACCCGGTGTCCACTACCGATAAAATTGTTTTATTGTTTATTTGACCTTTTATTAAAATTAATTTATTATTTGTTTTAGGGTCTGATATGTCCTCCAGTAGAAATTCTTTGGGATGAGAGTAGACATATCCTATTTCGTGTACACCATGGCTTACTGAAAATTTTGATTGGTTTGTGGAGACTCACATGAACGATTTATGGACTCTGAAGATCTAGTTCGTTCTAAACTTTCAAGTTGTTCATTATTTTCATGATTTTGCTCGCGGTCATGACTCCGTGATCGTTGCATGTAATTTACCCTTCTGGTATTTTCGTGATTTTGAAAGTTTTGATTTCTTCTCATGTTTCCATCAGAATGTCTTCTTTCTCTATGACAATTTTCATTTTGATTTGAATTAGAGTTATAATATCTCTGATTTTGTTGATTAATGCGGTGATTGTAGGTATTATTAGAATTTGGATCATAATTACGATTATTATTGTACCTATTATTGTTAGTAGGATAATTAGAGAAGTGTTTATTGTTATTATTATTATAATTGTTTTGTCTGTAGTTAGTATTGTAGTTATTGCTATTATTTCTATTGTTGTTATTATATTTATTGTTATTGTAATTTGTATTTTGGTTTTGGTGATTAAATGAATTGAAATTTTGAGTTTCTCTGTTTGGTGTATTTGTTTTAATAATATTTCTTTCAATACGATTTGAGTAGTTGGTTAGTTGCTCAAAAGATTTTATATTTTGAATAGCTATAGTTTCGGCTATTTTAGGTTTAAAATGCCTAGATATTAAAATGATAAGCTCTGCTTCTCCTATATGTGGCTCTAAAAATTGTGCTTGCGAAAATAGGCTTAAAGCATAATTATACATACTAGAGTTTTTGTCATGATCAAACTTACCAGAGCATAATCTTTCGCGAAACAAGGATTGATTACTTTCTCCCCAATATGTTCGGAGAAAAAGTGCTTCAAATTCATTAAAACTGTTTATGTGATTTTCATAGCCATTAAACCAAGTCAGAGCCTGATCTGTTAAATTGCTGCGAATAAACTCCTTTAAATCGTCAAAATTATTAAAATGTTTACATCTGTTTTTCAGAGTTCTCAGAAATACCTTAGGATGTAATTGTTTAATTGAGCCAGAGAATTTATTAGTGTTACCACTAGAATTACCAAGAATGGAATAAATTGGTTTAAACCAGGTATACAATTAGAATTATTGAAAAGAGAGGCTTTCTGCTTTAATTCTTCCATTTGTTTCTGTATTTTCTTTTCCATGTTATTTTGTAATTCTTGTAGATATAATTCTTGTTCTTTTATCTTCTCTTCCCATTGTTTCTTTTCTTGATTATTGTTTCCTTGATAGTTCCAATTTTGATCGAATATATTTTTCTCAAAAATTTCATTTATTCTTTGTTGATTTTCTTGATTTTCTTTTATTTTTCTTTCTAGTTCCCTTTTTAATTGAAATTGATTCTGTTCTGTTATTCCCATATTTTCTTTGAATCCTAATTCGATATTCTTTTCCAATTCTTCTAAATTCTTTTCATTTGTTATGACCCTTCTCGCGAATTCATCCCATCTTCTTTTAGCTGTTTCAGTAATTTCTTCTTTGGCCTGTTCCATTTTGTTGATTTGTTCCTGAATTTGTGTATTTACTTCCTTTTCCATATCTTCCCACTGTTCTTCTTGTAATTTCAATTTCTCTTCAATCTTCTCCATTTTGTTGTCTATTTTTGTGAATTGTTGTTTAAATTCTTGCTTCTGCTGTTCTATTTTCTTGTCTAAATCTTTGTTCTGATTTTCTATTTTGGTAAATTCTTCCTTCTGTTCTGTCTTCATGTTTATTAACCGTTGTTCCATTTTATTAAATTGTTCTGTGCTCTGTTGTTTTTGTTCTGCACTGATTGTTAACAATAATTGTGTTATTGCCTCCATAGTTATTGGTTTATTTTCTTCTTGTTTTTCTGTAGCTTTTTCTTCATCTTCTGTGTGTATTTCAAACTCATAGATTTCTGGGTCTTGATTTTCCTGTATCAAGGCTTCTCTAAGACGGTCCTGTAAGGTTAGTTTTATACCTACCGTAGAAAGTTTTCTATTTTCAAGCTGTTCTTTTAATTCACGCATTTTTAAATTATTTAGCTTTTTAGATTCCATTTTTAGTTTTGTGATTCTCTTTATTTTAAATTACTGTATTTTTAACTCTTACTGTGCCTCTGATTGTTCTTAAAATAAACGCACCACGTTTGGGCCTGCCAATTATGTTAAAATTTTAATCTGTGTCTAATAAACCTATTTAATAAGTTTTATTTTATTATATGATTTGTTTTACCTCGTATATTATTCCTCTGGATTTCCTCTCATTTACCTCGGCTAGCGCTCAATATTTTATCATAATTATTAATTTGGAAACAGACAGGGTTCTGAGTAAGGCCTTTGTTTTCCGCAGATTATTTTAAGAACAAACATGAAACTCAAATTGGAAAACAGTTTAATAACTTTGAAGACATAAAATATAATACAACAAAACAAAATGGATGAATTGACAGATGGTAAGTGAAATTTTTAATGATATTAAAATGGAACGACTCTTAACCTAGGTATAATTCAATAAGTATTAAATATCACGAGTTTTAAGTTTATAATATTATTGTTTTGCTTTAAAAATGAGTTCAGATATTTTCCTGTTATACTTTCTTAAATGTCATCTCAAATTTTCAATTTATTTGAAAGTATAACGATTATAATTGGTACCAATCATAGAAAATTACTACTAACCTTCGAAAGAAAAAAATAAACCGCACAATAACTTCTTTCTTCTATTGATGTGCCGTCAGCTGCTATATCTTACCATGTAGACGGCTTTTAATCTTTATTTTAAGAAATTGTTCATCAAATTTTAAAGGAATTCACCAATTAGTTAATTCTGCACATATATTTTATCAACCATCGTTTATAATATCTGATTTTGCTTCTTAATTCAGCTGTATAATTTTCGAATTATTATTCAACTTGTTCTTCAAAATCTAATAATAATCTTTTTTTTTACCTCGACACCAGATTTATTTATTTCTCTCCCTCTTAGCAACCATAATTTTCTTCCTAGATACCAGAGTTTTCTTGTCCTCAGATTGGTTTAAATCTTAAGCTGGATCTCCTAATACAATTCATTTCAATGTCACCAATTAATGTGACATTTCATTGGTTGACTTTCGTAAAAATTTGTGCATATGTAACAATAAAAATAATAACTATGTACAATATAAATAATAACTCAAAACATTGTTACTACTTTTATAGATCATTATACATAACTAATAAATAAAAAATTTCCTATTTATTCGCAACAATATCAACAAATTCCTGAACTGTCATAAAATATTCCTCGATTCTGACAGATAGAATTTCTATGATTCAATATAGTGAAACTTTAGATCACAGTTCAATATTTATGAATTTTGACACACAGGGTGCTCCCCTTATTAATTTATATTATAAAAAAAATGCTTCTTTAATATGAATAAAATTATTTGCTATAACATTCCCTGAAATATTTCAATCTTTTTATAAATTATAATAATTCTAGAAAAAGTTTGAAATTTTTCACAATGTATATTTTTCTTAGTGCAGGTGTTTTAAATAAATGTATTAATGTTTTTGTTTGTTTTTAGATCACTCTTCTGGATAGAACTTATAAATTGATTTAATGTTGAAGATTCCCCGTATTATACCTGTGACGGGATGTGCTAACTGGTAGCTATTTACACCGAATTCTGTTACAACCACATATGGACCTTCATATAGAAGTTGCAGTTTCAAGCATTGATTCTTGTATGGATTAGGTGTTCGAAGAGCCTTAACTATAACTAATTCACCTTTTTGGAAGGTAATTTGCTTTTTGATTTTGTTATTTCTGAGTTTTAGTTGTTTATTTGCTCGTTTTATTAATTTTTCGTTTGTTCTTTGTATTAATGTCTCATAGTTTTCTATATTTGTCATGTGCCATGGTCGATTAGGACTTTTTCCAGTCATTAATATAGTTGGACTAATGTTTGTTACTGTATTAGGGATATCATTGATGAAATGTTCAATGTCTACGATACACTCTTCCCAAAGTGTGTGTTCGCTATGGACTAGTATTCTTAAAAATTTTAAAATTTCTTTGATGGCTCTTTCACATGGATTGGCAGATGGGTTTCTTATACTAATGAATACAGGATTTATGTTAGATTTTATCAACCAATTCTTAAATTTTATATTGTTAAAATAAGTAGCATTGTCCATTATAATGTTCTTTGGGACACCTATTGTAGTAAAATATTTTGTTAATGCTGACTTCACTTCTTTTGAGTTAGTTTTCTGACAAGGATACATTTTTATGTATTTTGTAAAAATATCTGTAATTACTAACAAATGTTTGTTATTGTTTGTACTTGGAACTAAATTAGACAAAAAATCTATGGCAATAGTTTCTAAAGGTTCTTTTGTAAGTAAGGCTTTTGGAAGATTTTCGTTATGGAAGTTTTTCTCTTTAGTGAATTGACATATCTCACATTGTTTGTTGATTAAATTACAAATTGTAATATCGTTCTTACTATAGTAATTTTCCCTAAATAAAAGATGAAGTTTCCTAGTACCTATATGACAGTATTTAAGGTGTAAGTCTTTTATGATTTGTCTTGCTAGTGTATTCGTTATAACGTATATTTCATTGTCATTAATGGTTTTATAGTAAATGTTCTGTTTGTTTTGTAATTTTTGTTTGTCTTGTGTGGTGAGGTTTTGTTGATCTTGTAGTATGTGCGTGAGTGTAAAAATGTCTTCGTTATTTTTCATGATGTTGATGCCTATTTTAATGTAATTTCTATGTCTTTTGTTGTCCATTCGTGTAATGGCGTCTGAAACAACGTTTGTTACTCCAGGAACGTATTTTATGGTAAATGTATATTCTTGTAATGTGAGTATAAGTCTGTGTAATCGAGTGTTATTGTATCTGTTCCTTAGAATGGTTGTTAATGCCTGATTGTCTGTCTCAATGACAAATGAATTTCCTAATAGGAAGAAACGAAGTTTTTGCACACAATAAAGTATGCTAGAAAGTTCTAATTCGCATACAGAATAATTTCTTTCTGCCTTTTTAGTTTTTCTAGAAACAAGAGAAATAGGTACCTCTATATTATTTTGTATTTGAGTGAGAACTCCTACAAATCTATCTATAGATGCGTCAGTTTTTAATGTAAAAGGTATATTATATTGAGGATGATAGAGTTGTATATTTTGCAAAAATGTTTGTTTTATTTTATTGAATGCCAATTCTCGTCTTTCATTCCACTTCCATTTTACATTTTTACATAGTAGTTCCATCAAGGGTAATTCTAAAGTTGTTAAGTCTGGAATTAATGTTTTAAAATATTGAATGGTTCCCATGAAACTACGTAGTGTCTTCAAATTTGTTGGCCTAGGAAAATTTTTAATAATTTTAGTTCTTTCAGGATCAATTGTGATACCCGTAGTGTCTAAAATGTATCCTAAATATTTTATTTTTGTTTTAAAGAAATGACATTTGTCAATGTTTATTTTAAGACCTGCTTGATCAAGTATTTTTAATATTATATTGATATGTTCTAGGTGCTGTTCATAGCTGTTGGAGAAAATTACAATATCATCAACATAATGCAACGTAAAGTCTTCATATGGGTGTAATATTTTATTAAGAGCTTTCAATAGTGCACTAGTACTAGAATTAAGACCGAATGGGGTGACTTTAAATTGGTATACAACACCATTTATAATAAAACCAGTATATTTTCTACTGTCTGGATGAAGAGGAATAAGCCAAAATGAGTGTAAAAGATCTAGCTGACTATAAACCTTTGCATTTGTAATTCTACCTAAAATGGCTTCAATTGTTTGAGGACTTTCATACTCAGGAGTAGTACATTGATTTAAATTGCGCGCATCTAAACAAATTCTAATGTTATCTTTTGGATTTTTCTTTTGAACAATTACTATAGGATTAATAAAAGATGTATTACTGTACTCTATAATGTTGTCAAATAATAATTTTTCAATGGCTTTATTGACTTGAGGCCTAAGTTTATAAGGAATAGGATAGGTTTTGCTTTTAAAATTCTCAATATTTCCGTTTATTTTTATTTTATGAACGTATTCTTCTGCGACTCTTGCTTCTTCCTTGACTAAACCTTCATACTTTACCAATAACTTCATAATATCATCTCGATAACCATCATCACAATTAATTTCCATCCCAATAATATAATTTATTATTACTTTATTTTTCCTACTACCATTATTTCCATATCCATAACCATACTTCTTATCTTCATAAATTCCATTCACCTAACCATATTTCTTAGCTTCATAATCCTTTAATTTTATATTTTCTGTTTCTTTTGTAAGCTCCATACTACATTCTTCTTCTGTCTTCTGTACTTCTTTTTCTTCCCCATCTTTATAAAATTGTATTTCTATTCCTTTAAAACTAACCGTTTCTTTTACATAATCGATAATTGCTTCATTTTTATCAAGTTCATCAGAGCCTATTAATACATCAAATTCTATATGATCAACAATTGATAATAGCATGCTAATGCTACTATTTAAAATATTAAACTGTACTACTACTGCTTTATTTACATCCATTAATTTTTTTGAATTTATTCCTACTAAATTTACCTTAGGAATTCTAATAATATTTTTCTGTAAAATTGGCAATTGTTCCACTATTCTCTTATGAATAAGTGATGCAGCTGACCCGGTGTCCACTACCGATAAAATTGTTTTATTGTTTATTTGACCTTTTATTAAAATTAATTTATTATTTGTTTTAGGGTCTGATATGTCCTCCAGTAGAAATTCTTTGGGATGAGAGTAGACATATCCTATTTCGTGTACACCATGGCTTACTGAAAATTTTGATTGGTTTGTGGAGACTCACATGAACGATTTATGGACTCTGAAGATCTAGTTCGTTCTAAACTTTCAAGTTGTTCATTATTTTCATGATTTTGCTCGCGGTCATGACTCCGTGATCGTTGCATGTAATTTACCCTTCTGGTATTTTCGTGATTTTGAAAGTTTTGATTTCTTCTCATGTTTCCATCAGAATGTCTTCTTTCTCTATGACAATTTTCATTTTGATTTGAATTAGAGTTATAATATCTCTGATTTTGTTGATTAATGCGGTGATTGTAGGTATTATTAGAATTTGGATCATAATTACGATTATTATTGTACCTATTATTGTTAGTAGGATAATTAGAGAAGTGTTTATTGTTATTATTATTATAATTGATTTGTCTGTAGTTAGTATTGTAGTTATTGCTATTATTTCTATTGTTGTTATTATATTTATTGTTATTTTAATTTGTATTTTGGTTTTGGTGATTAAATGAATTGAAATTTTGAGTTTCTCTGTTTGGTGTATTTGTTTTAATAATATTTCTTTCAATACGATTTGAGTAGTTGGTTAGTTGCTCAAAAGATTTTATATTTTGAATAGCTATAGTTTCGGCTATTTTAGGTTTAAAATGCCTAGATATTAAAATGATAAGCTCTGCTTCTCCTATATGTGGCTCTAAAAATTGTGCTTGCGAAAATAGGCTTAAAGCATAATTATACATACTAGAGTTTTTGTCATGATCAAACTTACCAGAGCATAATCTTTCGCGAAACAAGGATTGATTACTTTCTCCCCAATATGTTCGGAGAAAAAGTGCTTCAAATTCATTAAAACTGTTTATGTGATTTTCATAGCCATTAAACCAAGTCAGAGCCTGATCTGTTAAATTGCTGCGAATAAACTCCTTTAAATCGTCAAAATTATTAAAATGTTTACATCTGTTTTTCAGAGTTCTCAGAAATACCTTAGGATGTAATTGTTTAATTGAGCCAGAGAATTTATTAGTGTTACCACTAGAATTACCAAGAATGGAATAAATTGGTTTAAACCAGGTATACAATTAGAATTATTGAAAAGAGAGGCTTTCTGCTTTAATTCTTCCATTTGTTTCTGTATTTTCTTTTCCATGTTATTTTGTAATTCTTGTAGATATAATTCTTGTTCTTTTATCTTCTCTTCCCATTGTTTCTTTTCTTGATTATTGTTTCCTTGATAGTTCCAATTTTGATCGAATATATTTTTCTCAAAAATTTCATTTATTCTTTGTTGATTTTCTTGATTTTCTTTTATTTTTCTTTCTAGTTCCCTTTTTAATTGAAATTGATTCTGTTCTGTTATTCCCATATTTTCTTTGAATCCTAATTCGATATTCTTTTCCAATTCTTCTAAATTCTTTTCATTTGTTATGACCCTTCTCGCGAATTCATCCCATCTTCTTTTAGCTGTTTCAGTAATTTCTTCTTTGGCCTGTTCCATTTTGTTGATTTGTTCCTGAATTTGTGTATTTACTTCCTTTTCCATATCTTCCCACTGTTCTTCTTGTAATTTCAATTTCTCTTCAATCTTCTCCATTTTGTTGTCTATTTTTGTGAATTGTTGTTTAAATTCTTGCTTCTGCTGTTCTATTTTCTTGTCTAAATCTTTGTTCTGATTTTCTATTTTGGTAAATTCTTCCTTCTGTTCTGTCTTCATGTTTATTAACCGTTGTTCCATTTTATTAAATTGTTCTGTGCTCTGTTGTTTTTGTTCTGCACTGATTGTTAACAATAATTGTGTTATTGCCTCCATAGTTATTGGTTTATTTTCTTCTTGTTTTTCTGTAGCTTTTTCTTCATCTTCTGTGTGTATTTCAAACTCATAGATTTCTGGGTCTTGATTTTCCTGTATCAAGGCTTCTCTAAGACGGTCCTGTAAGGTTAGTTTTATACCTACCGTAGAAAGTTTTCTATTTTCAAGCTGTTCTTTTAATTCACGCATTTTTAAATTATTTAGCTTTTTAGATTCCATTTTTAGTTTTGTGATTCTCTTTATTTTAAATTACTGTATTTTTAACTCTTACTGTGCCTCTGATTGTTCTTAAAATAAACGCACCACGTTTGGGCCTGCCAATTATGTTAAAATTTTAATCTGTGTCTAATAAACCTATTTAATAAGTTTTATTTTATTATATGATTTGTTTTACCTCGTATATTATTCCTCTGGATTTCCTCTCATTTACCTCGGCTAGCGCTCAATATTTTATCATAATTATTAATTTGGAAACAGACAGGGTTCTGAGTAAGGCCTTTGTTTTCCGCAGATTATTTTAAGAACAAACATGAAACTCAAATTGGAAAACAGTTTAATAACTTTGAAGACATAAAATATAATACAACAAAACAAAATGGATGAATTGACAGATGGTAAGTGAAATTTTTAATGATATTAAAATGGAACGACTCTTAACCTAGGTATAATTCAATAAGTATTAAATATCACGAGTTTTAAGTTTATAATATTATTGTTTTGCTTTAAAAATGAGTTCAGATATTTTCCTGTTATACTTTCTTAAATGTCATCTCAAATTTTCAATTTATTTGAAAGTATAACGATTATAATTGGTACCAATCATAGAAAATTACTACTAACCTTCGAAAGAAAAAAATAAACCGCACAATAACTTCTTTCTTCTATTGATGTGCCGTCAGCTGCTATATCTTACCATGTAGACGGCTTTTAATCTTTATTTTAAGAAATTGTTCATCAAATTTTAAAGGAATTCACCAATTAGTTAATTCTGCACATATATTTTATCAACCATCGTTTATAATATCTGATTTTGCTTCTTAATTCAGCTGTATAATTTTCGAATTATTATTCAACTTGTTCTTCAAAATCTAATAATAATCTTTTTTTTTACCTCGACACCAGATTTATTTATTTCTCTCCCTCTTAGCAACCATAATTTTCTTCCTAGATACCAGAGTTTTCTTGTCCTCAGATTGGTTTAAATCTTAAGCTGGATCTCCTAATACAATTCATTTCAATGTCACCAATTAATGTGACATTTCATTGGTTGACTTTCGTAAAAATTTGTGCATATGTAACAATAAAAATAATAACTATGTACAATATAAATAATAACTCAAAACATTGTTACTACTTTTATAGATCATTATACATAACTAATAAATAAAAAATTTCCTATTTATTCGCAACAATATCAACAAATTCCTGAACTGTCATAAAATATTCCTCGATTCTGACAGATAGAATTTCTATGATTCAATATAGTGAAACTTTAGATCACAGTTCAATATTTATGAATTTTGACACACAGGGTGCTCCCCTTATTAATTTATATTATAAAAAAAATGTTTCTTTATTATGAATAAAATTATTTGCTATATATATATATATATATATATATATATATATATATATATATATATATATATATATATATATATATATATATATATATATATATATATATATATATATATATATATATATATATATATATATATATATATAAGTAAGATAAATTATCACTAAATGACAAACAAGACAATAACACAAGTCAAATTTATTGCAAATTAAATAATTAATTAATTTTTATCATTCTTCACATAATATCGTTGAGTGAATATCTAAGGTAGGCATTCTATTATTATTCACGTTTCTTTCGTGACATTTTATCGACTTTTTCAAAATTATTTCCATAATAACTTTATTTTATGTAGTTTAATTTTAATATTTATACATATTCTTTTGATAATGCTCCTGAAATAGGAGCGAATCGTTAAGTTTTATTAAATCTTTATCCCAAAATATATTATAATCAATATATTTATTTTATACGGCCTTTAAACTCAAGAAAAAATCATTCTAAATATAGGAAACGCATTTGATCAGGTACTTTACTGGGTCTATAAATTATTCCTGGAATCGCCAACAAAAATTTAGATACTGCATGGTACAAGAAAGACAAGCATTCAATGAACTTAGAGCACTCTCCCTTTGAACTTGCGATACAGAATTATATAATGTCATGTATGACCTGATATCTTCCATTATTATACTGAATGCTATTAGATGCCAATTTGGTCATTGTGGAGATTGTTTCTAATACCATGGATATATTAAGTTAGAAACAATAACGTCCTAAGGAAAAATGAAATAGTGAGTGCTGTTTGATAAAATGAAGAAACGAATAGTTGGTTACCGGAATCACATTTGATACCAACTTTCTCAATTGATTATCGAAACAAGTCACGAGAAGAATGTGTCATTAACAGCTGTAGTGATTAAAAAATATTCATCATTGGACAGGGCTATAAAACGCAGATGACCTTTGCCAATCCCCCATAAATAGAGGCTTAACGTTAGGTCAAATAATCTATAATCCACTATAGGTGTGAGCCATTATAAGAAGAGAAAGATATGTACGAATGAGCTTGGTAATAAAATAGACTATAATCAAATTCCTATTTCAACCGCTCATTTAAGTTTACTTTGGTTTCATGTAGTTCGAATTGTTCTCTTTATTTCCAATTTACCCAATCAAAAGTTCGGATTTCCGGAAAGAGCCGCTACAATAGCACTTATGTCTCACCAATTATAAATGATATCAATAAAAAAAGGAAGTAGTCTTGAAGATAGCTTGTGAATGATATTTGTGTGTAGAATGTCCTTTAGTAATTACAGTCTCTCAGATATCTCAATATCGATAACAGAGAGAATGTTTTTAAATTAAATAAATTCAATAATTGAAAGTTGTTACCTTAAATCTTAAGTCTCCTAAAGGAGCCTTCGCATATTTAACTCCAAGAAAACAGTAAAATTCTTGATCATCTAAATTTTTTCTTACACATCCTCGCAGTTCGCCTTCTTCAGTCTTTACAATAGGGTTCTTAGTGTCTGACATGGCACTGAATTATATTATCTAAAAAATATAATTAACTCAATTATTGACTCCATTAATAATTGTGTGTATCAGTACGATGTGCTTCCTTGATGAAAAATATGAAAATTAATATTTAATTATTAGTGTTTTTAAATGAAACTCACGGTCTCTAGTTAATTCCACAATATAACAAAAGTTATTGAAAATTCTGAAAAATTGACAATTTTTTTAAAATTTTCAATAACTTTTACTATATTGTGGAATTAACTAGAGACCGTGAGTTTCATTTAAAAATACTAATATGAGCATATTCCACGAAGTAAGGGTCGAGACAGTTTAATTAATTTCTACTTACAATTAATCAGTAATTTATTCCTGATACTCAAGGTTTAATTGTGAATGTGTTTGTTGTACAGGTTGAAAACGTTTTGCGGTCTACCGTTAAATTATAAGTCAATATCATTAGTTTGTTTCCCAATAACATATTCGAAACACTTCACCTCGACTCTTAGGCAAACTGATTCAAATTCTAATAAAATGTTATCTGCTCAAGGTTAAATATTACTCAACACAGTCTGTTTTGTTACAACGGGAATTATATCTCTGAAACACTGAAAATTATTTTTAAAAACTTTATTTTTACAATACAAACAAAATTACAATACTTGCTAATAATGAACCGACAATGACAATGCTAAGAATGAACTAATTATCAAACAACGACTAGGATATATATATATATATATATATATATATATATATATATAAATATATATATATATAATTATATATATATATATATATATATATATATATATATATAATAAGCAACGAATATATTAGAGATATTAGAGAGTATTGCACGGTGAAACACCGAAAATTATTTTTAAAAACTTTATTTTTACAATACAAACAAAATTATAATACTTGCTAATAATGAACCGACAATGCTAAGAATGAACTAATTATCAAACAACGACTAGGATATATATATATATATATATATATAAATACATATATATATAAATATATATATAAATACATATATATATATATAGAAACAAATATTAGTGGGGGATTTGGCATCTGAGACAAAGAATACTCTGTTTAATTAGTCCGAGCTTTCGAAAATGTTTATTTCCATCCTCAAGGACACTACAATTGATAAAAATAGTCAAAATTTAAAATCAAACAATAAAATTAACACTTACATTAAGTGAGGTTATTTGTCATTGAGTTGGTGTAAATGTGAAAACAACATCAATGTGCTTTTTCTTTCCTTGAAAAATGGTTCTTACTAATTACACTGTACAAAATTGCATGTTAAAACTATCATAGTATCTAGAATTTCTCTAATATATACAATTTTTTTGTGATTAAAACAGATCAGCTACCACGTGAAACTTAATAAAATTTTAAGGTTAGGAAACTGTCACTAAAGAATTCTTCTCTTCCATTGACGCCTTGATTGAGACTTATACATTTGGTTATCTAGTTATATATATCAATGAAAGGAGGCCGCTTGAGTGAAGTTCTCTCAAAACAATACTGTTTATAAATTTATGTTATTGAAGTATGTGACCGTTGTGTATTGAAATTGATTGTTAACAGGTATGAATAAATAGAACTAAGGTTATCAATATCTGTACGTTTGTTCATAATGTTAGGTGTCTGCGAAATATATGTCATTTCCAAGAACGTTCTCTTGGTATTATTAGTTTCGGTAATATTTGTTTCTAACTAGTTATTGGCAAAAGAACTACTTTCTATATATATATATATATATATAATAAGCAACGAATATATTAGTGAGTATTGCACGCAAATAGAAGAAGGGGCTACTGAAAAGAGTGGTAACCGCAGACATGTTTCATTCAATACCTTTGCTCCCATGTTTTACATCTTTTCTTGGTTGTACCGTACCGATGACAGCTAATGAGCCAGAAACATGCATGTCTGCGGTTACCACTCCTTTCAGTAGCCCCTTCTTCTATTTGCGTGCAATACCCACCAATCTATTCGTTGTTTATTATATATATATATATATATATATATATATATATATATATATATTGTTGTAGATAGAACGAGCATATAACATTCACAGAATCCCAAAAAAGTATAAAATAATAATATCTATCAATAAAAGTAATTTGTGAATAAAGTACCAAAATCAATGAAATATCTATATAACATTATAATCAATTAGAATCAATGGGCATAATCATAGAGAAAATAAATAAGAAAATCAAAAGAATTCATAAACAATTATTGATAAAATATTTTTAAAATAATTCTGTATTTTAAAAAAACAACCTTAGACAGAACTTAACAAGCAAACGAAGATCAATAAAGTAACGTAACGCCACACGGAATATTAGACACCTAAAGCATCTGCTTATATTTAAAAAATAAATAGGATGGTAATAATAAAATCAACAGTGCTACAATGATTGATTATTAATGAAATTTAGAATTAGTAAAAATATATATAAGATAGGTTAATGAAATATTCAATCATAAAAGTTAATAGGAAACATAATAATAATATGTTGAAAACTGTAAGTATAGGTAATGTCAAAAAACCAAAACGAAATATAGCAGTTGACGACAAGTATACCAACATAAAATGTAATCTGATATGAAATACAAGAATAAAAATAAATGATTACCGACCTAATTTATGTATATATATATATATATGTAATAATATAAAACAAAATAAGAAATGAACTGTATCCATATGTACTATGTAAATATTTAGGTTGTAGGAAGTATAAAATTTGTATATTTACATTGACCAATCGGAAGATTTCAAATAATCAATAACATGAAAAAACAATGATAATAACATGTTAGTGAATTAAATCAATGACGATAAGGTTATAGTGTATAAAAAACAACATTTAGTAACAAAAAAGGGGTTTTGGCGGATAAAAAAACCCGCGGTAGTGAGTCAAGCGTTGGTATCCAAGGAAGAAAGAAGTGTATTGTCTGTAATGAATAAATTAATAAGTGTTAAATGTATAAAATAGAAAGTATAAAAAGTAATTAGTAATTAAATAAAAGCGAAGACACAATTTGTGTGAAACAAAGTCAATCCACATAGGAGAATTATCACCAGATAATTCTAAGGAGGAAGCGGGAAAGCGTCATGGATGGACACAATTGAAGGCGTCGGCTTGGTGAAAATAAAAAGGTCTGTGGTGTGTTTAATTAATAATATTTGGTACCAAATCATGAAAAGTGAAAATTAAATAAAAAACACCTGGTAATAAAAATTTTAGAATGATAATAATAAACCAGGAAACGTAAAAAACTTACCATTATAAAATTTGTAGATACATGTATTAATTTCTATCATGTAATATTTTTCTCCAATTACATATATACAAAACTTTCCACAAAACAATAAGCCACAATTAATTTCAGTTTTTATCACGTACACAATTATTATAATACGTTAAATATTTTGAAAAGATCGAAATTAAGTAGATAAGGAATTTCAAATACCGTCTCCATTTCACGAACCGATTAAAACTAAAGCAGTGCACCCCCTAAACAGTGCAAGGCAGTGCGAACCATAAGGAGCATTCCCGACAATCCTCACGGCGGATTTCTGAAGAGCGAAAACATTATAAGCCCCACTCGAGTTTTCCCAAAATCTAATGCCGTAAGTGAGAAGTGAGTGAATGGTGCCAAAATACACAAGACGAAGGGCCTTGGTTTGCAAGCAATGCCGAAGCTGCCGCAGTGCATAAATTTGCGAAGACACCGCAGAGCACAAGGCTTCAATTTGAGCTGTTCTCTCACAGCTGATTGTGCATTTTCACCCCAGAAATATTGTAAAAATGCTGTTTAGAAATCATTAAATTCCATTATATCTTTTTCTCTTGCCGCAAACCATATTAGTGCATTATTTTCTAGGTGCTCTCTTATTATTTCCTTTATATCCTCAATATTGTGTATACATCTTATCCTGTTCTTTATTATCCTAATAAATATTCTTGGGTGCATCTTCTTTATATTACCATCGAATCTTTGATTTGCTGAGCCATAAATTGTTTTTATTCCCTTAATATATTCCATATTTCCGCCTTTTCTTTCTATTTGTTCCACTTCTCCTTGAATATTTTTCATTTCCATTGTTAATTACCTTTTTATTTTGTTGTTTTCTTCTTCTGCTATTTGAAAATTCATTTTTATCTCTGTAATAATATCTGCCTCCATACTTTACATATTTTTATTCGTTCTTATAATGTCTCTGTCTAGTTTTGTTATTCTTTCAGTGTTTCCTTATATTTTCTTGGAGTTTTCTACAATTTCTATTATCAAATCATTTTCATTCGTCTTTAAATTTTCTATTTTCGTTGATTGGATTTCTTCTAATTCCATTATCCTTCCTATCATTTCCTCTCTAATTTCTTGTTTTGTCTCTTGAATTCTTCCTTCTGTGTACTCTTTTGATTCATCTAATTGTTTTCTTATATCTTCTATCTTCTCTTCCATTCTTTGACTACTTGTTTTTATCTCTTCTTTTATTTCTTCTCTCATTCTCTGGTTATTTATTTCCATTTTTTGATTGCTGGTTTTTATTTCTTCTCTGATGCTTTGATCGCTTGTTTCCATTCTTTTGTTGTTGTAAAATTTCCATCATCATATTTTGTTCATCATTATTTCTAGCTCCCTTTCCTTGATTTTGTCCTAGTATCTCTTCCCTAATTTTCACTGTTTTAATTTCTTCAATTGATTCCATCTGTCTCTTCATCATTCTCTTGATTATTTCTTCCCTGTTACATGTAATGTACTTGGAAATCACCCATTCCTTGTTCTCTTCCTTCAGTCTCCTGATCAGATCCACCTTCTATTCCAACTTGTTTACCATCTCTTAGCGTCATTTTCTTCTCCATTTTTATTTATTCTATTTATTAATTCATTTTATGATTTTCTTTTACTAATACCCCTAATGCCCCACGTTGGGCGCCAATTTATTTAGGATTAGATTTTATATAGTTGTGAATTAAAATTTCTCCACGTTGCGGAGACAAATTTATATTGGATTGATTTAGAATGCTCCACTTGGGAAGTTAATGTTATTGGATTATTATATTTTAATTGTGAATTTGACTTGAATATGAAATGTATTAATGTTGTGTTACTATTGAAATATACTTTTGGGCTAGCTAATTTATATATACACCAAATTTTTATTTGTATATATTTTATCCTTATTTTCTCCTATACATTATGCTATTTTATATCATGTCGTTTCATTTAATTCCAAAATTTTACCTCGGCTGCTCTTATTTATACACAACTCTATATCTCAGTAGGGTCCCTGGGCAAAGTCATAAGAAACTCAACATTACTAATCAATGTAATTTATTTTATATGATTAAATAAACGAAAGAACAAAATTTTGAAATTTTAAATATTAGTTATACATAAAATACAGTTGACGCTTTAACTTTGTTATTGGTGTCATTACCTATTATATAAAAATAAATGATTATCCTTTTATTAAATATGTAATATTCTTATACTATAAAACGGAAAATATGGATTTTATCTATATACATCTAAATTTCCACATCACACAACCTTTATGTATATTTTAAAAACTATTCGTTCTTTTGAGACGGCTTTTGCAGACTCATTTGCATAAATTTGCAAAATCGTTTGTAAACATTATTTTTCTCTGAAAAATGAACATCTGTGTTTAAAGTTGTTCAAATATTGTAAATTTTTCTGCTTGTTATTCTAAATAGTATTATTGAAAATATTTAGACACTGCTTTAGTTTTAATCGGTTCGTGAAATGGAGAGGATATTTGAAATTTCTTATCTACTTAATTTCGATCTTTTCAAAATATTTAACGTATTATAATAATTGTGTACGTGATAAAAACTGAAATTAATTGTGGCTTATTGTTTTGTGGAAAGTTTTATATATATGTAATTGGAGAAAAATACTACATGATAGAAATTAATACATGTATCTACAAATTTTATAATGGTAAGTTTTTTACGTTTCCTGGTTTATTATTATCATTCTAAAATTTTTATTACCAGGTGTTTTTTATTTAAATTTCACTTTTCATAATTTGGTACCAAATATTTTTAATTAAACACACCACAGACCTTTTTATTTTCACCAAGCCGACGCCTTCAATTGTGTCCATGCATGACGCTTTCCCGCTCCCTTCTTAGAATTATCTGGTGATAATTCTCCTAAGTGGATTGACTTTGTTTCACACAAATTTTGTCTTTGCACTTATTTAATTACTAATTACTTTTTATACTTTCTATTTTATACATTTAACACTTATTAATTTATTCATTACAGACAATACACTTCTTTTTTCCTTGGTTACCAACGCTTGACTCACTACCGCGGGTTTTTTTATCCGCCAAAACCCCTTTTTTGTTACTAACTGTTGTTTTTTATTCACTATAACCTTATCGTCATTGATTTAATTCACTAACATCTTATTATCATTGTTTTTTTATGTTATTGATTATTTGAAATCTTCCGATTGGTCAATGTAAATATACAAATTTTATACTTCCTACAACCTAAATATTTACATAGTACATATGGATACAGTTCATTTCTTATTTTGTTTTATATTATTACATCTATATACATAAATTAGGTCGGTAATCATTTATTTTTATTCCTGTATTTCATATCAGATTACATTTTATGTTGGTATACTTGTCGTCAACTGCTATATTTCGTTTTGGTTTTTGACATTACCGATAATTACAGTTTTCAACATATTATTATTATGGTTCCTATTAACTTTTATGATTGAATATTTCATTAACCTATCTTATATATATTTTTACTAATTCTAAATTTCATTAATAATCAATCATTGTAGCACTGTTGATTTTATTATAACCATCCTATTTATTTTTTAAATATAAGCAGATGCTTTAGGTGTCTAATATTCCGTGTGGCGTTACGTTATTTTATTGATCTTCGTTTGCTTGTTAAGTTCTGTCTAAGGTTGTTTTTTTAAAATACAGAATTATTTTAAAAATATTTTATCAATAATTGTTTATGAATTCTTTTGATTTTCTTATTTATTTTCTCTATGATTATGCCCATTGATTCTAATTGATTATATTGTTATATAGATATTTTATTGATTTTGGTACTTTATTCACAAATTACTTCTATTGATAGATATTATTATTTTATACTTTTTCGGGATTCTATGAATGTTATATGCTCGTTCTATCTACAACTATATATATATATATATATATATATATATATATATATATATATATACATATCAACAAGATGTACGAATAGTGCTTGACAAATGAACAATAAGCAACGAATAGATTAGTGGGTATTGCACGCAAATAGAAGAAGGGGCTACTGAAAAGAGTGGTAACCGCAGACATGCACGTTTCTGGGTCATTAGCCGTCATCGGTACGGTACAACCAAGAAAAGATGTGAAACATGGGAGCAAAGGTGTTGAATGAAACATGTCTGCGGTTACCACTCTTTTCAGTAGCCCCTTATTCTATTTGCGTGCAATACTCACTAATATATTCGTTGCTTATTATATAAATATATATATAGCCTTCATCGACTTTGAGAAAGCATTCCACTCTATATATCCCAGAGCAGTGATAAATGCCCTAACAGAACAAGGGGTCGACCAGCCATATATTGAGACCCTGGCAAATATATATAGGGAAGCCAAAGCGAGAGTTAGGATATATGAGGGCACACCAGAATTCCCCACCAGCAGACGCTAGACAAGGAGACGCAATATCACCAAAGTTATTTACAGCAACACTAGAAAGCATCTTCAGAAAACTGGGCTGGAACAACACAGGTCTGAATATAGATGGAGAATACTTGAACCATCTAAGATTCGCTGATGACATCATCCTGATAGCGAGTAACCCTGGCGAAATGCAACAACAAATAAATGGATTGAATGCAGCAAGCAACGAAGTAGGCCTTAAAATAAATCTGAGTAAGACCAAGATAATGTATAACGAACTGATAAACGCACAAGAAATAACAATTAATGACACTGCCCTGGAAATAGTAGAGGAATACATATACCTGGGTCAACTAATACACATATCAGGCTCTCTACTTCCAGAAATAAACAGAAGAATCAAATTAGCATGGAGAACATTTGGACAGAACTCTATCATCTTCAAATCTAGAATGTCACTCCGTTTGAAAAAGAAAGCCTTTGATCAGTGCGTACTACCAGTATTAACATACGGCTGTGAAACCTGGACCCTGAAAACTGATATCATTAGAAAACTCCAGGTAACGCAGAGGTCTATGGAACGATGCATGCTTGGAATAACAAGGAGAGATAGAAAAAGGCTTGATTGGATCAGACAAAAGACCCAAGTGATAGATGTCATAAATAGAATCAGATCCCTAAAGTGGCAATGGGCGGGGCATCTCGCTAGAAGGACAGACGATAGATGGACCACAAAGATAACGCAATGGTATCCCCGAGGCGTGAAAAGACCAAGAAGACGCCCCAAATTAAGATGGGACTAAGACATAAAGAAACTCGCAGGATTAACTTGGGGCCGCATAGCTAGCAATAGACAACAATGGGCCCACATGGAAGTGGAATATATAAATATGTAAAGGGAGGCTACACCATAACAAAATGGTTGAATAAGCTGCATATGATGATGATATATATATATATATATATATATATATATATATATATATATATATATATATATATAAATATATATTTATATATATTCATATATATTTATATATATGTATATATATATCATAGTCGTTGTTTGATAATTAGTTCATTCTTAGCATTGTCGGTTCTTTATTATGCATAATTTTCTCGAAGATGATATTCTTTTTAAGTAAATAAATGAAAAAATAGAATTTCGGGGTGCGTTTTTAGTATAAGAGTGTCTGCCGTCTAGCGCATCATTACAAAAATAGGATGAGGGAAGAGGGCAAAGTCGAGATGTGACATGTCGCGAGTGACGTGCAGTCACACTCTATTCAAACTAATGTAGGTTCTAATATTTATTCTAACTCAGACTATTTTTCGTGTCTTCGCAATTTTTCATTCATTGGATTGAAATAAAAATTGGAACACTTTTATACTCATCCATCGTATTAGGAATACGGTAAGCATGTTGACCAATTTACGCTTGGCTGCAACTGTCAAATTTGCCAAAAATATAGTGTTTCAACTATAAGGGTATGTTTGTGCGTACTAGAGAGCTTTAAATAGATTTTTAATTACAGATTATTGGCGTATTGAATCAACGCGATGTTTGTAATTCCAAAAGTTGCGATTTCAATCCAAATTGCAGTCATTTTTTTACTTTTCCGCCCAACCTATCTAATATGCGAGAAAAATAATGGTTTACACACAAAAAATTTGAAATTGAAGAAAAATTTTTTGAGTTATTTTTACGAATTTCATCAAGAACAACACGAAAAAATGGTTTTTAGAAAGAAAATCCTGTGTGTATGTCGTCGTCGTCGTCGTCGTCGTCGTCGTTGAATATTGTTCAGGACATCTCATAGATGAACCCTTCTGCTTTTCAGCTCACAATAGCCAGTACAACGGATGCTATGGTACTTGAAGTACGACATTTTTCTCATTTTTGGAGAAATTTTAGTTTGTTAGCACGAAACAGCCTCCGGAGTATATACAAGTGACCAATTTTATGATTGCATATTATTCAGGGCGTCTCAAATATGAACCCTATTGAGATTCAGCTCACGAAAGCCAGTACAACGAGTGCTATGGTACTTGAGGTACCAAATTTCTGTAGAATTTTCAGTTTGCTAGCACGATATAGCCTCCAGAGTGTATACAAGTGACCCATTTTTTGATTGAATATTGTTCAGGGCGTCTTATAGATGAACATTATTGATTTTTAGCTCACCAGAGCTAGTACAACGGGTGCTATGGTACCTGAAGTGCCACATTTTGTCCTTTTTGGAGTAATTTCGGGTTAGTACAATACAGCTTCTGGAGTGTAATCAAGTGGCCAATTTTATAATTGGATACTTTCCAATGTGTCTCACGGATGTACCCTATTGATTTTCAGCTGACTATATCCACTAAACAAGACACATAACTTGTCTTTTTTGTGATGTTCTTTTAAGAGACTTTCCGTGATGTTTATGTAAAACAGTGTTAAGATATCTCCTAGATGTTCCAATTCTATTACCAACACTATTAACATGCATGTCGTGTAAATAAAACATATTTTTGATGTACACAATAATAGTTGAATTCGCAGTTACATACACATCCTATGAAGTTCTTTCTAGCAACTACCTATAGGAAACATTCATACGATGTAAGTTTGTATACTTCTCACTAATGTCACATACAGACCGTTATTGTAATATTACAAATTAACATGTTTCTAAGATTATCACACGTGTTGCAATTACTTTTACATCTTTCGAAATAATTTTTAGTAACTTCCTACGATTACGTCTGTACGATGTTAGTTAATAAACCTCTCAGTAATATCTCATATTAAACCTCACAGTAACATAAAAAAGGAGAAAATAGTAGATGAAGTAACGAACAAAACAACAGTAGTTATCTGTGGAAACGAATGACAAGCATGAAATGGCGAGTGGTTTTCAGTTTTGTGTTATACTTTATTTGCAGGAAGCACATTTTATGCAAGAAAAAGTACTTGAATAAAGTGGTCTTCATTTTCGTTAGTTCCTACTTAGCTACAGTTTCTATACTTAGATATGATTCTTGTTATAATGGACGACAACAGTTGTTATCGGTATGTACCTATTCCAAAATCATAACTATTAAAACTTAATACTCATTCAATACTTCAATCGGCTATTGTACATTGAAATTCCAGGTGGCGGAATTGTACACTAACATTATATAATAGAGTTTAAAAAATAAGGGTTTTTTCAACTTTTAAAATATTTTAGGTAGTAAGTATATTTTAAAAACGATTAACAATATTTCAAATCCTAGATATGCATTATACCCTACAAAAAACTTAATATTGCAATAGGGTAGATATTATTATTAATAATAAAACATGATCATATAATGGCAGATATTTGAATACAGAAAAAAACCTTACAATGTTCATGATGTTTCAGAAGCTACTTACATAATTAAAATAAAAATAAACGGTTTAAAGATTAAAAGTAACTTTTCCGCATCTGTGGCCCTGAACAATATTCTAGAATAAAATTGGCACTTGCATACACTTCAGGGAGGTATCGTGCTGATAAACCGAAATTACTCCAAAAATAACCGAAAATTTAGTATATCTGGATTTATAGGACCCGCTGTACTCGCTCCAGTCAACTGAAAATCAATAGGGTACATCTGTTAGACACCTTGAACAATATTCAATCATAAAATTGATCAATCGTATACTCCCTGGAGGCTGTATCGTGCTAACAAACTGAAAACTCTCCGAAAAATGACAAAAATTTGGTACTCCAAGTACCATAGCACCCTTTGTACTGGCTTTAGTGAGCTAAATATCAATAGCGGTCATATTTGAGATGCTCTGAATAATATCCGATTATTAAATTGGCCACTTGTATATACTCCGGAGGCTGTATCGTGTTAACAAACTTAAACTTCTCCAAAAATGACAAAAATATCGTACTTAAAGTACTGTAGCACCTGTTGTATTGGCTCTGGTGAGTTGAAAATCAATAGGGTTCATCAGTGAAATGTTCTGAATAATATTCACTCATAAAATTGGTGACTTGGTGAACTCCGGAGGCTGCAACGTGCTAACAAACTGAAATTTCTCAAAAATGACAAAATATCGTACTTCAAGTTCCATAGCACCCGTTGTACTGGCTCTGGTGAGCTGAAAATCAATAGGGATCATCTGTAACGATATTCAATCATAAAATTGATGATTTATTGCACTCCGGAGGCTGTATCGAGCTAACAAGACATATAAGGAAAAGTGGCCGACGACAACGACGACGACATACACACAGGATTTTTTTTCTAAAAACCGTTTTTTCGTGTTGTTGTTGATGAAAAACGTGAAAATAACTCAAAAAAAATTCGAAATTCCAACTTTTTTTGGGGAAAACCAATACTTTTCTCGCATATACATAGGTTGGGCGGAAAAGTAACAAATAGTTGGTAATTATGTGAAGGGGAGTAACTATTTCAGATAGTCTGATACAGATATTGTATTAAACAGTACAAAAAATATCGAATCATGTATCTCTAGTTCTAGTTTTTGTAGTAGTAGTCATGGCCGTCGATATAGTTTTGCAGGTTTAGAAAATTTTAACATTAATACTAACAATTCTTGTAAACAATTAGAGACTGTTAAAGACTTTAAAAACAGAAATTTCTGTTTAAAAGCTCATTTCCGTTTGAAAATATACTGAATATAATAAATAAGCTGTAGTTGTCCCTTACAATGATACCTATATTAATCTAGTTGCAGAATATGTTACTTATGACACTGAATGCTCCAGTCAACAAACAGAATTCGATTATTTATGATTGCAGAAACACAGTTATTGAATACTCAATTGGATACAATTAATTATAAACTCAATTAACTCGGTAATGTGTTCATATCTCTTCTTCATAAGTAGTTTTTTTTGTATACAGTGTATTAATAATGCTTAGTTTTCATTAAGTGACAATTACACAATGTTAATATACAATATGTTCCAGGATGAAAATAACAAGATGAGAATAGTATATTATTTTATACAGAAAAGAAGTATGAATTTTCATGACATACCTGAATTTACCTGCTAAACGGAGTAAGGCATGTGATAGAAGGTAAATCATTAAAAGTCAATTCTCGTGATAAAATATGCTATTATTCCTTTGAAGCACCCCGCATGTATCTTATGGAAAATGGGTCCCAGTTATTTGGCTAAAAATCAAGTTTGATGTAGTTTATGATGATCGATCAAAGGTCTCCATGGGCATAATTTGATCTGAAGTAATTGTTTTATTAGCTGCTGTTCAGAACACCTTTAAATGTTTCACAGATAAGGATTCTGAAGTGTACGTTATGGAATGGTTGAGGCACTCGAAACAGCGACTCTTGTGTGAGAAAAAGGAACCGCAAGTAAACGATAGAATTTTCTTTAATCAGATTGGATTTCTGTTGATTTAACGTAATGTTTCATAAAATCTCCATGGTGTAAAATTTTTATGGGTTTTAATATTATTAAAAACCTATTCTAATAATTTTTTGTAAACTAGCTGTGATGTATGTGTATCCGTTAAACTTTATTCATTCAGTTTCAAAGTATGTTACGTTATGATAACTACAGATAAATATACCCTTTTTATTTCTTGATTTTACTGAATGCGTTCAATAGTTTCCACTTTTCACACTTGTTATGTAATATGCTTACAAAATATTATTTTTTTTTAGGTTGGATTCCTGGACTAGATATTTTTTTTCTAATTTTGTATCCGTTTTTTTTCAAATTTACTGTACTGTTCATTAATAGTGAATGAACGTTTCAAAGCCTTTATTGCTTTTTTTGCTATTTTATTTCAAATGTACAGAGTGTCAATGTATCTAATGTATCGTTCCGATGGATTGGCACACGGATGTCTTACCCTAGTATAAATCGGATTTACATTAGATTTTCTCAACCAATTTTGAATTCTTTAGTTATTCAAATATGTGGCGTTATCCATTATGCAATTTTCCGGTATTCCTATTTCTAAGAAGTAATTTGTTAAACATTTTTGTACTATTTTTGTATTTGTTTTCTTAGTTGGATATAATTTTATGTATTTAGAGAAATTATCTAGAACTACTAAAATATGTACATTACCATTTATTTCGCTAGGAACTAGATTTGACATGAAATCAATTGATAAAATTTCGTTACTTTGATGGATTTTGGTATATTTTGATTTCGTATATTTTTCTCCTTCGCCATCTGACAAATTTCACATGTTCTTGTTATATTTTTCGCAATAGCTAGATCTCCTTTTGCTCTATTGTTTCCTCTGAAAATTAGCCAAATTTTCCTACTTCCAGTATGTCCATATTTCTGATGTAAAGCAAAAACATATCCCATCTCGTATAAACATAGAGAGCTAGTGAGAAGAAATATCAAAGAACTTCTGGAATAGAAAATAATAGAAAGAAGTAACTCACAATACATTAATCCTATTGTTGTAGTAGTGAAGAAAAATGGAGAATTAAGACTTTGTTTGGGTGCTAGGAATATAAACAAAAAAACCCAATATGAAGCACCTATGTCGGTTAAGCTATTTAAGGACGGATAACAAAAACATCAATATTTCCACGATTTGATTCAAAACATAGTTTTTGGCTTATTCCATTGCAGGAGGAAAGTAGAGATTATACAGCTTTTTCCATAGATAGGGAAATTTATAGATTTTGTGTTGTGCCATTTGGTGTTCAAAGTGCATGTAGTTCGTTAGTGAGGGCACTGAATAAGATATTAAATAAATATGAATCATTTGTATTGCATTATGTAGATGACATAATAATTTTTTCTAAAAATATACAAGAACATAATTTTCATCTTGAAACAATTTTAAAAGCTCCGGATTCTGCAGCAATAAAACTAAATAAAGAAAAATGTGACTTTTATAAAAAAGAGATAATATATTTGGGATATAAAATTAATCGAAATATTATACAGTTAGATCCACAAAAAATAAAAATAATTCAAGAATATGCAAGACCGAAGAATTTAAAGAATTTACGAGTTTCTTGGGAATGCTGAATTATTATAAGAGGATGATTCCTGATATAAGCAATAAAGAAATTCTATTAATAGAATTATTAAGGAAAAATGTCAAATGGCAATGGAATAAAGAGAGAGAAAAGGCTTTCCAGGATATTAAAGCACAATTTGTAGAAAATTTGGAAATTTATCACCCTATTTATGAAATTCCATTTATCCTGAGAACGGACGCTTCAGTGAACAGAAGAGCAGGAGTACTGGTACAGGAACAAGAAAAAGGAGAAGTGCCTATATGTTTTGTATCAAGAACAACGAGAAAGAGTGAGAAAAACTATAGTGTGAGTGAGCTGGAACTTGCCAGTATTATCTTTGCAATAAAGAAATTAAGATTCTATTTGCTAGGAAATAATTTCACAATAGAAAGTTATAATCAAGCATTAACATCTATTCTAAGTAATAAATATGGCAACAACAGAATTCATCGATGGGCAGAATATGATTTCACAATAAAGCATGTACCAGGAAAATTAAATGTAGTAACAGATGCCATCACTAGAATGGAAGGAAAGTCAAGAAATAAAAATAGACAAATTAAAATAGGTGTGAACATATCAAAAGAAATAGAAGGTTTATTTTCAATTAATAATATTATAGAGGACCAAAGGAAATTAAATCAAAAAGAAAAGGAAAGAGCTCAATATGAAGATAACATTTATTATAAAATAGTCAATGAAGTAGAGTTATATCTAATCACAGAGGAACTGGCGGAGAAAATTTTACAAGAAATACATCAGAAATATGGACATACTGGGAGTAGGAAAATTTGGCTAATTTTCAGAGGAAACTATATAGCAAAAGGATATCTAGCTATTGCGAAAAATATAACAAGAACATGTGAAATTTGTAAGATGGCGAATGAGAAAAATATACGAAATCAAAATATACCAAAATCCATCAAAGTAACGAAATTTCATCAATTGATTTCATGTCAAATCTAGTTCCTAGCGAAATAAATTGTAATGTACATATTTTAGTAGTTCTAGATAATTTCTCTAAATACATAAAATTATATCCAACTAAGAAAACAAATACAAAAATAGTACAAAAATGTTTAACAAATTATTTCTTAAAGATAGGAATACCGGAAAATTGCATAATGGATAACGCCACATATTTGAATAACTAAAGAATTCAAAATTGGTTGAGAAAATCTAATGTAAATCCAATTTATACTAGGGTAAGACATCAGTGTGCCAATCCATCGGAACGATACATTAGAGAGGTGATAAAATATCTAAGGATTCTAACGAGCAGCCATCATGAACAATGGGAACAACAGCTTCCAATGATAGAAGAATATATGAACGGGATACCCAACACATGCGACAATATTCACATTCGTCAAAAAAGGCTACTTTACACACTTGTTACATAAATAACTATTTTAGGACACCTTAAGTATGTTTTTTTGGAGTATTATATTTTCGAGTGTTCATTCCACCCCTAGCGGATATTTTAGAGACTGCAAAATATTTTCCAGCAATTTATCAGGATCACTTACCTAAAGGTAATTTTCACTTTTCCGCCAACCTATCTAATATGCGAGGAAAGTATTGGTTTACCCACAAAAAAGTTGGAAATTTGAAATTTTTTTTTGAGTTATTTTCACGTTATCCATCAACAACAACACGGAAAAATGGTTTTTAGAAAAAAAATCCTGTGTGTATGTCGTCGTCGTCGTCGTCGTCGTCGTCGTCGTCGTCGTCGTCGTCGTCGTCGTCGTCGTCGTCGTCGTCGTCGTCGTCGTCGTCGTCGTCGTCGTCGTCGTCGTCGTCGTCGTCATCGTTGTCGTCGGCCACTTTTCCTTGCAAGTCTTGTTAGCACGATACAGCCTCCGGAGTGCAATAAGTCACCAATTTTATGATGGAATATTGTTAAGGACATCTCACAAATGAACCCTATTGATTTTCAGCTCACCATAGGCAGTACAACGGGTGCTATGGTACTTGAAGTACGACATTTTGTCGTTTTTCGAGAAATTTCAGTGTGTTAGCACGATACAGCCTCCGGAGTTCAACAAGTCACCAATTTCATGATTGAATATTATTCAGGGCATCTCACTAATGAACCCTATTGATTTTCAGCTCACCAGAGCCAATACAACCGGTGCTACAGTACTTTAAGTACGATATTTTTGTCATTTTTGGAGAAGTTCCAGTTTGTTAACACGATACAGCCTCCGGAGTATATACAAGTGATGATTTTTGTGATTGGATATTATTCAGAGCGTCTTAAAGATGAATCCTATTGATATTGAGCTCACTAAACCCAGTACAACGGGTGCTGTGGTACTTGAAGTACCAAATTTTTGTCATTTTTGGAGAATTTTCAGTTTGTTAGCACGATACAGCCTCCAGAGAGTATACGATTGATCAACTTCATGAATAAGTATTGTTCAAGGTGTCTCACAGATGTACCCTATTGATTTTCAGTTGACTAGAGCGAGTACAGCGGGTCCTATAAAACTAGATATACTAAATTTTTGGTTATTTTTGGAGAAATTTCGGTTTGTTAGCACGATACATTCCCCGAAGTGTATAGAAGTAATAATTTTATGATATAATATTGTTCAGGGCCACAGATGCGGAGAAGTTAGTTTTAATCTTTAAAACCGTTTATTTTGAAAGTTGTACCATGATTCTTTTCTGAGATGTGGTCTAGAGTCGTTCTTCACCCTGTACATTTAGAATAAAATGGCAAAAAAAGCAATGAAGGCTTTGAAACGTCTATTCACTATTAATGAACAGTACAGTTAATTTGAAAAAAACGGGTACAAAATTAGAAAAAAAAATTCTTGTCCATGAATCCAACCTAAAAAAAATAAAATTGTGTAAGCATATTACATAACAAGTGTGAAAAGTGGAAACTATTGAACGCATTCAGTGAAATCCAGAAATAAAAAGGGTATATTAATCTGTAGTTGTCATAACGTAACATACTTTGAAACTGAATGAATAAAGTTTAACCGATACACATACATTACAGCTAGTTTACAAAAAATTATTAGAATAGGTTTTTAATAATATTAATACTCATAAAAATTTTACACCATGGAGATTTCATGAAACATTACGTTAAATCAACAGAAATCCAATCTGATTGAAGAAAATTCTATCGTTTACTTACGGTTACTTTTTCTCACGCAAGCGTCGCTGTTTCGAGTGCCTCAACCATTCCATAACGTACACTTCAAAATCCTGATCTGTGAAACATTTAAAGGTGTTCTGAACAGCAGCTAATAAAACAATTACTTGAGATCAAATTATGCCTATGGAGACCTTTGATCGATCATCATAAACTGTATCAAACTTGATTTTCAGCCAATTGACTGGGACCCATTTTCCATAAGATACATTCGGGGTTCTTCAAAGGAATAATAGCATATTTTATTACGAGAATTGACTTTCAAAGATTTACCTTCTATCACATGCCTCACTCCGTTTAGCAGGTAAATTTAGATATGTCATGAAAATTCATACTTCTTTTCTGTATAAAATAATATACTATTCTCATCTTGTTATTTTCATCCTGGAACATATTGTATATTAACATTGTGTAATTGTTACTTAATGACACTGTATACAAAAAAAACTACTTATGAAGAAGAGATATGAACACATTACCGAGTTAATTGAGTTTATAATTAATTGTATCCAATTGAGTATTCAATAACTGTGTTTCTACAATAATAAATAATCGAATTCTGTTTGTTGACTGGAGCATTCAGTGTCATAAGTAACATATTCTGCAACTAGATTAATATAGGTATCATTGTAAGGGACAACTACAGCTTATTTATTATATTCAGTATATTTTCAAACGGAAATGAGCTTTTAAACAGAAATTTCTGTTTTTAAAGTCTTAAACAGTCTCTAATTGTTTATAAGAATTGTTAGTATTGATGTTTTTTTTCTAAACCTGCAAAACTATATTGACGGCCATGACTACTACTACTACAAAAACTAGAACTAGAGATACTTGATTCAATATTTTTTGTACTGTTTGATACAATATCTGTATCAAACTCTCTGAAATAGTTACTCCCCTTCACATAATTACCAACTATTTGTTACTTTTCCGCCCAACCTGTGTATATGCGAGAAAAGTATTGGTTTACCCCAAAAATAGTTGGAATTTCGAAATTTTTCTTGAGTTATTCTCACGTTTTTCATCAACAACAACACGAAAAAACGGTTTTTAGAAAAAAAATCCTGTGTGTATGTCGTCGTCGTCGTCGTCGTTGTCGTCGGCCACTTTTCCTTATATGTCTTGTTAGCTCGATACAGCCTCCGGAGTGCAATAAGTCACCAATTTTATGATTGAATATTGTTAAGGACATGTAACAGATGATCCCTATTGATTTTCAGCTCACCAGAGCCAGTACAACGGGTGCTATGGTACTTGAAGTACGACATTTTGTCATTTTTGAGAAATTTCAGTTTGTTAGCACGTTACAGCCTCCGGAGTTCACCGAGTCACCAATTTTATGAGTGAATATTATTCAGAACATCTCACTGATAAACACTATTGATATTCAACTCACCAGAGCCAATACAACAGGTGCTACAGTACTTTAAGTACGATATTTTTGTCATTTTTGGAGAAGTTTCAGTTTGTTAGCACGATACAGCCTCCGGAGTATATACAAGTGACCAAATTTATAATTGGATATTATTCAGAGCGTCTCAAATATGACCGCTATTGATATTCAGCTCACTAAAGCCAGTACAACGGGTGCTATGGTACTTGGAGTACCAAATTTTTGTCATTTTTCGGAGAATTTTCATGAAATTGACTGTCTCGACCCTTACTTCGTGGAATATGCTCATATTAGTGTTTTTAAATGAAACACAAGGTCTCTAGTCAATTCCACAATATTGTGGAACTAACTAGAGACCTTGAGTTTCATTTAAAAACACTAATAGGAGAATTTTCAGTTTGTTAGCACGATACAGCCTCCAGAGAGTATACGATTGATCAATTTTATGATTCAATATTGTTCAAGGTGTCTAACAGATGTACCCTATTGATTTTCAGTTGACTGGAGCGAGTACAGCGGGTCCTATAAATCCAGATATACTAAATTTTCGGTTATTTTTGGAGAAATTTCGGTTTATTAGCACGATACATCCCTGAAGTGTATGCAAGTGCCAATTTTATTATAGAATATTGTTCAGGGCCGCAGATGCGGAAAAGTTAGTTTTAATCTTTAAACCGTTTATTTTTGTTTTAATTATGTAAGTAGCTTCTGAAACATCATGAACATTGAAAGGTTTTTTTCTGGATTCAAATCTCTGCCAACATATGATCATGTTTTATTATTAATAATAATATCTACCCTATTGCAATATTAAGTTTTTTGTAGGGTATAATGCATATCTAGGATTTTAAATATTGTTAATCGTTTTTAAAATATACTTACTACCTAAAATATTTTAAAAGTTGAAAAAACCCTCATTTTGTAAACTCTATTATATAATGTTAGTGTAGAATTCCGCCACCTGGAATTTCAATGTACAATAGCCGATTGAAGTACTGAATGAGTATTAAGTTTTAATAGTTATGATTTTGGAATAGGTACATACCGATAACAACTGTTGTTCGTCCATTATAATAATAATTATATATTAAGTATAGAAACTGTAGCTAAGTAGGAACTAACGAAAATGAAGACCACTTTATTCAAGTACTTTTTCTTGCAAAAAATGTGTTTCCTGCAAATAAAATATAACACAAAACTGAAAACCACTCGCCATTTCATGCTTGTCATTCGTTTCCACAGATAACTACTGTTGTTTTGTTCGTCACTTCATCTCCTGTTTTCTCCTTTTTTCATGTTACTGTGAGGTTTAATGTGAGATATTACTGAGAGGTTTATTAACTAACATCGTACAGACGTGATCGTAGGAAGTTACTAAAAATTATTTCGAAAGATGTAAAAGAAATTGCAACACGTGTGATAATCTTAGAAACATGTTAATTTGTAATATTACAATAACGTTCTGTATGTGACATTAGTGAGAAGTATAAAAACTTACATCGTATGAATGTTTCCTATAGGAAGTTGCTAAAAAGATCTTCATAGGATGTTTATGTAACTGCGAATTCAACTATTATTGTGTACATCAAAAATATGTTTTATTTACATGACATGGATGTTAATGGTGTTGGTAATAGAATGAAAACATCTAGGAGATATCTTATCAACGTTTTAAATAAACATCACGGAAAGTCTCTGAAAAGAACATCACAAAAAAGACAAGTTATGTGTCTTGTTGTGGGTATAGTCAGCTGAAAATCAATAGGGTACATCCGTGAGACACATTGGAAAGTATCCAATTATAAAATTGGCCACTTGATTACACTCCGGAGGCTGTATCGTACTAACCCGAAATTACTCCAAAAAGGACAAAAATGTGGCACTTAAGGTACCATAGCACCCGTTGTACTAGCTCTGGTGAGCTAAAAATCAATAATGTTCATCTATAAGACGCCCTGAACAATATTCAATGAAAAAATGGGTCACTTGTATACACTCTGGAGGCTATATCGTGCTAGCAAACTGAAAATTCTCCAAAAATTACAAAAATTTGGTACCTCAAGTACCATAGCACTCGTTGTACTGGCTTTCGTGAGCTGAATCTTAATAAGGTTCATATTTGAGACGCCCTGAATAATATCCAATCATGAAATTGGTCACTTGTTTATACTCCGGAGGCTGTATCGTGCTAACAAACTAAAATTCCTCCAAAAATGACAAAAATGTCGTACTTCAAGTACCACAGTATCCGTTGTACTGGCTATTGTGAGCTGAAAAGCAAAAGGGTTCATCTATGAGATGTACTGAATAATATTCAACGACGACGACATACACACAGAATTTTCTTTCTGATAACCATTTTTTCGTGTTGTTCTTGATGAAATTCGTAAAAATAACTCTAAAAATTTTTCTTCAATTCCAAATTTCTTGTGGGTAAACCATTACTTTTCTCGCATATTAGATAGGTTGGGTGGAAAAGTAAAAAAATGACTGCAATTTGGATTGAAATCGCAACTTTTGGAATTACAATCATCGCGTTGATTCAATAAGCCATTAATCTGTAATTAAAAATCTATTTAAAGCTCTCTAGTACGCACAAACATACCCTTATAGTTGAAACACTATATTTTTGGCAAATTTGACAGTTGCAGCCAAGCGTAAATTGGTCAACATGCTTACCGTATTCCTAATACGATGGATGAGTATAAAAGTGTTCCAATTTTTATTTCAATCCAATGAATAAAAAATTGCGAAGATACGAAAAATAGTCTGAGTTAGATTAAATATTAAAACCTACATTATTTTGAATAAAGAGTGACTGCTCGTCACTCGCGCCATGTCACATCTCGACTTTGCCCTCTTCCCTCATCCTATTTTTGTAATGATGCGCTGGACGGCAGACACTCTTATACTAAAAACGCACCCCGAAATTCTGTTTTTTAATTTATTTACTTAAAAAGAATATCATCTTCGAGAAAATTATGCACACGTTTGACGATAATTTATTTATGATAATTTTCCATGCATTTATTTAAAAAAATTGTAAAAAATAAAAGTTGAAACATTTGTAAAATTATTTCTAAAGTTGAACGTTTGGCTCGCGTCTTTTCAATATGTCGATAACAAAATCACTGTCGCACCGGTTATTCATGTCTAGCAGATGTGGTGATCATTAATCCAGTTTCGTTCACCCCGAATCTTGAACCAAGGCGCTATTCTTGACATCGTTCGCAACGTTGTTGTTTATTGCAAAACATAGAGCTTCAGATGTGTTTGTAAGTTTGTTTGTGTTTGTTGGAGATATTTTAAATAAACCAGTATTGCTGCGTTCTCCGGTGTTCATCTTGGATCAAGCAATATCTTAATTTAAGTTCTCATTTTTTCCCGGAAGCAGGAAAATCTAAGGTTTGTGTGGAAACTGAGCTTGGATCCAAGGAACTAATTGATGGAAGATTGTTGTGGATAAAGACATTAAAAATCAGAAAACGTTTGTCAAATATGATGAAGGTGTGCTCATTACATTTTCTCGAAAGTGATTTCTTACAGAAAGGTGAGTGTACTATGATTGGAATCCCTTTATTCCATTCTTCTCATTTTAGTTAGAGTGAAACGGGGAACAACAAAATATTTTGTTGTGCCGACCCAGAATCTACCACTAGGGTCATGTGATATATCGCCAGTAGGACCATCATCCAGAGCTCTTCGAAAAAAAAACAAGAAAAAGAGGGCTCAACAAAAGTTGGCCCCAATTATGAACCAATGGATGTGAATATTGAAGATCAACAAGAGAGGAAAATTTGAACATAGATTTTGAGGGCGAAGAAGCATCAGAAACCTTACTAAATTTATTTTAATACATATGATAACTTGAAAAATATCTAAAAAGACTGTTTTTATAATACACACAAACATAAACAATAGTATAATGGTACTTAGCTAGCTCTCAGATGTCACCGTCATGGCGCTGCGATCTCAATCCGAGTTATCTATAGAAATAAAAATAACTACATAAATGAACCTGCACTATGAGACCCTACTAATCCAGATGAGGATATGAAATATATAATATATGTTTGAAATTATTCTTTCTTAGGTTCAAAGGTTATGGAATAATGAAAATATACTTTTTTTGTATATTTACCTAATATATTTTGACGTTTTGCCCCTACCCTAGGAGCATTTTCTAAAGAATATGTATAATTAAAATTAAATATCATAAAAATCGTCAGTAATAATAGAATATCTACCTCATATATTCAATCAAGAATATTATGTGAGGAATGATGAAAGTAAATTAATAATTGATTTGCAATAAATTTGACTTAAGTTTTTTGCCGTGAAAATATCATACAATCGTTTAGACTATTTTCCTATTTCAGGATGGTGCGTGCGGAAAAGTGGGTAAAAATGCACGGTCGTAAAAAATATGTTTAGAACTTAATTTTTCGATATTAACTCTTCATTTTATTTTTACAACAAAATAATAATTTGCAAAACTGTTCAGTATATGCAGTAAGTATATTTGAATTATTGGATCTTTACCCGCGTGTCATTAATATCTGATAACATAACCGACAAATGTCAAATTCTTTTGTTCTGTTCTTCACTAATAATAGAAAGAAGTGCCACCTAATAATTATGTCGGTTATGTTATCAGATATTAATGACGCACGGCTAAAGATATAATAATTCGACTGTAAATATGTTTCTCATTGTATTACCATTACCCACTTCATTTATAAACGTGTACACGTTTTATCAGTTTTCTTTGTATGTCCCTGAACAACAACTACCATAACTGTCGATTGGAATTTGACCCCCAACGTATGCCACTTCAAAGGTTCGATGATTATGTTGGATGTAATATCAAATCACAAAGTTGAAAATAATGTTCTCTTGTTTCAATAGCAATTGTATGATTATAAAACAACTAAAATGTAGGGATTTATATATAAAATAAATTGAAGATTGCCAAGGCTTTCGGAAAGAGGGACAATTATTATGAAAATTCTCACAATTATCAGAACTGATATAATTCTACACTGTTCAGTGTTCAGAGAAATTTGAAGTTTGAGCAAGAGCAGAGAGTTTAAAAATATTGAAATGTTGTTTTTGTCCCAATGATAATTAAATTTCAAGTAACAAATGGGAAAATGATGAAATTTAATTGAAAAAATCAATCACTGTTGGAATTTTTAATGATCATTTATTCACAATAAATTTGCAGTTCTGGGACTTCCTTGAAATATTTTTTTCCAAAGTTCTATTCGTTCACTTTCTGGTTGATTTCTCAATACCAACTCAGCGTCTATATCTAAAAAATGTTCATCTATTTCTTCAAATGGTTTCCAAATTACATCTAAATCATTTTCATTTGGAGTGGGATTTCCAAATTTTCCAAAATTGGTCCACAATTTTACAAATCTTCGGACAGAAATATCCTCTAAGGTACCTTTTTTAGGTCGAGTATAAACATCGTTACTGAAAAGATAACCACAATCATCCACGTGTGCTGCTCCTAAAAATATTCAAAAGCATCAATAAACTAGAATTGAAAATAATATCCACCAATAAATAGGATTTCAGGCTGTTTACAGCACAATAACAGGTGCTAGGGTGATCGATGATACATATGAGATGGATTCAGAAGGAAACATCCACGTATAATGTTTACCATAGACACACAAAATCCTGCGATTTCAAGTGAATAATATAGAAAATTTAAAAATTATTCTCAACAAACATGAAATTCAGTCCAAAATGTTATAACTAGATCAATAATAACGAATTTAAGTCTAACTAACATATTGCTAGATCACATATATTGATGATTTTAACTGAATATGAACTCTTTACCTGAAATATATGCTAAAATATTGTTGGTGCTATTGCTCTCTAGGAATTATAACAATTTAACAATTTCATATATCACAAGTTATAGTTACTTCAAATCTCGCATCACAATGCTATATTATTAAGAAATACTAAACAGTTTTAAACGTAAAAACTAACTTTTCCGCACTTCGGAATGTAGTATTTCTGGATTTATAGAATCCGTTATACTGCCTCTGGTGAGATGAAAATCAATAGAGTTCATTTGTGAGACACCCTGAACAATATCCAATCATAAGATTGGTCACTTTTATACACCTAGGTGGCTGTATTGTGCTAACAACCCAAAATGTCTCCAAAAATGTGGTACTTCAAGTACCATACCATCGGCTGTACTGGTCTAATTATCTGAAAATTAATATACTCCATCTGTGAGACGCCCTGAACAATATTGAATCATTACATTGGTCACTTGTATACACTCTGGAGGCTGTATCATGCTAACAAACCGAAATCTCTCCAAAGATAACAATAATGTTGTACTTCAAGTATCGTAGCACCCGTTCGGCTGACTCTGTAGAACTGAAAATCAATAGATTTTATCTACGAGATGTCTTCAATTATATCCAATAATAAAGTTGGTCACTGGAGTGCATAGCACTCCAGAGGTTGTATCGTGCTAACAAACCTAAATTTATCCAAAAATGATAAAAATGTGGTACTTCAAACCATATCACCCGTTGTACTGGATCTTCTGAACTGAAAATTAATATGGTTCATCTGTGAGAAGTCCTAAACAATATTCAATCATAAAATTGGTGACATGTTGCACTTCGGAGGCTGTATCGTGCTAACAAGGCATGTTATTAAAAGTGACCGACAACAACGACGACGACATACAACCACGATTTTTTTCCAAAAATCGTTTTTTCTTGTTATTATTGCTAAAAACCGAAAAAAAAATTGAAACAATATCCAAAATTCCAACTTTTTTGGGGTAAACCAACACGTTTCTCGCATATTAGATAGGGTTGGGCGGAAAAGTAAAAATGGTTCATCAACCCTGAATTTTCTAAAACTAGTAAGAGGAAGGTGAAACGCCATTTTGACGAACTTTGCAAAGATGTGCGTCTCCAACATCCAGAAAGTTTGTACAAAATGAACAATTTTTATCTAGTATTGGACATCATTATTACGCGTTACCTTCCAATGAATGAATTGTTTCCAGTTTCAATATTTTGCAGCCTGCCACTTGGTAAATAAAATTTGAGCTTCCATCGGGCGCAACCCATCTGACAAGTACAGCGCGTCTATTTTGTTTCCCCACTACGCCAGCTCCTGACGTTTCCGCATGTACCTCCCAGTAGCTTCCTCTTTCAAGACACTCTACGCAACCTTCGTCACTGGGACTTCTGTACCGAAAATAATATAATTCTGGCATTTCAATTCGGATTCAGGACAGGCCACTTTTATCAGGACGCCACCACCAACCTTCCAACCATCGTCACCCGAGCTCTAAATCAACGATGCTGTTCAGCCGCCATTTTCATGGACGTTCAAAAAGCTTTCGATCAAGTCCGGCACGCCGGACTTGTGAGAAAGCTACTGAGCATCCTATTACAAAAACGAATATTAAAATTATTGTATTCCTATCTCACCGACCAATGAATAAGCGTCAAAGTTGGTTATACCTTATCCGACTCATTTACACCACTCCGCAAGGCTTGATACTCGCCCCACGATTATTCGTATGATATACCTGTACCACGGCACCCCAGGACAATATCCAATTAAATGCGGACGACACCGTATTAATCATTTCCGCCACTGATATTCACTCTCTCGACATTCGATCCCAAAATCTACTGACGCAATTTTCAAATTGGTGCAGGAAATGGCGGGTGACTCTCAATACTGAAAAAACCCAAGCCATCGTGTTTAAAAACCCTTCCATTTAGAGAGGACGACTTCTACCAACCAATTTTTGCCTCGTGCTCTGAGGAAAACAACTCGAAATTTGCAGGGAAGCCGTTTATTTAGGAGTACGATTTACTCACACTCTCAACTTGATAGCCGACCTAAGAGACACATTAAATAATGTCCGACGACGAAATAATCTTCTTAAGGCGCTCGGCGGATGCTTCGGACGAACCCACCTAATCACCCTACCTCATATGTATAAGACATACATCCGACCCATAATCGACTATAGAGCAAACGTCTATTGCATCCTTTCCGACCATCTCGTTAATAAGCTTCGAATTTGTGAGCAGTCTTTTCTTAGATACTGCCAATACAAGGAACCCAGTAACACTGTATATGTTCATATCGATATCGAACCAATTCCTTCCCGTCTGAATAACCTACAACCCCGATACGTCAATCGCACTATCGAATCGGACAACGGAATCTCGAAAAACGCCCTCTTCACACCGTGGATCGCTAATCAACGGCCTCTAGACAGAAAACCCAATAGAAAATTCCCATTTCCCGCAGTCGAGCAACTAGACTCGGCTTACGACGACCTCCCCGACGTATACATTGACTACCTAGACGATTCCCCAATCTCAATCCAATAATCAGACATTTGCAATTCCTCACACATTTAATCTTCTATATTTTACTCACACATATTTCTACTATCTAGAGTATCCACACAGTTCCCTATCTTTAATCATCATATTCAACAACTTACAATTTTCAAGTTATTCAACACTTCTGACCAACCCATATTCCAACCGCCCCCACCCACCCGTCGGCGTTACAGGTTTTCTGCGGTTTTCCTGTAGCATGGTGAATTTATTCACTAGCCAAATGGACCGACAAATCGACGTAGGGAACAAATGCAGCCGCAGCTATACCCGCTCATTTGCTTGATGATGATTGTTAATTTTGTTCATTCAAAACAAAAAAAAACAAAAAAAAATCAAATAATCCATAAAAAGATATATCCAAAAAAATGAAAACGAGAATGCTTTTCCTCCGGAACACTTTTTAACGAAAATCCCGCTCCAAAACCTCAGTGACACACCTTTTAATTTTCTTTTTAGTCAGTTTCTCAAATTTTCCAGACAATATCGACCAGGTCAATTTGCAGCTAACCACCCAATACTCCAAACTCAATATATGATTGCGCACTACAACCTCCAAAATACCCCCAACCCAGCCCTGCAGAGGAACCTTATTCTACATCAGGGCAACCAACCAAAACAAACATTCCAACTTCTAACGAAACCAATTTCAACACAAACTTTGTTCGAATCTCTCTCTCTTTCTCCTATCGAAAATAGGCAACAATTTTGGCGAATTCTTCTCTGTCTTGGGCCCTTTTTATTAAAGTGTTTGAATCCAGCCCATGCTTGTCCAATCTCGTATGCTCTTAAGCCAGGAGCATTGCCTTCGTCCTGGTCCACGTCTATCTTCGATCTCACCGTCTATCGTGAGCTGTAGAAATTAATATCTATTGTGTCTCATTACATGACCGGGATATGCAGTTTTCCGCTTTTTTATTATTTCGATGAGCTGACGTTCTCTGCCCATTCGATTCAAAACTTCCAAATTGGTGGTGTGAGCAGTCCAAGGTACTCGTAACATTCGCCGATACACCCACATTTCGAATGCCTCGAGCATGTTTAGGCTGCTAGCTTTTAGCGTCCACGCTTCAACCTCATACAGAAGTGTGGAATATATGTAGCACTTCACAAAATTGTATCTAATTTTCAAATTAGCGATAGGTCACGCTTAACAGGATTCGCATTTTTAAGAAGTTTGCCCTAGCCATTTCAATCCGAGCTCTGATTTCCAAATCAGGATTCAGATCTTCGCCGATCCAGAGGCCTAGATATCCAAATTTCGAGACCCTGGTTATCTGTGTCCCGTAAACGTTTACACGCACTGGTTGATTTGAATTCCGGTTAACCGCCAATATCTTTATTTTTGCGGTGTTGATTTTTAAGCCTAATAGATCTCCTTCGGCTGATATCTTCTTCAGTAGCCGCTGCAAGCCCTCAGGAATGTCCGCAATTATAACTGCGTCGTTGGCATATCTTAGATTATTTATCACTTTTATGCCATCCTCTGTGCCTTCAAGTGCGTTTTGAAATACAATTTCGGAGTATATGTCAAAAAGCATAGGGCTCAGCACACATCCCTGTCTGACTCCACGTTTAATTGGTACAGTTTTTATTTAGGTGTTTTCAAGCTGCACTGTCGTTACCTGGTGTTCATAGAGGTACTGAATGATTCTTAGATCTTAGGAAACCTTTACTTTCTAGTATGTTCAGCAGCTTGCCATGTTTGACACAATCAAATGCTTTAGCATAGTCTATGAAACATAGGTATACTTCTTTTCGCTGATCTCAACACTTCTGTAGCAGGACCGATACCCCAAACAAAGCCTTTCTAGGTCCCAATCCCTCTCGGAAGTCTATCTGCAGCTCACTCAGATCCTACTCGAATTTCTTATGTATTCTATTATGTAGAACCTCTAGAAACAACTTTAATATTTGACTCATTGAGCTAATTAGTCGAAACTCATCGCATCTTTTTGCACCTGGTTTTTTAGGAATAGGGACAAATGTAGATTTTAGCCAGTCTTGAGGAATGTGTCCATTGTTATGGATGGTATTGAATAGTTTGGTCAGGATTTTTAGATTTTCTTCATTTATAAGTTTCAGTAGTTCTGGACAAATGTTGTCTGGTCCAGGTGCCTTCCCTTTTTTTATTGCCATCAAAGCCTTCTCTATTTTTGCAGTCATTATATTTGGTTATTGGTTGCAGAAGGGGGGACCTTTGTCGTCGAAAAGATCAGAAATATAATTTGTCCACACTTCTTGCAGTTCTCGTGTATCTAAGACTGTCTTGTTGTCTTGATTTACTATTTTTGTATATGCTGAGGATTTACGGTTGCCTGTAATTTCCTTTACTCTTTTGTAGATGTTGAATAGATCATGCTTTTGGTACATCTCCTCTATTTCCTTACTTCTCTCCATCATCCATGTTTCATTGGCATTTCTAATTTTAGTCCTGACAGGTGCTTGAGTTTCTTCATATTTTCCTTTCTGCGTGTTTTTGAGTTTCCGCCGTTCGTCCATTAAATCTAATATCTCTTGAGTCATCCATCCTTTATGCCGTTTCCTGGTGTTTAAAATGTAATTTTTAAGCTGAATCCAGGTATGCTCTATTTTTTCCTCAATTGTATATTCAGGCTCTATGATTTTTTGGGCTTCGCTCAGTTGTTTGTTGAGTTTATCAGAGATAATTTGCTTCTTTGCCTCGTCCTTCAGGGCTACCGTGTTGGGTTTTCTTATGTCTTTCTTTTCTAGTTTTTTCAATCGAATTTGCATTTGAGCTACTACGCGATTGTGATCTGACTCCACATCTGTACCAGGGTAAGTTCTCACACTGCGGATGCCATTTCTGTATCTTTTTGGTACTAGGATATAGTTATTTTGGTTTCTAATTGGATGGTCTGGTGTATATTTGGGAGATTTCCATGTACAGAGGCGTCTTGTGGGTAGTTTGAACCACGTGTTGGAGATGAACATTTTCTCCTCTTGGCAGAATTGAACTAATGTATCGCCTATTTCGTTTCTTATTTAAATTCCATGACCCCCAATAGTGTCATCGCATCTTCCTTTGCCTACTTTTGCGTTAAAGTCTCCTAGGATGAGGGTGGTTTCATCCTCTCTGGTTTGTATCGTGCTTACAGACCGAAATTTATCGAAGTATTAACATAAATGTAGTACTCTGGTGAGCTGAAAATCAATAGGTTCCATCTGTGACACTCTCAATAAAATCCAATTATAAAATTGGTGACATGTTTACTCTCCGGAGGCTGTATAGTGCTAACAACCCGAAATTTTTCCAAAAATCCCCTAAAATGTGCTACTCCAAGTACCATAGCACCTGTTGTACTTGCTCTAGTGAGCTCAAAATCAGTAAAATTCATCTATAAGACGCGTTGAGCAATATTAAATTATAAAATTGGTCACTTTTATAGACACCTGAGGCTTTATCGTACTAAAAAACTGAAATTTCTCCAAAAATTATATAAACGTGGTACTTTAAGTACCATATAACCTGGTGGATTGGCTCTGGTATGCAGAAAATAGAGTTCATACGTGAGATGTCCTGAACAAAATTCAATCATAAAATTGGTGACGAGATCTACAAGTAGGTATACTTTGGTGGTTCTCAAAAGTTTAGTCACACTTCCCCCATAACCATTCAAATATACGTCGCACTTTGTCCATGTGAACCCAAGTTTACCAGAATCGCTTTATCTGATTGTGACTACTTCACATCCGGAATCTATAAATCCGTCAGTGTCAATCTGGTTAATTGAACAGGTTACGTAATAATCACTAACCACAGAATTTGGAGAGGAAGTCTCACAAAAACTGCTTTGCGTGATGACGCTGCCGTATTTTTGGAACATTTTTCTGAAACCTGTACTAACCTTCCACATTTTCTGCATTTGAATTAAGGTTTCAGACGCTTAGTTCGTACGTTTTTGCTCAGTTCTGGACCTGGAATCTCGATCTTGCTCAGATTTCCGTACTAAGTCTTGTTTGGAATACTCTTTGTGGTTTTTAGTGTGCCCAATTAATATAAGTAATCCCGATATAATTCTTCACTATTCATATTAAACACAGTTCACTTTTATTCTTCAATTGTTCACTGTTCCTGTCACGATATCAAATTAAACTAACTGGCAGCAGGTACTCGCCTTATATACTATTTCGAGAACATTCGGGCTCCTGAAATTTCTAGAATGCGGCTACCAACAAACAATCGACCTTCTTAGAAATGCCTCTATAAAAAAAATCACAAGAAATTGACCTCCAAGAAATCCGTGCGCTCTCACCAACATTACAGCTTTTACAAATCGAATTAGACAGGGTAGGCTCCATAAAACGAAATCATGGGACTCCTTAGCTGGGACTGGATATTTGAATCGGCAACTGAACCCATTTCTACATTTTCAGGTCGTACTCATATGTTAATAACAGGGCACCGCTTTCATCGGGTACTGATAACAGGGGGTATAACTGAAAATGAGTATGTGGACACTGGTATCTTGGAAGATCACCTCTACCATGTTCCTGATGACTCAACAATCCAACTGGTTACTCTCTATACTAGTCCTTGCTAGATTCTTCACGTTGCATTCGAGCACATGATCTAGAACGCTTCGAAGCGCTCCCCACACATCGCGGTATGTGGATCGATCTTGAAATTAGTTTTTGGTTACCAGGTAGAAGACGTACCGCGAATTGTGTTTGAGTCTCAGTGTCTTGCCAGGAGTTGGAATCTGATCATCGAATTTTTCTAATTGCTCAACTTCTTTTGCTAGACCTCGTGCGTTTTTGATACTGGTGGATATGTTGTGTGTCAGTGAATATTCTTCTGGAAGTGTGAACAAATCGTGTCGTTGTTCTGTAGTGACTCCATATCCAGTTTTTCCGGTAACTCCATACATACCCATAAATTCTTCGAAGGCAGAGTCAGGTTCTTCTCGGATATGGTCCACTCCTTCCTCTTTGTAATAGTTTTCTTCGAATGGCGCTAGTCGGTTGTGGTGGACTACTTTGGTTTTCCATTGGGGATCTTGCTTATGCGATAAACGACATTATTGATCTCTTTCTTGATCAATTATGGACTTTCTTTTCTGTAATTTTGAAGAAAATCCTTTTTTTCTCGGTTGTGCAACCATCTTCTGTGGCCTGCATGTCGTACCGTTTTTTCATTCTGTTGCTGACAACTTGAAGATACTCGTTCGAATCAATTCGTGCTCATCGTCCATCCATCTTGTTAATTGGATCACGTAATCTTCACGCGCTAGATCTTCTCCCTAGATAACAAGGTAACCTCATTTCGCGTCCAAACATGATTTTCATAACTGTTTCAACCGTGGACTCATTGATGGCAGATCGATAAACCAATGCAAATAGAGAGAGATATAAGTCCCAGTATTTCTGGTGGCTGGAGACTACTTTGAACAGGTATTTTCCAATGGTCCTTTTCATTCTCTCGACCATTCCATCTGACTGTGGATGCAACGCTGTTGTCCTGGTCTTCTTTATTCCCAGCTTGTCATACATTTCCTGGAATTCCTGGCTCTTCCTTGATCACTGTTGACTTCCGAGTGCACTCCTTATCGACTGATGTATTCTTTCACCAATATATCCACGACAGTTGTGGTCTCTTGACTTGGGATCGCGTAAATTTCCACTCACTTTGTGAAATAATTCATTACAACCAGAATGTATTTACCACCATTTTCTGTCATCGAAAAGGGTCCAGCGATATTAGAGCAATCCTTTCGAAAAGCTTCCAACGTTATATTGTTTCATGGGTGCCTTTCTCATGCGATGTGGTCGATTAGTCATAGCACAAGTCGTACATTTCTTACAACAGTCCTTTACATTATCAGGGTTGTTCATCCAATAAAACCTCACAATAGCTCGCTGAAGGTTTTTCTTCACTTCCAGATGACCTCTTGATGAACTGTCGTGTAACTTCCTCAGTACCTCAGCTACTATCGTTCTCGGGATAACTATCTGCACTCTCTTCTCGGAACCATAATCGTTTTCAAGGATTCTATTCAACGGGCGCTCTTTCAGGACAAGGGAGTTCCACTGAGGCACATATACCTTCAGTGTTGGTAAAAATCCTGACACTTCCTGCCAGGTAGGTCGCTGATTTTCTTCCTTTCATTGACCGATCATGTTTAGGTGAGAATCATTCTCTTCATCTCCTCTGATACTGGTGGGTGACGATCCTTCCTTGACTACAGTAGTTCTTGAAACTGCAGCTTCCTTAGATTTCGCCTTGTTGCAGTGGGAATAGTCTGTCGGGCACGACAGTCTAGACAGGGAGTCGGTAATCCGGCTCCCATAGAAATACTGGAAAAATGTGTTCCACTAATTTCACTACCACCAAAAGTTCTCTTCTTGTGACGCAGTAGTCTCGTTCTCGTAAGGAGAGGATTTTAGTGAAATATCCCATCACTCTTTCTTGCCCTCCTTGCATCTGTGAGAGCATCCTCCAAACTAATTTGCTCACATCAGTATCCAAAATAATGTCTCCCTCTGGTAATGGATATCCTAATATCGGCGCCGTGGTTGATTGTATCTTCAAGATTTCAAAAGCCATTTAACAGTCTTCGTCTCAATGAAAAGCTCTCGTTTCTTCTGTGGCCGACGACGAAGATGAGGACGACGATATACACACATGATTTTTTTTTTCTAAAACCATTCTTTCGTGTTGTTCTTGCTAAAAGACGCAAAAACAACTCAATAAAAGTCCAAAGTTATAACTTTTTTTGGGTAAACCAATACTCTTCTCGCATATAAGATGGTGTAGTAAAAATCTGAGGTTGACAACATAGATTGATGAATTACACTAATCCTGAAGTTGTTGGTCCAATATACATACCTTTGAAATTGTCGATCTTGAGAATGCGCTTCAAATAGTTGAGTTCTGCATCTAAAGACATCCTATACAAATATACTGGTTCATCAGTCGTTTTTGAATGTAGTCTTGCAGTACTAATAACTGCCATTATAAAAAACATGTCTGACAGCATCTGAAAATGATTTTATGATAGATATATACATTTTTTAGTTCACCATTAAATGTAAATTGGTCTGTGAATATACATTATAGTGTGATCAGTCGATATTATTTGTATGTTTGATTTATATCAAATAATATTTACTATTCAAATTTTTTGAAAAATAGACTACTGTACCAAATAGTAGTCCTCAGAATTTGTATACACCTCTCCAATTTTATCGTTAATTTCCTCAATCTCTCGGCCATCTAATTGAATATTCAACACACGCGAAATCATTTCAGCTGCACTCAATTCATTCATTGGTATCTCTTTTTTTATATCGTCTATTGAAAATATCATACATTCGTTTGAATTATATCCCAATAATATTGGTATTTTTTTGTAATTTCCGGAAATCATACTTTCGAACGGAGACTGTGTTATGAACGCTGCGTCGTTAGGTTTCTCTACAATTGGTCCTACCAGCTTCAAAGTTTTTAGAGGCAATGACTGAAAAAATAGAATAAGCAGTATTTACATTTTGGTTACTCTATAATATATAGAGTGTCCCGAGACTAATGGGAAAAAAGTCAGGAGCGTATAATCTGAGCCAAAATAATGTTAGTACTTCATATAAAGTTTTTCTATGCAGACCCTCGTTTTCGAGTTATAGGCCTCCAAAGTTTGAATTTTGAATTTGGTTTTAATTTTTATTTTTTGTACTAGTTATTTGATCTTCAAAAAATTTACGGCAAAGCTAGAATGTACGTGTATGTTTATTTTGAAAAGGTATATAGATTCACAGTTGTGCCTTGAAGCCAGGGACGGACTACCCGCAATGGTTAGTGATCCAAAAATTTTGTAACGATGGCACACCCTGTATGAAATTATCGTAATGGACTTCCCCACACATTAAGCTAACGAAAAGGTACTCATGTTGGAATTCGATAAAATAATCCGTTTAGCTAATATTTACAGTTTTATTAATGCACTACGTACCAATTTACCTAACTGACTTATTAATACGATGTCCAAGATTTACACCTACAGTACTACAACAAAATAATTTAACGATAGCAGAAGATAAAAATCATTGAAGACCTATTAATTCGAAAGTTGGTAAAAACTTTTTAAAAGTGTTTTTACCGTTTATCAAGTAACCATAGGATTAGTTGTCAAACGTTGTGTAGAATAGTTCGTAGTCAATAATTCATAAGTCCTTAATTTAACAGTTACAATGGCAGAATTCACTTCTATTGAATGCGCAGAGATATTCATTTAATGTATGGACTGGCTTCTCGAAACTGTTCAGATGCCAGAAGGCTTTATGCAGAACATTTTGCCAACAGAGCATTGCCAGACAAACGAATGTTGGTATTGATCTCAGCTTACGAGAAACTGGTATGAATAAAGCTTACGAGAAACTGGTATGAATAAGTAAATGATATTCCATGTATACAAAACAAAATTTTAAATTTTAGGAAGTTTTTCGCCAAAAAGTGGGAAGGTCCAGTACGAAGCGTACATACTGTGGCAGTTGAACAAGACTTGTTAAATGAACCATCAACGAGTTTACGAAAATTATCAAGAGAACGTAACGTCTCGAAATCAGTTGTTCAGCGCGTCCTAAAAGAACAGTTTTTCACATGAAAAAAGTACACAGTATGACAGTGGCTGATTATTCTGCACGACTTGAGTATAGCCAGTGGTTTCTGCGACAACAACAAGCAGAAAATATATTCATTAGTAACGTTCTCTTTACGGACGAATCTGGTTTCACCAGATATTGAGTCATTAATTCTCATAATATGCATTTATGGGATGATGTTAATTCACATGGCATTATCCAAACTAGGAACCAGCATAGATTCGTGGTTAATGTTTGGGCAGGAATAGTTGGCAAACATTTGATAGGGCCATACTTCATTGACGGTACTTTGACCGGTCATAGATATTTGGAGTTTTAGCAAAATGGGGTATGGAACCTGTTTGATGATGTGCCTCTACAAACTGGTAGGAATTTATGGTTCATGCATGATAGGGCCACTCCTCATTTCAGTTTAGATGTACGACAGCATTTACACAAAAGGTTTCCGAATAGATGGATTGGTCGTGGAGGCCCTTTTCAATAGCCACCGCGATCAGGAGACGTTAATCCTATAAATTGCTTTCTCTGGAGTTATCTCAAAAGTATGGTATACGAAACACCTGTGCAAACAAGGCACGATTTAATAGACAGAATTATGTTACACTGCAATATTATTAGAAATAATATGGGATTGCTCTTTCAAGTGCAAAGAAACATCCTTAGTAGACTTAGAATGTGCGTGGAAGTGGGAGGGGCTCATATTGAACATTTATTAGAATAATGTTAGTTTTTGTTGTTGTTTAGGAGTTATTTATTGTCAAATGTTTTATAACTTGTGTTTTTTGAGGTTTTCTTAATGGTTTAATAATGTTGTGTTTGTAATTTTGATTAAAAGTAACTAATTACGTTGTTTCCGTACCTATTTATTTCCCATTGAATAAGTTCTCAATGTTTTTATCATTTGCTATCATCAAGCTATTTTTTTATAGTACTGTAGGTAAATCTTGGACATCGTATTAATAAGTTAGTTAGGTTAATTGGTAGTTAGTGCATTAATAAAACTGTAAATATAATCCAAACGGCTTATTTCATCGAATTCCAACAAAAGTACCTTTTCGTTAGTGTAATCTGTGGGGAAGTCTATTTCGATAATTTCATACAGGGTGTGCCATCCTTACAAAAATTTCACTAACCATTGCGGGTAGTCCGTCCCTGGCTTCCAGACACAACTGTAAATCTGTTCACCTTTCCAAAATAAACGCACACGTACATTATAGCTTTGCCGTAAATTTTATAAAGATCAAATAACTAGTACAAAGAATAAAAATTAAAACCCAATTCAAAATTAGAACTTTGGAGGCCTATAACTCGAAAACGAGGGCCTGCATAGGAAAAGTTTATATGAGGTAATACCGTTATTTTGGCTCAGATTATACGCTCCTGACTTTTTTCCCATTAGTCCCTGGACACCCTGTATACAGCAACTTAATACCCAAAATTCGAGAGCAAGTAAAAGAGTCAAAATAATGTTAGAAATTTCAATAAATGTTTGTCGTACGGCGGCCATTTCGATGTTATAGGTTTCTAAAGCATCGAAATAACAACTGTTTAGTCAGAATTTCTAGACTATACATTGAAACACTATAAAATTCTACTGATTGATTATAAACATCCATATCCCTTTCCACCCGAAAACATACGAGCGTGTGAGGGTATTATTAAAATTCCAGAACCTACCGAAATTAATTTTTGGGATCGCATCAATCGATCGTGAGAGTACCTTACTTACGTACTTACCGGCGTTTTGTTTTTAATTCTCGGTCAGTAGTGATTTGGTTTTGAAGATGGCTGCGTTTTTTGATCGTAAGAAGCGTTCAAGTAAGTACATTTTTTTGTGTTTCTTGCTCAGTGCTAAACTTTGTTTTTCGTTTATTATGTTGTAAAGGTATTGAACAACACTTTGATACTTCATATTAGCATTTATTTTTTACAAGTGCGGAATAAATTTAGTCCAAAATTTCAGTCGCACGATCGTCATACCTCGGTCGTAACTTGAAATTCGGATAATATTTTATGCTGGAGTTTTTTAATATTTTTCATGTTTAGTAACTGAATAAATTAGTTCCCCCTTTTCGATTTCAGTTCTCAACTTGTCTGAATTGTCTCATATTGAAATTTGGGAGATATATTGGAAGATGGTACTAATTCCGATATTGATGAACTCCATGGCGATGACATGGAAACAGTGTCGCGCTTTGTTAACACGTTAGCAGACGATGACAACGTATCTGAGAACGACACTGAAAACAGATCTGAGAGAGACAATGACAACGGATCTGAGAGAGAGGATGTTATCGAATCTGAGGGGAATTCCTCAGATGAAATTGTCAATCTTGATGTACAATTTCCATCAAGGGTCCAGAAACAAAAGCAAAAGCAAAAGCCGAAAACCTGGAAGAAAATCTCATTTCATGATAAAGAACATGACTATCCAGTATTACGAAAACAACCAGTTCGACTTCCAACGGAATATTTTCGGGATTATTTTGATCACATATTCTATGAGGAGGTCGCAAGATGTACAAACCTTTACTACATGCGCAAAACAGGAGAACAACTTAAAACAAGCAAGGCCGAAATAGCAAAATTGTTTGGTGTTCCCATCATCATGGGATGTATTCCCCATCCCAGATTGCCCATGTACTGGCGAGCTAATACAAAGTTATTGTTAATATGTGAGAAAATTTCTCGTGGCCGATTCGCGGCTTTGCGAAATGCTCTTCATGTCATAGATCACGACAGACCAACCGATGACGAGAAATCCAACCCATTGTGGAATGTCCAACCTATGAAGAACAAGGTACTATAGACTTGCAACAGACTACAGCGAGTTCCGTCGTATTACTCCATAGACGAACAAATGATCCCATTTAGTGGTTGATGTTCTTTACGCCAAGTTGTGAAACATAAACCGCGGCCGATAGGATTTAAAAATTTTGTGTTGACTACTAGTGAATGATTAATGCTCGATTTTGCTATTTACAAAGGAGCAAAAACAATGTTTTAAGAAACTTCATTGGATTTGGGTCCATATGTAATTCTACATTTGTCCAAGAGTATTCCTCCAGGCAGCTGCGTATATCATGATATTTGACCACTGTCCCTCTGATAGAAGCGATGGAAAAATTGAGATTACACAGCTCGGGCACGATAATGACCAACAGTATTCCATATCGTAGTGCTCTTAAATTTAAAAAGGATAAAGATACGGCTCGTGGAGAAAGTGGGCAGTGTGTCAGGGACCCCTTTGTGATCGTGAAATGAAAGGACAACAAATCCGTCTTCATGGCCTCAAATTGCACAGCGGCTGGAACTTCCAGCAATGTAAAAAGATAGGATAAGAAAACAAAAAGCCACGTCGATGTATTTATCCCAAAGGTCATAAAACAATACAATGAAAATATGGGTGGTATTAGATCAACAGATGGATTATTATCGGACGTTCTTAAAGACAAATAAGTGGACATTAAAAGTCCTTATCCATTTTTTAGACTTAGCCTTAGTAAATTCATAGAGACTATAGAAAAAAGACTGCCTGGCGAATGGATATTCACGAAAGAAAACATTGGACTTGCTAGACTCAGTGTTGCGGATGCTTCAACCGCTTTTTCTGACAGAAAGCTGTTGTGAATGCTTTAAACGCTTGCTTTTCCTGGCAGAAAGCGTGAAAGTGCTACACGCGACTCTGAAAATGATGATATGGAACAGCCACCAATAAAGAAACAATACAGACCAACAAAACCATCTCTAGGTAAAAGGTATAATGGGTATGACCACTTGCCAATTTTTGATGAGATTAAAGCACCCAGATCTTGCCTCGTTGAAGAATGCAGTAGTCGTTTCAAAATTAAATGTGCTAAATGTAATGTGTACTTGTGCCTTTCACGCAATAACAATTGTTTCATGTTGTACCACCAAAAACCATAAAAGAAAATAAATACTTTCAAGAAAGTTGAATGTTTCATTCACACATAGGTATAGAAAAATGCAAAACTCACGATCGTGCGACTTGCAAGTTATTCCAAGTCTCACGATCGTGAGGGTACAGTTTCTGGAAAACTGTATTTTCAAGATTTTTTTCGAATTTCCTGGACTCCCTTTAAGGTCCTAAGACAAGGTTTGATAAAGTTTTTCATCAATATCTAAAAAAATATCCGGGTGGAAAAGGTTATGCTATGTTTGACTTTATAAATGAAACTACATTACTCATATAAATCCAGAGGCGGCTAGTGCACAGGGGTTAACAATCCGTAATATTAACAGGGACAACTTCTATCATATCTGAACTTCAAAAACATATTTCCATCCCATTTACTAATAAAAATGTAATTTTGTTTGAAGTCGATAAAATGATCAGTATAGGAGAGTTTTGGAGTATGTGTAGAGGAATGCCTTTGTCATATTCTGATTAGATTCAGGATACAACTGTCAAGGAAATTTGTTTAGGTCCGCTTGTCAGTACTTATTCAAAATCATCTGAGATACTATCAAACCACAATAAAACAATTAGGTATATCTTAGGCCTTCTTAGTTCTCAATAAATATTTAAACTCCAAAATGATAAAAAAATAGAAAACAAAACCTAAAACTGTTATAATAAATGTTCAATCTGACCACCTTGCACTGCAACGTATTTTCTGGGTCAATAGAGGATATTTCTCTGTACTTTCAAGATTCTCGGATTCTACCTTATAACCTCAAAATGAAACCTAATTTTGTCCACCAATTACTTCCTTGTAACATAGGACTTGAATAGAGCAAGCTTCTAAGATGTCCCCAAAATGAATGACATTGGAATTTGAGAAACGACATGGCCATGGAAACGCACCTCTTCATCCAATCCATTTTTTATGGAAAATGTTATTGAGCTGATACTGTTCATCAATAAGAAAGTGAGGAGAGGATTCATCGTGCATGAACCGTGATATTGATAAAAGCGAGAACCAAACATTTCCTTTTCCGTTAATCGGTCGAATCGGTCGGTCGAAGTTGGGTATGAAAATTGAAATCGCGCACTCTGATTGGACGTAGACAGGTTGGCAAATTAATGTTTGCAGTCGGAAGTTGGGCAACGTCCGATGCGCCGTAGCAAAGACCTATGCGGATTGCAAGAGCTCACTTTGCTGGCAGAATTCCTAAGCTTCGTTTCAACAGTACAGTTGAGCGAAAAGTGTGATTACCGGGGTTGTGCAATACTAACTTGTTAAGGCGACTCCAGAAAGTAAAGTTGTTCATAAAAAGTAGAGTGAGCAGTGTAGTGAAATAATTATGAACGTTTTAAATTTCATGACCGGAGAGGCAAACAATGGTTAGTGAACAATTCCATTAACAATGCAATTATTGCAATGAAATTTTTAAACCAAAGTAATTATTTAACAATTTTAAACTCGATAGTAAATTTTTCAAATCGATTTTCGTACATAGAATATTTATTCGTTTAACGATTTATTAAAGTGACATTAGGGTTAGAGTGAGTCAAAGTATTTCATGCACTCATGTGTCAATTTTATGCACCGTTATGTCATTATGACAAACAAATCGACGCTATTTTTAGTCCATTTAGAGCAACCTAAATGATTTTTTGGGTTTTGCATGTGTGCGGCTCATGCGTAAATTTTTCCATTCGTGAAAAAAGCACCACTTTATGCACTTGTTGTATAAATAACTATTCCGTATATTTTGTTTCGGTTTTATTACTTATTTTGAACCATCTTCCGATTTGAGTTACAATTCCGCTTTGGTCATATTAAAATATGTTTGAACTAAAATCTAAAAATCATTTAAAACAACTAATGAACTGAAACGTGATATAGTATCTTTGAATTTAATACTTCTTTTAAATGGCCGAAAGTAACGACAAAAGTTTTTATTTCAAAAAACGGTCACTGAAAACAAATTTAACTACTTCCTCATTTTATTTGTATAAAAATACACATGAGTAAATCTTCTAATGCAACATTTATATCGACTTATTTTATTGTCAGGTCATTGAACGAGTTTCTGCTGCTACGAAAGTTAGCCAAAGAACGCATTCCCGTATTAAAAAAGAAGCTCTGGCAGGAAGTGATGCTAACACTGATGAGCCTACTAAAAAACTAAAAACGTCCAGTATCCGTAAGGATCAATTCGACAAAACTGTGCTTAGAAGATGCATAATAAATTATCACATATCCGAGAAAAAAATACCCACGTTAATAAATGTACACCAAACCTTTGCATATAGTTATGGTTTCGTAGGAAGTCGCGAATTTCTGCGGAAGCAAATACATTATTGGGGTTTTCGTTGGACCATCATGAAAAACAACAGAAGTTCGTTAATGGAACGTCACGAAATCAGACATTTACGCCTACTAAGTTTAAGAAACATAAAAAAGTGCAGAGAACAGAACAAATCTATCATTTATGTGGGTGAAATATACATTCATTCATGTCACATGCACTTTAAAGGATGGAGCGACGAGTGTAACGAAGGAATAAAAAAACCCGTTTCAAAAGGGTCATCATTGTGCATGCATGAAGTGAAAATGGTTTTGTACCTAATGCTGGTATTATGTGGAACTCCCAGTCAAAAACAAGAGATTATCATAATGAAATGGCGTACGAAAATCATGAGAAGTGGGTACAAGAAAAATGTTTTCCAAACCTAACAAAAACGCTGTCGTGGTAATTGGTAACGCCTCATATCACAATGTTCTGCATGAAAAATTATCTACGACTGCTTGGACTAATCAACAATTAAAAAACTGGCTTTTTGAAAGAAGCATATATTACAGTGATCTTTATAACGTTTCAAAAATGTACAAACCGCGAAATATAACTTATAAAATCGATGAATTGTTTATTCGACATGGATTGCAAGTTTACCCCCTTATCACCCAGACATAAATCCGATCGAAAGTGTTTGGGCGGCATTTAAAGAAAATGTGGCTAAACGAAATGTTACCTTAAATTTTACAAAGGTTGAAGAATTCTGTAAAGACTTTTTTGACACATTTTCTGCAAACAATTGGAAAGTTAGATGTGACCATGTTAAATATATTAAAGATGAATTTATGAACAATGAACCACTTTTAGATACTGCTGTAGATAATATTACTATTAATTTGGCCGAAGGCGAAGATAGCGAGGATGATGAAGTTGATATAGAAAGTGATTTTTAAGAATCATTTGTTGATGCACATCATCATTTTACTGTTGATGATCCCTGTAGATCTAAAACATATTTTTTATTATAGTGTTTGTTTGTAGGTGGTATGACTGAATACATTTAATGCAACAAATGTGAAAATATAAATAGGTGTTATAAAATTATTACAGATTAATTCCACTAGAGTAATATGATATTTATAGCACATCTGTACATAGTTCTAAATAAACAATAATCGACGGCACCCAGAACCAATATTTTTTATTTTTGCCACTCCTAACTCTGTAAAAAGTGTGAAGGGATGTTCTAATTTCTTAGCAAATATTTGCAATAAACCCAAAAACTCACATATTAAAGTAGATATATCTACCACAAAAAAGCTTTAGTATTCCATTTATATCATTAGTATACTTATTAGCCCATCTCCAAAGTCGATTTCCCTAATTTGTTTTTAAAATTTTATGTATGAACCCAAATTTTTACATTATTATCTAGTACATATTACTAAGAATAACAATTTTATAAGCTTAACAGGTAGGTATGTCATTAACTATTACTACAAACAGATAGAAAAGATTGTTGACCATTGTTAAATTTAGAAAGTCGTTTAACAATCCTTATCATATTGTACGCTTTATCTACAAAATCTACCTGACAAATAAACCTCAATGACGAATGTTATGAAGGGGCCACTTAGAAGACAAAAATTAAAAATAAAGGTGAAAGTTTATGTCTCTTGGAATTTATTTATTATTTATTATTTACATCACATAAAATATTAAAGGGTAATTATAGAATTCCCCGTATGATTTTTGGAGCAATAAATTATTATGTCTGTACAAAAAAAATCGAATTTCTGTAGAAAAATCTAATGGTTTCTATTTCCTTATTCATTTAATTAATATTAAAGAACACATTAATATTATTTTGTTTTGTAAACTCGATTTTATATAGCATTATACATGTGCCACAATTTATTATTTTTAAATCCAAATTCAAAATATTGTGTTACCCTCGTACGTCTCAGCTGCTTTACAATCTATAAAACTTTGCATGCGGAATGTACGTCGCCTGCTCTTCCCGGTAAATGCGTTTACAACGTTGTCAAGTTGTATGGCTTCCTCGCGCATCGTCAACTGCCAAAATTAATTTGCCAACCTGTAGCTATATTGGAGTGGCGTTAGATTTGCAGGCTAGAGTAGCCCACACTGCTCAGGCCGAGTACTCGATAATAAGACGACAAATTTAAATAGAACGCCTAAATAGTTTCTTTGGTTAATTTTTTTAACTTTGTTGTTTGGTTTCTTGTTTCTTATGCCTCTGACATGAATGAAATTATTGAAAAAATAATAACTAATTTTGCAATAATAACACAAATCATAAACGAAGTATAACCTCAATGACTTAGTTTAACCAATAAAGCACTTTATGAAAATAATTGAAGCACTAAAATCCACTAACCATGCAGTGACGAATGACACCAATTTGGAATCAATCCCAAACATTTTGGAGGCTGACCTTGAAATAAACTAATATCCAATACCTACCAAACCACAAAAGCACTAAGGAAATTTATAGAAGCACTTAGACGCACGAACGATGGACTAACCGATGACAATAAATTTAGTTAAATTATGAAAACTTTGGGGACTAACTTCACGGACCTCTACATGATTGCTTATTTCCATTTATCTCTGTGTTTGCCTCGCTCTAGGCGGACGAATACGTCATCACTCGACCTAACTTTTACCATTTCATGGTTTATAGTGTGTTTGGAAAATGTCTTTTACGATTTTGTATCCGATTTTTTTTTAATTTTGAAGGTGTTGTTTATTAATACAAGTAATAAGTTAACTTATCTAATTGTCAATCCAGATATTCTATAAATACGAAGCACATGATTCCAGTGTAAATACAAAACTTTTGTATTCGCGATCTAATGCATAAATTATAATTCTAAATAATTATTAAACATGAAACATGAAATGTAGCTTCTGTTATTCTGACGATGATATTTATATCGAAACGATTGTCAATTTTTTAGAATGTTCACAAATTTTTAATTACCAATATTGTGGAATTATTTAGAAAAGGTTTCATTTGAAAAAGTTATATGAGTCAATTCTTCAGAGTAAAGGTCGAAACGTTAAATATTCCAGAATGTATCATGTTCTTCTGACGATAAATAAAGAGTTGTTTAACTGAAATCGTACGACTAAATACATAATAGTATATATTCGAAATCTTACTTACGTTAGAGAACTCACAATGAGACTTGAACAATTCCTCAATTGGCAATGCTCTTAGATAGTTTAACTGTTCTTTCTCAGTCAAATCTCCCTTTCCAATAAATTCCATGAATTCTTGAGCATAAGTTCTACCTTCAGCCCAGAAAGCCGTTGCGGTTCCACTTTGCATAATAGCTTTATGAAAAAGTCCTTCAGATAACGAACTCATCATGTGGTAGTGAACTGAAGCCCCTCCTGCACTTTCTCCAAAAATTGTTATATTATTTGGGTCTCCCCCAAAATTCATTATGTTTTGTTTAATCCATTTCAGTGCTTCAATCTGATCTTTCATCCCTGTTTAGAAAATGCTCATTAAATATTGGTATTAATTATTATGATCAAACTAACGTAGGGTAAACCTAGGAGAGACGGCGCGTTAGGTGAGATGACGCGGGCATGTTTTCTCCGTTTCTACCACTTCTAAGACAAATATGGCAACACCCCTCCGTGGCGTTGAACCAGTAAATTATGGTTGTAGTAGTGCTGCCTGATTTCACTCGTCGTTTGTGATTTGTTTGAGCCAATATATTTCGATAACTGCCGAAAATTTTTGGAATACCAAAGATAGAAGATCACAAAGGTATGTTACACTGCACTTTTGCGGCGTTTCTCAGTTTTTTCTTGTTATTAATATCCCAGTGCATGTTACTAACAATCTGTTGAATTCTCCTTATAGTGTAAGGAGAGGTGACGCATTCATCATAAATGATTTTATTAACAATTTGAATTTTTACAGCCATGCCAACCGAGTACAAGAGAAAGGGCAGTGTGGCAAGAGGCAAGTGGAATACCGATCAACTCCGTACAGCAATGAACGCAATCGACACGGAAAATATGAGCAACCGAGAAGCGGGCCGCGTCTATGTTATGCCAAAAGCTAGTCTACGGCGTCGAATGAAGAACAGGAATGTCCATAGCAGAAACCTGGGACCTACATCTACCCTAGTAGATCGTAACGAAGCAAAAATAGTGGCACATATTCAAAAATTACAAAGGCACGGATTTGCCCCTACACGGTTTCAGGTGTGTTCTATGGCGTTCGAGTTAGCCGATAGATTGCAGTTACCGCACAAGTTTAACAGAGAAGCACGTATGGCTGGGTATCGATGGTAACATTCCTTTTTGAGAAGGCACCGACATCTTAGCATACGAAAATCTGAAGGAGTTTCTGCTGCCAGAGCTTTAGCAATGACACGGGAAAATGTGGCCTGATATTTTTCACTTCTCGAACAGACGTTGATTGAAAACGAATTGATGAACGAACCTGGACGCATCTACATTATGAGATGGGGTTACAACTTAACAACCGTCCCGAACACGTCTTAGCTATCAAGGGGTCCAAAAACGTCGTGTCTGTTACATTTTGTGAGAAGGGGAAACCCATCTTGATCATCGTCTGCTTCCATGCCTAAGGTAACTACATACCTCCAACATGTATCTTCGAGGGAGAGAACAAGAAGCCCGAATGCGAAGATGGAATGCCGTCTGGGTCCCTCGTAATTATGTCGCAGAAAAAGCATACGTTAACAGCGATATTTTTTAAATTGGCTGCAAGAACAGTTTAATCCGCGTAAACCTGCAGGAAAGGTACTACTTTCATAAGATGGACACTCCTCACATTGTAGCAATGTTGAAATGCTTGAATATGCAGCTGATAATGAAGTCATTCTTTTTTGTTTGCCAAGTCATAGCACCCTGTTTATGCAGCCTCTGGAAAGAGGCTTTTTCAAAGTTTTCAAGGCATTTTTATTATAATGCTGCCAATATATTTTTACGAATAAATTCGGGAGGACGACTTAACAGGCTCCAGTTCGGACAGTTACTTGCCACTGCTAGGGAAAAATCCGCAACGATAAAAAATGCAGTGTCCTCGTTTAAAGCAAAAGGCATTGTCCCGTTCGATCCATCGATCATTCCTGATTATGCTTACCTAACAGAGCAAAAATCTCAAACAACAGCAAGTCATCCTGAAGAAGATCTTCAGACACATGCAACTCCCCAGTTGGCGTTGTTAGGGATACGTCAAATTCTCCAGAACCTGGTTGTTCACATCGGCATGAAACAGACCTCTCAACAAATGAAGCTGCACTCGACATCAGTACTCGGCACAGGTCAGTTTCACCTCAGCTCTTTCGTTTTACTTTTCCTGGAAAAGGCCCTACTCCTAGTAAAATGCTCGACCAAATGTCTCCTGTGCCCATTGCCAAGGCAGTCGAAACTGTACGAAAACGGAGCAGACAGCTTGTTTCTGTTCTAAGAGACAATGACAACATCTCAGAAAAGAAACAAAAGTTGACGGTGGAAGAAAAAAGGCTAGAAAACCAAAACGCAGTGAAGCAAAAGCCACAACAAAAACTGTGAGATAACCTGCAAAGAAGAAGTGCTTTCCAGAATCATTTAGTGACGAAGAAGAAAACTTGAGTGTTGTCTACGATGATTCGTCAAGTTTTGAAGATGGATCGGATGTTTGTGTAGGATGTGGTGACAACTACAACCAAACGAAGGAACTGGATGATTGGATCCAATGCTCAACATGCACGAATGCTACACGAAGTTCGTGGACGCCCGTGAATGTTGCGGATAAAAGGCAATGAAGTAGGCAGATTTTGTTTTTGTACCTACAGGGATAATGTTTGTTTTTTCAGAATGTATCTTTTGTTTCTTTTCCAAATGATTAATTTACGTTGAAAGTATGAATATAGTTTAATGAAATACCTACTGAAAACGTTTTTAACATTATTTTCATATATTATTGCACGAACTAATGAATGCGTCATCTCACCTAACACACTGCGTCATCTTCTCCACACACTGAGGTGAGATAACGCAACATCGAGAAAAAAACATTTATTTTTCTTGACACGTTTACCAGTCGAACGCTTTTTGAAGTATACAATCGTAAGCTAATACATCATCCCGTCGTAACATATTTTTATTTCTGTTAATTTCTGCACTGTACTGATTTTACACCAAATACGCTATATTAAGACTGTGATTGAATACAGGGTTCGGCAGTGAAACGGGAAGATTTAGATATTGCGTGACGGGCGCCAGGCGCTGCGATAGGAGTGGAGGACTCTACTTTGGGCTTCCAGACAGCCGGTATTTCAGTTGCCATATTGCGTTGGACGAGTGCAGCAGCGCCAGTCCATCGCCTAAGGAAGGTGATACAGCAAGAACGGGTCACTAATACAAACCTGTTCACCACGATTTCGCCGGCACCATGGACGCCTCCACCAAAAGATCGACCAACCCCATGTTCTCCCGAACTTTTCAGTTCGATAGTTCATACAATACAATACAATACACTTGGAAGTGTAAATTGTTCCTTTTGAAACACATTCTATTTATGAAAATATTAAACAGTGCTAATCTTGTTTTTATTTCAGCCAACATATAAGCAAGCCACACCATCCGAAGAGGGAAGGACATTTAGCATCTAGGTTAATATAGAACTACTGAAAGCTAATAAGTCAGGAAACGTTTAACCGGGGAGGCAACTCCCTCCGGCAGTGAGTCCGCTGTCGGTATTAGTTTTGGACCCCAATCCTTACCACACTCAATCCAAAAAATGTCCTCCAGACACCGCCGCAGAGCTGCTAAAACACCCTCCAGACAAATCGACCTCAAATCCAAACAACTCCAACACGATTACGAACAACTCCTACTCGAAACCAAACAACTCCTTGAACGCTCTCAGGGAGTCCTTAAAATCCTCAACGCAATCGACTCTCAACACACACGGTTCCCCCCAGATACATACACCAGTTCCGACGCTACCACTCCCCCAAAACCAAAAACATCAAACCACTGTGAGGAAGAATTCCCTCTTCTCTCACCCATCTTATCCAGTACAACCTCTACACACACTTCCAAAAAAAAACCACCACTCCTCAACACCTTCCCAGAATTCATCAAAAGGAACCTCTCCTAAATACACATCTGAACGACAACACACACACAACTCATACACATCCCCAACTAGGTCTTACGCTTCCTCTGTAAGATCTGTATCCCCTACACACTCAGTTATCCAAAAACTCCATGTTCCCGAAGAGGATGGATTCACCCTCGTTGGTAAAACCAAATCTCGAGCTACAACACCGATACCCACCAACAATCCTACAACAGCTCACACCAACAACAAACCACCAATACGAACACTCAACTTCCGAAACCTCCCACCGGCATACTCTACACAAAAATCCTTACTTAATCTTCTCAACACCCTAGAACTCCTAAACAACCATATCCTCTATTTGAAAGTAAATTTCAACCAAACCGCACTCCTCAAAACGTCCTCCCCAAAGCCAGTCTCAACTATTCTGAGAGAAATCCATAACTCCATTGGTGACAACAACATCATCATCAACGTTCTTAACTCCTCCGAACGTCCACCTCTTCAAGCCAATAAAACTCTTATACCCGCCTTCTCTTTCGTCTGCAGGAATGTAGACACCACTATCAGCCCTGAAGAATTTAAAGAAATTCTTCGCAACAAACAAGTTCCTTTCGTCAAAACTTCGCGAATCGTAGTTGAGGCCACTAATAAACCCACTTCGATGTTCCGCATCGTCACCACGTCCGAAACCCACTACCACCAGACCCTTACCTCCGGCCTCCTATTCCATGGACTCCCACATCGGAGCGAGCCATCTAACACCAATCCACTACCCCCAGTGCCCAAATATTGCAGTCGATGCACCCAAACCGGACATTCTTCCGAATCTTGTCGGTCTTAACCGATATGCCCCGCTTGCGGCCAAACAGGCCACCGAACCGAAAATTGCCGTAAGTCCGGCGCTTCGAAATGTACAAATTGCGGGGGTCCTCACCCTGCCTTCCACCCTCGCTGCCCCGACAGGCTATCGACTCCCAAAACTCCTCAATAGACCGCTCCAGTCACTCTTGAAAAGCCACCTGCTCCCTACGATCTTTCAACCGACATCAAATTCCTCATTGAAATCTTCACCGTCACATTGATGAACGCCATCCCTAACTCAAGAGACGTCATAGCCAATACCCTTCGCCATCTAATACCTTCCGTCTATCGACACAATTGCTCTATAACATATATAGGCAGGCGTGCTCCCTTTCCTTTCACTCCCATCAGGAGCAGGCAGAGGTACACTGAGAAGCTTACTCAGTACAATAAAGAGATTAGGAAGGCCAAAAGGCTTAATTTTCAAGCCTTTTGCGAGTAGATCACTTCCACTCACACAGCGGCCAGACTACAAAAGGTCTTGGCAAATGGGCGAACTAACCCCACAATGTCGCTGAGAAAGCCAGACGGATCATACACGGGAGGTGAAGAAGAACGATCGATTCTTCTCCTTAGAACCCACTTTCCAGGTAGTGAACCAGCAACAAGCACTTAAATAGCAATGAAATACACCAAAAAATCCCGCAAGGAAGATAATAAGCAGTCTAGCAGTGGGTCTAATACCTAGAAAATGAAGAAGGGCAAGGGTAACCTTCATACCAAAAATTGGGAAAAAATATGGGACTGATCCCCGATCTTTCAGACCCATCTGTCTAGCATCGTTCCTACGCAAAACGATGGAGTATGTAGTGGAAGAACAAAAAATCTGGTGAAGATACCTCTTCATAAATGTCAGTATGCCTACAGAGCGGGTCGATCAACTGAGACGGCTCTGTATCAGCTGACCAAAGTCATCCAGAGAACTCTGAACAACGAAGAAATCGCAATGTGCGCATTCCTGGATATATCTGGGGCCTTTGGCAACACAACTCACGTGTATGTCAAAGAAGCACTAAAAAGGCGAGGAGTGAATGAAACCATTGTAAAATGGATGTATGATTTGTTGACGACGAGGATAGCTAAGACACAGGTGAGGAATCAAACCACCTCAGATAAAGCCACTCGGGGGACACCTCAAGGGGGAGTTATAACTCCCCTTGAGTTACTCCACAGCCTAACGGAGCTTGGCTTCGAATGTATGGGCTATGCTGATGACATAGTTCTAATAGTCAGAGGCAATTTCGAGGGCCCCTTTTGTGATTTATTACAAAAGGGCCTCAGAATCATTGAGCAATGGTGCTTGTCAGTGGGACTAAACATTAACCCAAACAAGACCATTGTAATTCCATTTACCCGGAAAAGAACACTCCCAGCCATGAAACCCATATCCTTAAACGGGAAATCATAGAATGGTAATCAGGGATAACCCTAGACAGTAAACTCCTGTGGAATAAGCATGTTGAAATAACTGTTAGTAAAGCAATAAGAGCTTTGATGGCGTGCAGAAATCTAGCTGGTAAGGGGTGGGGTTGTAACCCGAAAAAATTACGATGGATGTTAGCCATGATTGTGAGACCAGCAATTACGTATAGGGCAATAGTTTGGCATACAAAAGCAAGTTAGTATAGCACGAGGAAGACCCTCGAAAAAGTTCAAAAGCTTGCCTGTATGTGCATCACTGGAGCTTCGAGAACGTGTCCAGCTAGGACACTTGAGATCATTACAGATCTCACACCTCTACATCTGCTGATGGAAAGATCTGCCCAAGAGGCAATTCTTAGAATATCTAAGGGAGGTTCAGGCAATGAGAGTATTAAAAATCAGCGACCCTGGTCCTCTCTTACAAAATACATCTCATCAGCGAATTGTCCCAGTGACGAAATGATCAAAAAAGTAAGTATCGAGAAGAATTTCACTACGGTGTTAAATACGAGGCGAGATTGGGAAAGGGAATATACCACCCAAACTCTCAAAGAAATCACCATTAGATGGTATACGGATAGTTCAAAAACCACCACTGGAGCAGGTGTTGGACTATCTGGGCCTGGCACTAGATACTTATTATCGTTAGGCTCCTTCCCGAGCGTCTTTCTGGCAGAAATACTTGCGATTGAAAGATGCGTGGAAATGAACCTAGAAAGAAACTATCAGAAGTGTGACATATCGATCCATTCTGATAGTAAAGCAGCTATCAAAGCATTGAGATCCCATGTCATTGACTCAAAGTTAGCATGGGAGTGCCGAAGAAAATTTGATGAATTAGGCAAGAATTACAGGGTCTCTTTAGTCTGGGTTCCTGGCCACTCGGGAATCACAGGAGAGGAGCACTCACGCCCTTTATTGGCCCGGAGCCTTTCTGTGGCGTAGGAGAATGCTCCTATAAGAAAGAATTTCGGAAGATGGCGGAAACCGAAAGAGAAGCACTCTGGCGGTGCCTTCCCGGGTTGGAACATTCCAAAAAGATCCTGCGGAACTTTGACAATGCTAGATTCAAAATGTATTTGTACCTCAGTAAAAATAAGCTACATCTCCTCACGGGCTTTCTTACAAGACACTTCCGCCTTAGGAAGCACCTAATGAGAATAGGTAACGAGAAAACCTACCAACCCTCTCAGTGCTCGTTATAGGTATGCGGGTTGTCTCACGTGGTACAACCCGTGCTCGCCAGTCGACTAGCTTCGAGTCGAAGAAGGGGTGGATTCTTCAAAAAATTATTAAGTTTACAAAAAGGGCGCCAGAGAAGTTTTGGCAAGCACCCAAGACTTCTTTGATTAGCCCACAACTTCTCAGTAGGTTAACAACACTCACTACACATTCCAAAGGTTAAACTGATAGGTGAGATATTATAAGAAAATAAAAGTCAGCAAGTATCCCCTGATTGAAGCTTTAATTAGTCATTGTGAAACAAAGGTCTCTTTTCAAAATATTTATTACAATATCACTACAAAAATGTTGCAAATAATGTCTGAACTCCGCTGAAGGCTGTAAACTCAGAATGTAGATGGGCTGAAGGCCGAAATCTACATAAATCCAAAAATGTCTAACTAATTTATCAGTTACAACTTAAGTAATTAACTGTCAAGCAGATCCTATAAACTCTGAGCAAAGCTGAGGGCTTCAAACTCAGGGTGCAGAAGAGCTGAGGGCCCCAAACTTCACCGATGTCTCAATTCTAAAATTCTAGAGAAACGACCAAATAGTCCATGTACAATACCTCAAAAATACAACGATAATATATATCAAAATTAACAATGTACAGTTACAAGGGTTCACACTTCCGCAATTTATATCAATATCAATATAAATATAAATGATTGCATAAGCATAAAATTCAAATAGCAAACGAGCTTAGCGTTGCTAAAGAAAATATAATTCGAAATTATGTACGGCGCAAATTATATACATGAAATCGTCAGGATTAGAAAAATCCACTAAATGTCGCAGTACCAGGTACGTACCGTAGTATCTTAACGTATTTTAAACTATAAGCAAGATTTCAAATTTTTAAATACAAGTACAAGTGTATAGCGAGATTATAATAATTGCCGCAATAAAAAGAAATAAAACTTTATATGAAAAACGGTGATATGTGACGCATAAATGTGAATTTACTAATGAAAATGAAGAATAAAAAGAAGGAAACTGTTCACTTATCCTTTTTCCGGAACCAGAACAGGAACTGATATTGCTCCAGACTATTCCAGCTCTCCTGGAACTGGTCTCACTGGCTCATTAAATTCCAATCAGTGATTTTAATATCCACATACAAAAACCCCCCTCTATAATGAATCCTTCGAACTACGCCGTCTACGGAAATTTACAACAAATCCGCAATTCCTCTAATTTCTTCTCGTACCCACAGTCATCGGCCGATTCTGAACCAGAAGCCTATCGGGTCTGAGCTGCCAGTTGTTGGTTTCAGCCGTATTTTTCCTCCCCTATGTCGGAATTGTCGGTTTTTTTTAGTAAAATGCTTATGGTTCCCAGAGCACATGCAAAAATTTTAAGTTGAAAAATGTGTGTTTACGCCTTGACGGCAAATGCAGGACTGAATTTTAACTTCGCTCCGTCAGCGCAGTGACTTCTCTCAGTCGACAGGCTAGCCAATATTAAATATCCGACGGCTCGGCAAATTTTCGCGTTACAAATAGGTCTAGCAGAAACTAACGAGTATAGATTCTGTGGGGAGGAGGATGAAACTCCGGATCACCTAGTTCTGGAATGCCTCGCCATTGCAAGCCAACGCAAGAAATGCTTCGGACAAGAAACTTCTAAAGTGAGGATATAACCTCGTTGAAGCCGTTCCAAATACTAGAGTTAATTAGAGCCCTGGAACTGGAAGGCGAACTGTAGTAGTAGCGAGAACAGCTCTGATAGGGGGGGGGGCACAATAAACCTGAGTTTTCAGTTCATTGTAACTCCGTTAAAATCTTATCCAATCTAAAGGCATTAAAGGTGAACCTTCTACATTAATAGTGGCGAAACTCAATAAATTGACACAAAATTCCTAGAATACAAGCAACTTTTCAACAGAAGTTGAACAGTTAGCTGAGAAACTTAGAATCTCACATTTAGGAGAAGGAATGCCACTTGGTTTGGCAGAAAAATACACTACAGAAGCAACTGTTAAGACTCTTGGACACAATGCGGCAAATGGAAAAACAAAACTAATATTGGCAGCAGGCAATTTTATCACGATACAAGAAGCACTTATAAAATTTGTTACAGTCGACACACCTCAAAGACAAGCCAGTGTTTCACTTCATGACTGCAAAGACAGTTTCAACATCAATTTAATAACAGGGGGCGTTACAGTTTTAATAAGATTTTGGCAAGCAATTCAATACAGAGAGCCATTGAACATATAATCAATCAAATAAGGGTTATAATCAATCAAATAAGGGTTATAATCAATCAAATAAGGGTTATAATCAATCAAATAAGGGTTATCTATATAATTTTAATAATAATAATCACTTCAGGGGTAATTATCATAACAGAGGGAATAATTATTATAGAAGAGGGAATAGTAATTCTAATTGGGGACCGTATAGTGGAGATTTTTGACAAAGAAGCATAAGAATGTGTAATACAATGGAGGAGTCGGGAAACATTCCCGACCCCAGCAAGACCTGGGGGCTTAAAAAATAACCTAAAACATGTATTTACCTTTGACCTATCTCTTTCGAATTTTGTTACTTTGTATACTGACATAATGGACTGTATGTAAATTAATAACAAAAGTGACCTCGAGAAAAACCTGGAAATTATTTACAGAGTTGTAGGTGCACCGCCAGAGGGCGTAATTAAATACCAAAAATGATAAAATGAATAATACACAAATTTTGCCTAATTAAGATGCATTTAAACTATGATTATCGTATTCTCCAAGTTTTAGTCTATCTCTTCAAATAAGAGGTGGGGGGAAACGGGAACTTTATTATGAAAAAACGCCTGTAATTCCAGTTTTACTTGACCTATCTATGCAAACTTAGTCTTTTTGAAGAGAGCTTCTTCCTACCAATGTAAGAGTTATAATTTCGAAACAACCTTATGAGTAACGTATACGCTAGAGGGCGCTATTTATTTATTTTTTTTTAAATCTAGCTATCCTTGAAAAATACTGAATGGAAACAAGCAGTTCTAATTAAGGAATATAAAAGAAGACCAAATAAGCAACAGAATAACGAAAACCGCATGTCGATATCTTTTTCGTATTACGAGATACCATAAGAAATGTGTAAATTTTAAGCATTTTCCTTTAAACATAAATTACTCCGGTTTGACTGAACGGATTTTAACATTTTTTGACTCCTCAAAATTGTTTTTCCTTGTTCTATTGATAATAGTTCCACTTAATATGTCAATATTGCTTATGCTGTCACCGGGAAACTGCGTTATGGAAGTTAAAATGAAAATATAACTTAAGGTACCTCGCTAGTGACGACCTACATTTTCAAATTGTCGCCCATCATTTTCTATACAAGCGTTTATTCTTCGAAGAGTAGATTGAACAGCAGTCTCAATTTCTGCTCTCGAAATACTCTGAATGGCGTTTCGTATTCTTTCGATCATGTTAACTGTAGTAGTGGGTCTAATTGCACAAACAAGATCTTTAATCTGGCTCCAGAGATATAAATCTAAGACGGTTAAGTCTGGTGACCTGGCTGGCCAAAAAAACAGGCCTCCACGTCCTATCCACCTATCAGGGTAAGCATTATCTAAAAATTCTCTAACTTGTCTGGAGAAATGCGCCGGACACCCATCGTGCTGAAACAACATATACCTACGAGTTGCTAGTGATATATCTTCTAGAAGAAGTGGTAATTCATCCCTTATGAAATTTAGGTAGCGTTCTCCGTTAATTGCGTTGTCAAAAATAAAAGGTCCAATTATCTGATCATCTACAATAACACACCATATATTCACCGACCATCGCCCCTGTTACTTAACTTCTTCCAGTCGACGAAAAACTCTGCTACCGGGATGACGTCTTTGGGGATATTGTATGGCATATACCCTGGTCGCATCAGTTGCATTTCTCATACATTCAAAGTAAATGCCTATCATATCAAATGTTTCTTCGTTTGTAAGAATCATCTTAGATATAACTTTTGAGTAAATTTTATATCGAATTTAATGCACACAAATCTCAATGACACGTGAATGAACAAATTAATAGGTTTATTAATTTGACACAAGACATATCTTTTTGTTTTGTTTTTTTCATGGCCCACTACTTGTTTTTATATATTTCCATTTTATCTCCCATAACGCAGTTTCCTGGTGACAGCATAAGTAATATTGACATATTAATTGAAACAAGGGAAGACAATTTTGAGGAGTCAAAAAATGTGAAAATCCGTTCAGTCAAACCGGAGTAATTTATGTTTAAAGGAAAATGCTTAAAATTTACACATTTCTTAGGATATCTCGTAATACGAAACAGATATCGACATGCGGTTTTCGCTATTCTGTTGCTAATTTGGTCTTCTTTTATATTCCTCAATTGAAACTGCATGTTTCCATTCAACATTTTACAAGGATAGCTAGATTTAAAAAAATAAATAAATTGCGCCCTCTAGTGTATACGTTACTCATTAGGCTGTTTCGAAATTATAACCCTTACATTGGTAGAAATGAGCTCTCTTCAAAAAGACTAAGTTTGCATAGATAGGTTAAGTAGAACTGGAATTACAGGCGTTTTTTCATAATAAAGTTCCCGCTTCTTCCCACCTCTTATTTGAAGAGATAGACTAAAACTTGTAAAATCAAATATACGCTGAAGTTCTTGAAGAATACGATAGTCATAGTTTAAATGCATCTTAATTAGGCAAAATTTGTAAATTATTTATTTTATAATTTTTGGTTTTTAATTACACCCTCTGGCGGTGGACCTACAACTCTGTAAATAATTTCCAGGTTTTTCTCGAGGTCACTTCTGTTATAATTTTTTTTCCCGAAGCTGTACTATAAACGGTTCCCGAGATATGGCCGAGAGCCATTTTTATTGGGACACCCGGTACACTTTCATCGTAGATACAAGAACAGATATTTCAATTTCAAAGAAAAAGGGGATTTTTTTTTCTTTACAAATAATTAATACAAGTTCTAATATAAAAATAAAAGGAGTCACAGAGAGTTCTGTACAGTCCTTAGGCACAGTTGACAATGTACTTTTTATAAACGAATATTCAGTACAACATAAGTTTCATTTGGTTCCTGATAATTTCCCTATTACCGCCAACGGTATTTTGAGCAGAGATTTCATTTCAAAATTCAAATATAATTTAGATTACTCTCAATGGTTGTTATCTATAAATGTGGGTAGTAAAAAATTACCAATTCCTAAATATTATAGTCCGGACGATGATGTAGTAGTAATACCCCATAGATGTGAAGTAATAAAATTAATTAGTAAGTTTAATAAGGAATTAAATTCAGGGATATTTGTTGCTAGGGGTATCGTTTCAAAGGAAAACCCTTAAGTCAGAATACTTAATTCAACAAACGAAACTGTATCAGCCTCAATAACAACATTGGAGACGATATAATTAGATTCATTTTATGTATACAATAATAACGAAAAAAAGGATATTAGAAGTCAAGAATTATTTCAGTCACTAGGTCATAATGTGCCTGATTACGTAAAAACTGATTTTTCCAGGTTGTTACCATTTTTCCGATGAACTTGATTTAAAAACTGATATAGTAACGTGCAATAATTTTTATTATCAGAAAATAACATTAAACGATAATTCACCAGTTTTTATTAGGAATTATAGAACACCTTATGCCCATACGGCAGAAATTAACACACAAGTAGGAAAAATGATTAAAAATGGTATAATAGAACCATCCCTGTCTCCATATAACAGTTCAGTACGACTAGTGCCTAATAAGTCGCAAACAGTAGATCAGGCGTGGAGACTATGCACAGATTTTAGGTAATTTAATAAGAAAATTACACTCGATAAATTTTCGTTACCAAGGGTTGACTTTATATTAGAACAATGGTTTTCTGTACCAGATTTAATTTCGGGGTTTCATCAAATTCCTTTGGACGAGGATTCGAGAAATCTTACGTCATTTAGTTCTGAATCTGGGTCATATAGGTTTACCAGATTACCTTTTGGATTGAATATAAGTCCAAACAGTTTCCAAAAGATAATGAGGATGGCATTCACTGGGTTGAAAGCAGAAAAAGCTTTTCTGTACATGTATGACTTAATAGTTACATGCGAGGAGTAAGCCGGCCGCGTAACACTTGGCGACGAAGAAATCGTCGGAGAAGGAGAGACCTGGGAAGAAATCAAGTCGATGGATTAGAAACGTGTACGCTGGCATTCCTTTGTTGAGGCCCTACGTCTCCCTCGGGATTAAAGGACCTAAGTAAGTAAGTACTTGATAACAACAAAAGTTGAGCAGACGCCAATATAATATAAACCGTTATTGAATGATTTGTTATAAATTTTATAATATATTTCCCATATATGTCATCGACTTTTTTTCTCTGAGATTTATCATTTTTCTTCAATGTTAATCGAATGTATTCTACTAAATATAATTCAAAATCAGTTTGTGAAGATCCTCAAATCAAAATTTGATAAAGCACTACTACAACTAACCATTATTTCCATACATTTCCAATGATGGATCTTCAAAACTAAGGAAACCTAGAACTCCCAGACGGTAGTTAACAGATACCAGGACAATATCTTCAATCATGAGGTAATCTGGACCATATAATCCAGTGCTATTACGTCCTTCTGTGTAGCATCCACCGTGTATCCAAACCATCACAGGATTTAGATTATCAGCATTTGGGATGGGCTGAAAACCAAATGAACCCTAATTATTGTTGAAATATTAGTTTTTTGCCAATTTTATTTGTATTGCACTGAATCAAATTCCTGGTATATTGAGAGACACTTGACTATGTAGTTTGCTATAAAGATGAACAATATGAAAAATATCGTCTGGTTTGTTGGTAATTTGATAACAGCATTGGAGAGAAATTTTTTTAGTCAGGTTTTTGTCAAACTCATCACGAGAAAGTTTGTTTTATATAATTTGGGAAACATTTCAAGTCAACCAATAGGTATCTGATTACATGATAACTACCGGATTTCCCAATAATTCACTCAATTTCTCCTCTCAGCCAAATATACAGAATTGTGTTCTTCAAACTCTTGTTGTATTTACTAACATTTTCAACAATATGACGAATCTAATTTGCTCATAATGATGACGAAATATGGATATCTGGTTATGACGTTGAAACCAAAGCTCAATCCTACCAATGAAAGTGCGTAGAAAAATCAAGACCAAAAAAATTGGTGTTCTCTTCGATTTTGATAGCATTGGGGATCGTTGGTTCTTATCAGTACATCGAACGTACAAAAACAAATATTACTATGTACTTTCTCGCCTTGACACCCTTTCCAGTTTCCCAAACTAAATATACCGGAGTTAATCGATTGATTACTTGGAACGAATTTCTTTTCTCTTCTAAATAATTCCGCAATATAATGGAAAAATTATATTTTTAAAAAACAACTTTTTATGGATATACTAATGTAATAACGATCTTATCAAATCAATATGTAATTCCATTCATACTTAATCTACTACTTACAAATTAGGTAAAGCCTTTCTCTGTAGAAATACTAAGGTTCTAACAAGTAATTACATCAATTTTATTATGTACACTAGCCGCACTGCGCTATGCATTTCTACTAATAATATGCACTAAACTAACTCACAAAGTTTGGTCCCTTTAAGTCTTTGTTTCCCTATCCACTTTGCTGGATTGCCTCGACATTAGGGTGGTGTAGGAAAATAGTTCCACCAACAGTTTCCATGTCCAGTAGCGTTTACTATATTCATCAGCACATTATTCTGGAATAGCTGTATTATATTTAAATTATTCTTTTTAGCACAACGCCACAGTTGAATATCATGTATTTGGCTTGAGTTATTGCTTGTACCATTGCTTGTATAGCCACTTCCCATGAGCGGTTACAATCTATTACCTATTACAGTTCATAATATCATTCAATATGAGTAGGTACACAATTGTTCTCCAGTTTATGGTAAAGTAGCTCATCTTTGATGAACTGAAGGAGGTTGGTAGTTTGATCCGAGTTGTCTAGAATGTCTTTATAGCTCAGTTTGAGCTGAAACTGTTGTCATTGGACGGCATACTTATGACACTCACTCAAAATATATTCCACAGTTAGTATGGAATTACAGCCGGAACAAATGGAAATGGGTCTATACTTAGTAGACATTAGGCTTGAATGACCTATTCTGATTCTTCTTACCACAGCTGAATCTTGCCTTGAGAGACTTGCGATACTACTTGGTTGAGGATGACGTACCGAGTGCTGTATTTGGCGTAAGGATATACTGCCGTGTCCCAATTCTGCTGCCATGTTACTCCGGTTCTTCTTTTGAAGTAGGCCCTTACAAATAACTATATCGGCCATGACGGAAAATTTACGAGCAATTTTTGCCTGTTGGTCTGCAGGTTGGAAGGTAACCAAATTATTTGCTGTTATTGGTTGGGATGTGATTATTTGGCAGAAGCCATGTATAGATTGGAGAATTGGATGGTCGGTAATTATACTTTGGATGGATGAAATTGATGCAAGCCAGTCTGTACATATGACAACGAGTTTATAATGTGGATAGATAGTATTGATGGCCTGGCTAAATATTTGGCTTGTGTGAACGCTACAGGTTGATGGAATTAGGGAGGATTTTATAGAATTTCGAGATGTTGTAACATCACAGCGTACTCCTGTTTCATTTTTGGATGTATCAGTGAATAAAACTAAGTCCTAGTTACTAATAGTTTTTATTTCATGAAAAGCCTTTTTTATTAATTGTTTCGGTGTTGTGTGCTTCTCGTATCTCATAAGAGATGTGTTAAATTTAGGAAGGTTGAGAGTCCACGGAGGAGTAGATGGAATACGAATTGAGAGTCAATGAAGGGGTAGAGGGAATAGGAAGAGGATTTGTTTGTGAGAGGTTAACGCCGTCTAGTAGCTGTGATAAAATCATTGGGACTGGTTTTAATATTGGCATAGCTCAGGAGTTGTCTGAAATGTAATGTGAGAAGTTGATATAAATAATGGGTAGACCGGATTGAAGGGGTTAGACGACACGGAGGCAGCATAAGAAAGCGGAAGTTGCTGCCGACCGACCAAAAGCTGGGACTCATTAGCTTCGCAGCAAGGGCTTACTTCAGGGCTAGATCTAAAAGCACCTTGAAAGAGAAGTGAAGCTTTATTATGCACATAGTTTGAAAGATCGAAGTCTGACTTGGTGGGAGAGATATATATGTGACAAATGTTGGACAAAGTATTTTATTTAGGCTATTGTAGAGAGTTGCATGACGTATTGGTGTTCCTAGATGCCAAAATCACCCCCTGTTCCAATATATATATGTATATATATATATATATATATATATATATATATATATATATATATATATATATATATATATATATATATATATATATATATATATATGTATATGTATGTGTTATATCGGAATTTGTAATCACGATAGAGGGCGTATTTTTTGACGGAACAAAACCAAACTCGCTACAAAAATCGTAGGACAAAATCTTGGACGAGTTCGTTAATGAGCCAAGTTGGCTCAGTAAAAACAAAATGGCGGCCTGTCACAGTTAAAAAAAATCGTATCTCCTTGGTTTTCATTTGACGCAAAAATGTTACTGAGCTTTTTCATAGACCTTAACACGTTCTACAACATTTTTATTTAACATTTTTCTCTAAATCGTACATTAAAACATTTATTTGAAAAATTCACAAATTTACCAGATTTTTTTTCGTTTTTTTGTTTTAGATTTGATGCCAAAATGTTACATTGGTTTTTTGTACATCTCAAAACATTCTATTACTTTTGTATATATTTCTTTATTTTGGGTTTTATGCGAAAATGTTACTGAAATAAGCCTGTCCAATTGGTCCTGTGCCATTGGGTTTTTTTACTTAGTATGTTCAATGCTGACTGGAATAGATTAGCTGTAGTATAGTCGAAATAGACATGCCGTGGCTGTAAATTATTAGATCGTCTGCATATAAGGCATACTTGATGGGAGGAAGAAGATCAGAACAAAGATCGTTAATAGTTAGGTTGAATAGGGTGGCGCTCATAGTCGAAACTTGAGAAACTTCATCATTCTGAATATAAGTAGACGAGAAAACACTTTTAGCAAAGATTTTTTATGATTATTATTATTTAAAAGGTACTTTATTTTATGTTTATTGCTCCCTTTCACAATAGATAGAAAAAATACATATCAAATGTTGGCCGATGTTCTGGCATATTTTTCTTCCCATTGTGTGCAACGTCGTTTCTATCTATGGCTCCTTGCCGTAGCATATGCCGTAGTTTCTCACTGTTATAATAACTTTGTCCCGCGTAGGTTTTTGACTCCTAGCATATTTCGGCCGTGTATTCCCTGAAAAATAGCTAAAAAACAGGGTTTCAAAAATGATCTGGGTTTCTAGTTTCCGAGAAGGCAACATGGCTGACGTTGATTTTACTTAATATTATTTGTTTGGAATGTTATATCTTGTGTGATAATATAGGCTTGGAGTTAATCAACCTAGTTATGTAATTAGTGTACCATACAGAAGTCTACACCCACTATCTCGGATGTCTCCTGCGCGCTTTGCGTCCTTGAGATTTTCGTGAAGATCTCGTGGCAGACAATTTGATGAAATTTTTGTTATAAAGTCTTTGATAGTGGGCGTGTCGGCTTTGTCATGTAACCAAGAGTTTATGGGTAGTCTGGGGTAGCAGTTATGTTTTATTGCCATCCGTAAACAATTGTTTTGAACCACTTGCAGGAAGTGGAAGTTGTGTTTTGTCCCGATATAATAAACTGGGGCAGCGTATGTCAGTATTGGACGTATTATGTATTTGTATGTAAGAATTTTGTTTTGTGTTGTTAAGTTAGTATGTGTACTAATGAGTGGATAAAGTTTTCCCATTGCAACATTGGCCTTGCGTATTTGTTGCATAATATGGGCGTTCGCATTTGTTTTGCCTTGAACCGTATACCCTAAATATTTTAGGGTATTACTAGGCTTCATATTATGCCCATCTACACAAAGCTGAGTTTGCAATGATGTGTCTTTCTTAGCTATAGTGATAAATACCCTGTTTTGGATGCGTTGATAGCTAATTTCTGTTCGTGTAAGTATGGTATGATTTTTTTGTTTATGTGTGTTTGTACTGTTTCTAATGCGTCGTCTGGATTCTGTGCTGTGTCTACAAAACAAGGGTCGTCGGCGTACATTGCGGTTAACAATTGAGGGGAAGTAGGGAGATCATGGATGAATAGGGAGTATAGCAAAGGTGATAATACAGAGCCTTGTGGAACTCCAGGTTCCATGGAGTATGGTCCAGCTATGTGATTATCAATTTTTGCATAAAATTTCCTGTCTATCGCGTGGGCTGATTGCTCTTGTTCACCGCTTGGACCGGCTTTCGCGACACTCTTATTGTTTTTAATGTTTTCCTATCAACGGAAAGTTTTGAATGTCTTTTGTGTTTTTTATGAATTTTATGTTTGGACGTACCTTTATGTCTTGTGGATCTGGGTGACGTTTTGACCGAAACTATTGCTTTATTAACTCTCACTATTTCGTTTTTATTCAAGTTTTCACTGTTGAAGTACTCGGGTTTAAAAGTGTTTAAATTTTGAATTTTGGTTTTGAGCCTACGTGTGTATTACGTTTGGAATGGGATTGTCTCCGACGTTGGAGGTGAAGGAATTATTAAGGAATCAATGAGCAGTGACTCTATTGACCCTTATTTACTAAACACAGTAAGATTTAAGGATTTCATAAAATATGGAAAAACGCTTTATTCACAACTGCAAGATGATTCAGAACCACAAGGTTGAAAATTAACATAGGGAATGATTTTGAATGATCTTGACGGTAGGAAATTGTGAGTTAAATGATAAATAAGTCCGGAGTTATTATGTAGTTTATTTAGAATTGACTGTCTGTTAACAGTATCAAAAGCACTGTCAATATAGAATTTAGCTGCAATGACTTATTGTTTTCTGTTTAGAGTACCAGAGATATGGGATTGGATAACACAGTCTTGAGTCGATCTATTTCGTCGAAATCACGATTGTTGTATTGAGATTACATGTTTATCAAGGAACCAGAGGAGCCGCTCAATAGTCATCTTTTCTAATTTTCACATGGTACAAGTTAGTGACATAGGACGGAAAAAGTTTGAAGGGGTAACAGCTTGTACTAGCTTTTTAATGGGAAGTATCGTTGATGTCCGCCATTGGTTAGGGAATTGGAGGACCATATTAAAATGTAAATTTCTAGGAGCTTACGTAAACCTGTGTTGGGAAGTTTTAAATAAATTTATACGTGATGTCATCACTACCGGAGGCAGTATTTTTGCAATTATCAACAGCTGAGGAAAGCTCTAAGAAGGAGAATGGACAGTTAAGAGATGTAATATCTTGCGATTTTGTCACAGGCCATGGGGAGAGAGCTTTATCTGTAGAAGTAGGTGTAGAATTTACTTTACTTCTAAATCTTAATTCAAAGATTTTAGCCAGTGCAGTTTTGTAATAAATAAGACTGGGAATTTTGAAATTGGAATTGTTTCCTTCAATTTGTTTATTTTATTCCAAATTTGGGTGGGATTTGTATTCACAATAATGGAAGACACATATCTTCTCCATGAACATTTTTTACTTTGTTCTATAATATACGAGATAACACTTGCTCAGCTGGAGTTCCACCATGGCAAATTTTTTTCTTTGTGTTAAATTATATTTTTACCAATGTGCAGTTTTGCAACTGAAAAAATAGCATCTGTAATTCTCAGAATATATTGTTCAAATCGTCAGAGAAAGATAATGCAGATAAGTTGGTTTCTGTTTGAGACGTATGTAAGTTACATTCCAGCTGCAAAAGAATTTTGCCAGAAAAGTGTTACAATGACACCTTTGGCAGAGTAGCATGCCTCTAGCAGTAATCCCTCTTAACGTGGAGAATACACGTTCGTCGTTAAAAACTTAACAATAATCCCACAGTAGCCTAGTGGAGGAACGATAATACAGAGGTACTGTGTCACAAGAGATGAGGGTATGTAACGGGCTTTAATCGTTCCACTCTCGTGATATGGTTACCGGTGGCTATCTTAAGCTGTTAGCTATGGTAATATTTTCCTCAAAGTTTGAAAGTACTAAACTTTGAGTGGTTCAAGCTGTATTGCTAGCATTTTTCACTTATCTCAGAAATTAGCCGTTTATTAACTTATTCATATATTGAAGACCTTCTCTTGGTTTTAAGAAAATATAAAAGGTATATTATCAACATAATATCTGTATATATTGCACAAAAACTGTTTACAAAAACAAAATTGGTTTGTTCGGTATTTCAAAGCCCGCCCGTCTATTGGCTATAAATTAAATATAATAAAATCTCTTTGTTTCTTAGTGTCAGATACGTTTGTCCAGCAATCTTAATGGATTCATACACATTACGGTTTTTCCCTATCCTAATCTAAACTTTTCGGTAAATGGATTAAAACTTACCTACTAGTTTCAGAAGTTAAAGTATCGACTTATTTTAAACGAAATACGGTGACAGATAAAACCTTGCAAATATTCTTGTGAAATTCTGAAACATATCTAGCGCTCCGGCGTCTAAAAATCAAAATCAATCTAGTACTCAGGCTCTAAAAATAAACTTTGTAAATCTTATTCCCTACTTGATTAAAATAAAATTTCGCGGAGGAGATCGATCAGAATCTATATAGAACTCAGGATCTACAAATAGACTCTTCGGGAACCTTCTCGTTCCTATAAATAAATTTCCGGTAACTACATTTAAACAAATAACTGTCTCTATAATTCCTATATTTGCGAAATAAAAGAATTAATCACGTTTTAATAACTTTTGAATTAATAATTTCAAGCGGTGAGATTTATAGTTCGGTGATTCCAGTCAGCTATATCGGCTCACAACTACACTACTATCATCATTTCATATCAAAGTGAGCTCAAAGTTTAAACATACTCCCACTACTGACATGACGGGGAAATTATACTGGCGCATTTATACCTGATAACACTGTAGAAAGGGAATGCAGAACAATTACAGCGTTAAAAATGAACTTCGAACCTAACTAGAAATAATGAATGATTGAGCAACAACAAAAAATATCTCCAATAATACTAAAAATTAACAAGAAATATAAATTTGTTAACTACAGTACTATTTCTGGAGATGTTTTAATAACAAAATAAGTAAATTCGTTACACGTGTAACTAGCCCAGTCAGCATTTCTTAAGCGCAAACACCATCTAGATAAAATATCATTATGAAACTAAGATCAATAGAGGAGAAGATACCGGAGGAGAAATTCAAGTGTGCATCAGTATTTAGCAAACCAGAATATGTACAATTAACAACATTTTCGTCAATTTTCTCTTTGCTTATGGTGCAATAGGATCGATCACCACATTGTATTGTGAGCGTTAAAATTACCTACTAGAATGTTAGGTTGGGCGAGTTGGTGAATTAGGTTGAGAAGATCTATTTCCTTCAATGGGTAATTAGGGGGATATATAAGCTGCAGATAGTGAGTTTATTTCGGCACTAGGTGGAAACTGCAATAGCTTTAATGTCAGTAGTGATATTAAGAGGGGGGGGAAATAGTTCACATGAATTAAAAATTGAGGTATCCCTACTAGCCCTCGCGCAGTTAGTGCAAAATGATATCCTTCATAGTTTTTTAGTTAAGGAATTTTATCTATTTTAGAGCTGGTTTCTTGTAAACATAAGATTTCAGGTCGTTCGTCTGATATTATTTGTTGGATTCTTTCCAAACGAGTAAAAAAACCATCCAAATTCCATTGAATAATTTTGAATAGTGAGATAAGAAGTTAGTTGTCCAATTATCAGAAGAAACGCTTTTAGTATCAGAAATGTCCTCGGGATGAAGTTGCCTTTTAAGTTTTTTCTGTAGTCGTGAGATGCGGTTTTTAAGTGATCATTCTTTTTTTTTGGAGTAAAGAAGTGATAAATCATTTAACAGTCCTAGGATATTAGAAGTAAATTCTAGGGCTTCATTAAGAGGGTCTGAACCACCGTATGAATTTCTAAAAACGCTGTGATCTGGGTTTCAGAGGGCGTGAGTGTGGACGGGTTGCTTTTATTAAGGATCTGTATAGAAGTTCTAGAGTTGAGTGTTAGTTTATGATGCTCAGGAAAGGTTTTAGGTTTTTTGTTAAGGAGTCTAGTTGTAATAAGGGTTGTAAAATAGGAGGGAGGCATTTGTTTGTCTGTCGGCTATGGGGGTTTTGTGGGAGATAGTTGACTGGGAGTATCCATACCCCATTTTTGGATATGGGATAAATGGGGCAATATATGTATGGTTAATAAATGGTGTTCGAACAATACTTTTTATTCAGAATGACAGACCGCCAAGTGTTTTCTTTTTGAAAGTTAATTTTAATTTTTGACGTTTAATGTCAACTGAATGAATTTCGTTAATGTCATGTTGTACCACTAAAACAGTTTTTGTAATTCAATTAATGAGTAAAACTATATTTTTCATGTTGATGTGAATACTTATTTCATCGTGGATGTTACGATGTACATAATTTTGGTCCTACGAAGCCGATATGAACTGGTGAAGTGTAAAAGTGTCTACACTTAAATATATGCAGCTAGCACCTGGCCGGTTCCGAAAGAATTTCTTTGTAGACGATAACTACAACGAAGTAAGACTGCGAACGACATAGGAGATAATTGGGTGAGCGGACTCCATTTTATATCCTATCATTTATTCATATTTTCGTGTTATTGAGAATACTTTGTACTTGGCATTGACATTATTTGGCTGATGAAACAGCTTGAATACCTGCTGTCCAAATATAATATTCTGAATAGTTATACTGTTCTGTAGATTTTTATAGGTACCGTCGCGATTTTTTATATTATCTAAACAGTCACCTTGATTCTGTAATTTGTTCTCAGATTCAAAAAACGTCTTAATACTATTAATTGTCACAATGAAGGCACAGTTAAACATTTTGACCAAAAAAAGAGGCCAAATTAAAGCATCACTAACTAGATTTGAGACTTTTCTAAACAGTATAGATGTAAATAATTTAAATGAAGATATAGTCAAGGAATTAAGTAACAGACTAGACATAATAAAAGGGTGTTTCGATACGTTCAATGAAATTCAAAACGAAATGGACATACTTAATCCTGATTGCGACACAAGTGAAAATGGAAGATCATTTTTTGAAAATTTGTTCTTTTCCACAACTTCAAAAGCGGATGTTGTAATTGATAATTTTCATAAAAAATTATGTGAAAGAAAAAATAATAACCCTTCTGAAAATGGCTCTGTGATCAGCTCAGGGAGTGTTCACCGTAATATCAAACTTCCAACTATTAAACTGCCAATTTTCAATGGAAAATATGACAGATGGTTGGAATTTAGAGATTTGTTCCACGCACTTGTAGACGGCAATCACTCATTGAGTAATATTGAGAAATTCTATCATTTAAAAACATCTCTAGGGGACGAACCGCGCAAAATTATTGCTAAATTAGACATGACTTCCGAAAACTACCAAGTGGCGTGGCAGTTATTAAAGGGTCGATATGAAAATAAAAACCTCATGATACATAACCATATTAAAAGTATTTTTGAAAGACCTAAAATACAAATAGAGTCACATAGCGAACTTCGCAACCTAACAGACACGATTAATGATCATTTACTCTCATTAAAATCACTAGGCGAAAATATAGAAGCGTGGGATCGTTTAATCATTTATATCATTACTCAAAAAATCGATGCAATTACACGACGTGAATGGGAATCCTACAAAATACAAAATGAATTACCAACGATGGTAGACATGCAAAATTTTCTGAATGAACGCTGTCAAATACTAGAAAAATTAAGTTCCGACAATCCAAATAAAAACAAAAATACCGGGATCATGAAATACGATAAATTCAAAAAACAAAATGCAAGTTACTCTTTGTACAGCGATGAGGTTAAATGTTATTTTTGTAATAATAATCATACGATGTATGTATGCGAAGCATTTTTAAAATACTCAATACCTGATAGAATCGCTGAAGCTAAAAAACGAAACCTGAGTTTGAATTGTTTTAGCCCAAAACATAAGACAGAAAAATGTCAATTTAGAAAGTGCATTAAATGTCGGCAAAAACATAATGTACTCATACATTTGGATAATAATAATCAAGCATCCAGTCAGACAAACGCCATAACAGAAGAGTCGCACGTCAGTGATTCAAATTCAGAGTCTGCAACTCACTATACATCCTACGACGCCTGCTTTATTGTTCGACCAGTGGCGTTCCAAGTACTTTTATCAACGGCTATAGTTAATGTAAAAGCTAATAACAATACATTTAAAGCTCGAGTTCTCTTAGATAGCGGATCCCAGAGTAACTTTGTGACTGAATCCTTTTGTAATAAAGCGGGAGTGGCTATGCAACCTGTTATACATACTGTGAAAGGAGTGGGTGAAGGTTTGATTAACATCAAAAATCAAACACAGTTCGAAATTATGTCTTTGCATAACAGTTTTAATGTAGATATAAATTGTTTAGTTATTAACCAGATAACAGGTAAATTGCCAAAAGCATCGTTTGATAATAAATGTTTAAATATTCCCAATAATCTAAATTTAGCTGATCCAACATTTAATGAAACCAGTGAGATTGATATACTTATAGGTGCACATATATTTTGGCAAGTTCTAACTGTAGGTCAAAGAACTTTAGGAACAAATCTGCCTATGCTACACAATTCTAAGTTTGGATGGATAATAGCTGGGAATATTGGATGTAAGTCTGACACTTCTGTAACATATTTAGCCACTGACAGTGATAAGGAAATAAATAACTTGGTATCAAAATTCTGGACTTTAGAAAACGTAAATAATAACCATAATAAATCAATAACGTCGAAAGATAATCGATACTGTGAAGAATATTTTTAAAGAACAACAACCATAGATGAAACAGGTAGATTCGTTGTAAGAATTCCCTTCAAAGATAACCTCTCAGAACTAGGCAGGTCAAAAGATATTGCAAAGAGTAGATTTTTTAATTTAGAAAAACGATTAATAAAAAACCGTGAGTTACGCGAACATTATATCCACTTCATGGAAGAATATAAAAATCTAGGGCATATGTCGGAACTCTCAGAAGACGAATCTGAGAAAGATGACGGGTATTTCATACCACATCATGCCGTTCTAAAATCTTCGAGTCTTACAACAAAATGTCGTGTTGTTTTTAACGCGAGTTGTCCTACTGACAGTGGACTGTCACTTAACGATGTCCAATACGTAGGACCAGCACTGCAAAATGACATTTTTGACATCCTTGCGAGATTTAGAACTCATAAATTTGTAATAGCCGGTGATATATCTAAAATGTATCGTCAGATTTTGGTAAATCCTTCAGATCAGTGTTATCAAAAAGTATTTTGGAGATCGGATATAAACAAACCACTAAAAACTTATTTACTCAGAACAGTCAGCTACGGTACAGCTGCTGCTCCTTATCTAGCTGTAAGAACGCTATTACAGATAGCTAATGAAAACGAGAAAAATGCTCCTGTAGTGAGTTCTATTATAAAAAACGACTTTTATATAGATGATCTTTTAACGGGAGCTAACACCCAAAACGAAATAGTACAAATTCAAAAAGACATTTCAGAATTACTTAAGAAGTCAGGTTTCGAACTCAGAAAATGGTTGTGTAACGACAATTCAATCTTACATAAATTTTCTGTTAATACTACTTTAGAAACAAACTTTATTACTATCGGAGACAACGAAAATAATAAAACCCTTGGCATATACTGGAATGCCAGCAACGATTTTTTACAATACTCAGTTTCCACGGCCCATGATCATACTGTTACCAAGCGGAATATATTGTCCGTAATCTGTCAGATATATGATCCATTAGGACTGATAAACCCTATTATCGTTTTCGGAAAACTGTTTATCCAAGAGCTCTGGAAGTTGAAACAATCTTGGGACGCAGAAGTTCCTGAGCCATTGAAACAAAATTGGTTAAAATTCCAAGAAAATCTAATTCAAATAAACAATTTCGAAATTCCTCGAAATTGTGTCTGCTCTGAATACTCCGTTATAGAAATCCATGGGTTTTCCGATGCGAGTGAGAAAGCCTATGGAGGAGTTCTTTATATAAGATGTTTAATAGCCAATCGTGGATATTTTGTTAGTCTACTATGTTCAAAGTCGCGAGTAGCTCCTCTAAAGCAAATAAGCCTTCCCCGGTTGGAATTATGTGGTGCTGTCCTATTAGCTAATTTAATGGATAAAGCTTGTAATACACTGAAAATTGATTTTCATAATACGTTTTATTGGACAGACTCAACAATCACTCTATCATGGATCAAAGCCGAACCCACCGTATGGAAAACATTCGTTGCTAATAGAGTCAGCGAAATTCAAAACTTGTCTGATGTTAACAATTGGTATCATGTCAGAGGGACAGAGAACCCCGCAGATCTTCTATCCAGAGGTGTTCTTCCTCAAAATCTAGAGTTTTGCACACTATGGTGGCATGGCCCACCATTCTTATTAACCGACAACACTTCTTGGAATGGTACCAGCAAAATCAATTACGATATAGATATTCCTGAAAGAAAAACAGTATCTTCAGCCCTGATAACAGTTTCTAATTTCGATTGCATTCTAGCTTTAATTAACCATATCTCAAATTTCTCCAAATTACTGCGAATAACTGCATTTGTTCAAAGATTTATCTATAACATTAAATCACAAAATGTCGCACGGCATCTAGGCTCGTTAAAAATTTCTGAGCTAGACAATGCACTTCTTCTTCTAATCAAAACTGTTCAGCTGAACTGCTTTCGTAAAGAATATCTCTGCTTACGCAACGGAAAAGATCTTCCCAAAGATAGTAAAATCTTGAACTTAAAACCATTTCTTTGTAATGAAATTATTCGAGTCGGCGGGAGACTTGTTAATTCTGAAGGTTCGTTTGATAAGAAACATCAAATCCTTCTACCAAAAAATAATCATTTAACGGAAATTCTAATAAGAAATTACCATATAAACTTGTTGCATTGCGGTTCGCAAATGTTATTATGTTCAGTTCGCGACAGGTTCTGGCCCATTGACGGCAGAAATATTTGCAAAAAAATCATACGCACTTGTGTGAAATGTTTTCGCGTAAAACCCATTCCAACTAATTATATAATGGGTAATCTACCTCCTAATCGTGTTAATCCATCCTTCCCGTTTCTCAATGTCGGCATAGACTATGGAGGTCCGTTTCTAATTAAAGACCGAAGAGGCCGCGGATGCAAAACTTCGAAATGCTACATTTCCTTGTTTGTATGCATGTCTAGTAAAGCAATCCACCTTGAGTTGGTTACAGGCCTTACTACCGAAGCCTTCATAGCTTGCTTCAAACGTTTTATGTCACGAAGAGGTAAACCACAGAATATATATTCAGACAATGGTTCGAACTTTGTTGGAGCCAAAAACACAATAAATGACTTGTATACCTTTTTAAGCCAGGAATCTGAAACAATTAGTAGTATATTATCTACAGATCGAGTAAAATGGCATTTTATCCCAGCCAACTCACCCTCTTTCGGTGGACTGTGGGAAGCAGGTATCAAAAGCTGTAAGTTTCATCTTAAAAGAGTAATTGGTGACTCCACCTTTACTTATGAGTATTTTTCTACTGTTCTTTGCCAAGTGGAAAGCATTCTCAATTCTCGTCCATTATGCCCGCTTTCCAATGATCCTCAAGACTTAGTCCCACTTACTCCCGCTCATCTCCTGATTGGTCGCTCACTAATCGCTATCCCCGAGGAAGATCTAACGTCAGTCCCGTCAAACCGATTAGACCAGTACCAACACATACAAGTCGCAGTGCAGTCTTTCTGGAAACGATGGAGTAAAGAATATCTATCCGAACTCCAAGTAAGAGCGAAGTGGAAATCTTCCACCAACGTCCAGATAAAACCTGATCTGCTAGTGCTGCTTAAAGACGACAAGCTACCACCCCTCAGATGGTCTCTGGGGCGGATCGTCAACACATACCCTGGAGACGATGGAGTTGTTCGAGTTGTAGACGTCCAAACTGCTAATGGACTTTATCGTCGTGCCGTAAATCGGCTGTGTATTCTTCCTCATGAACTTTAGTTGAAAACAGTGTTTCAAGGTGGCCGGGATGTTCGAACAATACTTTTTATTCAGAATGACAGACCGCCAAGTGTTTTCTTTTTGAAAGTTAATTTTAATTTTTGACGTTTAATGTCAACTGAATGAATTTCGTTAATGTCATGTTGTACCACTAAAACAGTTTTTGTAATTCAATTAATGAGTAAACTATATTTTTCATGTTGATGTGAATACTTATTTCATCGTGGATGTTACGATGTACAAATGGTTCAACCTAAGTTTGGTCAGCTGTTGAAAACTTATTCGACAGGAATTCAGAAGACTAGGAAGGGCATGAAGGAGAGCCAGGGAGTAAAGTAGTAGCTGGTAATTGTGATAGCGAAGAGGAGTGGAGTGGAGGATATTTCATTTAATGGTTAAGACGACGTTGGGTTGGTATGAGTCGGCAATATGTCCACTCTCTTTACACAAGAAACAGACCAACATGTCAGTAGAACCAGATATTCGGTACGAAGTGTCCTCGTGAGTAATCAGAATTGAGGTTTGTTTGCTAAAGTTATCATAATCAGGTACAACGTAAGTAATTCTAAGGAAACTCATGATGTGAGCATATTCATCTCCTTGGGCGCCACATTTTACAAATGAAACAGGAGAGGATAATTACTGTCCGATGTCCTCGAGGGCTACCTCAATAACAGGGTGGGGGATACTAGGGGACACATTATATATTAAAATACGTTTAGCTGGCGAAATAAGTCTTCGAATAGGAATTATTGTGGAATTGATGCAAATGTTCTGATGAGTTTTAAGAAGATCATCTAGAATTGCTGTTGAAGATAGATATAATATACAAATACGGTTATTGGAATGTGATATTTTTGGGGTAAACGATATCTCCTTTCACTTTTATGTATTCAAATGAGACGGTATTGGGGATAGAGTGCCAAATAATCGCTTGCTCGCGTTTAGGAATAGTAGGAAGAGGAGGTTCTGTTGAAGTTGCAATACCTACGTATAATTTTATACCATTAAGTGAGTTTTTGAGATAATGATGTTTGGTTGAAAATAGTAATTTTGGGAGAGTTTCTGGATGCCAAAGCCACGACGATTAAAAAGAAGAATTAAATAGTGGAAAAATAGCAGTTACATGTTGAATTGCTACTACACTGGAATATTTGTGGAAGTATTTTCTGATGATAATTTCACAAAATTAGAAAAAGAACGGTCACCAATTGGTTTATAATGCTCTCACAAACAATTGTCAATGGTATAAAAACGATCAATATAAAATTAATATGAATATAACCTTAACTAGCCAGATATTACAAAATACGAGTGAACTTGTCCGCTACCTGAATAAGATGAAGCACTTTATTATATATGGTAACCGCAGAATTAAGTCCTAGTATCTAATATATATTTCTAAATTTTATAACTAGTTCTTTTTTCCTCTTGACGTGAGCCCTCCCGCATCCTTTTACGTCCAAAAGTTCACCTTTATTCTCCATTGTTTTGCCCATTTATTAATTTTGTTATTGGATACTGGCAAGTTTTTTGCAGCTTCATTGTGGTCATTGCTTACTATCAAAATTGCAGTGTCATCCGCAAAAGTAGCTATGGTGTTGTTCTCTAGCTCAGGAACATCACCGGTGTAAAGTAGATATAAAACTGGTCCTTGCGGTACCCTTGCCTTAGTTACTTTTAGCTCCGCGTAAGCATATTATAGTTTTATTTTAGAGGCTCTATGCGTGATATATGAGTCTAATAGCTGAGAATATTATCTAGGAAAAAATTATTTTTATTCTTCACGCCAGACTCTGTCAATCGTCTGCGCCGCATCGCTTGAAGGAACGAACAATTGTTTCCTAACACAAATTCCTCCAAATACAACTTGCAGCTTTTCAAGAGAAGCTACGACCCCTTTTGAGATTATATCAACAAAGCACTCGTGTTTGACAAAGTTTCTACAGAGTAGAGGAAAATTGTAAACAATCAATAGTATTTCAAAAATATATCAACCTATTTCGTAATTATCTGAAATAAATAATAAATATATCGAATTTGTATTACCTTTTTCGTGAAAATATTGAGGTGCAGCGCATCCTCACTTCCTGTAATACTATTTGTGATGGAGTCTTTTTGGATAAACCGCTCCCCTTCTTGTGAAGCATCTCGAATTCCAGTCCAATGTTCCAGCGGTTGAGGTGCCTTGAAAAATCATATAAATTTACTTCATCAACACTCACTTTATGGAATCTACTCATGTTATCCTAATAAATCAAACTATCTAAAATATTTCTGACGATGATATTTTCAAAATATTGAAACGTTTGTCAATTTTTTTTCAATTTCTATCATTTTTTCGTAATATACTGAACTGATTTAGAAACAGTTAGTTTCAGTTTTAACGATAACATGAATAATATACTTTTCCCACGATCACTACCCAAAGTAGGCTTTTGCACACTCAAATCTAACCGCAAAGTTGATGTTTTCCGTGATATGTCATGATTTGACATTATTTCCGCTCTAGAGCGTACTTTTCCGCTCGCATGTTTTCATTTACAATAAACTAAAGAAAGTTAGTAAATAATAGGTATAATAATAGTACATTATACACTAAGCGACTAAAGTGACCCATTTAATCCCGCGGATGGGACCCATTTAATCCCCGAGGGAATCAATCCATATACGTTTTTAATAAAAATGAATACTACTTAAGATGGATGGGCATCGAGGATGCACTTTTATGAAATGAAACATGGCTGGGCATCGAGGACGGACTTTTATGAAATGAAGCTTGGCTGGGCATCGAGGACGGACTTCAATTTTTTTGTAGTAAGTCAAAGTGCGCCAATAAAAAAATAGCGTAAAGTATTCGTCGATAAGTGGTCTTTCAAACAAGCGCGATTTTTCGAGCGCGACGGCGCAGTGTTATAAGACCTTACAGATTAGACTGATTCAGACGTCACTTCAATTATGATTTTCTATCTTATCAACCATCCAAAACACCTATGTTTATAGTTGTAGTTAATATTTAAAAATATTCAAAGTGTATAACTAATTACTTCCAATATTTTTCGAACCTCAATTTGTTTAACCTTGTAAATGTCATCTTAATGTCGTTTACGACTTTCGTAAGATTTAAATTGTCATTAGTTGCTTTTACGCCGTTTTTGATAGATTAGGTTAATTTTCTTCGCGAAACCTTGACTCAAAACATCAAATTGCAAGAGATTATGGACACAGGACACGTGTGAGACACCATTGAAGCTTCTGGAGTTTGTAATTTGTTGAATTTTTGTGTTAATAAGTAATATCATGAGCCAGCTTCCGCTGATCGAGCATCTAAAAGGGCACGAGAACTATGGTACGTGGAAATGCGCGGTACAGATTTATTTAGAACACGAAGAGCTTTGGGACGCAGTAAAAGGATTTTTCGTGTTTTTTTTTAATTATTTGTTTAAAAATGAAGTGATCGTAGAAAAAATCTTGTGTGCAATTCGAGCAGAGAGTGCGTTGCCGCTTTTGGCAGATTGCCCGCGCTCCGCTACGCGTCGCGCGGGCAACTCTCTGCCTCAAGCGGCAAAGTATCACTTTCCGCTCTTAATACACAAATAGCTATTTTCTACTTCGGCTACTGAAACCGCACTTTGAACACGGGTTTGACATGCACAAAACGACTCTTTAAACACTAGTGTTTAAAATGCGAAAAGTCACATCTCGTTTATCTTTTGTTTTTTAAACGTCAAATCAAGTGTATCTTCTGTATGTTAAACTTCATGCTCCTTGATAATTTTGTTATTCTGCGTCATTTGATTTATCATTCAGCTGTCAGTCATCGTCCGTCATGTAATGAATATAATTCAAATATAATATAATTTTTTCCTTTCCGCGGGCAAAGAAAAAGTATAGTAAGCACCTCGTGTTAAAAACGTCTTTAGTCACTCGTTTCACAAGTAACTTGTTCCGCTTCGCTCACTCGTGCCTAGTAAAACTCGTGACTAAAGTAACCGTTTTGACACTTGGTACTTAATATACTATTATTCACGACTGCTCTTCATAAAAATTTCATTGTTAATATTTGATTTCAGAAGGGAGATCAATATTATATTATTATATACCCATATAATATAATCTTCGATTTTGCGGGAAAAAGGTTTCTCCGTTAGAATTTAAGATTTCCGTTCTGGGTCGCTATTCTTGAATTTGTGGGAATAGAAATTCCGACGGCAAATGATCGAAAGTGGGCGTGGTTCCCTCACATTTTAAAAAGCCGTATTCTTAAAAAATTTATATCGAAAACTCAGGGAAATTATCACTCCCTAGGGGAATTTTATTCTATTAGTCATGTCTGAGAGAAAAAGCCAAAATAGCGAGAACATGAGTAGATTCCACGAAGTAAGGGTCGAGATAGTTCATTTCGGCAAAATATTTAGGTTTAACCTCAAAATTTATCATTTGCTTGTTTCTTGTCAACGATAAGGATGTTTTATTTTTGGTTTTGGAGGACTTGCTTCAGTGTTTTTCGGTTTAAATAAGTTTTTAGAATCAGTTTATTATTCTTGGATTTCTGTGGATTTCTTTAAAAAATTTCCGGTTCTATTAAGTTCAAGAATAAGTTGATTTTTTATAGAGTTTTCAGTGTTTTTCGGTTTTACCTTACAATAAATGAGTAAATTAGTGCAATATGTGCCACCCACACCAGGAGGTAGCAGTGAAAAGGATGGGGGAAAATATGAACGAGGTGCTGGAGGAGGGTAGAAGGGGGAGTGGTGTGAAGGATTCGGGTAGTCGAGGAAACTAGAGAGGTAGGGAAAAGGGGGGAGAAACATTAAAGTGAGGAAAGCACCAGGGATAGGCGGCCTGAGTGGTGAAGTGATGAATGTTGAATGACAATGGGGAGTATTTCTGGGAATAATTTAATAGGGAGCTAAGGGGAAATAATTCCCGGAAAGTTGAAAGGTTGCCTGGATGATACTGGTGAGGAAGGCGGGTAAAGAAGGAAAGCGGGCTTAGGACTACAGGGCTATCAGCCTGCTGAGTGGTATGAGTAAATTGATGGAGGGGATAATAAAGGATAGGATTGAGGAGGATGTTGGTAGGAATGGGGGTTTTGAGGAAAATTAGCATGGGTTTATGTAGGGGAAATCATGTATTTCTGCGCTGGACAGGGAGATGGATTTGGTGGAAAGCAGCTGGTGTAACAAAAAATTGGCCATACTCGTGTTCTTCGACGTCGGGAACGCCTTCAACAGCGTCACTAAACGTGCGGTGTTGAGCGCGTTGCTGAGGCTTGGGGTGAGGGAGGTGTTGGTCAGTCTAGTAGAGGATTATTTGACGGGGCGAGTCATAGTAGTAGACTTGAGAGGGAGGAGATATGAGATAAAGGCTGGAGTATCTCAGGGCTCGGTTCTGGGACCGACGCTCTCGAAGTGTGTCTTCAATTAGGTTTGTGGGATAGTATGTGAAGAGGGGTGTGATATTACGGTGTATGCGGATGACGTATGATTGATATATACGGCAAAGGGGGAGGTAGAGATAGAGAGAAAGGCGGAGAAGATGTGTAGGAAGATGGTGGAGAAGATTGAGCGGCGCAGACTGGAATTGGTGGAAGAAAATACGGTTGGGCTGCTAGTGAAGGGACGGAGCAAGACGAGGGAAGTGGGGGTGATGGTGAAGTGTAGGAGAATTCGTATGGAGGAGTCGGTGAAATACCTAGGGGTGTGGTTGGACAGCCAACTATCCTTCAAAACGCATATGGCTAAGATGGCACAGAAGGCGATAGTAAGGGCAACATGGCTGGGAAGATTGATCTGTAACGTGAAAGGGCCGGGAGAGTGGAAGATAAGGGTAATTGTTAGAACAATAGAGCAGAGTATGCTGTATGGTGCGAAAGTGTGGGGTGAAAGAGCGGGGTGAATGCGAGGGTTCGCCACTCCTGCGGGTACAGAGAGGGAAAGAGGAGTCGGGACTGTGCAAGAGGTCTAAGAGGATGATGTGGGGCATGTGTTTAGATGCTGGAAGAATGAGAAAAAATGTATGAATAAGATAGAATTAAAAACATACTGAGAAAAAGAATTTTTAGATATTGGAAGATTGTGCGTTTTCAAACCTGGAAAAACCAGCGCATTCTAATAAAAACTCGCACCTGGAACTCAAAAATTCTAGTATATAGACAAACCAAAAAGCTAAATGGCACGTATATATGGATAACTGATGACTTCCTAATAAAAGTAGGGTGAGAGGGTCATGACGGAGTCGCGAGGTAAGACCAGTTACGCACACATACAAGAAACTAGACGCTTGCGAATAGAAAGCGATCTAATGTTTTAAGACGTCTCTAATGTAAAGTAATTATGACTACCCAATTATGTCTTTTCTCGTATATGTTTGCTAGCGTTGTTTGATTTGTTGTGGTGTGTTTGGGCCACACTTTACTTATTATTTTTTTTTTGAGAAATTATTTTTTTAAGTCAGCCTTTGGAGCAAGATGGGGTATTGGGTATGGGGTAAGATGGGATATAGGAGCAGCATGTAGAAGTGTGTCTTCGTTTAGGTATCTATGTTTATAAATAGGTATGTGCCTAACATGATTTTACTTTTCATGTGAAACAATGGTACGTTAATTCAAGAAAAAAACTAAGAGATGAGAGCGGTCAACAATTTCTATGGAAACAGTTATAGATAAAGCATTAAGTAAAGAAATGGGCTACAGAAAAGCTGCTTCTGAATACGGAATGCATGAGACCACTTTAGAGCGATATGTTAAGAAAATGAAAGAAGGTTGTGAAGTTACAGTTGGTGTACATTTGGTCCCTTAACAATCTATATTTACAACAAAAGAAGAAGACGAAATAGTGGTATATCTAAAATATATGAAATAATGTCTTTTTGGATTGACAACTCTCGATCTGCGACGTCTAGCATATCAACTGGCTGCGAAAAATGACAAGCAGATGTCAGGGGTTGATTGGCTCAAAGACTTCTTAACATTTACCATTCGTAAGGCAGCAGGCACATCATCAGCTAGAGCAATGGGATTTAATAAAATGGGCGTTAGCAAATTCTACCAGTTGTTTGGAGAGATTCATGACAAGTATACATTAACTCCTGAAAAAATATATAATTGTGACGAAACTAGCATCTCTGTTGTATCTAGCACTAAGAGCAGAATATTGGCCATAAAAGGGCGAAAACAAATAGGCTCGTTATAACCTGCAGAACGAGGCCAGCAAATTGCAGTAGAAATATGATTTAAGGCTGCTGAAACCTATATGCATCCACTATGATTTTTCCGAAATAACTAATTAAACCAGAATTGTTAGATCACGCACCACCAATCAATGAAGGTGATCGAAATGCTCGAGGCTGGGTAACTACTGAAATATTTTTGACTTGGTTCAAAAAGTTCACATGATATTCCGGAGCTACTTCGACTAATCATGTGTTGCTGCTTCTGGATGAGCATGTAAGTCATACTCAAAATTTGAGAATAGTTGATGTCGTACTTAAAAATTGAGTTATTATAACTTTGTTTTCCCCCTAACTGCACAAATGAAATGCTGTCAGCCGATGTTGCATGTATGAGACCACACAGTACATATTATGACCATGCTGCTTCGGCCTGGTTAAGATCAAATCCAGGGCGGATGGTAAGTGTATTTCAGATAAGTGAAATATTTGAAAATATATACGACAGCAATCAACGTATAAAGACCGTATAATCAAAATAATTTTGGGGATGCCGATTTCATATCCGCTGCAAATACTGATATACAAAATATTGAAAACTCGTCGAATGTAGAACAACAGAGAGTTACAGAGGCCGAATGGCCTCAGTATGAGGTAGTTCCATCTGTGCCTTCAACTACTGTAGTCACGACTGTATCTTCAACGGCCACGGCATCCCATCTTGGAGCAAGATCTGAAGTTGCAACAGAATCATACACTCCAGTTAAAATATGTTTTATCAGGAAATGTAACGAGCAAACAAGCTGCGAGTACAACACATACTTCCGAACCTGAACCGGGATGTCTATTTGCTTTTAAATCCTCCATCTGTGCAGTATACTGTGGTTTTTCATCTGGCTTTGAAAATACATCCCATGGTGAAATTTTGCCAATCCCTTCATTCCAACGCACTGAAAATAGGAACAATACCGGAGATGAAAAACAGCCGTCGTTACTTCAAATCCTTTTAAAAGTAAGCTAGAGAATTTGAAAAAACTTAGAAATCCAATCATAATGATCCCCGCCTCAAAAAAATGCTAAGAAGAAACAAAAGCCTAAAGTTGCAGCCAAAATGAAAAATAACGAGGATGAAGATACCCTTTGTCTCTATTGTAATGATGAAAATCATATTATTCTGAAATTATACGAAGGATAGGGAGGCTGCCAGCTTTGTGGAACGTTTGTCTTACAATGCTATGCTGATGTATATGTTGAAAACACCGAAGAAATTCACATTTATATTTATTGCGATAATAATAAGCTTACCCCATGTTTCCCTCTTTTCATTACCCATCTTACCCCACGGTACGGGACAAGTAATTTTACGCAAGTTCCTATTAAATCATTTATAAAAAAAATGCGATAAGGTCATCTCCCAAATACTATGCCAAATTGTAGTTAGAATAATAAGACATAGAGTTATAAATAAATAAACGGAATGATTATACCGTATTTTTAGTATTTCCCCCCTACCGCATCATGCCCCCCCCCCCCTTTCGCAACAAGAGGATCGAAGAGGATTACCACCATACATTAAACAAGCCAGACAGGCAGGAAAAATGCAAATTTCAAGTACGATAGATTGTTGATAAATGGCGTCACCTATGGAATTGATAATTTACCACATAGCATACAAAATCAAGAAAAAAAATGTAATAATCGCCGCTCTTCGGGATGTAAAAGTGGCCGTTTTGAAGGACCGTTCTTACCACTCTAATTTATTTCTGGATTCCTCCTGTGTTTATTCTTCAACTCTTCTTTCGGCAGCGCTGTTACCAGTGCTCTCAGGCACAAGGGAAAACGAGTAATTCGTCTCACAGGAGAAGAATGAGGGAAGAGTTGCGGGCTCGAACGGCAAAGGTCTGTGACCGAACCCGTTCCCCTTTTTCTATTACGTTTTTTTGGGTACTTTTTGCTGTGTAAGCAACTACGTATATTGTAATGTTTTTCTTCGACTTGCACTTTGGATGTATATTTTTAACAACCATGTTTTATATTTTTATAATTCGTGAAGACATTATGTAATCTAATTTGAAATATTATTTTATTTCCAAATTATTTTACTGTAATTGTTTTGACTAATCCGTGCTCTTGTAATAAGAAATGTGGGTCAAACTATCGCATAATTTTGTTGTAAACTTTGAAATTTGTATTCACAGGGTGTTTACGGATTTATTATTATAGTAAATTATCTTCTTTTCTTTTCTCTATAGTCGTATTTATTACAAAAACGAACCGTATGAGAGAGATCACCTGATAAAGGAGGTAGCAAGAAGAAACAAAAAAACTAATTAAAAGAGGGAAAAACAGAGCAGAAAGAAACACAAAAACATTATCAGATTATATTAAAATTAAATTGTCAACTATAGCGTTTACAATGGTATGCGCTTCTTTATTCGGAACTGCTGCAATGACCACATATTTCGTAGGTTCGCACTGCTTCGTTACGGCATAGGTCATGTTGTTATTTGTTTTAAAAAATGGGTCAATTGTATCGATATCAAACGGTTGTTGAGGTGTTTGCGTAACAGCCATGGGTTCGATGTATTTTATTTTACTTTGGTTAAATTGAAACTTTTTGCAATTTTTTATAAATGGTGCCACATGATGAGACATATTTTCCAACGGTATTTACTTCTCATTTTTTTCAAAAAACGTTTCTGACCGCAATGTCCCCCCATGAAATTCCTAAACCATTTCAAATTTTTCGTCTTTATCCGTTACATGTAATGTAGGAACAATGATTAATTATGGTAACATATAAATATTGGCAGAGCTGAGATGAATAGACGGATGTGGTACAGGATTCATGATCAGACAAAAATTGAGAGAAATTATCTTGGATTACAAGAAAGTAAATGGCAAAATTTCATGTATAACATTGAAGTCGAAAGTTATGATTATAAAATTTATAAATGTATTCGCGATCACAGAAGATCATGCATTTTATAAAGACCTAATAAAAACGTATGAAAATGTCTCAAAACATAACACTCTTATAATGATGGGCGGCCTCAATTTTGAAATTGGTAAAGAACAACTTATAGTGAATGTAGCAGGTAGAGGACAATGAAGATAGAGTGTGATCTATCTATAGATCTATCACCTTATAAAATACTGTCACTTCAATCGTTAATATGAGATTGAAAAAGTAGGTATACTGAGACTAATCTTGGAGAATATCAATATGGATTTAAGCTTGGGAGATCAACAACAGATGCTATCCATATTCTAAACCAAATTATAGAAATATGTTATGATAAAGATATGAATTATATTTATAGATTTCAAATAAGCTTTCGTTAGTCTGAAAAGGGACATACCATTGCAAAAAGTATGAAAAAAAATCATATTCCAAAAATATTGATAGATCTGACTAGAATGATAATGTGAGAGTGTAAATTAGATGCAATTACAAAGGATGGAGAATCTCAGGGTCAGTCAAGTTGACTTATACGGAAGAGCTTTGTAATAGAATGGCTTGTAACTAAATTTCTCTATCAAAGGCTCATTCAAGTTTCCTTTGGTTTCATCTAGATCGAATTGTTAACTACATTCTAAGTATACTGAATTGAACTCACATGTATGGATTTTCAGAAAGAACAGCTACAATAAGAGTCTCCATAGCACTTATATTCAACAGTTCCACAAAATTTAAAGTATATCAAATTAAAGAAATTATCTAATAGATTACTTGTTCGATGATATTTGTATTTAGAATGTTCTTTAATAATCGAATCTCTTAGATATCTCAATTTCGATACCAAAGTCAACGGTTTTAACTAGAATAAATTGAATAAAACAAAAGTTGTTACCTCAAATCTTAAGTCTCCTAAAGGAGCCTTCGCATATTTAACTCCCAAAAAACAATAGAATTCTTCATCATCTAAATTTTTTCTTACACATCCTCGCAGTTCGCCTTCTTCAGTCTTTACCACAGGGTTCATGGTCTCCGGTATGGAGCTAAATTATTTATGAGAAACACTTAGTGTATAGTAATAATTATAAAAAAATTGTAATGAGATTATGAGACTCGATAACTGTGTGTGATGAGTTTTCATGACAAAAAATATGAAAATAAATATTTAAACAAATGTTTCTATATATACATAGGATTATCAGTAAATTATTCCTTATATTCAAGGTTTAGTTGTGAAAGCGATTGTCGTACATATTAAAAACTTATTTGAGTTTACTGTTAAATTGAAAGTTGAAATCATCAAGTCATTCTGACGATGATAACAGTATCGAAACAATTGTCAATTTCTTAGAGTTTTTAACATTTTTTCAATATATTGTGGAATTATCTAGAAACAGTTTGTGTATGCCTTATTATTTGGCATCTGTAGAACAGACAGTGACAGTAGGTGCTACTAATAATTTTGTTTCGATTGTTTCAGATGGAAACTGACACACTATTAGCACGGGCAGTCTATGTAACAGTTGCGCCTTTGTCACTTTTGGAACACCCATTATGGGAGGAATTATTTCGCAAATTACGACCTGCGTACCACTTACCAACAAGAAAAGTTTTGTTCAGCAGTCTTTTGGAAAAAGAATTATCGTTGGTTAAAGAACAAATAGAAGAAAATATAAAATCTGCAGTAATGCTAAATTTAGCATTGGATGGATGATCTAACATTAGAAATAAAGGGATATTAAATTTCGTTGTGTACACACCCAATCCATATTTTTATTCCTTTGTTGAAACTAAAAGAAACAGACATACTTCTGAATATCTACTAGCCGAGATAGTTCAGATTATAGATAAATTAGAGCCTGAAAAATTTCTAGTTGTTATTTCTGACAATGCTTCAAATATGGTTAAATGTGGAAGGCTTCTAAATGAAAAGTATTCTCACATAATAGGATCAGGTTGAATGGCTCATACTCTCCATCTGATAATTAGTGATGTGATGAAACTACTAACAAAATATTCAGTAACTGTGTAGAAATCATAAAAACCATAAGAAGTTCTCAACTGTTATCAGCTGAATTCAAACAACTAAACTGTAAAAAAAACAGTCAATCTTCTTTGCATCTGCCAGTGAAGACCCGCTGGGGAAGTTATTTAGAGAGTCTAAATAGTTTAGTGGTTATTAAAAGTATATTGCAAACAATGGCAATAAACGAAGATGCTACAAAGACTTTGTCCAAAAAACATAAACATGCTTTACTCGATGACTAGTTGTGGTCACATATAGAGAACTATCGCAGTCATTTGCAACCAGTTGTGCATTGGATAACATATTTGAAGGGTGACTACAATAGCATTCACTTAGTTTGGTCGGCGTTTTCACAAATAGAAAAAAAACTGGAAGAGTTTTTATCTTTGACCTTGCCCCGTTGAATCAGAATCAATTAAGGAAAAATTCGAAGATAGAAAACTACATGCTTTGAAGCCTATTAATTTGGGAGCTTGCTTGTTGGATTCTAGAAGTCAAGGATTAATAATGTCAGCGCAAGAACAAATTGATGGTTGCGAAGCAATATGTCAAATAGGACAAAATATGAGTATTAGTGTTATGGCAGAACTTGCTATGTATAGATCTCGAGAAAGACTTTGGGGAAAAGAGTTTGTTTGGAAAGCTGTTGAAGTGTGCTATATTATGCTCTAGAAACAGTTTCATTTAAAACAGTAAATTCAGAACACTTCACCGTAGTGCATTGCAAGGAGGCTCTTCAGCAAACTGAATCAATCACTATTAAAATTTTATCTGCCCAAGGGATTACTCCACATAGCCTCCTTAATCAAAACTGATCTGAAACATTGTTTTTCATTCAAATTTCAGACCATTTTTAGTCTTGTTATGAAGCACAGGTTCTTGTAATAAATTAGCTGTAACTATAGATGAAATTAATTTCGACATCAAAGGCGCGTTCGGAAATGCGGAGTAGATCGAGAGTAGCTCTGGAGTGGAGTAGATGTAAAATCTTACAGTACACGTATCACGTGACTACGGCTCAATTTTTCTACTGCGGGCAATAACGAACGGATGGAGTGCAATCAGAATAAAGTGATTCTTGTGAAGTTTGAAAACCTAACCTAAAAAGAATTTTGTATGTAATCTTGTATTTGTACATGTTATATGCAATCTAAAACATAAAGGTTGCAAGTTGCAATCAAGAGAATACTTATTGATAAGTTAATAGATGTTAGAAGAACTCGTTTGTTGGCTTTAGCTTCTGTATTGAGAAAAGCTTTTATATGGTTTTTTGATGATGATGATGATGAGTCAGATAGAGAAGACCCTCAGATTGATGCCTTCACAACAGTTTAAACAAAATTTTCGGATGGATCCGAATACATTAGAACATTTTTTGATACAATTACATCAAGCTAATTTGCAAAATAGAGGCCATCCTGAAATATCTTCAGAAAAATCAACTTTAATTACTATTTGGTATATAGGCAATTTGGAAAGTTTCAGGTGAGTGTGGTATAGAATAAACAAACTAGAAAACTACTATTAACCTAATGTTGCAGAGGCGTAGCTGCTCGATTTAGTGTCAGTAAATCTACAGCAAGGAAAGCTCTTTACCAAATATGTAAGTTATTGTAAGAAATTAATAGGAGACATGGATTTCTGAAATGGCCGATCTGCTGAAATATCAAACTCCTTTTGAAGAAAGTATCATATTCCAGGTAAATGGGTTGACAAAAGCCATATTGATGACAAAAAACGAACTTGATTGTAATATATTTTAGGTGTCATTGGACTACTTGATGGAAGTTTTATTAGGATTGTTGCACCAAAAGTGTATCCCGCTTCATATATAAATCGCAAGGGATATCACTCTATTCTATTGCAAGGAGATTGTAATCATAATAAACTTTTACAGGTGTTTATGCAAGTGAAGTGGGATCGATCTATGACTACACAAAGTTCGTGAGATCAGAAGTGTCGAATAAAAGAGCTGAAAGCTTTCCATATGATAGTCGTCTTATAGGTGATTTACCATACAAGCTGACTGAAAAAATGTCTATTTCAAAAATAATGGCCGCTTGACTCTGATATAAAAAAATTTCAATTGTGTAATATCAAACGTCAGGGTGAAGATAGAAAACACTTTCGCAACCTTAAAAGGTAGATTCAGTCGCCTTAAATACATGAAGACTGTGAGGCCTGAATTAACCTGCCTTTTGGTAGTAGCAGCGTGCTTATTGCATAATTTATGTATACTAGGTGGAGATCTTCCTCATAATATAGCAGATATAAACTTTGCAGATTGCAGAACAATCCTAATAACCGTTTAGATATTATGGTGCCAGTGGGTGAAATGTCAGAGTACAAGTGAAAAGACGTGATATAATGAACACTTTGCATTTTAATCATAGATTTAGGAATTATAATTAATAAACAGTAGTCTTTTAATATAAATATATTTATAACAAAAACTATTGCATGTAGGAACAATCCTTGAACAACATAATAATCTAATTTGTATTTAAATGCTAAATTTAGAAATAAAAGACTATTCTTTTAAAATAAATAAAGATTTCTATAACGAAAACCATTGTTTTGAAATAAATAACAAACTCATAATTTAAAATTTCCGGTATATCCAGATAAATTACCAAATAATACTTTTTAGTCTTTTGGAACTTCCAATAAATTTATTCTATAGGGCTACAAAAATTAACAAAAATAATGCTATAATTATGCTTCATAGAGAATGTGCGAACATTAAGGCACATGTAAGTAGATTAAAATTGACAAAATTAGAATGATAACATTATAACAAAGAGAAGGTTAAATCTAAACAATATAAAATTGGAAAAATACCCTTACCTAGCAAAACTTGACTTGGTTTAATAATATGGATTTGTATAAAAAATATTTTAAAATAGGGAAGGGTTTTTAAATTTGACATTTTTTGGTTTGTATCTTGCCTTGGTTACTTTTTTATTCTATGAAATTTTGTATATTAATCTAGGTAATTGTATAACATTTCACTGTATAAAAACAGTGTTTCAAAAGCAAAATGGCCCTTATCTCCGAAACCGCCCATTTGAAGGCGCATGTTGATAAAATCTTATCTACATATTTTGGGCCATACTATCCCCCCTTCCAAGTTTGTGACTGTTTTTTTTAACTTAATGTATACAGTGTGTCCATGGAGTGTAGTATAAATTCATTACCTATTTCCTAAACTGAAAATATTTTGAAGAAAACATAAAATACGTCGAGGGGTCATACAATACTTTGTTTGAAAGGCATTAAATTCTATATCTAACTGTAATATAATTTATGTTTTTTCTTGTTAGTCTTTTAAATACAGATTTTAAATTTTCAGTCTGTTGATTCAGTTCATTCTTTTCAATAAAATTTGCCAAGTATCGGTAGTCATTGTAATACATCCTTTAAAAGGTTTTTTCATTTTCTATTAAGTAAATATTTTTGATTTTTGGCAACTTCAAATTTTTAAAATTACCAAGACTCAAAATTATTTCTATCTCCTGCTGCAGAACGAAGTAATACATGACCTTTCTCAAATTTCATTCAAAATATTAATAAGGTCAAAAGATTGAATATTTCGAATACTTAACGGTCCAAATTTCCCCTACAAGATGGAAAAAATTATTTAACTGTTGGATAGAAAATTGAAACACCGTTGAAACGAGATATCACAAGACTGCTCTTCCAATTAAAAAAAGTCGTCGACATCACCGACAAAAAAATTCAGTGTTATATTTCCTTCAAATCATTTTATTCCACACTTTATTGACACACTGTATTAAATCATAAAGATATGAACATTAGGTTTCAATTTCTAATTTATATTTTGTCAACTAATTTGTCGAAACTGTCAAGGAATCAATCCATCCTTGACAGTTTCTCTTTATGTCTTTCATTGGCAGTAGGGGCATGTCATCTTTTAAACGTCGGCTGTTGGTTGTCCCCTAGAGGGGCTGATCCAGAAGTAGAAGGTGTAAGTTCTTTGATCTGTACATCTGCTTTTGTTAATGCTGTAGATGTACACACCACAGTTTTCACTATTTCAGGCCTCTGGTGGAATAATTCGTCCATTATTTTAAAGTATTACCATCTATGGTTAGCATTTCCACTTTTGCTGTTCTTCAGTTTTATGCTTTTATATGTACGTTTTATTGTCTTTCATTTTGGTTCTACATTTTTGATATTAAACTGAAGTTCATTAAAATCTTTGTTTAATTTTTTGGCTAGTCTATCCCAAACAATTTTCTTCATGCCTGTATCGAAAGCTTTTTCATTATCGTTGTAATGATGCAATAAAGACAAAATTTTCTAATTGGTCCATAATCCATTAGTAGTGTTCTTTTCATTTTCTGCTTCTGAATCCGAGTCTAATAAAAAAGAAAACAACAATAAATATTAATTAGTAGTAGAATAGGTAACATAGAACATTTGAACTAAATAAACACTTTCAGAATGTTTAACTGTATTTTCAACTAGCTGAGGAGGTCCCTGTTCACAGTTATTTATTGACCTTATGTTTATACTTTCGATGTCTTCAGGACAACTCTTATTTTATATTTCCCCGGATGTGATTTTTGAACATACAAAATCCCACAATATTTGCTGATCTGCAACGTGTAAATAAGTTTACTTATAATAATAATTGCTTTTACAAATTGCACTTACCTGAGAGAAGTTGATGTTCTGGATCTTCTATTTATACTCTACGTTGTTTACCAACAAACTTATTTTTTGTACTGGCATCTAGTCCTGTTACTTTAATTATTCTAATCTATGTGTTGTGCTCTAAACTGTAAGTTAAATCACCTAACGACCTAACGAATTCTACTTTTCCCTTAACGAATATAAAAAATATGACATTGTTAATGTCACTTTTAAGGGTTACTATTTTTCCTCCTCCTCACGATGTGGAGTGAGAGGAGCATACTCTTTTCACTCCGTCCAGCAATTCCGAACAGTCGATTTTGTCATCCCTTTTTACTCCACCATCACTCTTACATCATTATAAAACGGACGATGTTGAGTAGGAGTGAAAAGAGCAACTCTTTTTGTATTTCCGAGCGCACCTCAAGTTTCCCATAGTTCTTAAAAACTGTTAACGAAGAACATATCCAACTGGCCTTTGGAATATTGAAAATTACTGCGTCATGTGAGTGACACCTACTGAAACATCTGTTAATTATATTGTCTCCTACTTAGCATTTTGTCAAATATGATTCCTACAATAAAAACTTCTCAACTTACTCAATGGTTGAAATAATGAGCTGTATCGTTGAGCATAGCCAGTTATCTTTTGCATAACCAGTTATCTTTTCTATTGAAAAAATTAAGTTTGAACGTAATAGTCAAGATGTTTATCCCTATTATTTTTACGCCCAACCTATCTAATATGCGAGAAAAATATTGGTTTACCCCAAAAATGTGAAATTTTGAAATTTTTTTGTGAGTTATTTTTACGTTTTTCATCAACAACTCGAGAAAACGGTTTTTAGAAAAAAATCCTGTGTGTATGTCGTCGTCGTCGGCCACTTTTCGTTACATGTCTTGTTAGCACGATACAGCCTCCGGAGTGCAACAAGTCACCAATTTTATGATTGAGTATTGTTCAGGACATCTCACAGATGAACCTTATTGATTTTCAGCTCACCAGATCCAGTACACCGGGTGCTATGGTACTTGAAGTACGACATTTTTGTAATTTTTTGAGAAATTTCCGTTTGTGAGCACGATACAGCCTCCGGAGAGCAATTAGTTACCAATCTTATGATTGAATATTATTCAGGACATCTCACAGATAAGCCCTATTGATTTTCAGCTCACCAGTCTCAGCACAACAGGTGCTATAGAACTTTAGGTACGACATTTTTGGAGAAATTTCAGTTTGTTAGCACGATACAGCCTCCAGAGTATATACACGTGACCAATTTTATGATTGGATATTATTGAGAATATCGCAAAGATGAATCCTATTGATGTTCACCTCGCTAAAGCTAGTACAACGGGTGCTATGGAACTTGCAGTACCAAATAGTTGTCATTTTTGGAAAATTTTCAGTTTGTTAGCACGATACAGCCTTCAGAGTGTATACAAGTGACCAATTTTATGATGGAAAATTGTTCAAAGTTTCAAGTGTCTCATAAATGTACACTATTGATTTTCAGCTCACTAGAGCGAGTCATGCGGGTCCTATAAATCCGGATATACAACATTTTTGGTTGTTTTCGGAGAAATGTCGGTCTTTTAGCGCGATACATCCCCCGAAGTGTATACAAGTGACAATTTTGTGATAGAATATTGTTCAGGGCATCTTACAGATGCGGAAAAGTTAGTTTTAATCTTTAAGCCCCTTTATTTTTTAGGACCAATAATGAAGATCATCAATTAAGAATTAAGCGCTAACGTGGTTGAATAATTTTGCGATCATTAAAAAGTATGATCAGCTTTGGGTTAAGAACCGAACTTTGATAAACAATGTTGAGCAATGTTGAGAAATCTCTCTTCTGGTTATTTGCCTATTGGAAATACGTGATTTATTAAAATAAAAATAAATTTTGATAATAATTCAGTAAATTACCACATGGAAATTTATTTAAAATATAATTTCTATTGCACTTTCACACCTTTATATTCTGTCAGTAAGACAATTTCATATATTGGTTGCACAGGCGCTAACATACAGTGTGGAACAGCCAAATGGAATGAATTCGATAACGATTAAATGAGATCATGTTGAGAAAAACGCTTGGACACGTCGATTTGTATTTTTAGATGCGCATTTTTTTCAAAAAAAATAAATATATAGGGTGTGTCATGTGACAGGGCCGATACCAACTTTCTTATTTTAGATATATTATATGTATATTATTAGTTTTTTGGATTCTTCAGAAAATTCTAGACATAATTCATGTACAATGTCCCATACCTATCTTCAACTGTTTCAGAAATATTAAGTGTTTTCAGATGTATTACAAAAATTAACATTAAGAAAAGAAAATTATTTTATTTCACAAACAATGTGAAAAAACAGAAAAACGTGAATTTCAATATAAGAGATGTTCAAAATGTTCGCCGCGTACGTCTTGGCCACATGCTAATCTGGTATAGAAATGTCTTCTAACGTTACTCAACATCGCAGGCGTGACTGATCTAATCGCAAGCGTGATTCGTCTTTTTAAGTACTCTAAGTTGAGTGGTTTAGTTTTGTATACAATACTTTCGACGTATCCCCACAAAAAGAAGTCTAATGGCGTCAGATCAGTAGATCGTGCTGGCCATTCTATCGATCCGCGCCTCCCTATCCACCGATTTGGAAAATTTTGGTTCAGGTACTGCCGGACATTGATTTGGTATTGGGGCGGTGCTCCATCTTGCTGAAACCATAGTATATTGTCAGGAACTTGTGGCTTTGCTGGATCAGGATATAAGTTTGTCAATGTTGGCACGACATTGTTTTGGAGCAGTTCTAAATATTTATCTCCATTCAAGTTGCCATCAATGAAAAAGGGACCTACGATATGATTTCCAACAATTCCTGCCAAACATTAACTTTTTCAGGATATTGCGTATGTTCCTCTCTCATCCAGTGAGGACTCTCATTAGACCAATAGCGGCAATTTTTACGATTAACATGATCGTAAAGTGTAAATGTGCTCTCATCAGAAAACAAAACATCTTCTAATTGGATCATATTGTTATCTAACATTTCCATCATTTGTTCACAAATATACGTTTTCCTGTCGAAATCGTCTTCCATTAGCTCCTGAGTTGGCATCCTTTTATAGGGATGCATTTCACTTTCCTTTACTATTCGAAAAATTGATGTGTGGCCAATGTTGCACAGTGAGGCTGCTTTTCGACCAGAATTATGTGGGTTTACTTGAAACTCAAGCATAACATCCAATTTCGTATCATCGCTTAGTTCATTGGCAACTACTTTTATTGTCTGTCTTACATGCCCAAGCTCGCGAAACTGTTTTAATATTTTGCTAATTGTTCCTTGGGATATATGCGGCAAATTTGGAAATTTTTCGTGAAATAAGCGAGAAACTGCCATTTGTGTCCGTGTGTTATCTCCATAACCAATCGTTTCTAGAATTTTGTGCATTTCTGTTGAATTAACCATTTTTCTGATATTATGACGTACAGTTAACGAAAGTCGAACGACAATAGTACTGACACTGATCACTACTGTCATGCAGACAGACAACAAGTTGCTAAGGCTATGAGTTTTATACGAAAATAAACAAAACTGTTTTTTTGTTTTTTTTTTATTTCATATCAGTAAAAAGGAACGCAATAATGGTTTTTGCTTATTTTCCCAATACTAATAGCTAAATGGGAAATAAACATTGAGTGTAATGTAGCGAATTTGTGAAATAAAATAATCTTCTTTTTTTAATGTTAATTTTTATAATACATCTGAAAACACTTTAATATTTCCGAAACAGTTGAAGATAGGTATGGGACATTGTACATTAATTATGTCTAGAATTTTCTGAAGAATCCGAAATCTAATAATATACAGGGGGTTGTATTTAAAATAAGGAAGTTGTTATTGGCCACTGTCACAAGACACACCCTATATAATTATCTTTTTTTTTGAAAAAAAATGCGCATCTAAAAATACAAATCGACGTGTCCAAGCGTTTTTCCCAACACGCACTCATTTATTCGTTATCGAATGTATTCCATTTGGCTGTTCCACACTGTATATTATACTGAAGCCAAAATACACTAATATATGTTACAGGGTGAGTGTTCACAGGCAATTGCTTAACTCCCCCATCAATCAATTTTGAGTAATTATGAAGTGCTTTCAGCTGATTCTCGGCGATGAATTATTGAGTAATTATTAATATGTTTTAATTATAAAACCTATATAAAACTCCTTCTCATATTCTTTCACTGATATGTTTTTCTAAAATATGACTGTTAGTTACTAACATTCTCTATATGCTATGCTCCTTATTCTATATCTACATTTTACCTAATTATTTACGATTATCTTTTAATATTATTTACTTATATATTCATCTTTTTAGATTCTTACTAACTATGTGAAGCAACGCTTTGAATTAATACAATGAGAAATAGAACATCTTATACCTACTCTATAATAGTATTTATATTATTTATTAATAATAAATTTTATATTTAAACTTAGTTTCTATATCCTTCAATTACCATGCAATTCCTTTTTTCGTTTGCTAAATTTCGTTCCTATTCTCTTGTCTTACCATTCAATTTGCTTTTCATTTTCTAACCTTCTTTGTATTCTCTTCTCTTGCTGTTTGATTTCCTTTATGTATTTGTGCTGTCTGTGATCTTGTCTCGTTCATGTTTGCTATTCCTTCATCTCTGTCTTCTGATCTGCTTCCTCTATACTGATTAATTCTCTGATAACTAACTCGTCTTGTTTCGTAATCTCCATTTCTTCTGTGACCATCTCCTTCTGAGTTTCTTCTTTCATGTTCTCTATATTGTCTATTGTTTCTGTAATTGTAGTTGTTTTGCATGTGTGAGTCATGATTGTTTCTATTATTATGATTATTATTAATGTCGTTATTTCTGTTACAATTACTGTTATTTTTATAATTCCTGTAATTTATATTCAGATTATTAAAATTATGATTATGGTTGTGATTATTATTATTATTATATTGTCTATTGTTAGCATTATTTCTATTATAATTAAATCTATTATTATTCCAATTATTGTTCTGATTATTATTTATAATATATTACTATTTATATATCTTGGATTATTTTCATTATTATTATTATTTGTTCTTCTATTTTGTTGAGAAGAGTCCTGTCTGATTAAATTTCTTTCTACCCTTTGTAAATATATGGATAATTGGTCTTGTTTTTTTATATTTTGAAGAGAAATAGTTTCAGCTAATTCTACTTTGAAATGCCTTGCTATAAACATAACAATTTCCTCTTCGGGAATTGGTGGTTCTAAATATTGCGTCATAGCTTGTAAATGGATTGCAAAATTATTTCAACTAAGGCTTCTGATTTCGTAAAATTGGACAAAATCTAATGGTTCCCTTATGGTTGACTGTGCATTTCCCCCCCACAAATATTGTGAAAATGCTGTTTCAAAATCGATAAATGCTGTAATATCTTTTTGCCTGGCAGCAAACCATACCAACGCGTGATTTTCCAAATGATCTCTTATTATTTCCTTTATGTCTTCAATATTATTTATTCCTCTTATTCTATTCTTTAAAATTCTAATAAATATCTTCGCGTGCAATTTCTTAATATTTCCATCAAATTTTTGGTTTGTTGACCCATAAATTGTTTTTATTCCCCCAACATGTTCCATATTCACTACATTTCTCTTAATTTGCACTATATTTCCTTGGATATTTTTCATTTCCATTGTTAATTCCCTTTTTGTTTTGTTGTTCTCTTCTTCCGCTATCTTAGAATTCATTTGTATTTCATTATGTATATCTTCTTCTATATAATTTCCCTGTCTAATTTCGTTATCCTTCCGCTATTTACTTTTATTTTATTAGTATTCTCTGCTATTTCAGTTTTAAATTCATTCTCTTCAAACTTTCTATTTCTGTCGATTGTATTTCTTCCATTTCCATTAATATTCCTAACGTTTCATTTCTAATTTCTTGTTTTGTTCCATAGATTCTTTCTTCTGTGTATCTTTTAGATTCTTCCAATTGTTTTCTTACATTTTTCATCGTCTCTTCCCTTCTTTGAGTACTTGTTCTCACTTCTTCCCTCAGGCTTTGATTACTTACGTTTATTTATTCTCTCATGCTGTGATAACTTGTTTTCTTATTTGATTATTGGTTTCCATTTTCTCTTCCATTTTTTTACTATTTGCTTCCATTATTTTCATAGTTTGTAACATTTCCATCATCATATTTTGTTCACCTCTACTTCCAACTCATTCTCCTTGATTCTGTCCTACCACCTCTTCTCACTTCTCATTGTGTCTTCAAGCATTGGTTCAGCTTTCACTTCCCTCTGTCTCTTCATCATTTCCCTGATTATGTCTGCCTTGTTCCATATATTGTACATGGAAATCACCCATTCCATGTCTCATTTCTTCTCCTTCATCATCTGAATCACTTTCTGCTCCTATCTGCTTACCATCTCTGAGTATCATTCTTCTTTCCATCCTTTTTTTTTATTAAACCAATTCTCCTATATGTCAATTCTCATAAACAAATTTTTGTATGCACATTTTTGGATGCCCCACGTTGAGAGCGACAAAATTGTTATGTATTTCTTTATTATATGAGTATCAATATTTTTTTTAATTTTATTTGCTTCACTTTGCGCTCGACAATTTGTTATATTATATATAATTAATTAATTTATTTGTTCAAATGATTTACCTTCCGCAACTCATAAATATAAAACCATGGCATGGAGTACTCTCACTCTCATTTGGGTACAGGCGCTAAAATATTGAAAAATCAAATTATATTTTCCTATATATTTATATATGGATTTAATAAATAAATTATTTGAAAACAATTTTGACACGCACACACACTTACACACACACATATATATATATATATATATATATATATATATATATATGAATGTATATATAATAATACAGTTCCTCTATTTGAAATTTAAAAGAAACATTAAAATAAGGAAAATTATTTATATTGGTATGCAAAACTTTCTATACACATTGTATTATATGTAGAATCAATAATATCAAAATCAAATTTGACATTTTAATTTCTGATGACATTTATGCAGAATATATCTAATAATAGATAGATCATATTACGATTTGGAGAATATATTTGAAATTTCAAAATACAGAGGTCTCTGCTAGCAGACTTACAATTGTAATAAAAGAATTGAAAATCTCTCTTTGTTATTGGGAAACATAAATTAGTATTTTTTTGAAAATAAGAAAATGTCGTAACCACAGGAGAGGAGATTTATTTATTTGAACAAAGTTTAGTTAGTTGAATTTGAAACCCCCACGAGACCACATCGCATTTAGAGTTGTCTCATTTTTTTGAGAATATAATAGAAATTATTCAATTATACAATCAGATCATAAAGCCATCCATTAAAAAGCCAGTACGTGCATAATTCGAAGAAGAATTGCATCGTATATAGTGTAAGTGGTTTCAGTTTTCTAAATTATATATTTAGAAAGTATCCAGAATTCTAAATTCGTTTAGAATGAGTACGAGTTGTTCCTGTTCCTAGTTGGTGAGTCCGCTCCAGATTTTTTTAATTATTTCTCGAGAATTAACAGGCCTTTTGAATAGATTTAAAATAGATGCATTTATAGGATAGTTTTGAATTCAAACAAAATTAACGTTATATATATGAAATTTTACATCAAGCGAAGAAATTTTTTTGAATAGACAATTTTGATCGGAGATTGTGTTATTTGACATTTATACACGTCAAGTGTAAATTCGACGATTTGAACTTTTGGTAAAAATATTTAATTAGGTTGTTTTCTAGCATATAGGTTGTTCTAATTTTAAGGTTAGTAGAAAATAGGATCTTTGTGCTTTTATGATATTTTTGGGAAATAATAATTTTTTTAAATTTGTTATCTGATAGTATAATATATAATTTTGATTCCAACTTACTGTGGTATTCATTCAACACATATTTTTTATAGAATTAAACATTTTGCATTCAATAGAATTTTCGATTTAATCAGTGACATTTGGTTAATTTTCAGTGACAGTAAAATCGTAAATGTCATAAGATAATTGAAGAGCCTTTTATAATATTGAATAAACAGTTACTCGAGATTCTGAATAATAGAGTAATATTTAATTTTGAAAATACGTTGAAATTATAAAATTTTAATTAATATTTTTCAAACAATTTGAGGCCACCCTGAGACAAGAGTGATTAAGTCGATTGTGAATAAATTCATCTTTCTAAATACAAAAATAATATTTATCATAGCCGGGCATTGTTTGACAACTACTGTCAAAATTGAAATATATTGCATATGCTGCTAAAGGTGTGTGTGCAATAGTGTCGCTACAATCATAGATTGTAAAACGTTGACAAATAATATTTCATAGTGTTATATTCATATATGCATTCATTAAATGTATAGTATAGTATATCAAATTGTCACCCAACGCGGGGCAATTACAATTATAAGATTGAATATATAACAATATATATGAACATTTTATTATAAGAAACTAAATTGAGTGACGTCGCTGACGTTTTACGCTATGCTTGAAGATTTACATATAACCTTGAGAAACCAACACACTTGCGCAGAGCGATCTTCTGTTGTAAAAACTTACAAATATCAACGAGAAATGCTTCAGATTCTTATGATTGAACTGTGATTAAACTGGAGTTATATGATATTTACATTTGTTAAATGAAAAGTATTTTATTCTAATAGAAAAAGGATAAATTACATATATGTAAAATATGAATAAAAACTGGATACTTGATTAAAAATATCTTACATACTAATATAATACGGGTAATCTTTAAAACGGTTGAGTAAATTCTTGTTATATAATCTTTATTATAATCTAGTACTGGTTTAATTTGAAATTTAGTCTTTGAATCGTTTATTATGGCCTTTTTCATTTATTTGTTTTATTTACGAAATGATCATTTTATTATAATGTTTGTCTTTGGGACCCAAAGAAATAATTTCACTGACCTTAAACTGTTAAGAATGGTAAATCTCAAAATATCCGCACCTTGGCGTCCCTTGTACACTGCTATAGATCACTGAATTGTCTGTCTTTCCTTCTGAATCCTGATTTCTTGATCGGAAAACTAATTTAAACTTTTTATTGAGTCTTTATTTGTAAATTGCTCTCATAGTGTGAACAAAATTACAGGCAGTTCTCCGTTCTTCTACATCCCGACGACTCTCTCTTGTTTTCTTCTTAACAAACTTTTGTTGCCGGATATTCAGATGTTACTTGATATTTTTGTTTAATAATGATCGACTGTCATATCTATAAATGTCCTAAATCAGATCATTATCCATACAAAAGTCTTATGTTTTCCTTTATATACAATTTCTTATGTTGACTATAGCATGATATTTTCAAATTAGTCCTTTTAAAAGTCTTAGTAACTTTTGGCTTATTATAAAGTCCTTTCATTGGTAGGATTTTAAACTCTATTCAAATAAATTTGACAACACAAACACATAAATAACATATATGTAACTATTCCATTTCCATTCTATTTCCTAATAATCCAACTATTAAATATGAACTCTTTGTAATTTAAAATTCTATTTACTTACATCCTCATCAAATTCAACTCACAGCTGTTGTTTGTCTACGACCTATTTCTGTGGACTAATAATCTCTCTATATTCAATACGCATATGTTAATATAATGTGGCGTTTTCGGTTTAATTATCTCCTTATTTGGTTATAAGCTAATAATTAACTTGTAGTATATAAAATAAATAATGTTGAATCTCCAATATTAATACCAATATTTGTTTCTTTTGTGATTCAATTGATATTTCATAAGATATAATAGGTATATCGTTAATTTCTCATATACGATTAGTTTTTAATTTCCTAATTTCCTCTGTTAATATTTGATTCTGTTTAAGGTTCCGTGCTTTATTATATTAATTTATTTTTACAACTTATATTCGAATATTAAATTTTTCTTCATTGTAACATGACTTTATGTGCTCTATTCAAATTATTATTGCAAAACTTGACAGACTTTGTTATATTGCTATTATAAAAAATATGATCCTTATTTATTTTATTTCAATTTTTTCTTTTTCATAATATAAGCATATATTCATACTACATATTTTTCATGTTTGTGCAAAGCTGTGGAAGCATTTTTAGTATATTTATGACTATCTAATTTGTTTTCTAGTGTCTGTTTAGTTATTCCTATGTAATTTTTTGGACAGCTCAGGCAGGGTATAGAATATATAACATTTGATGTCTTTGTGGTTTTTCTTTTCCTTTTTTAATTTGGTAAATAATGGCGACGGGGTGTTTTGAACTATGTGACATGTTGTGATGTCATGTTTAGAAAATATGTGATCGAGTTTTCCGGAAAGCTGCTCTGTGTATGGGAATGCAATAGACTTTCTGTTTGCAAATACGTTTTATGTTATGTATTGGATTGTGATTGTTTATTAAAGTGGAAATAATCATCATTGTATTGAAAGTAATTATGTTTTTGAATACATAAGATGGCTTCAATGAATTAATTATATTTGAGTGTAGTGTGTTCCTCTATTATATAAAATTTGGTTTGTACAGTCTTAATTAATAATTCTTTATGTACATTAGTGTATATTGATATTACACCCAATGATATTATTTCAAAATTAAATGTAATTTTGACCGACGACATTTGAAAGGCAATTTGCTAGATATTTAGACACATTATAGAATAGTGACTGTATGTAGAATACTAAAGGTCTTAACACATTCACTGCCCTTAGGAAAAGGTTATGTTCTGCCATGTGCCACGTAACTTTTTACTGTATAATAAACATAAAAGCAGTGAATTGGTATTTAAATGAATATAACTATACATTTTTAAAAAAATTCATGCAAAAAGACAAAAACGCGCTAGGTGCTTTGTGGGCACAGGGTAATTAATAAATCATGCTGGGTGCCCATAACCGCACGAGGCGCGTTCGTGTAGGGAAATATTGCAACAAAAATGATAAATAATTTTTATTTAATTATTGCAGTTACAAAAATTATTACAAACACTAAATCAATTGGAAGTTCAAACGCTCAAAATAATTTGACTTTGAAAAACATATTATAATAAAGGCCATTATTTGTTTGAATGAAATACTCTGAAACATGGCGTAAGACAATGTCCAGGACCACCAGGACACTGAGGGCAGTAGTAAACTGAATCCTTTCGTTTTTTGCCTTCACACCAGCAGACGGTGCATCTTCTTCTCTTAGCTTTTCCATTTTCTCCTACTGGATAGTACTCAGGAAGATGCTGAAGGTTTATTTTAGGTATTGGATTTGGCGTAGGTGGTCCAAGCAAACTTCCTTTTACATCCAGTCTGAATTCGTGAAAACTTTTACTCTTTGTAGCACATATCTTGTACAAATGATATGAATTTAATAACATGATCTGAAATAAATGGATGGCTAGTCTTTTGTACCAGGCTACTATCGCACGGATAATAAGCTAACATTTGGTCGCAGTGATCAACCTCAGCCAAGAATTTATTATATTCAATAATAAGCTTTGGTTTCATCACTACTCTACCACGTTGTGTAGTGACTTCTTCCATATGTCCATTAAATTTGCTGGAAATAGCTAAAATTTCTTTACGGTCCTTCCATTTAATTATACAAATTCCCTCCGGACTGAACTGCATAACCAGTTCATCTTTTTCTAACTTTTTTGATAAAACTTCAGGTGGGTTCGTTTTCCTATTTGCTCTCAGGGTTTCTGTAACGTATGTCTTATTATCTAACAACTCCTCGGTAATTGTATCCTGTTGTTAAAATTGTCCATAAATATGGAATGCCCAATACCTAACTTTTCTCGTAAAAAGGATATTACAACTTCTTCTGTATGTTGAGAACCAGATAACTCGGCATCAGCGGATCCAGAATATACAATTATTTTTAAAGTTAACCCATTTGGTTCGCAAAGGAGGTACAATTTGACCCCAAATTTGTGCCATTTTCCTTTTATATATTGACGAAATTTCAACCTTCCACGTCATAGCACCATAGATTTATCTAAGGATAACTGTTTATCTGGATAATAAATACCCTGCATCCTATTGTTGAACAAATTTACTAGTGGAAGAAGTTTTCCTAATTGGGTGCGAGATATCTGGTTCTCGAAATCTTCAAAACGCAACGTTCGTAATATCTGTAGAAAACGATTTCGGCTCATAAATGTTGCGAAAACTTGAAGGTTAAATAAGTAATGTGTTTTCCAGTAATCGTTTATTCTGTTCAGACGAATTGTGCCTTTATGAAATAAAAGCCCGAGGAATATTTTCATTTCAGTGGGAGTATTGTCCTTCCAACGACTAATCCTGGATTGAACACCTTCACTTTTCGACAGCAATTCCACGGCATGTGCGTTAGCATTAGTACAGAGTATGTTATATAGCTCTTCTGTTGCTAATAAGTGAAAATAATCAATTGGCTCTGACCCCTCTGCATCGACAAGAATACCTGGTGGACGTGTAAATGGGATATCTGGCTGTTGTACTTCATCGTATGGCCGTTGGGAGGCAACTGGTGTAGTCGTAGGTGAAGGTGGTTGTAACTCCTCTTCAGAATCGCTGCTCGGATTATATTCGGGATCGTCATCTTCATTTACAAAGGGATCCTCTTCGTCTGATTGTTCAAGTAATGCAAGAAGTTCGTCATCTGTAAGACCTTTATTTTTGTCATATTTTCCCTTTTTTTGGGAGGTTCACATTCCTTTGATGTCCCAGGCTTTGGTTCCATGATAAACTATAACAAAACAATGAAATATAATATTTCTTAAAAGTATGTGCTGCATGTGCCCAACAACGCGCCTGATGCGGTCACCAGCTGATCAATGCGCTCAACAGGCATATTCGGCATTGATATTTGAAAAGGCAAGAATATTCATTTGTTTTGTGTTATATTCAAACATTTGATCATCAACTAAATCAATAAAATAAAATACTTACGTTTTTCAAATCGCACTTCAAAAATATTAACGTAATAAAAACAACGCAGGCGAAAACTTTGAACCAACTATTTCACCCAATACCTAAATACATACTGACTCGCCCAGCAATTATTCGTGGTAATCTGGCTGTGCCTGCCTTCCTAACACAGCGTAGTAGTCAGATCTACACAAAACGCACCTAGCGCGGTCCGGGCACCACATCGTGGTTATAGTGAACGCGCCAGGCGCGTTGTGGGCAATGAATGTGTTAAGGGTATATTTGGTTTGTGTAATTTTGGTAAACCGTATATTCAAGGGGGGATCGCGTTATGTATTTGTAGATCGAACTATTATTCAACAATTTTTTAATTAGTTTGTTGTTTTCTTCCTGGAAAGATTTGGTTTGGTCTAATTTAATTTTTTTGTATAATGTTTGATCACTTAAAAGATCGTTAATTTTATTTTTATAATCAAGAGAGTTCACAATTACGGTTTAATTGCTTTTTTGGGCTGGAGTATGATTATTTGTGGATTACTTCCAATACATTGTTTGGTTTTACTAATTGTCTTTTTATCTGCGTTTGGAGCTAATTAGTTTTATTTTTTCTATGGCGAAATATAATTTTATGGTGGGTAATTAAATTTACTGCACCCGCTCGTATGTTATCTTTTAATCTTCAAAAAGAACATAATACAGTCAACGATACGCTAGATGTTTAAGACTTGGATCATATTTATCACAATTCATTAAAATAATACACCTGAAGTCTTTCCTAACACCCTCTTTATAATGTCCTGGAATTTGTATTGATAGTACTTGTTTTCAATGTCTGTTGTTTTATGAATGTTTTTTTGACCGATTGTACATGTGTTTTTTAATTCCTAAATTGTAAACAATGGAATGTGATTTATTCAAAACTAAACTTTGAGAAAATTCATAACCCAGGAACGTCAGTAGTAACAATAGCTATTTGTATAATAAGGGAGGAAAGTGCTACTTTTCCTCCCGAGGATGAAGTTTACTGCCGGACGCGTAGCGGAGGGCAGGAATCAGTCCAGGGAGGAAAAAGCACTTTACCCCCATGTTATACATATGATTTTTCCGCCTCCCTCAAATAACAAGAAAGTTTTAAATAATTTTTTTATGAAACTAACAAACAAAATTAATAAATACTATTTAGGATGTACTTTTACAAAACATGGCTGGGCATCCAGGACAGCATATTATATTACTACAGCATATTATATTGAAAAAAAATGGGCAACTAGTTTCGGCTCACTGAGCCATCACTAGGCCTGTAAAAGTTATCAAAATAGAAATAGATCAAAAATACACAATATATCGAATTACTCTAATCCACATATAAAATAATATAAAGGGAAAGTCGTCACATATGTCCGTGGCATCCATCAGATTCCAACATATGTCAGTAGGCAATAAGGTAATATACTGTATGGAAAATCATTAATAAAAATAGTAATGAAAAAAAATGTCTTAATGATGTGAAACGAGAAGCAAAACAAAATTAATTAAAATTGAATTGAGTGAATGAACCGACGAGTCCTCAGTGTGTATTTATTAATAAAATTCAGCTAAGCGCTTTCGGCCATTAGGCCTTTCTCAAAGCTGTCGTTATAAAAAACCCTACAACAGGTGTCAAAAAAAATCCATTGAATTAAAATGAAGAATTGTATGATGTTAAGTCATTGTTACAATAAAATGATTAAAAAACATTAAAATACCCTTTTAAGAGGGTGTACAATTATATTTTATATCATGATAAGTCCAATTCAGAAGCGTAAACTAAATGATATCCGAACGTGTTTGTGTGATGAACATTGAATCAACTTAGATGAATAGGAAACACCCCTCCACCCTTAATTGAGACGCTCCTAAAACCTAACAAAACTGTTAATTTTAGAAACCCAGAATATAGTCTTCATAGACTAGACCGCCCCACAGGTGTCGGTGGGGGTGGTCTCGCAGTATTAATCAAAAAAGACATCTCTTTTCAGCTCTTGCAACCAAACAATTCATCAATTGAGCATATCTCGTTACTGATAGACAACAAAATAAAAATAGTAGGGGCATACAATTCACCAAACACAAAACTTTTTGAATCTGATTTTTTCAATATTATAAGAACTCATAACAAGGTTCTCATAGTGGGAGACTTAAATTGTAAGCATCCTTTATGGGACTCCTATGCATCTCACCCTAACCCCAATGGAAGTACACTCCAAAGGTTCTGTGATAATTCGGACTGTAATATTTTCAGTACGGACGATCCCACCCATTTTCCCTATTCCGGCAACACCCCAAGCACAATAGATGTAGCAGTTGGTAGGAATATCAACACTATATCTAAAATGAAAACCATCCCTGACCTAAATTCAGATCATGACCCTATAATAATTGAATTGAAAATAACACATTACACACAATCACACACCCGCAAATTACACGATTTCACAACCACAAACTGGACATCTTACAAAAGACTCATAAATGAAACATTAATAATCACAGATAAAATTCAAAATCAAAATCAACTAAGTCATGCCATTCAAAATTTACAAAATATTATTATAACAGCAAGAAACAACACCACAACTATTAAACCCAAACCTAAATCCCTAAATATTTTACCCGACCGTATTGTAAATATTATAAGGGAAAAAAATAAGTTACGTAAAAGATGGCAACAAAGCCAAAGGGATGAAGATAGACAACTCCTTAAAGAACATCAAAACTTTGTAAATACGGTAATAAACGAACATCGTAATAATGAATGGAAAGAATTTCTAGAAACATTAACTACAAAAGATAACTCGCTTTGGAAAATTACAAAAAAATTAAAAAACCAAAGAGAAGACATTTCGAAAATTATAACAAACGGTAAAACTATCACTCAAAAATCGAAGATCGCTGAGGCCTTTGGAGAGTATTTCCAGGACAACTTTAATAACAATACAATAAACAGCCAATTTCACAATAAAATATTACAAACTGTCTCAAGTTATTTATCCACATTAAACGCTTCAAATAAATGTAATTTAGCAACTACCGCCGAAATATATAATACTATTGCATCGCTTAAAAACAAAACAGCACCAGGGACTGACGGTATAGCTAACATTCTTCTTAAAAGCTTACCGAAAAAAGCGATAGTTCAAATTACATATATTGTTAATTACATATTAAAAACCGGTAACTACCCTGATGTGCTCAAAACTGCCAATGTTATCCCCATTATTAAAGCCAATAAACAATCATGTTATGTGGATAGTTACAGACCAATCTCCCTTCTAAATAACATAGCAAAGGTGATTGATAAAATCATTCTTAAAAGAATGCAACAATTTGTAGATAACCAAAATATTCTCCCGAAAGAGCAGTATGGGTTCAGAAGTGGACACAGCACTGTAGCGCAAATAATTAGAGTCTTCAACTACATACGGGAAGAATTTTATAAGAAAAACAAAACGATATTAGTCACAATAGACATTCAAAAAGCCTTCGACGCGGTGTGGCATGAAGGACTAATTTATAAACTCATTAAACTTAATTTTCCTGATTACTTAATTAAAATTGTAAATTCTTATATACACAATAGAAAATTCTATTCTTGTGTGAATGAAGGTTTAGCGGGTCCATACCCTATTCAAGCCGGAGTTCCACAAGGCTCAGTTCTTTCACCTTTGCTATATTCCCTATTCACCTACGATCTACCCTCAGCCCCTAACATTTTAACAGCTATGTATGCAGACGACACTTGTTTTGTATCATCTGCACCTACACCAGACACAGCACTACAAAACATTCAAACTCATATAAACACACAAATTATCACTTACATGAGGGATAACAAATTGACTATCAATCCTGCTAAGACAGAGTACATGTTACTCAGGAGGAAAAATGGGAAAAATGGCTCATTGCAATCTCAGCTTTGTGTTGAGGGGCAAACAATCACCCCCAGTCTCACTTTGAAGTATCTTGGTTATACTGTGCAAGGTAACACCAATGCCAATGCACATATAACAAAGCAAGTTCAAAAGGCAAAGATGGCAATGAGCAAATTGTACCCATTGATATGTAAAAAAAGTTATCTCTCAATACACAACAAACTAATGATATATCGACAAATCATTAGACCTACACTTACATATGCCGCTCCAGTTTATTACACCGCTACAAAACATAACTTTCACACACTACAGGTGGTGCAAAATAAGTGTTTACGTATGGCAATACCATATAAAACCGAATATCCCAAACTTCCTAGAAACTCGTGGTTGCATGAACAAGCCGACATGCCCACTATCAAGAACTTTATAATTAAAATCTCGCAAAACTTTTACAATTATTGTTTGCCCAAAAATCTTCGAGAAACACTCAGAGCCGCCAATCGCGCAAAAGACACCCGTGATAGTGGGTGTAGGCTTTTGCATGGTAATCTATTCACATAACTAGTTGCATAACCTCCAATGAACCAAACTCATCAAATTAGAGGGTATCTTTATTACCCCTAATTAACCAAATATATTCATATTCAAAACAAATACCACATTAAAAGGAACATCTGTCATGTTGCCTCCTCTCATTAACTAAACCCAGTTCGTTTTGAAACCCTGATTTTCAGCTGCTTTTCAGGGACTAATAAGTCGAAATAGCTACTGGAGTCAAACTTATCAATACGGGACAAAGTAAGTGGAAAAATCAAAATTAATGGATTATGCTAAGGGCAAGGTGCCATAATGAAATCGAGACATAAACATTTATGTCAGGACTGCCAGGACATCGGCTTTGTATATATTTATGTTGTTATGTAATTATATATTGTTCTGTTCATGATTTGTAAATAACTAACAACAAAATATTGTAAATAAAGACTTTTTGAAACAAACAAATCCACCCTTGATTGTCTATAGAAAAGTGACTTAGGGGTTGGATCCATCCCCTAGCCAGTCAGGAAACATGCTAGATAACAGAAATTAAACACTTGGTCGTAAATACATCCATGGAGGAGTTTACATAATCTAGTGACGAAGGTGGAAAAGTACGCTGACAAGGTGAATCCAACAGCTGATGGCCTCCCATATGAATTAGATGTAAATGGTAAAGTGATTGTGATCTGATGACCCAAAGTATGTCCCATACATAGCTGGACGTCAAGAACACAATGACATTGTTCAATTTGGGTTAAGAGGTTAATAGTTACACACCTAGATCCATACTAGGCATGTACAAGAAGAGAAGAATTCATAGGAGTATGTTAAGAGTGAAAGGGTAGGATAGAATATGATAAGAGCTGCAAGATAAAGAACGCTTGCTGATGAACCCAACTATGACCCATACATAGCTAAGTTGCAAGGAAACAATGTGATTAGGAATTTTTTTGATAGTTATGACCAACCTAGATCCATACAAGGCATGTACAGGAAGAAACGGGGTGGGAGTGTAAAGAGAAGAAAGGGATGGCGGATATGCCAGAAGTAGTAGTCAGGAGAGAAGAAGTCAAAGGAGTATGTTTAGGTAGTCATGACAAACGTAGATCCATACTAGGCATGTACAGAAGAAAAGAAACCGAGTGAGATTATAAAGAGAAGAAAGGATAGCAGATATGCCAAAATTGTATGAAAAGAGAGTATTGTGGTTGTGAAGTTATAAGATAATTGTGACAAAACTAGATCCATACTAGGCCTATCACGAAAAAGAGGAAACTGAGAAAGAGAGTAGCTAAGAGTGAGAAGATAGCAGATGTGCTAGCAATAAGAATATATATGCCATACCTATAACCATACTAGGCATGCGCAGGCTAAAAAATGCCTGTGTCCATAATTGTTTTACCTTCGGAAGCCAGTACAGCCTCCAAAATAAATTTTAACCCAAGGTTAGTGCTGCTAAATATGCAAAGTCTGAACGAAAACAAAATATGTGACTTAATAGTAGACATTAATAAATACAAGAGCATCGACGTAGTTTGCTTGACGGAGTTGTGGGAAACTAGTGACCCTGTGGAGCAAATTCATGTTGAGGGTTTTAATTTAGCTAGTAGTTATTGCCGTGATGCCACTCTTAAGGGTGGTGGTGTTGGAATTTGGGTAAGAAGGGGTATAACTTTTGAAAATAATGTTAATTTAAATGAGTTTTGTACCGCTAAAGATGCTGAGTTTTGTTGCTTTTCTTTTAAGGACAGAAATAATACTGAATTTTTTGTAATAAATTGTTACCGGTCACCATCAGGTAATGTTGACATTTTTTTGGAAAATCTTGACCATATTTTAAACCTAATGTTTGTTTTATTATTTGCGGTGACTTTAATATTGATACTAGAATAAAAAATAATAATCACAGTAAACTTTTAAATGTGTTATCACCTTTTAATATACAAAATAATATTGTCAAGTGGCCGACTAGGGTGTCGGATACCAGCAGTACAACTATTGATAATGTATTTGTCAACTTTCTGAATATTCCCTTGGCCTGTGTCTTTGACAACACTATATCGGATCATCGTACAGTATTTGTGGAACTCGTTTATGAATCGGTTGGCTTACCAAGTTTTTGCTATAGGAGAGTTTTTGCTGAGAGTGCGACGAGTCATTTTGTTGATAGTCTTATTCTTGAGAACTGGAATACTGTATATGGAATTTTGGATACCAATCTAGATTTTGATAATTTTATGAGTATTTTTTTGCATTATTCTAATATTCATTTTCCACTGTTGAAAAGGAAACTAATTAAGAATAATAAAGGTGGATAGACAAAGATTTCCGGATTTGATCAAAACTGGAAAAATAATTCCGATATTAAAGAAAGGTCATTCTAAACAGGTTAGAAATTACCGTCCTATAACTATTCCTTCTACATTTTCAAAATTTTCTGAGTAAAGCTATCTGAAAAGGCTAAATGCATACCTACAGCTAAATAATACGATTGAGCAAAACCAACACGGTTTTCAAACTGGAAAATCAATTAACACCGCAGTACATTCTTTTTATCAAAAACTTACAAATATGATGGAGTCGGGTGAGTGTCCTGTTGGGATCTTTTGTGATCTGAGCAGGGCATTTGACTGTGTCGATCATAACATCTTAACTATGAAATTGTATAATATAGGAATCCAAAATCACTCACTAAATTGGATCACACCTTACTTAAATGCACGTAAACAATACGTGAGCTTACCAAAAATAGCAAAAAACAGTATCGAAACCTGTACATCACATTATCTATAATCAACAGTAGGAGTACCCCAAGGATCAATTATGGGTCCAATTCTGTTTTTAATTTATATAAATGATATTGTGTCGGTTGACTTATCAACTCACTTTACATTATATGCTGAAAACACCTCGTTGTTGGTTTCTGATAAGTGTCAAACAGTAGTAGGAGATAATTGTAATAGTCTCTTGGCGGGTCTTTATAATCGATTTTGCATAAATTCACTCTATCTTAATTCAGAAAAATCGCAAGCAATACAATTTCATCATAGACAAAAACAACTGAAGTTTGTAGATCTAAAAATTAATAATCAATCGATAAAGTGTGTCTCTTATCTAAAATTTCTGGGCTTGCTGATCGACGAATGTCTTAATTGGAGTAAGCAATGTGAAGCAATTATTTCAAAGTTAAATTCCACTAAGTACTTATTTAGAAATCTAAGATCTGTTCTCACACAAAACAAATGTTTATGCTGTATCACGCACAAGTGGAATCCCGTCTGAAGTATGGCATATTTTTCTGGGGAATGTCTACCAATTCTAAAGACGAATTTGTGTCACAGAAAAGAATAATTCGTTGTATTGCTGGTGTCTCTCGTCTAACTGGTTGTAGAGAATACTTTAAAAAATTGAAAATATCAACGTTGCCCTGTTTGTATATTTTAGATGTTTGTGTTTTCATATATAACAACATATGTTTTTTCAAAACTAACTACCAGAAGCATAATATCAATACAAGACGCTGTAATAATCTGTCTTTGACTTTTCCTGAAAGTAATATTACTCTCAAATCCCCTCCTATAATGGGACAACGACTTTTTAATAAATTTCCATTATATATTAAATCAAGTAAACCAATAAAATTATTCAAAATTTTAGTCAAATCGTTTTTAGTAGATATGTGTTTTTATTCAGTAGATGAGTTTTTAAATTTGTAAGAACTTTGTGTATATTATGCTATATTTTTCACTATGCGTTATTTTCACTTCACTTTTAAGCTGTACTAGTTAGTTAGTTAGTTAGGTAGTTAGATTAGTTTTTGAGAAAACTGTTGACGAATTTTATGCAAACTTTGTTTGTCGTTCAAAAAATAAAGAATTTCATTTTATATTTTTATAGGAGAAGGAGAAAATTCAAGGAAAAGTGGAAAGGAGGGTATGATTTGCACAAATTTATAAGATAGCTTGTATGCTGAACCAAACTATGAACCATACATAGCATGGTGTCCGACGTACACTGTGGTAATCTAGAACCAGTTCCAAGAACAAACCCAGATCCATACTAGGCATATCTCAGATAAGTTCCATAAGGGGGGTTTTATTCCTATTATTATGAAATTTGGTTGGTTACTAATGAGACAAACTATGACCCATACATAGCCTGGTGACTAGCCAACAATGTGTTTGAGAGATACTTATAGAACCAGCCGTAAGAATAAACCTAGACCCATACTAGGCGTATCCATGCATAGTTCTAGGGGTGAAAAGAAAAATTATTATTAAGAAGATACAATGCATAGGTTGTTGAATGGAGTATGAAAGTTTCTAGGTGTCTGGAACACAGTATGTAATGCAGTGATCGATGTAGTGCAAATGTGAGAGGTGAATAAGGTTGAGCAAACTCAAAGTAGAAAAAAGAATAAATAGAGGTGAATAATGGATAGAAGATAGGAAAGACTCATTCTTCCGCCTTTTACGAATCAGCCGAGTGCTGGGCGGAATATTCTTGGACCGGATCGCCACGGTAAGAGGGTGAGACGAAAGCCCTAGAGGACCACAAGGTTTTAAACAGAGGCTGAAATGTACAATTAAGATGTACCTGGGTGTTGAGACAGTGTTCTGAGTTAACATTCATTTCCCTGAGTATTTCTGGATCCTCAAGGAAGTTCATCTTTCTGAAGTTGTTCCTGAGATTGTTATGCAGGATTTTAGAGTTGCGTGATGAGGAAAAGTTATTAAACTTACTGTGGAAGCCAAAATTCGAAGGAAGAAGTAGGTTTGTTGAGATGTTCCTTAAATCTAGTACCTAAAGCACGAGTAGTCCTACCAACATAAGTAGATGGACAAGAATCTTAATTCATAGATACCACTTCTGTTAAGTTTATCAATAGGGTCTTTGTTCTTAGAGAAAATTTTGGAAATGGAGCATTAAGATTCAAAGGAGATTTTAACATCTTCAAGATTGTCAGTGATAATATTTGAAATTTCATCTGAAACTTCACCACAATAAGGCAATGAACGATACTGAGTCGGTTCGTTGTTGTGCGCTTCAGGGTAGGCTAAATTTCTTCTCAATCTCCTTGTTGTCTTCGAGACCATACTATCAACAATTTGAGGAGAGTGACCATTGTTCAATGCCAACTGTTTCAAGATATTCAGTTTTACATTGAAATTTTGTGGAGAAAGAGGGACCCTAAGTAATCTATATACATAACAAGATATAGCAGACTTTTTGTATTGATTAGGGTGGTTAGAATGTATAGGAATAAGATGATCAGTCTGTGTGGGTTTTCTGTATATGGGAAGTTCAATTTCGGAATATTTCCTTGATAAAGTCAAATCCAAAAAATGTATTGAGCCATTGTTTTCGATTTTCAAAGTAAACTGTATGGAAGGATGGATATCGTTAAGTTTGCTGATGATACTGTATGCATCCTCCTCATCGCCAGTAATAAAAGCTAAAATATCTGAACCATTTAATGACTTTACTAAAATGTGGATTGTTATTGAAGAGAACCGTTCACTCTAGGTGATCAAGGAACAAATCCGCTAACAATGGTGAGTGTGGGGTACCCATGGGTAATCCATCTATACAGACGTATACTCTGTCAATAAAAGAGAAGAAGCCCTGCGAAAGACAAAATTTGATTAAAGCGACAATGTGAGATGTTGTTATTGGGTCAATACTCTCAGATTGGTTGGTAAAAAGATTGGAAACATCAAAAGAAACCATTAAAAAATTAGAGTGGAAGTTACAATCTTTAATTCTATCTGTTAAGTCTAAGGTGTTCTCAACAGTGTACACTGGTTTATAATTTAGAGTTGTAGAAAGGAAGTTATTAACAAATTTAGATAGAAGCTCCAAAGAAGTGTTGGAGAAGCTAACCACTGGTCTCATTGTAAGGTTCTCTTTGTGTATCTTGGGAAGTCCATAAAGTCTAGATATGTGGAAGTTAGTAGGAGTGAGATGTCTCGTATTGATGCCATTAGTGGAGAAGATTGTCTTATGCTCATTCAATATGCTTTTTAGATCAGTTGTTAATTTCCAAGTGGGATTATTGTTCATGATTAAAAAGTTATTATTTTGTAGAAATTCTTCCGTTTTATTTATGTAATCATCTCGGTACATTATGATAGTTTGGTTCAGCATACAAGCTATCTTATAAATTTGAGCAAATCATGATCTCCTTTTCACTTTTCCTTGAATTTTCTTCTCCTCCTGCGCATGCCTAGTATGGTTATAGGTATAGCATATCTATTCTTATTGCTAACACATCTGCTATCTTTCCACTCTTAGCTACTCCCTTTCTCAGTTTCCTCTTTTTCGTGATAAGCCTAGTATGGATCTAGGTTTGTCACAATTATCTTATAACTTCACAACCACATTACTCCCTTTTCATACAATTTTGGCATAGCTGCCATCCTTTCTTCTCTTTATAATCTCACTCGGTATCTTCTCTTCTGTACATGTCTAGTATGGATCTAGGTTTGTCATAACTACCTAAACACACTCCTTTGACTTCTTCTCTCCTGACTCCAACTTCTGGCATATCCGCCATCCCTTTATTCTCTTTACACTCCCACCCCGTTTCTTCCTGTACATGCCTAGTGTGGATCTAGATTTGACATAACCATTAAAGAACTTCTAACCACATTGTTTCCTTGTAACCTAGCTATGTATGGGTAATGGTTGGGTCCATCAACAACTGGTCTTTATCTTGCAGCTCTTATCATATTCTATCCTACCCTTTCACTCTTAACATACTCCTATGAATTCTTCTCTCCTTGTACATGCCTTGTATGGGTCTAGGTGTATAACAATTAACCTAAATTGAACAATATCATTGTGTTCTTGACGCCGGGCTATGTATGGGACATAGTTTGGGTCATCAGGTCACAATCACTTTACCATTTACATCTAATTCATATGGGAGGCCATCAGCTGTAGGGTTCACCTTGCCAGCGTACTTGTCCACCTTCGTCACTAGATTATGTAAACTCCTCCATGGATGTATTTCCGACCAGGTGTTTAACTTATGTTATCTCGCATTTTACACATATAGGTATAATGCGCTTGTTTCTTGACTGGCTGGGGAATGGATCCAGCCCCTACGTCACTTTTCTATAAACAATCAAGGTTGGAGGGGTGTTCCTATTCATCTAGGATAGATGAATTTTGAGAATTTGAATTTGAATGCAGATTTTTTTGTATTCTTTTAATTTATCACATATTCAACTTCATTTTCAAATTTAAAATAAAAGGAATATATAAATTTTCCTTCAATTTTCAGTTCACTATATGAATTTTTTCCATTCTTTCAAACATACATTTGATTCAATGTTCATCACACAAACACGTTATATTATTATACACTTGTTGTTTTACTGCACGCTGGCTTATTAGCCACCGTCTATTAACGTCAAATTTGTCATCATATATCATTTAGTTTACACTCCTGAATGGGACTTTTCATTATGTAAAATATACTTGTACACCCTCTTAAAAGGGTATTTTAATGTTTTTTAATCATTTTATCGTAACAATGACTCATACATTTCTTCATTTTGATTCTCTGGATGTTTTTTGACACCTGCTATAGAATTTTTTTATGACGTAAGTTTAACTTTTTTCAAATGTTACAAACATTATAATTTTATAGGACAGCTCTGAGAACGGCCTAATAGCCGAAAGCGCTTAGCTGAATTTTAATAATAAATACACACTAAGTACTCGTCGTTTCAGTCACTCAATTTATATCTAGTGTGTACACCATACCCAGACAGTTCAAATTAAAATTAACCAAAACAGGACAACATTAAGAAAAGTCATAAAATTGGGTCAAGGTATAAAAGAAAAACGAAAAAGAAGGAAAGCAAAGAAAACAAATCTGGACATCGTGGTACGACAGAATATGTCTGAAGCTGAAAGTCTGATATTGTAGTTTGTAAGCGCAGTGACTCAGTAAATCCCAAATAAGACAACATGGTGTGAGACCTGACAAATGACAGCCTTCAATAACAAAATTAAAAATCTTTCAAAACAGAGATGAATGAGACATGTTAACAATTAGCAATTGCAAAAAGAAGAAAGAACGTAAATGAAAATGGAGTTAGTTGAAAACAAACAAATTATGTTATTGTTTTTAAAATGAAACTTACTGTTTTCAAATAATTCCTCAATAAATTGAGTTCTTCTTCTTCTTCTTGAGTAAAAATTTATAATTGTCAAATTTCTTAGAATTTTTAACTTTTTATTCATTATATTGTGGAATTATTTAGAAACAGTAAGTTTCATTTAATAACAGTAATATGAGTAGATTCAACGAAGTAAGATCGAGACAGTTAATTTCATTAAACAAATGATGTGTTATCAAAATTAAGGAATAAATAGTTTTCCAAAGGTAGTAATTGTTCGTTCAAACATAAGATCGAAGGATCTTTATGTATGCGACGTATTTCAGACATCTATAAAAGGTTGAGTCGAACACCCTTCACACACCGATGTGAAAGTCTGTCATCCTGAAAATTAAAAACATGTAATAAACATATAATAATGTGATAAAATATGGTTAGCAAATGATGAAGGAGTATTATACATGTCTGTATTCCTATACCTATTGATGTCATATTGATGTTCCTTCAAACGAGACTCCAACCTGCGTCCAGACTGACCCACATGTACTGCATTGCAAGAACCACAAGGTAGATGATAATCACCTGACCTATGAAATAGAGGTTCACCATCCTTGGTGTTGATTAAAAATTGACTCAAGTTAGAATTGGTTTTAAAGGCGACTTCAACATTATGTTTCCTAAAAATGCTGAAAATTATATAGGATTATGGACCTGCGAAATTTAAGGTACCTGAAAAAGAATGGTCCTGAGATGATGATATTGTGGTCTAAAAACTAAGTGTGAACTAAGAGTAAAGTTTATTATAAATGTGTAAAGAAAATTGTTGTTTAATGCTATTTGTTTCATAATACACATTTCCTTATTGATAGAAGAATCAGAAAGAGGTAAATGTTATAAACACGCTGGATTTGTCCCAGTACTCCCAGTGTTGCTGCCGACAACAACGATGATAATGTGCCGCTATTTGTCTGGGCGAGAGCTCTGAAAAAAGGACTGCCTATAGGAAACTAAGAACTTGAACAATATTCTGCTATTGATGATGATCTCGCAACGTGTGAGGAGCCGACTGACGAACATATTTTACAAAATGTTATAGTCAACAGCCACGATAGCGACGATTAAAATGACGACGACCAGGAAGAAAATTGTAGCACTCAGAGTGTATCTGAAGCTCTAAAAGCTGCAGAAGTCTAAATGTGTTTGTGCATTCTAATTTTGAAAATGACACCATAAAAACTATTATGTCTCGTTTGCATAATGCGCATTACAGAGCCCGAATGGCATGACGTTGAATTGCCATAATCCAGAGATCCAGGGGTAAAAGCAGTCTTCTCTTTATACTCTGGATCCATTTCTACTTACCAGTATCCAGACTTCAGGTCCAAGGTGGAAAACAGTTTGCTTTCGGCCAAAGTATCTAACGTATCGTCGATTCGACGTAGATATCAGCTATCTTCCTTTGACATGTTGTTTAGCTGGCGATAATCCACACAGACTCTCGTAGTTCCATCATTTTTCTTGACGAGCACTACTAGAGACACCAATGGACTAGTAGATGGTTCTATTATTTTTTCTTCTGTCATCTCTAGAATCATTCTCTCAGCTTCCTCTCTTTTCGCTCGTGCTTCTCTTCGAGCTGATCACCTAATTGGCTTTACATAAGCAGTATCGTTTTTGTGTTTGATGGCTGATGTTTTACCAGTCTTCCCTCCTTTTAGTACGAATAGATCTCGATACTACAAGAGAATTTATCTCCTTATCCTTTTCTCTGCTCGATTCAAGGATTAACCAGCTACTGTTAACATCTGTTCGAATCTGGCATTGGAATTGTCAGTTGCCGTTGTTTGGCGAACTACAGACGTCACTGGTACTCAGGATTCAATCTTGGTTTCTAGCTTGATAATGATTGGGTAATCTTTCACGTTTTTCACACGTACTGGTATCTCCATCGCCGACGTAACCAATCCTTGTCCAATTAGTACTTCTTATTACATACTGAAAATGCAACTGTATGGTTGCAAGGTGTACAGAACGAAGCTAAAACTTGAAACGACGCTACCTAATTACTTAAAACTGCATTCTCACCATGTAAACCTACATATGTATTTTGATATATTTAACAATAAGTAATAATCCAACGAAACCATTGATGAATTTGTAATGCAGAAAAGGGCGTTAATCGCCCAACTGCCCCTCAACAGACACGACGAATAGACCCAATTGGATCTAATATATGGATTGCTGTGTCTCCACGTACGTAAAGAAGTATCCCTAGATAATAAAACCACGTTAAGTGAGCTTTTAGATAAAGGCCGACAATGTGAGGAGATTCGCAAGGAACCTATCCCAGAAAAAGGAATAGACGAAAAACAAGGCATTTCAACAAAACGCAAGCCGGCACGATGTGGGTTTTGCCACTACAAGGGTCACACAACGAATTTGTGTAGAAAACGGCAGGCTGAAGAAAATAAAAAGCCACCAGGTACCGACAAAGCGCCTGATACGCAGACTTCAATAAAGGATTGTCCCAAACCAATATGTTATGGATGTGGCAAGGCTGGTTACTACAGAAGCAATTGTCCAGTATGTACAGTTACGCTACCTTACTTAAACACCCAAGCTGAAAATTTTTCACTTCTTCAATACACTACAAAGCTTAAGCATTCAAGTACCGACAATACCAATAACAGTACAAGGCATTCGAGGCATTGCGCATATAGACAAAGAAGATGTCAAATGATTAAATGCACAGGAAAACCATTAACATATTGCCAAAAATGTAATATCACAAATTGCATGCCTGGTTGTTTCAACGATTTTCACAGAAAGAGGTAACTCATAAACTCTCATTTTCATATAACTCAATATATATTTACAAAGTTTTTTGTTGATTTTTATCATATCATCCCAGCAGTTTTTTGAAAAACTCAATGACTTATTATCAAACTAATATTTTTCAACACTTACTGATCCAATATATAGTACGAACGTCTAAAAAAGTAGTAAATTTTCGAAGGAAAAATCAATTTGGGCGTTAATGGGTTAATAATAAAATTTGAACAATTTTGAATTGTTATGCATGGTGTATCCCTTTTCGATAATAAGTTTTAATCAATTCTAATATTAGTGTCTGTCGAGAAAAAAATTTAAACTAACATTTCAGAGGGGAAAAGTGCCATAGCGTTTACTTTTACCACTCTAAATTATTACTTTACCAACGGATATCAAAGAAATTAAGAGAATGCATACTTTGCTCATAAAAATTTGTCTAGAAAAACGTGTTTTGCAAAGTGGTTCTAAGAACATTTCATTATAAATATTTTCAAAGAAGATGTACGGATATCGCGTGATTTGTAAACAACAACAACAACAAAGAGATTCATGGGTAAATCACGCAAAAAGGAAAAGGGCTACCGAAACAGAGTGGTAACCGCAGACATGCATGTTTCTGGCTAATTTGCCGTTCCCAGTACGGTATAACCAAATAAGGGTGTGAAACTTGGGAGCAAAGATGTGGATCGAAACACAAAACAACGGATTTCACAGGGAAACCAAACGAACATTTGTGCCTTAAATTGGAAGATCCTGAGACGGCAAAAGAGCCAGAAACATACATGTTTGCGGTTACCACTCTGTTTCAGTAGCACTCTTTCTTTTTGCGTGAATTACCCATGAATCTCTTCGTTGTTATATATATATATATATATATATATATATATATATATATATATATATATAACAGAGGTTCGGTTAGGTTATATTACAACAATGTCTTTATCCAACAATATATACAAGATCTGTTACTGTTCAAATCGTTATATATAAAAAATCCTTATCATACATAAAAGGAAACCATACCCTGGTATCCACAGAAAAGCATAGAAATAACTATCATCTATATAGATATATATATATATATATATATATATATATATATATATATATATATATATATATATATATATATATATATATATATATATATATATATATATGTATGAACCACATATCTTATATCTTAAAGCATATCAGCTGATTGAGAATGTTTAATTTAGTATTTAAAATAAACTGAAACTATGTTAATGAAAGAACACATTAAAAAACCACAATCAGAATTGAAATTCATATAAAGTCATAGAATCATTTGTTTAATATAATTAAAAGAGTAACCATAAATATAGGGAAATTACCTCAATAATTGTCTTAAAATTTGAAAACGCCTAACAAGTATTGAAGAAAACAATAAATCTGCCCAATATGGATATTTGTTTGTCATTAAGGAATCAGCTGTTTATCTGAAAATAAACAAGCTTTAGTTATAAAGTTTAATACAACTATCAGTTGAATAGTAATAGTAATATTCATATTTGTTATAAAGAATTAGTCAAATTAAAAATATAAATATAAGATGACATAACTCTAATGATATGTCAAAATTTGGTATCAATTATATAGAATAACAAAAAAGGAAATGGATCATAAGATGGTGATAGGTATATGTCAATATTTGAAACTATAATATTTGGACAGTTCAAATAAAGAAACCAAGATATATATATATATATATATATATATATTAGATAAAAGGATTTATGTTATAAACTTATATACTATTTCTAAGTTATCACAAGTAGAAAAACAAGAATTTACATTGTAATATAAAAGTATTAACCATGAATTTTCACCAATTGTTAAAAGACTTATCTTATTGAAATTAGTATATAATGAAGAAAAAACAGACTTCTTTAAGTGAAATTCACAATCTATGTTTTTCAAAACTTTCATAAAGTGCAGTAAAAGTGAATAAAACTCTATAGGTCTAGAAAGAAAAGCATTGGTTGTAATATAACAGGCCAATTTTGTTAAATTATAAGGAAACAAAACTTTGTTTGGAACAGTGAGCTGAGAAACAAATAGTTTATTTATTAAAAAATTGACGATCGAGGGGAAGAGTGGGTAGATTGAGCTTGGCGTCGTAGGAGAGGAGATGGGGATGTAAGTTTTGCAACAAATGTTAAGCTAAATTGCAACAAATACGTATTAAAGTTAAAAATTCATAATCTATATTAAACAACACACACTTACGTATGTGAATATCCAGTATTTCCTGAGAATACCCAAGATTCTTCCGAAAATATGCAGCGTGTTCTCCAGTAGGCGTATTCCTGTTACGAGATGTTGTAAAATCCAGAATCCAGACTTCAGGTCAGTGTTTCTTTTATATTATTGGCCAATAATAACAAACTAATTCAAATTCAGTGACTATTTCCATGTTTAAAGTAATTCTTGCATCTATCAGATCGATCTAACTAAAATAAAAAACTTTTATGTAGTTATTTATTAGATATAAATTTGAGATTATTGAAAAACTCACATGAACGTTCTTAAATTTGTAATAAAATAATGGTGGTACTTACTTGACGAATAATAGTATAAGAAATTTGCATTTTATGTAGAGATATAATATTTCCAAAGGTATATGTAGTTGGAATATAATTTCTTCTGAACATTCAATAATCTGTATGTATAATTTCACACATAAATTCTTTTATCATACTTTCCATCACCATTCTTATTATAAAGGAAACGATTCTATTACATATATAATTTTCATACAATTGGTAAGCGTCTAACAGAAACGTTCTGTTTCCATTCGCATCATTTCGTTCTTATTTGAGCATGCGCATAGAATGTTAGATGGTATAATTATGACTGTGGTTTAATAATGCCATAGGCGTATCTATTATATATATTGAAATAAAAGCTTTCTTAAAAAAAATTGAATTTTTTAGAATCAATGTGTTTCATTTTATTTAATTGAACAAGATATATCAATCTAAGCCTGAACTCAAAGGGTAGAACGAGTCTCATGCTCCCGAATAATAATAATTAACTGAGCTAGCCAAATAAATAATCAAAACAACAAATTCGAATAAGTAAATCTATTTAACCTATAAATATTATAAATATATAGTTTAATATACCAAGGGATTATCTTTGAAACGGATAAAGGGAAATTCTAGGACGATGAATGAGACTCTATTCTGCATATTTTAGAGCAAATGTCAAATGTTTTTGACGTCAGCGTTTAGCGTACGGCCGCCATCTTGAATTTCTTCAAATGGCATCTTAGGTCGTGTGACTCATCACAAAAAAGCCTTTCCAGTGTATAACTTGACTCGGAAATTATGATAGAAATTTAACAAAAATATTTAAATTATAATTTTAATCAAAACTGCGTGTTACAGAAATTTATAAACTGAACAATTATTTTAGTTGCAAATACTTCATCGCAATAAGTTCTCAAAATTCTGGCCATTTGTTTGTTGACAATGATACAATCTCTCTTCGAAGCTACGAATAGAATGGTTGATCATTTGTGGAGAAATTCCCTGCATTATGAGACGTATGCGATCCTTTAAATCGTTTAAGTTAGTTGGGTCTGTTTACATAAACGCGGTCTTTCAGGTAGCCCCAGAGAAAAAAATCGAGTGTTGTCGAGTCGGGTGATCTTGCCGGCCACTCAATTGCACCTCTTTGACCAATCCATCACTGAGGGAAAATTGTATCTAAATATTGCCTAACGTCTCTTTGATAATGTGGAGGTGCGCCATCTTGTTGAAAGTGTACGTTCATATTAGGAAATAATCGATTTATTTTAGGTATAATTTCATTTTGGAGTAAGTCAAGATATTTAGCACCGGTCAAAGTACCTTCAATAAAAAAAGGACCGATAAAATGATTTTTCACCAAACCCGCCCACACATTTACTTTTTGTGGACGCTGTGTACGAACCTCCTCCATCCAGTGCGGATTACAATCTGACCAGTACCGACAATTATGTCTGTTAACAGAACCGTTCAAGCAAAATGTTGCTTCATCACTGAATACCAAAGAATTTAGGAAATTGTTTGCATCCTTATTTTCTCTATTTCTATTTCACAAAATTGTAATCGCCTATAAAAATCATCCTCGCCCAATTGTTGAAGATTTTGAACTTTATAAGGATGAAATTTATTTTTATGCAGAATAGTTTGTATAGACTGTCTAGAAATACCATGATTTCTTGCCAATATACTTGTAGATGTTTTAGGGTTTTCTTGAACACCTAATAGAACATCTAAAGTTTTACCATCATTAGTTGCACTTTTCGGTCTACCAGACCTAGGAATATCTTTTACACTACCAGTTTTATTAAATGTATTTACTAATCTCTTTCCTGTAGATCTACTTATAGGAGGTCATTCAGGATTCAAATCGTTCAAAAGATGAGTTACTTCGTCATGGGTACGATTGCGATCACCATATCCAACTAACATTAAGATTTGGATTCATTGTTTTTCTGATAAATGTGCCATTATTCTTAATTTACTTTTAAATTGCGTACTAATTTGAAATTGGTATCAGTTTTGATAATTTGTACATAAATAATGAACTAATGATGTGGTTGACGTTTTTAATGCCTACTATTGTTTTTTGTCTAATTTTAAAAACCTACAAGTCCAAATAATAAGTAGGTACCGTACACGATAATTTAGTAAAATGAAAACGATATTATATAGGACATTTTGTAGTAAAGTGATACATTAGCATTATTTTTGGAAAGAGAAAAAATAAGCTTTTTTGTGATGGGTCACACGACCTAGGTTGTCATTTAAAGAAATTCAAGATGGCGGCCGTGCGCTAAACGCTGACGTCAAAAACATTTGACATTTGCCCTAAAATATGCAGAATAGAGTCTCATTCATCGTCCTAGAATTTCATAACTTTCCCTCTATCCGTTTCAAAGATAATCCCTTGGTGCGAGACTTTTCAGCAACGCTGTATATATATATATATATATATATATATATATATATATATATATATATATATATATATATTTATCATTCGTTTATTAGTGACGAAGCGGGCAGGGCATGAGCGAGAGAGATTTTATCAGCAGAAGCAATGTTTTAATATGAAAAAGAAGCGTTAAAAGCAAGCTCCTATTTTACGGGTCTTTTCAATATACAGGTTAATAATTGAAATAAGTAAAACGGGTTCTACGTTGATGCTAGCAAAGTGTTCAATCACTTTCGATGCACTCGGTATGTAGAATCAACATGAATATTGAATACAAAATGTCTCTAGAGATCGGGAAAGAAAATACGAAAGGGGGGGTCGGTTCTTGAATTAAACTGTCGAAAAGCTCTGGCCAAGTGGCTGGACACTTTCCGGAATTATTTCGGAACGGGAGGAACTTTAACTCGGGAATACTACAGGAATTTTTTGGATCCGTAGATCAAAATGTCAAAGAGCCTGGAAGTCCTCAAGATTTCAATTCGAACGGAATTTGCATCCCTTAATTAAAATACCGAAGAGCCCTGGCTAGACACCTGGAAGTCTTCAATACTTCAACTGAAACGCTAATTTGGTAACGGGAATGGATACTAACGGTTGAGATCCAGGAATTAAAATATCAAAGAGCCCTGGCTAGACACCTGGAAAACCTGAAGATTTCAATTCGAACGGAATTTACGTCTTCTAATTAAAATATTAAAGAGCCCTGGGTAGACACCTGGAAGTCTTCAATATTTCAACCAAAACGCTAATTTGGGAATCGGTAATGGATACTAACGGTTGAGACCCGGGAATTAAAATATCAAAGAGCCATGGCTAGACAGCTGGAAGTCCTCAAGATTTCAATTCGAACGGAATTTACGTCCTCTAATTAAAATACCAAAGAGCCCTGGCTACACACCTGGAAGTCCTCAAGATTTAAATTCGAACGGAAATTACGTCCTCTAATTAGAATATCAAAGAGCCCTGGCTAGACACCTGGAAGTCTTCAATATTTCAACCGAAACGCAAATATGGAAATCAGGTTGAACACTCAATAAAATATATTCAAGATTTGAATGTACTATTTCTCGTTATATTTCTGATATATCACAAAACCATTAATGCTTGCAGTAAAAATGAAATATCTAATGTTCAAATACCTATTGTAACGTAAAATCAAACCCCGTCCACCGATGCACTTATCCCACTTACGTTAGCGAACTATTGAAAATAGACCGAACTTGTGTCCCCGAAATCAATTACTATTAATTCACCAAGTTACCAGTAGATCGGATAAACGATCTATGCCACAAGGTATTTTACCCGCTTGACTTCAGTCGAATAAGGTAGGTTCGTATGCTGGTAACGAACAATCAAAATATAAGCTATATAACTCAAGGCGCCAGGTAAACGGTACCCGAGTAAATGCCTCAGTTCCATCCCCTAACCGTAGTTTACCCCCAATTAGGAAAGTATTACATAAAATCAAACTCGTAACTCAACTCACAAGAGAAATGTTCTATTAAGGTGGTGGTTTGGTTTGAATACAGTTATATAAGTAGTTAGAAAATTATGGGGAGTAGTTATTCCCACAGTGGGCACTTAAGGTCCATCAACCCTAACTATAAAAAAAATAAACAGATCGATATGAAATCCCTTACGAACTGTGGACGTTTACATAAGTCCCTTCTAGTTCAATATATACAACGATACAAATATTTAAAATCCTTCATACCCCTACCCCAAAAATTGATAATACAATGCTCAGAAGGATTTGAAACAGAGACCAGTTCTTAGTTGAGTTGATTCTGAAACTTGCAAAACTAAAATAAAATCATACAATTTGAAAACGGTGAGAACCTGAAGCGTTACCCATACCGTGGCTTATCTACTCATATTAAGTCGTAAACTTACCAAAATGCAAAAATAAAAATAAATTACCATAAACGTTCCGTGTGAGCTCAGACGCAACTTACCTACTCTGTAGAGAGTAACATATGACCAAGAAAAATTACAAGCCACTTGTATGTTCACAAATGGTGAATTATATCTACAAATAAATGTTATATATACACTATAAAAATAATTATTAATTAAATGATTAAAAACTTGCGCGTCTTCACCCGCTGGTGATAAATCCTGACAATTCACGAGTTGTTCATGAGGTAGGAATCACTATGGTGGGGCTGCGAGCATCGCAGGAACTCCGTGGTACAACGAACCAACACCAAGTGACCCCGGAACTAATCCAATATGGAAATCCGAATAACCGGAATTCAACGATACCCCAGAATCTATGAATAAACCCTAAAAAACACTAATTAATGTTGTCACTATACTCAATTGACATTAAACCACCCTATGAGTTCATCACAATTATCCCAGTGTGAATCCTATTATTATACTACCAATAACCATTCACTACCTGAGTGGGACGGCCCACTTTAATAAAAAAATCCCAAAGTATACTTCAATTAAAACATCTATTTGATAACGTAAGTATATTATCCCCTATAAAGTCTAAAATTAACAAAACCCGAGATAACCACCCCTTACTAACAAGTACTTTACCCCCAACATACTATACACAAGCTCTTTTCTGAACATATAATTACAATTACTAGTTACAGCAAATGTTAAATAGAATAAATCTCACCTGTGTGGCTAGGACAGGGTTTTCCTGTGTGCTGCAAATAGGTAGTTAGAAGCCGTTAGATGTACTTAAACACATGGCGTTGTAGGTGACTGGGTTTACCTATCACTCTGCATCTCACAGATGAGGTCTGGACGAAATACTATCTCCACAAACTTCTCTAAGCCACACTACTCCATTCAAACCAAACTACCCTCTCAAATTCATGTTCCCCTGCGAGATGAATGTGGAATCTTCATACGAATTTTTTGGGGCTCTTAATAACCACCTACATTCAACACAACGCTGATCAGAAAGAAAGAAATACGACAGGTTTCATCGACAACCCACCTTTCCGTTCGAGAAACACTCTCACTCGAGCTGTTTGGAGCACATACGTTCTATGACCTCGGAGTGAATTACTCTACTTGTACATCGCATAATAAAACCCCCCGTATAAAAACCATAATTGACTAATCGACAATAAACCCTATATTCACTAATATACCACATCCCACGACTATATTTACAAAATAAAACATCACTCATTATACCCTGATGTACATCAACAGTACACCGGCAGGCAACCTTCCGTACGAATCACAGATCTCTGAACGTTGTAAAAGAAGACTGAACAAGGCTATGACATATGGCAAATCAGCTGTTTGATTCGAATAATGGAATGTTTGTTTACATTCAATGGTACATATTATTACAAGTTCACTCTTTTTAAGTGTATATTCAGATTACTGTAACTATTCTACTGAGTGAAAATATTTCCTTTACAATATTAATCCAGTTGGTGCTAAACAGGTGACGGCCAGGCTATTGAATCATTGAGTTAATGGTATAACTAGAAATTGTCGACTTACGAAGCTAGTCTAACTTAATATCAAGGTACGAATGTTTATTTATTATGACCAAAACTGCATGATTGTTGTATATTTATGCGACAGATTTATGCTAACGAGGAAAAACGTATCACTATTGAAAAGACCATTTATATTATAATTTCCAAATATTCGTACCTTCACTGTTATCGCTTCAGCTTTTTTAAAAACAAAAAAAATTACTTAAAACATTCATAAGAAACGGATAACAGTTTGAACAAATATTTATGGCCGGAGCGTTGTCCCACTGCTGGCGGTCGGAACTTGGGACGGGATACTACTGTCACACTGTCGACTCTCGTCCAGGCTAGGGACACTGTAGACCGTGCCATCTATAAAGCCTGTCGAGTAACTAAAATCGGTAGATTTCAAAAAATTTCAAAACATTAATGAAAACTGTAACTTCGTTAGTAGTAAAATTTTATGGATTTTTATAACTGCATATGCGCGATGTTATATTGCTCGTCACAGAAAACTGACCCGTATTTTGTGTTGCTGGTCGAGTCATTTTCGTTTAACATGTTTGCTGGTACGCAGTGGGAATAAAAAAAATCATCCAATTTCACGACGAGGAAACAATGGAGGATATCACATATCACCCGAGGATATGTCCCCTTCATTTTCAAAAACAAAGTTTCTGAAAATTTGAAAATTACGAAGGCGGGTTATTAAGAAAGTTTATTTTGCCGACCCTGTTTTTGATGGTGAGTAATTTTTTCATATAAATTTATTAAATGTTATCAAATATGTATATATTTTAGATTATTCAATAACAGACAATTTTTAGTTTCCCGTCAAAGTAGAAGAGCCTACACAGAAGACGATCCCTAAAAGAATTAATAGCTATTTGTGTATTAAGAGCGGAAAGTGATACTTTGCCGCTTGAGGCAACGCACTTTCGGTTCGAATTGCACACAAGATTTTTTCTACGATGATCCTATTTTTAGACAAATAACTAAAAAAAAAACATGAAAAAGCCTTTTTCTGCGTCCCAGAGCTCTTCGTGTTCTAAATAAATCTCTACCGCGAATTTCCACGTACCATCGTTCTCGTGCCCTTTTAGATGCTCGATCAGCGGAAGTTGGCTCATGATATCACTTATAACACAAAAAATCAAGAAATTACCAACTCCAGAAGCTTCAATGGTGTCTCACGCGTGTCCACTGTCCATAACCTCTTCGAATTTGATGTTTTGAGTCAAGGTTTCGAGAAGAAAAATAACTTAATCTATCCAAAACGGCGTAAAAGCAACTAATGGCAATTTAAAACTTACAAAAGTCGTAATCGACAGTAAGATGACATTTACAAGGTTAAACAAATTTAATTTCGAAAAATATTGGGAGTAATTAGTTATACACTTTGAATATTTTTAAATATTAACTACAACTATAACATAGGTGTTTTGGATGGGTTCATAAGATAGAAAATAATAATTAACATGACGTCTGAATCGGTCCAATCTGTAAGGTCTTATAACACTGCGCCGCCGTGCTCGAAAAATTGTGCGTGTTTGAAAGACCAGTTATCCACGAATACTTTACGCTATTTTTTTTATTGGCGCACTTTGACTTACTACAAAAAAATGGAAGTCCGTCCTCGATGCCCAGCAAAGTTTTATTTCATAAAAGTCCGTCCTCGATGCCCAGCCAAGTTTCATTTCATAAAAGTGCATCCTCTATACCCAGCCAACTTTCGTGAAAATCCGTCCTAAGTAGTATTTATTTAAAAATGTATATGGATTGATTCCTTCGGTGATTAAATGGGTCCCACCCAAGGGATTAAATGGGTCACTTAAGTCGCTTGGTGTATAATGTACTTTTAATATACCTATTATTTACGAACTTTCTTTGGTTTATTGTAAATGAAAACATGTGAGCGGAAAAGTACGCTCTAGAGCGGAAATAATATCAAATTATGACAGATCACGGAAAACATCAACTTTGCGGTTAGATTTGAGTGTGCAAAAGCCTACTTTGGGTAGTGATCGTAGGAAAAGGTATTTATTATCTGCAATTGAAAAAAAAAAGAATTTTATAACACACCTACATTTTTTTCAAGATATGCCTTCCAGCCATACATATTATTCTCCAGTTGGAAAAGTTGAAATGCCCACCAGAAAATATGAGAGGAAAATAACAGAAATTGAAGTTAAGTTTTGTTGTATTCAATATAGCAGTTTCAAATGAAGCTTACTGTTTCTAGATAATTCCACAATATATTGAAAAAATGTTAAAAATTCTAAGATATGGACAATTGTTTTGATATTAAAAAATATTATAGTCAGAATGCCACAAGTTACATTTCATTGATGCCTACCTGATGTTTAATAATTAGTTTTGGCTAGACCAAGAAGTGACCTACTTTGTGATTGACTTAATATATCTTAATATAATATCATACTTCTTGTAGTCAATCACAATCAAATGAAATGTAACTTCTGCCATTCTGATGATGTTTAATATCGAAAAAATTGTCAATTTCTTAGAATTTTCAACATTTTTTCAACATATTGTGGAATTATCTAGAAACAGTAAGTTTCATTTAAAACAGTAATATGTGTAGATTCCACGGAGTAAGGGTCGAGACAATTAATTTCATTCAATAAAGCATGCTATAATTTTGGATTTGAATATTGTGTTTGAGATGGTCATATTATCTGTGCAAAACTGGATAAGTCGCTCACCACGTTGATTTCTTTCACTCAATCCATATTTCCCTACAAAGTTTCTTATGTGGTCATCATTCTTGATATTTCCTATTTTGGCATTAAAATCGTGATAGACGACACTTGTAGAATATGTGGCAGGATGGGGGAAACCATCCAACATATAACTGGAGGATGCAGCTCTCTCGTCGCATCTGAGGACAAGAAACGCCACGATCAAACGGGAAAGATGGTACACCATGCTCTGGCTTCCAAATACAACTTGATACTCGAAACAGAAAACCTCACTTATAAGTATACACCATCAAGTATCCTAGAAAACGCTCACTACAAATTATACTAGGATAGAACAATATTTAATGATCGGGCAAATGACGCAAACCGGCCGGATGTGCTTCTGTGGAGCCTGAGAGAAAAACAGGTATGGATCATAGTCTTCGCAGTTATGAATGATGACAACATGGAAAACACAATCAACCTAAAGCTTCGAAAATATGATGAACCCGCTCAGTATATCAAAGAGCAGTGGAAAGTAGACCAAGTTACTATCCTACCCATGGTTCTATCCACAACAGGCATTGTACCACGGCAGCTTGGTAAGGCTGTGGATACTCTCAATATCAGTCCATCTGCAATTGGTAAGATGCAGAAAACATCTATTCTTGGCAATTGCACCATTGTAAGGAAAGTAGTGGGAAAATAACGCTAAAAAGTGGAGGGTCAAATATGCTTTGATAGATTTATATCTGGATATTTGAATAAACCACACTCAGTCAAAATAATAATAATAGTAATAATAATAATAATAATAATAATAATAATAATAATAATAATAATAATAATAACAATAATAATAATAGATAGATAGATGGTTTATTGACTCCATTCACATACATAGTACATTAGAAGTCAGTGAAAGTAGTACATATGAATACATTTTACCAACTAAGAATATTAATGATTGTATATGACAAATTTAAAATATAATAAAAATAATAGAAAGTAAAAATTAAATCAAACAAAACAAACAAACATATAAGCGTTTTTAAATGAAACTCAAGGTCTCTAGTTAATTCCACATTATAATACAAGTTATTGAAAATTCTAAAAAATTGACCATTGTTTCGATAAATCAATATCATCATCAGAATGACAGACGTTACATTTCAATTGATGCCTACCTGATGTTTAGTAGTTATTTTTGGTTAGACCAAGAAGTGACCTAACTTGTGATTGACTTAATATATGTTAATAAAAGAAAGAAGAAGATGTGATATTACAAATATTGAAGCTTAGATATTATCAGCCCTATGGTGATATCCTGGATATCATTTTTCCAATTAAGATCAGTATAACTGTGCAATGATATAGAAAACCAGGAAAACTATATCTGCTGATCTTTACAATTATCACTTGAGAAGACAGTTTATTAGTGGAGAATTCCCTAGATTTAACTGTTCATTGACAACTTCATATTGTGGGTTTCTTAAATGTCTTCTAATTTCCAGTTCTTCAAGGAAATCCAGTTCTTGTTTCTTTTCACAAATATACAGTACTTCTAGTTTTGTGTTAGGTGTCAATGAATGATTGGTGTCAAGTAGATGTTTTGCGTAGTGGGATTTATCTGGTTGTTTCAATCTGTATGCTCGTAAGTGCTCACTGTATCGTATTTCAAAATTCCTGAAGTTCTGACCCAAATAGACAGCATTACATTCTGGACATTTGAGTTTATATATACCTGACTTCTTTAATAGTAGTATTTTTGTTTTTACATTTAACAATTTTGTACTAACGTTACTTTCTGTTTTAGAAGAAATTGTTGTATTCGTTGCTGCAGATATTATCTTTGAAATATTATTAGAAATATTTCCTGCATATGTGATGGTTTTATAAGTTTTAATTCCATCAGCTTGTTTAGGATATATTAGTTGTAATGCCACTTTTTCCACTACGCAAAACATCTACTTGACACCAATCATTCATTGACACCTAACACAAAACTAGAAGTACTGCATATTTGTGAAAAGGAACAAGAACCTTGAAGAACTGGAAATTAGAAGACATTTAAGAAACCCACAATATGAAGTTGTCAATGAACAGTTAATTCTAGGGAATTCTCTACTAATAAACTGTCTTCTTAAGTGATAATTGTAAAGATCAGCAGATATAGTTTTCCTGGTTTTCTATATCATTGCACAGTTATACTGATCTTAATTAGAAAAATGATATCCAGGATATCACCATAAGGCTAATAATATCTAAGCTTCAATATTTGTAATATCACATCTTCTTCTTTTCTCTATAAACATATATTAAGCCAACCACAAGTTAGGTTACTTCTTGGTCTAGCCAAATATAACTACTAAACATCAGGTAGGCATAAAATGAAATGTAACTTCTGTCATTCTGACGATGATATTGATTTATCGAAACAATTGTCAATTTTTTAGAATTTTCAATAACTTGTATTATATTGTGGAATTAACTAGAGACCTTGAGTTTCATTTGAAAACACTAATATGAGCATATTCCACGAAGTAAGGGTCGAGACAGTCAATTTCATCAAACATATAAGCATTAAGCCCAAGTATTCAATTTCTCCAAAAACTCATCAACTGTATAAAAACAATAATTTAAATGAAAAGACTTAGCAAAATGTTTAAATTGAACTCTCGTCATATCACTTATACTTATATGTTCAAAATATTTTACAAATGAATTGTACAATGTAACATCCAACTTATTGTTTTTTGTTGTTTTCAGTCTAGATTTGAGAATGACAATGTCTTTACTATTTCTAGTATCATAATTATGATCATCTGCATGTTTAGTCAGAACATATCGATTTTTATGTGTTTCAATTAACACTTCGAAAATATACAAGCACGGAATTATAACAATTATAATAATAATAATAAAAAAAATATTCGCACAAGACGAGCAACAAATGAAATCACTGTTACGCACAACGGAGAAATTCACACAGGACACGCAAATGGAATTTGGCATCGATAAGTGTAAAATGCTACATATGTACAGAGGAAAACATGAACAACAAAACACAACAGAAACACATAATGATGAGATACTCCAAAACATGGACCCAGAAGATACATACAAATACCTAGGGTTTGAACAAAACGTAGATATTAACCACACTCAAATTAAACAACACAAAGAAAAGTTCAGACACAGACTGAAAATGATTCTCCAATCAAAACTCAATTCTAAAAATATCACAAAAGCCATTATTATCTACGCGATCTCCGTATTGACCTACTCCTTTGGCATTGTTAAATGATCCGATAAGGATTCAGAAGAACTCAATCGCCTCTGTAGAACTGAACTCACGAAACAACGGAAATTACATCCCAACTCCTGTATCGAGAGAATAATAATGAATAGAAAGGAAGGTGGGAGAGGACTTATAGACACACAAATGGTACATCGCACTCAAAATGAAAAATTAAGATCGTACTTTTTTAACAAAAACAACTCGCTACACAAAGCAATAGTCAAGGCAGACAAAGAATATACACCACTTAATCTAGGCAGAAATGTAGTACACGAGGAACCACTAAATATCGCACAACGTAAAAAAGATACATGGGCAGGTAAAACTTTACAGGGACAACACTATAAATTAATGCAAAATCCAGACATTGACACAAAACTCTCATATAAATGGTTACAAACCGGACTACTGTTTCCAAAGACTGAGGGCCTTGCCCTTACCATACAAGATAAAGTTATAGATACTAGAAACTATCGAAAATACATAATTAAGGAAAACATAGAGTCGGACCTATGTAGAAAATGTCATCAATTTCCAGAAACAATAGAACACATCACAAGAGGGTGCAAACTTCTTGCAGGAACACAGTATACTGAGAGACATAACACAGCAGCAAAAATAATTTACCAAGAGCTTGCCCTGAAACATAAACTAACCCAAACTGAAATACCATACTACAAAATACACACCAGAAAAAGTTCTTGAAAATAACAAGTTTAAATTATACTGGGACAGAACCATACACACATACAGAACAATTATTTGCAATAGACCAGACATAACCCTAATGGACAAGGATGAAAAACATACATATTTCATAGACATCGCAATACCAAATGACAATAATGTTATACAGAAAGAAACTGAAAAGATTGAAAAATACACACCCTTGGCCGAGAAAATGAAAGAAGTTTGGAAACAGGATAAAATTTCAAGAGTTCCAACAGTTATGTCGGTTACAGGTATAACAACTGAATCATTTGCACAACATTTAAAAACAATCGACCTTCAGCCTATAATTACTCACACAAACATACAAAAAGCCGTTATACTACAGACAACCTCAATAGTAAGAAAATGTTTGCATTAGAAAGAGGATCTGACTTGGCTTAGGCCCGTCACAAAATCTTAAATAATTACCGGACCAAGTTTCGAGCAACTGGTACAATGATAATAATAATAATAATAATAATAATCCCTCCTAGGAGCTGTAAGACCTTGTCGTTGGTGGAATGGCTTAGTAACTTCCTCCCTCCTCGAGCCGCAAGGACGGGAAGGGAGGAGAGAAACTAAAAAACAGCTCAGAAATGGTCAGTGGGGCACTGGTGGGGCTATCTATGCCGATGTGATAGCACCAACAAATGCCAGTAGAAGATCCAACATGCCCAAGTTACATCCGAACACACTGGCAAGTCCTGACCAGACATGGGGGACGAGCGGCGAGTTTCCGGCGCCGAAAAACTGGAACACTCGGCTATGGTATGGTAACCCAGACAGAAGAGTCCCGATGGAGTAAACCAGCGATAAAAAAATCCGAAATCTAAGGTGGAAGAGACCGTGCCGAGAGATGAATGATCATGCGTAGTTGATCGCTAACGGTTCCCTCTGGATACCAGGCGACCTCCGGTTGTATGCAGCCTTTCTGTAGTATCCAGGCTCTGTTGCAGATGACTTTCATTTCCTAGGTTACTCGTGGGAATTGTATGGATAATCACAACAATAAACCCCAAACAGAGGCGCCTCCCTCTATAAATAGAGGCAACACTAGAACGAACCCGGAAAAGGAGGTTTCACCCCGGTTCCTGGTCGTTAAAAGAAAAAATGATAATTTTGACAAAGTCAGCCCATTCTTGATTGAAAAAGCTTTGAACGGTTTTTGTGGTACACCCAAACTAGTTCGAAAAATTAAAGAAGGATTATTAGTAGAAACAGTGTCTATTGGCCAATAAAAAAAATACTATCCATGACACGACTTAGTGATATGGATGTTGAAGTAATACCCCATAAAACACTAAATTTTCCCAAAGGTATAGTTTACTGTCCAGACTTGCTCAATTGCCGTATAAAAGAAATCCAAAATGAGCTTATCTCACAAAATGTAACTTCTGTGTACAGACTTAAAACCAAAAGAAATGGAACATTTATGGACACACCCAATCATGTCATCACTTTTAATACACCCATTCTGCCAAAAAATGTTGAAATTGCCTTTTATTCATTAAGCGTTCGCCTATACATCCCCTCCCCTGTACGATGCTTTCGTTGCCAACGTTTTGGACACACGTCCTTAAATTGTGAGAAACCTCAAGTTTGTGTTTGTGGAAAACCTGTCCACACTGGCTCCCCTTGTGAATCGCCGGTGGAATGTGTAAACTGCAAAGGTCCACACTTGGCAAGATCCAAAGAATGTCCTATCTTTAAGTACGAAGCAGCTATACAAGAAATCAAAACTAAAGAAAAAATATCCTATCCGGAAGCTAAGCGGAAAATGACAATGAATACTCCAAAACCCAATACCTCTTATTCCCAAGCAACCTCCTCTCAACAGATAAACTTAAACTCCACACTAGAGCCCCTTATCCCAAAAATTTCGACTATAATAGAAACAAAGATCAAAGACCTTTATAAAGCCCTTGTTGAAAACAAACCGATATCTATACCGACATCCAATATCTTACCACCACAACATTTCCCAGACAGTAATAAAAGAAAAAGTTACAATCTCTCGGACGATTCTGATGACATGTGTTCTTCTCAGAAAAGCGATACTTCAACAGCATCCTATAAAAAGAAAAAGGGATGGCCAAAAGGGAAACCTAGATTCAAAAGGCCCCCTTTGGAAAACCCACCCAAAACAATAACTGAAAAAGAGAAACATCCACTTGAACGAGAAACATCTACGAACGCACTGACAAAAGATGATAACATATAACCAAAAATTATTAACTACTCAATTCATACACTCATTTGCTATCTCGATATATAAATTTTATATTTCTATCTTTTTTCATTCGTCTGCTCCTATAGATGTATATATCATACTCATTACTCCTAATTAAATGAACTGAGATTGTTACAAATTTAAATCAAGCTATTATAAATAACTATTCAGAATCATAAAACAAATCATATAATGATTAACAAAAACTTTATTATACAATGGAACTGCAAGGGCCTAAAAAATAATCTCAGTGAACTGCAAATAATAAGAAACCAATTCCTGCCCTTAATTTTCTGTCTACAAGAGACCCACCTAAAACCACAAGAACCCTTCCGATTAAGACAATATCGTTGCTTCCGGAAAGATACTATACCAAAGTACAGAGCAAATGGAGGGGTGGCCATCTTTATCAAAAATAACATCCCTGCTAAAGAAATTAGTATTACTTCAGAACTACAGGTAGTGGCAGTGCAAATCCAATATCCCACAAAGATTACAATTTGTAATATATACTTACCCAACGATAAATGGAACCCACGCGATCTACAACAGATAGTTAACCACCTTCCCCGCCCTTACCTCATAACAGGTGACTTCAATGCCCATTCACCACAGTGGGGATCTTTATCACAAGACATCAGAGGCGGCCGCTTAGAATCTCTAATAGAAGACAACAACATTGTGATTTTAAACACAGGTGCTCCAACCAGATTCAATGTAATTACAGGAGAAACATCATGTATTGATCTCAGCTTATGCTCTCCACAATTAGCGCCAAAACTGAGATGGGAAACATTGGAAGATCTCCATTCGAGCGATCATTTCCCAATTATTATATATATTGACAACCTCCTAAGAAAATCCTACACAAATCGTGAGAAATGGTTACCAAACCTAGCAAACTGGGAAAAATACTCATCAATCATAAATATTCCTCCACTTGTCAATGACATCCAGACCTCTGTGAACTCTCTCACAAACGCCATTATCCAAGCTGCCACATCCAGCATCCCAAGATCCAAACCAATAAAATCACATCGACCTGTCCCATGGTGGACTGAGGATATTAAAGTTGCTATCAGAGAAAGGAAAAGAACTTATAACTTATTTAAAAAACATCCACCATAGAAAATCTCATAACCTTCAAAAGGGCTAGAAAAATCACAACAGCCAAAAAGAATTCATGGGAGAAATATGTATCAACGCTAACATCAGAAACCAATTTTAGCAACATATGGAGGAAAATCGAAATAATCTCGGGAAAAAATACTCTAGATTTTCCCGAATATCTAATGCACCAAAATAAGATTATAGATAACCTCCAAGAAATATGTGAAATATTTGCGAATTATTTTGAATCCCAGAGTAGCACAAACAACTACGAAAATTAATTTTTAATTTTAAAAGAACGAGAAGAATCTGTCGATATTGATTTCACGCCGCTACAAGAAGAAGATTATAATCTGCCATTCACATTTGATGAAATGGAACAAGCCTTAGAAAACACCCCAGAATCAGCAGGAGGCCATGATGAAATCCTGTATTGCATGCTGAAGAAACTACCACCAACGGAAAAGTACAAACTTTTGGAATTCTTCAACAAATTGTGCTTGTCAAACATTTATCCTAAACAATGGAAAACTGCTATAGTGATCCCAATCCTCAAACCCGATAAACCATCATCCGACCTGAACAGTTATCGACCAATTTCACTCACCAGTTGTCTGGGGAAAATATATGAAAAAATGATTAACTTTCGACTAACCTGGTGGTTAGAATCCAACTCTTTGCTTTCCCAATTCCAAGTCGGCTGCAGAAAAAATAGGTCAACAATGGATGCACTGACGTACCTTGAGAACGAAATTCAAGAAGCATTCACAAAGAAAGAACACCTAGTAGCCGTAACTTTCGATTTACAAAAAGCATATGATAGAACCTGGAGATTCTCAATTTTAAAACAATTACAATCATGGGGCCTCCGAGGTACTCTGCCAACAGTATTATTAGGATTTCTCTCAGACAGATCATTTCGCATTCGTATCGGAAATCAAGAGTCGTCTAATAAACTGCTACAAAATGGTATCCCACAAGGATCAGTCCTCGGTGGTACTTTATTCGCAATAGCTATCAACTTTATCTTAGAAGAAACAAACCAACTTATTAAGAAAGTTCTCTATGTCGATGATTTTTTTATGTCATGTCGCCACAAATCAATGGATACAATTGAAGATGTATTAAATACAGATATAAACACTATAAATCGATCAGCCGAATCAAAAGGTTTTACTTTCTCTCGTGAGAAAACCAATTGTATACACTTCTGCAGAAATAAAAAACCACATCCCGAACCCCAGTTATACATGCAAAACCACCTAATTAATATTAAAGATACTGTTCGTATACTAGGTATGACATTGGATAAGGGTTTATATTGGGCAGAACACGTGAATTATCTTGTCAGCAAATGCCAAAAAGCACTCAATATCATTAGATGCTTAGCTAACATCACGTGGGGTGCAGATAGAGAGATTTTATTGAATATGTATCAGTCCCTAATTCAAGGAAGGTTAGATTATGGAGCTCATATATACAACTCCTGCACTGCAACACGCCTAAAACAGCTAGACCGAATACAATCATCTGCTCCACGTTCTGCAAGTGGTGCGTTTAGAACAAGTCCAATAAATTCTCTCCAATGCGATACCGGACAAATGGCTCTTGATCTGAGAAGAAAATACCAGACCATAATATATTGCGCAAAAGCTATAGTTTATCCATCTCACCTAAATAAAAATCTCGTTTCAAACGAACAGCTTAACAAAAAATCAACATTCTATCGCAATAAAGAGCTATGCAACATGTTATCAATCAATCTGGAAGGAGTTATGCAAGAAAATATTTCAGTGACGCCCCCTTGGACTCTTGTTACCCCACATACTGATACTACACTAGCTAGCTTAAAAAAAGAGGAAACGCCACCAACCGTTTACAGAGAAAAATTTGAAGAAATACTCAAATCTTACCCCAATAACCTTATAATTTATACCGACGGCTCCAAGACTCAAAACGGGGTAGGGGCAGCCTTTGTCACAGAAAACGAAACACATTTCTGGTGCCTAGATCCTATGAGTTCAATTTTTACAGCGGTATGTATGCAGTCTGGCAAGCACTCCTATATTTTTCCTTCTCAGATCTTCTCTCCTGCCTAATATGCACCGATTCCCTTAGTGTTATCCAAGCCATTGGCAAATTTTTTCCAAATGAGCCCTATTGTAAGAATATTCTGGAATTAAACACTCACCTCACCTCTTTAGGGAAAGCTTGCACTATTATATGGATCCCGGGCAACTGCAATATTCCTGGTAATGAACTTGTCGATCAAGCAGCCAAAGCAGCAACACAGAACCTAAGTGACGTTGGATGCCCTATCCCTCTGAAAGATTTGAAAAAGGCAGTAAAAACAAAAATACGCTCTCTTTGGCAACAAAGCTGGACCAACTTTGGAGGCCAGCTGTCAATGATCAAGCCTAGTATAAATAAATGGATCTACCTAAAGGCAACAAGGAGAGAACAAGTTGTTATGTGCAGAATTCGAATAGGCCACACGTATATCACACATCACTATCTATTGACTGGCAAATCCAGACCACAATGCGAAACATGTAAGACACTCTTATCTGTAGAACACCTATTGAAATGTAAAAAATATAGACTCCAGAGAGTATTTGATGGATTGGACGCCGACGTAGACTTAAAAGCGATGGAAAACAACGACACTTTAAAGAAAATACTAACTTTCCTACAAGCAATCGACATATTTAGGAAAATATAATTAATTAAAAAGAGTGACAGGAAGGATTTAAAAGAGCTAATGGCCAAAGTAGTCGAAGCTCCAAGAAAAAATAATAATAATAATAATAATAATAATAATAATAATAATAATAATAATAATAATAATAATAATAATAATAATAATAATAATAATAATAATAATAATAATTAGCCTCTCCAAAGCCAACCCAACGTTCCCGTCGTGAGAGGCGGACAACGGTTTAACCGACCAACTGGGCTCTGGTACTGCTCCATGGGTCAGCAGCCTATGAAGTGTGAAGTCATGCTCCGAAAAATATAAGAAGCGAACAAGGCGGCGCAAGAGAGCGAGCTGCTCCTGTACGGAACCGTCATGATGCTCAGCTCGCAACGAATGACGACATGGCAACAAATAACCAACCAGGACCCACTGAAAATATTTGCAGGACATCCGCCCCGCAATCACATCAATGGGAACGCAGGAACCTCCCCAAGATGTTTTACCGGTACAACCGGTAACCACGAAGGCAGGGAAACCCAGACAATGCATGATATGGACCACGAAAATGAATATTGATGTCATTCGTTGTTATTTCACAGCCACACACCTAAAAACCATTACAACGGGATATAGATTCGATCTACACCGCATGTTCATAAATCAATATCCACACTTAGCTGATCAAATTACCGAGCAACGTCTAATAGACCAGAAGAGGGTGATAATAAAAAATAACAGATTAACTGCACATGAGATAGAGCAAATAAAACAAAAAGTGTCAAAACATCTACATGCAGACCAAGAAAAGAAATAACCCAACAAAACCAAGTCGAAATATCCCAAACACAGCCATACAGATCCCAATCACCCACACAACCACACACACGCCAATTACCCGAAGACACCAAAAAACATAGTGTAAGAGAAAGGCTCACAGAGGAAATGTGAATGAATTATGCAATTTGGGAAAATAGCGACCCCACAAGAAGAAATTGAATACCAAAACTACAGTTCAGACATGAAACGAACAGTCTGATAAAAATTGTAAGCGAGGAAATCACAACAGAATATCTCGAAGATGCAAACACACTGGAAGAAATACGAACAATCGTATATGCAGCAGCATCAACGGTTGTATCATGTAACAACCAAAAAATAAGAGAAACGGCACAGAGAAGGAGAAAAACGGCTAAAACCAGATGGCAGATCAGACTGGAGAGGGCTGTGCGGCGACTTAGGGAGGATATAGGTAGAACACAACAATATATTAACGGAAACAGATCAAAAAAAATTGTAAAACATATGGAACAGAAAACAAATGACAACAACCAACGAACAGTCACTGAAATGCTTGACCCCGCAAAACAAAAACTTAAAGTATACGCCGCCAGATTGAAAAGATATGGAGAGTCTAACAACAGAAAAACAGATAACATGCTATTCACAAAAAACGAGAAACTATTTTATAATAAACAGACCAACAGGGAACAAATACAGATAATAGCACGCAACCGAAATGAAATAGCGGAATTCTGGAGAGGAATATGGTATGATAGGAAGTAACAAAACGAAAAAGCAACATGAATCATAGAAGAAGAAAAGAAGCACAAAAATGTCATAGAACAACAGGAACACATAATAAGAGTAGAAGAATTGACTGACCCAATTAAAAACACACACAACTGGAAATGTCCTGGAACTGACCAAATACAAAATTTCTGGTATAAACAACTAACATCCACACATAAATATATCACAAACCAAATAAATAATATAATAAGAAATCCCCAGCTAACACCAGATTTTCTCACACGGGGCAGAACATACATAAAACCAAAGAGTAATGAAACACAAAACCCTGCCAACTACCGACCGATAACATGCCTCCAAACATTATATGAAATAATTACATCATTGATATGCAAGAAAATAGAAAAACATTTAGAAACAAACAACATCATAACAAAGAACAGAAAGGTTGCAGAAAAAGAAGCCAGGGATGCAAGGAACAACTTATTATCGACAGTGTCATTATGAAACAAGCAGAAAAACAACAAAGAAACATACACACCTGCTACATTGACTATAAGAAAGCTTTTGGCCCTGTACCTCACTCCTGGCTGCTAAATATACTGGACATATATAAGATACATCCGATGATTGAATCATTTCTTACGCACGTAATGACAACATGGAAAACAAGAATACATTTAACAACAAGCGATGAAGAAATAATAACAGAAAACATTGAAATCAACAGAGGTATCTTCTAAGGAGACTCCCTCAGCGCCCTATGGTTCTGTATGTGCCTGAATCCCTTATCAAATGCATTAAATGACACAAATCATGGATTCCAAATCAAACATCAAAAAACAGTTAAACACACCATCAACCACCTACTGTACATGGATGATATCAAATTATATGCTCCATCTCAAACACAAATGAGAAACTTGCTCAAAGTTACAGAACATATCACAAACGACATAAAAATGGAATTCGGAATCAACACATGCAAAATACTACACATAGAAAGAGGAAAATGGAAGGAAGAGATAGAGACAGAAATACTGAACGATGAAGGACTAAGAAACATGCAGCAAAATGAAACATACAAATACTTAGGATTCCAACAGAACACAAGGATAAACCATACAGAAATAAAAGAACATATTGTACAAGAATACAAAAAACGAATTCGAAAAACCTCTTCAATGCAATAAACACATACGCAATTCCCCTTCTTACATATTCATTCGGGATTATCAAATGGACGCAAACCGACCTTGAAAACATCAACAGACTTACGAGAACAGAACAAACAAAACATAGAAACCACCACCCACACGCGTGCAAAGAAAGAATAACAATAGGAAGAAAAGAGGGAGGAAGAGGAATGATGGATGTTGTCACACTACACACAAACCGGATACAAAAACTCATAAATTTCTTCTATAGTAAACAGTCATTATTACATAGAGCAATTGTACAAGTAGACAGAGAATACACACCTCTCAACCTCTCGCACACGCAGCAAATATACAATACACAAACACAACAGCAGAAGATAGAAGAATGGTCACGGAAAAAATTACATGGTAAACATACTTACAACATGAAAAATGAATACATCAGTAAGACAGACTCGAACAAATGGCTCCAAAAAGGTGAACTGTATCCTTAAACAGAAGGCTTGACATTAGCGATCCAGGATCAGGTTATTGCTACAAGAAATTACAAAAAATACATAATGAAAGACCCTAACACCACAGACGACAAATGCAGAAAATGCCACCAATTTCTCGAAACAATCGACCACATTACGGCAGGATGTAAGTTGATGGCTGGATCTGAATATACTAACAGACATAATACAGCGGCAAAGATCATACACCAGCAGCTTGCACTACAACATAAACTCATCACAGAAACACAACCATATTATACATACACTCCACAAACAATATTGGAAAACGAAGAATACAAGTTATATTGGGATTTAACCATTCATACAGACAAAACAGTAATGCACAATAGACCGGATATAACATTACAAATCAAAAAAGAGAAGATCACCTACATTATTGATATTGCTGTTCCATCTGAAAATAATATAAATAACAAATACAGAGAAAAAAAAGATGAATACCAGCAGTTAGCAATAGAAATAGAACGTATATGGAAACAGAAACAAGTAATTGTAATACCTTTTATAATATCTGTTACAGGAATTACCCCAAAAACATTGATCACACACCCCACGCAGTTAAATCTTCCACATTACACCCACACCCAGATACAAAAAGCAGTCATCCTACACACATGCAATATTACCAGATCATTTCTAAACCAAAGATAGAGTAAAAGTAGACTGCAAACTCCGCCTGCTATTTATAAGAAACCACAATTGTGAGAAATAGAGAATAATAATGATAATATTAATAATAATAATAATAATAATAATAATAATAATAATAATAATAATAATAATAATAATAATAATAATAATAATGACTGCATCAATAAAATGAAGGAAACTTGGCAGGTAAAAGTGTTACATGGCAGATATTACAACTCACTGCACCAGGAAGATGCAGATTTCAGAGCAACGAATACTTACCTCATGACGGGGTACTTGTTTGCGGAAACCGAAGGCGCACTCCATGCAATCCAGGACCAAGTGGTGGCAACACGTTGCCACCAGAAATATGTCATTAAAATGGACATCCCAAACCCCCGCTGTAGACTCTGTAATAAGGAACAGGAGACGATCCAGCACATAATATCAGCCTGCACCCAATTAGCCCCCACCGCTTACCTGAGTAGACACAACAATATAGGAAAGGAACTACATCTTGCTGTGACCCAAAGATTAAATCTAAAAACAGGAAAAACACCGGGGTACAAACATCAACCGTTAAGTCTAGTTGAAAATGAGCACTATAAAGTCTATTGGGATACTTTCATAAGAAGAGACCGAGAAGTTCAACACAACAAACCGGACATGATCGTGCTAGATAAAAACAGCAAATCTGCGATCATTATTGATTTTTCGGTCCCACTGGACGAAAATCTGGGAAAAGCTTAAAAAGACAAGATAATGCGATATCGTCCGCTAGCAGATGAGGTAAGAGATTTATGGAATTCAAGAAACGTAGAGATCAAACCATTCATAATTTCTGCAAATGGCTTAGTGCACGTTAAAGTAACTAAACACCTGGAAGAGCTAAGCATATCTCAACATATCTGTGGTTTGATGCAAAAAGCAGTAATTCTGGGAACAACTGCAATTGTCCGAAGAACACTAACCCCCTAATTAAGTAGGTTTATACCTTGATGCAACTGCGTTCGGTAGAAACTGCTACCACCAACCACGTAAAAGTGTGAAATAATAATAATAATAATAATAATAATAATAATAATAATAATAATAATAATTATAATAATAATAATAATAATAATAATAATAATAATAATAATAATAATAATTAATCCGGTCTAGCTCAAACAGAGTATTTAAATAGACGCAATCTTACAGCAAAAATCTTACACAAACATCTACTTCAAAAATACCAAATAAAAACAATAGAAGATCCTTACTATAAGTACAAACCTGATGCAGTGAATGAAAACCAAAATTTCAAAGTTTACTGAGACCGAACAATTGTAACAGATAAAACAATAACAAATAATAGACCAGATATAATAATTACAGATAAAATAAATAGAATAACAACACTAATAGACATCGCTCATCCCCTGGATCACAACATACAGAAAACATATACAGAAAAAATTAGGAAATACACCGAACTAGCAGAAGAAATGAAGGCTATGTGGAAGATGGAGAAAGTTCAGATAACCCCAGTTGTCATTTCAGTAACGGGCCTCATACCACCAGAGTTACTTAGTGAATTCAAAAAACACAACTTACCACAACATACAATACTAGAAATGCAAAAATCAACTATATTAGAAACGTGTAGGATAGTAAGGAAAATTATCAAATAAGTCAACAAGGTATGAGTTTTGCGTGAGCCCTCATACTTTTAATCCGTGTTAACGTGAGAAGAAGGAGAATAATAATAATAATATAATAATGTACTTATCCGAGGAATAAAAAAACTGGGTGTCAGTAATGATATAAGATATTTTTGATACTTTAAGGATGTTTTGTATTTACGGTTTTTTTATGTATTTCTCAATCTAACGTCGGCCTATTTCTGCCTATCTCCGATGCCGTGAGTGCGTATCTCCAAACCGGAAATTTTGCCAAACCGTTGTATGTTCCAACCAGGGGCCCAACACCCATAGACTTGGTACCGCCCGTTCAAAGTCTCCTCCGAAAAATGGCGTATATTCACTATATCTCGTGTTCATTGATATAGTGCCTACACTCTGAGATATGCTACTCACCCCAGCCTGTACTCTAAACTAGAGTGCTACAGGATGCGCGGTCATTACAAATGTGTTTAACAGATGGTCACTTATCCAAGTACTAATCGCGGCCCGAGCTGATTGACTGCAGATATCGATATGTCTATAACAAACCTGTGAAGCTACCTGAATTCCCAAACGTTTTTTACCGTACCTAATAACGAAATTTATTAGGTAAAAAAATACTCACTAGCTATTGGTAGTCACCTCATAAATTACTGTACAATTCAATACCAAAATAAGTAGCGACCTCATAATGATATGAGCATTAAGATTTACTTATACATAACCTGACACAATAACTATGGCCTCATTATAATAGAAGTATTCAGATTTACTTACACAGAAACTGAGAAAACTTACAATTTAAAGAAATATATTTATTTTTCGTAGAGGGTGTCACTGTCTGGAAATCATACTGTCCCCACTAGAATGGTAAAGTAAGGAAGAAATCACAGACCTGATATTTTTCCATGTTGAGGGGACAGTAACTTTTTGATAAATTTTGATAAAACGAATTGTCACAGATTAATAAAAAGTAGTTGTTAGACTAAACATTTCCTCGGAAACATTCCTATACAACAGCCGTAGTTAAATACCAAATATAAACGTAGATAATATTAAAACAAGTTTTGGGAACGCGAGTATGTCCCCACAATTCTCAACGTCGCCAAAGTCCTGGATTTATTCAGGCGTTTATCCCCACAACTGTGGTAAAACATACACAACTTTACACACACAAGCACGTGGGATTCCAAAGAAATTAATTTGCACGGAAAACCACTTTCTTCATTGAATTAGAAAAATATATCATCCAAACATGAATGAAAAGGTCCAATTTTAGTTATGTTTTGATGTTTATGTATTAATGCTCAATGGTAAATAATATGATTTTGAAAACGGCCAAATTATTGCCGAAACGTAGAAAATATATTTCTACAGTTATCCATCAAATACACAGAATAACTTTATTTTCCAGATAAATATATTTTAGTAATGCAAGAAAAACGTTTTTTTAAATTGGTCCTGTGGTTCTGAAATCAACAAAATTCATCTACTCCCTCAATGGCTAGTCCGGTACTGAATTAAATTTTATACAAAGTCGGATTTATCTAACTTATAATCACCGCTTGTGAATGTTACATAACAAAGATTTATCGTTAGTCGAATGTAGATTTTCCTACAGTCTTGCTTCTAAATTCTCTTGATATATCACAATAAACAACACGTTAGTGTTATATCAACATTTCTACTGTCAAGTTTTATAATTCATGCCACTGTCATGCAGTTTCCTGTTGTCAATGTCACAGAAGGTAAACTACGAGGAATCCAAAAAACGAACATACACGGAGATGAATTCTATTCGTTTTTGGGTATCCCGTTTGGAAAACCACCAGTGGGAGAATTGAGATTCAAGGTAAATTGATTATATTTAAATTTAGATTATACAATACCTCATAATTTGTCTGATGATTGTATATTGATGTAAAATTTTTATCAACAACTGAGCTTATGTTTAGATTATTTTTAGTGTGTTATGGATATTTTTTGTCTAATCCAATCATATGAATTTAAAACAGACTCTCTGAAAATTATTTCCACAATCGAGTGTAGTGAGAGAATTAGTCTGTCAACTATTGACTTTGCAAAAACATTGTTTACTTTGAACTTTGATATGATATATTCCATCACATGAGTAACATATCACTGATAACGACTCACATAATATAAAATATGTTTCTCTACTTCTACATGTTCTTGTATTAATGGCTATATTACATGCTCCTCACGTAAAATACTATTATATTCCGACGTAACATAATAATTTAATCAATTACCTACTCTAATGATTTCATTAAGGTACTGAGTACTATAATGACAAAAGTATCTAGATACTGACAAAATCCGATTTTTAAATAATACAAAATATTCTCATGAACGGGCTTGATGGAATAAATTACAAAATTCTAAATCTCCCTGTAGGGAGTTTTCCTCTTAATTGAGGGAATGAGGCACCACTCGTAAATGTTTGATATATATATATATATATATATATATATATATATATATGTATAATTTGCCCCACGTTTGGGTGACAATTATTATATATTCAACTATGTTTTAATTATATGAATATTAATTTATATGATGTGAATTTTATTTGTTGCTGTCGTCACACTTTGTAATAGTAACTGCACTAATGTGAAAACACCTTTACCGCTAAATATGACCTATCAAATTTTATGACAGCAGTTGTCAAATTAATATTCCCGGCTCTACAAATATTAAATGTTATATTATGAAAGATAAATCAATACACAATCAATAAACTCACTCTTAACTCAGGGAGGAATCAAAGATTTCAAATAAGAATTCAAATTTTATAAATTTTCAAACAATTTTCCAAATTACGTATTGCACTATTCAAAATGTAAAGTATTTGTTTGTCCAATACACTATAAGACAATTAAATTCTTATGACATATATGAAATTCACTGTCAGGAAATTAACCAAATGTCACTTATTATACTAAATTTTCTCTAGCTTAAAAAGTATCTAATATAATGAGAATGAATATGAAAATAGAACCAAAGAGATTTAGAATTCAAATTTATATAATCTATTATCAGATAACAATTACAAAATTGCAACTTTTCGAAAAATATAAACGCATAAACCAAAGATAGAACTTTCTATCCAACCTTAATATTAAACAACCTATAATTAGAAATTTCCTATGTAAATAATTTAACCAAAAGTTCAAAATGTCTACTTTTATAATTGATATATGTCAATGTAAAATGCGCAAATTTCCTTGTAAATTGCCTGTACCAAAATAGTCTTCACTTGACGCAGAATTTTATATAAGTAACGTTACTATAATTTCAAAGTAGGTATTTAATCAAAAGATGCATCTATTTTTGAAATAATTTTACTAAAGGCCTACTAATTCTCGAGAAATAATATAGATAATATGGACTGGACTCACCAACTAGGTTCTGGTAGACTCGTTCGTATTCTAAAACGCTTTATAGAATTTCAGGAACAACTTTTCTAGATCAATAATTTAGAAACCGGAAAAACCACTCGCACTTCAACGCTTTAATTCTTTGAGAATAATACACGGACTGGCTTTACAAAGGCAAGATATGTTGAACTGATGATAATTATACAAATTACTCTGATATACTGAATTGAATTTGAGACAACTCTTATTCGATGTTGTCTCGAGAGAATCTAAAAATCAACTCTGTTTTAAATAAATTTGAGACAACTCTTATTTGATGTTGTCTCTTGAGAATCTCTAAATCAACTAACTAAACTGTTTCAATAAATAATTCTCCTCTCCTTTGGTTACCAAATTCTTTTTTTTTTTGAAATACAAAGTTACGTTTTCATATACAAAGAGAGATTTTCATTGTTTTAGTATAAATGCCATTTTGCTAACAGAGACATCTGTATTCTTGTTTTCAAATCATTTTAAAATCTATTTATCATTAAGTCATTCTGCATCAATGTCATAAGAAATTGAAATGTCAAATTTTATTGGTATATTGAATCTTTCAAATTATTGATAATACAGTGTGTATCACAAGTATTACAACCAAATAAGCACATTTTCTTTATTTCAATGTTTTCTTTAGAATTTAGATAGAGGATATGTATTGAATCCCCCCAATAAAAGAATGATAAATCGATTCTTGTATATAATTATAATTTATCTTTCACAATTGTCAAATATCATACTATTATATTCGTAACATAGTAATATCGTTCAAATAATTATTAACATATCTCTAAAAAAAATTATCTTCAATCAAATTAAACTATTATTATAAAACTTCTTAAATCTACTATATCTATCAAAATTTCACGCAACATAATATCATTTGTTCCAAGTTATGTATAATATTTATATACCTGTTCTATATTAAAAACTCCTCTTTCATTCCCTGTAGTGGGGTCTAATAATTGGTAACTATTTTGTGCTCCTTCGTTACCTACCACATAAGGCCCCTCAAACGGTAGCAATAATTTTGCGCAACTATTCTGTGATCTTTTTGCAACTTGCTATGATCTTACAATCACCAATTCTCCTTTTTCGAAAACGGTCTTCTTTTAATTTTTTTGGTTCATCCTTTTAATATATTTTTTTGCTTGCTTCTGCAGTCTTTTATTCACCTTATTTAAAACATCTTCCATTTCCAATTTTCGATTCACTACCCATTTTCTTTGGGGTATTGTGCTAGTAAATAAATATTCTGGGCATTCATTTGTAATACCATGAGGTATTTGGTTCAGGAATCTTTCTACGTGATTTAAATTATTTTCCCATTGACAGTGATCCTGATTACATGAAATTCGTAGATACTTGTTGATCTCTATAATGTATCTTTCAGCTGGATTTGACGATGGTTTCCTAATGCTAATAAAGTTCAATTTAATTTCTTGATTTTGACTAAACTTGGCTAGCTTTTCACTTTCAAAATAAGTTGCACGAACTAAAATTATTGTTTTTGGCGTTCCATATTTTCCAATGTACATTTTTAAAAACTCTATCACAGTTTTTGCATTGGTTCTTTCGCATGGGTAAATGTCGTAAAAATATCTGTGATAACAAATATGTGTTTATTATTCTCTTGTATGCTCGATATTAAATTGCTTATGAAATCTATAGCAACAATTTGTAATGGCTTCTGTGCAACTATTGATTTTGCCAAATTTTTATTGTGATAATTTTTCTCTTTTGCTAGTTGACATATGGCACATACTTTACAAATATTTTTGGATATTGCTAAATCCTTTTTTGTTATATAGTTTTCTCTAAAAAGCATCCATAACTTCCTAGTCCCAACATGTCCATATTCTTCATGTATATATATATATATATATATATATATATATATATATATATTAATACATATCCTCTATCTAAATTCTATAGAAAACATTGAAATAAAGAAAATATGCATATTTAGATGTAATACTAGTAATACACACTGTATTATCAATAATTTGAAAGGTTCAATATACTAATAAAATTTGACATTTCAATTTCACATGACATTACTGCAGAATAGACTTAATGACAGATAGATTTTAAAACGATTTGAAAAACCAGAATACAGATGTCTCTATTAGCAAATGGCACTTATAAATAAAATAATGAAAATCTCTCTTGGTATATAAAAACGTAAATTAGTAATTTAAAAAAAAAAAGAAAGCTAGGTAACCAAAGGAGAAGAGAATTATTTATTGAAACATTTTAGATAGTTGAATTTGAAATCCCCATGAGACAACATCATAATAAGAGTTGTCTCAAATTTAATTTTGAATATTAGGGAATTTTTATAATTGTTATCAGTTCAACATATCTTACCTTTTGTAGAGCCAGTGCGTGTACTATTCACAAAGAATTACCGCTAAAGTGCAAGTGGTTTTCGCGTTTTCTAAATTATTGATTTGGAAACGTTTGTTCCGGAAATTCTAAAAATACGTTTTAGAATACGTACGAGATCTTCTAGTATCCAGTTTGGTGAGTCCAGTCCATATTATATATTATTCTCGAGAATTAATAGGCCTTTGATCAAAATTATTTCGAAAATAGATGCATCTCATGATTAAATTATAGTAACGTTACTTATATAAAATTCTACGTCAAGTGCAGACAATTTTGGGAACAGACAATTTACAAGAAAATTTACGTATTTTACATTGACAGATATCAAGTATAAATTTAGACATTTTGAATTTTTGTTTAAATTTATTTAGATAGGAAATTTCTAATATAGATTGTTTTTAATATTAAGGTTTGATAGAAAATTCTATCTTTGTTTATGCGTTTATGATATTTTTGAAGAGTTTTTTTTTAATTTTTGTAAGTGTTATTTTGATAATATATTATATAAATTTGAATTCCAAATCTCTTTGGCTCTCTTTTCGTATTCATTTTCATTATATTGGATAATTTTTATACTATAGAAAATTCAGTATAATAAGTGACATTTAGTTAATTTCCTGACAGTAAATTCATATATGTCATAAGATAATTTAAATTGTCTTATAGTGTATTGGATAAACAGTTACTGTAGATTTGAATAGTGTGATACGTAATTTAGGAAATTATTTGGAAATTTACAAATTTGAATTATTAGTTGAAATCTTTGATCCCTCCCTGAGAAAAGAGTGAGTTGATTGGTGTTGTATTGATTTATCTTTCATAATATGAAATTTAATATTTATTTAGCCGGGCATATTAATTAGACAACTGCTGTCATTAAAAATTTTATAGGTTATATTTAGAGGTAAGGGTATTTTCACAATAGTGTAGTTATTATCACAAATTGTGATGACAGCTACAAATTAAATTCAGCATCATATAAATTCATATTCATATATAAAATATAATGAAATTAGTAAAACACATTAGATATACTATAATTTGTCACCCGAACGTGGGGCAAATATTATTAAACCATAGAAAAAATTATAATATATATATATATATATAAATATATATATATATATATATATATATATATATATATATATATATATAGATATATATACATATATATATATATATATATATATATATATATATATATAATAACTCTTAATTTTCTTTGACCATTCAAAATATTTTTGATTTCGTGTTCTTGGGTTTAGGTCATAAATAAATAAGAAACTAAATATCGTCTACATACTTTGACGTTTCGCTCCTTGTTGGGAGCTTTCTCAAAAATATGTTATGTCTTATTTGGACAGAATAAAATATTTACAATTAATCGATATACAATTTTGGAAGGTGTACAAAAAGGACACTGAACATATAAAAACAAGTTTGTTGATAAAATAATAACGGTGTTCACCTCAGAACCAAATTCACGATATACGAGTGAAATCAAAAGTGTGTAGTATTTTTATTTTGTTATTGGATGTATATATTTTGGTTACTAAATTCATTACACAATTAAATTATGATAAATTTGACTTAGATTTTTTCTTTCTTTTCATCCTTTCAAGATAAAAACAATAAATTCATTAAAATATTACTAAGTAATAATTCTATTAATAAATCTGAGGCTAAAAAACTACAAATCAACAACGCTTTAGCACCGAAGATATATGGTCTACCAAAGCTTCACAAACCAAATATACCCTTACGACCAATAGTTCCATATATCCAATTCCCCTTTCACAATCTATCTAAATACCTATCAGATTGTCTGTCAAATATAATAGGAAAAAATAATTATTTCATTAAAGATCCACTCTCCATTAAACATTTTATAGATACTATAAATATACATCATAATTATAAAATCATATCACTGGATGTTATCTCAATGTACACTAACACCCCAAATGAATTAATAACAACTGTTCTAAAAACAGAATGGAACTTACTAAGAGAACACACAACTCTGTCATGCGATGAATTCATAGAAGGAATATTACTAATACAAAATAATAATTACTATCAATACCAAGACAATTTTTATCAACAATTGGATGGTTGTACAATGGGTTCTCCTATCTCCTCAACCTTAGCACAGTTAGCATCTGGAGGAAGGCGTACTAGGAAATTTAGATTTTAATGTATTGTTTTTTAAACGATTTGTTGACGATTGCATAGCGGCTATTCCGTCAGATAAAATTGATAATATGTTAAATTCTTTTAACAATTTCCATCCAAAACTTCAATCTATAATTGAAACAGAGAACAATGCTATAAATTTTCTGGACCTAACATTAATTCGAACCAATGACAACAAAATAAAAACCAAACTATATCAAAAAGAGACATCGTCCTGCCGATATCCAAATTACTATTCTAATCATCCGAATGCACAAAAAAATAGTGTAATTGTTGGATTGACGGACCGAGCTATAAAACTTACTTCTCCAGAATACCGTCCGGAAGTTTTGAAACATATCAAAAACACCCTAAAAAACAGTCACTACCCGATAAAAAACATAGAACGAATTTTTTAACAACGCACATACAAATTCTACAACAATAATAAAAATATTCACAAACAAACTCAAATGAATAATAACAGATACATATCAATACCATACACAAACCAACTGTCAGTAAAACTGAAATACGTTTTATCTAAACACAACATTAACGTATGTCACAGAACTCAAAATACCTTATCGCCATTGTTCACTAATCTGAAAAACCCAAATAAAACGAAAAAAAATCTAACGTGGTGTATTCTATACCATGTTTAAACTGCCCGAAGACATATGTAGGTATGACAACACAAACTCTAGAAAATCGCTTAAATACGTCCACCGCCCTACATAAACACGAAACCAGGGAACACCATGAATTTGACTTCAATAGCACAAAAATACTAACCCAGGATTCTAATTACCATAAATTAGCAATCAAAGAAATGGTACATATAAAAAAAGAAAAGAATGCATTGAACGATATACAAGACATAAGAAATCTAAGTCAAATTTACCTTATTTTAATTTTGTAATGAATTTAGTAACCAAAATATATACATCCAATAACAAAATAAAAATACTACACACTTTTGATTTCACTCGTATATCGTAAATTTGGGTCTGAGGAGAACAACGTTATTATTTTATCAACAAACTTGTTTTTATATGTTCAGTGTCATTATTATATAAAACATGTTTCAAAAAACATGATGGATATATGTTATTATAGAAACGTTTGTAGAGTATTTTTATATTTTAATGGTGAAATATTCGATTAGTTCAATTAACTGAAATATTGACAAAATCTTACGACTATAAAAATTAATATTATGTTAAAGACTCCTTTGAAATTAGTAAATCATTTAAAAACTTACTATTACCATCAAATTACGTTCTCTTAAGTTTAGACGCAGTATCGCTTTTTAGTAATGTTCATTTAAATATATGTCATCTCTTCAACATAAATGGAATGATATAAGTAAAAATTGCAAACTTGTAAAAGAAACTCTTTTAGAATTAATTACATTTATTTTTAATAATACATTTTCCTCTTATAACAACAGAAATTACCAACAAACCTTTGGAACGCCTATGAGCTCTTCAATATCTCCTATATAAGCAGACAATGTCATGAATTATATTTTAGACTACGTTATTTCTGTTTCACCCTTTAATTTGTCCTTCATCAAAAAAGATATAGATGATATAATATTAATAGCTTAGATCCGCATATATAATTTACAATGGAAAGGGAAAATACAGAACAATCTTTACCTTCTCTTGATATCAAATTTATTAGAAATAATGATAATAGAATCTTAATTGACTGGTATACAAAACCTATCAGTTCTGGGAGATATATAAATTACCATTCATATCATACACGTAATACAAAAATTAACTTGATTAAACAGATGAAAAACAGTGTCCTACAAATTTCTAATCCAATATTTCACCATAAATATCTAAAAATACTTTACAAACTTTTTTATAATAACTCATATCCTTCATATCTTTTGAAACATGTTTTATATAATACTTCTGACAATATAAATGACATTACTGTTGACATAATACGAAACGAAGAAAACAGTGACATCTTCTTACAGTGCCATATCCGTGATCGGACGTAGGCGACCTCTCACTTCTACCTGTGTTGCGCTCTCCAGTTACCACAGATAGAAGGGACCTACAGTTTAACGACGGATCCGAACAGTGACATAATAACTACTAATAATACATCTCCAACTTATATTTCTTTACCATATATAAAATCCATCACACGTAAAATTTCCGGAGTATTTAAACCATGTGTTACAATAAATTCAATTTATAGTAAGATCAAAAACAAGTCTCCTACTAACCAATTAACTAATATAGTTTATGAGATTCCTAGCAATATCTGTAATAAGAAATACATTAGTCACAGCAAAAGATCGCTAACCAATCGAATCGCCTCTCATAAAAGTGACAGTAGATGATATCCTGACAGATGTGCTTTAGCTGAACAAGTGTTTTATGGAAGCCATTCTATGGATTATCAATCTGCCAAACTTTTGGCAATAGAAGGTAATTATAGAAAACGTCCTTTTTGGAACCAGCGTATATTGCAGAACAAAATTATTGCATGAATAAAAAACAGACTTAAATAACCTTAGTGTTATCTATGCCTATCTTTTAGATTTTGAAAAAAGAACACAACAATGCTTGTTTGAGAGCAATCGATAAGAGTTGGGAACGTATTAGTGTCCATTGCTCCAACCAGAAGGATGCATTTTTGAACTTAATTGTTTTTCTTTTTGATAATACTTATTTTACCTTTTACAACAAACTTTATAAGCAAACTTTTTGTACTCCTATGGGTGTCTCCATTTCTCCTATCTTGGCAGCATATGTCATGGATTATTTTCTGGATACTGTCATACCATTACTTTCATTTACTCCTTTTTTCATTAAGAAGTATGTGGACGATATTATCGTGGCACTTTCTAGAGGGGGCCTACATGAGATTCTTGAGACCTTTAACAGTTACGACCCTTATATACAGTTCACAATAGAAAAAGAAGACAACGATAATTCCGTACCTTTCTTAGACACTAAGTTCATTCGTAAAAATAATACTATTATTATCGATTGGTACAGGAAACCGTGCAGTTCTGGTAGATATTTGAATTACCATTCTCACCACAAACATTCTATGAAGGTGAACTTGGTAAAACAAATGAAGCAGAGAGTCATTAGAATTTCAAATAATATCTTCCATAATAAAAATCTTAACATTAGATTCAACCTTTTCTTGGATAACTCTTATCCAAGAACTTTACCTAATAAATTGTTGTTCAGCACATCTAATACCATGGAACTGCTGGCTGATGATAGCCATCCTAACGTGGCCCAAATGGATGTTGGCGCTGTTACGACTCCTGCTCCCCCAATTTTTGGTTCCTTTCCATACATTAAAGACATTACTCCGAGACTTGCCAGATTGTTCGGGACATATGGTAATTTTAAAATTGCTAACAGAACAACTAACAATTTGATCAATTTTCACTGGAGTTAAAGATAAATGTCCGTTAACTTCTCTTACTAATGTATATAGCGTTCCATGTGGAGACTGTGATAAACAATATATTGGTCAGACTTTAAAATCACTTTCTAGCTGTATTGTCTCACATAAGAGTGATTGTAGATTGCATCCAGAACGTTGGGCTTTGGCAAATCATGTTCATTCTCTTGACCATCACATGAACTTTGAAGCTGTAAAGGCGACAGAGTCTAACAAAACTAAGAGATCATTTTTAGAAATGGATTTTATTTCACAATTTAACAAGATCATTAACAAAAAGACTGACCCAGACCACTTGAGTGAGATTTTTTTTGTTGTCCTCAGATTTCAACTCTAACCTTCCTTCTACAAATGATAATCACGTTCCCCCAATTGACACTACACTTTTTGCAGATAGCTAACATATTTCCACCTCTATTGTTGGATGCATTGGTGTTGGTAGATGCACCCAGTATCACTAGGTATTATAATAACTATGTAATATATATATATATATATATATATATATATATATATATATATATATATATATATATATTACATAGTTATTATTTTATTTACTTTAATAATTACTATATTACAATATTATTATTTTTACATTACATATCATATATATATATATTATACTGCGCCCGGTATATTATAAATTTTTAAAATATATCATAAAATAATTATACTTTGCATGAAAAACTCTATAATCTCAAAGTAGGGTTCATATGTTAAAACAAAACAATTTTAATTTCATTAATGAGCGCCAAAATAAAATAAAATCCTTGCATTTGAATAAATAAAAAATTTTATTCAGAGAAATAACTTGCTTTGATTTCTTAATAAAATCCTAGAGACGGTCCAGTATGCTCAAAACCCCTCCAACGATTCAAAAATGTCTGATCAATACTGCCAACTGCTGAATATAGATGGAGCAATCATCAATAAATGAAGCTTCTCAACAATATAATTTGAAGTCTTTAAGTGGAAAAACGTTATTTAATATTTTTAAAACCAATACATCATTCTTTTACAAAGAACTCATGAAAACAAACTATCTGTGATGATCATTCATTCAACAAAACACACTCAAATGAAATATTATCATTATATGTGATTACAAAATAGGCAATACTATATACACATTTAAAAAAACGAATCTTGTTACAAAATTGTCTATGAAATAAAGATGGTGAAAATAATGATGGTTAAACTATATTAAAAATAAGTTCAAATCTTTGCACAACACAAGTAAGTTTATTTAACCTTTTTTATATGAATGAAATAGTTTTAAATACCTGTTCACTGTTCCATATTAATACACCTCAATAATTGTTTTTTAGATTACCTCCTGGAAAGCCAAACAGCCTGCCGTGCTTGGATAATAGCTAAAGTTGATCTTACATTTCATCCACATCAATACATTTTAAATAGATTTCCGTAGTCCAGTCCTTTCTGAAATGTATCGTGGAGACACCATTCCCACAATACAATATTTTACTTGGTTATATAAAATGAAATCTTACGGTCAGTATTTTATCAATTATTTGTTAAATCTAGGTTTGTCTACTTGATTTATAAATCTGTTGCTTCACATTTAAGAATAATGCATTTATTTTATAGTTACAACTCCAAAATGCTGCTTTTCGAGAAGTTTGAATTGTCTACCAAAAAGAATTCTACCTAGTGAATAGTGTATATGATCAACAAATTTTTCTATTCATTCTTTTTCTAGTTATTAATACGCTTGTCGCTGATAAAAATATTTCAAATCGACTACACCAATTAAAATTGGCTATAAAAATTCTTGTTGATAAATTTCATTCCAAGTTATAAATTGCTCCTCTATCCTTCTAGGACATTCTGTTTAAAGTCTTTAAATGATTAAAACTTATATATTACTTCCTTTAAATATCTTATTATTACTTTTGAAAACAAATCATAATGTTTTTACTTTTACTATGTGAGAAATAGATTGTTATATAATTTATATGATGCAACGTTCCAAATTCTCTCTCTCACAAAGGCTAGAATCATTTTATACAGGGTGTTTCCAAATGACACTTACAACGTTTGCATGTAGATACCTCTCGTAAAATTGGACAAAAGGATATAGGGATTGAGGGGTCCAACCCATTTACATTTCGAAATACAGGGTGTTAAAGTCATGAAAAATATAATGTTTTGATTTGATAACTTTAAAATAGATGACTATATTGATCTGACATTTGGCAGGTTGTTTTTAAATGTAAAAGGGCATATTTCAATGGAAAAACATGTTTCAATTCTTGATCCAGTGGTGTATATTTGTAAGAATATCTCACCCTCCCAATTTCTACGCCACTGGCATTTGAAGCTATTTTTATTTGATTTTGTGTTCCTCAATAGTTTTCACGTGAAAAACGCATAACCTTTATATATCATAAAAATTTGTAGTTTTCAACATATTTAATATTTTTATGAAGTCTGCAAAATCACTTTTTAATAAAAAAATAAAAAAAAATATTTTTCTTGAATGTTTTTTAATAACTACCAAACTACTAATGGTTTGTAACAGGAACTAATTTGTGAAACAGCAATGCATATAAAACATTGAGAGAGGATTGTTGAAAATACTTTTCCAAACTTGTGATTTTATTAACAAAAGAATTAATGACAATAAAAAATAAGATAATTACAAAGTTAAATAATATCCCATTCAAACATAATTTTTAACTAAGCAGTCCACAAATTACAAAAGATGTTCAAAATTTTGTCCATTTATATATACACATAATCTGCAACGTTTTCTCATTGAAAATCGCATACCTTGGAAATACTGGGGATCGCCGGAAATAATTTCTGTAGCTGCATGGATTCTTGCTATCAGTTCCTCCTCCGTTTCTACTATTGTATCTTAGACTAGGGACTTCATGTAACCCCACAGAAAGAAATCGATTTGATTTAAATCCGTTGACCTCGCAGGCCACATATTGGGTCCACCTCGGCCTATCCAGTTGTTTCCGTATTGTTGGGTTATAAGTTGTCTGGCCGCTAGAGAATAATGTACAGATGCCCCATCGTGCTGAAAACATACATTATCCATATTCGCCGTAATATTTAATGGTACAACGTCGTTTAATAAATTAGGCTGGGTTTCTCTAAAAAAATTACAATAAATATTACCATTGAGTTTATTAGGTATTAAATATTGACCCACTATACAATCTCCAAGAATGCCTGCCCACACATTAAGCGAAACTTTTTCCTGAAATCCACGTTATCGAATAACATATGGATTTTCGTTATCACACACGTGGCTATTCCTTGAATTAAAAATTCCCTCACGTGTGCATTTGGTTTCATCAGTAAATAGAACAAATTCGGTAAAATTCCTATTTTCTAAACATTCTTGGGTGTACCAATTGGCAAACTCCACTCTTTGAGAACAATCTGTTGGTTTTAGAGCCTGAACTTGGGTATACTTATAAGGATACAACTGCTGTTCATTTAAAATATTCCACCCAGTTGAATTACTTACATTTAAAGATTTGCCAATGGTACGAGTGCTTAAATCGGGTCTATTTTCAATACGGTCTAGAACAGCCTTCTCTAATTGCACAGTTGGTACAGTTCGTTTTCTGCCGCAGCCTTGCAATTTTGAATTGAATTGTCCCAATTCTCGCAATCTCCTATCAATTTGAGAAAATGTTGTGTGCCATGGAAATCTAGGTCGATTTGGATATTTTTCTCTATACAAGCGCTCGGAACGTCTACCATTCTTTCGGGATTCCCCGCACCTATATTAGTTGCATATTAGCCATTCCTTCAAAAGTATAATCGATCATAACAAAAAGTGTTAAAGTTGCACAAACCAATTTAATTACAAATAATTCATTTTCGTTTTGACGTTAAAAAAAATGACATTCATCATTTCATTATTGACTTCCATAGCCTACTATACGGAGGAGCCACCAATAGAATCCATACAGTTACAGAAATTATTTCCGACAATCGCCATTCTTTTCAGGGTATGCGATTTTCAATGATAAAACGTTGCAAAATATGTGTAAATGTAAATGGACAAAATTTTGAACATCTTTTGTGATTTTTTGGCTGCTTATTATTATTATTTAACTTTGTAATTATCTTATTTTTTATTGTCAATAATTCTTTTGTTAATAAAATCACAAGTTTGGAAAAGTATTATCAACAATCCTCTCTCAATGTTTTATATGCATTGCTGTTTCACAAATTAGTTCCTGTAACATATTCTAACTATTAATAGTTTGGTAGTTATTAAAAAACATTCACAAAAAATATTTATTTTATTTTTTTATTAAAAAGTGATCTTGCAGACTTCATAAAAACATCAAATATCTTGGAAACTACAAATTTTCTGATATGTAAAGGTTATGCGTTTTTCACGTGAAAACTATTGAGGAATACAAATTCAAATAAAAATAGCTTCAAATGCCAGTGGCGTCAAAAATGGGAAGGGAAAGGTGACATTTTCTTCCAAATGTACACCACTGGATCAAGAATTGAAACATGTTTTTTCATCAAAATATGCCCTTTTACATTTAAAAACAAGCTGCCAAATGGCAGATTAATATATTCATCCATTTTAAAGTTATAAAATTAAAACATCATATTTTTCATAACTTTAACACCCTGTATTTCGAAAAGTAAATGGGTTGGACCACTCAATCCCTATATCATCTTGTCCAATTTTACGAGAGGTATCTACATGCAAACGTGGTAAGTGTCATTTGAAAACACCCTGTATATTTACAAAGTGTATTTAAAATTTCCTTCATAATTCTACATTTTGACTCTTGTTTCCTTTTTCTATTGAATAATAAATTATACAGATTGTCTTCATATCGGATGATTAAAAAAAATTTAAATTCTAAAATTTTGTATTTGCTTATAGTGTGTAGTATTTCATTCCATATTATAGTATACAGAGTGTTGCAGGTTTCTTTCTATGTTAACATCCCCTAAATTTTGCGTTTATCAAATTTTTATATTAGGAAAAATTTTATGAACGCAAATTTTACTTCAAATATTTCCTTTTTAAACTTCTCCATTAATTATTGTATTTATATAAATCTTTTATGTTGAAAACACCTCTTATTTCTTTACTTTCCATATATCTTAGAACATAGCTATTTACTCCATTCTCATTTTCTCTCACATATGGTCCCTCGAAAGGTGGTTTCAATTTTGCACATATCTGTTTATTTTTGTCTGATACCCTTAGAGCACGGACGATTACTAAATCTCCTTTATTAAATGTCGTTTTAACTTTTCCCCTTTTTTCCATTCTTTGTAGATATTTATTTGAATTGTTTTGCAAATTTTTATTTACTCTTTCCAATACCTTTTCAAATTCTTCTGTAGTATTTATTTCCCATTTCCTTTGAGGTCTCAATTGTTTCATCGAATAAATTGGACTTTCCATTGTAACTGTGTTTGGTAAATTGTTTAAATAATTTTGAATTTCTTCTATGTTATTTTCCCAATTGTTATGATTTGGATTCCACAAAGTTATTCTCAGAAACTTTATCACTTCTCTTATGTACCTTTCAGATGGATTTGAAGATGGATGTCGAATACTAATTGTTTTTAAATTTATTTGATTTTTACCACAGAATTTTCTAAATCTTTCATTTGTGAAATATGTAGCATTATCTATTATACAATTTTCAGGTCTTATAATTTCTTGCATATATTGTGATAGTTTTTCCATAATGACTTTACTTTTTGTTGTTTTTGTAGGGTGCAGTTTTACGAATTTAGAAAATAGATCAACCGCTATCAAAATATGACAATTTCCTTGTTTGCTGGGTATTAGATTGCTTAGGAAATCTATAGCAATTATTTCCCCACATCTCGTTGTCAATATAGATTTTGCTATGTTCTCATTTCTTCTATGTTTGCTTTTTCCCAATTGACAAATATGGTATGTACTGGTGATCAATTTTGCGATACTTTGGTCCCCTTTACTAATGTAATCTTCTCTAAATAGTAACCATAATTTCCTAGCTCCTATATGTCCATTTCTTTTGTGTAAGTTCTCCAAAATTTTCCTATCTTAATTTTCTGTTATTATAAATAAATCTGTTTCCCCATTTTTCTTTATCCATGTATCTTCTTTCAAATGTCCTCTCCATTTCTGTTTTTCAGTTAATCCCATTTGATCTTCGATAATGCTGTTTAAAGAAAATATCCCATCTGAATCTTTCATGATATTTACCCCAATTTTCACAAATCTTCTATTTTTATTATTTTCCCCCTTACTTTCTCTGCTCTGCTTAATGCGTCTGCCACTACATTTGTTTTTCCTGGAATGAACTTAATTTCGAAGTCATATTCCTGTGATATTAAACCCCATCTATGAACTCTACTGTTACCAAATCTGTTTTTCAAAATTGTTGTAAGTGAAGAATGATCGGTTTCTATTGTAAATTTTGATCCTAATAAATAAAATCTAAATTTTGTCACACAGAAAATTACACTTGCCAATTCTAGTTCTGATACCCCATAATTCCTCTCATAATTTTTCGTTACCCTTGATACAAAACATATGGGTACCTCCATGCCATCCTGTATCTGTAATAGTACTCCTGCAAACCTCTCTTTGGATGCGTCCGTCCGTAATATGAATGGTAGATTATAATTAGGATGATAAACCTTTAATTGTTTTGTAAATGCTTCCTTTAAATAATTAAAAGCCATTTCTGTTTCCTCAGTCCACTCCCATTTATTGTCCTTCTTTAAAAGCTTCATTAAAGGTATTTGTTTCATGCTCAAATCAGGTATCAGACGTTTAAAATAGTTCATCATCCCTAAAAAACCTCTTAGAGATTTTAGGTTTGATGGTCTCTTATACTCTATTATAGCTTGTATCCTCTCTTCATCCATGGACATCCCATTTTTGTCTATTTTATAAACTAGGAAGCATATCTCTTCCTGATAAAATTTGCATTTATTTTGGTTTATTTTTAAACCTGCTCTATCTAATTCTTTTAAAATAATTTCAATATGCTTTAGGTGTTCTTCTTCATCATTCGAGAAGATCAATATATCATCGATATAATGAAGTGCAAAGTCTTCAAATTTATTCAAAATTTGGTGTAATGCTCTAACCAAGGCAGAACAAGCACTTTGTATACCATATGGAGCTACACAAAATCTGTACAACACACCATCAATAGAGAAGCCTGTGTAATCTCTACTATTTTCATCCAAAGGAATCAGCCAAAAACTGTGCTTTAAGTCAATTTTAGAAAATATTTTTGTATTCGTAAAGCGCCCAAAAATTGCTTCCACATTCATCGGAGCCTCGTATTGTGGTACAGTGTATTGATTGATGTTTCTTGCATCTAGGCATAGTCTCAATTCACCACTTGCCTTCTTTACGACCACAATAGGGTTCACATATCTTGTGTTACATCTCTATATAATACCGTCCTTTAACATATTTTGTATCTCTGAATCAACTTCTTTCCTATATTTATAAGGTATGGGATATGTTCTTATTCTGAAATTTCCTATTCCCCTAACTTCTATCTTATGTACATAGTTATTTGCCATTCTCATCTCTTTTTTAATCAATCCTTCATACTTCATTATCAAATTCTTCACTTTCTCTTCATATTCCTTATTTCCACACACTAATTCCAATTCTTCCATAATTCCACTCCATTCTATATTCCATAACCTCTTATTATCCTCTTCAATTTCCAAGTCTTCCATATTTCCACTCCTTTTTATATTCCATAACTTCTCATTATCCTCTTCAATAGCCAATACTTCCATATTTCCACTCCTTTCTATATTCCATAACTTCTTATTATCCTCTTCAATTGCCAGTTCTTCCATATTCTTTTCCTCAAATTCAATCCTATCACCATTTAATTCTATCTCCATCTTTTCAAAATCAATTCTTGCCTTATATTTCGTTAATTCATCTATTCCTATAACTATGTCTGTTTCTAAATTATCCACTAGCAATAATTGCATCTCAACTTCTTTTCCATCCTTTAATTGAATACTTTGTATTATAGATCTGCTAACTTCACACAATTTCTTTCCATTTGCTCCTATTAATGTAGTTTTCGGTATTTTGATCAGCTTATTTTTAATATTTTCTTCAATTAATTTTGTTTCTATTATGGACGCTTCCGAACCTGTATCTATTAATATTTTGACTCGTTTCCCATTTAATTTTCCTTTAATTTTTAATAATCCCATTATTTCTTCTAATTCCAAATATTCCCCAAATTTAATATATTACCTTGGATGTTCATATGTACAGATGATATTTCTTACATTTGGTATGTGCTCGATCAAAAATTTTGATCGGGCTCTTATTCAGTAATTATTTCCGGTTCTACCGATATCATTCTCTCTTCTCTCCTTTGGATATTGTTTACTCTTCTCTGTCCTCCATTTCCTCTTTCTTCCTCCCTATAGTCTTTTCTTTGTTCTCTATTTTCTTCTCTTTGTCGGTTTTCATATTGTCCACTCCTATTATTTTGTTCTCTGTAATTTTCTTCTCTATAATTGTTATTGTTGTTATTATTATATCTTGAACTTCTGTTATAATTGTTTTGATTGTTAAAATTTCTGTTATAATTATTGTTATTTTTGAATTATTGTTATAGTTATTGTTTCTGTTGTAGTATCTTTTGTTATAATTTCTATTGTTTATGTTATTTGTTTTATTATAACTTTGTTCATAATTATCTCTCCTGCTATTTTGATTATTTGTATTATTCTCATAATTATTGTTATTGTTGTTATTGTATTGATTATTTCTATTAAAATTGTTATTATTATATTGATTATTTCTGTTAAAATTGTTACTATTATTATGTTTATTCTCATTATAGTTATTATTATCCACTTTGTTCCTTTCTAGTCTTTGTAAATAACTACTGTTCAATGTTTTTAACATTCTGAATAGTAATCGTCTCAGTTATCTCATATTTAAAATGTCTAGATATAAACATTATTATTTCCTCCTCTGGTATGGGTGGGTCTAGGAATTTAGCATTCATGAATACTGTCATAGCATAATTATTCATGCTTTTTCCTCTTCCTGCCTCATATTTTCCTGAGTGAAGTTTCTCTCTTATCCTTGCTTGTGCACTATTCCTCCAGAAATATCTTATGAATTGTTCTTCAAAATCTTCAAAATTATTAAATTCTTCCTCCTTACTTGTGTACCATACTAATGCATGATTATCCAAGTTTTCTCTTATCATTTCCTTTATGTCTTCTTTATTTTGTATATTTTTAATTTTATTCTTTAGGATTTTTATGAACACCTTTGGGTGTATTTTCCTGTTATCCCCTTCATACTTGTGTTCCCCTCTATTTCCTATATAATTGTTTATTATCTTCGTCTCCATCACTCCATTTCTTACTTCTTGGAAATTCCTATCTCCTCTTTGGTCATGTTTTTCCTGTAAATAAAATAGCCTTTCTTCCATGTCTTCTAATTTTCTTGTAATTTCCAGTGTTTCTTTTGATTGTTCTTCCTTGTGAATTCTACTTCCAGTTTGCTCAATTCTTCCTTTCATGACTTCAATTTCCTTTTGTATTTCCCTAATCCTCTTTTCTGTTTTCACCTCCTCTAGCTTTTGCTTCTCTTTACAAGCTTCTTCAACATTTTGTTGAAATTCAGTCAAAGTTCTGTCCCATTTTCCCTCTAGGATTCTCATTCTTTCTTGGGTGTCTTGAACTCCCTTTTTGATTTCCTTAACTTCTCTTTGAATTTCTCCTTTGAAATCCTTTCCCTTCTCCTCTATTTCCTTAATTCTGTCAATCTGTAGATTTTCTATTTCCGCGATCCTTCCAATCACCTCTCCTCTTATTTCTTGTTTGGTAAATTCTATTTCATTTTCCATGTATGTATTTGACTTCTCCAATTTCTTCTCAACATGTCCCAATTTTTCTTCCATTAATTTTATTATTGGGTCCTTAGTTTGTTTTATCTCTTCCTTATTCTGGTCCATCTTAATATTCATTTCTTGTTTTATATCTTCTTTATTCTGGTCCATTTTTATATTCATTTCTTCCTTATTTTGATCCATTTTTATATTTATATTATTCATATCTCCTCGCATACTATTCATATCCCCCCTAATATTATTCATATCTTCCTTATATTGTTTCATCATTTGGAACATACTCATTACATCCATTTCCTTTTTTCCTTTATATTCTTGTTTGTCCTCTTTTCCTGTTTCTTCTGACAATGGTGCAACTTCTTCTTCCTGTCGTTGTTCTGCAATATCTTCCTCTGAATGTTCTCTCCCCTGTTCTAAGTATTGCACCTGAAAATCTCCTCTACCATTACTACTTTCTTCTCTTTTTTCATCAGATCTAGTTTCAACTCCTACTTGCTTTCCGTCCCTTAATGTCATTTTCCTTTCCATTTTATGTATTTAAATTTTTAAGTCTTCATAATACAGTCAAAAATTATTATTTTATTGCTTTTTTATTATTATTTACAAAAATTTTTATTTGCCCCACGTTGCGTGCGTCAAATTATACTGGATTGGTATAATTGTGATACCTTTATCATTGTAAAGTAGTTTGGTTAATATAAATTATTTATTTTTGTTTGCCCGGTATATTATAAATTTTTAAAATATATCATAAAATAATTATACTTTGCATGAAAGACTCTATAATCTCAAAGTAGGGTTCATATGTTAAGAGAAAACTATTTTAATTTCAATTATAAGCGCCAAAATAAAATAAAATCCTTGCATTTAAATAAATAAAAAATTTTAATCAAAGAAATTACTTGCTTTGATTTCTTAATAAAATCCTAGAGACGGTCCTGTATGCTCGAACCCCTCCAACGATTCAAAAATGTCTGGTCAATACTGCCGACTGCTGAATATAGATGGAGCAATCATCAAGAAATGAAGCTTCTGAACAATATAATTGCAAGTCTTTCAAGTGAAAAAACGTTATTTAATATTTTTAAAACAAATACATCATTCTTTTACAAAAAACTCATGAAAACAAACTATCTATGATGATCATTCATTCAACAAAACACACTCAAATGAAATATTATTATTATATGTGATTACAAAATAGGCAATACTATATACACATTTAGAAAAACGAATCTTGTTACAAAATTGTCTATGAAATGAAGATGGCGAAAATTATGATGGTTAAACTATACGAAAAATCAAAGTTCAAATCTTTGCACAACACAAGTAGGTTTATTAAACTTTTTTTATATGAATGAAATAGTTTTAAATACCTGTTCACTGTTCCATATTAATACACCTCAATAATTGTTTTTCAGATTACCTCCTGGAAAGCCAAACAGCCTGCCGTGCTTGGATAATAGCTGAAGTTGATCTTACATTTCATCCACATCAATAGATTTCCTTAGTCCAGTCCTTTCTGAAATGTAATGTGGAGACATCATTCCCACAATACAATATTTTACTTGGTTATATAAAATGAAATATTACGGTCAGTATTTTATAATTTTTATCAATTATTTGTTAAATCTAGGTTTGTCTACTTGATTTATAAATCTGTTGCTTTACATTAAAGAATAATGCATTTCTTTTATAGTTACCACTCCAAAATGCTGCTTTTCGAGAAGTTTGAATTATTTTTCTAAAAATTTTGCCTTTCACCCATTCACCTTTACCAAAAAAAATTCTACCTAGTGAATAGTGTATATAATCAACAAATTTTTCTATTCAATTTTTTTTTCTAGTTATTAATACGCTTGTCGCTGATAAAAATATTTCAAATCGACTCCACCAATCAAAATTGGCTTTGAAAATTCTTGTTGATAAATTTCATTTCAAGTTATAAATTGCTCCTCTATCCTTCTAAGACATTCTGTTCAAAGTATTTAAATGATTAAAACTTATATATTACTTCCTTCAAATTATGTTTCAAAATATTTAGAAAAGACAGCTCTTTTTATTTCAATTAGATCTATGCGGAATAACAATTCATTTCACAAATGTCATACTTTATAAACTTGATGTTATTATTTGACTTTCTACCTTGACATATATTTAATAATTACTCAATGTTATCAGAAAACTTCTTTTAATATCTAATTATTACTTTTGAAAACGAATCATAATGTTTTTACTTTTACTATGTGAGAAATAGATTGTTATATAATTTATATGATGCAACGTTCAAAATTCTCTCTCTTACAAAGGCTAAAATCATGTTATATATTTCACATATGTATTTACAAAGTGTATTTAAAATTTCCTTCATAATTCTACATTTTGACTCTTGTTTTCTTTCTCTATTGAATAATAAATTATACAGATTGTCTTCATATCCGATGATTAAAAAAAATTTAAATTCCAAAATTTTGTATTTGCTTAAAGTGTTTAGTATTTATTTCATTCCATATTATAGTATACAGAGTGTTGCAGGTTTCTTTCTATGTTTATATATATATATATATATATATATATATATATGTCACCTACGCCATTGCCCTTAGGTGGACAGTATATTGCGCTGATTAAGTATTAATATTATTGTAGAATTGCTTAGTTTGTGTTTGTTACGAGGTTATTTAAATTCATGTTATAATAAAAATATCAGTCCTGTATTTGAAATTATTGTATTAGTTTGTCTTAGAAATAAAGTTAGTTTTTAAAAACACGTTTTCAGTAAATTGTAAGTTAAGTGGCGCAGTCAGTAGGATAGTCAATCGAAAGTTAAAGAATATAACATTCGGTTCGTTTCTACGATTTATTGACTATTCGAACAAGTGAATTTTAATTATTAGAACTCTTAGTTGGGCGAACTGAGAAACTCAACTAGAAGATCTGTGTTGTGCGAGAAACCGGAAGAATCAAGAGGAGATTGGTTGTTCCTGTGCAGTCCGAGCCAATGGAAAGGATCTTCGTTCTATTGCTGTAAGTGTTTTTATGTCATATAGAGGGAATATTGATTATTTTTCTGACACATCTAACGATTCTGACACAAATTCTGATTCAAATAATTCAAATTCAGGCTCAAACTATTTTAACTCTAAAATAAAATTAACGTTAGCATCACCAAAACTTTTTCACATAAATAATTTTAATAAAATGGCTACTCCCCAATTACCAATTTTAAAAAAAGAATATCTGGATATGATACCAGAATTTGATGGCCACAATGCATTACTTCCTAGATTTATTGAAATTTCAGAGAAATTAGTTAGTAAGTTTTATAATACTATAGATGTAGGGGATTTTCAAAATGAATATTTGATGTCCAGCATCTTAGCAAAAATAAAAGGTGAAGCAGCTATAAACATTTCTTCTTGTACGATAAGAACTTGGGAAAATCTAAAAGATGCACTTCTTAATACTTATGCTGATAAAAGAGATATTTACACACTAAATATAGAACTTTCGGAAATGAAACAAGGCAATGAAACGCCTTTCGAATTTTATAATAGAATTCAACATTTATTAAATCTTCAAATTTCTTATCTCATCACACATTCCAATGTGAATGAACATTTAATTTTAGGAAATTATTTTAAAAATTTGGCACTCAGAGTATTGCTACGCGGTTTAAAAGAACCTTTAGGTACATTAATGCGTACGAAAAATCCAGAAAATTTAAATATTGCTTTAAATGTTCTTACTAATGATTTTCAAGTTTATATGACCCAGAATAATCATCCAAAAAATATTTTTTCAAATTTAAATACGCAAAATTATTCTCATAAAAATAAAACCAATTTCCAAAATAACGTGGCACATAGGCAGCCACCTCCTAAGCCAAATTCTATGCAGATTTATCAACACACTAATCGAAATCCCGCATCAAACCCACAAAATCGTCCATCAACTTCTTATAATCCTTCTAATTGGAATAATACAAACTTTTCTAATAATGGTCATAACGTTTTTAAACCTAATCCAAATCAAAGATTTTCAAATCCAACTCCAATGAGTATGTCTACCAGAAACACACCTAGACCCCAACCCCAAAATTATCAAAATCGGTTCCAACACAATCCTAATCAACCTAGAAATTTTATCTGTGAAGAACTCCATAATATAGACGATTCCGATTGTATTAATGATGAATCCGATAATTTTTTAGAGACTCCAGCCTCGGAACCAAATCAAACATTATCGAATTATTAAACTTAAATAATTCAAAAAGTGTTTTACCCTATATAATTTTCCCAGAACAAAATCTAAAAGTTTTAATTGATACTGGTAGCACAAGATCCTTTGTGACACCAGCTGTAGCTGAAAAATATTTCAAAAAATCGTATGTCAAAAAACCATTCCATGTAAAATCTGCCTTTGGTAGCAGTCAACAAAATTTCTGTACTTTTATTCCAGTCCCAAAAATGTTTAATTATAGGAAACCGCTTAATTTAGAATATTGCGTTTTCAAATTTCACGATCATTTTGATTGTTTGTTAGGATTAGATAATTTAAAAATACCTAATGCAATTATTGACTTAAATAATAATTTTCTTATGACTCCTTATAGTCAAATTAAAATGAATTACTTTGACATTAAAACTGGATCCACGAATTGTATAGTAGTGCATCCACGTTGTGAACAAGTAATTAAATTAAATATTGAAAATGTAAAAAATGGTAATGTAATTATACCATATACACGAATTGGGAAATTAGAAATCCCGGAATGTTTAACAAAAGTTGAAAATAATATAGCTTTATGTACAATTTTAAATCCTTCAGAATCCAACTTTCGAGTAGACTTAAGCCCTTCTATTAGTGTTGAGACATTCGATGAATACGAACAAACCCTCAACCCAAATTTTAATAATATTTATTCTGAAAATGTTAAATTTGATATTTCGAAAGTTAGAACTGAACATATGAATTCCGAAGAAAAACAATCTGTATTAAAATTAGTTCAAGAGTATAGTGATATTTTTCATGTTGAAGGAAATCAGCTTACCTTCACAAGTAAAATAAAACATCATATTAAAACTTCTAATGATATACCTATTTATTCAAAATCATACAGATATCCTGAGATTCACCGAACGGAAATTCAAAAACAAATTCAAAAAATGTTAAATGATAATATTATTAGGCCGTCCAGCTCTCCGTGGTCGAGTAATATCTGGATAGTTCCAAAGAAGCTAGATGCTTCTCAAAAGCCAAAGTATCGACTCGTTGTTGATTATCGAAAACTGAATGAGATCACAATTGGAGATCGATATCCATTACCAGATATTACAACGTTACTAGATAAGCTTGGACGTTGTCAATATTTTACAACATTAGATCTCGCTTCTGGTTTCCATCAGATCGAGATGGCTGAGGAGGATATTCCGAAAACAGCCTTTAATATTGAAAATGGGCACTATGAATATGTGCGCATGCCCATGGGTTTGAAAGGAGCTCCTGCAACCTTTCAAAGGGTCATGGACAATATCCTAAGAGGTATACAGAACGAGAAATGTTTGGTGTACCTTGATGATATAATTGTGTTCAGTACCAGCTTACAAGAACACATCACAAATCTAAAAGAAGTATTTAACAGATTAAGAGATTCTAATTTTAAATTACAAATTGATAAATGCGAATTCTTGCGAAAAGAAGTAGCATATCTAGGACATACTGTCACGCCAGAAGGTGTAAAACCGAACCCAGATAAAATTTTAGCAATTCAAAAATTTCCGATACCAAAAAATTCAAAACAATTAAAAGGATTCCTAGGACTCCTAGGGTATTATCGAAAATTTATAAAATATTTTTCAAAATTAACTAAACCATTAACTATCAAATTGAAAAAAGATGCTATTATCAATGTAAATGATTCAGATTATGTCGAATATTTTGAAATGTGTAAAAATCTGTTGATAAATGAGCCAATACTTCAATATCCAGATTTCACCAAACCCTTTAACCTTACCACAGACGCCAGCAATTATGCTTTAGGTGCTGTTTTAAGTCAAGGCAAATAGGCTTTGATTCACCTGTGGCTTACGCCAGCAGAACCTTAAATGATCCAGAATGCAACTATTCTGTAATCGAGAAAGAACTTCTTGCCATAGTTTGGGCAGCGAAATACTTCCGCCCGTATCTTTTTGGCAGAAAATTTACAATAGTTACCGACCATAAACCACTTCAATGGTTATTCTCACTTAAAGATCCAAGTTCAAAGCTTGTCAGATGGCGCTTGAAACTTGAAGAATATGATTATGATATCGTATACAAAAAAGGTGCTTTAAATACCAATAGCGATTGTTTGTCCCGAATTCAAATAAATATTAATGAAACTGAATTACAAGAACCCCAATGTTCTAAAAATTTACTAGTTTATATGGACAAATTTAATAAAAAACTCTCATCATCTCCCGATGATAATAGATCTCTAATAGTTGAAACGGATAATGAAAGTAACAATAATGATGATGATGACGAAGACATCACAGTTCATACAAATGAAGAGAATCCTGTAATCGGTATACCAATTTCAGATTCAGCGATAAATATTGGTAAAAATCAATTAATATTTTCAGAAGTAAATTTCGAACCAGCCATACCCACTATTATAAAACTGTATGAAAATAAACAAAGAATCATTGTACAATAATCTGAAAATAATTTTGAGCAATATGTGATTAATTTCGTGAAAGAATACATAGTACCTAAAACTAAATATTTTATCTATTTCGAAGACCCAATTTATGAAAAATTCAATGTCATTCTACAAAATCACTTTCAAGATTCTCAAATCGACTTTGTTAAATGTAATAAAAAATTAATAGACGTTCCTTTAAATGAAGGCAAAGAAGTTATTCAAAATTACCACGAGGGTAAGACTAATCATAGAGGTCTAGATGAAACTGAAAATCAATTAAAAGCTTTGTATTATTGGCCTAATCAAAGAGCTTCTATACAAACTTATATAAACGAATGCGAAGTTTGCCAGTTGAGCAAATATGATAGAAAACCAACAAAACCATTTTTAAATGTTACTCCTACAGCGACTAAACCTTTCCAACTTTTGCATTTAGACATGATAACCTTAGAAAATAGTAAATTTCTTACGATAATAGATTCATTTTCTAAATATGGTCAAATGTATGAATTAAAATCTAGACAAGGAATAGAAGTAGCTCATAGTCTAATTAAATATTTTACACACCATTGTATACCAGAACAAATAATTTCGGATAATGGAACTGAGTTGAAAAATTCTGTTGTAAGGGAATTATTAGAAACGCATGAAATAAAAATTCATTTTATAAGTTCTCAACATCCAGAATCGAATGGAATTGCCGAAAGATTCCACTCTACGATTATTGAACACATCAGACTTTTGAATAATCAAAAAGATTTTAAAAGTGAGACTATTGAAAATAAAATACTTTATGCATTATTAGCCTATAATAATAGTGTTCATTCTGCAAGAAAATTGAAACCTAACGAAATAATTACCGGACACATAGATAGTAATACACCTTTCGATATAGAATTAGATCGACAAGTAGTTAATAATTATATACAAAATCATAAAGATAAAATGAAAATTTTGTACTCGAATTTAAATGAAAAATTACAGGAAAATAAATCAAAAGTAATATCTAAAGCCAATAAAAGCCGTGAAGAATTACCAGATACAACACCCACTAAAGTGTATGTACGTAATAAACAGGCACAAGGTAAAACCAAAAATAAATATAAAAGTAAAGAAATTAAAAGTAAAAATATTCGACTAAAAACAGCAAAAATCGCTGCTAGACACAAAAATACTTCAGAAAATATTCATCTTTCAAACATAAAACGTCCTAAAAAGACTCCATATAAATTCATTTCAGGTTCGTCACCGTCGGAGACGCAACAATGAAAATAAAAGATGTTACCCATAACTTGGGAATACTTCCCATAAATCTTGGATATGCCAAACTGCAGAAATCCAGTCATACTTTTGTTCATTTTTATAATTTAAGTCCGCTACTAATAGAATATAATAAGTTAAGTATACAATACAATCACGTTAAATATAATATGTCTAATAATACATTTTTTCTAACTGAAACAGAAAATATTGTAAATATAATAGAGTACACTAAGAATAGTATAGATGATAAATTTAATAACATTAATATTCATTCAACCTTGGATAGACCAAAGAGAGGGTTAATTAACGGTCTTGGATCAATAGTAAAAACAATTACGGGAAATTTGGACTCTGAAGATGGAGAAAGAATTAATTCAATCATGGAACATTTAAAACAAAATCAAGAAAACTTGCAAACTCAAATTAAAATGCAATATTCTGTTAGTCACCAAATAATTGATAATTTTAATAAGACAATTCAGGACATCCAGTATAATGAAAAAATATTAAAAACGAAAATATTTGAGATAAGAGATGTTTTAGATTTTCAAGCAAATGCAGAAAATATTATTTATTTAAAACAGCTATTCAACGAACTTCTTATCACATTCAATGTAATTTTAGACGTTTTAGAAACGGTAGAAAATTCATTAACCTTCTGTAAACTGAAAACATTACATCCAAGTATTATAAAATCTGACGACTTATTCGCAGAGTTGCAAAAAGTGCATTATTATTATCAAACGGAATTATCTTTCGAATTAAAACATAAAAACATTTTAGAATTTGAAGCCGTCATAGACGTAGTTTGTAAAGTAGAAAATAATCAAATACAATATTTTTTATCGATACCTATTAATTATGATATTTTAATTAATCTTTTTTATATGTTACCTATACCTACAGAAATTGAATCAGAATACGTAACATTAATACCTAATTCAAAATTTTTACTAAAATCAAATAATGTCATTAAACCTCTAAATGACATTTGCACTCGCGGAAATATTTTTCAATGTCCTAACCATTTGCAAGACAATAATAATTATGGGTGCGAAGAAAACATATTGCTAGCAGGAAATACTACATTTTGTCAATATACAAAAATTTAAATAATTAAGAATCACATTGAAATTATTCCGGAGATAAATCAATTTTTGGCAATATTTCTAGTAGAAGAAAAATTAATAATAAAATGTAAGCAAGAAACTGAAGTGAAAACTCTTAAAGGCATTTATTTAATTGAAATTTCAGCATGTAAAATTATATTTAGAAATCAAGAGTTAATATTTCAACAAAAAACTTTTGGACAACCTTTTGTAATAAATGAAATAAATTTGAAACTAAATCAATTACACGTTTCTCCAATGAAGATTGATTTAAAAAGTTTAAAAATAAAGGATATTCCAAATCAACTGGTAACGCCAATATTCACTGAAAACCATAATTTTCACATTCCCAGTATTTGGACTATTCTTCTTTATACAGCATTGATAGTGGCCTTCCTGTGGATCATGTACAAGAGGAAACATTCAGGAAGGACGAGTAAGAGTCAGCAGGAGTCAACGGAAGATGGGATCTAGCTTCCAGGAGAAGCTTCCTTCTAAAGGGGGAGTTGTCACCTACGCCATTGCCCTTAGGTGGACAGTATATTGTGCTGATTAAATATTTATATTATTGTAGAATTGCTTAGTTTGTGTTTGTTACGAGGTTATTTAAATTCATGTTATAATAAAAATATCAGTCTTGTATTTGAAATTATTGTATTAGTTTGTCTTAGAAATAAAGTTAGTTTTTAAAAACACGTTTTCAGTAAATTAAAAGTTAAGTTACATATATATATATATATATATATATATATATATATATTTATATATATATGCTTAATATGAATGTTACTTTATTTTATATAATGCCCCACTTGGGGAGCAAGTTAAATATGAATGTATTTTTATATATATGATAATATGTTTTATTCATTTATGAAATTGATATGTTGTTTGAATACTGTAATTTATTTCGTTTGGGAGATAAATTGTATATGAAATTTATATATATGAGAATTATTTTTTTAGTTGTGAATTTAACTTGAATATTTAATGTATTAATGTTTTGTTACAATTGAAATTTTACACACTTGGGCTAGCTAATTTATATATATTTTACCTTTAATTCCTCCTATTCATTATGCTATTTATTAGCATGTGGCTTCATTTGAATCCTAAAATTTTATTACCTCGGCTGCTCTTATTTATACACTACTCTATATATCAGTAGGGTTCTGGGCATATCATAATAAAATCAACATTACTCATTAATGGAATTTATTTTATGTTGTTTATGAAAAGATAGAAAAAAATTTGAAACATTGAAATATTACTTATATACAAATATAGTTGGCGCTTTATTTTATTGTTGGAGTCATATACCTATTATGTATAAAAATAAATGATTATTTTTTCTTACTTACTAAAATTCTTATGCGATGAAATAAAATAATGGATTTTTCTATATACATCCAAATCTCCACATCATAACAAACTTTCTGTATATTATAAAAAACTATTCATTCTTTTTGAGATGGCTTTTGCAGACTCATTTGCATAAACTTGGGTAAACGTTTGTAAACATTATATTTCTTTGAAAAAAATATTAACACCTGCGTTTAACGTTGTCCGACTATTTGTAACTTTTTTTTCTACTTGTTCTCATAAATAGGATTATTGAAAATATTTAAACACTACTTTAGTTTTATTCGGTTCGTGAAATGGAAAGGATACTTGAAATATTTATGTACTTAATTTCGATCTTTTTTTAAAAATTATTTTAACGTATTATAACAATTGTGCATATGATAAAAACTGAAATTAGTCGTGGTTTGTTGTTTTGTGGAAAGTTTTATATATATATATATATATATATATATATATATATATATATATATATATATATGTGATCTGATAAAATTCAACATGACAGGAATTTATACATCTATCTACAAATTTGATAATGGTAAGTTTTTTTTATTACGTTTCCTGGTATATTATATTCATTTTAAAACTTTTAGTACCAGGTGTTTATGATTTTAAATTTCACTTTTTATTATTTGGTACCAAATATTACTAATTAAAACACACCACAGACCTTGTTCTTTCCGCCAAAACGACGCCTTCAGTTGGATCCATCCATGACGCTTTCCCGCTTCAGGTGGCAATTTTCCTTCTTATAACTATCGGATGATAATTATTATTTGGCTTGACTTTGTTTCAACAGATTTGTCTTTGCACTTATTTTAATTATTAGTTACTTTTTATATTTCTGATTTATACATATTCACACTTATTACTTAAAATTTTATAACAAATAACTGGATCACATTCAATTTGCTTCCTGCTTCTTCAGTTATCAACGCCTCACTGAATATCGCGGGTCTTTTATTCGCCAAAACCCTTTCTATAGTTCATAACCGGAAGCTGGCAATGTTCTAGAAAGATCTTTGATTATTGTTCACCTGTCACTTTGTTTATTAATGGTTTTATTGTTTTTCTGACTTAAACTTATTATAAAATATTGTTTTTTATTCACTATAACCTTATCGTCATTGATTTAACTCACTAACATTTTATTATTATTGTTTTTTCATGTTATTGATTATTTGAAATCTTCCGATTGGTCAATGCAAATATATCATTTTTATATTTCCTACAACCTAAATATTTACATAATATACATGGATACAGTTCATTTCTTATTTTGTTTGATATTATTACATTTATACATATAAATTAGGTCGGTAATCATTTATTTTTATTCTTATATTTCATATTCAAATACATTTTATGTTGGTATACTTGTCTCAACTGTTATATTTCGTATAGGTTTTGACATTTCCTGTGATTATAGTTTTCTACTTGTATTATTATATTCCTATATACTTTTATGATTAAATATTAACTAACATATCTTTTATATATATATATATATATATATATATATATATATATATATTTTACTAATTCTAAATGTCATTTATTGATCAATCATCGTAGCATTGTTGATTTTATTATTGCCATCCTATTTATTCTTTAAATATAAGCAGTTGCTTTGGGTGTCTAAAATGCCGTGTAGCGTTACGTTATTTTATTGATCTCCGTTTGCTTGTTAGGTTCTGTCTAAGGTTGTTTTTTTAAAATACAGAATTATTTTAAAACTGTTTTACGAATAATTGTTTATGAATTCTTTTTATATTCATTTATTTTTCTTTATGATTATGCCCATTGATTGTAATTGATTATGTCGTTATATAGATATTTTATTAATTTTGGTACTTTATTTAGAAATTATTTTTATTGATAGATATTATTACCTTATCCTTTATCGGGATTCTATGAATGTTATATGGTCGTTCTATCTACAGCAATATATATATATATATATATATATATATATATATATATATATATATATATATATATATATATATATATAGTTGTAGCTTTTTGGACCTTACCCTCCATCATACGACTAACACCATAAAAACGGAATGGCACACAAAAGATACCTGGTTTTCCCGATATTTAAATTTTAAATCACAACACCCTCTAACACACAAAAAAACTGTCATTATAGGACTCGCAGATCGATCAATAAATCTGTCCGACCCCGAATTCAGAGAGAATGCAATAATAAAAGCTAAAGATGCCCTTATACTCAACAACTATCCCACAAATTTGATAATTAAGATATTTAAAAAACGTTTACATATATTTTATGACCATAATAATACAAAAACTAAAATAGACAATAAAACAAACCAATTCCTCACATTGCTATATATACCAAATTTATCAGAAAACCTAAAAAAGACATTTTCGCACCACAACATACATGTTGCTCATAAAGGGTACAACCTACTAAAAACCAATTACACCAATCTAAAAAGTTCAATCTCAAAGGAAAAAAAGAGCAATATAGTGTATGAAATACCATGTAAAAAATGTGAAGGGGTCTACATCGGACAAACAAGTCAGTATTTGAAAAACAGAATAAATAGTCACAAATATGACAAACGAAACAAAACGGCACTCACTATCCATGTTTCAGAAAACCAACACGAATTTGATTTCGAAAACACAAAAATTCTTCGAAGTGAAAACCACACAAAAAAACGCGAAGTTCTAGAAATGATAGAAATACAAAGAAAAACCAGTTCCGTAAATTTAAAGACTGACACAAAAAATCGATATATAAATTTATAATAACATTATAAAAACTTAGAAATATAGAGAAACACGTGGCACATTCCAAATATAATAAATTTATTACCACTCCCTATATAAATATAAAATCCATTTTAATACCAGTCAACACAAAAACGACACATTAAAACCTCGTTACGGCTGCTTTCATTGTATAGAACAAATACTCGTATATTCCAATACAAATTTTCATCAATGAATGTCATATTTTTAAAATGTTCGTTTTGTTTGGGTGTGAGTTATATTCTGTTATGTGATGCGTCCTAAAACATCTATAAAATATATTGAATAATCAAATAAACGTTCTGTCGAAGGTAAGATTCACTTGTTTTGCTTTCAAAAATTCTTTCTGTAACTTGTACCATTTCTTTTAGTTTTACCAAAAAATTTATTTCTGATGAAGGTCATGGAAAGACCGAAACGTTAAATAAAAATGTATTAACTACTAGTTAAATGTCCTTAAAAATGGTCCTCAATCCCAAGAATATAAAATAAACAATATATAATTAAATAAAAAAGACCAAGAACCAAAAAAAAGCATATATATATATATATATATATATATATATATATATATATATATATATATGGATTTTTATTAAATGTTGTTACTTCAACCTTGCAATTGCCCCCCGTATCTCTACCTTTCGACAGCAGTCAATTTCATGTTGGAATATATATTCAACAAAATCAGTTCGTTTCTTGTTGTACGTCTTTTGGTTTTAAAAAACAGGAAAAAAATCCTGGCTCTCATTACTATATGTAGGAGAGAAATTATATTTAGTCGACATTTTAGTCTTTAGTGGATGAAGGTTTGCCTGCAATTCGTGAAATGTGAGTTTAATTTTAAATCAACACTACAAGTAAGTCGTAATGATTTCAAAAATTATTTTCTTTATTAAGTTAACCGATTTTTTCTTTCTGGTTTATTATAGCCTTTGAAAATGAAGACAATGCTCTTCGAAAGCTTGGGTAATGTACTATTTGATTCACTTTATCTCTAACCTGTAAAGTTTTTTTGGCTGCTATCCTCACGAGTTTGAGGTTTTTTTTTACAAAGACCACTCTTTGAAGTTTTATTTTTTAACTAGTCAGCCGTGACTAACTGCCAACTTTTGGTTTTTGGATATATATATATATATATATATATATATATATATATATATATATATATATAGTTATAGGTAGGTGTGGCCTCCGACCATGTTAAAATTGCGTCTGCCGTAACCTCCGCGGCCTCGTGACTTCCGATATACGGAGGCCACGAGGATTTTGACTAGAACTTATCGCAAATGAAAGGTATGGACCACTGCTATCATTTAGCAAAATATCAGCCAGAGGTCCTCCCGGCCGATTTTTGTACTATTTTATACACCATAGTTTGAGCAGTTACCGCACGGTTCTCCACAGTCGCATGAAGTATACTATGCGATTACTTACACGCTGCTCGTGGCCTCCGGCATTGTTTTTACCCATTTATAGTACCTGATAGCTGCCATATACACCATGTTCGGTGTTGCCGGCTGTGTGGCTTGCATTTGTTTTCAATACTTTTCATTTCATTAATCTAATTTGCTACTAGAGACTTAAGTTTAAATTTTTTCTCAAATTCAAAGCACTGAGAAAATAATCACATTTGTAGTTCTAATTTATTATATATAATAGTGAACATTTTTTATTTTACTGTATTTTGTGACAAATAACCTTACTAAACAACAAAATTAATAAATCGTAATAGAGATTTAGGAAATGAATTTCAAGTTGAATTAATTGACATAAAAACAGACAGATCCTCTGTAATTCCTGGCATGTTTAACGAGGTGTCCAAAAATATACAGGGTGATTCATAAGTAGTTGCCCAAATTGTAACTACAGATTCAGAAGACAAAAAGAATAATATTTTCATTTACAACAATGGGTCTAAGTCTGCTCCTTACTGAGATACAGAATGTTGAATAAAAAAAAAAGTAAATAGATATTTATCAATAGAACAGTTATTTTTCGAGATAATGACTTGAAAATTGTATATGAACATGTTTTAGCAAGGACAAACAGGAATATGAGAGAGAATTTGAGTGAACTCATGATGTCGCCAAGTCAGCTACAAATTTTTTGTCACTTATTAAATTTTTAACTCACTGATTTAATTTGGATAACCTCATCATTTCTGTAGAAAAAATGTGTACTTTTTTGATACTCAAAATTTTAACCGTTTTCGAGATATTTGAATTTCACTGTTTCACAACACTTCAACTTTTAGGTTTTAGAAAAAAGTTCTCATAAGTAGCTCTAACTTAAGTGTGTTGTAATGCTGTCCGTCTATTTTTTAACAGGCGTATAGTATTTTATAAACATAAATATGATTTATTACTTAATTTTTGTATCATATACCCAAAATTATTAGTTCTTGAGATAATTTGATTTTTCTATACATAACAATGATAATGTACCTCTATCCAATCATTTAACAATTAATTGACTTGGCTATGATTTATTTGTCACAAACTGATACTTGACTATACCATCACATGGCAATAGGTTGAGAGTTTTTTTATTTAGCGGTTTGGTAAATTTTTTGGTGTTTTGCAGAAATTGAACTAGGGCAAAAATGAATTTCACTAGTGATGAACTGATTGAAACGCAATAAAAACGGCTTACTATCAGTAAGAATATACCGTGAACATTTTCCTGAAAGGTTGAATCGCCCGGGATCAGTTATTTATGAAAATCGTTAACGAAGAAAAACTTCTGTGGCAAAAGAAAAAGAAAATATTGTTACTGAAAACGCACACACAAATGTAAGGATTATTTCCAGCGAACAAGAACTGAGCTACTACGGTGTACAAAGAATCCTTACCAAAAAGAAAATGCATCCTTACCACGTTTAGTTGCAACTGAAATCAACTGAAGATGATTTTGAAAAAAAACTAGCATTTTGTAGGTGGTAAAGATACGTTTCATAAAAATGGTTGTGTTAAGAGGCATAGCTTCCACTATTATTCATCAACTAATCCATATCACATAGTGACACACAGTCAAACTAGAAGGTCGTTACATGTGTTGGGAGGTATTTTTGGTGAAAATGTAGTAGGACCTAGTTATTTTGAGAAACATTCAAATATTAAGATTTATTTAGATTTTCTAGTAAACCAATTACCTTTTTTATTGGAAGAAGTCCCACTACGTACACTTCAATTTTTCAATTATATCTAGAGAGTTGTATCCGCCAAATGACAAACTATCAGGAATATTTATTGCCTTTCTAAATTTTTGAAAACAAGAAAATGGCTTAAAATTCTATAATACTTTTGAAATTATAATTATGCATGTATTTTGCTAATTTTCTATTACAATACTGGAAACGGCTGTCGTTACATCCGTATATTTATCGTAGCACGCTGCATATCGAGATGTGATTGTAGATTATTTTCAATGTTGCTTTCTTCAGAATTAATAGGTTTTCAAAACATTTTTGACTTCGAAGATTCCAATTTATTTCAAATAAAAAAAATACTCTTAATTTTGTAAAATAAAAATGTTCAATTGTGTATAGGTAGGTAAATAATCTAAAACAGAGACTAAAATAAGTTGGCATTTCCTTATAGGTATGTATAGGTAAAGAATCATTCTGTACATCGAATAGTTTAGCCAATTTTTTGTTATTAATAAAAAAATTCAAATTTAATTTTTCTTCAAACATCAGCACAACATAATAATTTTAAACCCATTTTTCAAGTTTTTTGTCTACAACTGTCTTAAAATCAACAATACTATTGGCAGTATCAATATTCATCTCTCCTTGTCCACCTATAAGTAACATGTAACGATTGTAATATTTTTGTAGCTCGCACGCTGACATCTAAAATTCGAATCATACCGTAAACTTTTAAGTGCAAAATAATTTAATGATGTCTTCACTGAAATCTTTATTTGCCAAATTGCATTAAGTATAATCTATTATATTCCCATATAATGGCTATTATTCATGCAAGGACTAGCAGGATTAAAAGAAAATACACTTCCAATTGATCAACCTCTCACAATTTCCTAATTATTTCTACATTCTTTCAATATAATTAGAGTTTGAAGAAAATCAACGTGGTCTATTCAAAGAAGAGAATATACACTACTTCCAAAGTTAACTCACCACCTTAAATGTACCATAAGTGTGAAAATATGTTTCTTCTGATTCCTTGATTGGATTCCGATTTTTATATCATAGGTCTATTTTTAGGAATTATTGTACTAATGTTTTCAGATAAATGTTTTGTCCAGATACAAATAAAGATGTGTTTTTTCATCTTAGGTTGCAACACCCCGTGGAATTTATCAGAAACATAAATACGCTACATTTTATAAATATTGCGAGATAGCTTCTTCTTTCCTCAACATAAGTAGGTAGTTTGCTATGAAAAAGCAGAAAATTTGTCTGGTCAGTTTAACTGACAATATTGTTCAAAATTCAATAAACTGTCTTGCTGCTTTGCGTATGTTAGTTAATTTATATGGACAGTATTTCAAGAAATCTGAGCCGCGATGAATGTGTGCAAGCAATTATTTTAACTAATGAAGAATTAAGTAATCGTAAAATGGACTTTGCTCCTTACATAGGAAATAACTTTCTTTTAATGAATGTTAATGCATGACTACATGCTGCACGTAGGATCCGCAATAATTTGGATAAGGTTAGTAGACAAACCATGAACTGCTCACCCTGCAGCCCCGATCTAAATCCAATAGGGAATATCCACTTTTTTCCTAATAAAACATTCTAATATAAATCGATTATTAATAAATGTATTACTTTCCATCCAAATTAATAATTTACTAATCAGGATCTGAATTTAAACAAAAATATTAATTATAATCCGGATAGTCGTATATTATAACAAACATTAATTTAATAAGAAGAATATAAAAGGCTATTTTTGTTTTAGTGTTTTTCATTTCAAATATCATTTAGATAAGTTACGCGAATCTCAAAATCTAATACAATTCTTAAAATGTACCGAATAAAACTAAGTCGGAATCCAATATATCTTTTATAAATAGGTTTTTAAAATTAGAGAGAAATATGCCTCCTGAAATAGATAATTTTCCAGCGGTGAAGGTTAGCGGTCGAAATATTAATCTCATTCAATATGTATAGATAACTCATGTTTTGTAAAATAGGTGGAAGCCAACTCGAGCGCGATCTCTATAACAACAGTGTATAGTGGCTTAAAATATCATAAGTTTAATAAAATCAAGGTCATTTCATCGATACCAAGAGACGCAACGTTGTCAAACGTAAGGAGGCTGCTAAAGACGCTAACTGAGTGGTCCTATATACACGCTGTATATTGGGCGGAGGCTAAGGTATATATATATATATATATATATATATATATATATATATATATATTGCATTAGCGTCCGCCCCGGCATCCGTATAAAAAGTAACCACCTTAGCCTCCGCCCAATATACAGCGTGTATATAGGGCGTGTTTATACGGACGCCGGGGCGGACGCTAATGCAATATATGTATATATATATATATATATATATATATATATATATATATATATATATATAAGCGCTGACGTTGCATATTCTCTGTTTGTTATGTTAGAAGTTTCTGGGCCTGTAACTATCGTCTATGTTCTAAACTTATTAAGTACTTTAAACTTGTATTAATATAAATATCCCAAGAAAAATTATTTTTTCTTTTTTTCAGGCTCCCGAACCCGTCGAACCATGGGACGGAATAAAAGAAGCCAACACAGATGGTGATGCTTGTTATCAAAGAAATGACTTGATAAATGTAGTGGAGGGATCAGAAAATTGTTTGCATCTCAATGTATATACCAAGAATGTAAGTAAATTATATTTAATTATTATGGATATTTGAAAGATTTGAATAATCGTAATCTCTAAAAAAAACTAGAGCGTTGTCTTATCTTTTGGCATCCTAATATATACTCTTGTTCTACAAGATTAAACTGCAATGCTCACTGTTAACGAAAACACAAAGTTTGGTAGGATATTTATTGTAATGTAATCTATCAGTCGTATCACGGTAATGTAATGGAGTCGGAATTATCCCTGCCCGACACCAGTGTAATGTGGTCGGTTATCTTTCTGGTTCCCTTTTTCTCTCGTTGGTAGTGACCGGAAGGGCCCTACTATACACTCCTATCCAAAGAACAAAATCGTTGCAGCGTGCTGTCACCAGTGCCTTGCGGCACAAAATTTAGAACCAGAAATTTCCCTGCGGGATTACCTCGAGGGAGGGGTTGTTCCTGGCTCGAGCGATCAAGGTCTTCGTGGGGCCTCTTGGGCTTATACTGTGTGCCAAGCCCGAGTTCGCAATTCACGTCGAGTCGGCCCGTCCTATCGGCGGGTATGAGGATGACGGCTGAGGTTAAGGAAATAAACTAAAAGGTTAAATGTGTACACGTATATATTACAAAATAAAAAAATATAGTAGTGAGTCATACGAAATTTCTCGTAATCGAATGAAATAACCCGGCTATCTCCTGGATTTTTTGGGTAGCCTACGTGATATATATATAAAGAAATAAAGAAATAAAAAAAAATAACGAGCCGGACTTTTGGTACTCAACTGTAATAATTACGGTACTCTATGCGCTACAGTCAATCATATAATGACAGTAGTAAGCTGAAGTCACAAAAAAATAGTAACTAATATAACTTTGGCGATAATTATGGTGGATATCCTGCACAAAAATTAAGGCAATAAATAGGAATCAAACGAAACTTTATGAATTAGAACAAATACGATATCCTGTAAACCATATATCTATATCGCCAAAATTTCTGGGATTGAAAAAAAAATATTTATGAATCTCGTGAATTTAGGTACAATATAAAAAAATAAAATCTATATCCCCCACTTTGAATTCTAATTACGATTCTCGTAGTATTTGAATATGTAAAATCTATATCAACAAAATTCGGAAGATTGATTATGATGTCTCCGGTATGTGGATGTCCTGTAATATGACTGAAAAATTATCGGTTAAAACTTTAAAATAGGAAATAAATATGATCCCCTGTACAATATAAATATCCGTGCACAATTTCAAATAATCAGATATATACGGAGATGGTCCCTGAACATAAGATATCTCCGTAAATACCTATGAATTTTTAGATTCTAATAGTAGATGAGGGGCGCAGATGTAAATGGTACACTAGGTATGACCGAAAATAAATGTGGGTTCCCTTACCTTTTTGGGATACCCAGTTAAGTCGATGAAAATATAATAGAGCAGATCAATGCAAAATATAAAAATTAATTGTACGTTAAAAACTTACGTTTTGGAATATCACTAGTCGCAAACTGCACAATATTACTGTTGAGGGTGAAGGGACCGTCCGTACTTAGACTGGCCACTTCGGGGAGCTTTACTGTCTCTTTCTCTTTTGATTCAAAATTTCTTGTTATTTATTCTGAAATTTATCTTGTCTATGCCCTTGTGTAAAGGTTAGTTTTCTGTATCATTATTTTAATTTGTAACGTATTGGTAAACAAAGCATGACATGTTTTATTAACCTTGCAATAACACACTTTGTTTGTATCAATTTCTTTCGTTGAGGTCAACAATCATTAATTATTTCGAATTAAGAAAAATTTCTCTATATAGGGCGTTCTTAAAATTTTCTGTCATATTTCGTGTTTATTACATTATAGTAATATAGGAACAGAACGATGTTTATAGTATATTCTTTAAAAATATCCAAATTATGAAGTATACACACTCTTATTTTAACAAGGAGAAATAAAATTGTAAATAAGTGTGTAATCTTTTATTCAATCAAACCCAGCGCTTTCGACATTTATACCGGTCAAAAATGACCATTATAAATGTAGGTTTTCTCGTGCTAAAAAGTTTGTCATTTTAATTTTCATGTTTTTAATTTCACAATATTTACTTGACACACACAATAATGTAGATAACTTTAACATATCTCTGGACTGACTGACGAAAGCCCTGAGGGTGACGTAATGTCGAAAGCGCTAGGCTTGATTGAATAAAAGATTACACACTTATTTGCAATTTTATTTCTCCTTATGATTTTATATATTTACCTATGATACTGAAGTTTCCGGTCGAACGAATGAATATACTTGAAGTTTCGGCCCTCCATGAAAATGAAAAAATAAAATGGAGAAACAGGCTGATGAATACATCAAATTTGAATTCTTAATAAGTTTATGTTCTTGGACAATCAAGTGAGGGATATTAGATGATCTTTTCTCAAAGTCTTATTACATCTAACGCTTTTTCAAATATTTTTTATCTGGATCCTCTTCTGTTAGCTCCTGGAGAAAAGTTAATCTAAATAGGTGAAGTTTTCATTACGACACATTATTAAGACGGTTTGACGGTTAATTTGATGTGAACTTGACGTTGGAGGGGAGTTCCAATGTTGAATAACTTTGAGATTTATCATCTCATCTACTTCTTCAACAAGAAGTTTCTGCATGACCGAAGACAAAGGATATTGACGTTGCGCAATTCGCTATGCGTCGCCTTCTTGAAAAAGTGCGAATGTAGAGGTCCACGTGGAAGCTGCAGAGCAGCAAAACAAAATATCACCACACACAACAGGTATTTGAAGACAAGAGAGAAAATTATCACTTCTTACTCGAAGGGAATCACCAATGTCGAGCGGTTAAGACGTATGAAGAAAGAAACGAAAATTATCCTGACTATTAAAAAGAGGAAGCTGCTCTACCTGGGATACATTATGAGAGGGGACAAGTACCAATTACTCCAACTAATAATACAAGGAAAAATAAGTGGAAGAATATCAATGGGAAGGCCAAGACATTCCTAGTTTAAAAACCTACCCGAATGGTTTCACACCACGAATAACCACCTGTTCAGAACAGCAGTTTCAAAAATAAGTGCAGTTTTGATGATTGTCAACCTTCGGAACGAAGGTGGCACATGAAGAAAAAGAAGTCGAAGAAGTTGAACCGAATTAATTGGTTAAGTAGGAACTTGCGAATATCAGAAATGATTTCGGATTAGAGGTGGGAGTAACAGAAGAATTAGTAATGCTACTAAATGACTTATGAAAAGTTCGTATCAAGTCGATGGACATGTTACAAAATTGAGAGGAATAGTGCCAATGTCCCATAAAGAATTATATAGGGTTAGACCTGATCACCAAGACATCCTTGGAACGGAGATTAGAAGGGATAATCAAAAACAAAATTTTGATTCTGTTCATGGAGCCAGGGATTTACAAGAGCTTCAAGAAGGCCAACATGTTGGATTTCAGATTTACGTCTATCGGGTACTGTTTATTATAAATACCATTCACCAAGATCTTATATTGTACATAGTTTCAAAGGTACCCATCGAAGAAATCGAAAGTTTCTTCATCCTCTCCCTAGTAAATGTGACAAAATTGAGGACAAAATATCCACAGAGTATATTCAATCAGGTTAAGGTGAGGATTCAAGAAGCTGTATTACTCAGCATAAGCGTAATAAAAAGGGACATTGTTCCCAGACTAAGAAGCTGATACAGGTGGTAACTCCACCTGAAGTTCTTCGTCGAAGTCAGTGAAGAGTCGAAGCCCCTTCTCGCCTACATCTTAAAAGGAGGAGATGTGTTGTATCCACAGAGAATATCTATGAATCAATTTATCAATTTATATAGATTATGTGGGTTAGTTGTCATTAGGACATTTATTGATTTGTACTATTTGGCTATTGGTAAAACATACAAAATACTACTACATTAGCAATGATATCTCACTTTTTATACGTTGCTTGATACAATGAGCAAGTGAAAATAAATATTATCTGCTCTTTCAAATATTCTCATCAACGTGTATATTGATTCTCTTGATTTTTTTTAGTTGCCTGGAGAGTCCAAGGAATTGAAACCTGTAATGGTGTGGATTTACGGTGGAGCTTTTGTTCGAGGTTCCAACAGCTCAAAGTTATATGGTCCCGAGTTTCTCATGACTGAAGATATCGTTCTAGTAGCTATTAATTACCGTGTAGGATTCTTGGGTTTTTTGCAAACAAACGATGTTTCTTTAGACGTACATGGTAACGCCGGATTGAAAGATCAACAACTGGCTCTCAAATGGGTTCAAAGGAATATCAGGAACTTTAACGGAGATCCACAAAACGTAACCATTTTCGGAGAAAGTGCTGGAAGTGCTAGCGTTCACTATCATATTATAAGTCCGACATCAAAAGGCTTATTCCACAAAGCTATTCTACAAAGCGGATGTTTACTGAACCTATGGTCTTCTGCCAAAAACTTTACATTGGAATTTGCCAAATCTATAAAAGAAGACATTGCCACGGAGAAAGAAGCACTAGAACTGTTGAGAAGTTTATCAGTTGAAGAAGTTTTTAATGCACAGGAAAAGTTTGGTAGCGTAAGTAATTTGTTATTCACCAAAAATGTGTTTATTATAAATAAATGAGCCGAAGCTACCTCATAACAAACATTTTATTATTCATTGAATTATATATATATATATATATATATATATATATATATATATATATATATATATATATATATATTGAATTTTTCGGAGATTTATTGAAAAATGCATATTTTGCTGGGGTGGTTCCATTTTAAATGGGCCACACTGTATATATACAAGGTGATTCATAACTATTGGGACATACGCTAAGGGTAGATTGTTTGGACCAAAATATGGCGATAGGACTAAATATACCTCAATAAAATATTGCTGTGGAATAATATAAAGGGCGTTAAAATTGAATTTTTTTTCGTTTTAGGCTAATAATTTCACTGTATATTCATCGATTGTTATCAACATTGGCACAGAGACATAATTTAATACAGGCAATATGATTCTATGTATTATTTGACATTTTGTTACAGGAGGAGCCTCGTGAAGGATTTCTGATGATGAAATTGACTGGTAACTTTTTTTGACGAAACTTTTTAGTGATTTTTATTGAAAAAAATGACAGAAACATAATTTCTACGTAATATTGGTACTTTGTTTCAAACACGATATCCTCATTCGTTTTCGATAAAAACGCAATTGAACAGTTCAGAGTATCAGAAGGGAATTTCAAATATTATTTCATTTATAAAAAGTGTGCTTTGGACTATCAGATAATTGTTGCTGGTAAATGACATTTCTTGTCAGTGAATATTTTTTTCTGCGAGTTTATAGTCAATTGTTGCATTTTTTAAAGCTATCATATACTTTTTCGATTGAAATGCCTCGTCACAATCATTTTACGAATCAAGAAGTGCGGGATATGATTTGTGTATACGCACAAGAACATTTTTGAGGGCGCTCTGCAGTCAGAAGGTATGAATTGTTATATCCAGGCAGAAGGCAACCAAATCACAAAACTTTTTCAAATCTATTTCATCGTTTGAGTAAAACCGGGTAATTTCACAATAAAAATCAAGGTGGTCGTTCGAAACAAATTTCACCTAATCAAGAAGATGAAATTTTGGTTCGCATAGATGGAAATCCTACAGTAAGTTCACATTATTTGTTATCAGCAACAGGAGTGAGCCAGTCGTCTATTATTAGAATTCTAGAAAAAGAAAAGTTCCATCCTTATCACTTCACTCCTGTTCAAAATTTGCTTCCAAGAGATCTCCCACGACGGTTACAGTTCTGCTAACGTATTCTCAACAAGCATAATGATGACCGAAATTTTATTAGGAATATTATGTTCACCCATGAAGCGACTTTTACCAGACAAGGGGTATTCAATTGGCGAAACAGCCATTATTGGGAAGAAAAAAACTCGCATGTCCTGAAAGAAAGACATTTCCAGCATGAGTTTAAATTTAAATGGAGATTCTTATTCTTATATTTTGGATAATCTGTCACTAGCTGTAAGGAATAAAATGTGGTTTATGTAGGATGCAGTTCCACCTTATTTCCCTTTAGTTGTTAGAAGTCATCTAAATGACATACTTCCTCAACGATAGATTGGCAGAGGAAGTGATTTTGAATGGGCACCAAGAAATCCTGAGTATAACCCGCTTGATTTTTATGTTTCAGGACATATGAAGTCCTTAGTTTATGCCAATGAAATTAACTTTATAAGGGGACATAATAATATGTTCTTTGGAGTTCGAAAGTCCTTTATGGAAAGAATTAGAAAACGCATAGACGTCGGAGGAGGCCACGTAGAACATTCAATTTAATGTTGCTCTTTTTATGTTACATTGTTTCTAATTATGCTTTATCGTCAAAATAGAAGCCTCAAGATACAAGTTATTTTATTGTCCGTTGCTTGAAATCCCCTTCCGATACTCTGAACTCTTCAATTGCGCTTTTCTCGAAAACGAATGAGAATATTGTGTTTGAACAAGAGTATCAATATTACGTGGAAATTATGTTTATGTCATATTTTTCAATAAAAAGCACTAAAAAGTTTCGTAAAAAAAGTTACCAGTCAATTTCATCATAAGAAATCCTTCACGAGGCTACCCCTGTAACAAAATGTCAAATAATACATAAAATCATATTGCCTGTATTAAAGTATGTCTCTGTGCCGATTTTGATAACAATCGATATATATATACAGTGACATTATTAGCAAAAAATGAAAAAAAAAATCAACTTTAACGTCCTTTATCTTTTTCCACAGCAATATTTTGTTCAGGTATATTTGGTCCTATCGCCATATTTTGCGCCAAACAATCTACCCTTAGCCTATTTCCCAATAGTTATGAATCACCCTGTATATATATAGAGCGCGGCTAAATTATGGAACAAATTCATTATTTTGCAAACAATTAATTTTCGATAAAAATCTTGAATTATGTCGATTTTTTAAATAAACTGAAATGTGGTTCTGGTAATATCTCATTTGAAAAGTCTTTTGAGATAAAACTGACTAATGCTCATACAGGGAAAATAAAATGTTATTGAATTTACTCAGAGAATAATTTTATGTCCTCTCCTCCCAGCTCTTGCTCTATTTCATAATTTATTATCTCTCAATTTGATTGGTCTTGATATTATTCTCATTACCTCCCTTTCTATTATTCTCAAGTCTTCTTCTTTCTTTTTGATCAGTGTCATTATTTCAGCAGCATACAACAGGACATGTCCTATTAGCACAAATATTGATTTGAATTTGTCCACTTTTTCAAATTCAAAACATCCGATCTTTATTGTACTGTTTTGATGTTATTTACCAAAAATTAGTATTTTTGTTTTGTCTGCATTCATTTCTGAACCTATCCTACTTCCTTCATTTATGATTTCTCGCATTGTATTTTCCATAATCTCTCTTGTTTTAGATATGATTACTATATGCATATTCAATTATCTGTTTTGCGCTTGTCCTGAGATTACATTTTGTATTCGTCTCCTTTCATATTCTAGTGTTCTAGTGTTAATCTCCTTGTTTTACACCCTTATTTCTGTTTATTTTATCAGTGTCTCCTGTTTGGATTTCTATTGTAGCTCTTGATTTTTCCATAGTCATCCTGATAGCCTTCTTGATTTAATATCAATGCTTAGTTCGTTCCAAGCTGTCATAAGTTTGTCTCTATGTGTTCAATCGAAAGCTTGCCGAAAATCTACAAATAACATTTTCAGCTCTATTTGATGTTCATATGCTTTTCCTTGATATGTTTTGGTGTATGTATGGCGTCTACCACCGATTTTCCTTTTGCGAATCCACATTCGTATCGTTTCTATTGTATTTCCTGTAGTATATCTAAGCCTTCTTTATATTTTAGCTGATAGTATTTTGTAGACAGTGTTCAGTAACGTAAGACCTCTATTATATCATGAAGCTTCTCAGGGCCGTATTGTATCAGTTCCATATTTATGTTATCTTTTCCGGATGCTTTTCAGTATCGGCTATTGTTAATAACTTCCATGATTGCTTCTCTTGTAGGATCTTTCAATACTTTTTCTTCAGGTATGTCTTGAATGTCTTCTTCAATATCTGAATATTTTACTAGTAACGTCCATATTTGTTTGAATTCGCTTTCTTCTTTGATGATTTTGCCATTATGGTTTTTAATACCTTTCGTCTTGCCCTTATAGTTTCGACTTTATTCATTTATATTTTTATAAAATTTATCAGTATCACGATTCTTTTTTTCTTGTATTATTTCTTTTATGTTATCTATCTATTCTCGCTTCGATTTTCTTATCGTTCTCTTACATGAATTTTTGCTTTTTATGTATTCTGGCTTGTGCACTATTTAATTTGTTCTTATCCATTTTTGTCTGTTTCCCTATTTTTCTATTGCTGCACGGCAACTATAATTATACCACTCCTTTCGTTTATCTCTATCCATTGTGCCTATGAGTTTTTCCGTTGATATTTGTATAAATTTTTTATAGCTTCCAATTGTGTTAACGTTGTCTTTCCGTTGTCTTTTATTTTGGTGATAACAGAAAAGTGGTCTGAGTCCGCACATGATCCTCTGTATGTTCTTCTTACATCATTTATTGATGTTTGTTTTCTCATGTTAATTGAAATACGGTCTATTTGTGATGTCTTTTTATGTTTTTTAAGTTGAAATTATGTGCCACTTATATACATATTCGTGCCTGCTGCGAGGCTACATAATTGTTGCCCATTGTTATTTGTTTTTTCGTGTATCATGTCGTTTCTTGCTACGCAATTTATGTAGTCTTTTCTACCTATTAGGACATTAACATCTCCTTATATTGTTAAAGTATCTTATTTTGATAATATTTCCAATTATTCGTCTATCTTTTCGTGAATTATATCCTTTTCTTTATTGCTGTCCTTCTCTGTTCGTACATAAATATTTAATAATTTCAATAATTTGTTGTTTCATTGACTGGAATTCCGTAAATCCTTCTTTTTTTCCATGCTTTTTATCTTCATAATATCTGAAACTATACAGATTATTTTCAATTGCCCCTTGACCCTTCCATCTCATTTCTTGTAAAGCCGCTTTGTCTATATTACATTTCATCAGTTCATTACCTACTTCTTGCATTTTTCCAGGGATCAGCACTGTTCTCATATTCCAAGCTCCAATTTTCATTTAATTTTTTTTCTAATCTTTGGCTTCCTTATTTCTTTATCGTTGTTTCTTTTTATAATCGTATGATCTTTTTCATTCTGGGTCATTATCCTGTCCATTGTTATCTCTCGTTAGTCTAGTAGTTTTTTGCTTGCCGTTTGTCCAGGGTTTAATTATATTTGTTCCATTTCCATTCTTCTCCTTCTTTTATTACCGATTGTATCCTATCTTCACATTTTTCCCTTCTCCTTTTCTTTGCCGCAATTACTTTTATTTGTTCCTTCCTTGCTTCGTTAGGTCATTATTAATAAATATTTGCTGGTGGTGTGTTTCGATTTATTTTTCATGACTTTTTTCCTCTCCTATTCTTTTGACATTTCAATTAGACATGTTTTAGATGAAAATTTGGCGGTACTTTTGATTTTGATGTCTACTTTTAAGTTCTTTGGGATAAAATCTTCTAATGTAGTTTTCATTGTCTCAGTGTCAATTTTAACGACATCCGGCCCACTCATCACGACATTATTTTTCTTCTTATCTTTTTCTATCCACTCCATATTTTTCTTCCAGTGATTTGAATCTTGTTTTGTCTTTATATTCTCCTGCTTTATTATGTTATTTTCTTCCCGTAATAATCCATTTTCTTTTTTATTTACATTATTTAATCGCTAAATTTTGTTTGTTTGATTCTTAATTGCCGCAGTTCATTTATCATGCCTTATTTATCCTCCTCCAATCTTTATTGTTTCGTAAGGGTTCTGAATATGTTTCTACTTTTCCAAGGCTTTCTTCCGCAGATCTTTTTCTACTTTCATCTGTCACTCAATCGTCACTGTCTGCGCACATTTTATTACAAATTTCCTACTCTAGTATTTTCTTCATTATTGCGAATATAATTAAATAGGGCCTTGTCTTTATTTACTTGTAAGCCGCGTAAAAATACTGGCCCCGATCGACCCGTCGGACGCCAATGTCTTATCAGCAAAACTAGTTTTTTGATGGCCGCTTGTTGGGTTCTGGTTTACCATTTTATTTTTATGGATTTTACTTTATCGTTTTTCTAAATTGTGTTCTTAGCCAACTTATATTTACAGTATTTTTCCCACGTTTTTAAAATTATTGTTTATTAATGTCGGTATATAAAGCACTTAATTGCAGATCGATATGACACACAACTAATCACTTACTCGTCAGAATGGAACTTTCAATTCAAATTATCATTATATTAGTATTCCATGAAAATTTAACTACTATTTCATAGTCGACGAATAAGTTAGACTTCAATCTATATATTTGATGAATATATGAAATAAAATTAATTCTAGGACAATGCAGTGAGAAGTCAAATTCTTTGTCGATTTTCTTTGATCACTTGTGCACAAGTGTACTAACCCTAGGGAAACGTTCTTTTTGCCTCTTTTTGAGTCAATTGAACTTTAAGCATAAAGACACATTTTTTTCAGGGAAGATCTACACGAAATTTGTAATTATCATCCAAGACATCGTTGTGGTGTTCCTGGACTCTCACCAACACTCTCAGACAATGCTCCCTTATTTTAATGGCTTGTTTTTGAGCAATTAGTGTATCAAAAAACTTTTGAGCTATTACAACAATGGAACAAATTGCTCTTCCACGCAGTTTAAATATTTTCATTAAGGTTACCCAAATTATACTGCACGAATAGTGGCAAATTAATATTCTGGAATGCCTCTTATATAATGACTTTTTTCAACTCTTTTCGAAGAAATATTTCAATAATTTTTTTTTCCATAGCCGATAGGAGTAATAGCGCCGTGCATTGAGAAGCCTCACCCAACCGCTTTTCTCACATCCCCTCCAGTAGAACTTCTAGCTTCCGGTCAGTATAACAAAGTACCAATTATGATTGGCTATTGTGATAGAGAAGGTCTGTTGTTTGAGTTCTATAAGAAGATTGCATCAAGTACTGGAAAAGAGGAGATTGAATTGGACGAACCAGATATATCTACTTTCTTCCCACCTAGTTTGAGCAAGGAAGATCCCAAAATCAATACTGTATTGAAAACACTGAGAGAAATGTATTCCCAAGAACCTGTTTCCAAAGACGAGTATGCGGTAAGATATTGAATAAATGTAATTATGACACGCAATCGATGTTAAACTTTTATAACTATTTTTTCAAAATGAGAAGTATTCGTTCACTATACGTATCCTTTTTCAAAATTCACAGCACTGAAAATAATAGGTAGGTATGTGTATAAGTTCTACTGTGTAGTCTAAATTGGTCAACTTCACGATAAGTAGAAGGATGAAATTAATGAAGAACATTTATATCTTTGTACGCATTGTTGACGTGGAAAAAGCGCTCCAGATGCTAAAACACTGAAAAAGAGTGAAATCATCAAAAGAATATCAGATTAATTCCTTCCGACAGCAGGAGTAACACAAGGAAGTGTTCCCAACCCTTTTATACTATGTAGGAAGCCAACAAAGAAAACCAACAAAACAAAGGAAGATTTGGTGTTGGATTCAAAAAGTCATATACTTTTTATATAGACTGCCTTCTCTGATGATATATTGATTTCAACCAAAAACAAGGAGAATCTACTAAAGAAAAACCTCTTATCACTTGAAAAATTTTAAAACTAAATCTCAAGTTGAATATAGGAAAAACCAGGACAATGTTAATTAGTAATAGATAATAAAAATGAAATAAACTGTCTCGACCCTTACTTCGTGGAATCTACTCATATTAGTATTTTAAATGAAACTCACTGTTTCTAGCTAATTCCAGAATATAATAAAAATTGTTGAAAATTCTAAAAATTGACAATTGTTTCGATAAATCAATATCATCGTCAGAATGAGAGAAGTTACATTTCATTTGATGCCTACCTGATGTTTAGTAGTTATTTTTGGCTAGACCAAGAAGTGACCTAACTTGTGATTGACTTAATATATGTTAATAGAAAAAAGAAGAAGAAGATGTGATGTTACAAATATTAAAGCTTAGATATTATTAGCCCTATGGTGATATCCTGGATATCAATTTTCCAATTAAGATCAGTATAACTGTGCAATGATATAAAAAACCACAAATTATGGCAGCTTGTGTTACTAATTCTCTCTCTCTCTCTCTTTCTCTCTCTCTCTCTTTCGATGTGACCTGACCCACATGAAATGAGAACAGTCGGTAGGTGAAAAATATTAAATACCTACCTCATCTTTATTAGCTGACCTGCTTTTCTCCTTTCTGTCCAATATTGTACAAAAAGAAAAGAGCTGCATGTATATATATATATATATATATATATATATATATATATACAAGCTAACTAAAGATTATCATTATTATATGTTGGTGTTAACACCCAGTATTCCCTTAGAAAAATAATTGAAGAAATCAAAATGAGCAAAAGTACCGTACGAAGGATTATGAAGTTAAACAAGTAACAAAATTCATTTAACTCAGAGACTGAAGCCTACTGATTTCGAAGAAATCCTCTCGTGATGATCCCAAAAAGACATTATCAAAAGAAAATACATTGTTAGATTTGTGTAAATAATAATTTCAATATGGATAGCGGCCAGCGAACTAATAAGGACAAGTGAAACATAACAAAACACGTCCGCCTTGTAAAACATCGTATTCGCACGACCTTCAAGTTCAAGAATACGGAGCACTGACTGCGTTAGTTTTAATACTTCCTATAAATAGAAAAGTTCAACACTTTGAGGAATGATTCATTATTATTATTTTTAATAGTACAAACGTATGTATTGTGTATCAATAATCTGTGTTAGTAGTTTATAATTATATGTTATCCCAGTGAATTTTAAACGATGTTATTTATTCCACCCTAAAGAATGGTTCACGAGGTAAGTGTTTCTCTAAGATAAATGGTTCTATGGTTAGAGAAGTCTATACAAGTGGCACTTGCTATGCAACCATTAAATGGCGATCCTGCAAACGAAATGGTAATGGTAAAATTGATGGTAAAATGTACATCGCCACTACATGGCGACCCTGCAAATTAAATGGTAAAATGGTAAATGGTAAATGGTAAATGGTAAATGGTAAATGGTAAATGGTAAATGGTAAATGGTAAATGGTAAATGGTAAATGGTAAATGGTAAATGGTAAATGGTAAATGGTAAATGGTAAATGGTAAATGGTAAATGGTAAATGGTAAATGGTAAATGGTAAATGGTAAATGGTAAATGGTAAATGGTAAATGGTAAATGGTAAATGGTAAATGGTAAATGGTAAATGGTAAATGGTAAATGGTAAATGGTAAATGGTAAATGGTAAATGGTAAATGGTAAATGGTAAATGGTAAATGGTAAATGGTAAATGGTAAATGGTAAATGGTAAATGGTAAATGGTAAATGGTAAATGGTAAATGGAAAATGGCAAATATTACTGTGAACAAATGGTAAATGGTAAATAATCCTGCGAATTGAAAGTAATTCAAACGAAAAACTTAAGATTAGTACAACAAGAAAGTTGTAAAAATTATTCAGATGGGATTAGAGATAAAACCGCTAGAGCATTTCAAGCATTAAATTGTATTATTAAAACACCTACCTCTATATACGAGGAAATCGATATGGGTGTATTACCAGCAATAAGCAAACAATTGAAAATGGCGACAAGAATGAATGATTTGTTTAATTTTGCGAGTAAGGTCTTACCTACTGAATTCAACAGAGAAGCAAGCAAGTTACAGTCATTTTTGGACTCATTAGATTTGCTACAAATAAACGCGACAGGTAATGAAGAAAATGCGATTTTACTAATTAATACAAGATTAACTGGGAAAGCTAGAAGTTTGATCACGACGGAAAACTCTATTAAAGAAATCAAGAATAGACTGAAATTAGGAATAAGAGGAGACAACCCAAGCCTTCTCTAAGCGAAACTTAATAAAGTAAGACAAAATGGGAAGGACGTAACGCAGTACGCGACGGAAATAGAAAAATTGGCAGAGAGACTACAGGCAGCATACGTGTCAGAAGGGATGCCAGGACGTCTAGCTGAAAAATATACCAAAGAAGCAACGATTAAGGCAGTAACTACGAATGCCACAGCGGACGCAACAAAAACAATCATAGTAGCGGGAAGCTTCGAAACCACGCAAGAAGTACTATACAAGTTAGTATCAGTAGAAGGTATAGTAAGCCAACAACAAGTTTTACATATGAAACAGAATAGGAACTTCTTCAGGAAATCCGACTATGACTCTAGGAACAATCATAGGAGGGGAAACAACAGAGGATTGCACAACGGCAACCCCTCAGGAAGGACATTCTCTCTCTCTCTCTCTTCCTCTCCCTCTCTCTTTCTCTCCCTCTCTCTTTCTCTCCCTCTCTCTCTCTCTCTCGATGTGACCTGACCCACCTATAGCGGCCAGCGAACTAATAAGGACAAGTGAAACATAACAAAACACGTCCGCCTTGTAAAACATCGTATTCGCACGACCTTCAAGTTCAAGAATACGGAGCACTGACTGCGTTAGTTTTAATACTTCCTATAAATAGAAAAGTTCAATACTTTGAGGAATGATTCCTTATTATTATTTTTACTAGTACAAACGTATGTATTGTGTATCAATAATCTGTGTTAGTAGTTTATAATTATATGTTATCCCAGTGAATTTTAAACGATGTTATTTATTCAACCCTAAAGAATGGTTCACGAGGTAAGTGTTTCTCTAAGATAAATGGTTCTATGGTTAGAGAAGTCTATACAAGTGGCACTTGCTATGTAACCATTAAATGGCGATCCTGCAAACGAAATGGTAATGGTAAAATTGATGGTAAAATGTACATCGCCACTACATGGCGACCCTGCAAATTAAATGGTAAAATGGTAAATGGTAAATGGTAAATAGAAAATGGCAAATATTACTGTGAACAAATGGTAAATGGTAAATAATCCTGCGAATTTAAAGTAATTCAAACGAAAAACTCAAGATTAGTACAACAAGAAAGTTGTAGAAATTATTCAGATGGGATTAGAGATAAAACTGCTAGAGCATTTGAAGCATTAAATTGTATTATTAAAATACCTTCCTCTATATTTGAGGAAATCGATATGGGTGTATTACCAGCAATAAGCAAACAATTGAAAATGGCGACAAGAATGAATGATTTGTTTAATTTTGCGAGTAAGGTCTTACCTACTGAATTCAACAGAGAAGCAAGCAAGTTACAGTCATTTTTGGACTCATTAGATTTGCTACAAATAAACGCGACAGGTAATGAAGAAAATGCGATTTTACTAATTAAGACAAGATTAACTGGGAAAGCTAGAAGTTTGATCTCGACGGAAAACTCTATTAAAGAAATCAAGAATAGACTGAAATTAGGAATAAGAGGAGACAACCCAAGCCTTCTCTTAGCGAAACTTAATAGAGTAAGACAAAATGGGAAGGGGCACTTGCTAAGTAACCACCACACGCTTCCATAACAATTGAATGCACATAATGCAAGTTATTGGTCCATCGAAAATCCATACGGCGTTCGTGCAACTCGTTCCCAAACAGTTTGGGTTACACATGTGTGGTGTGGGTTATTCAATGGTCATTTGATTTGGCTGTACTTTTATAAGAGCACGTTACTAGAGAAAGTTATTTATATTTTCTTGTACAAGCATTACCTGAAATTATGGAAGTGATTCCTAAGGCATAATAGAATACAATCATCTGATAACAGGATGGTGGCCGTCCCCATAATGGAGGTACTGTTCAGGAGCATCTTGATCAACTTTTTCCCAACGGATGGATTAGTACTTATAGATCTATAGCTTTGCCTCCCCACTCGCCAGATCTAACACCATTGGACAATTTTTGTGGGGTTATCTTTTAAAGACTGGGTTTATCAAACATAATCTTTAGATTTTAAAGAACGCACTCGTGAAGCATGTCGTAGCGTTACACCAGCAATGATCCAGGCGGCCTGCACTGGAACGCTTTTAACACGTTTTGCAGTTTGCACGGATTCTGCAAAAAATACGTTTGAAGACTTGCTATAATCTTTTGTTTGTTTTTTGAATTGCATCACAGTTATTTTATTTGAAATTCTTACTTCATGAAATGTTGATGTCTTTGTTGTTAGTAATAAAAAAAATCAAGTATTGCTATTGTTGTATTCCAAATAGAGTGACAGGCAATTGTTAATAACAATATACATGAGGCGTCACTTGCCAATATTGAATGAGGGGTAGCTATCACTGGGCTGTCAAATGTAACACATGTTTTATACGTCATTATGAAAGTACTTTGATTCCATTCGAAGCAGCTCTTTTTATTTTTCTATTCTCATGTAAAATAAGTGCGATATTTCCTATATTCGATAATTTGGGACACCCTCAATAAAAGTATCTTTCCTCCAATATGGAGGGGAAAATTGAAAATGAACTAGTAGAGGATATAAACGTTTACGATATAATGTCATATAAAGGTACGAACAGAAGGGACAAGATACGAAATGAAGATGTAAGAGAAGAGTTTGTGTCAAAATCGGTAATACAAACATTGGGAGAGAAGAAACTCGAATTATTCGAATACGTAGTGAGGATAAATAAAGAAAAGCAGTTTGGGGAAATGTGTTCAACAAGGCTAATAGAACAAGAAACCAGGGAAAACCAAAATAGGCATGGAATAACGACATCGGAGAAATCCTGAATAAAAGAGACAAATTCAAGTAGATCGGATTATGTATTTACGTTAATTGAAATCCTTAACAATCTCAAACATATCTTCACCTCCCGAAGGAAATCATTCAATATTTTCACCAGAATAATCTCACACTTGAAGTGTTATCAGATTATGAAATGTCGACAAATATAACGGTTATCTTACGAGAAAGAAATATTTTTATTATTATTTTATCAGGATAATACGAAATTTTGAATATATACAAATATGCACACCGGGCTCAATATCGATATTCATTGCAATGCATTTCTCTTGATACATCAAATTTTTTTACTTAATACATTGTCAAAACAATAGTAAGATAATAAGTGATATTTGAATATTGCCCTATATTCTTTTGTTAATGTTTTAATGTCAATATTTTTATTCTTTTTAGTTGTACACAGATTCTTACTTTGTAGCTGGCATAACAATAGCAGCTAAAATTCATGCCAAAACATCCGAAAATCCTGTTTATTGCTACAAAATATCAGTGGACGCGGGACGCAATGTGCTTAAAATGGTTGCGAGAATAACTAAACCAGGTAATTTCTTGCCTACATACTCATACATGAACTTGATTTTTAAATATGCTTTGTGAAATCGTAAATCACTTTGAACAATTGAATTGAAACAGGCGGATATGATTTTTGTTATATCTTATTACCTAATTAACAGGTGCAGGTAGATTAGTAGTAGAATTTGCAAAATTTATTTTTCATTGGAATAATCGACTAAAAACAGAAATTATTCACGTACTCTAGAATGTGATGTTGAATATTTTCTATATCGGTACTCCATAGACAGTGTGCTAAGAGACATCCCCTTCCACAGTGTAGGTACACATCTGCTATTTCCGATTAACACATTATTTCAGCAATAGACTAATTTTACACGAAAATTATTTAATTTTATTTTACCTACTTTGAATTATGGGCGAAAACGCAGTAGATATTGCATTGTGTTTATATTCTACTTCATATCCAGAACTACTAGAGAAGAATTTGTTTCAGCAACTGAACATGATAATGAGCTTCAAACATTGATAAACTATATTTAAAATTGATTTACCGACGAAAAACATGAACTTCCGGAAATATTACAACATTATTTTAATTTCCGAGAAGAACTTGCCTATTAGTAACAAATTCTCATGTAAATTAAATATTGAAAAATATACACTTAGGGCATTTAGGCAATCAAAGTTGCTTACGTTTAGCTAGAGAGCCTCGATATTGGAAAGGACAAAAAAACGACATTATTTCATACATCAAAAAATGTGTTGTTTGTGAAAGAACTCAAAAAGCAAACACACAATTAACAGTTCTTAATAAAGAAGTACCAGAGTTACCTTGGCAAATTGTTGCCTCAGATATATTTAGTTTCAAAGGACACGAATATATCTGTATTGACAGCTATTCAGGTTACGTTGATTTTACGTTAATTAAAAGCTCTACATTGAAGCAAGTCATCGAACAGTCCAAAGAATGGTTTTCTACACATGGTATTCCAGAGAAATTAGAAAGTTACAATGGCTCCTGTTTTTCATTAAAAGAATTCAAAAATATATGGGGCTTTGAACATCAGACTAGTAGTCCTCACCATAGCAGAGGAAATGGTCTTGCAGAAGAAGGTGTGAGCATAGTGCAAAATATTCTGAGAAAATGCAATATAGATCAAAGTGATACAGCTAGCACTTTTAAATTATAGAAACACTCCCAGAACTAACTTAGGTTCTCCTAATCAGCATTTATATAGCAGAATGACCAACTCAACAATCCTTATAATGAAAGATAATCTTTTTTTTAAGTAGTTGGGTGGCTTTGGCAGAGACCAATTAGGCAGATTTAATTTGTAATCCGTTTTTACGGACGAGTTATTAAACAAAGTTTTCCTGTAAACAATTATGTTAGTATGTTTAAACAAGGTTTTCTTGTAAACAATGAACATTTGCAGATATACGTTCTCTGTGTTAGTATGTTACGTATGTTCTTATTTTTTGTTTTTTTTTACTTTCCTTTTTTCCTTTTTTTTCTTTTTTCTTTCTAAATCTTTTTTTTCATTTTCTTTTTTTTTCGTCGACGCACTTACAAGATATTTAATCGCAAAATAGCTTACAATGTATTTATGTTAGTATCAGGTTTTACAATTTCATTTTGCACCTTTTCAGGTGATTATAAACACAATATAAAATATCAATGTTGTTGCTGAATACAATTTGGTTTACACATATAGGTAGTTTTGCTTTAAGATTAAATCCTCATAGAAAGTATTTAGATTTGCTTGGAATTGGGAGCATTCTAGTATTACATGGGTTAAATCAGCAAGTTCGACACATGTGCAAGCTGGATTTTCAGTTATACCTATTCTCTGCTTATATAGCGGTGTCATAGCATGTCCTGATCTTATTCTATTTATAGTAACAATGAATTCTCTATGTGATATCCCATAGATCCATCTCTTTCGTGGAAACTTGACTTGGCAGCTTTTGTAGTTCTGTCCATGAATGTTACTTTCATAAACTCTTTGCCATCCGAGTAGCAGACTCTTCCTATATTCACACTTAAGGTCGGAATGTGGTACGGATTGTATTGTAAATAGTTCTCCTGAAGAAATGGCCGATTTTGCTAACCTGTCAGCAATTTCATTTCCTTTTATACCCGAGTGACCCTTTATCCAGACCACTATTGTATTTTTATTTTGTTGTCTTATATTATGATTATAAATCTGACGTCAATCAATTAAGCAATATCTATTGTAACATTCTAAATAACATTTAAGTATCACCATATAAAATTAAAAAGTAAGTCAGTTGTATCTCTCTGTAATTAGTTTGGTTCTACACTTTCTATAACAAAAAAAACTGGTTGTTAATTTTATCAGCATGTTTAATTGTAAAATGTACCTACTGTCTAAAAATGTGTTGAACGTGTTGTGCTGTTTTATATTTAACTGACACCAATTTTCTGTAAGTAGTAATTTTAAAATGTTTTATTATTGTGTTGTTTTCATTCAATAAATCTTGTAGTCCGCTCCTGATGAAGCCATTAAATAATGGCGAAATGTTGAGCAGATAGTAAAAACAGTTTTTATTTCTTATGACCGCAAACCTGAAATCTTCGTTAAAAAAAAATAAATACTTCCCGGTCGAAAAAAGAAGAACTATATATATATATATATATATATATATATATATATATATATATATATATATATATATATATATACAAAACAATTATTCTTGGGATTTTTTGGTTCTGCATAAAATTGAAAAGTATTTTCAGTTTTTTTATTTTACATTTTAGTTTATTTTTAACGTTTCGGACAGTCAATGTCCTTCATCAGAAAGGTAATCTACAAAGGACTGTTACAATTAATATGATGTATATTAATTGTAACAGTCCTTTGTAGATTACCTTTCTGATGAAGGACATTGACTGTCCGAAACGTTAAAAATAAACTAAAATGGAAAAAAAAACTGAAAATACTTCTCAATTTTATGCAGAACCAAAAAATCCCAAGAATAATTGTTTTGAAAAATAAATAAAATAGGTTCAAGAAATAAACTAACCAAATATATATATATATATATATATATATATATATATATATATATATGTATATATGTATATATGTATATATATATAATGAGCAACGAATAGATTAGTGGGTATTGCACGCAAATAGAAGAAGGGGCTACTGAAAAGAGTGGTTACTGCTCATTGTTCATATGTCACGCACTATTCGTAGATCTTGTTATATATATATATATATATATATATATATATATTATGTATATATATATATACATATGGTTGATTTGCTCTAAGAAGTTTCCGTTTGGGTTTACGTAACTTGTTTCCATTTTTGAAGAGAATAAAAGGTGGTGTTGCTCTGCATAATATGGAAGGGTATTTGAGGAGAATACAATTTCCTGGTACTTGAGGATACGTGTGTAGCTGTCCACAGTTAGCGGAGTTTTTTGGTGTTGCCAGTATGGGTGGGTAAGAACTAATATCGAAAGGTTGTGTATGGAGTGAATGGTTTGAGCACGTTTAGCAAATAATTTAGTTATGAAAATATCGCTGATTAGTTTTCTTCGAAGGGATAGTGGAGGCTCCATTGCCTCTGCTTCCATGACATGTACTGGTGTTGATTTTAAATAGCCAAGACATATTCTAAGAAATCGATTTTTTTGAGTTTCTATTTTTTGTAGATTAGATTCCGCTGATGTTTCGTAAAGGTTACTACTGTAGTCGAAAATTGATCTCGTCATTGTCCTGTAAAACAGAAAGGTGATGTTAGGGATATCCATTTAGTACGATAAAGGGCTTGGATGATATTTATTGAATTTTGAGCTTTTTTGAAATATTGTGGATGCAATCTTTCCAAAGTAATTTGCGGTCCAGGTAAACGCCCAAATATTCAACCGTGGTTTTCATTGGAAAGCGATAGGTTCCTAATTAAATTTTCCCTTGTGGGATGTTTCTCTTTTTGACTAAAATAGATACTTCTGACTTTTGTTGAGATAATACAAAGTTGTTTGTGGACATCCATTGTTTAATATTATACAAGTCAGTGCTAAGTTTGTCCAAACTAATATTTAGATTTTTGTTTGTAGAGTAGAGCAATAAATCATCAGCGAATTGGATAATATTTGTATTTCTTACTATAGAATCAATATCTAGGGTATATAACACGTAAAGAAGTGGGCTTAATATACTCCCTTGTGGAAGTCCTATCTGCGATTGCGTTTGACGTGGCGAATTCAAGTCGTGGTTTATTTTGATGTATGTAGTTCTTTCTGAATATAAAGAGAACAAGAAAGTTGCTAGTTCTGTAGGAACACAAATATCAGCCATTTTGTGGGTTGGTATGTCAAAATAACATTGTCGAAAGCCGCGGAGATATCCAGGAAAGCTGCTACTGTTGTTTTTTTATTTGTGAAACCTGTCTGAACGTCGGTGACAAACATTGTCAAAGCTTCTAGAGTGGACCTAGATTTCCGAAATCCATATCGGCTTTTTGGGAGAATATTTTCTGTTTCTAGCCACTGTTTCAACCTATTCTTGATGATTCTTTCAAAGGTCTTAAGGATACATGAAGCTAAAGAAATCGGTCTGTATGAGTTTTATTGGTGTAAGGGTTTTCCTGGTTTTAATATTGGCAATACTACATATTCCTTCCAGCTAGTTGGAATACTATGTTATTTTCTCCAAATAAGGTTATAGATTTTCAGGAGGGAATTTTTGTGTTCTGGTGGTAAATTGTATAACATCGAATAGATAATATTGTCTTTGCCGGGAGAGTTATTTGTTTGTTTCAAAGCTCTTTCGAGCTCTCACATGTTTATGTCGTTTAGTAAGTGTTGACAATTTTTGCGGCAAGTAGTTACCATTGGACTTGTTTTGATATCTTCAACTCACGTGGGTGAAATTTTACAGTAAAATTCATGGATCCATTCTTCTTTATCATCTAATGGTAATTTATTTTGCTGTTTTCTGTTTTTATAGGAATTCACTTTCTGCCACACTTCCTTTATTGGTGTTATGGAATTTAGACTTTCTCAGTATTTAGCCCACTGTTGTTTTTTGGTATGTTTGAATGTTTTTTTAGCTACCGTTTCCAATCTATTATACTCCTTAAGGTTTTGGACATTTGGGTTATTTTTGTATTTTATATACGCGTCTTTTCTGTTTTTTGCTGCCTCTTCACAAGTTGAGTTCCACCATATCTTCGGATTGTGGTTCCTTCGGGGATTTGAGTTTGTCTTCTTCTTTGGTATGGTCTTCTCAGCTTCCATATTAATGTTATCCACAAATTTGTTGTAACACGTTGCAGGTGTCATATTTTCTAGTGTTTCAATGTAGTTTGTCCAGTTAGTATTTTTAGGTATCCAGATGTTATGTTTTGGAAATGTGAGTGTTATTGTGGGGATTCGGAATAATATATTAAAGGTAAGTGATTTGAGCCATGAGGATAATTTACAACACTCCAATTGAGGTGTTGTGTTATTTCTTGCGAACAAATTGTAAGAGCTAAAGCGCTGTCTCTACCTCTTGTAACTAGAGTGGGTGAGCCATCGTTTAATATTGCTAAGTTACAATGATTTAAAGCATCTAGTAGAACATTTCCATATGAATCGTCAAATTCGCATCCCCACGATTGATGGTGAGAATTAAAGTCTCCACCTATTAGAGATGGTTTTGGTATACTGTTAAAAAATTGAATCCATTCTTGTAATTTTATTTTTGTATTTGGTTTTATGTAAACTGATACTATGTGTACTGTTTTTTTGATAATACATAAATCTGTTTGTATACAACTATTTGAAATGTTTATATTATTTGTTATATTAACCTGTTTAAACAAGATCAGTTCGTACTATGTTATAAGTTTTAAAATTATAATATTTATTTGGTTTGAACCATGTTTCTGATAAGAGCGCAATATTTACAGTGCTATTCAAAAGTCCCCCCCTCGTATCTTTTGAACGGCTACACTTACATTAATAAAATGTGGAGGGTGAAAATGAAGTGTTGTAAACTTCTCTACTAATGGTAACAGGTACCGTAATAGTAATAGATGACGTCACAGTGCCACTCTAACCAATAATTTTAAATAGGACCTTATGGCAAGTGATATCTCGTTTGAAAGGCGTTGACATTGGCTACATAGCTATATTAATTTTGTTTGGGTTTGAATTAATTTTGACGGATAAATTAAATAAATACCAAAATTATTGAAATTATTTTTTTAAATTTAATTAATCAAATATCAAATACATCCTATTAGTAAACTCTTGTCGTACTCGTTCGAATGTGTCAGCTGAAATAGCATTGCATTCTTCAGTAATTCTTTCTTTCAAAACGCCAATACTATCTGGTGCCGTAGTATAAACCTTGAAGTTCAAGTACCCCCATAGAAAAAAATCGAATGGTGTCAGATCTGGTGACCGAGGTGGCCATTCTATAGGACCCCGCCGGCCGATCCATCTACCTCGACATTCTTCATCCAGATAACGTCTTACTGCACCATAATAATGTGCAGGAGCACCATCTTGTTGAAATGTTATTTCCAGATGGCCGAATTCATCTTGATTATCTTCCAGAATTTCAAGAATTAAGGGCTCAATTGCATTTTGTAACATCTCCAGATACACTTCACCGCTTAAATTTGAATTTAGGAAAACAGGACCAACTATGTGGTTTCCCAAAATACCTGCCCAAACATAGACTTTTTCTGGAAATTGGGTATGTTGTTCACGAAAGGTGTGTGGATTTGTGTCACTCCAATACCTTCCATTTTGTGTATTCACATTTCCATTGATGCAAAAAGTACTTTCGTCACTAAAACAAACTGTTTTTGTGTAATGTGGGTATTGACTAATTTTATTTGTCATACATTCACAGAATTCGAGTCTTCTGTCGGGGTCGTCATCCGAAAGGTGGTGCACCATTTTTAACTTGTATGGATAAAATTTATTTTTAGCCAACACTCTCTGTACTGTACTTTTACTTACTTCACAGATAGACGAAACTGTAGTTGAAGAGGAAGTAGGGTTTACTACCATTTCAGCAACTATATCAATTTTTTATCATCACTAAATGTTGGTCGTCCAGATCGTTTGGCATCAAATAAGTTTTCGAGATATGGCGATCTGGGTATCTCTCAATGAATAAACGTTCCGCTTCATGGAGATTTTTACTAGATTCACCAATTATTAAGATAGCTGCTACTTTGTCGGCTTGAGTACGTACCATTTTGCCTATGTAAACTCTTAAACGTCTCGTTAAACAATAATAAAATTAAATATTTAAGCTATTTAGAAAAACTTTGCAAAGCAACAAATACTATTAAATTAAAAACGTCAATTTTTTTGACAACTATCCAGAGGCGGACTGAAAAATCTTCAATATTTAAATGTGAAATAATAATTTTGGTATTTATTTAATTTATCCGTCAAAATTAATTTAAACCCAAACAAAATTAATATGGCTATGTAGCCAATGTCAATGCCTTTCAAACGAGATATCACTCGCCATAAAGTCCTATTTAAAATTATTGGCCAGAGTGGCACTGTGACATCATCTATTAGTATTACGTCACCTGTTACCATTCGTAGAGAATTTTACAACACTTTATTTTCATCGGCCAAATTTTATTAATGTAAGTGTAGCCGTTCAAAAGATACGAGGGGGGGGAGGGGATGTTTGAATAGCACTGCAATTAATTGTAATGGCAAAATTCTTCCCCAATTTGAAGGCCTCAGCAACTAGGGCTATTTAGCCTAACGCAACCGAAGCTAACTTGTTCTTCGTGACACATATAGATGGCGCGAAGAACATGTATCTTTTTTAATAAGTATAAGTGCACACCCCCTGCAGTACCCGTAGATACAAGTTAGAGGTCGGCAGGGCAACTTGCGGAAGTGCGTAGTAATTGAAATATTTCGACTCGATACTGTCTGTTAGACGGAGTGTTAGTGTTAACGTAATTTTTTTATTATTTGTGGGCAATGGATCAAGAGCCCAGTAGCTCAAAACGAGTGAGGTATGGAGATCCAAATTATGAGGACACTCTTCGAAATTGGTTTGATGAGGCTAGCAGCGATAATAGTGGCTATAGAGAGCGATCATGACTCAGAATCAGAATTTGAAGGTAACAAATATTTACAAGTAATATCAAATTGTGTGTACCTGTGTATATTTTGTTACAGGTGATGAGAATATGGATGAGAATGGTGACGAGATTGAGAGCGAAGGGAGTGACAGTGGAGAAGAAAACGAGAGTGAAGAAAGTGAACGAAAGTCAAATTATTACTATGGAAAAAACCGGTTCAAATGGTCCAAAGTACCTGCTACCTCAAATAGAAGACGACGACCATAGCACAACATTGTGTTGCAGTTACCCGGCTTACAAGAAAAAACGAAAAATATTGGAGATCCTGTTGACCGCTTTCCAGTTTAGAAGCATTTGTTCAGTGATGATATTTGTGAAACAGTTCTAAGATGGACAAATTTCAGAATAGAAAGAGAGTTGGCTAAATATTAAAAACAAAATTCACCAACGCTCAGGAACCTCGACATGACTGAACTTTACGCTTTTATGGAATTTTTAATATTTACATCAGTGTTCATATCTATCAATGAGAATTTAGATACAATATTTGCCACCAACGGAACTGGTAGGGAGATTATAAAGTGCATCATGTCCAAACAAAGATGTGCTTTTCTTCTAACATGTTTGAGGTTTTACGATCCAGAAACCAGGGAGGTGAGAAAAGCAGTAAATCCAGCCGCGCCAGTTTCAATAATTTTCGATATTCTTATCAAAAACTGTCAGACGTGTTATTCCCTAGTTAAGTCAGCATGTATCGATGAAATGCTAGTAGGATTCAGAGGACGGTGCCGTTTTAAAATGTATATACCAAATAAGCCTGTGAAATATGGTATAAAGATTATGTGTTGCACCGTTGCCAGAACCAACTATCTTTGGAATGCTTATATTTATACAGGTAAAGGTTCTGATGGCAATGGACTGCCAAATAAATAATTTCAATATACCTACACAGGCCGTATTGCGACTCACAAAACCACTTTTTGATATAAATAGATCAGTAACTTTTGATAACTGGTTCACGTCAATTGAGTTGGTACTAGCCATGAAACAAAGAGGATTAACTCGTATTGGTACTCTGAAGAAAAACAAAAAATAAATACCTGCTATATTCTTACCAAAAAGAAAGCGTGAAATTGGAATAACCTTATACGGCTATACAAAAGATATCACTTTGGTTTCGTACACAACAAAAATCAATAATGCTGTCCTTCTGCTATCGTCTCTCACCACCATGCCAGTGTTGACCCACTAACTAACAAGCCCGATATCATTGCTGATTACAACTCCACTAAAGGTGGTGTCGATACATTAGATGAGAAATGTAGCAAGTTTAGTTGTAGTCGTCGAACCCGCCGCTGATCTATGGCAGTATCTTTTAGACTCTTTGACATCAGCACAGTGAATGCATATATACTTTATGAATCCTACAAAAATAAAAATCACCTAGAACGATCAAAATTTATTGAAAAATTAGCATTTCATCTTATGGAACCTCATCTCAAAAGAAGACTGGGAAACACATTTCTACGAAGGAAGCTAAAAATGAGCATATGGGAAATTTCAGGCATTGAAGAGGTAAACCAACCCTTGGAAATGCGAGTTGAAAAATTAGAAAAAAGAGAAGACTGCTCACTATGTTATTACAAAAAGAAAAGAAGAACGGCTTATGTACCATTGCCAAATACCGATCTGTTTGGAGAGCGCAAAAAAGTGTGCAAAGAGTGCACCGAACAAGCCCAACTTTAGGCTTCGCAATTTTTTCAATCGTTTGCTGGTTTTCTGTTTTTTCCTGCCAAATATATAGTTTTTCACATCCTCAATATGAAAATAAATGTTTTTTCATTCTCTTGTTGTTATTTTTTCTATCATTCACTAATTATTCAGGGTATGTCAAAAAATCATAAATAGAACTTCTATTTCAAACTATTAGAATATGTTCGCCTAAATAAGCATTACATAGACTTTTCTTATAGTTATAATGATAATGAATCATTCCATGTTAAAAAAGTTTGGTTAGATGAAAAAAAACTCAATTTTTTTAAACTCTCTCTCAGACGGTCTGTTAATGTAAGCGTAACTGATTCAGTGTGTTAGTACTTAAGGGATAATGTATCTATTATCTTTTAGGTACTTGCCACGGAGATGAGTTGGGCTATTTATTCAATGTACACCTAGCAGCTCATTTACTATCCAGAGGCGCAACCGAGGACAAAGGAATTAGAAATTTCGTGAAGTTATGGACGAATTTTGCGAAAACTGGTAACCCCACCCCGCAAGGAAATGATTTGAATGTAATTTGGAAGCCAGTAAGTGGAAACCAACTGAATTTATTAGAGATTGGAACAGAACTAACTCCATTAACAGGACCGGAACCAGAAAGAATGGTAGTATGGAAACAAATATATCAATTAAATCCTCATCTTGCCAATTTGCTGTAAATATACGTGAATACATTTTTTAAAGGGAGATTGATTTTTATTTTCAGACCAGTCAACAAAATAAAATGTGAACGCTTCAGTAACTGTTTTTAAAAGAGACTAACGATATGAGAATATTTCCACACAGTCTTAATTAGGAGGGAAATTTGCAAAACAACCCAGTTCTTTATTTAGGACTAAAGAACAGAAATTATAAAAAGCCATAACTAGAGTAAATATTATTCATTTGATAACTTCTTGATCTACCACCATTTATGCCCATATATTGTCAGCTGATGTGAATTTTCTGAGCTCATTTTCTTGTGTTTATAACATTTGAGTTTATTTTTTGAATATTTTACTCATTGGTTGATTGGTTGATTATATTTCTAGTTTGTTCATTACTGCATCTGTCGTTATTAGTTTTTCCTATAATTTATCTCACATATACCATATCTGTGATTTCTGCTCAATTTTAATGGGTTACTGTCAGGGGCCATGCTTCGATTTCATATGATAGGCTTGGGAAAATGACCAAATTATAATATGTTCCCGCTCCTAATTTCAACAGTATTTCTTACAATGCTAGTAATGTTCTCTATTTGATAGTATATTTCTTATTCTGATTCCTTAGTTTGTATTCATATTTCTATCTTTATTTGTACATCACTATCTACTCAACAACGGTTATTTCCTCCACAGATCTCATCACTATTTTCCAGTTATCCTTATCACATTAAATCATTACCATATTCATTCCATCAAGCATATTTTTCCATTTCTATATCAATCTTTGAGTATTTTCTTCTCCTTCTACCAACACAACATTGTCGTCTGAATCTTTGATCTTACATTATCACAACCAACTCTCATTTTGGTTAAATGTTGCTTATGTGAGTGAACAGTATTGGCCAAGGCCAAGGCCCTTTTCAAAAGTTGTTTTTTATATTCAGCAATTTACTCTCCCTTTCACCTCACTGGTTAAATACTTTTAGTCGCTTCAATGATTTTTGTTTCCTTCTCATGTTTTTGAGAGCCTTCTTATATTTTCTCTCTTTGACCTATATTATGTGTGAGGGTGTGTGCGGGTGGGTAAATGTGAAAAAGAAACTGGCTAGGAAGCAAGTCCATTAGCCACAGAAATTTTCCACGATTCTACCTAAATATTGTAATTTATTTAAATAGTTTATCACGACGGGTGGGATAACTTTATATACATGATATATCAAGTTACGTAATTTATTTATACACTGAACTATTTACTCATACTCAATTTATGTACGTACTAAATTTCTAATTTATATACACTATTCACTATTCATATCTACTGTTCTTCTCATGAGATCCACTCTAGACTAACTCGTCGCTTGTAGGTAGTCTTTTATATATTAAAACCACTTTCGCGAACCGTCAAAATCCTGAAATTTCTACTATGCGGCTTCCAACAAGAATCGGCTTTCTTATAAATCTCTATTAAAACAACTTCAAAACAAATATAGTCCTTCCCAGAAATCAGAACGCTCTAAGTATTGAACTAGAACAGGGTTGGATTCATTAAAAAAGTGTCGTAACATTACTCCCTCCTTAAAAGGAAGTTCCATCTCGGACTTCTGTGTAGTCGGTACTGTATGTTTAAATCGGTAACTGGACACATATCTACATTTTCCGGTCGAATGGAAATAAACGACACCGTCTTCATCGGATACTGATAACCGCAGGTATAGCTGCAAATTAATATGTGCACACCGGTTTCTTGGAAGATCACCTCTACCATGTTCCTGATAACTCGCCAATCCAACTATTTGCTCTATATCCTAGGCATTGCTAGTCTATCCACGTTGGATTCCAGTAAATGATCTAAAAGACTTCGTAGCGCTTCCCACACATCCCGGTAGGTGGATCGATCTTGAAATACGTTTTTGGTTACCAAATAGAAGACGTAACGTGAATTATGTTCGAGTATTAGTGTCTTACCAGGGGCTGACGTCTGATCTTCAAGTTTTTCTAATTCACCTAACTTCTTCCGATAGACGGTTGCCAACTGTCGTACGTGCTTGTTACTGTCGGATATCTTGTGTGCCAGTAAATACTCTTCCGGGAGCGTGAATAAATCTTGTCAATTTTATGTAGTAACTTCATATCTAGCTTTCTCGGTATCTCCATATGCGACCATAAATTCTTTGAAGGTGTTAGGCTCCTCTCGGATATGGTTCACTCCTGGACGACTTTCGAGTTTCCATTGGGGACCTTGCTTATGCGATAGATGACGTCATTGATCTTTTTCTTGATTAAGAACGGACATTACCAATATTTCTGTAATTTTGGAGAAAACACTTTTCTCCTGATCGTTTGTGCAGCCATACTTTGACCCGTTCTTTGAAACATCTTTCTGTGGCCTACGGATCTTACCCTCTTTACTTTCCCGCCCAACCTATCTATATGCGAGAAAAGTATTGGTTTACCCCAAAAAAAATTGGAATTTTGAAAAAACATTTTGAGTTATTTTTACGTTTTCCATCATCAACAACACAAAAAATCGGTTTTTAGAAAAAAAATCCTGTGTGTATGTCGTCGTCGTCGGCCACATTTCCTTACATGTCTTGTTAGCACGATACAGCCTCCATAGTGCAATAAGTCAGCAGTTTTATGATTTAATATTGTTAAGGACATGTCACAGATGAACCCTATTGATTTTCAGCTCATCAGAGCCAGTACAACGGGTGCTATGGTACTTGAAGTACGACATTTTGTCATTTTTTGAGAAATTTCAATCGGTTATTACGATACAGCCTCCGTAGCTCAACAAGTCACCAATTTCATGATCGAATATTATTCAGGACATCTCACTGATGAACTCTATTGATTTCTAGCTCACCAGAACCAATACAACAGGTGCTACAGTACTTTAAGTACGATATTTTTGTCATTTTTTGAGAAGCTTCAGTTTCTTAGCACGATACAGCCTCCGGAGTATACACAAGTGACCAATTTTATGATTGAATATTATTCAGAGCGTCTCAATGATGAACGCTATTGATATTCAGCTCAGTAAAGCCAGTACAACGGGTGCTATAGTACTTGAAGTACGAAATTTTTGTCATTTTTGGAGAATTTTCAGTTTGTTAGCACGATACAGCCTTCAGAGAGTATACGATTGATCAATTTTATGATTTAATATTGTTCAGGGCCACAGATGCGGAAAAGTAAGTTTTAATCTTTAGAACCGTTTATTTCATTCTGTCGCTGGCAACTTGAAAATTCGCTCGAACCAATCCATATATATCGTCAATCTATTTTCTCAATCGGATTACGTAATCTTCTTCAGCTATATCTTCGACAGGCCGACAGCCAAATTCCAGGTCACAGTGAAGCCTCATTTCACGTACAAACAGGATTTTCGCAGGTGTTTCACTCGTGGACTCGTTGATGGCGGATCGATAAGCCAATGCAAATAGGGAGAGATACCGGTCCCAATCTCTCTGGTGACTGGAAACTACTTCGGGCAGGTATTTCCCAATGGTCCTGTTCATTCTCTCGACCATTCCATCTGACTGTAGATGCAACACTGCTGTCCCGCTCTTCTTTATTCCCAGCTTGTCACAAATTTACTGGCTCTCGAAATTTCTTCCTTGATCGCTGTGGACTTTTAAGGGGACTTCATATCAGCTGATAAATTCTTTCACCAGTACACCTCGACAGTTGTGGCCTCTTGATTCGGATCGCGTAAGTTTCCACCCAGTTTGTGAAATAATGTATGGCTCTGTGGAAAAGCCCCTTTGATGCTGGTATATAACATGGAAGTGTATACTCATGCCCCCTGCACTTTGTCCAAAAACGGTTACATTATCGGGATTTCCATTGAAGTTTTTGATATTCTTCTGTACCCATTGCAAAGATAACCGTTGGTCTCTTATTCCTGCATTGTCTGGTACTTCTAATGGAGGATCATCTACGTCAAGAAAACCTAGGAATCCCAATAGATAGTTGATTGTTACGAGCACTATATCTTCAAGCATCAGGTATTCTGGGCCATAATGCTGAACGTTATTAGATCCAACCACGAAATCGCCTCCATGATTCCATTCCATCACTGGCTTCAACGATGAATCTTCTGAAGGTAGCTATATCAGAAAAAGTTATTAATACATTATTTGTAGTCTCACGTACTTTGAAAGAATATTTCTCAGAAAATAACTCTCGTTTCATTTGTTTTTGGTGTTCCAGATCTATTAATCTCGCTACATTTTCTTGAATATTCTCATGTTTACTTACATATATTATAATCTTTTCAACATTGCTTATAACTAAGATAAATGATAGATATATAGTTTGTGAAACCTAAAAAACATCTTTTCCTATTAATGTGAACTACAAATTACATAAATATTTTGAGATGACATCAAAGATATTGGCCCAAAGTGAAACATTTGTTCACAAGAACTGGAACATTAGAATGATACAGTTCGAAACAGTTGCTATAAATCCCCATATTACATTGAACTTACTCTTTATATCACTGATTGAAATAATTTTTATCACTTTCGATTATATTTATATCAGCAGATATCCTGTGAAGAATTTGGAGAATGTATGGAAGAAAGTTTTAGAAGCGATAAAAAACTATTTTGCAAGAGACTGAAAACTATAATAGAAAGAAAACATCATACACCAAAATAAATCAGAGTTGAAAATTACAATGTATCAACTGAAGGAAGGAAAGAAAAATAGTATGGAAATGAATAAATATGAGAGAAAGAAATAACGAAGGCCATTATGAGTCTGAAATATAGAAAGGCAATGGAGACAATGGAGTGAAAATTCTAGTGATCCTCGACCAAAAAATTTAGTAGAAACTAAGATGGGTTGAAGAATTATTGAGCCTATTTCTGGATATACTGACACCAAAAATTGTGGAAATTACAGAGGATTAATTCTGCTTAGTGGCGCAGTAAAAGTATAACAAGAAATATAAGTTGATCGGCGGAGGAGGGACACATCCGTAGCTTTCGATAATGATATAGCATTTTTACACTACACATTTAAGACAAATTATTAGAGCAGTATCTTGTAGCATAATATACTGCATCTACATTTGAAGACTCTGGACCTAATATCAAGACGAGAAATATAGAAATCAGAACCAATAAAACGAGAAAAAGCGCAATCTGAAGTATGTAAAGAAAAAGTAGGAATATAGTTGGGACAAGAACAATTCAAAACTGAAGATATCGTAAAAAATATATATGGCTTTGAATACGAAATTATTGAGAATTTTTCGCTTTCATTATGATTATAGTTGATTTAATTTGAGAAAAACTTGAAGAAAGGTTCTAAGAAAGTGAGAACGATAAGAATCACCGAATGCACATATTATGCAGACAGACTGACGACAAGATATAAAAGAATTGAGTTGGCAATAAAAATATATGTGAATTCATATAGTAGGTTCATACGTACAAGTTTCAGAATAGAATAAAATTGAAATTTCTAATCTGTCCAGAAATTGCATTTGCTGGATGACTGATGAACTCACTTTTTTTGAATACACATTAAGGTTCAGACAGTCATCAGAACCTTCAACTTTTCTCGTTATTTCGCTACGATGGATACTGCAGGGACCTTGTTTCGTAGCATCTCTTATTCCAACCCATGGTTCAGCAGGTTCAGGTGCCTGAAATATTATTTCATTATTATCATAGAAATGTACTCATTAAATGATGAAAATAATATTTCGACAGAGTGAGGTGAAAGACCCCATATAGGGTATATATATGACCAACAATGTTATCTTATTTATCTCTTTTTTCATGTAAAACATCACTCCTTAACGAAAACATGTTAAAGTGCGGAGATTGCTCGTTTAGTAAGTTTAGTTGTATGTTCGCAACCACAACCTAATTAGCATACTGTTTTTGTAGTATAAGTGAACTACAACTGTAATACTATGAAAACAATAAGAACTGTTTCATTATACCTATAAATTGAATTAGTAAAACTGGGCTAGGAGATATCTTGCTACTAATATTACTTATATTTCGTTCTCCCATTTTTTTACCTCTGAATAACAATTGTATGAGTTTCTGTCATTTTTATCGAATATACTATCGGTTGGGCACTAGGGCTGTTCGAAACTGAACTATCCTGGCTGCTTTTAACAATGAAAGTGTATACAGTGTTGGGTACATTACGAGGGAGCATACGTTTTACCTTCAATGTGTTAAAAAGAGACAAAATACATATAAATTCAGTGTATGATTCTTTTCCGCTAAAAGGATATCATAAAGTGGAAAACGTGCAATACAAGAGGTTAAAAATACAGATGTGTAATGTGAACAGTTTAGTTTATTATTTGAGAAATAATAAGATTGTATGTACTATACTGATAGCTTACTGCAATGAACAATAAAAAAATCAACATTACTTTCGTTTATCCCTTCATGATTAATTTACAAAGAAATAATTCAGTAGTAATGAAATTCACTATATTAGTTCGGTTAATATTGGAATAAATAACCTAAATAAACGTATCATGCTAAATAAAATTTGTATTAATAATAATATGTGTTTCCAAATATCTCAATTCTCATTTTTCGCTAACAGGATCTTATAAGTGGAAAACCCACAACGCCGGGCTCTTACTCTTTGTAGCTTCTAACAGTATTGCCAATTTTCATTGTATATTTATATTAATTATAAAATGCATTGTTCTAACACAAGAACAAGTTATAGGAAGATTTTAATTTTGATAATTCAAGGGGTTGTAACAGATCAAGATATAATTAATTCCATCTATTCGTTAAATATTTTATTGTAATGCTGGAAATTGTTCTATTTTTCAGTTTGAAAGCGGTTAAAACCTTTACTTTTTTCAGATTTGGCAACGTGAAATTGGTCTCCAAACGTCTGCTGTTTCGAATGTTAGTAAAAAAAATTTGGTATATTTATCGTTTGTATGCAAATGAGAACGAATTCTCTGTGTAAACACACACATAGTACAAATTAAAAAAACCAAAATAAAAATAAAATCGAATTCTAATGCCTACAATTTTTAAATGAAAGTAATATTGTGATATGAAGTAAATTAAAAAATAAAACTTTATTCTTCAATTAGCTTGAATCAAGTGTTCGATTAAACCCCCATTTTGAGCTAAGCAGTAACCGAGACGGTTATCAAATTCTTGACGAACACGTATGAGTATTTCAGGTGTTATTTGCATACAAATTTGTTCCCTTAGTTCATTTAGAGAAGAGGCTCTGTTTTATTGAAACCCATAAATTCTCGATTTTATATAACCCCAGGAAAAGAAATCGTTGGGAGCCGGATCTGGAGATCTCGCAGGCCATCTTATGTTACCATTCGTGGAGATTATCCGATTGGGAAATTGTGTATTTAGAAAGTTTATTGCTAGTCGATAATTATGTGATGCACAACCGTCATGTTGGTACCAGATATCATTGAAGTTGACACCTAATTGTATAAGGGCAGGAGTAATTTGATTTTCCAGCATGTCCAAATATTTCTGTCCGGTTAAATTGCCGTCAATAAAAAATGGTCCAATTAAATGTTCACCTAATATTCCAGCCCAAACAGCTAACTTTTGGGGATATTGAGTCCTATTATTATAATGTTTGTGTAAATTTGTCCTTGACCAATATCGAATAACGGATGAATTACGTGCACCGTGTATGGGAAAAGTCGATTAATCTGTGAACAAAATATTTTTCGAAAAGTTTGCGTCCAATTGTATTCTTTCCATAATAATTTCACAAAATTCCATTCTACGAAATTGATCGTCTGGAAAAATTTCATGGCTCTTTTTCAGTTTGAAACTACGATAACCATTTTTTTGAATACAGCCCGAATCGTTTCGGATCAACATCAAAATCCTTTGCTAAATGAGTGGACGATTATAGGGGATTATTTTCCACACTGGCACAAATTAAAATATCTCTTTTTTCTTTTTCGGGTTTTGTTTGGCAATTTTGTGTACGCGGTCCATGTTTAGTAGGATTGACACATCCATGCTCATCAAAATTTTTTATAACCGTTCTCACTTGTTTTTTGCTAATTGGTTGGGCATTTGCGAATGCCACAATAAACAAATTTTCTGCTATTTCTCGATATGAATGACCCTGGTAGTACCATTTTACAATTTGCACTTTATGGTGTACTTGCATACTCATTTTAATAATATTTGCAAAAGATCGTTACTCATTAGCAAACAAACGTTTAGTGGAGTACCCAGATTGTACAGTTGAACATCTTCAAGAGGCGCACGCGCGATTCGTATTCGTCTGGTGTAATAATCTACGCTGGCTTTTAATTCTCTGTCGCATGATGGTCCTTCTCCAACACACTGGTAACTCCATGTGACCATGATAATTTCTCGTTGGACGTGAGAGGATATCGTTTTACGTTGAAATTAAATGTGACTGATTTCTCTCGCAAATAAAAAGGAATTTTTGAAAGGCACTCTACAATCTAACACGTGGATTGAAAATTAAGAGAGGGAACAGATAAAAGTAGAATTTGAGCTGTGAGCGAAATCGTTTTATCAGGAGCGTAGGAAACAGAGGCGGTTTACATTGAGATCTCTTTAAAACCAGAAACAGTTGAATAAATGTTAGCATACGACTTATTTCTCATTTTATGATATCCTGTTAAAGAAAATGGTGATACACTGAATACGCTTGTTTTATTACAACATATTGTCGCTTTTGGACTCTGTATTGTTGCCATAGATTATTCCTTATGATGGTAATGAAAATTATTATGCTTACATTCATTAATTGTACCCTCAATATCGACGAATGTAATTTTTTTAGCTATTATCCAGTGATTTTTTAGTGGTAGTTATTTCAAATACCTATTAGGTAGGTTTTAATTTATTGTTCAAATCATATTAGCTTGTACCACCCGAACTGATATAGTGAATTAGTTTCTTACTACTGAATTATTTCTTTGTAAATTAATCATGAAGGGATAAACGAAAGTAATGTTGATTTTTTTATTGTTCTTTGCATTAAGCTATCAGTACGAACTTTTTTGGAATGTTAATTTACTCATTTATGTTTAAGTTATCAAACAACTTAAACTAATATAGGTATTTCATTTTTCAAATTAAAATATAAATCGTTTAGTAGGAGAGCCAAAATAATAATAACTTTTCTATTTTCTCATTGTATAGGCTGATAATTTGGGAATGGCGCAAGATCTTCGAAACCTCTTCATATTCTTATTAGCCTGAGGTCAATTTGAATTGCGCAATTGGTCTAGTAATGATTTACGCTTGCTAGATGGTTTGCCTGAGTCTTATATATGTATAAAAACCATTTCTTTTGATAATTATAGTCGTTCGTCTCCTTTAAAAATCCTTTGCCTTGTAAGGAATCCACAAATGGATTGTTTTTCCTTTCAGATGACTGCTCTGGACAAGTCTTGTACTAAACGAAGTATGTTGTCAGAATTGACCAAAGTATTTGATCCTGTAGGTTTCCTCGCTCCCATGACGCTGTTTACTAAGCATCTTATCCAACGTTTGTGGTTATCTGGAATTAATTGGGATGACCCTCCATATGAAAACTTTTTTGGGAGAATTTAAGACCTTGATGAATTTGCTTTTATAACAATATAACCATACTGACTGTTATTACAACATTAGAGTTTCGAAAAAGTGAACATCTGAAAACTTTTATTAATGAAAACAAATATATATATAATCTTTTGGAAAATGTAAAATTGCCAAATTAGATTGAAAAAATGGCATTGAAAAATTTCTAGAAAATTAAGAATACCTCAAAATTGTAATTTATTCAGAAAATTGAAAATATTCAACAATTGAATATTATGCGATAATCTGAAATTTGTAGAAAATTGGATTTATTTAGAAAATTAATTATACTTGTCATGACAAAGAACTTGAGAAGACGGGTTCAATAAGTGGATAAATATGCAAAGATTTTTTTAATAAATTAATTTTGCGTTTATCTGATAATACTGAAAAAAATGGAAATTATATAAATATTTCGATGGAATTGAATTTTTTAAAATGATATTCTGCATTTTAATAATTTTTCAACTGAATTTGATTCTAATATTTTCTTAAAAATTTCCATTTTAAGAATTTGTTGGTAACATCATTTTCCATAATTCTCATTGGAAACAATTTTTATATAAAAAATTCTGATTTCAGATGGTTCTTCAAAAAATTTGATTTCCAATATTGTTTCACAGAAATATCATTGGAATCAATTTTTATAAAAAAAATTCTGATTTCAGATAGTTCTTCAAAAAATTTGATTTTTGATATTGTTTCAAAGAAATATCATTTCATTGCTTCCTTGAAACAATTCCAATGGAATAATTATTTGAAAAATCTTCTTTAATTTTAATAAATTTTCCACTAATTCTGATCCTGTCCTTTTCTTGAGAAATTTCATTCTAATTAATTGTAGAGAAACTTTTAAATCATTAATTTTTCAATTAATTTTCATTTCAATAATACTAACTACAGCAGGTTTAGAGTTTGAAAAAATGTATGTCAATTTGAAAATTTGTGTAAAATTGAAAATCTTCAAGCGATTATAGTTTCAAGACACAAAACATTTGAAAAATTTTAGAAATTGAAACAAAAATATATAAACTTACAAAAAATTTTAAATTGCAGAATTAGATTGAAAAAAGGTATTGAAAAATTCCTAGAAAATTAAAAATGCCTGAAAATAGTAATTTATCTGAAATTTGTAGAAAATTGGATATATTTAGAAAATTTATTATATTTGTCATGACAACGAATTAAGCGGCGCCAGAAAAATATGCCATAGAGCATGGACTCACATTCACAACATTGGTACTTCTTAACTTACACGACATAAGATTAATAATACTGCGCAATTAAGTAAAAATATATACAAACTCTAATACGTCACCAAACATTTGCTAACTGGACATGAAGATAGGGTAGGTATTAGAAAATAAAGTAAGAGCTGCAGTTGGTTTAACGCTTTAGACTGACCACCCACACAGATACGCAACGTTGTCCACAGCGGTCTCGGTAAAAGTACAGAGTTCACGGGCCTACGCTTTTTACATGAATGTATGCAAGAGAAGAAAGAAAAACAGCTCCTCTCCATCTCAGGGGACCAGCACTAACGAAACAAAATATGACACTAAACAGCACTAACGTAGCACTAACCACACAGCAAATTTGAATTCTATCTATTGAAGGGGGGGCTAGCAATTCTCCAGCCGGCCAACCTCCTCACGTAAAGGGGCCGGAACTAACGAAAATTAGTACGACACTAAGCAGCACTAACGTGGCACTAAAGATACAGCAAGTTTCAAGCTCATAATGACATTTGGGGGGGGGGGGGGGGTAGCATTTCCTCAGGCACCAACGGTACCCCATAACAGGAGGCAGAAGCAGAACTAACGAAAATAGATGAGTGGGGACTCCTCTATTGCCTACATTACTTAGATTAGATTGAATTAGTACCTGCTCTAGCTGATATATTTCCCAACGAAGTAGATCCAGATATCCCCAGTTAAACGCTGTAGTTTCAATAGGATGGCGCTTCCTCATATTTTGGTATTAATGTCAAAGATTATCTCAATTAAATATTTGCAGGAGACTGGATTGGACGATTTGGCTCAATTGAATGGCCACTAAGATCCCCAGACTTAACGCCATTCTATCACTTTATTTGGGAATATCTGAAAACAAGGTTTATCAAAATAAGCCGGCTTATATTAAAGATACAAAAAACAGAATTAGGGTGGAATCAAATAACATATCGCTTGAGACCATTCGGTAGACGTTAATTCCCCTGTCGATAACATTTAAAACGTATTCGTAACTTTTTCGTTTTTAAAATAATTTTTCATCATTTACCAATAACCACAGTTTCCATTTTTCACGAGCGTATCAATGGCCCCAAACACGACATACCTTTGCATTAGAAACAAAATTTCGGTAGAGTTAGAGCTAAGGGATTGAAGATAAAATTTAATTTGATTGGAAAATTACTGCCAATATCAAATGAATTCACACGTGTTTCGCCGTATTTTTTAAGTTACTGATTGAACAGGTAATATTTGTATTCCGGACTTTCGGTGCAGCATTGTATAAATTTATTATTCCATCCTATTCGTGGATCATTGAGTAAAAATTCATGTGACATAATTTTAATAGATACGATTTCATAAGTTGACTGGTTTCAGTATCATACACGATAATTATATTTCTGTTTACAGGTCACATTGAGATAAGATGTAAATTGGTGTATAATTAAGTTGAAATCACATCACATCGCAAAAGTTTTAAAACATTCATATTCTAACTCTGCTACCAGTAAGTGTGTTTGGTGTTGTTTTCTTAAAAAGTTTTTAGTTTTAACAGTTAAATCATTAGTATATCAGGTTAGTGTGTTGCTCGCAAGTAACGAATATTATTTTGGTCAATCTAGGTTATTTATTATCTAAGTAGGTTATTTGCTGAGGGTGTCAGTAGAATGTAAATATGCTATTTTATATATTGAATGAGGGTATTAATTGATTAGTCGAATATTGAATTACTAATTCTTTGGTAAATCATATCTGGTTGCTTTTATATCTCAATTTTTTTACGCAAAAGAAGTAGTTATTCGAATAGATCATACATTTTTAGCGTAGAATTTTTCTACAACCGAAATTGAATTTGATGGTCAGTCGTTGAGGTGAGGTGTAGGGAAAGATGGGTAAAATTTGAACAAATGAGCTATTGACATAAGCAATTTCTATGTAATAAAATTCAATTAGTGGTCCCAATTAATACGGTTACAGTGACGAGATAGAATTGCTAGCGTTTTGGTCATAGGACGTTTCAATATAATAATGAAATACCTTGTAAGACATGTGCCAATCACTGAAGAAAACATAATGTTTTTTTTCGTTTATTGGAATAATTTATACGACTAATTCTAGAATATGTAAAGATTATTCTACATTTATTGTAAGCAGTAACTATAACAATGAAAAATGTATGGCGATTCAAGATACAACGTTTAAGGAAGTTTTTGATAAGTAATCCTTTTATGCAAAAATTTACCATCCAATTTTGACAAGCTGCAATATATTTGAAACTATTTATACCAGATATTCTTCACATATTTCAAGAGTAGTTTTCTATTTCGCTCAAAGACAATTCTGTTGTAACCCAAATTAATATATTATTGTGCAGGATCTAAGTATAGTTATTTGTTTAATTTTTACTGAAGAAAGTTTTAATAGAAGGGGTATCACTCTGTCATTACGTTTAAGCCGTTAAATATTGTAGTTAGTAACAATAAGTCTACTTATCAGTTTTTCCTTTATTTCTACAGCTTCGTCACAGTTCACATAACTGTTCGCCTCAATACCGGAACTTATTGGCATTAGCCCTTCTATGTCAGGATAAAACGGATTTCGAATCGCTCACCAATCAAATAGTTTGCATAAATGAAGCACTCTACAGCTTTTTCGTTATTATATTTGATTTTAAAATGCCTTGTTTTTCAGTTATAAAGAAATAAAGGAATTTTCGGAATAATTAAACTGATGATAGTTACACCATGGTGACCTTAACATTTTTTATGTTCAACTGTTTGATATCAATTTTTTTTCTCGACAGTTTTTCTCTCTTAACATTTCTTCTTCCAAATGCATAGTTTTAGATTTTCTGTGAAAAAAAAGTAAAAAATCGTCGGTTTTACCCCATTTTGGTATGACGGCTCAGCGCCTTAGTGCTGGAATTTCAGAGGACATTTAGAACCTTAAAACAAAGTATCTTGCTAAATGCAGGCTGTCTCTAATTTGTTTAAGGTCACCCATATAAAAAGATGTATCGGCACTGGCCTGATGTAGAGGCTATAGAACCTATATTCCTTTATTAGGTAAATTCCCAAATTTCTTACAAATAGCCTCATATTACTCTTCTGCCCAACACTACACAATGTGTGAGAAAAGTATTGGTTTGCCCCAAAAAACGTTAGAATTTGGAGTTTTTGAGTAATTTTCTCGTTTTTCAGTAAGAAAGCATGAAAAAACGGTTTTTAGAAAAAAATCCTGTGTGTCGGCCACCTTTCGTAACATGTCTTGTTAACACGATACAGCCTCCGGAGTGCAACAAGTCACCAATTTTATGATTGAATATTGTTCATCTCACAAATGAACTCCGTTGATTTTCAGCACACCAGAGCCAGTACAACGGTTGCTATGGTACTTGAAGTACAACATTTCTGTTATTTTTGGAGAAATTTCAGCTTGTTAGCCTCCGAAATCCATACAAGCGACCAATTATATGAATGCATATTGTTCAGGGTGTCTAGCAAATGAACTCTATTGATCTTCAGCTCACTAAAGCCCATACAACGGGTCCTATGATACTTGAAGTACCAAATTTTTGTAGAAATTTCAGTTTGTTAGCACGGTATAACCTCCGGAATTGATACAGATGACCAATTTTATGATTGGATAATATTCAGGGCGTCCCACAGGTAAACTCTGAATATTTTCAGCTTACTCGAGCCAGTACAACGGGTGCTACGGGACATAACGTACCACATTTTTGGTCATTATTGGAGACATTTTGGTTTGATAGTACGATACAGCCTCTGGGGTGTATAACTGTGACCAGTTTCATCATTGGATATAGTTTTGGGTATCTCACAGATAAGCCCTATTGATTTTTAGCTCACCAGAGTTAGAAGAACTGGTCATGTTAATCCAGACATACATTTCTTGTGATTTTCAGAAAAATTTGGGTTTGTTAGCACGCTAGCAAGGTGTATGCGAGTGAACAATTTTATGACAGAATATTTTTCGGGGCATCTTATAGATGTGGAAAAGTTAGTTTTAATCTTTGAAACCGTTTATTTTTAAGTTATTTCCACGTTTTTCTGTGGGATCCTGTGTGTATGTCGTCGCCTTCGGCCACTTTTTTTAGATTTTTTAGTTAGCTTGATGTAGCCCCCGTAGTGACAAAAATCACCAATTTTAGGATTGAGTATTATGCAAGGCATTTCCCAGATCCACCATATTGATTTTCAGTTCTCCGGAACCAGTACAGCGGGTGCTATGGTATCTGAAATACCACATTATGGATCATTTTTGGAGAAATTTCGGTTTGTTAGCACGATAGAGCCTCCGGAGTTCATACAAGTAACCGATTTTATGATTGGATATTGTTCAGGGCGACTAATAGTTGAACCCTATTGATTTTCAGCTTACCATAGCTAGTACAACGGGTACTATGATACTTCAAGTACCACATTTTTGTAATTTTTGGTAAGCTTTTGGTTTGTTAACACGATACAACCTTCGGTGTGTATACAAGTAACCAATTTTATCAGTGGATATCGTTTTAGGTATTCGTCATAGCATTGCAAGTGATTCATTTCATATTTTTAAATTTAACTGCGCTACGATGACATTTCCACCTCGTCTTGTATTGGGTCAATCGGTCGAGTCAAGACCTAGACCAACAGTTCACGAATTTCATTTGCCCCGTGAACACTAGTAACTGCAGCAATCAATCATCCTATGGTACCTTGCGTCAACATCGACCGGCCAGCAAATTATCTGAAGGAACGGTGTCATCAACGTAAAAATGTCATTTTGTAATTGAATAAATTGATTCAACACGTTCTGTGTATGTATGAGATGATTATTTATTCGTTTGATGTAACACGTTGAGAATTGGTGATGTAATAATTAAAACAGCACTTTTCACTCATTTTATTTAATTTTCGTTGGATTTGTTCACTTCGTAGCAATTAGGAATATTATTTCTAAATTTTAGAGGTTTTTATTTAGCATTGAAATTTTGCATATTAATAAAAAACCGGGAGTTGCCGGTAATTGTTGAGGAGTAAGTACATGCTCACACTGTGATTTGATGGAAAAAAGGTTGAATATTTGGTGTGTGTCGTATTTATATGTGAAGCGAAGAATGTTTTCAAACGATTTTAGAGTGACAGGGTTTTCCATGGTTGCCAAGTTAATGATTACGTGTTCGTATCGAAGGTTGCATAATTAGTAGGTAGTCGTATGGAAGGTTGCATAATTTGTAGGTAGGTGTTGATGAATATAATTAATTAAATTCATCAGGAAGGATTTCAAACCCGAACATTGATTATTCTACAGAATACTGTCCACGTGAAAATAAAATTAAAAGTGCTATCGTCGTGAATACAGGGCGTCTCACAGATGAACCCAAATGATTTTCAGCTCACCCGAATCAGTAGAACGGGGCCTATGAATCCAGATATACTACATTTTCTGTCATTTCTGGAGAAATTTCGCATTGTTAACACGACACAGCCTTCGTAGTCGTAGTGTATACAAGTGACCAATTTTATGATTGCATTTTGTTTCGAGCGAATTAACTAATGAGTACTTCGAAGTCCGTTTTTAAAAAAGAAATATTTATTTCTTTTACAAGAATTACAAAACGATTTAAAATTATAAAAACGATTAAAAAGTATGAATAAAAAATAAAACAAGAATGAATGAATGTCAGTTAGAGTCCTTCATTTATATAGATATGATGAAAATGCAAGGCCTGCAACTTCATCCGCGTCCTCAGGAAGGCTGAGATAATTCCTCCCGCCGAAGTTTCAACTCACGATGGAAGAGGGAGTTGAATGGATGGTGATGTTACAACTGGAGCTTGGGACGCTGTCTTCTTCTTGGGGTTGAATTTCTTGAGGATGTATGCTGCGATTGTTCCTGCTATAGCGATGTAAACTACTATCGTCCACACACTGGGTGTATGAGATATTCCGGTTGTCCATTGCAAGGGGAAGTTTTCTGTGAGCTGGTACAGGTTATCTGAACGCTGGTACAACTTGATATCTTCTGAGGGCAACCCTGGTTTTAGAGTTGGCAGTGTGTCGTCCGTGATCTGGATATCAGGAAGAAGTATTGGTTGGCTATCGGCTATTGATTTTTCATTGCCCAGCATTTGTGCAGTTGATTTAATCTGACATCCTACAGGGATTTCGATTAAATATGCTTCCTTCAACTTTTTGACTTCTTGTTGTTGTTTGCAAGTGACTTTTAAGGTGTCTCCATTTGGAAATACACCTAGCCAATTAATGGTGCTTCCCAGTTGTTCAAATTTGACTTTGTTGAAGTTTCGTTAATGTCTGGCGTATTTAAAACATGTTCCGGTTCGTCGGTATATTGTATTATGTCATCTATCTCGTCCCAAATATCTTGAGTTTCTTTAGCATGAATTCCTATATGACTTAGCGCGCCGGCGTTTGTATTTAAAGAGTCTTTTTTATGAATTATGGTGTAGTCGAATTCGTCTAATTTTATTCTCCAGCGAAATAATTTTGAGCTGGGATCTTTTAGCGAAAATAAATACTCTAGAGGTTTATGATTCGTTATAATAAAAATTTGCGCCCGTATAGGTACCGTCTAAAATATTCAGTTGCCCACACAATACACAATAGTTCTTTTTCGATTGTGCTATAGTTTCTTTCGGAGTCGTTAAGTGCGCGAGAAGCGTATGCAACTTTTACATCTTTACCGATCGGACCTTGGGACAAAACCGCACCTAATGCCACGTCAGTTGTTAGGTTGAATGGTTTTTCCGGGTATTGCAATATCGGTTCGTTTGTTAAAATATTTTTACATGTTTCGAAACATTCTAAAAATTCCGCGTTATGTGCGATTTTAGCGCCTTTCTTTAGACACTTGGTGAAAGGTTTTGTTATCTTAGCAAAATCATTTATGAACCTTCTATAGTACCCTAGCAGACCGAGGAACTCTTTTATTTGTTTAGTGTTAGTAGGCAAAGGAAAGTGCTTTATAGCCTTAATTTTGTCAGGGTTTGGACGGAGCACATTACGAACACTTGCTATAAGAATACATTGTTGATATATAATAATTAAATTTAAAAAAATAATTTCAATAATTTTGGTATTTATTTAATTTATCCGTCAAAATTAATTTAAACCCAAACAAAATTAATATGGCTATGTAGCCAATGTCAATGCCTTTCAAACGAGAGATCACTTGCCATAAGGTCCTATTTAAAATTATTGGACAGAGTGGCACTGTGACGTCAGCTATTACTATTACGTCACCTGTTACCAATCGTAGAGAAGTTTACAACACTTTATTTTCACCCTCAAAATTTTATTAACGTAAATGTAGCCGTTCAAAAGATACGAGGGGGGGAGGGGACTTTTGAATAGCACTGTACATATATTCATGGTGACAGAACTTTGAAAATCCAATCTGAGGATGACTTACAAAAATTAAAGTAGAATAATATATTTGTTTTTATTTTTACACTTATTATAAGTAATAATTGGCTTTTTGTTGGAACTACATTGCAATTAAATCACAGCATAACTGTTTTTCAAATTAAATTTCAGCAGACGGTGCAATTTAACATTCACTGTTCCAGAGTAATTACCATTATTTATTCATTTTTTCTCTTGCTTAAAACTTGTTGGCTTTTTATTCCTAAGATTTATTAATAGGTACCTGAACAATACAGTGTTTAATTATATTTCGGCTGATATTGGTATATAGGCTGTCTCCCAATTCCTAATGCGATATGTTAATATTGCTGGTTTGAATGTTAGATCATTAATTCCTTCTTTGCATAAAGTTAAAGAACTAATTTCAGATAATTCTATAGATATACTCTCAACTTGTGAAACGTGGTTAAAAAACTCAGTCAACAGTAATCAATTAAATATTGAAGGTTATGAACTATACAGGGTCGATCGTAATGCCAACGCAAGTGGTCTGTGTTTGTATATTAATAATACACTAAAATGGGAGATTATAGACTGTTCTCGGGATTTTATCTGGGAGCAGTGCTGGATAAAATTACAATCAATAAGAAAACTGTAGCTGTGGGAGTTGTTTACAAACCTCGTGCACAGAACACACATTTATTCTTGGATTCTTTGGAAGACTCGTTGGGAACAATTTTTGCTACGGTAGATGAACTTGTGTGTATTAGGGATTTTAACTTGGATTTATTGATTGTGAAAAATTTGTATGCCTTAATCGAGTCTAACCTCAAAACAATTATTAGATGTCCCAACAAGAGTAACAGCTACTTCAGCAACTCTCTTGAATTATTTAATAGTCCGAAAAGAATTGGTAGTGGAAAAGGGAATAATTCAAAATAATATTGCAGATCATGCTATTGTGTATTGTAAGTTACCAGTTAGGGGGATAAGTATTTACCCAAAATACATACTTATTGAAGTTTTAAGGATTTTGATGATGATCTTTTTCAAATGGAATTGTTCGATATTCCATTTTTTCGTATATATAACCAAGATTCCATAGATGAAAAAATCTCGTATCTTGAAAATTGCTTAATACAGTTATTTGATAGACAAGCTCCATTCATTACGGCAAGAATAAGTAAACCCAAGGATTCCTGGCTGACTTATCCAATAAATGAAATGATGCGGGAAAGAAATAAAGCACTGCAGAGGTATCGGAACACAAAAAGTTCATCATGAGTCATATAGGAAGTTACGTAATTATGTGAATAAAGCTATTATAAGAGAAAAAAAGCTTATTTTAGTTATTAATTAACTAATAAAAGTACTTCTGAAGAAATGTGGAAAACATTAAAAACTAATAAATTGTTATTGGATAATACCCGAGAATCTAAACAACGCGGATAACGCAAATAAATATTTCATTCAGTCAATTCTTGACACTGTGCCTATTTCTAGATTAATTAACTTCTATATAGATAATAGACTGATAACATCCAATTTCACAATTAATGAAATTGACTATGTGTTTGTTTATGAATATTAAATATTACCATGATTAAGCTCTGTTGTCCTCATATTATTCCTTATATTACTCATATAGTGAACTTTTGTTTGTCTGAGAATGTGTACCCTTCAGTAGGGCGGATATAATTTCGGCCGGAAAAAGGGCAGGTACTAAAAGCCGGTAGGTAAATTCGGCCGGAGGTTTTAAGTTGCTTCCTTATCTCATAGGTATTTTCGGCCGCAAATCAAATAAAATAACAGAATGCTTTATATTAAAATATTTCTTTATTTCAATAAAATTATTACATCAACTTATTTCTATAACTTAGGTAAACTATAAATTTTTAAAAAACGTTTTGATGTGATACAGATTTAACGAAATTAATTCTAGAAATATTGTCAGATCGAAGCATATTTACCATGTTTTCGATAAATTTTAGTTTGTTTTTTACTTGTTTGTCTTTAATTTTTGCTGGAATATTTAAATTTTTTATTTTTAAATATGCATCGATCTGACAATCTTTTAATTTTTCTATAAAAATAAATATAGAAGGGTGACTTGAATAAAAACTAGAATTAAAGTGCGAATGGAATGATTCGCAGGCATTTGTGGTTCTTTTAATTGATGGGTTTTCATATGCCCATATATTTGGTGGAAAATGAGATTCTGGCGCTATGTAGTTTTCTAATAAATAGTCTGCGTATTTATCTATAAGTTTATGGTCCGGTTTGTATGACATGAGATCAAATATGAAACAATCTTCAACTTCAGAGGGATCTAAATAAGTTAGCCCAAAAGTATGAGTAAGCCATTTGCTCGCAGTTTTTATCTTTATACATTTGGGTTAACCCTAATGATTGTATTTTCCTATACCACGCCTGGTGCAAGTGGAATCTACAACCATTTAGTTTGGTTTTGGGAAAGACAACTTTTAATGCGTTATGAATTGCGATTTCAAAATCCACAAATACCTCCTTCGGTTCAAAAACAATATTATAAAGTTCAAAAATTTTAGATTTTACCAACAGAAAAAGTCTCATATATGTGTCACTGGTCTTATTGGGCAACAGACAATACAAAAGAGGAACATAATGCCCATTTTCCAGTCCATGGATGGTAAATAACTGATAAAAATATTTTGTACAATAAGAAAATGTGCCATCCATGTAAAAATCTTTCATTTTACATAAACTTATTATATTTGTATGGCAAGAAAAAACAATGATATTATCAGCTGTGCTGTTAATAAACAAAAAATTTTCACCTGTTGTGGATTTCGGTCCATAACTATCGAGTACAGAATGTACATCGTGAATATCCTTAGGCAGGGCTGGTAAGAGCTTACGGCGGCTGTTGTACAAATTTCTTCTTATTAGACTGACATCTATCGATGACAAATTCTCTGGCAAATGATTTGAAAGAACGCTTTTAATAATTTTTGAAGGTTTCTCCGATATGTCTTCCTCAGCTTTGCGCTTGCATGAAGTCGTCACTATTTTTCTCTCCAACGTAGTTTCATCGGACTCGTGGTTGTGGATTAATTCACTTCTAGTAACTGTGTATTCCGCACCAACAGTGTACAGTTTGGCTAAACATCTTAAATTTTTCTTTATACACCTCCAACGTACTTCACCACTTTTTAATACGTCCTGTTTACAAAACTGAAACTTTTCTACAACTAGTAAGTCACAACCGCGTGAACTCTTAATTACTGAAACTGATGCCATCGTATACAAATAATATATTTTATGCTTTCTATCGACTAGTAGCTTGAAGATAAGTTATAATACTGACTAGCTATAATAATTTTATACCTGTTATTTGTGAATTTTATACATTTAAAGGAAACTATTAAGCGTAATTACCAATATTTTAATCTCATCGTAAACATCAACCCCTCGGCCGAAATTACCCCTGTCATAAATGGTACCCTTTAATTTATGCAGGTAGGCCAAGGGATTACCGGCCGAAATTACGCCCGCCGCTTCAGTAAGGGGAAGAGGAACTGTGCGAGTTATTCCTAAGGTAAGTAATCCAAAAGAGTATAAAGATCTTCGTGCGATAAGTATTCTACCTACTTTATCAAAAATCATTGAACGAGCTATGTAGATGCAGATAAAAGAACATTGGGATTCATTTTCGTTATTACCTTCTATACAATCAGGATTTCGTAAGGGTCATAGCTGCACAACGTAACTTCTTCATATGGTTGATGATATTATTAAAGCCACCGACGAGGGTAAATGTACATTACTGGTGCTATTGGATTTTAGCAGAGCTTTTGACACAATAAATTACGATTTGCTGATCAATATATTATATTACTTAGGTTTCTTCACTAATTCTCTGTTGTTTTTTCTTTATTTACGAATCCGCATCAACCTCAAGGGCTATTAGCGGTATGTAGCTATATATTATGTTTGTTTAACATTATGAATAGATATTGACATGTCACATGTTTTGTTTAAAGTACATTTCAAATTTTATGGTAAAAGTTTGCGATTTGCAGATATTTAATAAGGTTTCTCACATTACTGCTGTTGTTTAAAGTATTTTCCAGAGATTCAATTATGTTGCATGCTAGTCTGTTGGTATGATATAGCGGACACTCAACCAAAAAATGTTTCACTGTTAACGGCTGCTTACAAATAACACATTCTGGTCTTGGTGTTCGGGAAAGTAAGTACTCATGAGTAGCTCGAGTATGACCTAGATGTAACCTTGTGATGATGATTTGATGTCTTCGATTTTCGGTAAAAGTTAGCCAGGGTGTTATGTAGGGTTTGAATTTTCTAAGTTTTGCGCATGAGCTCCTCCATGTGTCATTCCATTTTTGTTTTGCTTTATTGCGAATAAATGTTTTTTGATCGGTGTATAAGGGCTTAATGATTGGTATGGTATTTAGTAGTGCTGTCTTTTTGGCGAGTTGATCAGCCATCTCATTACCTTTTATGCCTATGTGTGCAGGAACCCACAGGAAATGTATGTTTTTTCCTATCGATTGAAGATGATGAATTTCTTGTTTGATCATCAGTACGAGGAAATTTTTCGAATAGGTGCGTCTCAATAATTTCAAGGAGTTTGAAGAGTCTGTAAGTATAACTGTCTTTTCGTAGTTCGATGTTGTTAAGTACTTTACTGCTTCTAGTATTGCATAAAGTTCTCCTGTTAGAATTGTTGCATATTTTGAAAGTTTGAATTGTACATTGTTCGTAGGAGTTACAATGGCTGCGCCTAGTCCGTCATTTTGTTTGGATGCGTCAGTGTATATTTCTATTCCGGTATAATTGGGATATTTTTGCATGGTCTTGTTAAAATGTTGGATGAGGGTTTGTATACTAGTGCTTTGTTTGGAAAAACATGAAAGATGAGTGTTTATATGTGGTGGCTTAATTTGCCAGGGTGGAGTGAAGTTATAAGTTTCGATTTCTAAAGAAGAGATATTGGATATATTGAGACTGTTTTTATATTGCTGGATTCTTACGTAAAATGGCTCTGTTTGAATATTAGGTGAGACTGGATTTACGTTTTTATTAAATGTGTGATGGTGGGTTAAAATAAGAGGATTAGCTGTTATTTTTGAGGCATATGAGAGACTTCGGTTTGTCTTCTAAGTTCTAGTGGGGCTTCTCCGGCTTCACACTATAGGCTGCCTAATGGTGTGGTTCTGTAGGCTCCTAGGATAATGCGTAGTGCTTTATTGTGTTATACGTCTAATTGCTTGAGTATTGTAACTTTTGCTGATGCATAAGCAATACAGCCATAATCAATTTTTTATCTGACAAGTGTTTGATAGATGTTTAAGAGTAATCTGCCATCGGCTCCCCAATGTTTGTTTGATAGACATTTCAATAAATTAAGTCTTTTTTTACAGTCTTTAATTAGTTGTGTTATATGGGCTTTCCAATTTAGTTTCTCATCGAATATAAGTCCTAGGTATTTTATCTTATTGGTGTACTTGAGAGTAGTATTGTAGATTTCCATATGAGGTTTGTAGTTAGTTGGTTGTTTTGAAAATATTATGCACCGTGACTTGCTGGGCGAGAAATGAAAACCTGTCGCTATTGACCATTTTTCCATCGTCATGAGTTGTTTTTGTAGTCTCGTTGCACATGCAGATAATGTCCTGATTTTTACAAAAATTATTACGTCATCCGCATACATTCGGATCTGTATTGGTTTTTCTATATCTCTAGTTATATCGTTCATGGCTAGGAGAAATAAAGTTGGACTAATGATTGATCCTTGGGGTGTTCCATTTTCTTCTTTTAGGATAGAAGAAGTTGTCCCATTGGCTCTAACCTGAAATGTTCTGTCACATAAAAAGTTCTGTATGAAAGCTAGAATGTTACCTTGATATCCTAGGTTGCTTAGGTTTTATCGTATGTTGTGTTTCCAAGTTGTTTCGAAAGCTTTATTTGCATCAAAATAGATGGCCATGCAGTGTTCTTTATTTGAGAATGCTTCTTTAATATGAGTTTCTGAATCAATTATATTGTCTAATGTTGATATATTTGGTCTAAATCCTGATTGCTCCGGAGTCAGATGTCCTTTGCTTTCTAGGTCCCAGAGAAGTCTTTTATTTATTATTTTTTCGAGCAGTTTGCATAGGGCGCTAGTTAAAGAAATGGGTCTATGAGAATCTGCTAGAATGGGTGATTTGGAAGGTTTTAAGATGGGGATTGTGATTGCCTTTCTCCATGTGTTAGGATATAGATGTTGGCTCCAGACAGTGTTGTATATTTGCAAGAGGTGATGTTTCGCAGAAGAAGGCAGGTTTTTTAAAAATATGGGCGGGATATCATCGGTTCCAGGAGATGTGTTCTTAAGTTCGTGGAGTGCATCGTTGAATTCGTGTAGGCTAATAGGCGTGTTAGTAGGGTCTGCGTTTTCATGTATCATAATGGTGTCCTTTTCTTACTTCTGCTTAAATGCTAGGAAGTTTGGGTCGTAGTAATCATTTTTAGAATTGAGACAATAAGCGTTTGCGAGTTCTTCAGCTATCTCATTGTTATCTGTTACCATACTTAAATCGTTTTTTTGTAAGGCTGCAATTTCCATATGTGAGCTTTTACCCGCTATGCTATTTATTTTTTTCCAGATATTGATGTTTAACTATTGATTTTCTGAACGTATTGATGCCAAATTTTCTTTTATTGTGTTTGATGGTTAGTCTAGTAAACGCTCGCTTCTTTTTGTATTCTATACAGTTCTCAGGAGTCTTATATCTTTTATATTTATTTAAGGATTGTTTACTTGCTTTTATTGCTGACTCACATTCTTCGTTCCACCATGGTACTGCATTATACTTTTTTATATGCGCTGTCTTAGCAATAGCGTGGTATGCTGCATCTATTATTATTTTGTTAAAGTCTTCTACTGTAGCCGTAATATCATCTTGCAGTTTTGCTAGATGAATATTGTCGTCAATGTGTTGTGAGAAATTAGTCCAATTTGCTTTATTCAGTCTCCAACGTTGTAAGGGTATTGTATCGTGAGAACGTTTAGTGGTGTTGATGATTGTTATTGGGAAGTGATCGCTGTCATATAAGTCTTTATTAATTTGCCAAAAGAGTTGGGGTAGAAGATTAGGTGTGCATAGACTGAGATCAATTGCTGAAGAAGTGCCCGCTGTTATGTTGAATCTGGTCCCACTGCCGTCATTCAATATAGCTAAGTTAGCGCAGTTGAATGTCTCATATGGTTGCTTTCCTCTTGAATCGTTTGACCTGGATGCCCAAGCAATGTTGTGCTCGTTGAAATCGCCTATAATTAGCCTGGGAGAAATGATTTGTTTAAATAACGCATCCAGTTCCTTGGGATCTGCATGTATGTTAGGCGGAAGGTATAAGTTGCATATATTTATTTCGGTAGGATCCTTAATTTTAATGGCTACCGCTTCAATGTTGGTGGTGATGTTTATTTCTTCCGCTACTATTGTTGATCTCGTGAATATGGCTACACCTCCACTGGCCGTTGTCCGATTTCTATTTCTAAAGAATCCATTGTAATGTTTTGGGGTATGTGTTTTGTGTTCATGGAAGTGAGTTTCCTGTAAGCATATAATGTCTGGTAGATGTACCGATATGAGCTTTTGTAGCATTCCTAAATGGAGATAATATCCATTCAGGTTTCATTGTAGTAGACTATTGAATTTTGTTATTCAAATTGATATTTTGACGTGATTAACGGGATTGTATGGAGGATTCGCTGCCGGTATCATCTGTCTGCTTTCCCAGCTTTTTTCTCAATTAAGTAAATCGGGTTTTCAGAGTCTTATCTTTCAATTATTGGTTTTAAATGGCTGGTTGCTTCTTCTGGGATGGAGTAGACAGGATAGGAGCTGATTGCAGAGTGTTTTTTCTTTTTTGGATTTTCTGAGGTTGAGAAAGCTGGTTTTGCCATAGTGGATGCTTCCGGAGAGGATTTTGATGATAGGAATCGTTTATTTGTAGAATTGGGCAAAGTTGTTGTGGTTTTTTGTGATATGTTGCCTACTTCAGCTGTGGGGGGGTTTACTGTCAGATTTGATTGGGTAGAGAATATATCTATCGGAATTGGTTGAGAAAAGGTTGTTGTTGGTTTTGTTTGCTCATGTGATGTTGGGGGGGCGTCATTGTTTATTGTGTTCGTTTGGATAGGAGACTTTTGGTTTTGTAAGGTAGGACAATTGGCAACAACGTGGCCCGATAGTTTGCAATCAAAACATTTCTGACTATCTAAGGAGAGAAAAATACGATAGGGAGAGGTTGTCGTGTGTAATTTCTAGAGATTCGGCTAAAGTAAGAGATTCTAGAGGGGTAATGTAAACTTGGCGTCTGAAACTCATTATCTGACTATATGCAGGATCTGTTGCACCTATTCGTAGAAATGTAATTGGGGATAATAATTTTAGACCTAATCTTTCTAGCGTAGTTTTAAGTGTGTCGTGTGGTATAGTCGGACTTATACTAGAAATGACTAGCCTGTCTGAAGGGGTTAATAAATGTCGCGCTTTTAATTTTTGTCCTAAAACTTCGATTTCTCCTCCATTTTCTATAAATTGATCAAATGCAACTTTGGTCGATAAATAAATACACACTCTATCATTAGATATCCTCGGGCAGAAAATGATGTTGCGTGGTTGAACTATTTGGCCTAAACTTAGAAGATAGTCTTGAATTTTTGCAACATTGATTGCACTAAAGATGATTCCCTGGTCTTTTGCTGGATATATTGGTTGAGTTGGTTGTTTGAGCATTTGAGAATAAGATTGTATTGGAGTAGTTGATGGTGTATTAGGTGATGTAGGGGTTACATTCATGTTGTTGTTATCCATCTTTTGTTTTAAATGGTTTTCGGAGCATTATTTTCTGAGTACGGCACTGGCGGTTGATTACAGTCAATTAGCAGGTTGTTTTTGCTGCTTGTAATTCACTTGACAAGTAAAATTTGTTGTATTTGTCAGTATATAGGGTATTGAATAAATGATATCATTCAAACCACTGTAAGTTATGTTTTGTACTCACTCAGTTATGGTGTCGTGGATTGGTATTAATGCTATCACTAACTTTACACTGTATTAATTTGCCTAATAACTGGTTATTTGATTAAATTTACGCACTCGATTCAAAAGCTGTGTATTGCCTCGTGAACAGAGAGGAACTCCAATTCTCTGGTGGTAATCACTAATTATTATAAAAATAGGCAACAAAGATAATGATAATACGTTCTCAGAATTTCGTCCACTCTTATCAGGAGTTCCGCGAAGGGTTCAATTCTTGGTCCTCTGTTTTTTCCTATTTATACTTCCCAACTATTAAAATGTATCTTGAATTGTAATACTCATATGTACGCTGATGACACTCAACCATATTTCAGCTTCCCTCCCCAAATGATACAAACAGCTTGCGATAGAATAAATGAATATCTTGAAAAATTTGTTTCTTCGGCAAAAGACCACTTTCTCTTTATTAATTCCAATAAATCGAACGTCCTCTTGTTTGGATCTAAATTAAATCGTGAGCGAATCTTGAATGGGGTAAAGATAAAAATAAATAGATGTAAACTTGAATTTGTGCCTGAAGCTAAAATCTTAGGTGTTATAATGGACTCAGAATTACGTTTTGAAAAACATATAAAGAAGTTGCTTCAAAGAGCTTACGTATCCCTGAAAATGGTCTATGCTATTAGACACTTTTTGCCTTTGCACCTTAAAAAAATATTATGTGAAACCTTAGTTTTGTCAGTTTTTGATTACAATGATGCTCTTTACGGTCCATATCTGACCTTACGATATAAAAAAAAATACAAAAAATGCAAAATTGTTACTTACGTCTTATATTTGGCATTAGAAAACGTCAGAGAATAAGTTATAAATTAAAAGAAATAGGTTGGCTGTACATGGAGAATAGACGAACATTGCATTCCGCCTGTATTTATCACAAAATATTACTTACTTCAAAACCTTCTTATTTATATCGAAAAATAACATTCAGAACTGATATTCATAACCTTAATATTGGAAATAGAGGGACTTTAAATGTTCCACTATTTAAAAGTGAATTGTTCAGACGGTCTTTTTGCTACCAGATTTGCTATGTATATAATGAATACCCTCAAACGTTTAAAGCTCAAAATATTAATAAACTTAAAAAATCTATTCATAATTATCTATTCAATAGACAGCACGGGAGTAATTAAATTAATACTTAATTTAATTTTTGTTACTTTTATTCATTTTTTAATTGATACTCATCCTATATACCAGATCAATGTTGAATAGGTATCTGCCACAAGGTTAAGTGGAAGAGCAACATTCGTGACGCCTGTCGTTACGAAGATTGAACTTCGCGTTTTATTTTCAAATATACCTACACTATGTTAGGTTATTTTGTTTTATTTAAATATGTTATTTGAAAATAATAATAATGTTATCATTATTATTATTATTAATACTATTATTATTATTAATACTATTATTATTATTATTATTATTATTATTTTTTTAATCACGTTAACCGGATATCTTTGATTGTTAAACCGGCAAGTTTTATGTTGCAAGGTTCACAATGCTATCTATCTATTTCTTATTTAATACTTTTCGCATTATATTACAGGTGCTTAAGATGACGGCTTTCTGGAGTTCGAAGAAGAGTTCTTTTTTTATTCCGAGGCTGTCAAGATATGTCTGCAATCCTTTTGGTATTTCCCCTGTTGCTCCGATAATGATTGGGATAGTTTTAACTTTTGTGGCCTGCCAGGTTTGCTTTAGATCTTCACATAGTGGTTGGTATTTTTCGATTTTTTCTGTTTCCTTTTTTGAGATGTTATCAGGAGCTGGGACAGCAATGTCAATAAGTATAATTTCTTTGTTTGTTTTATCGTACATGAGAATGTCTGGCCTATTGTGTTGAACTTCTTTGTCGGTTTGAACTTCTCTGTCCCAGTAGACTAAGTAATGTTCATTTTCTAACACATTTTGTGGCGTGTATTTGTAATAGGGAACTTTTTCTTTGATTAATTTCAGATTGTGACAAAGTTCGGTGTGAATTACTTTAGCTACGTTGTTGTGACGGTTAGTATATTCTCGTGGGGCTAGTGTTGTGCATCCGCTAATTAGATGTTCAATGTTTTCATGTTTTTCCCCGCACATTCTACATTGTGTTGTTGTTATATTTTGATCTTTTACGATGTATTTCAGATAAGAACGAGTTGGTATGACCTGGTCCTGAATAGCACAGATTATTATTATTATTATTATTATTATTATTATTATTATTTTTTTTTTTTTTATTCACGTTAACCGGATGTTTAGCGTGAGAACCGGCAAGGTTGGTTGCAAGGTTTCCAGCATTTCCTATGTATTTTTGTTCAACACTTTTCTGATTATATTGCACGTGCTCAAAATGACCGCTTTTTGTAGCTCGTAGAAAAGATTTTTCTGGAGTCCTAGGCTATCCAGGTTCTTTTTCAGGTCTTTCGGTATTTCTCCAGTGGCTCCAATAATAATTGGGATGGTTTTAACCGTTTTCGCCTGCCATGTCTCTTTCAGGTCCTCGCACAATGGTAAGTATTTTTCTATTTTTTCCATGCCCTTTTTTTGTATGTTAGCAGCCGCTGGAACCGAAACATCCACCAAGAGTATTTCTTTTTCAGTTTTATTGAAAACCAGTATGTCGGGTCTGTTGTGTTGTACAGTCCTGTCTGTTTGGATATCTCTGTCCCAGTATAGCAAAAACTTGTCGCTTTCTAACACATGTTGGGGTGTGTACTTGTAGTATGGCGTTTTCGCCTCAGTTAAATCTAGTTTGCGGGCAAGTTCTGTATGTATGATTTTAGCGACGTTATTATGTCGAGTAGTGTATTCTCTAGGAGCAAGTGTTTTGCAACCGCTAAGGAGGTGTTCAACATTTTCATGTTTGTCTCCACACATTCTGCACTGTGTTGATATAATGCTTTGGTCTTTGACTATATATTTAAGATATGAACGAGTAGGGATGACCTGGTCTTGGATGGCGCACATGAATCCTTCTGTCTCTGGGAAAAGATTACCACTATTGAGCCATGCTATGGAAGCAGCTTTGTCTAAGGAAGTATTATTTAGTGTATTTGGATATCGTCCATGCAGCTCTTTTTCTTTCCATTGTGATTCCAGTGCTAAGACGGAGTGCTGCGAGTCGCATGCGTATTCTGTATCAGTTAGTTTTAGCGGGGTTATATTTTTATCGACATTTATGATTGCATGGTGGAGGGGGGAATCTGTTGCTCGGTTGTAAAAGTAGTTGCGCATGAGTTCTATTTGTTTTTTGTGCATAATGCGCATGTCAGCTATACCTCTGCCTCCTTTATTCCGAGGTAGGTGGAACCTCTCCTTGCATGCTTTGGGGTGATGTTTCCGATGTTTAGTAAAGCATACTCTAGTTGCTCTATTTAGGTCTTCGAGTTCCGTAATAGTCCAGTTTATGACACCAAAGCTATATGTTACTACAGGAATAGCATAAGCATTTATTGCCGTCGTGATGTTTTGTGCGGATAATTGTGTTTTGAGAATGTCTTTGGTTCGCTCTTTCAATTTATTTTTAAGCTGATTTTTTACTTCCGGCTCTTGGATGCCTAGCGATTGAGCAAATCCCAGATATTTGTAAGTATCACTTTTTTCCATGCGAGAGATGATTCCACCACCTGATGCCAGTGTGAGCGTGTAATCCTCTGTTTCGTGCCATTTTCCTTTCCGAATACTGTTGATCTTGCACTTCTCTAATCCAAATTTCATTCGTATATCATTCGAAAAGTTCTCAATGCATCGAAGCTCTTTTTGTAATCCATTTTGAGTTGCCGAGAATACTTTGATGTCATCCATGTACATTAAGTGTGAGAGTTGAACATGTTCATTTATCTCATATCCATTTTTTAGATCATTAAGAGCAGTAGAGAGTGGGTTGATGGCTAGGCAGAACCAGAGCGCACTTAGGGCGTCACCTTGAAAGATTCCACGCATGATTTTTATATTGATTTCATCACTGTCTGCGGCTCCATCAATTAGTCTGGTTTCCCATTGTGCCATCATCACTTTCAGAAGCTCAATTATGTTGGGGTTTACTTTGTACATAGATAAACATTCAATAAGCCAAGAGTGTGGAACGCTATCAAACGCTTTCTGGTAGTCGATGAATGCCATATACATATTGTTCTTTTTCTTTATTGCATGTTTTGTTACAGTGTTGTCTATTATAAGTTGTTCCCGACATCCTTGCGCTTTCTTCCTGCATCCCTTCTGTTCCTCAGCAAGAAGTTTATGGTCTGTGAGGTGTTCGTTGATTTTGTTACATATAATACCACTTAGAATCTTATAGAGGGTGGGAAGGCAGGTGATTGGTCTGTATTTCGAAGGGTCTTCTGACGGCTGATCTGTTTTGGGGATAAGGTATGTCACACCCTTCATCATAAAACTCGGTACTTTCTCTGGGTTGGCTATTAGGTCATTCAAAAGATCCAGAAGTTTTGATCTGATATTGGTAAATTTTTTGTACCAAAAGTTTTGAATTTTGTCAGGCCCCGGTGCTTTCCAGTTAGAGGTGTGGTTCAGTGCTTCAGTAAGGTCCTCCATGGTGATCTTTTGGGATATCATGATCGGTATTTTGTTTCTAATCTTCCCTTCCGTCTTTATCCAATTAGCGGAGGACTTGTGTCTTATAGAATTTTCCCATATTCCACCCCAGAATTTCTTTATGGCTTCAGTTGTGGGGTATTTTGCATTACCATCGTTAGTTTGGTTGTTGTTTAATTTTCTATAAAAGTTTCTTTGGCTCTGGTTAAAAATCTTGTTGTCGGTTCTTCTTTTGTACGATTCTTTGTATCTGTTGAGCCTATTGGCAATGACTCTTAAGCGCTGTTTTAGGAGGTCCATTATTTCTATTTGAGATGGGATGTTTTTATCTTTGTACGTTTGTATTATCTCTTGTGCTTTACGTCTTAATCTCTTATTTTGTGCGTTATGATTTTGATCTTCTGTTAATATACCAATTTCTCTCCGTGTATTGTTGAGTTTTTTTGTCAGTCTTATTTCCCATCCTGGCCTGTTGTTTCTCTTCACGTCCACTTTGGTTTGTGTTGTTGTGTATCCGCATATTTTTACAGTGGTCTGAGCTGCACAGTAGACTAGGTCGTGCAGCTCATTTATGTTGTTGCAGTTAGTTATCTCAGTCTGTAGTAAGTCGTTGACCTCTTTTATCTTTGCTTTAGTTATTTTATCAATGCGGATTTTTCTAATGGGAGGTCTAGATGTTGGGTCTAATCCAGTATATTTGGCTATGAATTCTTTCAGTGTATTGAACGCTTCTTGGTTTTCAGCCATTATTATTTGGATTTGTGTCACCTCTGGTTCTGCTTCTCGATTATTATACGTATTTACTACCGGTGTAAATCCAAGTTCCCGAGCCACCTCTTCCCTGATGTTCTGGATTGTTCCCTGTGGGAGGCGGTTCTTGAGAAAAATTTGACGCCTCTGATCCAATATATTTTGAAGTGTTTTGGTTTGCAGTTCTGGAAACTGTCTCACCATTTCATCTCTCAACAGATTACCATATGGTTTTGAGTTAGTTTCCATTTCTGTTATTAGCAGATAGGTCCGATATAGGTGACGGTTAATGTCTTCTGACCATTTGAATCGGGCCTTTCTGCCTTCGATACAGCCTACAGGTATGGGAGGGCCTTCACGTTTCTCAACATCTGCTGTAGGTGGAGTAGTTGGCTCTGAGTTCGTTTTTCTACTCCTAAGGTTAGCTTTGGTGGTTTCCTTACACAGGTTAGCGCCACCTGTCTCACTAGATCCTGCGCCAGCCTGGGGATCATCAGGACGGTTCCGAATAGGAGGAGGCTGGTCTCCTACCCCGCCCGAGTAACGCTGTCTTCTTGTGCGCACAGCATTAAAGTCACATTTAGGGGTTGCTAGCCCCTAGAATGGTTGTTCTCCCTCTCGCGTTAGCCCAACTGCTGTTGATCCGCCACCGGGGGTTGGTTACCCGATCTTGAATTTCCAGAGATGGTTACCAGGGTCCACCGACGTAGAGGTGCGAGTAGGAATTATTATTATTATTATTATTATTATTATTATTATTATTTTTTTTTTTTTATATCACACTTGTTAGTGGAGGATTGGCATGTCCAGGCTGGGATTCCAAGGTTTCAGCAGCCTAGTCGGACGGTTCGGCATGTTCCCAATATAGCTGCTTGTTGGGCGGTAATTATGTTCTTATCAACATTTTCCAATTTCAGTTTCTTTAACTCGTTTTGTAAATGTACTTCAACGAGGCCAGTGGTTGAGATAACCAGCGGATGTATGGTTACGTGTTCTAATTGATAAGCATCCTTTAGTTCATGCGCTAAGTCAATATATTTGTGTATTTTTTGGGTCCTAGCTTCTTTAATGTTGTGATCGTTAGGTATAGTGATGTCTATTATATTAGCTGTCCTTCCTTGTTTTTCTAGTACAAGTATATCTGGTTTATTGTGTGCTATTTCCTTATCTGTAATTATCTTTTTGTCCCAGTATACTTTTACATTTTGGTTTTCAAGTTGTTCTTTCGGGGTGTACTTGTAATAGGGCACTTGTTCTGTCAGCAGACCATATTTTATGCAGATTGCCTGGTGGAATACTTTGGCTACATCATCGTGTCTTTTCTTGTGGTCCCGAGATACCAAGTAGGAGCATCCTGCCAAGAGGTGTTGAATGGTCTTTGGTTTTTCCTGGCATAATCTGCAACTATCGGATGGGATTTCCTGTCGGATGATGAATCGTCTGTAGTTTCGTGTGCTTATTATTTGATCTTGTATGGCCAGTAGAAAACCCTCCGTTTCGGCCATGAGTGTTCCACTCGACAGGTACAGATTTGATAAGCGTTTATCAACCTCTTGCCCTGCTAAAGCTGCAGCATATCTTCCATGCAGTTCTTTACCTTTCCAGATTTGTTCTAGTTCAGCGAAGTAGTTCTTATTTTCTTTTTCAGGTGGATTTTCATTCGCTAACTTTAAGGGTGAAAGAGAGGAGTCAATAGCTGTTATTGCTCTATATGCGGGGTGTGTTACGGACTTCAGATAAGTAAACAGCTTTTCACATTCCTTATTGTGCATTTCTTTCAGATTTATAAGTCCTCTTCTGCCTTTGCTCCTTGGGAGATATAACCTGACTGTAGATGCATTGAGATGATGTAACCTCCTCCTTGTAAGCGATGTTCGAATCAATCTGTCTAGACTTTCCAGATCAGTAGGACTCCATTTGACAATGCCAAAGCTGTATGTTACCACTGGTACCACCCAAGAGTTGATAGCTGAGAATTTTGATCTAGAATAGAGGTGTGATTTGAGGATTGATTGTAATCTCTTTTTCAGTGTGTTTTCAATCTGTTCCTTTGAGTGTTTTTGATCTATGTTAACTGTTTGTTGGATTCCCAAGTATTTGTACATTTCTTCTGGAGGAAGTGGTGCAAATTGGCTTTGATCTATAAGTGTAATATTTTCGGAGTCTTGTACTTTTCCTTTTTTGACATGGACAAATGCACACTTCTCAAGCCCAAATTCCATCCTGATGGATCCGCTGAAACTAGATACCAGTTCTAGCAGTGAGGTGAGCTGGTCTGAGTTCGACGCATATAGTTTCAGATCGTCCATGTAGAGAAGATGATTGATTTTCACGGATGGCTCCCTGGATATTGTGTAGCCACAGTAGCTGTCTTCAAGTAGACTACTAAGTGGATTTAGAGCCAAGCAGAACCATAGCGGGCTGAGGCTGTCCCCTTGGAAAATGCCCCTCTCTATTCTCACTCCTGCGGTGGTGTAATGAGTTGCTCCCACATTCACGTTCAGGGAGGTTTCCCACGTCTCCATAACTTTTCCAAGGAACTCAATCAAGTGGTTGTTGATTTTGTAGATGTTTAGTACTCTGAGTAACCACGAGTGCGGGACAGAATCAAATGCCTTTCGATAGTCTATCCAAGCAACCGAAATGTTCCTTTTCCTTTGTTTGGCATGGTTAGTGATCACTGTATCAATAATCAGCCACTCTTTGCTTCCCCGTGCCCTTGCCTTACAGCCGTTCTGTTGCCAAGCTAGCAGTTGGTTTCTTTTTAAGTGGAAACTAATTTTCTGCTCTATGATTGAGGTGAGTATTTTATATGCGATGGGCAAGCAGGTAATCGGTCGGTAATTTTGGAGGTTTTCGACTTTCTCGTTTTTGGGCAGGAGGTAAGTTATACCTTTTGTGAAGAAGGGTGGTATCTTTTGTGGATCTTCCATGGATTCATTTAGTTGGTTGGCGAAGATTTGATGAATCGACGTTAAGCTCTTCCACCAGTATGCGTGAACTTTATCAATTCCTGGTGCTTTCCAATTAGCCAGTTTCTGTGCGGCGTCTTTAACATTTTGGGAAGATATCCGGATATCCTCCATTTCTTGAGTGTGGGCCGTTCTTTCTTCCTCTTTCTTGATCCAGAACGCATTTTCATCATGTTCCACTCTGGTTCCCCACAATTGTGTCCAGTATTTGTGCATGTTTGTTTCATTAGGTGGATCGTTCGTATATTTTGTTTCTTTCGATCCCAAGTTTCGGTAGAATAGCTTTTGATTTTGTTGGAATATACGATTTTCTTTGTACCGGGCAACCCTCTCTTTGTATCTTCTTATTCTATTTCCCAACATTTTGATTTTTTGTTTTAACTCCTCCATATAAGATGACAGACGTTGATTCTTGTCAGGTGAGTTATATTTGGACTTAAGTTTCTTGTGTATTTTATGTATTATATTTTTTATGCGGGTTGTGGGCTCAGGGCTATTGAGGTAAGCATGAATCTGTCCAATTTCCCTTCTAAATTTTTCTATTTTGTATTGTATTCTTTTAACCCATGGAGGTTCTGTATTTGTTGTGTGTTTCTCTTTAACAGTTTCAGGGCGTCTCAGTGGAGTGCCTAGCAGCTCTAACACAGTAAGCGCCGAGCAGTACATCAAATGACATGTGTCTTCCAGTGACGAGCAGTCTCTCAGTTTCTCCTTAAGGGCACTGTTGGTTTGCGTAACGATCTCTTTTGCTACCTGCGAGTACCTTAATTTTGGGAGAATCGGACGATTTTGGAACGGTACTCCAGCATACTTTAGTTTGTTTGCTTCTAATGTGTTTTCAATTTCAGCTGGAATATCTTCTGCTGCTACTTCAAAAATGGTTGATCTTCTCTGTACAGCCGCTGGTTCTCCGTTGGTGTTTTGATTTTCCTGGTTATCCTGGCGTCTTGAATGGTTTTTCAGGTATTCTGTTTCAGCCTCTGTTAGGACCTTACGTCTGATAATAGATCTTACTTGATCAGATAATTGTTGTGGGTCCCGTAGGAAGTCGGGTCTGGTTTCGGACCAATGTTCGTGTAGTCTGGTTCTATAGTTAGTCTTGTCTTGTCCGGCGTGTGTCACAAAGAAATATGCGCGCATAAGGTCAAGGTTGTCTTGCCTGGTCCAGCGCATACGCCGTCTTTGGACTTCTGGTGAGTGAGCGGGAGTTTCCTGGGATAGGTTTTCCAAGCGTCGCTCGCCATTGCCGCTTTCGGTGTCCTTTGACCTTGGCCTTGTGGTTCCGGTTTGCGGGCGCGTGCCACTTGCTCCACGCCTTCCCGCTAGTGACTGTACATTCCCGCCATCTGGTGCAGTCGCACCACCAGAGGCATCCGAGGCTTGCTTCCTAGTAGTTACAGGAGCGGTATTATTTCTCAGTATGAGGGTTGCTAGCCCTCAGTACCGGTTGTTCTCCCTCTCGCGTTTGTTTATTATTATTATTATTATTATTATTATTATTATTATTATTATTATTATTATTATTATTATTATTATTATTATTATTATTCTTTTTTTCTCACATAGTTGTGGTTTTATTTTGCACTGACGGGCTACGCCAAGTCAGTGCAAAATCTATTGTTATTATTGTGCATTGAGGAATGATCTGACTATATGGCAAGTTTTTATTATTATTATTATTATTTTTTTTTTTATTTTTTTTTCACACTTGTACGTGGTTGGTGGTTGCAGTTTCTACCGGACGCAGTTGCATCAAGGTATAAACCTACTTAATTAGGGGGTTAGTGTTCTTCGGACAATTGCAGTTGTTCCCAGAGTTACTGCTTTTTGCATCAAACCACAGATATGTCGAGATATGCTTAGCTCTTCCAGGTGTCTAGTTACTTTAACGTGCACTAAGCCATTTGCAGAAATTATTAATGGTTTGATCTCTACCTTTCTTAAATTCCATAAATCTCTTACCTCATCTGCTAGCGGACGATATCGCACTATCTTGTCTTTGTAAGCTTTCCCCAGATCTTCGTCCAGTGGGACCGAAAAATCAATAATGATCGCAGATTTGCTGTTTTTATCTAGCACGATCATGTCCGGTTTGTTGTGTTGAACTTCTCGGTCTGTTCTTATCAAAGTATCCCAATAGATTTTATAGTGCTCATTTTCAACTAGACTTAACGGTTGATGTTTGTACCCTGGTGTTTTTTCTGTTTTTAGATTTAATCTTTGGGTCACAGCGAGATGTAGTTCCTTTCCCATATTGTTGTGTCTACTCAGGTAAGCGGTGGGGGCTAATTGGGTGCAGGCTGATATTATGTGCTGGATCGTCTCCTGTTCCTTATTACAGAGTCTACAGCGGGGGTTTGGGATGTCCATTTTATTGATATATTTCTGGTAGTCAGTCCACGGCCACCTTCTTTCCTGGGTATATACAATCGCTCCATCGCAGATTTTGGATGGTGTAGGCGAAATTTTGTGAGCGTTGTACGTACTTGTCTGTCTATTTGTTGTATTTCTGTATGTGTCCAATCTATTATGCCAAATGAGTACGCCAACCCGGGTACTGCCCATACATTGATTGCCTGTATTTTGTTCTTAGAGTTCAGTTGTGTTTTCAAAACGGTATTAATTCGACGGAAAAATTCTGCTGTTGCTCTTTCTTGATTACCTTTCTTGTTGAGGCTTAATCCTTGCTGAAAGCCTAAGTATTTATATCTGTCCTCTGGGCCTAGGGATGGGATTGTTGTTATGTTATCCATCAGTGTCATATTTTGGGACTGTGTGACCTTTCCTCTATCCACATGAACGACTGCACATTTTTCTAGCCCCATTTCCATTTTAATCGCATCGCTGAACGCCTTAACAAGCTCTAGCGAACTTTGCAATTGTTGAGGGTTTTTGGCATACACCTTAAGATCATCCATGTAAAATGCATGGGATATTTTTGTCCCTTTGTCAAGCTCGTATGAGTTTCCACTTCTTTTTAACATGTCGCTTAAAGGGTTAAGTGCTAAACAGAACCAGATTGGGCTCAGGTTGTCACCCTGGAAAATGCCTCTATTGATTTTTATCTCACCTGTTCTGTAGGTTTGAAGATTTAGTGTCGTTCGCCATGTTGCCATTAAATGTCTCAGCACTGCAGAAAGATGGGGGTGGATTTTATATACCTCTAGTACTTTCAGTAGCCAGGAGTGGGGAACTGAGTCGAAGGCTTTCCTATAATCGATCCATGCCATGGATAGTTTTCTTTCCTTTAATTTTGCTTGTCTTGTAACAATGTTGTCAATTACAAGAAGTTCCTTACATCCCCGTGCTTTTTGTTTACATCCGTTCTGTTCTCATGCAAGAATATTGTTTACATTTATGTGATGTGTGATCTTTGAGCATATGATCGAAGTGAAGATTTTATAAATGGACGGTAGACAAGTTATGGGCCGATAATTTTTAGGGTCTTTTATGTCGTCACATTTAGGGAGCTTGTGGGTAATCCCGAGAGTGAAGTATTCTGGTATGATCGAAGGATCCAGGATGGCTGCTGCAAATTTATCTGCTATTTTTTGGTGAATTCCGGTGAGTTTTTTCCACCAGAAGTTATGAATATGGTCGACGCCCGGTGCTGTCCAGTTTTTCAGCTTGCTGGTTGCAGCGGTAATATCTACGTTCCGTATTTCAGGCTGCGCCATCTGTCCAGTTGTTTCGTGAGATTTAACTTCATGCACGATCCAAAATGCTCTGTCGTTATGCGTGACACTTTGTTCCCATATGTTCTTCCAGAACCTTTGCATGTCTTCTTTTTTAGGTTTTATATGTGAGGTTTCCACTGTGTTCCGTTGTAGTTGTCTATAGAATGCTTTTTGGTCCCTTGCGAACAGTTTATTCTCTTGATACCGACGGCTTCTTAGTCTGTACCATCTTATCCTATTTCCTAATGCTTTTATCTTTTGTTTCAGGCCATCCAGATGCATTAGAAGATCCTGCTGATATGATGGACTCCCTGGGTTGATTTTTGCACGTTTGGCATAGCTCTTCGCCTTCTTTTTCAACTTTTGGCTGCTCTCAGAGTTAAGATACGTGTGTAGAATACCTACTTCGTTACGTATGGTATTTATTCTGCATTCTATGCGTCGCTCCCAAGGCGGGGTGTTTTTCATGGGCGTTTCATTATCCAACTTTCTGTTTTTGTGTGTGGAACCATATGTAGAGCAGACAACATGAGCAGCACAGTACACTGCATGGCAGATATCAAGTAATGACTCTGAAGGGATGGTGTCGCTAAGAGTTTTATTAGTTTTCTCCACCATGGTTAGGATATCTTGATTTAGGGTTAATTTTGGTAGTGCTGGTCTATCTTGCATGGGGATGCTTCGGAGTTTAAGGTCAGCTTCCTTTAGCAGATCTTCGATTTCTGTGAGGTCTTCTACTAGCTCTGGTCCTTGTTCCGGTAAGTACTCTTCGGTGACTTGTGGAGCCACGCTCATTCGCTGGACGGAACGTCTGATGGATTGTCTTCGCCAATCAGATTTGAGTACATCTAGTTTCGCTCCGCTCAGAGCTCTACGCCGTATAATCGATCGTATTTGATCAGCTAGTCGTTGTGCTGGGAGTGTAAGCTGTTGGTGTTCTGCATTCCATAAATCTTCCAGTCTATCTCGATATCCGATCATGTCCGTTTCCCCCTTTGTCACTTGGTAGTATGTGCGCATTAGTTCAATGTTTATTATTATTATTATTATTATTATTATTATTATTATCATTATTATTATTATTATTATTATCATTATTATCATGGGTATACCTTTTCTCGGTTTTCGACCGGCTTCTTTATAGGTAGACGGGTGTGTACCAAGTCTGCCCAGTGTTTCAAACGCTACTATGTTATTCTGAGGAATGTTCGGGTTATATCACATGTTTTCAGTATTACAGCTTTCTGTATGTTTTTATGTATATTTGTGTCCAGTTGAAGCTCTATAAGATGCTGGGTAAATCCCTTGTGTGTAATTCCTGTTGCAGATATTATGAAAGGTATAATTTTCACTTGTTTTTGCTTCCAGATTCTTTCCATTTCTATTGCCAAAGTTGTATACTTGTCTATTTTCTCGGTATATTTTTTTGTTATGTTGTTATCCGTGGCAATAGCTATATCTATTAAATAAGTGATTCTATTAATTTTATCTAATAGCGTGATGTCTGGTCTATTGCATGGTATTGTTTTATCTGTGTATATAGTTATGTCGTAATATAGCTTAAACCTATTATTTTCTAGTATGCCGTCCGGTGTGTAGTTGTAGTAAGATACTTCGCTTGTTATTAGGTTACATTTAGATGCTAGTGATTGGTGTATTATTTTTGCTGCTATGTTATGTCTTTCTATGTATACGGTACCTACTAGTATTTTGCAACCTCCTATTATGTGTTCTATTGTTACTTGGTGTTGATTACATTTTCTGCATCGATCGTATATTGCTGTTATCTTCATTATATGTTTTTGATAGCTTTTGGTGGCTATTACCTGGTCCTGTATGGCTAATATGAAGCCCTCTGTTTCCGGTTGAAGTTTTCCTTTTTGTAGGCATTTATAGGTGTCTTGTTTATTGATATGTTGGTTGTTCCTAATGTATAAGTGTTTTCCGTGTAGCTTTTTCTGTGCCCATTGTTCTATTTTATCTTGTTGTGTGGGTGTCTGTTTTGACTGTGGTTCATATTGTGAGATATTTAGTGGTGTGAATCCTTTGTCTGCTTGTGTTACTGCTCTGTGCAATGAGGTGGTCTTATTGTGAAAATATGTTTTCAAAGTGTGTATTTGACTTGCGTGGAGCATGTGGATATCTATTAATCCTCTACCTCGTTCCTTCCTGCTTATTGTAAGTCTTTCTTTGCATGAATTTGGGTGTAATTTCCTATGTTTGGTCAATTCCGATCTCGTGAGTATATTTATGTTTTCCAGGTCGGTTGTCGACCATTCAATCATGCCGAAGGAATATGTAAGTAATGGAATAACGAACCTATCAATAGCTTTGAAGAGGTGCTTCGCATTTAATTTGGAGTTGAGGATTAGCGTTATTCGCTTTTTATATTCTTCGGTTAATTGCTTCTTTATTGTTGTGTGGTCCAGTTTTGTACTTTGTTGAAACCCTAGGTACTTGTATGTTTCGTCGAATTGCATGTTGGCTATTATTTCATTGTTGAGTGTTTCTGTGTTGCTTTCATCCTTCCATTTTCCGTGTTCTATGTGTAGGATTTTGCATTTGTCAATTCCAAATTGCATTCTCATGTCTGTTGTTATTTCTTCTATAATTCTAAATAGCCCTATCATTTGTGTTTGTGTTGGTGCATATATTTTGATGTCATCCATATATAATATATGGTTGATTGTGTGTTTTACTTTGTTTTGATATTTGATCTGGAAGCCGTAGTTTGTGTTCTTTAATGTGTTCGAAAGTGGGTTTACGCAGAAGCAGAACAATAGCGAGCTGAGTGAATCCCCTTGAAAGATTCCTGTTTTTATTTTTATATTATCAGTTTTTATTTGTCCTTCATCTGCTGTTAGATATATATTTATCCTCCAAGTTTTCATGATGGTTGATAAGAAATATCTTACGGTCGGGTGTTTTTATAAATCTGTAAGACTTTCTCTAGCCATGAGTGTGGTACCGAATCAAATGCTTTTTTGTAGTCTATGAAACATGTTTTCAAGTTTCTGTGTTGTTTTTCTGCTTGTTCCATTATTATGGCGTCTATTATGAGCAGTTCTTTACATCCCTGGCTATTTTTTCTGCAACCTTTTTGCTCTTTTGTAATGATGTTATGTTTTTGAAGACGTTGATCTATTTTTTTACATATTACTGATGTTATAATTTTGTATAATATTTGGAGACATGTTATTGGTCGGTAGTTGGCCGGATTTCCTGTTTTGTGATTTTTCTGTATTTGATCCGTTCCAGTACACTCCCAGTTATGTGTGATTTTTATTAAATAGGTCAGTTGATCTGTTGTTATTTCATATTCTGTTTGTTCTTCTGTCCCTTTTTGTCTTTCTTCTTCCTCTTTTATCCATGCTGCTGTTTGGTTATGCTCTACGGTATTTGATCACATTTCTCTCCAGTACTCTGTTATTTTCTCTTTACTTGGCGGTATTAATTTTATTTCTTCTGCATTTGTTATTTTTTTGTAAAATAGTTTTTCATTCCTGCTGAATAATGCGTTATCCATTTCTCTCGTGTTAGACTCCTTAGATCTACGTAGGCGCGCTACGTAGACGATTAGTTTCTGTTTGAGTGTTTCCAACATTTCCGTAGTGGATTGTCCTTTGCTTTCTGTTATATTTTCAATGTGTTTTGCTATTTTCTTTGATTTGTTTCCATTTATGTACTGTGTTATTCTTCCTATATCTGCTCTAAGCCTTATTATGTTGTTCTCAATCCGTCTTTGCCATCTAGGTATATTTATTGTCTTCGGTTTGGAATTATTCTGTTCTATAGTTTTCTGTTGGTTGCATGTTAACACAGTTGATGCTGCTACATATATTGTCGTGTTTATGTCTTCCAGGGTGCTTGAGTAGTCTATGTATTTCGTTATTATCTCCGTATTCAATATTTTGATAAGTGACTATTTGTTTTGTTCAAATTGTAATCTAGGTAATATGTTTCCCGTAGTAGGGTTACCATCTCTTCAGATTAATAACTGTAGTTCCATTTTCTTTGTTAATTTTTCTTTAATCTCAAGTGAGTTTTGTGGTTGTTTATTGGCTGAAATTTCTTCCTTTTGTTGTATATCTGAGTAATTTTGTTTTATAGTTTGTAGTGAGGGAGGTTGGTCTGGTTTATGTATTTTTTGTGGTACGTTTAGTGATTTTTGTTCCTCTGCATCATGTGCTGTATCTATTTCATTTTTTAGTTCTTCTGCGACCTCTTCTTTAATTTTTTGTAATTCATAGGTTGTTAGTCTATTGCTTTCTAGTATAACACGTTTTTGGTCTATTACTCTTTGTTCCGTAATAGCTGTAGCAAGATTAGGGTATTTTATAGAAAAGAGTCTGTAAAGCTCTGTGCGGTATCCTGTTTTTATTTCCTCAAGTTGAGTAGCAAGATAATAACAGCGCATGACAGTGCGGTTCATTTCATCATTCCATGCCATGCGTTGTCGGGGTTGTCCTGCCTTGGTGGTTGCCGGTTGTTCCAGCATATTATTATTATTATTTCTATATTTTTTTCCTCTCGCCTTACTATAGATTTGGCGGTAAAATGGGTGAAAACAGTTCTCAACTAGAGATCAAAGTCATTCACCCTAGCACCTTTCTTATTATTTGAGCAGTTCCCATGAGTACAATTTTTTGCACTTCATACATGGATGGTTTACCTGGGATCATCTCTAAGTATGTTTTCAAACTATCCCGCATCATTCCCAATGCTCCTACAATAAAGGTACCACTTTAGTTTTTGTATTCCACATCCGACTTATCTCGATTTCTAGATCTTTATACTTGCTTATTTTTTCGTTTTGTTTGTTCACTATATTGCTATCATCTGGGACAGATATTTCGATCAAAAGACATGTATTTATGTTCTTAGCATATAGTACTATGTCCGGTCTATTTGCCAGGATTGTTCTATCAGTAATTACAGCCATATCCCACATAACATCGATGTTGTTGTTGCTTACGACTTTTTCTGGGACATGATTATAATACTTTTCGGCTACACGCAATCCCATTGCGTTGCATATAGACCAATGGATGAATGAAGCAACCTTATTATATCTGTTAGTGAATTCTGTTTGGGCAAGACTCGTACATCCGGCTATTAAGTGGCTAATGTGTTTATCTGATTTGCCACAGAGCCTGCATTTACTGTCTACCGATTGTTTCAATATGTTCTTTTGATAGTATCTAGTAGCTAGTACCTGATCTTGAGCTGCAATAATGAGACTTTCAGTTTCTCCTTTAAGTCCAGAACTACCTAACTACCTTATAATTATTATTATTATTATTATTATTATCTCTCCTTTTTCTCAGATATTCTCTGGTGAATTTGAAAATATATGCGGACGTTAAGTCAAGCATAGTTTCCATTCTGTTTTTATTATTCCCTGTAGTTCTCATTTGAAAGTTTTCTAGTTATAGAGCAAGTATCTAGTATAACGGACTTCTGTAGTGGTATGTATGTTGTTGGATGAAGTTGTAATTTCTGGATGCTGTCGTGTAGATTTCTTGGTATAACTCCTGTGTTAGATAATATTATCCGTATTATAATCACTCTGTCCTGATGCCACATGTCTTTAATTTCTTCTGAGAGATGTATGTATTTTTCAATTTTCTTTCCATTTTTTTTTTGTTCATTGTGTGTGTTAGGTATGAAAATTTCTATTAAGTAAGTAGTTTTGTTGTTTTTTTGTTATCTGTGCCAGTATAGTTTAGCACTGTCGTTTTCTAGTACGTTTTGTGGTGCATATTTGTATGTAGGAGCGATTTCTTCTATAAGGTTGTATTGCTTCGCAAGTTGTTGATGTATGTGTTTCGCTACATTATCATGTCTTCTGGTGTAGTCTGTATTTGCTAGTATGTTGCAACCTCCCGTTATATGATCAATTGTTTCTATGTGCTGTTTGCATAGTCTACACTTGTCTGTTGGTGTATTTGGATCCTTGATTATATGTTTTCTGTAGTATCTGGTGTTTATCGTTTGGTCTTGGATTGCGATCATAAATTCCTCTGTTTTGCCGAAGATATTCCCCTTTGTGAGCCACATGTTGGATGCCTCCAAGTCTATATGTTGTTGTGATAGATGTTGTGGATGTTTTCCGTGTAGTGTTTTTCCTTTCCAGTTTTCTTTCTTTGTTGCTGGCATTATTATTCTATCTGTCGGATTGTATGTATGGCTAGAGAATTTCAGGGGTGTGCCTGATGTCTCAGAGTGTATGATTGCTTTATGGATGTTGCTTGTTTCCCCTCTTTCTACAAAATATCTTCTCAAGTTGTTTACCTGAGTGTAGTTCATATTTTTAATGTCTATGAAACCTCTTCCCCTTCCCTTCTGTTAAGTGTAAATCGTTCCACTGCTTAGTGTATATGATGTATTCTATGTTTGTGACATTGTGACCGGGTTAAGGTGTTTAGGCCTTCGAGATCTGTATCACTCCATTCAATCACTCCCATTGAATAAGTTAGTATTGGTATTGCGAACGTGTTAATTGCTTTGGTTTTATTTCGTGCTGATAGTTCTGTTTTAAGTATGGTTGTTAGTCTGTGTTTGTATTTTTGTTTTAACTCTTCCTTTAGTGTTGTATGCTCTAATCCAATTTGTTGCTTGAATCCTAAATATTTGTAGTAATCAGTACTTCCCATACTTTGTATTATCTGATTGTTGCTGTTTAGAGAGTAGTCTTCTTGCGTAGTTTGCTTTCCCTTGACGATGCTATGTATTTTGCATTTGTCTGTTCCAAACGTTATTTTGATGTCTGAGCTAAATGTTTGAGTAAGATTGAGTAAGTGGTTGAGTTGATGACCCGATGCTGCTAGTAGTTTGAGGTCATCCATATAAAATAAGTGAGAAATTTTACATGTATGAAGACTTTTGATGACGTAGCCGTAGTTGGTACCATTTAAGATGTTGGACAGTGGATTCAAGGCGAGGCAAAACCATAATGCACTCAGGGAATCTCCCTGAAAGGTGCCTCGGTTAATTTGTATAGGTTTGGATTCCAGGTTTACTTGTCCTGTCTTGATTGAGAGGGTGGTTTCCCAATTTTTCATTATTAATTCTAAAAATTTTATTATAATTGGATGTACTTTGTAGATTTTTAATATTCCGATTAGCCAGGAGTGGGGTACACTATCAAAAGCTTTTTGGTAGTCAATGTAGGCAAAGTAGAGAGATCTTTGTTTTATTTTTGCTTGATGGGTTATTTCTGTATCTATCATTAGTTGTTCTTTACATCATCTAGTTCCTTGACGACAGCCTTTCTGTTCCGCGCTTAATATTTTATTTTTTGTTATATGTTCAGTTAATTTTTGTGTGATGATTGATGTTAGTATCTTGTATATAGTAGGTAAACAGGTTATAGGTCGGTATTTACTTGGATCGTTTGTAGCATTGCCTTTTGGTTTCAGATATGTTATACCTTGTGTTAATATACGTGGGATTTTATTTGTGTCTGATATATATGTGTTAAATGATTTTGCGAATTGTGAGTGAATGGAAGGAAATTTTTTTAACCAGTAATTTGAAATTTTGTCTACTCCTGGGGCTTTCCAGTTGTGTGTTCGAGCTACTGCTTTTGATATATCTTCTGGTGTAATTATGATTTCGGGCATTGGTTCGGTTGTGTTTTTCTACGTGTATCCAATGTGCGTTCTCATTGTGTTTAGCGGGGTGTGACCAGATATTACTCCAGAAATTTTCAATGATATCTTCATCGACTTGATCATTTGTTATGTTTTCTTCTTTATTTCCTAGCGTCTGGTAGAATTTCTTTTGATTAGTATTGAAAATGTAGTTTTGTTTCCTTCTGTTTGCGCTTTTTTTGTTATTATATTATTATTATTATTATTATTATTATTATTATTATATGTTTTTTATCATTCATAGCTAATTTGTTTGGAACAAAAAGCAAAATGTCAAAAACTTCGGTTTCTGATTTAGTGAAATATCTGCTGTTCCGGTATTTGTAATTCACAATATACAATATTTTATTTATTTTACAACAATGGCGGTTTCCGAAAATAATGAAAAGTATGAAATGATGGTTTGTTTTATACAATCCAATGAAAATCCGCAAGAAGCTTCAGAATTATATTTACAATGGTAGCATATCTTGAACACTATGTTCACGATAATTTCTCAGGAGTTGATGACATTTCCGGTATCGACCCTTACTTTGTCGAATTTACTCATACTACTGTTTTAAGTGAAACTAACTGTTTCTAGATAACTCCACAATATCTTGAAAAAATGTTGAAAATTCTAAGAGACTGATAATTGTTTCGTTAATAAATACCAACGTCAGTATGGCTCTACCAAAATCTCTTGTCAGAATGGCCTTAGGGTCTCTAGAGTCCGAAAAAAATTTTTTTAGTCTGATGCTATTTGGCCCTCTTTTTGTATAAAAATATTCATTTCAATTGAGGGGTCTGACGATCGGGTGACTCTGTCGTCAATTTCGAGTATATTTTTCGTTAATGGCCGCGCTTTAACTGGCATCTGACAACATAGCGAGTGATTGAAGCATGCAGAATACTGAAAAATGCTAGTCAACCTGTGTTTATTTCTGCGTTACAATTGTTTTATTTTCGAGGGAAACAGAATAATAGATTCGCGTTTCGTTTCGAAGCCGGTGCGCTTGACTCTTTCGGTCGGCGCGTATTTTAAACTATACCTGGTTAATCAACAATAAACTATACTTCAATTTTCTCAAGTTAATACACTTTTTTACTGATTTTTTTAAATCTTTTTTTAGATATAACAGGGAAATTAAAAAGTCTTGAATATTTTTAACACCTTCTTTTGTTGTTATTAAACTAAAAACTACTGTTAATGATGATAAGGGGTTCAGTAATACCTTAAACATTTTATTTTTTCAAGTTTAGATATTTTAAAATTGTCTTCATTATTTCCAATTCTACATAAGTGAAATTTAAACCTCAAATACTTAGTTATAATCAAAAAAAATTACACGCCATTAATAATTTTAATTATTTAATTAATTTGATTTCTCTGGCTGGACCTTAAAAACCGGGGAGTAGGCTGGAGGTCTTCAAATGACACATTCAGTCTCATGCTTTTTTCTAAATCACCATCACTATCATGATCTGTATATTAAACTACACTAGCGTCTGATTCGCTATCGTTATCAAAATCGTTTGACATTTTGTTGATAGTTTTTTATCCTGAAATTCGCGATGGACCTGCTTCTGCCAAGTCTTTGCTCGATTTGTTTTCCTTAACAGTATCTTTTATCATTTTTGTCATTTCATTTGCTGTTTTATTCTTAGTTCCTACGTCTTTTTTACACTATCCCTTTTGTTTTTGTTGTCATCTTGTCTTTGCGGTTCCTTTCCCTCTATCATGGTTCCTTTACTAATAGTGTTTTAAATGAAACTCACTGTTTCTAGCTAACTCCACAATATAATGAAAAATGTTGAAAATTCTAAAAAATTGACAATTGTTTCGATAACTAAATATCATCGTCAGAATGACAGAAGTTACAATTCATTTGTTGGCTACCTGATGTTTAGTAGTTATTCTTTTGGCTAGACCAAGAAGTGACCTAACTTGTGATTGACTTAATATATGTTAATAGAAAAAAGAAGATGTGATATTGCAAATATTGAAGCTTAGATAATATTAGCCCTATGGAGATATCCTGGATATTAGTCGAGAACTCCCTAGATTTATCTGTTCATTGACGACTTCATATTGTGGGTTTCTTAAATATTTTCTAATTTCCAGTTCATCAAGGAAATCCAGTTCTTGTTTCTTATCAAAAATATGTAGTACTTCTAGTTCTGTGTTAGGTGACAATGAATGATTGGTGTCAAGTAGATGTTTTGCGTAGTGTGATGTATCTGGTTGTTTTAATCTCTATGCTTGTAAGTGTTCACTGTATCGGATTTCAAAATTTCTAAGGGTCTGACCCAAATAGACAGTATTACATTCTGGACATTTGAGTTTATACATACCTGATTTCTTCAATGGTGGTATTTTTGTTTTTACATTTAACAATTTTGTACTTACGTTACTTTCTGTTATAAAAGGAATTGTTGTATTCGTTTTTATTCCTTCAGTTTTTATTTCTTCAGTTTGTTTAGGAAATATTAGTTGTAATGCCACGTTTCCCTCTTTTTTATTAATTAGCTTATGTATCATATGTAATGGATAACCGTTGGATATTGCTATTTGTCTAATTGTATTAATCTCTCTATCAAAATTACATTTGTTTATAGGAACTGAAAATGCTCTATGTATCATTGAATTATATGCCGCTAGTTTATGTGACATGGGGTGATGGAATTGTTACATCAGCGTGTGTTGGTTTTCGGTATATTGAATAATCAAATAATAATAATCAAAACAGAAAGTAACGTAAGTACAAAAAAAATCTGTCGAGTTCTAACACTGCTACGAGTAGGATTGTTAACATAGTGTTGGTGCCATTAAAATTGTTATCAGTTTTTTGTCATTCAAACGATAAGTATACCTAATTAGTATAGTTCGTGAATAGTATATTTATAATTTTGGTATTTTGAATAACTAATGTCCGATCCCAAGGGCGACCCGAAGGGGCCGCCTGACAACAACTCCAATGAATCTCAACCGGTCTATGATTTCAATAATAAGTATCAAAATTCTGATAAGGGACCTTATTTTGTTTATCTTGAACATGTAGATAAAAACTTAGGAAGATTATTTTCTATTAAAGTAGGTTATTCCTTGAGGGAATCATTAGAATTCAAAAATGATATTGTAGATATAGGTGTTAAAAGAGTCAGAGTGGAATTTAAATCGTATCATATCGCCAATCCCTTGGTAAACCACATTTTAATAAAAAGTAATAGTCTAATCGCTTTCATACCTAAATTCTTCACACAAAAAAAGGAGTCATTCGAATTGTCGATACTTTTTTTTTCAGAAATTTTTTTGAAAACAGATTGAATCTGATAGCCCAGTTATTGAGGTGAAACGTATGAAAAGACGGGTAATCGACCTAGAATCGAAGCAACTCAGCTATGTAGATAGACTAATGATAATTGTTACCTTTTTAGGCAACAAAATCCCAGACACAGTGAAAATTAATCTAGTAAGATTTAATGTAGAGCCATATGTACACCCTGTGGTGCAATGTTTCAAGCGTTTGCGCTATGGTCATACACACACTCAATATAAAAGTAAAAAACGATGTCAAACATGCGCTAATCAACACGAAGAAGATGAAGAAAACAAAAAATGCGAATTAGAGAAATTCTGCATATATTGTAATACTTCAGATCACTAATCTACTTCCAGAAACTGCCCAGATTATATCAAACAATACAATATTAAAAAACGATGGCCTACCAGAATACAACGTTCAAGGAAGCTCAATTTTTGATACAAATTCCCACTTATGCAAAAATGTCCACAAATAATAGGTTCGATATACTTAAAAATGTCGAAAATATCCCAGAATTGCCATCAACGGGTGTGAATAACTCTCTTCTCAGAAAACCTAAAATTAACCACGCCACAGATAGAAATAATTCTGAAATATCCAAAAAAAGAAAATGCATCACTCCACCCATTTCGCCAACCTGTAATACTTCTGAATCTACTTATACCAGAAATTCTTCACAGATCTCATCATATAATTTCAATAAAGATCACTCCAATATGACCCATATATCTGCCTTACCTTCTACTTCGTCCAAAGATAATTCTTCATTCAATCCCAATCAAATCATTACACAAATTACCTCTTTTATATATGAAGTAATACAAAAGCAGGAATCAATCAATGAAATTAAGATCAAAGACTATCTGTGTTCAATACTGAATAAAAGGAGCAGTTTGTTCAAAAATATTGATATAAATAATATGGAATACATAACTATTAATAGTGATGATGAGTACTAATCGTAATATAAAAATTCTCCAATGGAACGATCACCAAAACAAGGGTAGCATTAAAGATTTATTGAATGAAAAAAATATTGATATTATTGTTGAAACCACAAAAGTTAAATAATTTGTTATTTTCATGTATAGTGTTCAGAACACATCCAAACAATTATTTTAATTAAAATTAAATAGGCTGGGCTTGTTTCTAAGCAACTTGTTTTAGATATATAAATAAATAAGTCAGTGTCACTGTCAACCAATTTTTCCAACCTGAACGGTCTCCCAGTTAAGACCTAAATGATTAGTAGAAAGTAATATATTCCGTCTTTCCTGCATAAGTGCATTTTTTTGTATAAAGTTAAAGATAAGTTATTTTTATAGTGTTTTGGAAATAAAAAGGAGAAAAAAGTAGGATCGAATTCTTAGTTCAAACTGAAAAGCTTGTCCCAATTCATTGTTTCAACTATATATATTTCTGTCAGTTAAATTTTATTAAATATTACTGGATTGTTGACGAAATTACAGTGTATTTATTTTTGCCCAGAACCGGCTACTACGAAGACGCAGTCCGCTATTCGAAGGCAGATTTATCCAAACTGTGTTACGGTTAAACGGCCGTAACAATTATTGTTATATTAGAATTATAGCTGAGACCAAAAATTAATTATAATTTAAAAGGTTATAACTTCTTACAAAAATGTCGAGATGACGGTTATGGCGGTGTCTCAATTCTTATTAAAAATTCAATCAATCATAAACAAGTGCAAGTCAATACAAATTTTGATAAAAATATAGAAAATTGTGCAGCCGAAACATCTAACTGCAATCTTACCTTGGTGTCAATATATAAACCACCTAATATTAATACAAACAATAATAGTGTTTTTAAATGAAACTCACGCTCTCTAGTTAATTCCACAATATAATAAAAGTTATTGAAAATTCTAAAAAATTGACAATTGTTCCGATAAATCAATATCATCGTCAGAATGACAGAAGTTACATTTCATTTTATGCCTACCTGATGTTTAGTAGTTATTTTTGGCTAGACCAAGAAGTAACCTAACTTGTGATTGGCTTAATATATGTTTATAGAAGAAAGAAGAAGATGTGATATTACAAATATTGAAGCTTAGATATTATTAGCCCTATGTTGATATCCTTGATATCATTTTTCCAATTGAGATCAGTATAACTGTGCAATGATATAGAAAACCAGGAAAACTATATCTGCTGATCTTTACAATTATCACTTAAGAAGACAGTTTATTAGTGGAGAACTCCCTAGATTTAACTGTTCATTGACAACTTCATATTGTGGGTTTCTTAAATGTCTTCTAATTTCCAGTTCTTCAAGGAAATCCAGTTCTTGTTTCTTTTCACAAATATGCAGCACTTCTAGTTCTGTGTTAGGTGTCAATGAATGATTGGTGTCAAGTAGATGTTTTGCGTAGTGGGATTTATCTGGTTGTTTTAATCTGTATGCTCGTAAGTGCTCACTGTATCGTATTTCAATATTCCTAAGGGTCTGACCCAAATAGACAGCATTACATTCTGGACATTTGAGTTTATATATACCTGACTTCTTTAATAGTGGTATTTTTGTTTTTACATTTAACAATTTTGTACTAACGTTACTTTCTGTTTTAAAAGAAATTGTTGTATTGGTTGCTGAAGATATTATCTTTGAAATATTATAAGAAATATTTCCTGCATATGTGATGGTTTGATAAGTTTTAATTTCATCAGCTTGTTTAGGATATATTAGTTGTAATGCCACTTTTTCTTCTTTTTTACTAATTAGTTTATTTATCGTATCTAATGGATAATCGTTAGATGTTGCTATTTGTCTAATTGTATTAATCTCTCTATCAAAATTACATTTGTTCATAGGAACTGAAAAAGCTCTATGTATCAATGAATTATATGCTGCTAGTCTGTGTGACACAGGGTGGTTAGAATTGAATGGAATTGTCACATCAGTCTGTGTTGGTTTTCGGTAAATCGAATAATCAAGTACATTATTAACTCTTTGAATTTTTAAATCAAGAAAATTGATTGAGCTATTTTCTTCAATTTCTAATGTAAATTTAATTTTCGGGTGTAAATTATTGATGTGGTTGAAAAAAACATCTAATTGTCGTTCACTACCCATAAAACAAGCTAATATGTCATCTACATATCTATACCAAAATAAAATATTTTTCGGAATAATACTTTCAAAGATCTTTCTTCCTAAATTGTCCATAAAAATGTTTGCTAAAATAGGTGATATAGGGCTTCCCATTGGTAAACCTTCATTTTGAATATATATCTTATTGTCAAAAGTGAAATAATTCTGATTAATGCATACATCAAATAAATTAAGTAATATTACGAAAAATATTTTATTTTGGTATAGATATGTAGATGACATATTAGCTTGTTTTATGGGTAGTGAACGACAATTAGATGTATTTTTCAACCACATCAATAATTTACACCCGAAATTTTAATTTACATTAGAAATTGAAGAAAATAGCTCAATCAATTTTCTGGATTTAAAAATTCAAAGAGTTAATAAGGTACTTGATTATTCAATTTACCGAAAACCAACAAAGACTGATGTGACAATTCCATTCAATTCTAACCACCCTATGTCACACAGACTAGCAGCATATAATTCGATGATATATAGAGCTTTTTCAGTTCCTATGAACAAATGTAATTTTGATAGAGAGATTAATACAATTAGACAAATAGCAACATCTAACGGTTATCCATTAGATACGATAAATAAACTAATTAGTAAAAAAGAAGAAAAAGTGGCATTACAACTAATATATCCTAAACAAGCTGATGAAATAAAAACTTATCAAACCATCACATATGCAGGAAATATTTCTAATAATATTTCAAAGATAATATCTTCAGCAACGAATACAACAATTTCTTTTGAAACAGAAAGTAACGTTAGTACAAAATTGTTAAATGTAAAAACAAAAATACCACTATTAAAGAAGTCAGGTATATATAAACTCAAATGTCCAGAATGTAATGCTGTCAATTTGGGTCAGACCCTTAGGAATTTTGAAATACGATACAGTGAGCACTTACGAGCATACAGATTAAAACAACCAGATAAATCCCACTACGCAAAACATCTACTTGACACCAATCATTCATTGACACCTAACACAGAACTAGAAGTGCTGCAGATTTGTGAAAAGAAACAAGAACTGGATTTCCTTGAAGAACTGAAAATTAGAAGACATTTAAGAAACCAACAATATGAAGTTGTCAATGAACAGATAAATCTAGGGAGTTCTCCACTAATAATCTGTCTTCTTAAGTGATAATTGTAAAGATCAGCAGATATAGTTTTCCTGGTTTTCTATATCATTGCACAGTAATACTGATCTTAATTGGAAAAGTGATATCCAGAATATCACCATAGGGCTAATAATATCTAAGCTTCAATATTTGTAATATCACATCTTCTTCTTTTTTCTATAAACATATATTAAGCCAATCACAAGTTAGGTTACTTCTTGGTCTAGCCAAAAATAACTACTAAACATCAGGTAGGCATAAAATGAAATGTAACTTCTGTCATTCCGACGATGATATTGATTTATCGAAACAATTGTCAATTTTTTAGAATTTTCAATAACTTTTATCATATTGTGAAATTAACTAGATACCGTGAGTTTCATTTAAAAACACTTATATGAGCATATTCCACGAAGTAAGGGTCGAGACAGTCAATTTCACAAACAATAATGATTGGAAGCAATTGTTCCAACAATTTCCTGTAATAAAAATCTTTTGGGGAGATTTTAATTCACATTTTAGTATGTGGAGCCCCCATCCAGATACACCACAAGGAAGAATGTTAGCTGATATCGTAGACGATTTAGATTCCGTGGTACTTAATGAGGGTACTTCAACAAGAATAACTCCTCCGAATCAATATAAATCAGCAGTTGATTCAACCGTAACAACTCCTTCATTAGCAAGTGAAACACACTGGGAACTAATAATTGATGATACAATGGGATCAGATCACGACCCAATAATCATGGAATTGCAAACCGTATCTTTTTCTGATTTAATCAACCCAACAACTAAATGGACCGATTCTTGCGCAGATTGGCCCTTGTTCAAAAGTAATATCGAATCCAAACTGAATTCTTCTGACTTAAATTTGTGAGTTTCATTTAAAAACATTAAATTAGTCTATAAATGGGGACAAACTTCCCTTCTTTTTTGAATTACTTTCCAATTCCGCAAATCAAGCTATGCCTATAAAAAAATCCAACAAACAGCTCTATCCTAGACCCTACTGGTGGGATGCTGATTGTCCATCAGCATCTAATGAACGGAAAAAAGCTTTAAATGAATATAAATGTCTGGCTAATTTAGAGAACTATTTGCATTATAAAAATGTTGCTGCTAAAGCAACAAGAATATTTAAGCAAAAACAGAAGCAATGCTGGATTGATCATTTAAATAAAAGTACTCCTTTGTCCAGAATATGGAACAAAGTTAAATGTATTGTTAATAAATATCACCAAAACAAAAAACACAACTTAACTCCTGAATTAATAAATCAAATTTTAGAGGCGTTAGCTCCTCCTTCAGTGTCAAATCCCCCGTTTGTATCAACAGAAAATAATAATTTTCCATTTCAGTCTAAATCGGATTTCCTAGTAAAATCATTTATGTTAAAAGAGCTGGACACTGTACTAAAAATTTCGCAAAATACTGCTCCTGGTATGAATTGTTTCACATATAAAATGATATATAATATACCCGTTTCAGCTAAAATGTTTCTTTTAGTTATATATATAATAATTGGTGGCTTAGGCAAGACTATTCAGATAAATTGAAGGATATTATTATAACGTTGATACTCAAACCCAATAAAAAACCTGATTCACCTTCATCGTTTCGACCTATTTCATTACTGTCATGTATAACAAAGACCTTTGAACGTTTGATTAAGAATCGGCTAGAGTTCTTTATAGAAACTAACTCTTTCGCACCAAAAACTCAATATGGTTTTCGTAAAGCCCAAGGGACACTAGATGCTTTAACACAACTTGTCTCAGATATACAGTTAACATTTTCGAAGAACGAATACTTACTATGTCTCTTTATTGACCTCAAAGGAGCTTATGATGTTATAGATCATAATATTTTATTTAGTAGAATGAATATGATGGGTATAAACAAAAAGGTATGCGCTAACATATTGGAACTATTTAAGAATCGAAAGATTTTTATTCGGGATAACAGTAATGTATTACATGGCCCCAGAACAGTGCATAATGGTTTACCATAGGGCTCTATTCTTAGCCCTATTCTGTTTAATATCTACACCGCGGACTTGCATGACATTATGGACGATAATATCAAAATATTTCAATACGCAGACGATATTTGTATCTATGTCTCCTATAATACCTATGAGCGATGCGTGAAAGAACTCAAACATACAGTATACTATATCAAAGGATGGTTAAACAATCTTGGTTTTAGTCTTGCATCTGAGAATTCGGCGGTTTTGTGTTTTACAAGGCACCGGCTTCATCTGGCGGACACAATAATAATCAATAATACTTCCTTTCCTATAGTAAATCATTATAAATATCTGGGCATTTTTTTAGACAGAAAACTGGTCTAAACATGTTGAATTTGTGAAAGAGAAATGTGAGAAAGGTTTGAATCTTCATCGAACTGTTTCCAAAACAAAATGGGGAGCTGATGCAGGCATCTCACTTATCTTTTACAGGGTTTATATACGATAGCTCATGGATTATGGTTGCACGTTTTACGGAACAGCTTCAAACACAGACTTACTCATTCTTGACAGAATCCAGTACAAAGCCATAAGAATATGTTTACGCGTTATAAGTCTTCCCCATGTCATGAAATTCTGGCAGAAGCACAAGAACCTCCTCTAAATATTAGACGACTCTTTTTATCTCGTAAACAAATTATTCAATACAGATCATTTAATACATTACTGGTTTCAAAAATCGCAGATTTAAATACACAAAATCTTACCAACAACTACTAGAGGAAGAAAAACTCTCCACCACTAGCTGATGCTTTTCTTGATACCCAAAATATTATAAATGTTTCTAGTAACCAAATATATCCTATTTATTGCTGCAAATTTGAGGCATACTTTTCCAAGCCAAACATAATTTATCCTCATTAGACCAACATTCTCTCGTTAAATAATACAATAATGAGAACTATATTGAATAAATTTAAAGATCATACACTTATTTACACAGATGGTTCGAAAACTGAAGCTGGAACAGGTTTAGCATTTTATGATTCCAATAATGATCAGCACTTCAGTACCGAATTACTAATATATGCTCAAAATTTAGTGCGAAAGCTCTTGCCATAGAATAAGCACTTACATGGTGTTTGAAACTAAAAACAAAAGGCATTGTAATAATATCTGATTCCAAACCAGTTCTGGAAGATCTTCAGGGCTCGCCTTCCAAACATGTTAAAAATAATATTATTTTCAACATTAAAAAACTTGCTTATTTTTTCGCTCTTCAAATATTGAGATAACATTTATCTGGGCTAAGGCCCATGTAGGTATCATAGGTATTGAGAAAGCAGATTCGGAAGCCAAGGAATCTGTATCTGGGACAACTATATACTATCATCCACAATACTCTGATCTCATTATTAATTACAGAAATCGGATTGGTCAAAAATATATGATAATATTGCCAAGGAGTCCGAAAACCAATACTTCCTCATCCACCCTAAACTTCCAAATAAAATTTTGCATCTATCATTTCCCAATATAGGTAGATATTACTCTAGTACAATAACAAGACTAAAGTTAAATCACGGTCGCTTTCCGGCGCATTTTCACAGACTTGGTTAAGTAAGTTCTCCTCATTGCTCTTGCGATAACAATAAAATTGTTAATTCAAACCATTTATTTTTTGAGTGCACTAATCATGTTTTACCTACTAATGAACTAATAGCTGATTTAAAGAAATATGGATTACCTTTAAATTTTTCCACAATAATTTCAACAAACCATGAACCTGTCCTTGATTCTATCATCAAATTTTTAAAAGCAACCAATATAAACATATAAATGTTGTTCACTGATTAGTTCGCCCTCCAAAAAAAAATATGTATGTGGCAAATAGCTAAAGCTGATGCCATCCTCCTACGATACACACACACACACACATACACACACACACACACACACAAACAAGTACAAAAATACCACCATTAAAGAAATCAGGTATATATAAACTCAGATGTCCAGAATGTAATTCTGTCTATTGGGGTCAGACCCTTAGGAATTTTGAAATCCGATACAGTGAACACTTACGAGCATACAGATTAGAACAATGAGATAAATCACACTACGCAAAACATCTACTTGACACCAATCATTCATTGACACCTAACACAGAACTAGATGTACTACATATTTGTGATAAGAAACAAGAACTGGATTTCCTTGAAGAATTGGAAATTAGAAGACATTAAAGACACCCACAATATGAAGTCGTCAATGAACAGATAAATCTAGGGAGTTCCCCACTAATAAACTGTCTTCTTAAGTGATAACTGTGAAGATCAGCAGATATAGTTTTCCTGGTTTTCTATATCATTGCACAGTTATACTGATCTTAATTGGAAAAATGATATCCATGATATCACCATATAGCTAATGATGTCTAAGCTTCAATATTTGTTATATCACATCTTCTTCTTTTCTCTATTAACATATATTAGGCCAATCACAAATCTAAGTCTAGCCCAAAAAAATAACTACTAAACATCATGTAGGCATCAAATGAAATGTAACTTCTGTCATTCCGACGATGATATCCAGTTATCGAAACAATTGTTAATTTTTTAGAATTTTCAACATTTTTCATTATACTGTGGAGTTAGCTAGAAACAGTGAGTTTCATTTAAAACACTAATATGAGTAGATTCTACGAAGTAAGGGTCGACACAGTTAATTTCTTCAATAATAATAAATTCTTCCTCGTTTATTACATCTCTATTAAATCCCCATTGCTTCAAATCCTTTTACTCCTTATTCAATTTTCGCTGTATTGTTGTAGGCCTTTTTGAACAGCTGGGCAATATCCGACAGGTCAATTTTTTGATAGTTTTTTTTTTTATTTAAGATAGGAATCACACTCGCGGTTGTATACGGTTTTCCATTGTCCAAAAAAGCAAAAATCGAGTGGTTGTAGTCGATGGGATGTGTGAGTTAGTAAGGTCACTATGGTTATACCATTCTCCAGAAATTGTACAGCTTTAGTATACAGTGACTGCTATGGTTATCTAGTATTAACACTTTGTCCGTGATTGAACATTTAGTATGCCTGGCAAAATGCTGAATCCGTTCAAAAAAGAGGTCTTCGTTGATCCAGACATTTTTTAAACCTCTATAGAGAGCATTCGTCGTGCAATTTTTTGCAAGCTCATATTTCATTTTGGCCCTTCCGAAAATGAACATGGTGGCACATATTCTCCCGCAGCACTCACCGAATAGAAGACGTTTAACAACTCTCCCCGTTCTCCACTTGTGATGGCACCAACTTTTCGTTGTCCTTTAAACACCAACATTTTTCCAGGAATGTGCACAGGAGTTATACCGGTTTCGTCGACATTGTAATTACGATTAGCAGGATAATTATAGTCTTCGAAGCCTCTAGATAAGTTAGAGAAAAAGAAGTCTATTTGTTTCTTGTTGAACCCTTTTACCATGTTCAATGACGTGCTCTGTGGCTTTCTGAGATATGTTAGGGTGCCTTTTCAAAAACTGTCTTTTAACTTGAAGTCTCGACATTCCATAAAACAACATCGACATTTTAATTATATAATTGAACAGCTCGTCCTCCTGGGCAGGGTTAAGAACTGTAAGAACTTATTTTGATCGACTTTGCCTCTAACACGGTCCCGGAAAGTACCATAAGGTACGTGATACATTCTAGATGCTTTTCTTATCCTCATAGATTTAGTTTGGACGGCGTTCATTGCCAGAGACATATTTTCTAGAGAGCATGAACCCCGGTCTGTATTTCTCTTGGCATTTTAACAACATCTGAAAAAAGCAGGATAATTATTATGAATTTCGGGTAATACCAACCGGACTCGGATAAGACCGACCAGCGGTCAGTTTTATCCGTAAATACATGCGTTTAAAAATAAATCACCACGGCATTAACAGAAAAATGAGGTTATATCTCCATGCGGCATAACAAATGCTCAAGCTAATAAATGTCATACATATATAGGGGAAAAATCACTTATTTTTGTAGTACTCACCTATTTATAACTCAAAACAGATATAACGATTCACGTGGAAATATGTTTTGACGTACAAAATTCCAAAAAGCTCAATTACGGCGTCACCGGCAGTTGTGCTCGACAGTCTGGCCGTATATCCCTCCGCGGCGTTGTATTACATTGCAGTTGGCGTGCAATTTGAAATTAAATCGCATTGTCGGTCTAACCCAGCTGTTTGGTATTCCTCATATTACCTCTGTTAACTATTTATATAAGAGAAAGTCTTTTGTGTAGTAGGGTACGCTTGTTCTGACAGTACCACCGTCGTGCATCGGAGTTTTAAATACATTCTTCCGATATGTCTAAGAAATCTTAACGCGATGTTCATTTTAATAGAGGGCATTGCTTCATTTAACATAATAGAGGAGAGTTGCCTTGATCTTACCAATTCTCGTCTTTCAATTTATGTAGCTCACATAGGTTGTTATGTCCGAAATTATTGTATAGTTGAATCCATTCTTTCGCCACCTTATAAATTTTTTTAAACGTGATACAAGTTTATTTAGTACTCGAAAACAATAAATTACTAAGGCCCTGCAAGTGGTACAATGAAAGAAACTAGTTGCCTTTATCGTACCAGGTGGCTCCTTGATCGTACCCTGTACGATTCATATGTGGTTGATAGCGTATCACTTATAAAGAGTTAATTTTTATTTTTCATAACGAGTTAATTTTTATTTTTCATAACATGAACAGTTGATATACAAACACTCTAGGTATATGGAGTTATAATGAAAACTTGAGTTATAATGAAATTAAGATAAAGGCCTACTATTTATCTACATTTGACACATGTAAAATGTTGAGGCCTGTCTTCGTTTGCGATTCCTGTACAAGAATCATGCACCCACAAATTACAAATCTGACATAAAATCATATCTTCTACCAGGTTGGTTTCATACAAGAAACAATACCATTCTTCAGGTTGCACTTCTACCACAACAGCAGATTGATTCGAAGAAGATGCGACGTTAATCATGGACCCAGAGGAAGCTTTTGCTGGTTTTTCACGGAATCCAAGGTTTTTTTCACGTTGTGCATCTTCTTTTCAATAGATTTTTCTTTTTTTATACAAATTCTCCTCAATGCAGAACCCAATTTCTCTTTCAACGCTTTAACCTTCTCTTGGTTTAACTTAAGCTCTTTTTGTAGCTCCAATTGTTTTTTGTATGGACTGCTAGTCAAAATAGATGCTCTTTGTTCTACATTCCCAGACTTGGATTTTGATTTAGGTTTAGGTATAGGAGACAGTGTCTCAATTGGAACTGAAAGCTTTTGGCTTGCCGAATGCCATCATTTCAGTTGCTGAGTAATCAAGGTTTGAAATTTCTGGCTGCGAAATTTAGTTATTGTCTTCCTTCTTTGAGCACTCACTTACATGCAACCTGCCACAAATACATACACTAATATGAAACATAAACCACTACAAACAAACACGTGCAACTTTTGCTACTGGCTCTCCACAATAGCAATTATGTAATGTCGCCGCTTGAATGCTCTAGCATCACTGTTAGTGAAAGGGAAAATAGGAGCTGGTACTATGAAGGATACGGTACGATCATGGCAACTCCGCTCTAAGTCCATTAGAAACTCGACAAATGTTTGAAGGTAGTTTATGGAAATATACATATAAAGAAAACATTCAATAAAATAGAATTAAAACAAATCAACTAGATTTATTAATCGATTGTAGATGCTAATTTAAATAAATTTTTTTTGATGCCTCATATTACTTATTTAAATCACGCCTCAGCGTGTTGAAATCAAACTTTCAAACACGCGCGTTTTTCAAAGTCCCTATGGCAACAACAACAACTCGAGAAACGTAAGTATCAATGACAACTTTTATTATTAGTTTTTCAATTGTATATTTTCATTGTGAACCAATGTTTTATTTGGTTTTTTCTGCTAAATTTATTTATATATTCATATATACATTGTATCCTTTTAAGTATAAATAAAGAAACTTTTCGATTATTGATCTGACAGAAGTACCTCGTAACGTCAAATAAAAATAAATAATATTTAGGATGGACTTTCACGAAACTTGGCTGGGCATCGAGGGCGGACTTTTATGAAATTAAACTTGGCTGGGCATCGAGGACGGACTCCCATTTTTTGTAGTAATAATATAATAATAATATTTGATTATTTCAAAGTGCACCAATGAAAAAAATAGCGTAAAGTATTCGTGGATAACTGGTCTTTCAAACACTTGCTCTATTTCGAGCACTTCGGCTGCGCCGTCGTGCTCGAAAAATCGCGCGTATTTGAAAGACCTATCTATCCACTTATACTTTAATATACTATTCTCGTTTTCTAGTTATACATACCTATTATGTTATATTTTTTCTATTACAATAATTCAATTTATTCATGAATGAGATAAGAAGGATTTTTTTCTCATACTAGGTGGAAATGGAATCTCCTATTGTAACTGTCGCAGAAGGTAAACTACGAGGAAACCAAAGAACAAATTTGGATGGAGAAAAGTTCTATTCTTTCTTAGGAATACCATATGGAAAACCTCCCGTAGGAAATCTCAGATTTAAGGTAAAATTAATAACGTTATAAAAAAGAATAAAGCATACTCGTACATAACAAAACCAGAACAGGGTAATTCAGTACTGATCATTGATACCTATAAATCCTAAAGAAGAAGAAATAAAATATAATTCTGTTTTGAAAAAATATACCCTATTGAAGGTTGGTAGGAGATATCAACATCGCATACTATTGTTCTTTCTCTATAACTTTTGTTCAGCTTATTTCTTTACCATTTATTATTGTAGGGTAAATATACTGTAGTAGTCAGAATAAAACATATTATATATCGCTAAAAAGTTGCATAACCAGGGCTAATTGTTTGTAACCAACATCTGCTTCCTTCCATAACCACATAGGGTTATTTACGTTGGTTTGCATTCTATTGATCAAATCAAAAACGCGCATGTCGAGCTTCACTGAACAAAACAGATAGAAACCTGAGGAATGTTATTTCGAACAAATCGCCATTATCAATGCATTCACTTGTGTGTATTTTTTCCACAATTTGAAAAATTTAAGTGATTTAAGATATCTATATAAGTATTTTGCCTATATCGGCCGTTAAAATGAGTAATAAGTGCCTAGTTTGTGGGTATAGTAGAAAAGTTGGAGAATGTTTATTGATTCATATGTATGTAAACAATTAACTATGTCATATTCCATAGGCGTCACATAAGTAAGTTATTGCCGATTTGAAGAATTTAATTAATTTGTCAAATGTGACAGAGAATGCCAACGAGTAATATCGTCAAATGCTACTCTGACTGTTTTTTTACGTTTTTCTACGTATTATCGATTATTATTATCAATATTTTTTGTGATAATACTGTGTAAATAATATTCAACATGTGATAATTAACAATGAATTAGTGTTTTGGTTGTATTAACTATGAATTCTTACTATTAAGCAATGGACAATTAAATTCACCACTAGCGCAGCGTTACAATCATCAGGTAACTGATATATTCCTTTTATATTATCCACAGAGTCCTACTGGGACGTCTGTTCCATTGATAAAATTAATGTGAAGGGGTTTTGACAACTAGGACCGCTCACAAAAACAAAGTCCAATAACAACCAAAATCAAATGACGGCATCACAACCATCACAACTAACCGCACTAAATCTTATGTTGCTGCAACCCTAAATAAATCTCCACCTCCCACTTTTCCAAATAGGGATCAAGCCATTATCTTGCAGGCTATTCCCAACGCCGTTCTTTTTGAATATGTAAAAGCTGTAGGGGATATTGTTACCCCCAAAAATATTACCTTTGTGTCCCGAATGTCAAATAACCGTATTTATATCTATCCATCCTAGAGAAGTATAGACGACCATATATTTTAATAGATGATTTCAATACCCACAACACACTATACATTCGGTAAAGGTAAAACTATTGACAGAGTCATCAATTGCACAGGTTCTTGCTCATTTAATATAGGCTCCAGTACACATTTCAACTTCTCATCCGAAGCTCTCTCCTCTATAGATCTAAGATCAAGTGATCGTAAATCAGCTACTCTACTAACTTGGCAAATTGCAGATGACTTTTACGACAGCAATCACTATCATATCGTCCAATAAACCCAATATTGAACAAAGTTTAACCAGTTGCTACTGACGCCTACACAATGCTGACCGGGCCAGTTACAGAACCCAAACAGATGCCACTTTAGCCACCCTCTCGTTCTCTAACAATATGGACAATAACTTGTCGTTAATCATAAGCGCCTTACTTTATGCTGCCAATACAAAAAAAGCCTTAAAATAATCAACCTTATCTCGAACGACACTGTAATTAGCGAGAATCAAGAAACTGGTGTAACTCTGGCCAAAAATTTCTTTGAGAAATTCAGAAGCAAAATCACCCTCACTCCCGGCTACTTGAACCACGGATTGCCGCGTCCCCTCTATCTTCTACAAAAACAACTTAAGACATCACTTATCTAAACTCTTAATTCTCACACACAGAACTAACTTCGGCCGGTAAATTCTGCAAGAACACTGCTTCTGGTCCTGAGGATATTCCCTATACCTTTATAAAAAAAACTATCCTTGAAAGGCCAACGAAAACTTCTTGAAATGTACAACTTAATTTGGACTTCCAACACAATTCCTAACTAGTGGCGAACCTCAGTTATAATACCCAATTAAAAAACAAATCAAGCAGTTACCTCGCCCAGTGCTCACAGACCAATTCCTAACTAGTGGCGAACCTCAGTTATAATACCCAATTAAAAAACAAATCAAGCAGTTACCTCGCCCAGTGCTCACAGACCAATATCATTAATATGTACCGTGTGCAAGATCTTTTGAAAAATGATTAACAAAAGGTTTTTATGGTACTTTCAACAACATAACATTTTTGCCAACGAGCAGTCAGGTTTTCGACAAAATCGCTAAACCCATGACAACCTAGTACTGCTTCAAAGTCATATTTCGGATGCATTAAACACGAAACAAGAATATCGCTGCTGTTTTTTACACTGAAGGTGCTTTTGATACCATTAACAGACGCTGTATACTGAGAGAACTAACCCTTCATAACATCAATGACAACATATTTCATTTTACCCAAAATTTATTATCATCACGGTCGTACAGTCTCAATTAATGGCATTTTCTCATCATCTTACAGTCAATTGGATGGGGTTTTACAGGGCTCAGTGTTGAGTCGGACACTCTTCAATTCAGTTCTAAATGATTTATGCTCTAGTCTCTGTTCACCCATTTGACATGTCTTGTACGCAGATGATCTAGTAATATACTGCCACGGACTTTGTGTCTCTACCTCAACGAAACTAATTCAATCTGCTGTCGATACCCTTGGCAACAGAACTAACCACCTAGGTTTATCTTTAGCTCACACAAAATCTAAAATCATTAAATTCAGCCGACGTCCCCCCTCCTCATCTCCTCGTATCATAATTAACAACTAATGTATCCCTCTATTTGATCACTGCAAAATACTCGGTATAACATATGACTCACGACTTACATGGAACCAACATCTACTAGAATTAATAGGTGAGTGTACTAAGAGGTTCAACATAATCAAAATTTTCTCATATTTTCATTGGGGTGCCAATGAAAATTCACTCCTTAAAGTATATAGATCGCTTATACGCTCCAAACTAGATTATGGTTGCTACATATATATGTCAGCTTCCAAAACATATCTTGACCTCTTGAACTGAATAAACAATACAGCACTATGTCTTTGCCTCGGAGCCTCGGAGCCTTTATTGCAAAGCCAATGAACCTGCATTTTGTTAAGACGACAACAGTTGCTACTCTTTGTCTCCGTATCCTGGAACCCCTATAATCCTGTATATCCCATTTTGAAATCACCTACATCCATATCACATAACGCACATACATGATTATCAATAAAACACATTCCATCAGTGAGACATTAATCTACTGCAAACTACTCTTTTCCCACTACCCCACACTTCTCCTCGTGCCATTACCATTCCTCAGCTCAACACATCAATTACACGATACGACAAACATATATCACCGAGGGAAATCATAATGGAAGCTTTTGATAACATCATACTAACAAATAAATACGATCTAGTTCTATCACTGATGCCTCTAAAAATGAAACAGGAGTAGGATGCTCTGTTACAATGTGCCACTCTCTTATCAATTCCTCCCTGAAACTTACTTTATAACGAAGTATTACAAGACAACTGCAAATATCGAATTAGCAGCTGAAGATCGTCTGGAAACTCGACGGTTATGCCATATTTGTCCATCAGAATTGAAAAGAAAGACTCAATATTTATGTGTTATTTGTAAAAACCGCTTTGTTTGCAATGTTTCCGAAAAATTTGCTTTGAATGCAATGAAAACAAAAATTTAAATATTCTGACGATGATATTGATTTATCGAAACAATTGTCAATTTTTTAGAATTTTCAATAACTTGTATTATATTGTGGAATTAACTAGAGACCTTGAGTTTCATTTAAAAACACTATTTTGTATTCTTGATGATTTTGGAACTAAAGCTAAGTTCTTTTTTGTTTGGAACAGGGTTTCTAATGTTTTTAGTTTCATTTAAACTGAATTTTAAGTATTATTCGAGGTTAATTTGAATTTTAACGCGAGCGTGTGGTGTATTGGCAACAGGAGTCAGTTTAAGTAGTGTTAACAAATTTCACGTGAAATGAAGGTAGTTGAAGACTGTGAATGCTCGTCGTTTGAAACACCTAACAAAAAGAGAAAAAAAAGCGCTGCAAAAACCTGTCTAGATAATTTTGATACAGGGCGTCTTCGAAGGTATATTACCAATTTTCATATTACAGAAAAACAAGTTCCAACTTTGAAGCGTATTAATCGAAAATTTGTAAATGAGTATAATTATACAGGTACCCGAGAGTCTCTTCGGCATGTCATTAAAATATGAGATTTCGTTGCCGAAAAACTAGAACAAATAGGAAGTTGTTACTGGAAAAACCCGAAATTAGACATATGAAATTTAGTGTTTTTAAATGAAACTCAAGGTCTCTAGTTAATTCCACAATATAATACAAGTTATTGAAAATTCTAAGAAATTGACAATTGTTTCGATAAATCAATATCATCGTCAGAATGACAGAAGTTACATTTCATTTTATGCCTACCTGATGTTTAGTAGTTATATTTTTTTGGCTAGACCAAGAAGTAACCTAACTTGTGATTGGCTTAATATATGTTTATAGAAAAAAGAAGAAGATGTGATATTACAAATATTGAAGCTTAGATATTATTAGCCCTATGGTGATATCCTGGATATCATTTTTCCAATTAAGATCAGTATAACTGTGCAATGATATAGAAAACCAGGAAAACTATATCTGCTGATCTTTACAATTATCACTTAAGAAGACAGTTTATTAGTGGAGAATTCCCTAGATTTAACTGTTCATTGACAACTTCATATTGTGGGTTTTTTACATGTCTTCTAATTTCCAGTTCTTCAAGGAAATCCAGTTCTTGTTTCTTTTCACAAATATGCAGCACTTCTAGTTCTGTGTTAGGTGTCAATGAATGATTGGTGTCAAGTAAATGTTTTGCGTAGTGAGATTTATCTGGTTGTTTTAATCTGTAAGCTCGTAAGTGCTCACTGTATCGTATTTCAAAATTCCTAAGGGTCTGACCCAAATAGACAGCATTACATTCTGGATATTTGAGTTTATATATACCTGACTTCTTTAATAGTGGTATTTTTGTTTTAACATTTAACAATTTTGTACTAACGTTACTTTCTGTTTTAAAAGAAATTGTTGCATTCGTTGCTGAAGATATTATCTTTGAAATATTATTAGAAATATCTTCAGCAACGAATGCAACAATTTCTTTTAAAACAGAAAGTAACGTTAGTACAAAATTGTTAAATGTTAAAACAAAAATACCACTATTAAAGAAGTCAGGTATATATAAACTCAAATGTCCAGAATGTAATGCTGTCTATTTGGGTCAGACCCTTAGGAATTTTGAAATACGATACAGTGAGCACTTACGAGCTTACAGATTAAAACAACCAGATAAATCTCACTATGCAAAACATTTACTTGACACCAATCATTCATTGACACCTAACACAGAACTAGAAGTGCTGCATATTTGTGAAAAGAAACAAGAACTGGATTTCCTTGAAGAACTGGAAATTAGAAGACATTTAAGAAACCCACAATATGAAGTTGTCAATGAACAGTTAAATCTAGGGAATTCTCCACTAATAAACTGTCTTCTTAAGTGATAATTGTAAAGATCAGCAGATATAGTTTTCCTGGTTTTCTATATCATTGCACAGTTATACTGATCTTAATTGGAAAAATGATATCCAGGATATCACCATAGGGCTAATAATATCTAAGCTTCAATATTTGTAATATCACATCTTCTTCTTTTTTCTATAAACATATATTAAGCCAATCACAAGTTAGGTTACTTCTTGGTCTAGCCAAAAAAATATAACTACTAAACATCAGGTAGGCATAAAATGAAATGTAACTTCTGTCATTCTGACGATGATATTGATTTATCGAAACAATTGTCAATTTTTTAGAATTTTCAATAACTTGTATTATATTGTGGAATTAACTAGAGACCTTGAGTTTCATTTAAAAACACTAATATGAGCATATTCCACAAAGTAAGGGTCGAGACAGTCAATTTCATATGAAATTTAACTTTTTACGAAGCATGAAACGTTATAGAGACGAAAATAGACTAATTATGTATATGGACGAAACGTATATCCATTCGTATCATAGTAATCAAACGAGCTGGTCTGATAGTTCGAACGAGGGGTTACATAAATCAGTATCAAAGGGACAGATGCTAATTATAGTACATGCTGGAGGTTAGGTTAGGTTAGGTTAGGTTAGGTTAGGTTAGGTTACATAAATCAGTATCAAAGGGACAGATGCTAATTATAGTACATGCTGGAGGTGAAAATGGTTTTGTGAAAAATGCTTACCTTAGATACAAATCTAGCGATAAAACCGGAGATTTATCACAATCCTATGAACGACGAGACAAAAAGTGGTTGCAGGAGATGTTAGTACCAAATTAACCACCAAATAGCGTTTTAGTGATCGACAACGCACTTTCTCATAATGTACAGAGTGGAAAAGTACCAAATTTCTCTTGCAGAAAAGCCGAAATGCAGTAGTGGTTGACAAAGCGAAATATTGGATTTACGGCTGATATGCTAAAAGCAGATTTATACAATCTTATAAAGTAACACAAACCTCGGTACAAATTATACGAAATTGATAAAATTCTTACAGATAAAGGACATTCCATTTTACGATTACCTCCAAATCATCCGGATTTAAATCCAATAGAGTTAGTATGGTCTTCTATGAAGAAATACGTAGCTGATAAAAATGTAACTTTTAATTTTAAAAACTTACAAATATTGTGTGATGAATTATTTTATTCATTTTCGATAGAAGAGTGGGAAACTAGGTGTTAACATATAAAAAAAATTGAACAAGATTATATGGCAAAGGAGCCTGCTTTTGATTTAGTTGTTGATGACCTAACAATAACTCTAGGATCTAATAGTGACAGTGAAAGTGGAACTGATGAAACCATCTCAGATTCAGAGCCTGATGTATCAGAAATAATATGAACGTGAGGTATACTTTTATTGGTACAAATAAATTTTACTATTCCACGATTAAATGTCATCGTGGAATAGTAAAATTTATCTGTACTGACAAGTATACCTGTTTATTTCCTTTTTCAATATTCTTGTTACGTTTTATTACATATTTTTTCAAAATAATATAAATAAATACACAACGAAAAGAAATTTCCTAGTTTTTATCGCCTTAATTTTATAGGTAAACAATTTCTATATTAATTGTGCACTGGATTGTACCTATATCGGCAGAAATTATTAAGCGCCTTGGGTATCCTTTTTCCTCCGAATGCGTTCTCACCTTAACGTTCGCGCAGCGAAATGGTGACCTCACACTTCCAGCTATTTTTGCTTAATAATACAGTTATTTTAAGTTCTAGGAAAATGGGATTCATGGGGTTTTTAGTGGAAATGGAAAGTTTCAAGTTTTTTGGTTGAAGGCATAACCAATTATTTGCCAACACAAAAGCTTCTTCATTTGTAACCAGCATACGTTTTTATGGAGAACGCGCGATTCACAAAATAAGAGATCGTATATTTACTCCAAAATATAGAAATTAAATGGAGATATTTATAAATAAAACGATTTTAGATCTACCTGATAATAATGTTCGTCAATCAGGAGATCATATAAATGATGGTTCATTTTTAGATAATTATCAAATTTCCTCAATAAGTTAATATTAACAAGATATGTTACTATCAAAATTCACCACGAAACAAGAAAAAGGAGTGATTCTATTAAAAATAGAGTGAGCAGTGTTCTCACCCGTCTCATTTTGTATCAAAATCTGTAGTATCTAACTGCATACAAAACACTACTGCATATTTAATAAAGTATTTTCATGCTGAATAGTGTTTATGAATGAATATTGCACTAAAAAGCAGGCAATGTAATATGTCACAAACGACAAAAATGTGTGAAATTTCCATTATTAGATAGCAGTTTTCGATTCAGAATGTTTCTGTACGTCGGTAGTTAATCAATTGAAAGAATAAAAATTAATATATAATCATAATTTTTCAGTGTTGCAATTGGTACGGCAGGAAACACATTCCAAAGTTTGAAGAAAATACATTTATTTTATTTGCAATGCTTCAGCTGAGAATACGTACATTTTCTATTTATCGAATTCTAACAGTTTAATTAAAGAGTAATCGAAAATTCGTAAATTGAAAAGTCACGCCGCCACTGCTAATTGTTTTGGTTTTGAAGAACAAAGACCTCCCACTACCAATTTTTCCCTGTTCATGTTGATCACACCTCCCTTAATGATCTTAATGTAGGCGTTACTTATCTTTTCAGCGATATATAATTTCAAGAAAAAACACTGTAACATACCTATACCTGAAGTGATTCTCATTATCAATAGCAATTGTGTCCGTACTCGGACTTTTTTTAACTTGAAGCCACGAGAATAACACACTGTGGAGATTGGTCAGAATGATATTAAGAGTTCCGGCATTTTGGTTTGGGCAATTCTGTCTTGTTTGGTTCTGGCTGTTTCACTGTTTTTGGATGTTTTGAAGAATTCCTGTTCGCTGGATTCCACCTTTGTGGTGGATACCGTTTTTGACAGAATATTGAATCTGTTGGAGTTCTCTTCAAGATCACCTAAGTCGGGATAACTACAGCTAAGTCTCTTTCGATATATCCATCTGCCCCCCTACTTTACCTAATGTTCCTCTATATTTTTCATTACCATACTCACTTTGTAAACTATTTTAGATTCCATTCAATGAATTTGTCTATTTTCCATTTGAAAAATCAAATATTCTGACGCCTATATATACTTTCATTGTTAATAGCAGCCAGGATAGTTCAGTTTCGATCAGCCCTAGTGCCCAACCGATTAGTATATTCGATAAAAATGACAGAAACTCATACAATTATTATTCAGAGGAAAAAGAATGGTAGAATTGAATATAAGGAATATTAGTAGTTTTACTAATTTATAGATATAATGAAACAGTTCTAATTGTTTTCATAGTATTACAGTTGTAGTAGTGTTTTAAATGAAACTCAATGTTTCTAGCTAATTCCATAATATACTGAAGAATGTTGAAAATTCTAAAAAATTGACAATTGTTTCGATAACTGAATATCATCGTCAGAATGAGAGAAGTTACATTTCATTTGACGCCTACCTGATGTTTAGTAGTTATTTTTGGCTAGACCAAGAAGTGACCTACCTTGTAATTGACATGATATATGTTAATAGAAAAAAGAAGAAGATGTGATATTACAAATATTGAAGCTTAGATATTATTAGCCCTATGGTGATATCCTGGATATCATTTTTCCAGTTGAGATCAGTTTAACTGTGCAATGATATAGAAAACCAGGAAAACCATATCTGCTGATCTTTACAATTATCACTTAAGAAGATAGTTTAATAGTGGAGAACTCCCTAGATTTATCTGTTCATTGACGACTTCATATTGTGGGTTCCTTAAGTGTCTTCTAATTTCCAACTCTTCAAGGAAATCCAGTTCTTGTTTCTTATCACAAATATATAGTACTTCTTGTTCTGTGTTGGGTGTTAATGAATGGTTGGTGTCAAGTAGATGTTTTGCGTAATGGGATTTATCTGGTTGTTTTAATCTGTATGGTCGAAAGTGTTCACTGTATCGGATTTCAAAATTTCTAAGGGTCTGGCCCAAATAGACAGCATTATATTCTGGACATTTGAGTTTATATATACATGATTTCTTTAATGTTGGTATTTTTGTTTTGACACTTTACAATTTTGTACCCACGTTACTTTCTGATTTAAATGTTAAAACAAAAATACCAACATTAAAGAAATCAGGTATATATAAACTCAAATGTCCAGAATGCAATGCTGTCTATTTGGGTCAGACCCTTAGAAATTTTGAAATCCGATACAGTGAACACTTACGAGCATACAGATTAAAGCAACCAGATAAATCCCATTACGCAAAACATCTACTTGACACTAACCATTCATTGACACCTAACACAGAACTAGAAATACTACATATTTGTGACAAGAAGCAAGAACTGGGTTTCCTTGAAGAGTTGGAAATTAGAAGACACTTAAGAAACCCATAACATGAAGTTTTCAATAAGCAGATGAATCTAGGGTATTCTCCACTATTAAACTGTCTTCTTAAATGATAATTGTAAAGATCAGCAGATATATTTTTCTTGGTTTTCTATATCATTGCACAGTTATACTGATCTTAATTGGAAAAATGTTATCCAGGATATCACCATAGGGCTAATAATATCTAAGCTTCAATATTTGTAATACCACATCTTCTTTTTTTTCTATTAACGTATATCAAGTCAATCACAAGGTAGGTCACTTCTTGGTCTAGCCAAAAACAACTACTGAACATCAGGTAGGCATCAAAAGAAATGTAACTTCTGTCATTCTGACGATGATATTCAAATATCGAAACAATTGTCAATTTTTTAGAATTTTCAACATTTTTCATTATATTGTGGAATTAGCTAGAAACATTAAGTTCCATTAAAAACACTAATATGAGTAGATTCCACGAAGTAAGGGTCGAGACAGTTAATTTCATTACAGTTGTAGTTCACTTATACTACAAAAACAGTATGTTAATTAGGTTGTGGTAGCGAACATACAATTAAACTTACTAAACGAGCAATCACCGCACTTTAACATGTTTTCGTTAAGAAGTGATGTTTTACATGGAAAAAGAGATAAATAAGATAACATTGTTGGTCATATATACCCGATATGGGGTATTTCACCTCACTCTGTCGAAATATTATTTTCATCATTTAATGAGTACATTTCTTTGATAATAATGAATTAATATTTCAGGCACCTGAACCTGCTGAACCATGGGTTGGAATGAGAGATGCTACTAAACAAGGTTCCTGCAGTATCCATCGTAGCGAAATAACGAGAAAAGTTGAAGGTTCTGAGGACTGTCTGAACCTTAATGTGTATTCAAAAAAAGTGAGTTCATATCAGTCATCCAGCAAATGCAATTTCTGGACAAAGTAGAAATTTCAATTTTATCCTGTTCTGAAACTTGTACGTATGAACCTACTATATGAATTAACATATATTTTTATTGCCAACTGAATTCTTTTATATTTTGTCATCCGTCTGTCTGCATAATATGTGCATTCGGTGATTCCTATCGTTCTCACTTTCTTAGAACCTTCCTCCAAATTTTTCTCAAATTTAATCAACTATAATCATAACGAAAGCGAAGAATCCTCAATAAATCGGTATTCAAAGCCATAGATATTTTTCACGATTTCAGTTTTGCATTATTCTTGTCCCAACTATATTCCTACTTTTTCTTTACATACTTCAGATTGCGCTTTTTCTCGTTTTATTGGTTCTGTTTCTATATTTCTTGTCTTGATATTAGGTCCACAGTCTTCAAATGTAGATGCAGTATATTATGCTACAAGATATTGCTCTAATAATTTCTCTTAAATGTGTAGTGTAAAAATGATATCGCTATGCTTATCGAAAGCTACGGATGTTCTGTGTCCCTGCTTCGCCGATCAACTTATATTTCCTGTTATACTTTTACTGCGCCACTAAGCAGAATTAGTCCTCTGTAATTTTTGGTATCAGTATTTCCAGAAGTAGGATCAATAATTCTTATTCTATATTCTTTAACCAATCTTAATTTCTATTAAATTTTGTTGTCAAAGATCACTAGAATTTTCACTCCATTTTCTTCATTTGCGGCCTTTCTATTTTTCAGACTCATAATGGCCTTCGTTATTTCTTTCTCTCATATTCAATAATTCCCATACTCTTTTTCTTTCCTTCCTTCGGTTGATACATTGTAATTTTCAACTCTGATTTCTTTTGGTGTGATGTTTTCTTTGTTTTATAGTTTTCAGTATCTTGTAAAATAGTTTTTGATCGTTTATAAAACTTTCTTCCCTACATTTTCCAAATCCTTCACACGATATCTGATGATATAAATATAATGGAAAGTAATCAAAAGTATTTCAATCCTTGATATAAATAGTAAGTTCAATGTAACATGGTGATTTATAGCAACTGTTTCATACTGTATCATTCTAAAGCTCCAGCTATTATGAAAACATTTTTCACCTTGGGCCAATACCTTTGATGTCATCTCAATGTATTTATGTTAAGTTATTTGTAGTTCACATTGATAGGAAAAGATGTTTTTCACGTTTCACAAACTATAATTCCATCATTTATCTTAGTTATAAGCAATGTTGAAAATATAATAATATATGTAAGTAAACATATGTTTTGAGAATATTCATGAAAATGTAGCGAGAATAATAGATCTGGAACACCAAAAACAAATGAAACAATAGTTATTTTCCGAGAAATATTATTTCAAAGTAGGTGAGACTACAAGTACCGTATTAATAACTTTTTCTGATATAGCTACCTTCAGAAGATTCATCGTTGAAGCCAGTGATGGTATGGATTCATGGAGGCGGTTTCGTGGTTGGATCTAATAACGTTCAGCATTATGGCCCAGAATACCTGATGCTTGAAGATATAGTGCTCGTAACAATCAACTATCGATTGGGATTTCTAGGTTTTCTTGACGTAGAGGATCCTTCATTAGAAGTACCAGACAATGCAGGAATAAGAGACCAACGGTTAGCTTTGCAATGGGTACAGAAGAATATCAAAAACTTCAATGGAGATCCCGATAATGTAACCGTTTTTGGACAAAGTGCAGGGGGCATGAGTATACACTTCCATGTTCTATCACCAGCATCAAAGGGGCTTTTCCACAAAGCCATTATGCAGAGCGGTTGTTTATTTACCAAACCAGATTTAGGAAGTGCAGTAGTAAAAATGGCACAACTTATTGATGAAAATACTAAGACGGAACGTGAAGCATTGGATGTTCTGAGAAATGTACCCGAGGAGAAGTTTTTTGAATTCCAAACAGAATATTTAGAGGTAAGTTACGCGTAAAAAACAAAAGGTTCGTAATATGTGGCTCCTACTTTTAATTGAATGCATTCCGCTACTTGTCTTGGCAATTTTCGCGTTGCTATGCTAACGTCATATCGTGAGATTTGGTAGGAAACCTACTTTTCTACCGATCATATCCCAAACATACTCTATAGGCGACAGATCAGCTGATCCAAGAGAGAAGACTTCTTCTAAGTACTGTAATGTAACAGCTGCCACATGGGCACGGGCAGTAACTTGCTGGAAAACTACACTATTCCCAAGAAATTATCAACGTTACTTCGAACAGTTAAATAACCCAGTAAAATACTACCAGACTTCTACTACCTACAGCTATTGCACTCCAAATCCTATGATAAGGACAGAACCGCGATACAAAGCATATTGTCTATCTCCTCGACGACCCCTGACTCATATACGATCATCATGAGCCAGTAAACAAAACCTAGACTCGTCTGAAAAAAAACTACTTTCCATTCTTCTCCATTATTTACCATCATTTTCCTTTATTTTCCTTTCTTACCCTTTCTTTTCCATTATTTTCTATTATTTACCATTATTTACCATTATTTACCATTATTTACCATTATTTACCATTATTTACCATTATTTTCCATTATTTTCCATCATTTCCCATTATTTTCCATTCTTCTCCATTCTTCATCATTATTTTCCATTCTTCCCCATTCTTCATCATTCTTTTCCATTCTTTTCTATTCTTCTCAATTCTTCTTTATTCTTCTTCATTCTTTTCCATTATTCTCCATTATTTTCCATTCTTCTCCATTATTTTCCATTCTTTTCCATTCTTTTCCATTATATTCCATTATTTGCCATTATTTTACATTCTTCTCCATTCTTCTCAATTCTTCTCCATTTTTTCCCTTCTCCTTCATGCTCCTGCACTCTTCTCCATTCTTCTCTATTGTTCTCCATTCTTCTCTTTTGTTCTCCATTCTTCTCAATTCATCTCAATTCTTCTCAATTCTTCTCCATTATTTTCCATTCTTTTCCATTCTTTTCCATTTTTTTCCATTATTTTCCATTATTTTCCATTATTTTACATTCTTCTCAATTCTCCTCCATTTTTCCCTTCTCCTCCTTTCTCGTCCACTCTTCTCTATTCTTCTCCATTCTTCTTCATTCTTCTCCGTTCTTTTCCATTCTCCATTATTTTCCATTCTTTTCCATTCTTTTCCATTCTTTTCCATTCTTTTCCGTTCTTTTCCGTTCTTTTCCATTCTTTTCCATTCTTTCCCATTCTTTTCCATTCTTTTCCATTCTGTTCCATTCTTTTCCATTCTTTTCCAATCTTTTCCATTCCTTTCGATTCTTTTCCATTTTTTTCCAGTCTTTCCCATTTTTTTCCATTCTTTTCCAGTCTTTTGCATTATTTTCCATTCTTATCCATTATTTTCCATCCTTTTCTATTCTGGGTCAGCCAGACCCCTCATTTGATTTTGACAGCATTACACTGTCCAATTTCTCCAACAACGAATCACTGTTCAAACGTCTAGAGATTTCTCCTGCATCATGCTGGCCAATAACTGAACACCTCTCAAAATCGCTCAATTACCGATATTTAGGTTGCTTTCGACTTATTCCCATGTTATTAGATGGATGTCAAACACAACTAAGTGAAACTAATCACAACTAAGAGAATTCAACGAAAATTAAGAAACCAAAACGGAATTTAGACTGGTTTTACTTCATAATTTAATCGTTCTCTTGTGATGCCCAAACAAGTAACTTATGATGTTGAAAGTTTTGCGTTTATCTGAGAACCGAACAGAATTAGTAAGTTTCAACTGTTTTTGAAGTAACCCATTTCTCTACCGATTTGATATAGAGAGCATAAGGCATCTCTGTACACTGGTATCTGCTGTTTGTTAAAGGTAACGATGTACATCAATGTTTTTGAGTTCTCTCTTTTTGATCTATGACGGAATACTCTTAAAAGTCAGGGGGTTTTCACTGGTAACTTCAAGGTTGTAAAATTTCTTCAAAATTGCTCCTCTACTCTATCTCTTCCATAATTTTTCTAGATTGCTATATATATATTTCTGGCCATTTTGCCTGAATATTGCATATTGCGTATTTCAGCAGTAACATGTATGATAATACTTGTTTGCTTGCCATCTTGAGTCTTACCATTGAGTATATCAGAGGGATCTGCCTCTAATGGATACTTACCAGTTCTTCCCACGAAGCAGCTTATAGGCATCTCCATGTATATTGTTCTGGCACTGAGTACTTGGTATGTGGTAGGCTATGTTGGACAAACTAAAAATATGAATAGTTCGATTAAGTGAATGTGTTTTATTTAGAGAGAAATAACATACTGGTATCAAACATAATATTATTACAACCATCTATAAATCATACTAATACGAATTTGTTTTCCTACGAGCCCACTAAATTAAAATAGTTATAAATATTTTCCATCAGTTTTTGAATGTGTGAAAAGATTTATTATTGGTGTAGCTGAAGTGATGGATAATTTTTAATTAATAATAATTCAGTCGATGATCCCTAATGACCAAGAAAAAAATAACTGTCTCGACCCTTATTTCGTGGAATCTACTCATATTATTGTTTTAAATGAAACTCAATGTTTCTAGATAATTCCACAATATAATGAAAAATGATGAAAATTCTAAAAAATTGACAATTGTTTCGATAACTGAATAGCATCGTCAGAATGACAGAAGTTACATTTCATTTGATGCCTACCTGATGTTTAGTAGTTATTTTTGGCTAGACCAAGAAGTGACCTACCTTGTGATTCACTTAATATATGTTAATAGAAAAAATGAGAAGATGTGATATTACAAATATTCAAGCTTAGATATTATTAGCCCTATGGTGATATCCTGGATATCATTTTTCCAGTTAAGATCAGTATAACTGTGCAATGATATAGAAAACCAGGAAAACCATATCTGCTGATCTTTACAATTATCACTTAAGAAGACAGTTTAATAGTGGGGAACTCCCTAGATTTATCTGTTCATTGACGACTTCATATTGTGGGTTCCTTAAGTGTCTTCTAATTTCCAACTCTTCGAGGAAATCCAGTTATTGTTTCTTATCACAAATATGTAGTACTTCTAGTTCTGTGTTAGGTGTCAATGAATGATTGGTGTCAAGCAGATGTTTTGCGTAATGAGATTCACCTGGTTGTTTTAATCTGTATGCATGTTCACTGTATCGGATTTCAAAATTTCAAAAGCTACATAAACTTCAACACAAACAACATAGAATTCAATACTCTAAACATCATGAAACTGTAAGTACCTACATACCAACACACTTTGCACCACGATTTGAAAACCTTCCAGACACTAATTTTACAGATAGTGGAATAGAATGTTTAATAAAGGTTTAAAGTACAGCATACTACCAAAATTTACGAATAATATTAAACAAATTATAGCTACAGAGTCAGAAATAGCTTTTAAATCTTATTCAAATAATTTTCTTCATAAGAAATTCTTTGTCTAGCCAAAAATAACTACTAAACAGCATGTAGGCGTCAAATGAAATGTAACTTCTCTCATTCTGACGATGATATTCAGTTATCGAAACAATTGTCAATTTTTTAGAATGTTCCACATTCTTCATTATATTGTGGAATTAGCTAGAAACATCGAGTTTCATTCAAAAAAATAATAAGGAAAAATTCATTTATGCTTAAAATTGTTTCCATTATTTTAGAAATATCCCAGAAGCAGACCTTTTCTAAAGAATGAAAAATTAAACTCCACGCAAATTATACCAATGGAAGAGATGATAAAGTCCGGACAATATAATCAAGTTCCCATATTACTAGGATATACTGATAACGAAGGAATCGTTAAAGATATATTAGAAACAACTGATTTATTGGGATCCGGCTGGGAACCTATATTCGAATTCGCACATTCTGCTCATTTAGAAGAAGACGATCCAAAAAGACAAATTGTTCTTGACAAACTGGGTAAATTCTATTCGCAAAAGAAATATGCCAGTGAAAAATATATGGTGAGTTCAATCACTTTATTTATATAAGTATGTACAGTCCAACAAAACTGGATCTGACAGGCTTGAATCTAATATGAAAGTTCTTGTTCATATTTTGAAATGCATTGAATCATATTTCATTCCAAACCAATTTTTTTCAGTGGTCGACCGACTCTTTGTTTATAATACCAGCGATAATTTCAGCTAAACTTCACGCTGAAACATCATCAGAACCTGTTTATCTTTACAACGTGTCTTTAGATGCAGGTCTCAATTTTTGGAAAAGGTTATTTGATAAAACTCATTACTCAGGTAAGTGTTCAATACATAGAAAGTGCAAAGTAATAAATTTAGCCTTATTATGCAAAGCTTTAAATATAAGTATGTAGGTATGTAGGAGCTTATACATACGTGCATACTTAGTTTTGAATATAATTTTGTATTCAATCTGATTTATTGAGTTTTAAAACGAAATTTAGATACTTGAAGAATCATAATTTCTACCTATAGTTTCTATATTTTTGAAAACAAATATTTTTCTATACAGAATTTTGATTTGATTTTGTGATGTCTACTACTCTGTATATAGTAATACAGACGCTAGCTACTGTTCTGTATTTTTTTAGGTCCACGAGATAACTCATTTGCAGAGTCAATTTCAAGGTTTACGAAACAAGATTTTTCAGGTTACTACGCTTGAAAATGGCCAGTTTTTTTAAGCCCTTTTATATAGTAAATATAGGTCTAATTCAATCGTTTTTACCATTAACTGGAATTAAAATAAATTCTATCTACAAAACTGAAAATAAATGAAAATGCAATTTTGACTGAAGTTTAAACATGTCATACTAAATGTGGCAACATTGTTTGTCCCGGCACGTGATGCACGATCACGCACGATGGTCAATACGAACGAACGAAATTTGTTAATGCTTGAACCGATTTATTTTGTTTTGTTTTGTCTAGTGGTGCAATATTAGTGATTAGCGTTTTGCAAATATGGAAACTTTTGGACTTTCTCTGCGGCGTAATGCAGCAGAATTTAATGTCAACTTGTGTATAATTTGTCAACAACATAATAAAACTGAATTACTGACAAGTGAAAGTCATGGATGTGCGCGGATTCAGTGGGCATCTAGTGAACGACAAGACGTTGTTCTTGAAAGATTGAAGTGTATCCCAGGATGAACAATTTTCATATCACATGACCAACGCTTGTTACCGGAGTTATACGATGAAAACAAAAGTGGAAAGGGCGGCAAGGAAACTAATGGACGACAAACATAGTGAAAATATTATGGACAAGCAGGACTTAGGTGAAGGAACTTCTTCAGCAAGGTACGATAAATTTACACGATCAAATTGTACAGCTAGATCATCGACATCTGATATAAACAAAGACGAAACAATAAATTGTATAATTTGTGGTAAAATTTGGCTAGGTAAAATTTGCCAAAAATTTTGAATTCAAGAGAAAAATAGGGCAGAAACATTGCTCGAAATTGCTCTCGAATTTAAGGTTTTCACTAGAATTGCGGATTTAAAAACTATCGAATTGATATTTGCAGCTGATATATATTATCATGCAAATTGTCTTCGCTCTTATGAACGAAAATATCAAAGAAATAAAACAAATGTGAAGTCTGAAAACTTACAGTTCAAAAACGCAAAGAAGGAAATTTTTTTACAAAAGAAAGAAATTATGTCAAATGTTGTAGACAAATTATTGCCACGTCTTAAGTTAGGAGAATCTTTTACTTTGAGTGAAATATGTAATGATGTAAATAGCCAATTACCATTGGAAATGGCGGTTAAAAACGTTGACATTAAAAACTATTTAGTGGGCACCTCTAACAAAGGAATACAGGTTTCTGTACCACTGGAAGCCAACAAACCTACATTAGTTTTTCAATCAAGCGTGACTCTTGCCGAGGTTGTAGATTTAATATGATCAAAGGATGTTATCAAAGAATCAGCAAGAATTTGACTGGTGCAGATTATACACGCAAAATTGGAACCAAGCGTAGTGCTCTTGGTGCTAGCCCAGTAAGATTTCTCAGTAATTTTGCTAAATGTATGAATATAATAATCATGCCTATGAAACAATTTACTAGCATAATTTTTACAGGTACGTCTGAAAGAGTAATCGAAGAATCAGTGCAGAGTGCAGAAGAGTACCTTATTCAGGTGCTTCGCCCAGGTAACTCTTCAAAAACATTTGATGAGTTAAGGTATTGGATGTATCACCATGGAAAAACTTTTTCTGTAAAAGAGTTACCTCCTACGAGCGCATCAATGAAACTACATATTTCGCGAGCATTTTTTATTGTTTACAACCAAATCAACTGTTTGGAAGAAAACATTACATCTTTAGATCCCCTTTTGTTTGGATACAAGATGGAAAATGATGATCTTATACCTAAATCCGTGGACAATATTTTTCCTTCATCCGAAGAATTAGTTCCGAATTGCAACTGTGGTAAATGTTCACGTAAAAAGAGCTGTTGTTGTCGGGCAGCTGGAATAAATTGTTGTTCTTTTTGTCGTTGCAACATAACACACGAGTGTACTAATCTTTATGATATGATTCCATATTACTTCTTGTTAATTCCACCTACCTGAATTTTTCTTTTGTTACTGACATTGATATTTTGGACTACCCTGTATAATAACAATAACTTAAATATATTACATATATATTGTGAATTCCATTCCAAAATTACAATACTCACAAACCCACATCGTGAGTAAATAAAGAACATTTGTACACAAATATAATATTTTTTATTTCAATATATGACCACCCTGTATAAAAACCAAACTGGCCATTTTTGGGGCTGGTAACCAGATGATTCTGAATATGTACATCTAAGACAATATTATTCCACAAAAATACATCGTGAACCTCTCAAAAACACAGGATGTTACCTAGCGTATAGACTATAGGGTAATCCATTAGGATACAATTTTTAGTTATTTCAGTCTCAAAATGTGACGATTCATCTTAATACACAGATTTTCAAGATAAGTGGTGTTTGCAGTTTAAATTTGGTTTTCCACTTACATATACACTTAATGTTTCTTGACATGAGGCATACGAATTTGTATTCCAATGTTGTATTGTTAAAGAGGGCTCTAGTTAGTATAGTAAGTTACTTCAATGTTAAAGTAGTGGAAATTATATTGTTTGGACGTGTTTATATCCGCTCTCAATTTATAGCGATATTCTCGGTCGTTTCATGTGTGATATTGTTTAAACTTTCACTGTAATAGTACAGTTTTATCGTGCATTGTTTGCATAAAAAGCGACACTTTCCACTTCCGTAGTTGATAGGCCACAAATTGTATTCTGGATTCTAATTCTCTGATCATAGGTCCAGTTTGGAAAACAATAACTTTTATTCGTCCCCAGAAACAAATATCCAGGCAGGTCAAGTCAGGTGACATTGTTTGCCAGGGAAACAAACTTCCTCTCCCTATCCATCGGTCTGGATATGCCTGCTTGATGTGATCTCGCACATTAATAGAAACCCGTGCAGCTGCCAAAATATAATTTGCCTGGTATGCAAGTGGTACATCCTCCAATAGAACCGGCAATTCATTTCTGAGAAACCCCAAAGATAAATTACCAGTTAGGGCATGATCAAAAAAATAAGATGCAATAATTGTACCTCTTATTACGCGTTACCATACATTGATACTCCAACGTCCTTGATGTTGAACTTCTCGGTAAACCAGTAATGTATATTATGCAGTCGCTATGGAAAGTAGCCTCGTCAGTCCAACGAATTTGGGATAAAAACTGACGATTTTCATTGATCATGTCTATAAGCCAATGGTAATGAGCCAGTCTTCGATCACAGTCCGGCTCATTCTAGTCTTAGTGCAGAACTATCTGGTAAGGATGTAATCTAAACGTAAAAAGAACTCATATCAATAAGAAGTCAGATCAAGAAACAATACTGTTTTTTTATTGGAAATCATTATGAAATTTACTGTCTCGACCCTTACTTCGTGGAATCTACTCATATTTCTGTTTTAAATTAAACTGTTCCTATATAATTCCCCACTATGCAAATAAATATTTCAGTTATGTTAATTTAACATCACATTGTGATAATGTTCTTCCTTTTTTTCTTCTTGTTTTCATCACATGCACATCTATACAACCGCTTATGCCCAGCTTGTGGCTGTTAACTTTTGTGATGTTTCAACTTAACTTCTCAGCGATGTTAAAGCACTGCCTTTTTACATAACTGTGATGTTACTAGAACTTCCTCAAAAGGAAGTCTTTATAACGAACTAAAAACAACATTTCTATTACGTTCTGAAATGCCTTTTAACATCTTGTCGATGTTAATGCAATGTCTAAATAATAACATCTTAGCAATGATCTAAATGCGACATTTCGAGAACAATACAGTGTATTCTCGTAGATGTTGTATGGGCATTACATAAACCTCTAAATAGTATACCTCAAACATTCTAGATGATATCCTATAGATGTTTCTGTGCCTAATCAGCAAATACAGGGTAAACAACTAAGAACACCGGCTGTCGGCCATATTTCAAAATATAGTCATGCTACAACTTTAAAAAAATACCTTCAGGAAAATGACCCTGAAAAATCGCCGGAATATATTTTTGAGTTCCAAAAATATCTGCTATATGGGGTGGAATGAACACTTAAAAACATAATACTGTGATTATCTCCAAAAAAGACATACTAAAGGTATCCTAGAAATACAATATTTTTGATATATTGTTTAGATTATGAAAAAATGTAGTTAGGGACTTTTTGTTCTTATTCTTCAAGTAAGGGGTGGGGGAAGGTTCAACCCAAATAACAAATGTCGTAACACTTTTTTTTTAATCGATATCCAAGTTTTTGGCGTCATTTAAACGAGTTTTTCCTCTTTAATAAGATATGCTTAACGAAAATAACAAAATTGGACAATTTTGTCAACGCTATGTGAAAAAGTCGACAATTTTCCCATTTTCTCGGAAATTTCAAATGTAATGAGGCATTTTTTAAATTCTGATGAAAAGGGGTTAAAAAATATGAATCTATTCCAAGGTTTACAATATCAGATATAAAAATTAAGAAAATGCTTCATTATACATTTGAAATTTCCGAGTGGATACAAAATTATATAATTTTATTATCAATCTTATTAAACGGAAAAACTCTTTTAAATGCAGCTAAAATCATTAATATCGGTTAAAAAACGAAAAAGTTATACATTTGTTCATAACTTTGAACCTTCCACACCAATTATTTGAAAAATAAAGGCAAAAAATCTCCTTAATTAAATTCATTCATAATCTCAAGATTTCAAAAATTGTATTTTAGGACACCTTTAGTATGTTTTTTGGAGTATTATGTTTTCGAGTGTTCATTCCACCCCTAGCGGATATTTTAGAGACTGCAAAATATTTACCAGCAATTTTCCAGGATCACTTACCTAAAGGTATTTTTTTGAAACTTGTACCATGATTCTTTTCTGAGATGTGGCCTACAGTCGTTCTTAGTTGTTCATCCTGTACATTTATAATAAAATAGCGAAAGAAGCAATAAAGGATTTGAAACGTTTATTCACTATTAATGAACAGTACTGTAAATTTGTAAAAAATTAGAAAAAAGATATCTTGTTCAGGAATCCAACCTAAAAAAAATAAAATTGTGTGAGCATATTACATAACAAGTCTGGAAAGAGGAAACTATTGAACGCATTCAGTGAAAGCAAGAAATAAAAAAGGGTATATTAATCTGTAGTTACCATAACGTAACATACTTTGAAACTGAATTAATAAAGTTTAACAGATACACATACAGTACAGCTAGTTCACGGAGAATTTATTAGAATAGTTTTTTAATTATATTAAAACTAATAAAAAATTTTACACCATAAAGATTTAATGAAACATTACGTTACATCAACAGAAATCCAATCTGATTAAAGAAAATTCTATCGTTTACTTACGGTTACTTTTTCGCACGCTAGAGTGGCTGTTTCAACCATTCCAGAACGTACACTTCAAATCCTTATCTGTGAAACATTTAAAGGTGTTCTGAACAGCAGCTAATAAAACAATTACTTTAGATCAAACTGTGCCCATGGAGACCTTTGATCGATCATCATAAATTTACTGGGACCCATTTATCATTAGATACATGAGGGGTTCTTTAAAGGAATAATAACATATTTTATTTCGAGAAGTGACTGTCATTATGTACCTTCTATTACATGCCTCACTCCATTTGGCAGGTAAATTCAGGTGTGCTATGAAAATTCATACTTCTTTTCTGTATAAAATAATATACTATTCTCATCTTGGTTTCATCCTGAAACAAATTATATATTAACATCGTGGAATTGTAACTTAATGAAAACTAAGCATTATTAATACACTGTATACAAAAAAAACTACTTATGAAGAAGAGATATGAACACATCAAGTTAAATGAGTTTATAATTAATTGTATCCAATTGTGTATCAAATAGCTGTGTTCCTACAATAATAAATAATTGAATGCTGTTTGTTGACTGGAGCATTTAGTATCATAAGTTACATATTCTTCAACTATATTAATATAGTAGTATGTACCATTGTAAGGAACATCTACAGCTTATTTATTGTATTCAGTGAATTTTCAAATGGAAATGAGCTTTATAACAGAAATTTATGTTTTTAAAGTCTTAAACAGTCTCTTATCGTTCACAAGAATTGTTAGTAATAATGTTAAAATTTTCTAAACCTGCAAAACTATATTGATGGGTAAGACTAGTACTACAAAAACGAGAACTACAGATACTTGATTCAATATTTTTTGTACTGTTTAATACAATGTTTGTATCAGACTATCTGAAATAGTTACTCCCTTTTCATTACATACTTAATTACCATTTATTTGTTTTTTATTTTATTTGTGTAAGTAGCTTCTGAAACATCTCGAACATGTTTTATTATTAATGATAATATCTACCCTATTGCAATATTAAGTTTTTTGTAGGGTATAATGCTTATCTAGGATTTGAAATATTGTGAATCGTTTTTAAAATATACTTACTAACTAAAATATTTTAAAAATTGAAATAACCCTATTTTGTAAACTCTATCATATGTTAGTGTACAATTCCGCTACCTGGAATTTCAATATATAATAGCCGATTATAGTCTTGAATGAGTATTAAGTTTTAATAATTAAGGTTTTGGATTAGATACTTACCGATAACAGCTGTTGTTCGTCCATTATAACAAGAATTATAACTAAGCATAGAAACTGAAGCTAAGTAGGAACTAACGAAAATGAAGACCACTTTATTCAAGTACTGCTTGCAAAATATGTGCTTCCTGCAAATAAAATATAACACATAACTGAAAACCATCCGCCATTTCATGCTTGTCATTTGATTCCACAGATAACTACTGTTTGTTTCGTTCGTCAATTCCTCTTCTGTTTTCTTCTTTTTTATGTTACTGTGATGTTTAATATGAGATATTACTGAGAGTTTTATGAACTAAGATCGTACAGACGTAATAGTAAGATGTTGCTAAAAATTATTTCAAAAGATGTAAAAGTAACTGCAACATGTGATAATCTTAGAATCATGTTAATTTGTAATATTACAGTAACGTTCTGTATGTGACATCAGTGAGAAGTATACAAATTAACATCGTATGAATGTTCCCTATAGGAAGTTACTAAAAAGAAGTTCATAGAATGTGTATTTATTGGCGAATTCAAATATCACTGTGTACATCAAAAATATGTTTTATTTACATGACATGGATGTTAATAGAGTTGGTAATAAAATTAAGACATCTAGGAGATATCTTATTAACGTTTCAAATAAACATCACAAAAAAGAGTTATTATGTTTCTTGTTCAGTGGGTCCACAATATATTGATAAAATGTTAAAAATTCTAAGAAATTTCTTTTGCATACTTCCAACTTCTCATTATTTAATTTCAATTGGTAAATGTATGTATCAGATCATCTAAACGGGTCAACAGTGTAACAGCGTTCTTTGGATATTAATCTATTAAAGAACAGACATAAAAAAATTTTTTCGTCCCACGACAAACTCCAAAATTTTTAAAATATTTTTTCTGCGTCTTTTTTAGATACCATGCTACAATATCTTTTATTCCTTAAACAGTGTTTCGAATCACAAAGTACTGACTTTCTAGAAGGGTGTTACATATTATGGCTTACTTCTCCATCTTTTGGTCTGGTACAACCCAAATAGTTTTCATCTTCCATTCTTTTAATTTTATTTCTCTCCCTTTTCCAATTTTCTGGACAAGCTCTTTTTGACCTATTTAAATTGATTGTGTCTTGTGTGTCGTTTTCTTTTGGCCCTTTCTGACTCTTTATTTCTCTTGCAACTTGTGAGGGGTCATCAAAGATTTCTTTATCAGCCGAATCATCTGCGCTATTTCCATCAGAAGAGGGAATGTTATAATCTGGATCGTCAATATCAGTGGGTACTGGGGAGTCCAATTGATCAGTAGGCGTACACTCTCTAAATAGATGTTCTTTATCACTATCTAAATGTTCTTGCTCTGTAGCATTAAACGGGATTGTGTCAACAATATTTCTCTCTTCGAGATATTGATCAACTGATGTACTAGTGCCTGCTTTTGGACTGGTAACTGGTAAACTATAACTTTCGCTGAAAACTTTATTCACACTGGAAAAAGCTGGTTCAGGATCAGGATCCGTACAATTAACATCCAAAGACACGCATTGTGCGTTGTCAATCAGCTCGAGATGTTCGTTTTCGAAAATGAGGGCTCCATCCTCTATTATTTTCTCTATGTCAAATTCATTAGGAATTGTGTTTTCCTTAGCTTCTAGAACATCAGCAATTTGATAAGAGATTGGGCTAATAAAAGAAGTTTTCGCATCTTCCTCTCGTTTTATTTCTATTGCAAGTTTAACATGATTGCGGTACCTATTTGACATTTTCCTGGAACCAAAAAACCCCATGAATTACGCGCTTGTTTTATAAGTATTTAAGTTTAATGAAAACCATAAAAAAAAATGAAATTTTCGATTTTTCAAGGTTCATTATAAGAAAATAACACATGTAAAGCTATTGTTAAAAAAACGGATGATATAGTATTATAATAATACTTAAAAATAATGTCTATGCATGTAAATAAGACGTATCACACAAAATATTACAAAAATGTTTTGATGCAATAGGACGTAACAGCAAAATCATGCAAAAACATACTTATAGATAGTTATATGAAAGAACCGATGTTTATTTTTCAATAATACTAAACACTTTTTAAATACAAACTTACCGAAATAACACAATAAAATTCAATTTAAGCACAGAGCAATACACAACGTGTGTAGCCGCCATAACAAAATAGTGGTTTATGCGCTATTGCATCAAAAAATAATTTCGCTGCGATACGTCATATTAATAGACAGTAACATTCCCGCCTTTGATTTGATCTAGGCTTACGCGGTGTTGCAAGCGCATGCTTAATAGTTTTGACCACACGGTGATGTCAAAACTAGGATTTCAAAAAATTGTGTGTTACGTCCTATTGCAAATAAGCCATCGATATGCCAAAACATTGATAACATTTTCTTTGGTTCTGCCAATACGGCGCCTCCGAAACACCGGTCAGCGAATGTTTCCATTGGAACGTAAGCGTTGCAGCAGCCTAGGAAAAACTCTTCTGCTGTAATGATGGTTCCGATACCCCACTATGTACTCTCTTGCAGCAATTGAGGTATTTTGAAAACACTCAAAGTAAACAGCAGTAATATCAACAACTTCATCGTTTGTAAAAAGCATTTTCAATTCTCAAATCAAACTCAAACCGAACTCAGAATAAATAATTTGACGTTTCTGCTAGACATGCTTTTTTCCACAGCTCACTTGAGTTCAGGTAAGATATATTCCTGCAGCTGGACGGCTGTCCTCTAGATTTTAAAATCAATGAGCTCGAACAATGTATAGAAAATGACAGCAGGCACTTTGAGCATTTGAGGCGGGACGAGAATGCCCACGTTTACAGGGGGAAGTAAAATAAATTTCTTTTAGATTGAAGTTTTATTTTTTCATGAATATCTTCGGTTTGAAAAGAGATAGGGCATTAGGGTTTCCACTATTCGCATTGACGTTTAGCCGCCTTTATCATAGTGTAATAATATCATTGGAATTCCATTCAAATTTTCTGAGAAAAATCATGAAATATGATAAATTTTTATAAGACGCCATCTAGCGACTTTATTATATTAACCAGGACATTTCGTGAAGTGCAGCTGATAGAACAGGAAAATATCTTTCTTATGACACTAACTTCTATAATTTCCAATAATAGGCCAGTCGATAAGTGTATTAATAGCTGGAGCAAATCCGGACAAGCTAGAATAAAGTTTCATCTGGTTACTTTCGACCAACAAGATACCTATTAATGTTGCACCCTCAAACATGCCAGGATTTAGGCGCTTTGCTGAAAAAATTGGCCAAAAATTTAATTTCTTCTTAATATTAGTGATTATCTTGATTAGTATCAATTTTAGAGCGAAATATATAGTTATCAAAATTAAAGAACAGTAGATACTCTGTGGATAACGTTGTGTATGTTTTTTTGTACCACTACCTCTTTTGAAGTTATTGGCGTCGAACTCTCGAAACCTGTATATTCTATGAGCACTTGATAACTTTTTTCTTGTAGGCACTCTTAACCTTCCAGCGGGCGCGCTGTGTAATTTTTCTTGAGCGGGCGGTCGTCGTAAATTTTACGTCATCGAGTTTTCTCCATGTAAATGGTGTTTTCTATATATAAATATTAGGAAATTGCTGTAAGGTTATGAAAAATGATAAATGACACTATCTTTAAAAGAATGTTTTTGACTTTCTTGAACAAAAAACCGAGCAACACTCTAAATATGTTATTATTTCGAAACAAAACATTTTATCGACCTATGAGTCAGAATCAATATTCTCGTCCTTACAATTATTGCAAACCACCTCAACTGCAGAATGGTTCTTGCATGTGAAGGACTGGCAATGGCAACACTTCATTGATGCTGAGGATCTTTACTTCTCCAGTGCACATGACCGACAAACACCTCGTTTTGGGGTGCTTCTTCTTCCGTCTGTTATCGGTTCAACTTCCCGACCGTAATTCACTTTTAGAAAAGCACTTATATCTTGCGGTAAATGTTTGATATTTGATCTGAAGATAAGATGCTCTTTCATCATGGTCAGTGCCAAATTTTTTAGGAAAAGTCTTCGATGCTTAGGAGCCTTTTGTGGACAGGCAAATTTACACAAAATTTGAGCATTTATGCTGCCAATATTCATTAGAGTATAGAAAACTATACATGTTCATCTCTTTGTTATTCTAGAGACCGAGTAAGCGGCACACATTTGGTCGACTGTATCCACTCCGCCTTTGGTTTCGTTGTAGTCCAGTATAACCTGAGGCTGTCTCGTGTCAGGATCTATTTTGTTGTCGTCATGTAATGTTGATAGTAATATTACACTTTTATTTTTCCGAGTAACATAGGAAACCATCATTTTGTCCTTTTGGAAACCAAAGAGAGTGGATACAATAGGTTTGTGTTTGTTCGGCAAGAATTTTTTTGGGATTTGTGACTTGTTCTTTTTTATTGTGCCCAAAACTGTTATTTTTTTCGTAAGCAAATAATTAGCGAGTGGTACACTTGTGTACCAGTTATCGATGGTCAAATTCCGGTTTGAGTTTTCTATCGGAGTAACTAGACGCTTTACAATATCTAATGCAGTATTAGAGGCAGCAAATGGTCCGTCGGATGTGTTCCACAGTATATATCCAGATTGCGTGTGTAAAAACTTTTGGCATCACATAACGCAAACACGTTCTACCCGTATTTGGTTGGTTTGCTAGGAATATATTGTATGAAGCTACAACGACCTCTAAATGGATGGAGCATCTCATCGATTGTAATAGATTCGCTCAAATTGAATGATGACTTGCAGTTGTTGACGAAAGCTTGTAAAAAATCACGTATCGCTGCCAGTTTATCAACTTTCATCCTTTCAACTCGTGTATTCTTGTCATCGAGTCTCAGGCAACGGGTGATGAAGAGAAATCTTTTGTAACTCATGGTAACTCTTGCTATTTCAATCCCGGTACAGGTCACTGGCAAAAAAAATTCACATTTGCATGATGAAATTTTTTTATACCGATCAAATATAGCAGACCCAAGTATGCCATGAAATCTTGCCTGTCGATGTTTTTACAGTCTCGATCTCTATAATATTGACGGTCAATTCTCAGCTGATCGATATACATATTTGTGTACCTCAAAACATCGTCAATCATAGATATATCGATAATTTGAAAGAACGCACTTAGTTCATTTTCAATACCAAGAGCGTTTTGAGTCAAGCCAGTGGGTACTTTGACCACGTTTATCCCCTTGGTTTTTTTAGAAACACGGTATGTTGTCTTTCGCCATTGTGTGGATTTATTCTTTCCAATGAAAAATTCTTCCATTGTTTCCTCCTCTCCTTTAGATTCGTCTGAAGTGTATTCTTGTTCGGTAGCACTTTCTTCAGCTTGTTGCTCAATTTTGTCCTACCTAAAACTCGCTGTCACTCGAGGGAAAGTAAGTCTCATCATCTTGCTCTGACTATTCGAATAAATCTTGAGCAATTTCTTCTAGCTCATGTTGTGTAAGCGGCATACGGGACATAATGAAACACGTCTAAAACAAAATAATACATAAAAAACAATATAAATGAGAAAATATTGAATAGAGTAGTTTATACTTACACCTTAAGGCGCGTGTCGCTAAATTTACACTCAACGGAGATTCCCAAAAATCAATGAATAACAGAGACTTCTAAGCACACCCGGTACGTCTGTAGTTTAGAGAGGCACTGACCGTCACATATCTCGGAGCTCAATGCTCGTAGTTGAGTGGTAAAAGTGGGGAAACCGATAAGGCGCAATTGCTTTTTGGTGATATACATTTCTATTTGGTAAGAAAAATCATGTCATATACTTGTAATTTTTTCCACACCACCTAGAGGTAAAGTACCCGGCGCGCTTTTTTCAAAATGATCTCCCCAATAGGCCTAATCCACTATGCTTAGCTACCCTTAAATTTCTTTTGAGGTTGAAGGCTCGTCATAGTTTTTTCGCCTTTTTGATGTTACTTTTAGTTCGATATAACCCTCTATATCCTCTTGAATATCTTCATGACCTGTCTTATATTCCGGATCTGGTTCATATTGTGCAGAATAATCTATTGACTGATCGATATCTCTTTCTATATGGATCGGTAAATTCTCCTCGTAGTCTTCGTCGTCTAATTCGACCACTACCAAAGTATTTGAACAAAATTTGCCCTAGCAAAATGCATACATTACCGATCAATCCAAACCTGCTTTGCGGCAGCTACAAGCTACATTATAACCATAAGTTTTAGTAATTCTTGGGGAGCTGCTTCTTGTATAGTAGTAATGGGCATTAACCCATTCTTTGACTTTTTCCATCCTCAATCTAAAGCTGACTTTTCATTTCCATACCATAGCTGTACCTGATTGTAAGTGCGGAAGGAGTGCAAGCGAGCTGCGTCTTTGGTTGCCGGTAACAATGCTGGGTTTGGAAAGGTTTTGGTAATAGATTGTAAGAAACACTGGTATCAATATTTATTTAATGTGTCGCAATTTTTGGATCCATACAGATGGAGAAGAAATTGTTCCCCAACTTTCTCTATATCATCTGGGGATGCGTTTGGATCTTCAAATATTTTTACAGCTTTGTGTAATTCTTCTTCTTTTCATAAAATTTTAACGAATTTTATTTTTCCCTGCCTGTACAATGTGGATGTAGTATCGCAGCCACTAATTGCGTGTAGAAGTAAAATGTTGTCCATAATTATTGAAGCATCCAAATTCATATTATGGGGTGCATACATTCTACTTTGCGACTTTCCCTTTCCTGGCTTTAGAAAATGAATATTAGAGCGAGACCAATTTAAGGCGGTAAGAATTACCAATGAATCGGTGTCTTCGCCGATTATAATTACCGTTTTATAGTGATTTGATTCTTCAATTGCAGTGTTGGCAATTAATGTGTCAGCATCTTCATCAGCCTGCTTGGCTATAAAACATTCGTTCTCCAAACGATTACACATCATTGAGATTATTCGAGATTTATTCCTCTCATTTGATAAGAATTTTCCCTGAGACACAGTTGCTGTCATTATTTCATCAAAATGAATCTCCGCAGATGAAACAACCTTTAATCGGCAAAGCAGTCTTAGTGCTTAGTGCTGCAGTATCTCCGGGGTATCCATCAAAAACTATCACTGCATTTGTTGAGTAATGTCTTCTTACACATATAACGAGAAAACGCCAACCTTCAGTGCCCGTTACTGATGTGCGTAGTACAACCCGTACTCGCCAGACGACTAGCTTCGAGTTAAAGAAGGGGTGGATTCTTCAAAATTCAACAGTTTACTAAGAAGGACGCCAGAGAAGTTTTGGCAAGCAGTCAAGACTTCTTAAGTTATCCCACAACTCCTCAGTGGATTAACAGCACTATATACACACTCCAAAAGGTTAAAATTATCATTAAAATAAAAGTCAGCAAATATCCCCTGATTGAAGTTTAATAATGTCTTTGGACCATATGTCTCTTTCCGAAATGTAATTATTACAAAGTTTACAACAGAAAAAGAATGACACTAATAATACCCGAACTCAGCTGAAGTCTGTAGATTCAGTATGCAGTTAGGTTGATTGCCGAAATCTGCATAAAAACTTAAATCGCAAACTAATTTACCAGTTACAAGCGAAACCCTAAGTTACTATTTGAATTATTGATAAGCAGGTCCTATAATACCTGAATAGAGCTGAAGGCTACTAACTCAGGGTGCAGAAGAGCTGAGGGCCCTGATCTGCTCCGATGTCTCAAATTACAAATTACAGGAAACGAACAAATGATTCATGTACGTACGGGTGGGCGATTTTTCGCGTTACATTTCCCCCCCTCTCGTCAAAAAAAAATTAACCCCGAAGGGTTAATTCTCATCTTCAGGCGGTTGCGTAGAGTATAGCTCCGAGTCCTTGCCGTGCCAGACCCCTACTGAAGCTCCGTCCTTATCATGCAACTCATAAGTCCACGGAAATAACCTCTTAACTATCGAGAAAGGCCCTATGTACCTAGGTGCTAGCTTACGAGTGTAATACCTTGTAGCATCCGAAAGGACAAAATTCCTCTAACCGTTTCCTGATGTCAGCGAACAATTTCCTAAAACCCTCATTACGACTACTCTCGAGAGTTCTCACACTATCTCCCAGATCTAAATCTGAATTATCAGCATAATCGGCACCAGACAACAGCATAGACCTACCAAAATTAGCGAAATACGGTGTTACCTTTGTGACTTCATGAGTAGATGTTCTAATCGAACATCCTATCTGAGCGAGATGCTCGTCTCAACAACGATGATTATCCGAGACATAGGAAGCCATCATAATCTTAATCACACGGTTAACTCTTTCACACGGGTTAGCCCTTGGATGATAATTGGCATTCAGCTTAATACGGCAGCTATATCGGGAAGCTAAGCTTCGGAAAAGATTACTAGGGTATTGGGGACCATTATCACACAAAATCACCTTGGGTACCCCATATACAAGAAATACTTCATCTTCAATCTTACGAGCAACGGCCGCTGCAGACGCTGTTCTAAGCGGGTATATCAGCACATACTTGGTCAAATAATCCGTAACGACAAGGATGAAAGAATTAAATTGAATAGATGAGGCTTTTACTTGATGAAGATCCATACTGAACGATGAAATAAAACAATATAGTTTGTTTAAATCTTCATATATTTGAACTAATGTTCAATTTAAACTTGTTGACGCGTTTCACTAACACAGTAGCTTAGTTCAAATATATGAAGATTTAAACAAACTATATTGTTTTATTTCATCGTTATGAAAGAATTACCTCGTTTCGACCTAGGGAGAGGCCTCATCAGATCTGTGCAAATCATTTCCCACGGCCTGCTAGGCTTTGGATGTGACGCAATCTTATCAACAGGTTCACCTTGTGACACCTTATACGCAGCACACACCTCACAGAGATTAACATACCTTGCGACATCAACTCTCATTTTCGGCCAGTAAAAACGCTCAGCTACTCTGTGGAAGGTTTTAAAAATACCCGTATGCCCAGATGTGGGAGGGACATGGGCTTCCATGATAATACGCGACCTACCAGCTTTGGGAACTACCAGTTTCCAAGATTCACCAGGCGACAGCGGTTGTGTGTACTTATTGACAACATGTTTGAAGAGAAGATTATCCTTCACACGCCAATCTGGAAATTTAAGGGGATTACTAGCGACATTCTTTACCATCTTACAATACCACTTATCATTGGTTGTATCAAACGGAGGGGGCGGTACCTCTTCAGACGAAACCTCCACAGACACCTCATCGACAACAGGGACGGACCGAGAAAGAGCATCTGGCACTACGTGTTCACGACCTTTGCGATGTATAATTTGGAAGTTATACTGTTGCATTTTGACTGCCCATCGGGCTAGACGACTCTTCGGACTCTGCAACTTCTGTAGCCATAGTAGACTATAGTGATCCGTAATGACGGTAAAAGAAACACCCTCTAAATAAGGCCGAAGTTGCTCAAGTGCCCAAACCACAGCGAGACATTCGCGTTCAGTGGTTGAAAAATTCCTTTCTTGGCGAGTAAGAGATATACTTAGATAGCAAATAACCTTGTCACCATCCTCGTGAGGCTGACTCAACACAACTCCCAAACCATAACCACTACTATCGGTCTGTACAACAAAGGGTTCATTAAAATCGGGACAAGTAAGAATCGGCGCAGAAACCAAACATTCCTTAACACGACGAAATGAAGACTCACATTCAGGAGACCACACAAAAGGACGATTTTTCCTCAGAAGACCCGTAATGGGGACCATGATGGTTGAAAAATTAGGTATAAATCTCCGGTACCAGGAGAAGGTTCCAACCACACGACAAACTTCCGTAATATTACGAGGAGTCGGTAACTCCAACATTGCCTTCACCTTATCCGGATCCACATGCAACTCAAAACTATCCACTACATACCCAAGATACTTCATTTCAGGACGACAGAACTGACACTTATCCACGCTAACAGTAATTTTAGCATCCGCTAACCTCTTAAAAACATCTTCGAGTACCCGTACATGTTCTTCGAAAGTTTGCGTACAGTCGTCAAGATAGACAAAAACATGCGGTTCAAGATCATGGCCTAAAACATTGTCGATAAGTCTCTGCCAGGTGGCTGGGGCATTATGTAAACCAAATGGTAGTCGTTTGAACCGAAATAGACCCCTATTAGGTACCGTAAAAGCAGTGTATTGCCTTGAAGATTCGGCTACCGGAACTTGCCAATAAGCGGACTTGACATCTAAACTAGACAAATATTTAGCGTCACGCAACTTCTCCAAAGTATCCGTTACCAGGGGAAGAGGGTAACTATCTCAAACAGTGACAGCATTCAACTTCCTGTAATCCACGCAAAATCGGTAGGAATCATCCTTCTTCTTGACCAGCAAAATTGGAGAAGCCCACGGACTATTGCTGGGTTCTACAACACCTAACTGCAGCATCTCATCCAATTCAGCATCAATATGCCTCTGTACAATGGAACTGACCCTATAATATCGCTGCTTGATGGGGGGACTAGAAGTTACTATCACGTGTTCTACTCTATCGGTACACCCTAGACCTTTTCCCATAATTTCCATATTCCTATCAATCACTGCCTGAAGTCTCTGCTGTTCCAACGGAGTGAGTACCGTTCTAGACGACACATGTTTCACACTATTCAACAACACAGGGTCTGCCGAGAAATGCCACTCATCATGACGAAGATCTGGGACGACGCCCATCAAATTCCAAAAATCTACACCAAGAATCAAAATGTGAGTCAATTCAGGGACAACCAGAGCCTCAATCAACCGCATACGACCCCTCAAAACCACGGGTAACACTACGGTTCCAATACTCTGTAACACATTACCATTTGCCACTGTACAATTAGTCGTCCTACTTTTATCCAAAGTCAACCCTAAACAAGAAATTAATTCATTACCCTTACCTCCTAAAATAGTTCTTGAAGCTCCCGAATCCAACAGACCTAACAAAGTTTTTCCTAGGATATCTATCTTAAGATAAGGACGTTCATCATTAACGACATGATCCAATACATAATCTATAACGGCACGAAAACTACTGACCGGGGGGTTTTCACTGACGCACTCTATCCGATCATTTAAGCACGCCTCGGTTCGTTTACGCTGACTAATTCTGGAAGAGCAATTAGGACAAGTCCTAACCGTGAATCCTTCTTTCTTACATCTAAAGCAAAATTTCCTATTACTACGACACGCTACGGCCCGATGACCTGGCTGCTTACAACGGAAACAAACGAGCTCATGAACTTTAGGAATAGATGACGAAGTAGGGAGGGTTAGAGTTCCAACCTCAGACACAGGTTCCACATGCGATGCCACATAAGCTAGGTCTGGCTCCATACAGTTTAGTTCCCTCGATGGTATACTGTAATTCTCGATAGCCGATTTCCTAGCGTCCAATTTACGACCCAAGGTCAATAACTCACGCACGCTATTAATTTCCATAAGTCCAAGATGATGTTGGTAGTAAGGCGTGATATTCCTTAACAATATTTCAAGTTTAGTTTCCTCCGAAATGGGACAAGTCAACCTTTTAAAATAACCAGACATCACAGCCAAGTAAATTCCCATACTTTCATCAGGACCCTGAGTTCTACTCTTAGTTTCGTCGAACAGTTTTTCATTGTAATCTACTGATAAATACTCTTCCCATAATAGATCCACGAATTCATCCCAAGAGTTGACCTCTTCTTTATAAGCTAAATAAAACTGGTAAGTCCTTCCAGAAAATAAGTCGATACCACTAGCTAACAAAATTTCCTTATCCACATTACGTGAAACTCGATACTCTTCCACTTTCTCCAGAAAGCTCGATAGTGAAATACCTTTGGGATCTCCAGAAAACACCAAACCCCACTTACTAGGCAAGATCGTCTTAAAACTAGACAAGTTCCTCGACGCTATACCACGATTAGGAAGTGGTCTGATTTCATTGAGAGTCGATCTACGGATTGTTGAGAAATGTGCAAAAGACGACCCAGGTTGAGAAAGAATTTCTAACTGGGGTGGTTGAGATTGACGAGAACGCTCATGTCTAGAAGCCTTACTTCCCAATGATTCGAATAAAGAGAGAGCTTTAGCCATTAGTTCATCTATTTTCGCCCTTTGTCGAACACCAGCATCACCTGCTTCGAAATTAGTCGCACGTTCCAACCGTCCTATGACATGCACCAAGTGACTCTGTAATTTCTGGAAATTATCACTCACACGAGTTTCATTGAACTCCTCTACACCGGGCTCAATCTGATCTAACTTATTCTCAACTGCACTCAAATCTTCAGCAGTTGTATACAGATACTCTGGCGGATCTATACTATCATCTTCCTTCTCTACCTGCAACGCTAAAGCTAAACTACGCCGCATCTCAGACACCGTGCCACTTGCAATACCACGTACTGTCAACTCATACACAAGCTCATCCCAATCCAACCGATTAACTACAAACCTACGAGACATTTTTTTCCCTTTTTAAGTTCGATCTGACAAGCAATCCAGGCAACAACCCAATTTCCAACTTGGCGGAACAAAAATTCTTCACAGACACACCTGTACCTCAAATGGCCTCCCTCCAACTGAAACCTTATAAGGAATTTGAAACCCAAATTCAGATACCGAATGTCCAAAAGTCCCTATTTGTCCACCCAATATCTCCAACCCACAGAGTTTCCACGAAGTGTACTTCTCGAACCAACGCAACGTTCCTTCGTCAAAAGCGATTCCAAAACACAGGAGTACACGAGCCCAAGGCACCACTTCCAAAACACCGATCCGCTAAGGTTCGAACCCACAATGCAGCCTACAATCGTCGAAAGTCAAATAAACTTACCATAAAGTAAAGTATTTACGAATTCAGTTACTGTTCTGGCACTAAAATTTATACACAGTGTGACCCAATATGTAACTCACCTCTTAAATTTACAATATCTATAAATTACAAATATTTTACAATAGATAATCAAATAAAATTTTCCAAATTACAAATTTTTATTCAAACAATAATATCAATATCAGGAATCTTCTTATTTACTTGCTACCTGAAAAAGAAGAAAAAAAACAAAGCACATCAAACAATGAACAATTTGTCCGTTTCCTTTATTAAAACTTCAATTTAATATTTAACACTGCTCAACAAAATTCGGTAAATTGTTTACCACTTACGCCCCATAAAACAACTCCCTTCAAGACCTCAAACCCCAGATTTACTATTTAAGGGAAATTATTCACAGGTTACGCCCACAATTGAAACAATTACCTTCAAAGTTGAGCAATCCCCAGATTTACTATAAAAACCAAATAAATCCGGTGCAACAAATTACAAATGACACAATAACTGAAGTTAAATCTACAATGACTGTAAGTTCCTAAGAAAAAGTTGAAAATTTATCAAAGTTTTTTTTATGAAATTGACTGTCTCGACCCTTACTTCGTGGAATATGCTCATATTAGTGTTTTTAAATGAAACTCAAGGTCTCTAATTAATTCCACAATATAATACAAGTTATTGAAAATTCTAAAAAATTGTCAATTTTTTAGAATTGTCAATAACTTGTATTATATTGTGGAATTAATTAGAGACCTTGAGTTTCATTTAAAAACACTAAAGTTTTTTTTTTTAAAAAGATCAAATTTACAATATTGAATTTTTCAAAATTTCAATCTTCAATCAGTATGGAAATAAAATAATGGTTGCCCACGAACCAATGAACTCTTGTCCGATTTATACCATAAAATTTTTCAGTTTGATATCTATTATAGTCTCACAGAATAAGGTAAGTTGTTTACAAATTACGTCCAATAAAACAATTCCCTTCGAATTGAACACAACCCCAGATTTACTAAAAACACTTAAATCTGGCACAATCAAAACATATCAAGGGAAATTATTTCCAGGTACGCCCCAATAAAACAATTACCCTCAAAATTGAAGCAAGCCCCAGATTTCCTACAAAACCCACTTAAATCTGGTGCAGCCAATAGCTAAAAAAAGCAAAAAAACAAACTGAAAATATATCTGCAATCTAACTTGTCAAAAGTTCAAGTTTATTCAAATAGCTACAAATAAAATTTTGATTTTTGAAGTTTAAGCTTAATCAAAGATGTTAAACAAAATTTAATTTCAAAAGTTTAAGTTTAAATTACGGGATATGAATTGCTGACAAAAAAAATTTACTAACGGCCCCACGTTATGGGCACCAAAAACATATAACGAGAAAGCCTACTAACCCTCTCAGTGCTCGTTATAGGTATGCGGGTTGTCTCACGTGGTACAACCCGTGCTCGCCAGTCGACTAGCTTCGAGTCGAAGAAGGGGTGGATTCTTCAAAAAAAGATTATTAAGTTTACAAAAGGGCGCCAGAGAAGTTTTGGCAAGCACCCAAGACTTCTTAAGTTAGCCCCCAACTCCTCAGTGGGTTAACAACACTCACTACACACTCCAAAGGTTAAACTGATAGGTAAATTATCATAAGTAAATGAAAGTCAGCAAGTATCTCCTGATTGAAGATTTAATTAGTCTCTGTGGACCCAAGGTCTCTTTTCATAATATTTATTACAATGTCACTACCAAAAATATTACAAATAACGTCTGAGCTCAGCTGAAGGCTGTAATCTCAGAACATAGATGGGCTGAAGGCCGAAATCTACATAAATCCAAAAATGTCTAACTAATTTATCAGTTACAACTCAAGTAAATAACTGTCAAGCAGATTCTATAAACTCTGAGCAGAGCTGAAGGCTTCAAACTCAGGGCGCAGAAGAGCTGAGGGCCCCAAACTACACCGATGTCTCAATTCTAAAATTCTAGAGAAACGACCAAATTGTTCATGTACAATACCTCAAAAATACAACGATAATATATATATCAAAGTCAACAATGTACAGTTAGAAGGGTTCACACTTCCGCAATTTATACCAATATCAATATAAATAATTGCATAAGCCTAAAATTTAAATAACAACGAGTTTAGCGTTGCTAGAAAAAATACAACTCAAAATTATGTACGGAGCAAGTTATATACATAAAATTATCAGAAATAGGCAAAAAACCACTAAATAACGCAATACCAGGTATGTACCGTAGTGTCTTAGCGTATCTTAAACTATGAGCAAAGATTTCAAATATCAAGTACAAGTGTAAGCGAAATTATAGTAATTGCCGCAAAAAAAGAAATGAAAAACTTTATATGTGAAGCATAAATGTGAGTTTACTAATGAAGTTGAAGAATAAAGAAAAGGAAAACTGTTAACTTATCCTTTTCCGGCACCAGAACAGGAACTGAAGTTGCTCCAGAATATTCCAGTTCTCCTGGAACTGGTCTCACTGACCCATTAAATTCCAATCATTAATGTCCACGTACAAAAACCCCCCTTTATAATGAATCCTTCTAACTAACGCCGTCTACGGAAATTTACCACAAAACGCAATTCCTCTAAATTCTTATGGAACCCACAGTCATCGACCGTTGTTGGACCAGAAATCTATCGGGTCGGAGCTGCCAATTGTTGGTTCCAGCCGTATTTCTCTTCCCCTATGTCGGAATTGTCGGGTTTTCCAATAAAACACTTATGGCTCCCAGAGCACATGCGAAAATTTTAAGTTGAAGCGGTGTGTTTACACCTTGACGGAAAATGGAGGACTGAAATTTTTAACTTCGTACCGAGAGCGCTGTGACTTCTCCCAGTCGACAGGTTAGCCAATATTAAGTCTCCGACGGCTCGTCAAATTTTCGCGTTACATACTCTATCGGTACACCCTTAACCTTTTCCTATAATTTCCATGTTCCTATCGATCATAGCCTGCAGTCTATGACGTTCTAGAGAAGTAAGTACAGTAACAGACGACATATGTTCCACATTATTCAATAACACAAGATCTGCCGAAAAATACCACTCATCGTGACGAAGTTCTGGGACGACGCCCATTAAATTCCAAAAATCTACACCAAGAATTAAAATATGACTTTATTCAGGGATAACCAGAGCCTCAATCAACCGCATACGACCCCTCAAAACCACGGGAAACTCTACGGTTCCAATACTCTGTAACACATCACCATTTGCCACTGTACAATTACTCGACCTACCTTTATCCAAAGTCAAGCCTAAACAAGAAATTAACTCGTAACCCTTACCTCCCAAAATTGTTCATGAAGCACCCGAATCTAACAGACCTAATAAAGTTTTTCCCAGGATATCTACCGTAAGATAGGGACGTTCATCATTCACAGCGTGATATAATACGTAATCTATGACGACACGGAAATCATTGACAGGGGGGTTTTCGCTGACGCACTCTATCCGATCATTCAAGCACGTCTTTATTCGTTTCCCTTGTTGGATCTGGGAGAGCAATCCCGACAAGTCCTAACCGTGTATCCCTCTTTTTTACATCTACAACAATACTTTTGACTAGCCGCCTACAGACACCCTACAACCCAATGACCAGGCTACTTACAACGAAAACAAACTGCTTCTCTAGGGGCGGAAGACGAAGTGGGGATGTGTGACGTTCCGACCTCAGCCACAGGCTCCACTTGCGAGGTTACATACGCTAGGTCTGGCTCCAAACAATTCGATCTCCTCGACGGTACACTCAAATTTTTAATAGCCAATTATCTGACTTCTAGTCTGCGACCCAAAGTCAACAACTCGCGAACACTATTAATCTCTACTAGATCCAAATGATTTTGGTAGTACGGTGCGATATTCTTCAACAAGATTTTGAGTTGTGTCTCCTCCGAAATAGGGAAAGTCAGCCTTTTGAAATAACCAGACATCACAGCCAAGTAGATTCCCATGCTATCATCAGGTCCCTGAGTCCTCCTTTTAATTTCCTCAAACAATTTCTCATTATAATCCACGGATAAATGCTCCTCTCGCAAAAGTTCCACGAATTCATCCCAAGAATTTTCTTTCTTTTTATACGCTTAATAAAATTGGTCAGCCGTACCAGAAAATAAGTCGATCCCACTAGCCAACAAAATGTTCTTATCCACATTACGTGAAACTCGATACTCTTCCGCTTTTTCCAAAAAGCTCGATAGTGAAATACCTTTGGGATCTCCAGAAAACACTAAACCCCCCTTACTAGGCAATATCGTCTTAATACTACACAAGATCCTTGACGCATTACCGGAATTATGAGGTAGTCTTATTTCATTGAGAGTCGCCGTAGGGTCCAGGTTGAGAAATACTTACTACCCAATGATTCAAGTAAAGAGAGCGCCTTGATCATTAATTCATCTACTTTCGACCTTTGTCGAACACCAGCATCACCTGCTTCGAAATTAGTCACACGTTCCAACCGACCTATGACATGCACTAACTGACTCTGTAATTTTTGGAAATTACCACTTACACGAGTTTCATTGAATACTTCTACACTGGGCTCAATCTGATCTAACTTATTCTCAACTGAACTCAAATCTTCAGCAGCTGTATACGGATACTCTGGCGGATCTATGCTATTATCTTCCTTCTCCAACTGCAACGCTAAAGCTAAACTACGCCGCATCTCAGACACCGTGCCACTCGCAATACCGGGTATTGTCAACTCATACACAAGCTCATCCTGAACCAGTCGATTAACTACAAACCTACGAGACATTTTTTAATTTCAACTGACAAGCAATCCAAGCAACAAACTAATTCCCAACCCAGCGGAACAATAATTCTTCCAAGACAGACATGTACCTCAAGTGGCCTCCCTCCAACTGAAACCTAATGAGGAATTTGATCCAGACACCGACTGTCCAAAAGTCCCTATTTGTCCAGACAATATCTCCAACCCACAGAGTTTCCACCAAGTGTACTTCTCGAACCAACGCAACGCTCCTTCCTCAAAAGTGATTCCAAAATACAGGAGTTCACGAGCCCAAGTTACATCGTAACTTGAATAGAAACTGGAGGTAGATAGTATATTTACAAGTTGCTTCGATCCGTATTTTTATTTATAACAGAGGAGAGCCCGACTTTAAGCCCCGTTACATAAGATTTTGGTCGAGTCGCTGCTATAATAGCATGAGAAATCGCTACGCATTTACTTTCGTACTTTTTAATAGATCTTCTTTTGTTGCTAAAATATATGGTCTTAAATAAGCAGTCAAGAGGTGATGGTACATCTTTTTCCACGTTTTTTAGGGAATCATCTGTTCGCGGATAATGCTCAGTATCATAAATTTTTAGCCTGATGTCTTCGCAGATAATTTCCGCCACTGCTTTTACAATCCTCAAGCGTTCTTCTCGCACATTACTTTTCTGATCTGTGTACCATTGTTTTGATAAAATTTTATGACCTCTTTCGAAAGCAAATAATGGATTTTTATTGGTTAGTATTGTAACGGTAATGTCTTCTCCATATTTCTCTATTAGTTTGATCTTATTGTTTTATTGGTAGGAATCTGACCTCCAAATCCCTGAAATATTTCATCGAAAGAAAATTGACATTCTTCATGTTTTCTTTCCAGAAAAGAATAAGCATATTTCATTGGTTCTGAAACATCGGTATATTCAGGACGGCCTTTTTTTACCTGTATTTGGGGCACGATAGAACTTTTTAATGCATGATTTTATGTTACCGGGCTTCTGTTGCAACTAAATCAACAGTTCTAGTACGCACAGTACTTTCTTTGCTCCACACGCCATCTCTGTTCTCCGCAATTCTCAGAATAGTATTTTTGATGGTCATTCTTTCAACTTGTTGCATAATATCACAGTTTCTAATAATCCTCTTGCTTTCTTTTTTGAGAAAGTTTTCCACTGCTTCTTTTGCACGGAAAATACATTTTTTTATAATCGAAACCATGGACAATAATTCGTGAACTTGATGAAGACGTTAATTTGACACTCGATTCTAATAACGCTACCGCACTTCTCTCTTTTGTGTACATTTTTCGGCAGTTATCGTGCACAGTTACACTGCTTTATCTTTTAAAAATACACTATGCCGCTAAATTAACGCGTAATTTTAAAAATTGAAACAGTGACTATAAAACATTTTTTAAAGGCTGGGTTTAAAAATATTTATTTATTATGCTCTTTAAATTTTTCAAGACATGGTTTTTTTATCGAATACATAAAAAGCTGATTTTCTTACATTACTACAAAACAGAAATTTAACAAAATTCCTTAGATATTAAGTTTAGTCGTTTATTTCTTCTTAATTTGCTTTTTACACTTGTATAGGCAATATTCAAATTTTATAAGTGCATTACAACTCAAAATGGCCAAAACGCTCGTGAGATGAGAAATCTTTTGCGTGAGAAATGTGCTACTGCTGTAGCACTTGTGAGAGAAGTCTTACCACAAGTTGAAGTGGCACAATGTCTAGGAGTGACACAATCTACCATATCCAGGGCTATAGCAGGATTTATGGAGACTGGTAGTAATGAAAGATGACCCGGACAAGGATGGAATAGGGTCACAACTAACAACCAAGATCGATTTTTGCTTTTGCAAGTGTTCAGAACACGTCCGAACTATCATTTTATGCAAATTCATATAAGCCGGGCCTGTCCTTCAATAACTTGGTCTCAGCTAAGAAAAGAAATAGAAATGTCACAGTCAGAGTCAATCAATTATTCCACATACGCAGAGAGTAACTTCCCTTAAAAAAATTTCATTCCTAGCGCGAATAATTACAGTAGATAATTATTAATAAAATCAAGTGTTTTGAAGTGAAAAAACCAATTGTAAGTACTTAATCATTTTAGTTACATTAGTATCTTCGAGCTGATCTACCTATTTTTCTGAACTAAAGCAGTGTAGTAATTTGTAAATAATTATAATGTTTTGTCAGCTTGGAATAAATAAATCAATCATCCTTGTCAGAAGTTATTCTTACACGAGCTAGTGTTAATTTGGAGATTTTCAATACACTATCAAAAACATTATCGAAGAGAGAGTTTGAGAAATTACCGAAAGTGTCAAAGTCACACCGATCAAAAGGCTGGCTTTATCAGCAAGCATTAAGAACTCGATTTGTTACAAGCACTTCATTGCAGCATGAATTTTCTCGTCGGTATAATTACCAAATTAGCCAAGATACCGTGCGAAGAAGGTTGACAGAAGCCGAAATTACCCCTATTGTGCTGCAACTGGTTCTCTTCTAACCGCAAACCATCGAAGGCTGCGACTTCAGTTTGCCCAAAAACACCAGCACTGGGGCAATCGTGAATGAGCGATGAGTCCAGAGAGTGTGCCGACGTCCTGGAGAGCAATACGCCCAACACAACATTGTAGAAACAGTAAGCTATGGAGGCGGGTCTGTAATGGTATGGAGTGGCATTAGTTTGGAATCCCATACGGAGCTGGTTATGATTCAGGGAGGTCGTTTGACTGCTGACCAATACATAACAGACATTTTAGAATTGCATGTGGTACCAGACGCCCCATATATTGGAATCTTTCTTATCAATGCACAATAATGCACGTCCGCATGTGGCAAAAGTGGTACAAAATTACCTCCAGGAAGTCGAAATTTCAACTTTCTCATGGCCACCTAGAAGTCCCGATCTTAACCCCATAGAGCACTTATGGGACATAATGGGTCGAAGTGTTAGAGCCTAAATGCCTCCACCCAAGAACCTAAATGACCTGTAATTAACGCTCACTGAAATATGGGAGCAGATGGATCAAGTTGTAATTCAAAATCTATTTTTAAGCATGTAGAGAGATGTGAAGCTGTAATTAGGGCAAAGGGAGGCAACACAAGATATGAAATATTGTAATTTCATATTTTTTTATTATCCCCGTATTGTTATTTATACTTCGTAACTTCAATAAATTGTGAAAAATATATTTGGTATAACCAAAATAATAACTGGCCTATGAAAAATTTTGGCAATCTCTTAGTTAAACGTAGTTTTGAGGTAATTTTTAAATTATGCGATAATTTAGCAGCGCAGTTTAGTATCTTCGCCATCCCGACGTTTAACACTTTCCCTGCCGAGCTGTTTTTGGCATGTCATCTGCACAGGACAAAGGTTTGTTTTTCATTTTAGTTTTATTATGCAGTTCAGTATATTAGTACATTGGTGGATACCCATTATTTGAAATTTTCTGTCTCTGTCAGGTTTTTGAAAAGGTGTATCCCCAACGATACACTTGGCCTGTGCATACTAGTTTTTTACTACAAGCCAAGTGTATCCCTAGCGATTCACCACAGCTCTGATCACAGACACAGAAACGAAGGCTCGCGTCGGTGCCGAATAGCTCTGGCGATGAGGCCTGTAAATTAGAGGAAAGAGTAGACGAAATCACCTAGTTTTCGTTTCTGTGTTGGTGTTTATTCTCTGCTGTGATGAAGTTTTGGTACAGGTCAAATAAAGAAGATTAAAGTGAATAAGGAACTTAGCAAAAAAGGGAGAAAATAGTGAGAAAGAAAGAAAATAGTAAGAAAAAGAGACAATAGTGAGAGGGTGATTCAATAGTGAAAACGAAAGAGAAAGTGACTAAAAAATCAAGTGGATGAACCGTTTCTTAGTGACTAATTGCAAAAAATTGTACCTAACTTGTCTTGATATTTTAATGGCGAGGCAATACCTAACACAAAAAGACTTTGAAGAGCTTGTGGCTCAAATACAAAACGATGACGATGACTTTGAAGTCGATATTAGCGATGAAGATGTAGACTAAGGTGATGACCCTAATTATTCTCCTGACACTGATAGTAACTGTGATTACTCTGACGGAGATGGCAGGGACGATAAGGACAGTGACAATGATGGCAGTGACAATTAAAGCCAACACCAAAACAGCCAAATCAACTCAGTACCTAGCATCTCAAATCAGAATCAATTTCCAACAGACCCTAGCACTTCACGAGAAAATCTTCCTTAAACTCTTAACCCTCCATCACGTAAACATATTGCTTGGAATAATCCTGTTGGAAGACAACAAACTTTTCCATTTACTGGAACAATTGGGATGGACCCAACACTAGCTCTTGCGGAGCCAATAGATTATTATACGCTATTCCTTACTAATGAAATAATTCAAATAATAGTCGATGGGACTAATTTATACGCAACCCAGACATTGGAAGGTGCGGGCGATGTTCCACCTTCTTCTCGTTTACACGAATGAACGCCATCTAATGCGAAGGAAAGGAAACAGTTTATTGGATTGCTTGGATGAATGGGAATAGTGAGAGTGCCAGAACTTCTCAATTATTGGTCTACAAGTAAACTTTTCTCTTCTGAATTACCCTAAAACATCATTTCAAGGAATCGTTTTGAGTTGTTACTCATATTTTGGCACTTTGCTGATAATACCACTGCTGAGCCTGGAGACCGCACCCATAAAGTAAAGAATGTGTTTGAAAAATTTGTTCAAAACTTCAAAAATGCTTATATTCCAGGTGATAGAATATGTATTGATGAGATGATGGTTCCGTTTAAAGGTCGCTTCAGTTTCCGTCAATATATTTCATCAAAGCGGCATCGTTACGGAATCAAGTTATACAATTTGTGTACAGATAGAGGATACACTTGGAACATATCGATCTACGTGGGACAAGACCTAAATAAAGATCAAAATCAGGCAGCATCAATGAATGTTACCCTAAACCTTATCAATGTGTAACGACATAAATGCGTTACTATAAAACTCCATTCCAAAAACCAGTTATCGCCGCGATGACGATATACCCCACCAGAACAGCAGAGCCACCACTTCGGATGCGCACGATGAATCGACGGTAGAAGGGACAGAGACTACCACCACCACCACCACGATGGATATAAAAATGCGAATCAACAGACGAAGAGGCGACTTGGTTTACGGACTCCTGCTCCTACAAGTTCAGCAGCCTTCAGTGCGAAGCGTAGGTCGAGGGTACTGACTTCAACCTTAAACGCTCTAAAGTGTCTTCTGCCGAGTGTTACACTAAGTCGGAGTATTGATCTTACTTTGTATATCACTCATTAGAACGTCCGTTAGTTTCTGGTATTGACTGAAAGATGAACGAATGTTCTAACTGTTAGAAGAATTTTGGTGTGGTACTGACGCACTGGAATCTCTGCAGTATCTCCGTAGGGAAGCGCCGTTGAGCTGGGTACTGACTGGTTATAAACGATCGCTTTAACTGGTAGAATAATTTCGGTGTGGTATTGACACACTGGAATAACTGCAGTCCCTGCACGTAGAAGTATTCGTTAAGCTGGGTAGTGACTAGCTATAAACGATACTCCCGAATCTTGAGACTAAAACCGAAAGAGTATTGATCCGCCGGTTGCTCATATTCCCGGTTAGCTGAATATTTCACAGGACATACAGAGTCACGTCTACCGACTAATATATCTCCGAAATCGAAACACACACCGCGTTTGTTCCACCTAGGTTCAATTCAGGCCGTCAGTACCTTTCAACCGACGGAAGGATACGGATCGACGAAGCGTGACCTTCGAAATATTTACGTACCGAAGCATCATATAGAATATTGAATTATTTCATTTTAGTTTATTTTTATCGTTGTACATATTATTTTCAGAAATAAAACAGTTAATTTAATTGGACTCTGTCTGCTTTGGGCTTACCCGGGCAATACGCATCACAAATGATCTACTGAATGAGGGCCGTACGCTCTATTATTCAAGCGTTCCGTTAGCCTACAAATTACTTGAGCGAAACACTCATCTCGTAGGTACACTGCGATCTTATAGAAAATATATTCCTACTGAAATCATAAAGGCTAAGTTACGTAAAGGTAACATTATCACAAAAGAAACACCAGAAGAGGTTGCAGCTTTGAAATGGCGTGAAAAGAGGGACGTAGTGATGTTGTCCACATGCCACTTGGGAGCCGCAACTGTTGCGACAAAGAACAGACGACAAGCAAAATCAATTAAACCTAAATTTGTCGTGGACTATGAAAAAGGAAAGTCTCCTATTGATGTTAGTGACCAATCAGCATACAATTCGGCTCTTAGAAGATGTAATAAGTGGTACCGCAAGCTAATAATCGGAGTAATATGGGGTCCATCACTTGTAAACGCACATTATCTATATAGTCTAAACTGTGCGAACAGTAATGGAATGAATATAACTGCTTTGAAAAGTGTTATTTCGTCCCTTCTGGAAGAGGACACTACTTTAACAAGCGGTGCCGGTAGCTAAAAAAGACGAGCTGTTACTCATCACTTTTTCACACACCAAACCAAAAAGCGAGCAAGACGTGTGAACTGTTACAAACTTTATGATAAACAAGGCAAAATTATTAACTGAAAAAAGGTAATGGCTTCACAAGTTATTACTATCTGCTACACGTGCGACGGAAGTACTAAAAATGCTACTAAGAATGTTATTTGTAATTTTGAATTTCGAATAAATAATAGTAATCAACATCTCTATTTATTACCCTTATTTTACACATGTGTGAATTCCCCAGGCCAGAACTATGTACAAGCCAAAGGCATGAAACTCTAATATAAATGTAATGAAACGGTGAGCGCTTGAGATACACTGGTATACAATACAAAACACGATACCAGGTGTATCGCTAACGATACAGCCGGCCTGCCTAGAAGGTGTACAATGCATCACTAGCGATACACATGGCAGCAAAGTGTTAACACTAAAGCTTATCAAAGTTTTCAAACCTTTAGTTTTCACATCATACGTTTGGCCATCTCTTAGGATGCTGTCACAAATTAAACAGTTTTCTAGACTTTCCATTGTCTTTTTTCGGTGAAATTTTGCATAAAAAACACACTACAGACTTACTAACGGTATAATTTCACTAACGTAACGCAAGCTATAAGAAGCTCTCTGCAACCAATTACAGATGACTACCTAGGCTGGATTGAGTCCAGTGAACCGTAGACAATTTAATTTGCTTTAATTTGGGTAACCACATATTTCTCTCTAAAACTAATATGAATCAAGTTGTTGACAAATAATGAAGAAAAGACATTTGTTAGCCCCTTTAGTCAAAATGGCGTTCAAATCCGGGCTTTCTGGAGGGTGCAAATTTAATACGTGATATTTAACACCAAATGAAACAAATTAACATTATTTCCAGCTTATCAGGAATTGCTTCCGCTATAAGCTATTCTATTCGATTTGTCGACTGGCTTATGAAGTTTTCCCGAGATATTACATTTTTTCCAAATCAATATTCGCATTGTACAGAAACCCCCTTTTCTGAATTACTGGTAGTGTTACGCCCTCTCACGGTCATATTACGAACTTGTGAATATTTTCCGGTGATTTCTCTTGTCCGCATTTATTGTACATATTTTTTTTCTCCAAATCTCTACAGAGAACGGGTTCCGAGATATAGCGGGTTACCTCCCTGTACATTCTATTCTGTAATTATTTCCAATATGTATTATGTAAGAAATGTGTGAAAACGTTGTAGGTGCCGCTCATTGTGATGAATTGGGATACTTATTCAATACTGCGTTTGCGTCACACAAACTACACAAAGGTGAATTAGAAATTTTGGCAATTAGACGCTTTGTTAAACTGTGGACCAACTTTGCCAAATATGGAAACCCTACTCCAGCTGGAAATGATTTGAACATTACTTGGAAACCGGTTGATAAGAATGAAGTTCATTACCTAGACATCGGAAAGGAACTTATACCATCTACTAACCCTGTTCCTGATAGAGTCAAAATTTGGAACGAGATTAATGAGTTTATTGGTGACAAAAAGTAGTTTTTTGGTGCAAGCTCTTAAATAGAATAGAAATTTTTGATAATCGTTTATACAATACTTCTGTATCCAGGAAATGGCGTCATTAAAAACATTGTTATTGGCATAATCTTATCTGTCTCTTATTTATGATGTAGTAATAATTTTTTACAGATTCCAAGAATTCTTATTTGTATTCTAAGAGTTTTCTTTCATTAATCGAGGTTGGCTAAAATTTTGCTAGAAGGTTGCCATATAGGTAATAATTTGCCAACTCTAACGTTTCGATAGGGGGGTAGGCTGTCTATGATCACCCTAGATCACACATACAATAATAGTTGAAATTCTTATGATTGCAAATCGGTTGAAATTTCGTGTTTTGCTTGAATTGAAATATATTAATAACTATATAAATTGTCAGACAAAAGTCTCAGGCAGTAGGGGGTGTAAGAACACCCCAAATATGTATTTTCTTAAATGAAATTTTATTATTCGGTCTTGTCTGACAATTAAATATGTTATTCTAGAGATCTTTTTGACCGTGTAATTTAATTGTCAGTTACAGGTTGGCAAATTAATTTTGTCAGTCGGAAGTTTGGCAACTCCCGATGCGCCGTAGCAAAGACGTATGCGGATTGCAAGAGCTCGCTTCGCTGACAGAATTCGTAAGCTTCGTTTCGAAAGTACAGTTCAGAGAAAAGTGTGATTACCGGGGTTGTGCAATTCTAACTTGTTATGACGACTCCAGAAAGTAAAGTTGTTCATAAAAAGTTGAGTGAGCAGTGTCGTGAAGTAATTATGAACGTTTTAAATTTCATGACCGGAGAGGCAAACAATGGCAAGTCGACAATTCCTATAACAAAGGTAAGTTTCAATTATTGCAATAAAAATTTTAAACCGAAGTAATTATTTAACTAATTTACACTCGATAGAAAATTTTTTAAATGGATTTTCGTACATAGCATACTCAATTGTTAAACGATTTAAAAAAGTGACATTAGGGTGAGACAAAGTATTGTACGCACTCATGTGTCAATTTTTTGCACCGTTATGTCATCATTACAAACAAATCTACGCCATTTTTAGTCCATTCAGAGCAACCTAAATAAGACATTTTTTGGTTTTTATGCCTGCATCAATTTGCATCAATTTTTCCATTCGTGAGAAAAAGCACCACTTTATGCACTTGTTGCATGAATAACTATTCTGTTTCTATCTACAGGAGTATATGAAAGGGCACATGTTTATTTTGTGTAAGATACCTACCTATCTAAATGTAATAGATTTTTTAGCTTATAATTATAATTATTATACTCATTTCATACTTATCTCTATTACGTTTCGGTTTTATTATTTGTTTTGAACCATCTTCCGATTTCAGTTACAATTGCGGTTTGGACATATTAAAATATGTTAGAATTAAAATCTGAAGATCCTTTAAAACAACTGATAAACTGAAACGTAATATAGTATTTTTGAATTTAATACTTCTTTACAATAGCCGAAAACCACGACAAAAATTTTTATTTCAAAGAACGGTCACTGAAAACAAATTTAACTACTTCCTCATTTTATTTGTATAAAAATACACATGAGTAATACTTTTAATACAACATTTATATCGACTTATTTCATTTTCAGGTCATTGAACGAGTTTCTGCTGCTACGAAAGTTAGCCATAGAACACTTTCTCGTATTAAAAAAGAAGCTCCGGCAGGAAGTATTGCTGACACTGATGTGCCTACTAAAAAACAAAGAACGCCCAGTATCCGTATGGATCAATTCGACAAAACTGTGCTTAGAAGGTGCATAATAAACTATCAAATATCCGAGAAAAAAGTACCCATGTTAAGAAATGTACACCAAATTTTGCAGATAGTTATGGCTTTTCAGGAAGTCGCGAATCTCTGCGGAAACAAATACATTCCTTTAGTTCTCAGTTTTCATTGGAACAACATAAAAAACAACAGAAGTTTGTTAATGGAACGTCACGAAATCAGACATTTACGCCTACTATTTTTAAGAAACATAAAAAAGTGCTGAGAACAGAATAAACCTGTCATTTATATGGATGAAACATACATTCATTCATGTCACACGCACCTTAAAGGATGGACCAACAATAGTAACGAAGGATTAAGAAAACCCGTTTCAAAAGGTAATAGGCTCATCATTGTGCATGCGGAAAGTGAAAATGATTTTGTATCTAATGCTGGTATTATGTGGAACTCCCAGTCAAAAACAGAAGATTATCATAATGAAATGGCGTACGAAAATTATAAGAAGTGGATACAAGAAAAACGTATTCCAAACCTACCAAAAATCGCTATTGTGGTAATTGATAACGCCCCATATCACAATGTTCTGAATTAGAATGCGATTGAAAGTGTTTTGTCCAAACGAAATGTTACCTTCAATTTTACAAATGTTAAATAATTCTGTAATGAATGTTTTGACACATTTTCTGCAAATGATTGGAAAGTTAGATGTGACCATGTTAAAGAGATTGAAGATGAATTAATGAACAATGAACCACTTTTAGATACTGTTGTAGATAACGAGGATGATGAAGTTGATATAGAAAGAGATTTTGAAGAATCATTTGTAGTTGGAATCATTATTTTACTGTTGATGATCCCTGTACATCTAAAACAAATTTTTCATCATAGTGTTTTTTTGTAGGTGGTATGACTGAATACATTAAACGCAACAAATGTGAATAGGTGTTATAAAATTGTAGATATTAGAGACGAATTCCACTAGATTAATATAATATTTGTAACACATCTGTACATAGTTCTAAATAAACAATGATTTAATTTTTTTTGTATTCTACTTATTTTTCGAGATATAATCTTGTTATAAAACAGTTTATAATATTTTAGTTCATCCAATTACCTGTACCAGTTCAACTCATTTCATCTCTAGCAGTAGTGTCTGTATTGTTTTGATTATATATAGTGTGCTTAAAAAATATGACAGTTCGGCGACAATTGTAACAGTCACTGTCATCCATTTTAAAGAGAATTCCTTTTTTGATTGTAAAAAGTTACAAAATACGTGCAGTACAGCGAATTGTCACCTGTTCCATAAAGGTAATTCTTTTTTTTTTAATTTAAGAGAGATACGGGATAAAACTAATGCAACCAGACGCATATTTTTTATTTTGTTATGCATGTATTTGTTGCAGTATAGATTGAAAATATTCATCAACAATTTATTTCCACTACTTTGAGGAAGTTTGGAAGGATAACTGTCGTTCCAGTGCTGGCTTTTTTCATCCATTCATATCGAAGGATTGGTAGACAAGTACAAGTACTTTAGATGAGTTTTTTAACGTATTGGATTTCTATGCGAGTATGTTAGAATCATTAAGTACTAATTCATTCCAAAAGGAAGAATCTTCTCCCAAGCTAGTCAAAAGGGTTTATCTCCATACACAAGCTTTCAACAACAGAAAATGTTGGAAGTGCGAAACTTCTAGCCATGATCTATATTCTTGTCCCGACTTCTCCAAAATGTCTGTTAATCAAAAGTACGCCACTGTTGTGTTTTAACTGCATGGGCGGTAAGCATAAAATTTTCGAATGTAGGTCAAAAGGTTGTTGAGAGTGTGGCAAATAAACTTCACACATCCCTCCATAGAGATAATGTTCAAGTGCGTAATTCTTTAACTGATTCTAGGGGTCAAAATGAGAATAAGGATTGCTCTCTTGTTCCACATAGGGCAATTGATAATAACTCCAGTTCTGCTTGTCAAGAGACATCTGGACAAAACATTTCTGTTGCAAGTGTCAGAGGGGAGTATTCAAAAGATACAACTGTACAAGGTTCACAAGTTGAACAGTTGAATGCTATTACATCTAGCAGTCTAGCATCTAAGTCACCAATTTTATGATTGAATATTGTTCAGGACATCTCACAGATGAACCCTTTAATTTTCAGACCACCAGAGCAACGGGTGCTATGGTACTTAAAGTGCGACATTTTTGTCATGTTTGGAGAAATTTCAGTTTGTTAGCACGATACAGCCACCGAAGTGTATACAAGTGATAATTTTATGATGGGATATTGTTCAGGGCATCTCACAGATGCGGAAAAGTTAGTCTTAATCTTTAAAACCGTTTATTTTAGTAAGGTATTACCTCCGCAATTATTTAGGGTGGATACTTTTCGATAAGACACCGTGTATAATAAAGAATATTAACTGAATTGTAAGTCTTACGATTCTCTCCACGGCTAATTCGAGGCATAACAATATTGCTGGTACTTTATTAGGAAAGTTTGAGCATAACAAGTTCTTGTACAGCAGGATATTGTTACACTAAGTGCTTGATGTTAACTAAATTTGGCTATAAAAGTAGCTACAAAACTTGCACCATCAACAACAATATTTGAGAGTGAAAAAATTTCAAAACATGCTCCCTGCAAGATTAATAAATTCTGAACTTATATCGTGTGCGTCTAGAATAACAAACACAGTTAAATTTTATGGAATGCAAGTTTGATGACAGGATACGATGGTTAACGAAAATTTGACTTACAGAAGAATGTTACAACTTTATTGGGAAATGAAATTTAAAACAACAAAATTGAGGGTATCAGATCAATACAATTTTCGTTGCGAAGTAGCAATAAATCAGGCTTTTCCAACTTTTTATTATAAAAGTGGTGAGTAAACTTTGACAATTTATTCAGGTTGACTCACTACTATAAATTCATCTCAGTTCATAGTAACTCTAGTAAAATATTATTGACATGCAGTATTTTAAGTTTTTATTTCCGTTTTCGTCTTTTAAAAAACGTACTTAAAAATGATATAAAACTGAAAACTCCATTCAAATGTTTGAATTGAAAAAACCATATTAACATCATTATGTAACGAGCGTAGATAATAGTTATTTGTAAAACAAGTGTCACAATGACTCATTTCGTAGTACGCGTTCGATTTGCGCTACGAACCGCGAAAAAATCATTTTGGCACAATATTCTTCATAATTCGCATATAGGGGAGAGCTGGAGGATAGTCGGATAAAACAGGATACCAGCCAATATTTAAAAACAAGTAACGCCATCTGGTAACCAGGGGTGAAATTCGGTAAAAATATCGTTTGTTTAAATATACTAGGCGATTCTCCTGCTTAATTCGTGTTCTGTGGTGAATGGCAGGTTGCAGTTTAAAAAAGTGTGGTTATGCTATTTAGTTTTATCAGCAGTTAATTAGGATTTTTTAGTTTAAACAAGCAAAATAAATAACAGTAAGCATTTTTCAAAATTCTGTAAATATTTAACTACATTTTGTTAAATTTGTGAATATGATAACTACTTTTCTTCATAAAGATTTTAACAAAACATTTTGAAATGTGCAGTTGGGCAAAATGGGATACCAAGTGTTCGGGTAAAACAGGATAACATCCCGTTTTGTCCAACCAAAAACGGTATAGATTTTATAGAGAATTTTAAATTTTATTTTTTTACAGGCCTGTTACAAGATGGGAAAGTATAAAGGAACAACTGATCGGCAGTCTTAGAATGAGGAATGTATGCGCCAGGTGTTGGAAGAGGTTCTCGAATGAAGAATAGGTTACCTTAAGGCTTCGAAACAATTTGGTGTAGCTCGGACAACTATTGAAGCCCGAGTGAAAAAGATAAAAAATCGGTCTCTCGAACGATTAGATGCAGCAAAAAAGGGTCTAGGGCGTCACAGACCGGTTTTCTCTGCTGAGCAAGAAAAAGAGTTGGTGTAACATATTTTGTTTATGGAATTGCGGTTATTTGGTTTTACTTTGAATGACTTTCGCAGTTTGGCTTTTCAGTTAGCTCAACGCAATGGCTTAGCTAATCAATTTAACAGGGACAAACCCTTTCGGACGCAGCGTCCACTGCAGTGTACAAAATTTTCACACCTTGTATATAAGTAATAAAAAATATTTTAAGCTCACAACATTTCGTCCACTGCCATGTACACATGCATATAATGCGTTAGAATCGCGGATGACGTCTCTGATTGACTACCAAATTTTATTCCCGGCAATATTCAGTCAGTTGTTTGGATGCAGCGGTAGTAAGCAAAACACGGGTGTGCAGTTTAGGTTAGAAAACAATGTAAAAACAAACAAAATTGATCGGAATGTGTGATAATTCGTAAGTATATAAATAATTATTAGTTTTTATTACAACTAACCATTTGCAGTAACATATTATTGATAAATATTATTGTTTTCATTTGAACGTCCACTGAGATGGACAAAAATCTGTTAGGTCAATAGTTTTAAGTGTTTATTCTTTTTCTCAGTTTATGATGAGTAGTAAAAAAAATATGTGACCGAAGACGAACTGCTAAAACTATTAGAAAATGATGATCTCTCCGATATTGAACTACTATCTGATGAGGACGATGGCTGGGAATGGGAAAGTATGGAAGACTTTCAGAGGGAGACAAAGATTCTGAAAATGAGCCGGACTTAGGTAAAGGTTTGAATGTTTTTAGATGTCCAAACGGTAAGCGTTTTTTTTTAGTTTCTGTAAGGGAGACTGATGCAGAAGATATGGACACCAGTGAAAGTCAGCTAAGAGTGGAGGGTGCTGAATATATGGAAATCGGCGGTAGTCAACTCATGAATGTAGAAACATTAGAATCAGAACAGGTGACTACAGAGACAGAACTACCACAAGAGAAGCAGGTGCTGCGTAAAAAAGCAGATTCGGGAAATGCTCAAATGTATTATGAAAAATATAGCTTAACAGATAAAAAATGCGTAAAATGGTTGAAAAACGCAGTTTATGAAACAAGGGAAATTAGATGGGCTACAGTCAAAACGTGATTGATCTTCCAGAACCTATAAAAATATTTGAGAGATATATTCTAAACTATATATTTGCAGAAATGTCGGATAAAACTAATTTATATGTCAATCAGAAGCAACTCACCAAATGTATCCCTACAAATTCTGCAGAGTTAAAAAAACTTGTAGGTATTCACATTATAATGGGTAACTTGAACTTCCCGAGAATAAGAATGTATTGGGATAATTCAGTAAGAATTCCTATCATAAAATATAACATGACACTAAAACGGTTTTCAAAATTGCGACAAAGTATTCACTTGGTTGACATTACTGCTAGAGAAGATGGAAATTCAGACAGAGTATGGAAAGTCAGACCACTCTACGATTGCATACGAAGCATGTGCCTTGAACTTTTATTAGAAACTAATCTTTGCATAGATGAACAAATCGTTCCTTTTAAAGAACAAATCAACATCAAGCAATACATAAAAAACAAACCAAAAAAATGGGGTGTTAAAATATAATATAAAAAATTTGAAATGTGTAATAATTTTATTTTGTAATGAAATGTGATATAGTGTGAGTTAATGATAGACGTAGTTGTTGGTGCTGTCGATGGCCATTCCATTTTTTACCACTGCTAATCACGTTTCAATCTCAGTAAGTTTGTGAGTAAATAGTGTTTTGTATAACATTTTAGATCATTGTAACAAAGTATATTTTTATGTAGCTTCCCTGATGATGGGTGAAAATTCACTAGAAAGCTTGGATTAAATACTTAAAAGAGTACACGGATAAGTTTTATTGCTGCAATTCCCTAAAAAAATCTACACAGAAGTTACATTGTAACTGATCAGCAAAGACATACCTTCACATTACATATATATATATATATATATATATATATATATATATATATATATATATATATATATATATATATATATAATAACAAGATGTACGAATAGTGCGTGACATATGAACAATAAACAACGAATAGATTAGTGGGTATACCGCAATACCCACTAATCTATTCGTTGTTTATTATATATATATATATATATATATATATATATTGTCAGGTCAAAGCGGATTAGTCTATGATTTTCTCATTTATCAAGGATCAACAACTGAAACAAAGCCTGAGTTGAAGAGTTTAGGGTCAAGTGCTAGCGTGGTTATGCATCTTGCACAAAGAATCGGATCTCCAAATCACGGACTTTATTCTGATAATTATTTCAGTAATTATCAGTGGTTCCAATATCTAAATAAGAAATCTATATTTGCAATAGGAACTGTTAGGCTAAACAGATTCAGTAATCCACCGTTACCTTCTGACAAAGTAATGAAACAAAAGGGTAGAGGTTCCTGTTATACTGCAGTTAGCGAAGATGGAGTGGTAATCACAAAATGGTATGATAACAAGCCAGTCATCGTTGCATCTAATTATATTGGACAAGGTACTTCAGACAATTGTCGTCGTTGGGACAAAACTGAAAAAACAATATATTGAAGTAAATCGACCTGAGTGTGAAAATCTACAATAACAACAAGGGAGGCGTAGATAAAGTAGATTTTTTACTTACTAAGTTTATACCGTTCCCATATAAGATCTAAAAAGTGCACCCTGGGACTAATAATCCACGCTATAGATTTAGCTTTAGTAAACGCTTGGCTTGAGTACCGCCAACAAGCTGAAATGTTAGGAGTTCCAAAAAAAAAGACACTGGATCTGCTGGGATTCCGACAAAATATCGGAGAGTACTTAATTTTACATAAAGAACCCACGAAACGTGGACCAACTTCTCTAGGCAATACTTCACTACAACAGAAAAAGGGTGAAACAAAACCTCTGAATGAATTTAGATTTGATGGCTATGGACATCTTCCAGAATATGACGAAGAGAAGGAAGCCGCACGTTGTAAAATGGAAGAATGTACAAAAAAAACTCATACTTTTTCTATTAAGTGTAAAGTTCATTTATGTTTCGTTAAGGGACGGAATGGTTTTTTCAAATTTCACAATAAATAATATTACTTTGTGATTTTGTCAAATTTATTAAATATGTCCTTACGTCGGTTTTGTCCATTCCAATGGACGTGAAAATTTTTGAAAATGTCAAATTGTATATATATATATATATATATATATATATATATATATATATATATATATATATATATATATATATATATATATATATATATAGTTAAACTTGATCTTTGCCGAATAAAAAGTATGAAGGTTACTCGTTTTAATTTGCCGCTTCCCCAATAAACCTATGTTTAGTATATATATATATATATATATATATATATATATATATATATATATATATATATATATATTAATTTGAAAAAAGATATTTGTCAACTTATTTGTAATGGATATTTGCCACATCCCCACAAAAATATCCATTATATATATATATATATATATATATATATATATATATATATATATATATATATCGGTACTAAAAATCATAAAAAAGTATGATAAATAAATTCTGAAGCAAATTTTTGTTTAAAATCACTTCTGCGCAGTTGGCTCCGAAAGGGATACAATGGAAGGTAAAGCTTGGTTATACAGTTTTCTAAGGAGACATCCAAACGTTAAACTTCGCATCCCTGAGCCAACATCACTTGCTAGAGCCATGGGTTTTAATAGGCCTGCTGTACAAAAAATGTTCCCGTTACTCTCCGACGTGCTAGAAAAAAATGTTCTCGTTACTCTCCGACGTGCTAGAAAAGTATAAAATTCCACTCGAACGGATTTACAACGTCGATGAGACGGGTATAATGACAGTACCAAAGAAAAAATCTGAATGTTAATCATTGCGTGGAAAAAGGCAATTTGGGTGTATATCCTGAGCAGAACGCGGCATTCTTGTTACTGTGGAAATTTGCATGAGCGCTACTGGCGTGTTTATGTCGCCCACGTTAATTTTTCCCAGATCCAGAGCAAAGTCGGAGCTGCTAGATGATGCCCCTCCTGGAAGTTAAGCTTTTTATCATTCATCAGGATGTATGCAAAAAAAATTTTTTCGGATTGGTTTAATCAATTTATTGAGTTTTCCAAACCCTGCAAAGAGAACGCTGTCCTCTTACTTTTGAACGGACATACCACACATACAAAAAACTTAGACGTTATAGAGAAAGCTAGACGTAACGGTGTTGTAATGCTCTGCTTTCTACCGCATGCGACGCATCGCTTGCAACCGCTCGACGTCAGTTTTGTGTCGCCACTTAGCACATATTATACGTCAGAGGTTTAAAAATGGATGCAGCAACATCCAGGGCAATCAGTTACAATATCCCAGATAGGTAAGCTTTTCGGAAACGCATATATGAAAGCTGCTAGTATCCAAACAGCTGTGAATGGATTTAGAAAGACGGGGATGTAACCTCTCAATTTGGAAATCTTCGAACATTGGATGTTTGATCCATCTGAAACCACGGACAAGCCGATAAATATTCCTGCAATTGGTCCGGTTGACGAGAATAATGGGCACCCTCCATCACGTACACCATCACCAATAGCACAAAGGCTTGTTATACAACGATCATCAAAAACCCAAATTGCAGGTAAGGAACAAAACGATGCAGAAAAATTTGACGACTTTCCAAGAACACCGTCATTGGCAGAAGTGGCAGCAAAAAATACTACTTTTAAATTAAAAGATGTGAAGGATCTTCTAATACAAGGCTTGGAAAATGTGACTAACATTCACTGTCAAAATGTTGTTGAACATTTCGTAAAAGGAGAAGATAAAATGTTCAAGTTAGATAGAATTGTGGATGATCTTATAAAATCGATAATCGTTTCTTTCTCTAGTGATGAGGCAAATTCTGAGTAAACAATTATTTCTACCTACTTAATATAAATTTATTTAGTGTTTGTTAAGTTAAAAAATAATAAACAATGCATTTAATAGTTCTGATATACCGTAAAATGTTTTTTTGTTACAAATAATGTTTAATGAAAAATTATGCAAATAGTTTAATGATTAATCTATTTTTATACCACATCTGATTTCTAAGTTACTGAAATTACTGTTCTCGGAATGATGATTAAGTATAATAGGTTGTTTATTGAAAAATTGGCCCTTTTTGTACCATTTGGAGATTTCTTGTTCTATATAGGTACAGTTGCGGCCAAAAATGGGACAACTCTTATAGCAGATTTTTGTCTAATTCTAGCTGCTTGAATCGCTCTTCTCAATTTCCACCAATCACAAACGCGCAATTTTGAATTACAAATGGTTTCTCGATGGACAACTGTATGACAGCACCTGTCAGCAGTTTTTTCGAGTTTACCCGCGGCAAAACTTGACAGCTGTTGTCATCGAAAATTACAATACCTTTGATAACAAGTAATTATTATTATATTATTAAGTTTGTAGTATTTTGTTATTAAATAAATTACCTGACGTTTTTCAGTTTTCAAATTACTACCTACATATTTATTATGTATGCATGTAAGGTAGTATGTTTTGTAAGCTATGTGTTTGCAAAATAATCTGTTACTCGTGAAATAGTCTTGTCAAACACCATTCCGGCATCCAATTTTTCCAGTGAAAAAAATCGAAAAAACACAACGCAAAGTAATATTTTAACAAGAAGCATTCGTGCAGGTGCACTAGCACTCATGCTTCTTGTTAAAATATTACTAAATGCGCAATTCCACTGAGGCAACATTTGGGTAACATGTAGCATGCGACAATGACGCATGCTACACTCAGTCTTTTGATTGGAGCAGCATGAAGCAACATGCAGCATGCCACATGTTGTCCGGTGTTGCCCAGACACATGCGTCAGTTCTCGACAGATTCAGCGTGTCGAACAGTGTCGGCGTTTATCCGATACTCATCGGTTCGGTGTGACTTGTCTCCTGCGACATGGAGTGAAATATTGAGAAAACAGACCTAAAAATGATAAGTTAAAACAGTTGACGATCAAATATGAATGCACTGTGCTTGAGGTGAAAAAGAAAATCAAGAATTTACATTCCGTTTTCCATCGTGAAGAAGAAAGAAGCTACAACAGTCAAAGAAAAGTGGATCATCCTATACTCCTTGCAAGAAAGGAAAATGGTTTGCGTTTGAGCTTTTGTATTTTTTACTAGACGTCGATGAACCTAGACCAACAACGTCAATGGCCAGTGACGACGAAGAAGAATCTGTGGTGAGTTTTTTCTTGTACTAAAATTTGGTAAATAGAATCTTTATAACATACTATTTTCAAGAACACTTCTACTCAAACTTTATAAATACAAAACTTTTTTATTTTCAATCTCAACTATCAAGTAGTGCTATTAAATCTATGCATAAAGATCCTGCCAAGGCACACGTCCTTCATCTGATGTACAAAATCTCATAAATTATTTCCTAACTTCTTTGGTTTCACAAGTTGACCTACTTGCTCTATTTTGCAAATTCACTATGCCTTCATGATCCTGGAATAATGTTTTCATCTTGTGTTTCATAGTCAATGGATCTTTGAGGAGAGTACATAGATCTCGATGTTTTACTTCTATAGCGCAAAAGCATTTTCTACTACTCTACGAGCGCGTGAATGTCTATAGTTGTATATCCTCTCACAGGAGCCTTTGTCATGGGGGCTGAAAGGTTTCATGATGTGTTCCTGTAAAGGGAACGCATCATTCGTAAATATAATATAAAGTGATATCTTATCACTACCAGGAAGTGACTGCGGGGGCGGTAATGCAAGTTTATTATTTGTCCACTTTTTATAAAATGTTGTTTCTCGAAATACGCCTCCGTCAGATATCCTGCCTTGACAAATAATATTAGCTAGCGTATATAGAATTATAGGCGGAATCTACAACTGCCATCAAAAGAATGCTGAAGGTTCCTTTGTAGTTGTAGAATAGACTGCCACTGTTTTTTGGGTTTTGCATGACATGCTCTCGAGATTAGTCAGTCCATGGCCACCTTCCTTCCCAGGTATATATAATCGCTCCATTGCAGATTTTGGATGGTGTAGGCGAAATTCAGGAAGCGTTGTACGTACTTGTCTGTCTATTTGTTGTATTTCTGTATGTGTTCAATCTATTATGCCAAATGAGTACGCCATTCCGGATACTGCCCATCCATTGATTGCCTGTATTTTGTTTTTAGAGTTCAGTTGTGTTTTACAAACTGTATCAATTCGACGGAAAAAGTCTGCTGTTGCTCTGTCTTGATTACCTTTCTTGTTGAGGCTTAATCCTTGCTGAAAGCCCAAGTATTTTTATCTGTCCTCTGGGCCTAGGGATGGGATTGTTGTTATGGTATCCATCAGTGTCACATTTTGGGACTGTGTGACCTCTCCTCTATCCACATGAACGACTGCACATTTTTCTAGCCCCACTTTCATTTTAATCGCATCGCTGAACGCCTTAACAAGCTCTAGCGATTTTTTCAATTATTGAGGGTTTTTGGCATGCACTTTAAGATCATCCATGTAAAATTCATGGGATATTTTTGTCCATTTGTCAAGCTCGTATGAGTTTTTACTTTCTTTAACATATCGCTTAAAGGGCTAAGTGCTAAACAGAACCAGATTGGGCTTAGGCTGTCACCCTGGAAAATGCCTTTATTGATTTACATCTCATCTATTCTGTAGGTTTGAAGATGCAGTGTCGTGTCGTTCGCCATGTTGCCATTAAATGTCTCAGCACTGCAGAAAGATGGGGTGGATTTTATATACCTCCAGTAGCCAGGAGTGAGGAACTGAATCGAAAGCCTTCCTATAATCGATCCATGCCATGGATAGTTTTCTTCTCTTCAATTCTGCTTGTCTTGTAACAATGTTATCAATTACAAGAAGTTCCTTACATCCCCGTGTTGTTTGTTAACATCTGTTCTGTTCCCATGCAAGAATATTGTTTGCATTTATGTGATGTGTGATCTTTGAGCATATAATCGAAGTCAAGATTTTATAAATGAACGGTAAACAAGTTATGGGCCGATAATTTTTAGGGTCTTTTATGTCTTCACATTTAAAGAGCATGTGGGTAATCCCGAGAGTGAAGTATTCTGGTATGATCGAAGGATCCAGGATTGCTGCTACAAATTTATCTGCTATTTTTTTGGTGAATTCCGGTGAGTTGTTTTCACCAGAAGTTGTGAATATGGTCGACGCCCGGTGCTGTCCAGTTTTTCAGCTTGCTGGTTGCAGCGGTTATATCTACTTTCCGTATTTCAGGCTGCGCCATCTGTCCAGTTGTTTCGTGAGATTTAACTATGTGCGCGATCCAAAATGCTCTGTCATTATGCGTGACACTTTGTTCCCATATGTTCTTCCAGAATCTTTGCATGTCTTCTTTTTTAGGTTTTATATGTGAGGTTTCCACTGTGCTTCGTTGTAGTTGTCTATAGAATGCTTTTTTGGTCCATTGCGAACAGTTTATTCTCTTGATACCGACGGCTTCTTAGTCGGTATCTTCTTATCCTATTTCCTAAAGCTTTTATCTTTTGTTTCAGGAGATCCAGATGTTTTAGAAGATCCTGCTGATATGATTGACTCCCTGGGTTGATTTTTGCATGTTTGCCATAGCTCTTCGCCTTCTTTTTCAACTTTTGGCTGCTCTCAGAGTTAAGATACGTATGCAGAATACCTACTTCTTTACGTATGGTGTTTATTCTGCATTCTAGGCGTCTCTCCCAAGGGGGGGGGTGTTTTTCGTGGGCGTTTTATTATCTAACATTTCGTTTTTATTTTTAGAACCATATGTAGAACAGACAACATGAGCAGCACAGTACACTGCATGGCAGATATCAAGTAATGACTCTGAAGGGATTGTGTCGTTAAGAGTTTTATTAGTTTTCTCCACCATGGTTAGGATTTTATTATAATTATTATTATTATTATTATTTTTTTTTTTTTTTATTATATCACACTTGTTAGTGGAGGATTGGCATGTCCAGGCTGGGATTCTCAAGGTTTCAGCAGCCTAGTCATGTGTGAGCACTCGTCGGACGGTTCGGCATGTTCCCAATATAGCTGCTTGTTGGGCGGTAATTATGTTCTTATCATCATTTTCCAATTTCAGTTTCTTTAACTCGTTTTGTAAGTGTACTTCAACGAGGCCAGTAGTTGAGATAACCAGCGGATGTATGGTTACGTGTTCTAATTGATAAGCATCCTTTAGTTCGTGCGCTAAGTCAATATATTTGTGTATTTTTTGGGTCCTAGCTTCTTTAATGTTGTGATCGTTAGGTATAGTGATGTCTATTATATTAGCTGTCCTTCCTTGTTTTTCTAGTACAAGTATATCTGGTTTATTGTGTGCTATTTCCTTATCTGTAATTATCTTTTTGTCCCAGTATACTTTTACATTTTGGTTTTCAAGTTGTTCTTTCGGGGTGTACTTGTAATAGGGCACTTGTTCTGTCAGCAGACCATATTTTATGCAGATTGCCTGGTGGAATACTTTGGCTACATCATCGTGTCTTTTCTTGTGGTCCCGAGATACCAAGTAGGAGCATCCTGCCAAGAGGTGTTGAATGGTCTCTGGTTTTTCCTGGCATAATCTGCAACTATCGGATGGGATTTCCTGTCGGATGATGAATCGTCTGTAGTTTCGTGTGCTTATTATTTGATCTTGTATGGCCAGTAGAAAACCCTCCGTTTCGGCCATGAGTATTCCACTCGACAGGTACAGATTTGATAAGCGTTTATCAACCTCTTGCCCTGCTAAAGCTGCAGCATATCTTCCATGCAGTTCTTTACCTTTCCAGATTTGTTCTAGTTCAGCGAAGTAGTTCTTATTTTCTTTTTCAGGTGGATTTTCATTCGCTAACTTTAAGGGTGAAAGAGAGGAGTCAATAGCTGTTATTGCTCTATATGCGGGGTGTGTTACGGACTTCAGATAAGTAAACAGCTTTTCACATTCTTTATTGTGCATTTCTTTCAGATTTATAAGTCCTCTTCCGCCTTTGCTCCTTGGGAGATATAACCTGACTGTAGATGCATTGGGATGATGTAACCTCCTCCTTGTAAGCGATGTTCGAATCAATCTGTCTAGACTTTCCAGATCAGTAGGACTCCATTTGACAATGCCAAAGCTGTATGTTACCACTGGTACCACCCAAGAGTTGATAGCTGAGAATTTTGATCTAGAGTAGAGGTGTGATTTGAGGATTGATTGTAATCTCTTTTTCAGTGTGTTTTCAATCTGTTCCTTTGAGTGTTTTTGATCTATGTTAACTGTTTGTTGGATTCCCAAGTATTTGTACATTTCTTCTGGAGGAAGTGGTGCAAATTATTATTATTATTATTATTATTATTATTATTATTATGTTCTATATGCTCGTCTTATAACGGTGTTTCAGAGAGGAACGGTACGAGTACAAGTTCCTTCATAACTATTTTAAGTTGAGGTGTCTTCTTACTATTGCTGCTGTTTCCAGAATAACAGCTTTCTGAAGCTGTATGTATATGAGCGATGGTAGGTTAAGTATTTGAAGGCTGGTGTGGAGGCTTTTTGGGATTAGAAATGCCTGTGGATATGGTGTACACACTATATGCAAATTGAGTGAATGAAAACGACGAATACTCAGTGTGTATTAATTTATTACTTTTAGGCTAAGCGCTTTCGGCTGTTAAGCCATTATCAAAGCCGTCCTATGAAAAAATACAAAGCTTGTGAAATTTTGAAAAAAAAAAACAATTTAAAAAAGTTGAACTTACGTCATTTAAAAAGTAATTGTCAAAGACATCAAGCCGATCAAATACAAGAATCAATACTCAAGATCTATCCAACCATCGTTATGATTGAGTCATTCTAATAAAAACTTTAAATACCCTATTATAAGGGTGTAAAATTATATTCATAAGATGTAAATCATGTCATCTGTTTTAATTCAGTTTTTTAATTTTGAGTGTATTTACATTGTCATCTGTTTTAATTCAGTTTTTTAATTTTAATTTTGAGTGTATTTACATCTTATGAATATAATTTTACACCCTTATAATAGGGTATTTAAAGTTTTTATTAGAATGACTCAATCATAACGATGGTTGGATAGATCTTGAGTATTGATTCTTGTATTTGATCGGCTTGATGTCTTTGACAATTACTTTTTAAATGACGTAAGTTCAACTTTTTTAAATTGTTTTTTTTTTTCAAAATTTCACAAGCTTTGTATTTTTTCATAGGACGGCTTTGATAATGGCTTAACAGCCGAAAGCGCTTAGCCTAAAAGTAATAAATTAATACACACTGAGTATTCGTCGTTTTCATTCACTCAATTTTTTTGGGATTATTCCAGTTGTGAAAATAATAAGAGGAACCACGTTAACCACACTTTGTTTCCAAATTGTCTTTACTTCCTCAGCAAGAGGAGTATATTCCACCAATTTTTCATTCCACGTGGATTGCAGATTGTGAGAATTTGGGATGCCGACATCTATAAGAAAAGTTATAGCTGCAGTCTTGTTGGTAAGGGTAATATCTGGTCTATCACACGTAATGGTCTTATCGGTTAGTATGATACGATTCCAATAGAGTCGATAGTGCGCATTTTCAATGACGTTTTCGGGTTGGTATTTGTAGTAAGGTGATGCATCCTCGTGGATTTGGTACAGTAGAGCCAATTTTTGATGTACTATCTTCGCAACTTGGTCGTGCCTTTGAAGATAGCTAGTAGGAGCGAGTACTTTACAACCGGCGGTGATGTGTTGTATTGTCTCACCATTTTCTTTACATCTTCTGCATTGATCGATTACATCCCGCTCCTTCAAAATGAATTTCCAATAGTTCCTGGTTAGAGGAACTTGATCTTGGATTGATATCATGAGGCCCTCGGTTTCGACAAATATATCCGCTTGTGTCAGCCATTTGTTCGACGCTTCTTTGTCTACATAAGGTTGGCTGTGATCATTCGGGTGTCTACCGTGAACTGCCTTACTGGACCAGTCTATAATCACCTCATGTTCATAGGCGGCATCAGTGGGAAGTCAAGTGTCTCTTGCATGCAGAAGATCCAACGGGGTGTAGCAGTGGTCAACCTGCGAGATAGCCTCATGCAAAGGTGTTCGCTTTTGAAGAATATAACGCTGGAGACTATTGATTTGTTTCTGTTGCAACCGAATTATATCCACAAGACCTCGGCCTCCATTTTTACGGGGAAGTATCAGTCTTTCAGTAGCTGCTTTTGGATCATGGGCTCTAAATTCTGTTAAATTTGTTCGAGTTTTTCTTTGAATATCCTCAAGTTCTGTTCGTGTCCACTTCACAGTACCAAAGGTATAAGTAAGGACTGGTATAGCGAAGGTGTTAATGGCATTAAACGTGTTCTTGCCATTGAGTTTAGATTTAGGAATACTGGTCATTCTATATAGATACTCTGCAGTGACCCTTCCTTTAATATCCTTATGCTTGAGGCTTTGGGATTAGACCAGTCCAAGGTACTTGTATGTGTCGTGTTCTTTCATGGCCTCAATAATGTCTCCATCATTTAACTGAAAATCTGTTGCTGTTATTTTGCCTTGACTGATGTTTAATATTTTACACTTATCGAGGCCAAATGACATATTGATGTCATTTGAGAAGGTCTCTGTAGCCTGAAGTAGATAATTGAGTTGTCTCTCGTTTCCCGCATATAACTTGATGTTATCCATATACATTAGGTGGCTGATGTTATATTTTACAGTATTTCCTTGCTTCAATTTAAATCCATACCCTGTACTGTTAAGAAAAGTTGAAAGGGGGTTGAGTGCCAAACAAAACCACAAGGGACTCAAGCTATCTCCTTGAAAAATTCCTCTTTTGATGCTAATTGGTCTTGATGCGATCGTTTCAGCTTTATGGTGAATTTGCAATACTGTATTCCATGATGACATTAGGTGTTGCAGCATAGCTATAATTTTCTGATCCACCTTGTACAAAGCCAGAACACGCAATAGCCAAGTATGGGGCTCTGAGTCAAATGCTTTCTTATAGTCTATAAAGGCTGTGTAGATGTTTCGTCGCTTATTAGCCGCTTGTTCTATTACTACCGAATCTATAATTAGTTGTTCCTTGCAACCCTGCGATTTTTTTATACATCTCTTTTGTTCTTCGGCCAGTATATTATTTGAATCTAAGTATCCGTAAATGCTTTTCGATAGACATGATGTTAAAATCTTGTACAAAGTACATAAGCATGTAATTGGTGTGTATTTTGCTGGGTTGTTCATTTCTTTTCCTTTTGGCAAAATATACGTATTCCCCTGTGCCAAGAATGATGGTATTATAGTGAGGTCCTCTAAGAAATGTCTGAAATGTAGAGCAATATAGGAGTTGTTACTTTCAAACCGTTTAAGCCAGTAGTTATGAATTTGGTCCGGTCCTGGTGCTTTCCAATTCTGGGTCATTTGGAGGACTTCGGAAACCATGTCAGTCGTTATCTGAATTGGATCCATTTCTAGCTTCTCATTCATTCTCTGTTTCTCGTTGTCGATCTAGACAGCATCCCCTTGTTGGGAGATACGTTGGGACCAGATGAATGACCAGAAACTTTCCACGGCATCCTGGGTAGGTGGGCTTTCAGTCGTATTCTGATTTTTAGTTCTTAGGCTTCGGTAATATGCCTTCTAGTTATTGTTAATCATTGTGTTTTGTCTCCTTCTTGAAGCCGCTTCACGATATCTTCTGAGCCTACTTGCTTTAGCCTTTAGTTTCTGTTTTAAGGTGTCAAGAGTTTCATGAATCCTAATATTGTCAGGGTTTCGTGCTCCATGCTTCTGTGTTGTACTGTTTATTTTAGTTACAGCTTCTTTGACCTTTTTACTTCGATTGCCTACAATATACTGATGTATTCTGGCAATATCTGCCCTAAGTTTGGAGATTGACTTTTCCGAACGAACCTCCCATCCTTGTTTTGTGTTTCGCCTGCTAGATCGCTTACCCTTGTTCTCGACTTTTCCTCCGTTGGTTCGAACCACTGCCACAGCAGCAGCGTATATTATCGTGTGCACTGCGGTAAAACTTGTGGCGCTTCGTAGATAGAAGGGTATGATAGTCTCATCCATCATCTTGGTGATGATAACTAGCTTTTTTCAGTTATGCTGCTTAGGTATGGAAGGTCTGCTATTAGGGTTCGTGCCAGAGAACTCAATCATAGCCCGTCCAAATTCAGTCTCTAACATAAAATATTGTCCTCTATCAGGTTGAGGTTGCTCCATGTTGTCAAAGAGGGTGTGTAACGTGTGTCGCTGCCAGAGTGTGTTCTGTTTCGAGTTTGCTGTAATGTTCCCTTGTATCTTCGTCCTTATCTGGTACGTAATCGGGATTAATTGCATTTAAACCTTCTGCTACTTCTTTTTTTAGTTCCTCCCGTCTATGTTCAGGAATGTAATTGTGAAGAAGTATAGTTTTTTTTTGGTCAGCGAGTCGTTGTTCAGTGACAGTGAGTGTCGGGAATTTGTCTAGAAACATACGCAATAGTTCTGGTCGGAGGAGTGGAGTTGTTTCAAGATTTGTCAAGGTGTAGTAGCAGCGCATGACGTGAGTATTCATTTCATCTGTCCATTCTATACGCTGTCTAGGTTTTCCAGCTTTAGTGGTTGCCAGCCGATTAACTGGAAAAACATCTGCAGCTGATTCATTTTCATGCCTTCTTGTGGTGCTGGAACGCGTGAGGACGCCACTCGCTTAATCATCTTCCGCGTCAGACTTGACATCATGGCGGTTCCGAACAGAGTCACTCTGCAACCCTGAGCCGCCTCGGTTTTCGCTTCTTGTAACTGGAGCATGTTTCTTCTCACATTCAGGGGATGCTAACCCCTAAAATGGTTGTTTTCCCTCTCGCGTTTGCCCACCTGCTGTAGATTCGCCATCGGGGTTGGTTACACGATCTTGAATCTCCAGAGATGGTTTACCAGGTTCTACCGACGTGGAGGTGCGAGTAGGAATTGGCAGGAGAGGCTGCTAGAGACGCTTCACTACCCTTTGGGGCCTTTATTATTATTATTATTTTTTTATTTTTATGTTTGTTCTCACAGCGATAGTCGGCCTCAGCGGCAAGACTTTCGTTGGGTGTACTTATTCCAGAAAAGATCTCACGATGTTTGTCGCATCTAAGACTACAGATTTTTGCATCGTTCGATGTGCTGACTCAGGAATACCGATGTTTTTGAGGGAACTACTCAGTTTCTTTGAAATTAGTCCCATACAAGACAAAACGATTGGAATAATTTTAACTTCCTCAAGGTTCCACATTTCTTTTATTTCTGTTTTTAGCTCAGCATATTTGTTTAATTTTTCATTGTACTCATCTTCTATGTTGGAATTATTTGGGACCGATATGTCAATTATCAGAGCTTCCTTGGATTGTTTCTTAATAACTGTGATATCGGGTCTGTTGTGTCTTATTGTTAAGTCCGTCATGATTGTCTTATCCCAGTAGATCTTAACATACTGGTTTTCTATAATTGGCGGAGGTTTGTACTTATAGTTTGGCTCGTTATTTTGAGGATTAGTATCAAATTTTTTCATTATTTCCAAATAAACTATCGTAGCAACCCTGTTGTGTCTGTCCAGATATTCAGTTTTAGCTAGATTCTCACAGCTAGATAGAATGTGTTCTACGGTTTCTTGAATTTTGTTGCACTTTCTGCATCTATCTGTTGGTATTTCTTCCTTGAGAATGTATTTTATATAATTTTTTGTTTTTATCACCTGGTCTTGTATACCAATCATAAAACCTTCAGTTTCTGGAAAAAGTGTTCCAGTTTTAAGCCACTCAACGGATTTAATTTCATCTACTGTAGTTTTCTGCAGGTCATTAATAAATCTTCCGTGTAATTCTTTTGAACGCCAGTTTTCAACTTTCTCATCGTCGGTTTTGGTATTGAATGGTTTAAAATTTTGTACCCTCAAGTTTAGTGGTGTGTATCCCATATCTGCTCTCACCACAGCTTGATGAAGTTCATTATTGTGGTGATGGAAAAAGTTTGTAATTTGCTGGGAACAGGCTTCCACGATATCTCTTATTCCTCTGCCTCCCTTTCGTCTAGGTGGAGTTATTCTTTCCACGGACGCCTTTGGATGGTGCTTTCTGTATTTTGTGAACTCTGGTGATCTTTCTGTTTAATGCTTCCAAGTCCATTTGAGTCCATTCAACTATTCCGAAGGAGTACTGAAGAGTGCATATGGCATATGTATTTATGGCGGTGGTAAGATTTCTTGAGTTAAGCTTGCTTTTTAATATGTTATTAAGGCGTCTTTCAAATTATTTGATTACAGTGACTTCTATTTCTTTGTGTTCTATTTTATGAGTCTGCAGGATTCCTAGGTATTTGTATGGATGATTGGTCATCGCTTCGATCAATTTTCCTGGTTCTAGTTCTATAGTCTCTCCTTTCTTTAGGATTCCTTTTTCGACAGATACAGTTTTAAATTTTTCCATGCCAAACGACATTTTTATGTCTGTGTTCCACTGATGTATAAGCTCTAGTTTTAGCTGTAGATGGTTTTTACATGCGGCGTATATTTTTAGATCATCCATAAAAAATAAATGGCTAATGGTTTTCGGGTTTTCATTTGTTTTAATAGTAGCTCCATATCCGGTGTGAGTTAAGCCGCGTGATAAAGGGTTCAAACATAGACAGAACCACAAAGCTGAAAGAGAGTCTCCTTGGAAAATTCCTCTGTTGATGTTTATAAAGTCAGTTTCTACCTCTACTTCACTTAGGTTAATTCTTAGTTTTGTTCTCCATTTACCCCCATTTATCCATAATACTTTTCAAAAACTCTACCATCACAGGATGTACGTTGTATATTTCCAGGGTTTTTATTAACCAACTGTGGGGCACTGAGTTGAAAGCTTTCTGGTAGTCTATATAAGCCATGTACAAGTTCCTCTTTTTGTTCCTTATTTGTTCCAGTATTACATTGTCGATTGTAATTTGTTCCTTGCAACCCATGTATTTTCTTTTACACCCTTTCTGCTCCTCAGTGAGAATGTTGTTTGTTTCTAAATATGTGTACAGTTCCTCACATATTGCTGCCGTAAAGATTTTGTACAATGTGGGGAGGCGTGTGATTGGTCTATATTGTGACGGATCTTGTATTCTATCCGACTTTGGAAGAATATGAGTAATACCGTTTGTAAGGAATTCTGGTAGTTTTTCTGGTTTTCTGAAAGCGATATTGAATTGATTGGCCAGGTGATGATGAACAGCCGTAAGTTTTTTAAACCAGAAATGTTGGATACCATCGTTCCCTGGTGCTTTCCAGTTGTCAAATTATTTATTACCTTTTTTAAATGTTCTTCCGTGAATGTTATTTCTTCCATGTGTAGATGATTGTTGTTCTGTATTTCTGCCTTGATCCAAGGCGTATTTTCCTTGTGACTGGTTTCATGGGACCATATACTTTCCCAAAATGGTTCCCATTTTGGTTTCTGTGGTTTACGCGCTTTGAGTGGTTCTGGTATTTTCTGTTTATTGGTTTTGATCGTTGCTACAGCTGCACAATAAACATGTAGTTGTATTTCTTCCAGGTCCATATCTGCATCTAAGTGTATTTGTAAATTTTGGTTAGCAGTTTCTAAGAGAGAACGTGTGTATGGAGTATAAAAAAGTTTTGGCAGCTTCGGTCGTTTAGCAGGATCAGATCCCCTAAATTCGGTGAGGTGTTGTTGGTAGCTTTCTTCCCATATTATTTGATGGTTGATTGAAGAGTACCTACGATTTAATTGGGGTAGGTCAACAACCGGTCCTCTAGTTTCTTCTTCCTGGATCTCCGGGTTCTCATTTATAGGCTGTTGATTGAGGTCCCTATCCACTTCTGCCCTTATTTGTTCGATTCCAGGTGTACGTTGGTCTGCTATTCGTTGTTCTGAGAGGTGATTTAGGTGTGGCATTTTTTCAATGAAATGATTCCGTAGTCTCATGCGGTACATCGTCATATCAGTCTCTAGTGAAGTGACTGTGAAATACGAACGTATTACTTGTTTGTTAGTTTCATTGTCCCATTTCATACGTCGTCTTTCTCGTTGTGCCTGATTTGGTTCAGTGGGTGTGACAGAATGTCGCACAAGACGTTTCTCAGGCGCCGTTGGTTCATGCGGTTGTTGAGGTACGTTTCGATGAGTGGTGCCCCCACCATTCTCATCTACATACTGAGCCTCCTGACGATACCGATTGGAAGGACCAGCATCTAATCCTTCCCCGCCCGAATAATTATTTTTTCGTGTGTTTACAGCAAATTTTTTCACACTATATGGGATGCTACCCCGTGTAGTGGTTGTTCTCCCTCACGCGTTTGCCCAGCTGCTCTAGATCCGCCACTGGGGGTTGGTTACCCGATCTTGAATCTCCAGAGATGGTTTACCAGGGTCTACCTACGTGGAGGTGCGAGTAGGAATTGATAGGAGAGGCTATTAGAGACGCTTCACTATCCTTTAGACCCTTTATTATTTTTTTTTGTTGTAAGGCGTCGACTGCTATGGTCATTAGCCTTTCCTCTGTCTATACTTTGAAACCCTTCTGTTAGAAATCCTCATATAACAAAACGTCTAAACTTCTAGAACTCAAGCCTTAAGTAAGTATTTTTTTTCATATTTTTAAATAATGATTAGTCATTATTAAGAAATCTATAACTTTTTTCTGATCGATAGGTGTAGAAAAACAGGTGTTCAGATCATTTCCCAAACCGATCATTTGACGAGCTCCAAGAAGACGTATACAGTCAAGCAACAGGTGTCTAACTGTTAATCGAATTCCACACTCACAAATTGGTGGGTTTTTCCCAGAAGAAGGTATGATGATGTTAAGTGCGAGTGGCCTAGGCGAAGTCTTGATAGTACGACTTGTTGTTTTTGTTTTTTCAAATGGTAAGCAGTTTGTTTAAGTTGTACTCTTGGTTGTGTTATTTTTTAAAATTTGTTATTGAGTTGCCAGTCTTTCTGCCATTAATTATTAATTTTCTGTTTGATGTCTATTTTAAAATCTTCCAAGTTTTGTATGGAGGCAAGTTCATCTGCATGTATTGCCCTTTTTGCCGCCAAGTCAGCTCTTTCAAAACCTGTTATGTGACTAGGAATCCAGATAAAAATTATGTCGATTTGTTGTTGTTGAAGGTTGTATAAAATGCTTTGCATGTAGCTGGTTAATGTGTCGGTTGTTTCCTTATTAGTTATTGCTTTATTATTATTATTTTTTTTTCACACTTGTACGTGGTTGGTGGTAGCAGTTTCTACCGGACGCAGTTGCATCAAGGTTATTATCATTATTATTATTATCATTATTATTGGGGTTCTGTGATCTCAGTAAATTGGTACTGGTTCTTCTCTGGTTCCACTGTAGAGGAAATTCAGCCTAACCCAATGGGGTAGAAAACTTTCTGACAATATGTGTTGTTTGTAGTATGACCGTTCTTGAAATACTGGTGATAACGTTTAAGGGGATTTCAAGTTTCTGGAGGTATTTTACAAAGCTTCTTGATACCATTCCTTCGGTAGAGGTAACAACTGGGACTATGTCAATGTTTTCAGTCTTCCAAATATGTTTTATTTCCAGCGCTAAATTCTCATATTTACTCCTCTTTTCATTTTCTGTTTTCAAAACATTGTGGGACAATGGGATTGCTATGTCTATTATTGTGGCCTCTCTTTTTCTTTTATGAATGATTACTACGTCTGGTCTATTGTAGTCTACTGTCCTGTCTGTTATGGATTATTTTTGCAACTTGATTGTGTCTGTTTAAGTAGGCTGTTTGTACAAGGTGGGAACATCCTGCTATTATATGTTCGATCGATTCACCTGGTTGATTATTACATTTGCGACACTTGTCTTCTATATTTTGCTTCGGGATATGTTTTTCGTAATTTTCAGTTTTGATGACCCTATCTTATATGGCGAAGATGAAACCTTCTGTTTCTGGATATAAGGCGCTATTCCGTAGCCAGTTGAGGGACTTATTTATATCAATCTCAGGTTTCGTAAGTATTATTATTATTATTATCATTATTATTATTAATTCCATTACATAGTCGTGTATAAAAAAATTTACTCATATTTCACATGGATGGCATGGCCACCTATTTGCCCAGATAACTTAACGATAGTAAACGTATCTAGTTCAAAGATGAATTGAATTATCCTCTTGATAAAAATTAATTAGAGTTTAAATTAACCCCATTAATAAGTATCTTGACCTTTTGGTATACAAACGACGTTCGCTTCAAGACGCCTATACGATATTCGCCTGAAACTCGCAAATTGACCGAATTCCGGTGTAGAGAGGGCTACAACACCCAAAGGAAAATTTATTATCGTAAGAAACGGAACAGAAAATCCTAATAACATCCAATTAGGATTACAATGAAATATTACGACTTTCAACATAGTTTTAAATGTAGAGATGATGTTAAACAGGGATATTGCAACAACGTGCATGTTTTATACATTTAAAATTTAGTACGAGTCTTCTGATTAATAGTAACTTCAACGCTTAGACATGAATATGAAATACGTTTTAAGTAATACAAATCTATTTTCTTTGACCTTGAATTATATCAAGAAAATATATACAGAGTGTTATAATTCGGAAATACTATAAATTATTGTGAACAAAATTAGTGTGATCCATTATAATGAAATTATCAGGTCGGTTTCTTATTTTATCCCGAGCCAAGTCTACGGTTGTGTGAGCATTGTGAATTTTTACCAGCGCTAAGCTGGCAGTCTGGCCTTTGAACTCTCTTCCTTTATCCGGGATTTGGACCTGGGCTACTCAATCCACCCAACAACCATGCATGAATGGGTTGTAAATAGAAAGAGGAAATTGAATGATCCCATAAATCAAATTGACCATGAAACAATAGTCAGGAAAATAGTGAGGAAAATGAGAGAGAGAGGAACACGAAAAAATGTAGCGATAACCTTACTGTCGCTGAAAACTGGACAAGTTATGGAAAGTTAACATGCATTGTATCTACAGAAAAGAATAAAAAATGAGGTACTGTATTTTGTAGTTGTAGACTCTTTTCCAACTCCTGTTTTTCTCGCCAGGATTAATTAGAAAATCGATAAAATTCAAAAATCATAACGAAATTGATATTTTCTTCATAAAATATTTATAAATAAACGGTTTTAAAGATTGAAACTAACTTTACCCCATCTCTGGGGGTCTGATTAATTTTATGTTGAAGGTCTGACAAATATCATCAATCAAAAACCTCTTATCAACCATAATTGCATGTTTATTACTATCAAGTTTGAGTATATTGTCACTTTGCTTAAACATTGTCTTGTCAGACGCTCTTCCTCAATGAGGGTCACTAACATAAGTAATAATACCCCCAGAAGATAAACCAGTCATAAATTCCACAGTTGTGTTTGATTTATATTGTGAATAGAACTTTATCCTGCAATAAAGGCACTTTGGTCTCTGTATAGTTATTTCTGTACAATCAAGAACTAATCTAACATTTTGAAAGTCTTTAAAACATATTGGCATATTTTGTGCAACTTCTTGTCCATCTGGAAACTTTATGGCACCTTTTATAACATTACTTAAAATTGGAAGCATATCAAAAATATATTTTTTACAAAGTTCTTGAGATACAGCAAATAAAATTGAAAGAGTTATATAGGAAAGGTCACATTTCAATGTTGTCATCACTAGAATTATACGTTCTCGTATATTTAATCTATGGGATCTCTGATCAGTGTAATTCATTTCTACACATTCAAGAATTGTATTCAACAACTGAAAACTACAAATTCCAATGAAACTATTGGGAGCCCTGTCTGTGGTCAGCAGATCACACAATTTTGATATCTTCGGAGAGTTCACTTGGACCTCAAAGTCTCGAAATGTAGTGAGTCCTTCATAATTTGGCTGTTCATTTAAAAGTGCCAGCAGACCTTCTGCATCTTCTAAGTCATCATGGGAATGTTCAGGCCCTGGTGGTTCTTGTTCAATATACTGGCAATCAATGAACTCTTCAATTTTATTATCATTTCTCAAATTTAGACTCTCAGTTCTTTGAGAAACTTCTGGGTTTAGTGCAGTTTGAACAGAGGAAAGTGGCAATTTCTGTGAAGGAATAGCTGTCCACTTAAATCTCCTTCTACCTGGAGCATTAGCATCTAAAAGAACTGATTCGTAAACATAATTTTAAAATGATAAACATTGTATTCCCTGTTGGTATTATAATTGGTTTTATTCTTAACTTTGTTAGTTAACATTATTCATAAAATGGATGGACTGTATTATAATTATTAGGTTAACATTTTGGATGGAAAACAACCACGTGCTTCCAACTTAAAAACTTATATTACACTCACTGTTCGAGGCGACCTCGCTATAAATGCGAGGTTGCCACGTTGTACAAAAATATGAAAAAATTAGTAAAAACATTTAATATAATAGTAAAAGTTCTAACATAGCCCCCGGGATTTGAAGAGATCTTCAAATAGTTTCGAGTTTTCCTTCAAGTGGCAATGGATAAAGATGTCTGGTTGATCTCGTCACTACTCCGTTATGCGTTTTCAATTCAGCTACGCGCACAAGATTGTCTTTACCAAAATAAAGTTTTATTATTCTTCCAAGCTTCCATTCACATGGTGGTAATTTTGAATCACGAATGAGTACCAATTTTCCTTCTGTATAATTTCAGAGATGGTATTCTTCCATTTATACGATTGGTGTAGTTGGCTAATGTATTCCATTGAAAATCGTTTCCAAAAACGTTGATATAGCTGTTGAATGTGATTATACCGTGAGAGTCTGTTTGTTGGATGGTTTGTTAGGTCAGTATGTGGGAGTGAGCTCAGGTTTCTATGGATGAGGAAGTGAGATGGAGTAATTGGGTCGAGGTCGTTAGGATCATTCGATAGAGCGAAAAGAGGACGAGAATTTAAAATGGCTTCAACCTGGTTAAGAAGAGTTAACCATTCTTCATAAGTTAGATGAACATTTAACATAGTACGCTTTAAGTGGAATTTCATTTGCTTAACAGCAGCCTCCCAAAGACCGCCAAAGTTTGGACTGTATGGTGGAGAGAATTTCCAAACTATATTACGGTTTAATACAAATTCTTCAAGTTTAGGTTCATTGGTATTTAAAAATATGGAAAAGTCTGATAAGTGATTTTTAGCACCCCTAAATGTACTACCATTGTCTGAGTATACGTTACTAGGAATTCCTAGTCTAGAAATAAAACGTTTAAATGATGCGAGAAAACATTCTGTAGTCATGTCAGATAATAGTTCAAGATGAACAGCCTTGGTGACAAAACAAACAAACACACATATATACCATTTTGAAATTTCACAACCTCGGCCTTTTCTCTCGGTTATTAAAAATGGCCCGGCGTAATCTATTCCAACATGCTGGAACGGAAAAGCGGGAATAATTCTTTCATTAGGTAACGGGCCAGTTTGTATCTTATTGTCAGGGGGGTTGTGACGAAAACAGGTAATACATTTCCTTACAGTTTGTTTTGCTAATATTTCACCTTTTATAGGCCAATAATGTTGTCGAACAAGGGATAATAGTAATTGTGGTCCTGGGTGTAAGTTTTTATGATAGTGGTCAAAAATTAACAAAGTGAATGGATGCCCTTGTGGCAAAAGAATAGGCTGTCGTTTGTCTATTGGTAAATCACAATATTTTAATCTTCCTCGTACACGAATTAATTGACTATCATCAATAAAAGGACTAAAATAAAAAGTTTGGATTTTTTATCAATATCTTTGTTATTTATCAATTAATGATATTCATTGCTGAATTTTTCTTGCTGAACTAATTTTATTAACAATTTAAAAGAGCTATTAAGTTCATGAAACTGTAATGACCTTCCAGTTATTCTGTTAGTTTCATTTTTTAAATTGTAAATAAACCTATTAACGTATGCAAATACCCTTCGCATTTTAAATAAATTTGAGAATCTTCCAACAAATTCTGTAATTAAATTGGAATTATTTAAAGTTTTAAGCACAACATTGGATCTCTTTTTCATTTCTGGTACATCTGAATTTTTTAAACAAGTATCTGGCCAAAATAAAGTGGCCCAAGATGAACTGTCAGTATTATATAGAAATGATGGACCATTCCACCAAATGTCACACAAACAGAGTTTTTTAGAAGTTATGCCTCTTGAGGCCACATCGGCAGGGTTGTCAATGGATCTGACATAATTCCAATTATCAACATTCGATAGTGTTTGTAGTTTTGATATTCTATTGGCGACAAAGGTTTCTAACAAATTTGGTTTGGTTTTTAACCAATAAAGAACGACTTGAGAATCCGACCAATAAAATACTCTCATATTACTATTAATTGTATCATGTATTTGATTTACTAATTACACATAGTTCTAATCGTGGTATCGATAATGTCTTAATTGGTTCAGGTTCAGATTTTCGCCACAGAATACACTGAAGTGGGCGATGCACATTGTGCATAAGAATTTGCCGATACATTTTTGTTATGTCGGCACAAGCTACATAGGTGTAAATTCGTAATTTAATTAATATATTAAATATATCATTGTGTACTTTGGGACCGCTAAACTGCAGGTCATTGAGTGACCAACCATTGGTGGTTGGACACGAGCCATCAGATACAACTCCTAACGAGGTTGTCAGGCTTTCCTTAAAAACCCCGTGGTGAGGAATAAAACATTTTACGTCGGCAATACTAGAACATTTTGACATATGGTTTAAGTCAATATACTCTTGCATAAATTCTCTATATTGAGCATAAGCTTGATCATTAAATTTTAATTTTCTCTCAAGATACAAAAATTTCTTAAGTGCAGTGTCATAAGATTCGCCTAAAAATTCAATAGGAAATTTTAATGGATATTGAACGACGAATTGGTTGTCCTTATTTTTTGAAGTATTTTTATCAAATTGTTGCTCACATTCTCTATCTTATTGTGAGAACCTTGTAGAATGTGGAAGGTTCTCAACTTCCCAGAATTTTTTCAATTGTTCATCTTTAGGAATAACCTTTGTAAATTTGCAGCGTACTATATTAGTTGCATGTGATATACCTCCTGATATAACCCAACCTAAATAAGTATTTTTTAATATTGGTAAACCTTTACCCAGGTTTATTTTGCCGTCAGAAAGTAAATTCCAAAAAAGATTTGCTCCTATTATTGCATCTATTTCTTTTGATTCGTTAAACGTACAATCTGCTAATTTTAGATTATTAAGAATATTCCAGTCCTTTATGTCAAAGCTGGGTGCTGGCATTTTTTCCGTTATGTGTGGTACAACAAAAAATGTAACAGAGCGCGTAAAGTTACAATATTTAGAATACATGGTGACATTACATTTTTTATTTAGATGTGAGATTACCTAATTTATATCCATAATAGACACATGTGCAGGTACTAAAGTTATATTATGTTTTTTACAAAAGCCTTCAGTTATTAGGTTTGTTTGTGAACCTGAATCTAAAATAGCCCGACAATGTACCAAACTACCTGACTGATTTTTAATATTAAATGTCACTGTTGATAATAAAGTCTAAGAATTAGCAACATGGCTATTACTTTTACTTGCTCAGTTTCAGAGTGTAATACTGAATTATGTTTAGATTGGCACTTTAAGCAAGGTCTTAATGTACAAGTATTATAAACATGGCCAGGGCGTCAACAATTGTTGCATAACTTAAGTTCTTTAACTTTGGTAAACCTGGTTGGGATATCCAGCCTTAAAAACTCTATACAATTATAAATAGTATGATTATCTTTTTTACATAGGTTACAAAATTTTTTCGAGTTAGAATTAACCAAAAAATTTCTTTTTACACTGTCCCGATTATAACATCGATTAAAATTATAATTTTTCTGAAAGTGCTTAGAATTTGAATTTACATTCACATTTTGGTCTTGTATCTCATCTAAGGTGTCTACTTTATGTTTAAGGAAATCAAAAAATTCATCAAGTGTAGGAAGTTCATTTTCTGTTTTACATTCTTTCCAATCTATAACTGGATTTATCTAGTTTACCTGCGATTACGTAAATAAGAATTAATTCACATAGATTATCTCTTGAAACTTTTAATGCTTCTATGGATGTCACACTTTCAGATACGAAATCTAATAATTCTCGTAATTGCTTAGGAGATTCTTTTGTAATGGAATCAAGCACAAATATGTTTTTTATGTGTTTATTTATCAAAATCTTTTTATTATCAAACCGATCACAGAGTGTTTTCCAAGCTTTTTCGTAATAATTTCCGGAAAATTCAATTTGATCAACTATTCTTTTGGCATAGCCATCAACGCTTTGTCTCAATAATTGGAATTTGTGAACATCTGGTAGATCACTAGAGTGTACTACTGAAACAAAGGTAGTTTTAAATTCAAGCCAATGTTCCAATTCTCCCTTAAAAACATTAATTTTCATTTTTGGAATTAATATATTGTTTAAATTTGTATTTGGATTATTTATAATCATTGGCTGGTTATTAGAGTAAGCATTATCTTTTAGTCTGCATATCCAAGTGGGACGACTTAAAGCAGACTTTATGTTCACACGATGTTTTCCGGCAATTGGGAACAAATGAAAACTCATATCTGGATTTGTTTTCGCCCAAGACGAACACTGAGGTACTGAACAGTAAGAATTATTCACTTTTTTAAATATAAAACTCGCACAAAAAATCAATTTAACACACAAATCAACGAATGCTTTCCAACAAATGCAAAACACGAAGCTGAATTCAATGTGAATGCAAGTGAAAAGGTTTCCATCTATGACCGCCAGAGTGCGTATCGCTTATTTTGATTCGCCTATAGATTCATAGATATACAAATTAAATATACCTTTCATAAAACCCTGTCGGCGAGGCAAAAACAAGTTGAAGTAAGTCTTATTATTTCTAAAGTTTTTACTGGGTGTTGTGTAAGGCAGAATATTTTTATTGTGTAAATAAAACTGAGACGCTCTATTTCTGAGTTTTATCCAACGACAACGTCTACGAAGACCCAATTCAAAATCGAGTTACCAAAACAGAATACAGCGTACTTATATCTCGACTAGTAAAATAGTCACACTGACGGAAGACGAAGGGAATGTACTAAGTCACCTCCCAATCCGCACAGAAGGTACTGTAGGTCAGTAGCGGCAATGTAGACGTTAACACTTTCACGAACGGCGGCCACTATGCTGGCCTTTACGATTCTACCTGGTGGACCGCGGCCACTATAGTGGCCGCAAATTCAATCTCAATTGTATGCGCTTAAATTTTATTTGGTACGCGAATGAAAGTAAGCAGCATTTCAACGGTCTATTGCAAGTATGTCGCCACCATAGTGGCCGTCGATACTTCCCGGTGTGAGGATTGTGAGGATTGTATAGTCGATTTCAAGCGGATAACCAAAATGAATTGCTATTTACCGATTCAGATTGGTAATTACCACATCATTTAAGCTACTCTGGTTATTCGTTTGGTTATATATCAGTGACGTCATAAATCAGCTGTTGAATGTCATAGTTATCACCGCAAAATTTTGGTATTTACCTACCTATGGAGCAATTTTATTTTTCCGGTTATAAGATTTGAAAACAGTTGTCGCGGGATTTTGACGTTTTTATTTTTAAGGTTAAGATTCTCCGAGCTGTCTGGTGATAATGATTATAGATGAGTACTACTTAAGTCTGAATTTGGAGGGTAATGATTACCAAATAGAGGTCTCGGACCTTAAAACTGCAAATCTGCTTTTAAATGGTTGGTACCAAAATATTAAAATATTTCCTTCAATTATAAATAAAGCTGTTAAATTATGATATAGGATTTACGATTTACCTTTTTCATTTTTGTTCTTATTTCCTTATAAAAAATTTGATATATATATATATATATATATATATATATATATATATTATACTGATATGTTAGGTGTGTAATTTTAATGTTTCAAAACAAATATACTTTTCCTAATTTTCCCTACGTTGGGCCGACATGTTAAACTGGATATAATTGGGAGAGAGAGAATGTTTAAAAAGTTTAAATACTATGAATTATTATTTTTAGTTTAGTTTTGTTGATATTTAATTTTTATTTGCCCGGTATATTGTAATATTTGAGATTTATTTGTAAAATAATTATTTCTTTGCATGAGAAACTCTCTGATCTCAGAGTAGGGTTCAGATGTAGAAAAACAAAAGAACAATTTCAATTTCTAATATGAGCGCCGAAATTCAAATAACATTCCTATCTTTCAATAAAAATTTTGTTTATCAAAATATACTTGCTTTATTATTGTTTCCAAAGAAATTCTAAAGACGGTCCTGTGTTTAATGCTGAACCTCTCCACGGTTCATAGATGTCAGTTTAAAGCTACCAAATGCTTAAACTAGATGGAGCAATCACCATAGAGAAATAAAAAATTTCAAAAAAACAATTTCACAATGTTCTTCAAATAGAAAAACGTTATTTAATGCTATAGGAACAAATACATTATTCTTTTACAGGACATAAATCAATGAAAACCTATTTTCTATTATGATCATTCATTCAAATAAAGTCATCCATTCAATGAAGTACAATTTCTATATCTAATTCAAAATAGGCAACTTTTAACACAAATCTTATAATACGAAATCCGTTATATAAACGTCTATGATAGGAAAATAGCGGAAGATAAAACTCATAAGCGTCTGTTTAACATCAAAGTTCAATTCTTTGCACTAAATGGGTAAGTTTACTCTAACTTCTTTTTATATAATTAAATAGTTTTAAATACCTTTTTTCACTGTATAGTTCAATTAATGCACATCAATAAATGTTTCTTATTTTGTTATAGGTTACCTCTTGGAAAATTCCATACCATTTGTTCAGCTTGCACAATATCCAGAAACAGTGCTATACTTCGTCCAGATCAATACATTTTAATCAAATCATATAATCCAAAGCTTTCTAAAAGGTATGGTGGAGACACCGTTCCACCATACAATATTTTACTTAATTACATCTATAAATTTTATGGTTAGTATTCAAATATAATTACCAATCTCCTATAATGTGTACTTCTGCTTGCTTAAATATATTACTCTAGCTTTTAAGTATAATGTATTTCTTTCTTTGATTTAGAATGCCAAATTATTGGTTTTTTTTTAAAGTTTCAAAATTTTTCTCCAAAAGATGTTGCTTCTTCAAAATTTCTACCCAAAAAGAAAGCACCTAGTCAATAGACTGTATAATCAACAAACTGTTCCCATTCAATGTTTTTATTATTATTAGCAACCTACTTGTCGCTGATAAATATATCTTAAAAGCATTCCACCAATCAAAATTGGTTATCAAAATTCTTATTTGAAAGATTTCATTTCTAATAGTGGATTGTCCATCCATCATTTTAAAACATTCTGTTTTGAGCCTCTTAAACGATTATAACTCATATATTTCTTCCTTAATTTGTATTTCAATAAATTCACTAAATGACAGTTCTTGTTTTCTAAATTATTTATTCAAAATGTCAAATCGTTCAACAAATGTCATATTCCATAGAGTTAATGTTTTTCATTTTACTTCCTACATTTACATATTTTAAATACTTATACAATCTTATTGAAAACTTCCTTCAAACCCTAATATTCACTTTTTTAAAACAAATCACAATATTAATTTACTTTGACAATAAGAACAAAGGGTTATTATTTTCATTCATATGTAACAAACGTTTTAAAATTCTCTCTTTTAAATATGGAAGTTGTTTTTATGTCACCTATATTCTTATAAAGCTTATTTTAATTCTTCTCTATAATCATACAGTTAGATCCTTTATATGCTTTCTCCATTGAATAGTAAATAGTACAGATTGTCTCCTTTTTAGATCATTTTAAAAAAAAATTCAAATTCCAAAAATTTTAATTACTTGAAATATGTAGTCTATTATTAATGATTCTGTATACAGGGTGTTGCAGGTTTCACTCTATGTTAACATCCCCTAAATTTTGCGTTTATCAAATTTTTATGTAAGGAAAAATTTTATGAATGCAAATTTTACTTCAAATATTTACAAAATTCCTTTTTTATTTTTCTTAACTTCTTCATTAATTATTGTATTTGTATAAATCTTTTATATTGAAAACACCTCTTATTTCATTACTTTCTATGTATCTTAGAACATAACTATTTACTCCATTTTCATTTTCTACCACGTATGGTCCCTCGAAAGGTGGTTTCAATTTTGCACATACATGTTTACTTCTATCTGATACCCTTAGTAATAATACATTTCTTTTTATTTCAGGTCGCTGTTACAAAGATGATTCTGGAAACCTGTGTTGCAGTATCCTCTTCAAATAGTTTTTAATCTATTTACAATACCATAATTAAATATGTATACAAATTCTTATTTCATTTTTAGGTACACGTTTCATTTACAAATTTCATCCAAAGGAATTAGTTTAAAAAAAAATCATGTTATAAATCCATTTTTGAAAATTCTTTAATGTTCGTTATGCGTCTTATTACTTCTACATTTCTCAGAGTCGCTTATCTCGGTACAATTTATTGATTTATATTTCTTGTGTTACATCTTTCTATAATACTGTCTTTAAACATATTTTGTATCTCTGAATCAACTTCTTTCCTATATTTATAAGGTATGGGATAAGTTCTTATTCTAAAATTTTCTATTCCTCTAACCTCTATCTTATGTACATAATTATTTGCCATTCTTACCTCCTTTTTAATCAATCCTTCATATTTCATTATTAAATTCTTCACTTTCTCTTCATATTCCTTATTTCCACACACTAATTCCAACTCCTCCATAATTATATTCCTTTCTATATTCCATAACTGCCTATTATCCTCTTCAATTTCCAATTCTTCCATATTTCCACTCCTTTTTATATTCCATAACTTCCTATTATCCTCTTCAATTGCCAATACTTCCATATTTCCATTCCTTTCTATATTCCATAACTTCTTATTATCCTCTTCAATATCTAATTCTTCCATATTTTCTTCTTCAAATTCAATCTTATTACCATTTAATTCTATCTCCATCTTTTCAAAATCAATTCTTGCTTTATACTTCGTTAATTCATCTATTCCTATAACTATGTCTGTTTCTAAATTATCCACTAGCAATAATTGCATCTCAACTTCTTTCCCATCCTTTAATTCAATACTTTGTATTATAGATCTACTAACTTCACACAATTTCTTTCCATTTGCTCCTATTAATGTAGTTTTCGGTATTTTGACTAGCTTATTTTCATAATTTTTAATATTTTCTTCTATTAGTTTTGTTTTTATTATGGACGCTTCCGAACCTGTATCTATTAATATTTTTACTTGTTTCCCATTTAATTTTCCTTTGATTTTTATTAATCCCGTTATTTCTTTTAATTCCAAATCTTCCCCAAATTTAATGTATTCCCTTGGATGTTCATATGTACAGATGATATTTCTTACATTTGGTATGTGCTCGATCCAAAATTTTGGTCGGGCTCTTGTTCTGTAATTATTTCCGGTTCTACCGATATCACTCTCTCTTCTCTTCTTTGGATATTGTTTATTCTTCTTTGTGATCCATTTCCATTTCCTCTTTCTTCCTCCCTATATTCTTTTCTTTGTTCTCTATTTTCTTCTCGTTGTCGGTTGTCATATTGTCCATTTCTGTTATTTTGTTCTCTAAAGTTTTGTTCTCTATAATTGTTATTATTATACCTAGAATTTCTGTTATAATTGTTTCGATTGTTGAAATTTCTGTTATAATTGTTTCGATTGTTGAAATTTCTGTTATAATTGTTGTTATTTCCTGAATTATTGTTATAATTATTGTTTCTGTTGTTATATCCATTGTTATGATTTCTATTATTCATGTTATTTATTCTATTATAATTTTGTTCATAATTATCTCTTCTACTATTTTGATGATTGGTATTATTCTCATAATTATTGTTATTGTTGTTATTGTATTGATTATTTCTATTAAAATTGTTATTATTGTTATTATATTGATTGTTTCTGTTAAAATTGTTACTATTATTATTTTTATTCCTATTATAGTTATTATTATACACTTTGTTTCTTTCTAATCTTTGCAAATAACTACTTAGTTGTTCTATGTTCTTAACATTCTGAATAGCGATTGTCTCAGTTATCTCACATTTAAAATGTCTAGATATAAACATTATTATTTCCTCCTCTGGTATGGGTGGGTCTAAGAATTTCGCATTCATGAATACTGTCATAGCATAATCATTAATGCTTTTTCCTCTTCCTGTCTCATATTTTCCTGAGTAGAGTTTTTCTCTTACTCTTGCTTGAGCACTATTTCCCCAGAAATATTTTATAAACTGCTCTTAGAAATCTTCAAAATTATTAAAATCGTCTTCTTTACTTGTGTACCATACTAATGCATGATTATCTAAGTTTTCTCTCATCATTTCCTTTATGTCTTCTCTATTTTGCATGTTTTTGATTTTATTCTTAAAAATTTGTATGAATACCTTTGGGTGTATTTTCCTATTATCTCCTTCAAATTTGTGTTTCCCTCTGTTTCCAATGTAATTGTTTATTATCTTTGTTTCCATCACTCCATTTCTTACTCCTTGAAAATTCCTATCTTCTCTTTGGTCATGTTTTTGCTGTAAATAAAATAATCTTTCTTCCATGTCTTCTAATTTTCTTGTCATTTCCAGTGTTTCTTTTGATTGTTCTTCCTTGAAAATTCTACTTCCAGTTTGTTCAATTTTTCCTTTCATAACTTCAATTTCCTTTTGTATTTCCCTAATCTTCCTTTCTGTTTTCACTTCCTCTAGCTTTTGATTCCCTTTACATGCTTCTTCAACATTTTGTTGAAATTCAGTTATTTGTTCTGTCCCATTTTCCCTCTAGGTTTCTCATTCTTTCTTGGGTGTCTTGAAATCCCATTTTGATTTCCTTAACTTCTCTTTGAATTTCTCCTTTGAAATCCTTTTCCTTCTCCTCTATTTCCTTGAGTCTGTTGATCTGTAAATTTTCTATTTCCATGATCCTTCCAATCACCTCTCCTCTTATTTCTTGTTTAGTGGATTCTAATTTATTTTCCATGTATATGTTTGATTCCTCCAATTTCTTCTCAACCTGTCCCAATTTTTCATCCATCAATTTTATTATTAGTCCCTTAGTTTGTTCAATTTCTTCTTTGTTCTGGTCCATCTTAATATTCATTTCTTGTTTTAATTCTTCCTTATTTTGGTCCATTTTTCCATTCAAATTTCCTTCTATTCTGTTCATATCTCCCCTAATATTATACATATTCTCGTTTTGTTTATCCATTTTTCCATTTATATCTCTCCTCATATCTTCATTGTTTTGATCCATTCTTTTCATCATCATTTGGAGCATACTCATCACGTCCATATCCTCTTTCTCATTTGATTTTTGTTTGACCCCTTGTCCTGTTTCTTCTGACAATGGTGCATCTTCTTCTTCCTGACCTTGTTCTGCGATGTCTTCTTCCGAATGTTCTCTCCCCTGTTCCAAATATTGTACCTGAAAGTCTCCTCTACCATTGCTCATTTCTTCTCTTTCTTCGTCAGACCTACTTTCAACTCCTACCTGCTTTCCATCTCTTAATGTCATTTTCCGTTCCATTTTATGTATTTAATCTTTTTTTAATACAGTCAAAAAATTATCTCAATTCTTTTTATTATTATTTACAAAATTTCTATATTAGCCCCACGTTGCGGTGACATGTTATTGTGATTTGTATAAATGGTATAAGAGAATAGGTGAGAGAAATTTTAATGTTCAAATATGCATAAATATATTTTTTCTAATTTGCCCTACGTTGGGCCGACATGTTAAACTGGATAGAATTGGGAGAGAGAGAATGTTTAAAAAGTTTAAATACTATGAATTATTATTTTTAGCTTAGTTTTGTTGATATTTAATTTTTATTTGCCCGGTATATTGTAATATTTAAGATTTATTTGTAAAATAATTATTTCTTTGCATGAGAAACTCTCTGATCTCAGAGTAGGGTTCAGATGTAGAAAAACAAAAAAACAATTTTAATTTCTAATATGAGCGCCGAAATTCAAATAACATTCCTATCTTTCAATAAAAATTTTGTTTATTTTGTTTATGTCAATTTAAAGCTACCAAATGTTTAAACTAGATGGAGCAATCACCATAGACAAATGAAAAATCTCAAAAAAATAATTTCACAATGTTCTTCAAATAGAAAAACGTTATTTTATGCTATAGGAACAAATACATTATTCTTTTACAGGACATAAATCAATGAAAACCTATTTTCTATTATGATCATTCATTCAAATAAAGTCATCCACTCAATGAAGTACAATTCCTATATATAATTCAAAATAGGCAACTTTTAACACAAATCTTATAATACGAAATCCGTTATATAAACGTCTATGATAGGAAAATGGCGGAAGATAAAACTCATAAGCGTCTGTTTAACATCAAAGTTCAATTCTTTGCACTAAATGGGTAAGTTTACTCTAACTTCTTTTTATATAATCAAATAGTTTTAAATACCTTTTTTCACTGTATAGTTCAATTAATGCACATCAATAAATATTTCTTATTTTGTTTTAGGTTACCTCTTGGAAAATTCCATACCATTTGTCCAGCTTGCACAATATCCAGAAACAGTGCTATACTTCGTCCACATCAATACATTTTATTCAAATCATATAATCCAAAGCTTTCTAAAAGGTATGGTGGAGACACCGTTCCACCATACAATATTTTACTTAATTACATCTATAAATTTTATGGTTAGTATTCAAATATAATTACCAATCTCCTATAATGTGTACTTCTGCTTGCTTAAATATATTACTACAGCTATTAAGTATAATGTATTCCTTTCTTTGATTTAGAATACCAAGTTATTGTTTTTCTTTAAAAGTTTCAAATTTTTTCTCCAAAAGATGTTGCTTCTTCAAAATTTCTACCCAAAAAGAAAGCACCTAGTCAATAGACTGTATAATCAACAAACTGTTCCCATTCAATTTTTTATTATTATTAGCAACCTACTTGTCGCTGATAAATATATCTTAAAAGCATTCCACCAATCAAAATTGGTTATCGAAATTCTTATTTGAAAGATTTCATTTCTAATAGTGGATTGTCCATCCATCATTTTAAAACATTCTGTTTTGAGCCTCTTAAACGATTATAACTCATATATTTCTCCCTTAATTTGTATTTCAATAAATTTACTAAATGACAGTTCTTGTTTTCTAAATTATTTATTCAAAATGTCAAATCGTTCAACAAATGTCATATTCCATAGAGTTAATGTTTTTCATTTTACTTCCTACATTTACATATTTTAAATACTTATACAATCTTATTGAAAACTTCCTTCAAGCCCTAATATTCACTTCTTTAAAACAAATCAGAAATATTAATTTACTTTGACAATAAGAACAAAGGGTTATTATTTTCATTCATATGTAACAAACGTTTTAAAATTCTCTCTTTTAAATATGGAAGTTGTTTTTATGTCACCTATATGCTTATAAAGCTTATTTTAATTCTTCTCTATAATCATACAGTTAGATCCTTTATATGCTTTCTCCATTGAATAGTAAATAGTACAGATTGTCTCCTTTTTAGATCATTTTTAAAAAAAAATCAAATTCCAAAAATTTTAATTACTTGAAATATGTAGTCTATTATTAATGATTCTGTATACAGGGTGTTAATATATATATATATATATATATATATATATATATATATATATATATATATTAAACTGGATAGAACGGGGAGAGAAAGAATTATTTAACGTTATTATTAGTTTAGTTTATATTTAGTTTTGATTTGCCCGGTATATTGTAAAAATTCAAAATTTTATCACTAAAATGGTTATACTTTAAAACATGAGAAACTCTTTAACCTCAGATTAGGGTTCAGGTATAGAGAAACAAAAATTCAATTTATAATATGAGCGCCTAAATTTGATTAAATATCTCTGTCTTCATAAAAATTTTGTTAATAAAAATGTACTTGCTTGTTTAATAATACGTAATAAATTCTTAAGACGGTCCTGTGTTTCAAGTTGAACCTTTTTACTATTCACAGATGCCAGTTTAAACTACCAACGGTTCAAACTAGATGGAGCCATCACCACAAAGAAATAAAATGTATCAAAAACAATTTTACAATGTTCTTCAAACTAGGAAGAACGTTATTTAATATTTTGAATAGACAAATACATTGTTCTTTTACAAGACACAAATTAATAAAAAACCTACTATCTATTATGACCACTCATTCAAACAAAATCACGTTCTCACATGAAACAATTATCTCTATATACAAATCTAAAATAGGCAACATTTAATACAAATCTTATAATACTGAAACTTCTATATAAACGATTATTATATCAAAATGGCGAAACACAATGGTTGTAAATGTTTGTTTAATACCAAAGTTCAATTGTTTGCACTAAATTGGTAAGTTTTATTCAACCTTTTTTATGTATAATGAAAATAGTCTAAATACCTTATTCCTGTATAGTAATTCACTTCAATTATCCTTTACTTTATTTTAGGTTACCTTCTGGAAATTGTCACATCACTGGTCCAGCTTACACAAAATCAGGAATCAATGCTATGTCCCGTCCACATCAATACATTTCAGTCCAATTACATAATCAAAAGCTTTCTAAAAGGTATGGTGGATATATCCATTCCACCATACAAATATTAATCAAGTATTATATATCAATTATACGGTTAGTATTCAAACATAATTACCAAATTGTTTCTTAGTTTCTACATCTGCTTGTTTAAATATATAATCTACCATATCATAAGTACAATGTATCTCTCTTTTCTGAATTTTGATGCCAAATATCTTATTTTTCGAAAAGTTTTCTTAATTCCCAAAATTTTGCTGCTTCTCAAATTTTCTACCACCAAAAAAAAAAAATTTACCTAGTGAATAGTCTGTATAATCAACAAACTTTTCTCCTTCAAATTTTCTATTATTAACAACTACTTGTCGCAGATAAAGGTTTGTTGAATACATTCCACCAATCAGATTTGGTTATCAAAACTTTTCTTTATAGATTTCATTTCAAATAGTGAATTGTCCATCTATCATTTGAAAACGCTTTGTTTTAAGGTTCTTTAATGATTTTAACTCATATTGTGTCTCTTAAATTATATTTCATTTAGTTTACAAAATGACATTTCCAAATTTATAAAATATGTGTTCATAATGTCAAACCGTTCAATAAATGTCACATTCCATAGAATTAATGTTTTTCAGTTTACTTCTTATATCGAAATGTTTTTAAATATTTATAAAATCTTATTTACATGTCCTTCAAACCCTAATATTCATTTTAAAAAGAATCTCACTATTTATTTACCTTGACAATAAAAATAAAGGATTATCATTTCCATTTGTGTATGTAACAAAGTTCTAATATTTTGTCTTGTAGGTTTATAGAGATTTTGTTAATTCATTTCACAAATGTTTTTTCAAATCTTATTTTAAATTATACAGTTAGATTCTTTCTCTATTGAATAGTACATGGTGCAGATTGTCTCCTTTTTTAGATAATCTTTTAAAAAAAATGAAATTTCAAAAATTTTTATTTCTTGAAATAAGTAGTTTTTTTATTTTATGTTCGGTATACAGGGTGTTGTTTTACTCTATGTTAACATCCCCTAAATTTTGCGTTTATCAAATTTTTATGTAAGTAAAAATTTTATGAATGCAAATTTTACTTCAAATATTTATAAAATTCTTTTCTTTTTAAACTTCTCCATTATTTGTTGTATTTGTATAAATCTTTTATATTGAAAATACCTCTTATTTCATCACTTTCTATATATCTTAAAACGTAACTATTTATTCCATTCTCATTTTCTACAACATATGGTCCCTCGAAAGGTGGTTTCAATTTTGCACATACATTCTTACTTCTATCTGATACCCTTAGTAATAATACATTTCTTTCTATTTCAGGTCGCTGTTACTAAGATGATTCTGGAATCCTGTATTGCAGTATCCTCTTCAATTAGTTCTTATTTATTTATAATACCTTAAATTCTTAGTTTATTTTTAGTTTCAAGTTTCATTTATAAGTTTCATCCAAAGGAATTAGTTTAAAAAAGCATGTTATAAATCCATTTTTGAAAATTCTTTAATGTTCGTTATGCGTCTTATTACTTCTACATTTCTCAGAGTCGCTTATCTCGGTACAATGTATTGATTTATGTTTCTTGTGTTACATCTTTCTATAATACTGTCTTTAAATATATTTTGTATCTCTGAATCAACTTCTTTTCTATATTTATAAGGTATGGGATATGTTCTTATTCTGAAATTTTCTATTCCTCTAACTTCTATCTTATGTACATAATTATTTGCCATTCTCATCTCCTTTTTAATCAATCCTTCAACCTTCATAATCAAATTCTTCACTTTCTCTTCATATTCTTTATTTCCACACACTAATACCAATTCTTCCATAATTATATTCCTTTCTATATTCCATAACTGCCTATTATCCTCTCCAATTTCCAATTCTTCCATATTTCCACTCCTTTTTATATTCCATAACTTCCTATTATCCTCTTCAATTGCCAATACTTCCATATTTCCATTCCTTTCTATATTCCATAACTGCCTATTATCCTCTCCAATTTCCAATTCTTCCATATTTCCTTTTTCAAATTCAATCTTATTACCATTTAATTCTATCTCCATCTTTTCAAAATCAATTCTTGCTTTATACTTCGTTAATTCATCTATTCCCATAACTATGTCTGTTTCTAAATTATCCACTAGCAATAATTGCATCTCAACTTCTTTCCCATCCTTTAATTCAATACTTTGTATTATAGATCTGCTAACTTCACACAATTTCTTTCCATTTGCTCCTATTAATGTAGTTTTCGGTATCTTGACAAGCTTGTTTTCATAATTTTTAATATTTTCTTCTATCAATTTTGTTTTTTATTATGGACGCTTCCGAACCTGTATCTATTAATATTTTTACTTGTTTCCCATTTGATTTTTATTAATCCCATTATTTCTTTTAATTCCAAATCTTCCCCAAATTTAATGTATTCCCTTGGATGTTCATATGTACAGATGATATTTCTTACATTTGGTATGTGCTCGATCCAAAATTTTGGTCGGGCTCTTGTTCAGTAATAATTTCCGGTTCTACCGATATCACTCTCTCTTCTCTTCTTTGGATATTGTTTACTCTTCTTTGTGCTCCATTTCCTCTATCTTCCTCCCTATAGTCTTTTCTTTGTTCTCTAATTTCTTCTCTTTGTCGGTTATCATATTGTCCACCTCTATTATTTTGTTCTCTATAATTCTGCTCTCGATAATTGTTATTGTTGTTATCATTATATCTAAAATTTCTGTTATAATTATTTTGATTGTTAAAATTCCTGTTATAATTGTTGTTATTTCCTGAATTATTGTTATTATTATTGTTTCTGTTATTATATCCATTGTTATAATTTCTATTATTTATATTATTAGTTCTATCAAAATTTTGTTCATAATTATTTCTTCTATTAATTTGATTGTTTGTATTATCATCATAATTATTGTTATTGTTGTTATTATATTGATTGTTTCTATTAAAATTGTTATTATTGTTATTATGTTGATTATTTCTGTTAAAATTGTTACTATTATTGCTTTTATTCCTGTTATAGTTGTTATTGTCCACTCTATTTCTCTCTAATCGTTGTAAATAACTACTAAGTTGTTCTATATTTTTAACATTCTGAATAGTGATTGTCTCTGTTATTTCACATTTAAAATGTCTAGATAAAAACATTATTATTTCCTCTTCTGGTATGGGTGGGTCTAGGAATTTCGCATTCATGAATACTGTCATAGCATAATCATTCATGCTTTTTCCTCTTCCTGTCTCATATTTTCCTGAGTAGAGTTTTTCTCTTACTCTTGCTTGAGCACTATTTCCCCAGAAATATCTTATGAACTGTTCTTCAAAATCTTCAAAATTGTTAAAATCGTCTTCTTTACTTGTATACCATACTAATGCATGATTGTCTAAGTTCTCTCTTATCATTTCTTTTATGTCTTCTCTATTTTGCATGTTTTTAATTTTATTCTTTAGAATTTTAATGAACACTTTTGGGTGTATTTTCCTATTATCTCCTTCAAATTTATGTTCCCCTCTGTTTCCAATGTAATTGTTTATTATTTTTGTTTCCATCACTCCATTTCTTACTTCATGAAAATTCCTATCTTCTCTTTGGTCATGTTTTTGCTGTAAATAAAATAGTCTCTCTTCCATGTCTTCTAGTTTTCTTGTCATTTCCATCGTTTCTTTTGATTGTTCTCCCTTGAAAATTCTACTTCCAGTTTGTTCAATTTTACTTTTGATAAGTTCTATTTCCTTTTGTATTTCCCAAATCTTCTTTTCAGTTTTCACCTCCTCTAGTTTCTGCTTCCCTTTACATGCTTCTTCAACATTTTGTTGAAATTCAGTTAAAGTTCTGTCCCATTTTCCTTCTAGATTTCCCATTCGTTCTTGGGTGTCTTGAAATCCCATTTTGATTTCCTTAACTTCTTTTTGAATTTCTCCTTTGAAATCCTTTTCCTTCTCCTCTATTTCCTTAATTCTGTTAATCTGTAGATTTTCTATTTCCGTGATCCTTCCAATCACTTCTCCTCTTATTTCTTGTTTAGTGTATTCTAATTTGTTTTCCATATATTCGTTTGATTCTTCCAATTTCTTCTCAACATGTCCCAATTTTTCTTCCATCAATTTTATTATTAGATCCTTAGTTTGTTTTATTTCTTCCTCATTCTGGTCCATCTTTATATTCATTTCTTGTTTTAATTCTTCCTTATTTTTATTCATATCTTCCCTAATATCATGTTTCATTTCTTTCATTTCTCCCATCATCATTTTAAACATACTCATTACGTCCATTTCCTCTTTCTCTTTTGATTTTTGTTTGTCCTCTTGTCCTGTTTCTTCTGACAATGGTAAATCTTCTTCTTCTTGTCCCTGTTCTGCAATGTCTTCTTCCAAATTTTCTCTGCCCTGTTCCAAGTATTGTACCTGAAAATCTCCTCTACCATTACTTCTTTCTTCTCTTTCCTCATCAGACCTACTTTCGACTCCTACCTGCTTTCCGTCTCTTAATGTCATTTTCCGTTCCATTTTAGGTATTTAAATTCTTTTAATAAAGTCAAAAAATTATTTCAATGCTTTTTTATTATTATTTACAAAATTTCTATAATAGCCCCACGTTGGGCGCCATGTTAAACTGGATAGAACGGGGAGAGAAAGAATTATTTAACGTTATTATTAGTTTAGTTTATATTTAGTTTTGATTTGCCCGGTATATTGTAAAAATTCAAAATTTTATTACTAAAATGGTTATACTTTAAAACATGAGAAACTCTTTAACCTCAGAGTAGGGTTCAGGTATAGAGAAACAAAAATTCAATTTATAATATGAGCGCCTAAATTTGATTAAATATCTCTGTCTTCATAAAAATTTTGTTAATAAAAATGTACTTGCTTGTTTAATAATACGTAATAAATTCTTAAGACGGTCCTGTGTATCAAGTTGAACCTTTTTACTATTCACAGATGTCAGTTTAAACTACCAACGGTTCAAACTAGATGGAGCCATCACCACAAAGAAATAAAATGTATCAAAAACAATTTTACAATGTTCTTCAAACTAGAAAGAACGTTATTTAATATTTTGAATAGACAAATACATTGTTCTTTTACAAGACACAAATTAATAAAAAACCTACTATCTATTATGACCACTCATTCAAACAAAATCACGTTCTCACATGAAACAATTATCTCTATATACAAATCTAAAATAGGCAACATTTAATACAAATCTTATAATACTGAAACTTCTATATAAACGATTATTATATCAAAATGGCGAAACACAATGGTTGTAAATGTTTGTTTAATACCAAAGTTCAATTGTTTGCACTAAATTGGTAAGTTTTATTCAACCTTTTTTATGTATAATGAAAATAGTCTAAATACCTTATTCCTGTATAGTAATTCACTTCAATTATCCTTTACTTTATTTTAGGTTACCTTCTGGAAATTGTCACATCACTGGTCCAGCTTACACAAAATCAGGAATCAATGCTATGTCCCGTCCACATCAATACATTTCAGTCCAATTACATAATCAAAAGCTTTCTAAAAGGTATGGTGGATATATCCATTCCACCATACAAATATTAATCAAGTATTATATATCAATTATACGGTTAGTATTCAAACATAATTACCAAATTGTTTCTTAGTTTCTACATCTGCTTGTTTAAATATATAATCTACCATATCATAAGTACAATGTATCTCTCTTTTCTGAATTTTGATGCCAAATATCTTATTTTTCGAAAAGTTTTCTTAATTCCCAAAATTTTGCTGCTTCTCAAATTTTCTACCACCAAAAAAAAAAAATTTACCTAGTGAATTGTCTGTATAATCAACAAACTTTTTTCCTTCAAATTTTTTATTATTAACAACTACTTGTCGCAGATAAAGGTTTGTTGAATACATTCCACCAATCAGATTTGGTTATCAAAACTTTTCTTTATAGATTTCATTTCAAATAGTGAATTGTCCATCTATCATTTGAAAACGCTTTGTTTTAAGGTTCTTTAATGATTTTAACTCATATTGTGTCTCTTAAATTATATTTCATTTAGTTTACAAAATGACATTTCCAAATTTATAAAATATGTGTTCATAATGTCAAACCGTTCAATAAATGTCACATTCCATAGAATTAATGTTTTTCAGTTTACTTCTTATATCGAAATGTTTTTAAATATTTATAAAATCTTATTTACATGTCCTTCAAACCCTAATATTCATTTTAAAAAGAATCTCACTATTTATTTACCTTGACAATAAAAATAAAGGATTATCATTTCCATTTGTATATGTAACAAAGTTCTAATATTTTGTCTTGTAGGTTTATAGAGATTTTGTTAATTCATTTCACAAATGTTTTTTCAAATCTTATTTTAAATTATACAGTTAGATGCTTTCTCTATTGAATAGTACATGGTGCAGATTGTCTCCTTTTTAGATAATCTTTAAAAAAAAATGAAATTTCAAAAATTTTTATTTCTTGAAATAAGTAGTTTTTTTATTTTATGTTCGGTATACAGGGTGTTGTTTTACTCTATGTTAATATATATATATATATATATATATATATATATATATATATATATAATATAGCATATTGGAATGTCATGAAGGTAAACTAGCAAAGAATTATGATGATTGAAATCCCCATTATTTATTAAAAGAAATGACTAGAAAGCTCAATAGTTTTCTTAATGTTGTTGCTTAGAGACTACTTGGATAAGTGTGAAGTCAATTGTAAACTCTTTTTTAGATGCCGCTGGTGCAGAGCAGTATATGAAGGAGCTATTATATTCTCAGTCAATACCTGATATTGAAAGAGGAAATGAAGCTCAATTATCAGCCCATGATGAACAACAGTTCCAAATAGTACAGCCAATATGTTCAAATTCATTAAACACTGAAATCATTTGGTCCAGAAAAAAACCTACAGATAAAGATAATGAGGCAACAAAACTTATGCTTTTAATGAGCGATAAACTAGGACATATTTTTGATGACAAGAAGACCAGGAAAACAAAGTTATGGAGTTATCGAGCAAATTTAATCTTGGGGAGAAAGGAGGGGAAAGATGTAGGCAAAAATTTGATAATTTGCAAAAATCCTATTTGGCCCATGTGAAACACCAAAAAACAACTGGCCGTGAAAAAATAATGATCTGCCTCCATTTTTTGAGGAGTTCCATTCGATTTTGGGTTTGTAACATTTTAATTATGATCACAAATTGATAGAAAACTAGTTAATTTGAATTTGTTTCACTTCTTTGTCTAGGCAATCAATATACAAATTTGAGGGCCCTTGGATGCTCAAATATAGCTTGTTCATTGATAGCCCAAGAAAGTTTATGTTATTTTTTCTTCTCAATTAAACATATAATTGCTTTTAGGTTCCAAACATAAAGCTAACCCTATAACTTTAGAAGATTCAATGGAAATTGGTGATACTATTACCACTTCAGACAATGAAAATGAATTAGAACAAAAAAGTGGGGACAAGAAAAGAGAACATGAACGAGAGGATACAGAAAATCTGATGGACGAAACAATTGTAGATGAAACAACACTCATAACAACTCTAACCAGAGTTTCATCAATACTTTCCACATCATCATCGACACATTCATCTGCAGCAAGCAACCGATTCAAACGAGGAACCAGAAAAGTAACACCCTCCCGAAATGAAGATATTATAAAAGAGATTGAAAGAGACAGGGCTACCAGGAATGAAGAATTTAGCTTCTTAAAAGCACATCTCCTTAAATCAGAAAAACAAAAAGATATATTTTTGGGTATATTGGAAGTGGCATTTGCTGTAAAAAAAAGGAGAAGGGAGAATTACAGCGATTCTGAATAATTATTTAGAATTCTAGTAAAATGAGATAATATTTAGTTCTTACTTGATAGACTACCTAATATACAGTGATGTCATTCAAGGGCTTTGCCTGAATGCAATCATATTCGTGAAATTGACTTGAATTTTCAATGTTCTAGGGGATCACAATCTTCACAATTAGGATAGTTTCAATAAAAAAATCTTAGGAGGCCATGTTCTGGTATTAAGGCATTTTTCATTCTAAACAACTTTTCACCGTTTTAAGAATTATTTACTTATGTTACGTTTCTTCAACAGTGTTAAAATAAAATATTTTTTTTGTAAATACAGTTTTAACTTATTTAAGTAGATCAGACCTGTAACTACTCAGCCATTGGGATACAAAAAAAGAGTCTTATGGAAAATAAGAAGTTTTCTCATATTTTTTCAAAAGAAAAAAATATAAATTGAATGGAATCACATGTTTTTATCTCATTTTTCCAAATATTTATGTATTGTATAAGATTTCTGGTAATTAGAGAAAATATACAGGGTGGTCATACGATAATAATCCAGCACTCCTTTTCATTTGGAACAATAGGGGTGAATGAAAGACAAAACAAAATTTAAAAAAAAAATTATATATAATAAACTGTTGGAAATTCTGTCGCGCTTTAGTTTTGCTTCAACATTTCGTTCTTGCCTGCCAGCATTCCCTACAGTAATCTCTTGATGTTCATTGCGATTTTCAATAAAATCTTCATTCCACTTATCTCAGTAGAACATGCAAAAATTGTGCAAAACACAAGCAGCCGTTGCAATTCCTACTGCTTTGTATATATTGTAGGTGTTAATATATTGCACTCTTCTCCACCTACCTTTTTATCCACCACAACTATGCTCACTCTTTACTTTTTCTGAGCTCAGACAATAATTATGGTGTTTTTGAATTGGGGTTAGATTATCTCCTCTATATGGAGTGATTAGGCATGTTTTTAAAGAAAAGGCTTTTTCCCCAATGAGGTGATATTTGTCAGTATCAAAAAAATAAAAGTTTGGTCCATAACTACCAATATTTTGAAATAATATTTAGTTTTAAAAAGCCTAAAAAAATAATGAGAAACCTTAAAAAAATGACAGTAAAACGATATGCTATTATAGCCTTGAGAGTACACTTATCCTGAGTAATCTCTTGTACTTGGTAGGGTTAACACACATAAAACCTTCACCTATAACAATATAACAATTATTACCCTTGCATCATGTGCTGATCCAGGATATCCCACAAATACATAAGTAAAAAGTATGTTGGAGTCACAAATAGCCATTAAATTAATGGAAGTTCTCCGATAACGATCTATATAGCTATCTTGTTGTTCCCTGTCAACTTTTACGAATATGTGCGTGCCATCTACTGCACCAATAACACCTGAGAGATAAAAATGAGAATTGATATCAGCCTTCTTTATGACAGTAACATTGATCAACGATTGAAAAGACAATCTTTAACAGGCAAGCTGACAGAGTAATTGAAAGAGATAGCGAGTTACTGTGCAAATATTTTAGTGAAATAAACAGACTTATGCCGATTCTCCTCAAATTTGATCAGAGCTTGGACTAGAGAGAACAAACCAGACGCATTGTTGAGCTGTCTTCCTTTATTTTTAACTAGTCATTTTATTATTGCGCTTGAAAACTTGCCTGTGATGAATTTTGCCCATAGAGTATACCTATACATTTCTTTTCACTTACCTAAGTAGTTTTTGAATCCCTCACTTACATCTTTTATTTCCCTCTCGGATTTTGGCCAGCGAATATATGCAGCCCTTAACTTGAGCATATAATAGAGAACCTTATTTGTTATATTCATCACTGTGGTTGGACAAACATTAAATCTTGTACCAATGGTCAAAAGGGAATCTTGTGTGACCATATACCACAAAAATAAATAAATAAAACATGGCCATGAATATCAAAAGGATGATGGCCTCTACAATAAGGTTTTTTAAATATTTTTTTGGTATCAAATTTTCCAATGATAACAAAACAATTTGACTAAAATTTTTTCCACAAATGCCATGAAGTGGAATATCTTCAAAATAAAGCTGTCCAACCATGAATACAGCTAGTAGCTTTTTGTTCTTCTCCATTATTTTATTTTCCAATTGATTTTCAAAGCAACAAACACTGAAAATATAATAACAAACCAGTATAACCAAACAAATAACTGTGGTTAAAACCGACGGATTCAAGTGGTTTCAATAAATGACTTCATCAAGTTGCACGCCATCTTGAACCAAAGCTTAACCGCGGTAAATACCACAAAATTTTGGTTATCCGCTTGAAATTGATTTATGTGAACTCACAAATCGTGTTTAATCTACTGTTATCACTGTTTATAAATTATTCTATCGAATATTTTGTACACTGTGGGAGATTATTTTGTGTATAAAAGCATGAAAATTGTTTCTACCCCTAGTGCAAGGTAAATTATTAGTTTTGAAGTATTTTCCGAGGTTATGATGTTTGTTTTTAGTCGACCTCTTAGACGGGTAGGAAATACCCGCCGCTACAATGATTATCATCCGTTATTTCAGTCAGAACTTGAAATGATTGCAAATGACATAGCGGACAATATAGATGATGATGAAAATTATGAGGCATTTTCTAGCGACAATTCAGTGGGCAACAAAGATTACGATGAAGATGACGAAATAAGTGATTCCGAGGAAAGTTATGTTTCCGAGTTAAATGAACATTTGAATGACTCACTACCGCCTCCTAAAATTTTCAGGATAGCAGAAAAGTCTCCAGAAAATATTTTAGATGACGCATGAACCGATACTGATGAAAATGTAGCAGATATTTCATTCACAGCCGCCGAAACAATGAAGATAAATATTCCTCATGATGCCAGAGCTGTTCAATACTTCGAATTATTTTCTGATGAGAGTATTTATGACACAGTTGCTGAAGAGACCAATAGAAGAGCAACTTCATTTTTGGTTAATCAACTAACACCAATGAGAAAACCAGGGTTTCGGTGGGTTAACACCACACCAGAAGAAATAAGATCGGTCTTTATTGTTTGAGCGGGACCATCAGATGTCCAACAATTTACCGACAATAGACTAGAGATTCTTTATATTACCATCCAGTTTTTGGTAAAACGATATCTCGTAATCGTTTTACAACTATATTACGTATGTCAAGGTTCGTCAATCATGACAACGTTGACTTGACTTACCGGCTTCACAAAATTCGTTCTATATTGGACAAGGTTCTCAAAAATATAAAATCTGTATATTAACCTGGTCAGCATCTAGCAATTGATGAAGCAATGATACTGTGGCGCGGAAAATTAGTTTTTCGACAATACACACCCAACAAACGGCATAAATATTAAATTAAGCTTTATGAGCTAACAACTGTTTTGGACATAGTTATATATGCTGGCAAGAGAACATTGGCTACAGACAGTGATTCACATTCATTTTGTGTAGTGAAGGAGATGTTACGGAAGCATCTGTGCAAGGATCACGTCCTGTATATAAACAATTTTTACACAAGCGTCGCACTTGCAGAATATTTATGGTTGGAACAAACTGCAATGGTTGGAACTCTACGTGAGAATAGGGAAAACAATCCTAAGACTATGTTGAAAACTAAACTAAGGAAAGGTGAGGCGGTCTGGAAACGAAAGGGTGCTGTGCTGGTAACTAAATGGAGAGATGTTTATACATGAGATAGTGGAAACAAATCCAAGAAAGGGTGGAGTTAAACTTAAGCCTAAATGCATTGTCGACTATAATTAGCATATGAGTGGAATCGATAGGGCGGACCAGATGATTATTCGATGAATCCTCTATTACATTTATAAAAAAGGAGCCATTCAAAGAGAAGTCTTCTGCAGTTTTGTGAAGAAATTATAAAAGATATAAAGATTCATCCAGTATCAATCTCAAAATATCCCGATTTTCAAAATCCTCATTATCCTATGGCCATACCAGAAGAAAAAAAAATAAACGGTTTTAAGCATTAAAACTAACTTTTCCGCATCTGTCAGCCTGAACAACATTCTATCATGAAATTGTTAGTTGTATACACTTCGGGGGATGTATCGTGCCAACAAACCGGAATTTCTCCAAAAATAACCAAAAATTCAGTATATCTGGATTTATAGGACCCCCTGTACTCGCTCTAGTCACCTTAAACCATATTAAATAATAAAATTGATCAATCGTATACTCTCTGGAGGCTGTATCGTGCTAACAAATTGAAAATTCTGCCAAAATTACGAAAATTTGGTACTTTAAGTACCATAGCACCCGTTGTACTGGCTTTACTGAGTTGAATATCAATAGAGTTCATCTTTGAGACGCACTGAATAATATCCGATCATAAAATTGTTCACTTGTATATACTCCGGAGGCTGTATGGTGCTAACAAACTGAAACTTCTCCAAAAATGACAAAAATATCGTACTTAAAGTACTGTAGCACCAGTTGGCTCCGGTGAGCTGAAAATCAATATGGTTCATCAGTGAGATGCCCTGAATAATATTCAATCATAAAATTGGTGACTTGTTGAACTCGGGAGGCCTTATCGTGCTAACAAACTGCAATTTCTTAAAAAAATAGAAAATGTCGTACTTCAAGTACCATAGCACCCGTAGTACTGGCTCTGGTGAACTGAAAATCAATAGGGATCATCTGTGACATGTCCTTAACAATATTCAATAATAAAATTGCTGACTTATTGCTCTCCGGAGGCTGTATCGTGCTAACAAGACATGTAAGGAAAAGTGGCCGACGACAACGACGACTACGACGACATACATACAGGATTTTTTTTAAAAACCGTTTTTTCGTGTTGTTGTTGATGGAAAACGTAAAAATAACTCAAAAAAAAATTCAAAATTCCAGCTTTCTTTGGGGTAAACCAATACTTTTCTCGCATATAGAAAGGTTGGGCGGAAAAGTAATAAGAAGAGGTGCCGGTTTTGCTCCAAAAATAGTGTAAGACGACGCACACGTTACCATTGCATATCACGTCCCGATTCACCTGGTTTGTGTATTGAACCATGTTTCAAGAATTGGCATTTGAAAATGGATCAATGATTTTTCACTTTTATGTTTTTATGTAAAGCTCTACTGTATCTGTTTTTGTTTTTTCTATAGCTGTGTGTAAGTTATATTATTTATGATTACTTTATGTTTCTCGAGTCTGTTCAACAAAGATAAATTCAGAACTTACTACATATCTTTTTTTGGGGTGCATTCTTCAGATGCCACTCAAGTGGCTGTTGATTTATTGGAATCTTAATGATAAAAATAGACCAAGGGCCACTATAGTGGCTCATGGTCAAATATAGTGGCCTTGATTTTTCCCGCTATACTGATACTACCTGTACTGAGATCATAGATATATTCCAAGTACTTTTCAAAATACTGTGTTGGATTACGAGTGGGGTGAGTACTATTTCTGACGGTCGTTAACATGTTATGCTTAGAAGTGCACTCATCAGAGACCATAAAATCTTCTAATTGGATGATATTGTTATACAACATTCAAATTATGTGTTCACATAAATGAGTTCTCCTATCAAAATCATCTTCCATGAGCTATCTATTAAGCATTTCTGTTAATTTAACTATGTTTGCGAATTTCAGTAAACGGAATTCAAATAATTGACCACTGAAGTCATCATCACCAATAAGCTATATGTTCGTCCACTGCTGAACATAAGCATACTGTGATAATTTCCATCTTCCTCTATACTGTGCTGTATTTATCCCGTTTATGTGAAAGTGCTTCAAATCATCTGACTACCGAGTGGGCGGTCTACCTCTGCTGCGGCGAGCGTGGTCTTGCGGTATTCATTCAGTTGTTTTTCTAGTCCACCTGCCATCGTTCACTCTGGCTAGGTGTCTGCCCTGTTCTATTTAAGATTTTATATTCTTGTGATAGCATCAGTGACTCCGATTCTCCTTCTCACCTCTGCATATGGAGCTCTATCTCCTAGGAATAAGCCCAACATTATTCTTTCCATGATTATTTGCACTGTTCTTATTTTGTTCTCGGTCTTTTTTGTAAACGTCAGTGTTGCGGCTCTATAAGTTAGTACAGGTAAAACAGACTGATTGGGAACATTACCATGGAACGTCTCTATAATTTTTTAATTGATACCATTTAAACAGAATACAGTTATGGTTTTTGCTTTCTTTCTTGTTGTGAAAACCCAAAACAGAAATGAGTTTAGAGTGTATTGTAGAGAATGTCAGTAGTTAAGTAATTTTTTTTGGTATCAATTTTTACAATAAAGTTGAAAACTATAACATGTTTGTATAGATAATGGAGTTTGTTTGGCTTCTTCCCATGCTTCCCCCTTCTCTATTTTTTCTCGGTCTACCTTTCACATTTGTCTGCTGCACTCTGCATTTATGCAATTTTTCTCATCCTACGACTCACATGCTCATCTTCTTCTTCTTCTTCTGTAGGTGCCGTTTCCATCCAGCCCAGATAGCACAGATATTCTCAAAATATTCCCATAAAGTGCCAAATTCTCATCTTGTAGAATAAAGTTCAAAACAAATGTTAGTATAGAGAATGGAGGGTCCTTTCATAAGATATATTTCAAGCCCAAACTTTGCTTTAAAAAAATTGGGATTTGTAACCGTCGCTCTCAACAGGTGGGGATTTTCTCGTTGAAGGATGTCAATACATAATATTCATTGGTCGCGTTTCGGAATTTTCTATAAATATGTATGGTAACAGAATTCAATTATCACATTGGGCTTTTCTACGTTGTATGTGTTGCCTTTATTAAAATACTTTTGGTTAAAAGCAGTAGAATAAAGTACCAACAAAATTATTCTATTTTGTCCCAGTTTCGGCACCATAACCATATACCAGTTACGATGAAAGAATATGATCTGCCTGCGTTGGGAGTTCTATTGTACCGGGTATCTTGGTAAATTATGATAACATCTTGATTTTATATTGGTCGAAGCAATAAATTTCATCCATCAATTCAATAATTGAAGTAGATCTCACATTATCCAATTGTTATAAATGCGAAGATTCCTCCAATAGGTTTCAAAATTATCTGTTACCTGTTACTTGCTTTTTTATCACAAAATTGACATCGATAAATTTGTATTATCTATATTTTTTGAATGGAAAGAAAATATTCAGAAACAAACTATTAAACGAAAATAATGCTACAAATTACTTATAACTCTTTGTTTCAGCTACAAGAAATAAACCCTAAACGACAACACTTTTTATTGTGAGGTGTGAACAAATTTTCAGTAGTCTGGGCCGCAATGCAGCGGCTACGAGGCGTCGTGGGGTTAGCGTACGCCTGGCTTCGAGGAAACAGCAGTGAAAAGTGGACGTCTGTATCATCAGCTGACAGGCCACGAGCGCGGGGTTTTCTAGATTGCGTTCCTAAGGGAATTACGCAGGATTGTATTCACCTCGAGCGGTAATAGTGAAAAAATTTATTGAGCTTAACAAGAATATTACGTTCATGACATCTAAGAATGTACACACATTATTCGCCAGTTGAGAATTTATTTTGTTTTCTTGGGATTGATTGTGTATATTTGAACAATTACCACATCATTCAATATTTCAATTTTATATAAATTAGCCTACATCGGTTTCATATTGTTACCTGTGTCACGGTTGTTAGCAAAAAGTGAAAATGTGTGCGGTAATCAGAAGCAATATATTCCAAAAAAATAATGTTTGGAGGATCACTTTATACGAAGGGTATTTTATGTCGTTACGTAGATCACAATCAATCTACTGCGACAATAAATACTTATTCATATTTATTAATATGTGTAGTTAATAGTTCAAAAACGATAAAATTGTTAGTTTTTTTATTTTATTATTAAAGCGCAACAAAAGAACTGATTACAAAAATATGGTTTTCTACAATTTATAGGTTTAATTAAAGTATTATATTTCTTGCTACGTTGCATTGTGCAAGAATGTAACTCCTCCACCCCTGGACGAAAACGCATCTCTCAAGGATGTGGTTTCGGGATATCACACGACAATTTCTACTTCCCTTAGTCGTTGGCTTCGTTGATGGTAGAACGCACATATTTTTCTTAATATCCAAAATCCTAGAATAGAACCCAAGGATAAGTATAACAGGACTGTCCATATACTTGTTCCAGAATAGTAAACTGGAGTGTCAATATTTTCTAAATTTTCCTTTTGAACTTGTAGCTTGGTTTGAATTTCTTGATTTTCTTTAAAACTGATACTTCTAAGGTCCAGTGACGGTGGGTCAACTTCTTGATTTTGGTTTCCAAAATTCAGAGCCAAATTTATTACTGGGATGTGAACGTCAACAAAATTAAATTTACTTGGCTTCGTTGAAACAAACGTTAGGGATTGTATGTGTACAATACAACCTGGAGTGGATTCTAATAATAATATCCTATGGATGGGTATGTTGTCTTTTGTTTCTTGGCAATCAATCATGTCTACTTCCTTCTTAGCGGTGTTAAGCCATTGTCCATCGGAAATTTTCGTTATTAGAATTGTGTGTAGTCGAACACGAAGTGGTCGACAGGTTTTGACCTCTGCTTTATACGAGTAGGTGAGTAATTGGACTCTTTTGTGGTGAAGGACTTGTGGGCTTCTTTACATATACAGTATTGGGAACATTACGAGGGAACATACGTTTTACCGTCAATGTGTTAGAAAGAGACAAAATACATATAAACTCAGTGTATCATTCTTTTTCGCTAACAGGATATCATAAAGTGGCAAACGTGCAATTACTGTATGTCTAATGGGATGTCTGGCAGGAACCGCCTTCGAGAAGCGTGCAGTTTTAAATAAAATACATTCAGGCTATTACTAATCATTTCACCACAGCAAAATGTTGTGAAAACAACTCATTATGTTAAAGATCGCAATAAAAGAAGTTAATGTTGGAAATACAGATGTGTAATGTGAACAGTTTAGTTTATTAATTGAGAAATAATAAGATTGTTCTATACTGATAGCTTAAAGCAACGAACAATAGAAAAATCAACATGACTTTCGTTTATCCCTTCATGATTAATTTACAAAGAAATAATTCAGTAGTAATAAACTAATTCACTATATCAGTTCGGGTAGTACACGCTAATATGATTTGAACAATAAATCAAAGCCTACCTAGTATCCTCTACAATCGTCCACTTATTCAGCAAAGGATTTTGATGTTGATCCGAAAACGATTCAGAATGTATTAAAAAAAATGGTTATCGTAGTTTCAAACTGAAAAAGAGCCATGAAATTTTCCAGACGATCAATTTCGTAGAATGGAATTTTGTGAAATAGTTATGGAAAGAATACAATTGGACGCAAACTTTTCGAAACATATTTTGTTCACAGATGAATCGACTTTTCCCATACACGGTGCACATAATTCATCCGTTATTCGATATTGGTCAAGGAGAAATCTACACAAACATTACAATAATAGAACTCAGTATCCCCAAAAGTTAAATGTTTGGGCTGGAATATTAGGTGAATATTTGATTGGACAATTTTTTATTGACGGCAATTTAACCGGACAAAAATATTTGGACATGCTTGAAAATCAAATTACTCCGCCGTTATACAATTAGGTGTCAACTTCAATGATATCTGGTACCAACATGACGGTTGTTCATCACATAATTATCGACTAGCAATAAATTTCTTAAATACACAATTTCCCAATCGGATAATCTTCATGAATGGTAACATAAGATGGCCTGCGAGATCTCCAGATCTGGCTACCAACGATTTCTTTTTCTGGGGTTATATAAAATCGTGAATTTATGGGTTCCAAGAAAACAGAGCCTCTTCTCTAAATGAACTGAGGGAACAAATTTTACAAATTTGTATGCGAATAACACCTGAAATGCTCATACGTGTTCATCAAGAATTTTATAACCGTCTCGGTTACTGCTTAGCTCAAATCGGGGATTCATTCGAACATTTGATTTAAGCTCATTGAAGAATTAAGTTTTATTTTTTAGTGTTTTTAAATGAAACTCACGGTCTCTAGTTAATTCCACAATATGAGCATATTCCACGAAGTGAGGGTCGAGACAGTTAATTTTATTCTATTATTTAATTCATTATATATCATAATATTACTTTTATTTCATTAGAATTCGATTCTATTTTTATTTTCGTTTTTTTTTAACTTGTCCCGTGTGTGTGTTTACGATAAAGATACCAATTTTTTTTATACTTACACATTCGAAACACAGCAGATGTTTCAAGACCAATTTCACGTTGCCAAATCTGAGAAAAAGTAAAGGTCTTAAGCGCTTTCAAACAGAAAACTAGAACAATTTCCAGCATTACAATAAAATATTCAGCGAATAGATGGAATTCATCATAACTTGATCTGTTACAACCTCTTGAATTATCATAATTAAAATCTTCTTATAACTTGTTCTCGTGTTAGAACAATGCATTTTACAAATAATATAAATATACAATGAAAATTGGCAATACTATTGGTAGCTACAAAGAATTTGTAAGAGGCCGGCGTTGTGGGTTTTCCACTCATGAGATCCTGTTAGCGAAAAATGAGAATTGAGATATTGGGAAACACATATTATTATTAATACAAATTTTATTTGCATGTTATGTTATTTATTCCAATACTAACCGAACTAATATAGTGAATTAGATTATTACTACTGAATTATTCCTTTGTAAATTAATCATGAAGGGTCAATTAATAAACTAAACTGTCCACATTACTCGTATGTATTTGCACGTCTCTCGAAAGCGGTGCCTACCAGACATACCTTTACACGTGGTGGGAGTATACTTCCACCACGCCTTAACACATATATAGTAATTGCCCGTTTTCCACTTTATGATATCCTGTTAGCGAAAAAGAATCATACACTGAATTTATATGTATTTTGTCTCATTCTAACACATTGATGGGAAAACGTATGTTCCCTCGTAATGTTCCCAACACTGTATACTCTTTGGATTGTATGTAAGTACAGGCTTGATCCATATACCTATGAGCGACATCAATAAGTGCAAGGAAGGGTTTATAAGGGAGGTGAAGGTAGAAATCAGAATTTTTTCCAAGTAAACGTACAGGAAACAATTTGTAATAGTGATATATTTCTGATTCTACTAGAGGAATTTCTAATATGAACGTAATAATAAAATCTTCTGAGTTACTTTTGAATTCAATTAGTTTTTCAAATTTAAGAATATTTTATAAAATTGGTTCAAATGTCAAAATTCGATATTCGATTTAAATTCTAATTTTTTCATTTCATTTAACTAATCTAAAGCATTTACTATCGAGTTATGTAGTGTATGAATTTTAGTAAAAGTGATAGCAGTTTCTATTTTTTCCAAAACATCATATATTGTCTGGTATAACATAGTAATTTGATTTATTACTACAAATGATTGAAAATAATCATAATTATAATTGTTTGAAAGAATCTGTTCTTTCATTTTATATTCAATCGTTTCTATCCTTAGTTTCAAGTTCAATTTATTGTGTGAAACATTGGAAATTAAGCTGTTAAATTCTTAATTGTGTTTTCTAAACGTGAAATTTGATTAATAGTGCTTTATTTTGATTTTCTTGGAATTGTCTGGTTTGACCTTCATAATGTTCCGCTTCTTGATCTAGATTCCCAGTTATGCATTTTATAAGTGAACCTAAAGGGTTTAATAAACCTCGTTTAAACCTATTGTCAGTTTTCAAAAGAGGATTAATTTGTTTAACTTATGTTTCTATTTTTTTCCAAAGATGAAAGAGGAATAAAAGAATTTTCAAAATCAGAATGATATCCATGGTGAATTTTGAAGTTATTATGTAACTCGTTTGATTGATTTCTTATTATCGAGAATTCAGATATGATTAAAGTTGAGTTATATATTTGTACAAAAGACCAATGACTAGTTACTAATTTAGTTGTCCCTAGTTTATACGGGAGGAGCCTAGGATAATTGTTGAGGCTGTAGAACTTGACAGCTGAGGTGACGACGGCGAGTCCAGTGAGCCATCTGAAACTTTAGGTAGTTTTTAGTTTCATTTATGTGAACAATAATTATATTTATTTTTAGGGTTTACTAGTTCTAATTTTCCATTTTCTAAGACTTCGGTTAGAATATAGGATCCGTTAAATTTACGTGTTAATTTGCCGGTCCGACTTTCAATTTTCCTATAAACTTGTGCACCAACCTAGGACTTAGCGTCTTTTTGGTTTCAATCACACGATCTATTTTGCATTTTGTGATTCTTCGTGTACTTTAGTATATAAAGCTTTGGTATTATTTTGATGGGAATTTATATACTGTATTTGCTTGTGCTGGTATAAGTGCCATTGGATTACGGCTATTAGTGTGCCCTAAAACTAGTTCATGAGGTGTATACCCTGTACTAGAGGGATTGGTACTGTTCAAGGCTATAATTGCATAAGGCATTAAAGAAAGGACATCGGCATCTTTATCTTGTTCTTTTAACATCCGAAGATTTTCAGTTATAGTAGAATGAAATCTTTCTACTGGCCCATTTGATTCGTGGTGGTAGGGTGTTGTGAAATGAATAGTAATTTTATGATATCCTAATAGTTCTTTAACAAAGTCGTTTTGAAATTCTGTCCCTTCATCAGAGACAATTTGTTTTGGGTCACCAAAAAAGGAAAAGAAATGTATTGGTTGTTGACAGGCTGATATAGAAGTACCGAAATATGGCAAAGCTTGTCTAAACTTTAAAAATTCGTCTAAAATTGTTAAAAATCTATGAGTTCCTACTTTATAAGTGTAAATTTGTCTGATTTCGAATGATTTCAAAGGTGTTTCAGTTAAAACTAAAGGTTCGTTAGGAGGTTTTCTATTATATTTTTCTCTATGACAAATTTCGCAAGCATTTATATAATCGGTGACATCTTTTATCATTGATTTCCAATAATAGTTTAATTTTAAGATCATCAGTACCTCTATGATTTGTTTTACCCTCGTGTTTGTATTTCATCATTGTATTGTGTTCTTTCGGTAGCACGTTATTAACAATTTGTTGTACATTCGACTAATTTTAACTCTGTAAAATGTTTTGACTAAACTTTTTGAAAACTAGGACGAATTTCTTTAGATAAAAAATGTATGTACGAAGTATTTTTACAAGCATTTTCTCTAAGAAACTTGGTTATAACCTGGAAACTGGAGCTCGAATGATCTTGTGACCGTCAAATACTTCAAAGTCTCGTTTAAGATAAGGCACGTATGGAAATTTCTTTATTATTAATTGAAACGCTTTATTTATAATATCATCTAACAATGTAAAATTTGCATCTTGGGAAGATTCTCCGCTATGAGCCGTATCTGTGTCTGAATTACTAACATTTTATTGGCCTTGCAATTCAGTGTTTTCTATATGTTGATTAATATATTTTTGAATTATTTCTGGATTATTTACTGAGAGTTGTGAAATATTAACTCGAGTTATTTTAGTGTGTTATCCAATTCTACGGGGTCGATATTATTGGGTTTAATTTCTCCTAGAAATTCTCTTATATCGAGGTCCGGGATTATTTAGGTTTGATACAGTTTCTAAAGTATTAAGATTAATTCTTGATAAAGGATCTGCAATATTATTTTTCCCTGGTTTATATTTTATGGTATAGAAATTGAATCATTTCTAAAGTATTAAGATTAATTCTTGATAAAGGATCTACAATATTATATTTCCCTGGTTTATATTTTATGGTATAGTCAAATTCCTCCAATTTAAGGCGCCATCTTAAGAGTTTTGAATTTGGCTCTTTTAGGTTAAATAACCATACTAGAAGACGGTGATCTGTCAAAATTTCGAATTTACGCCCATATAAATAATGACAATGCATTTTGTAAGCCCAGACTATGGCCAGCAATTCCTTCTCGATTGTCGAATATTTCTGTTCTGTACTATTTAAGGTTCACGACGTGTATGCTATGGGATGATCATTGCGGATTGTACCTTGTGATAATACAGCACCCAAAGCTAAGTTAGAAGCATCAGTGGTTAATATGCAAGGCTTAGAAAAATCTGGGTATGCCAGCACTGTAGCATTTATTAAATGTTCCTTAAGGTGGTTTTGCAATTTTGGCGAAATTATTTATAAAGCGCATATAATACCCAAAAAAGATTCAATTTCCCGTTGTGTTCTAGGCATCGGCAAGTTTTTTACAGCACTAATTTTGTCTGGATTCGGTAATAAGCCTTCTCTAGTAATTTTATGACCTAAATACATTACTTTTGTGTACAAAAATTCAGATTTTTCTAGCTGTATTTAAATTAGATTGTCGTAACTGTTCAAATACTAATCTCAATCTCGGTATGTGTTCTTGTAACGACGACAAAAAATTAATTATGTCATCAAGATACACATAGCAGATCTCATTGAAAAGAGGCAGGTGCATTTTTTAGTCCATAAGGGAACCATAAAAATTCATACTGTCCTGTCTCTCTCGAAAATGCAGGATACATTTCGATCTGATGGTATCCCTTAGCTAGATCTAACGTTGTAAAATACTGGGCGTGCCCTAGTTTGCCTAAAATATCGTTATTGACTGGAAGTGGAAATTGATCATCGACAGTCTTCCCATTTAGCTTACGATAGTCTATTACAATTCTATATTTCCTTTTATCGTTTAAATTTAATCGCTATTTCTAGACAATCCAAATCGACCAGTTAAATGGTGATTCTGAATGTCTTATTATACCATTCGATAACATTTTCTATCTAACTATCATCAATAATAATAATTATTTATATTAATGTAAGAGGTACACCCTCAACATAAAAAATATCCCTATACTCATAACAAAGATTTTTAATAGCTTCATATTCTCCCGTATTACAGTGATCTAACCTAATATCATTTAAGTTATCTCTCTGTGAACTATAATGTTCATATATATCCATTTTTTCAAAACAATTTAAGTCTATAGTAGATTTCAATCCATGTTCTTCAATTAACTCTACTTGAAAGGGTTCAATAAAAGTTATTTCAACAGAATTTTCACTACTATTCGTAATTACAGTAAAAGCAAATGAATCTGCAATTTTTACCAGACACTGAGGCATTTCAGCTTTTCCAAAATTAACATAATTGAATATACCTCTGTTGGAGGTTTAATTTACCGGAACTTTTACTTTCTGGCATACTGGCGGGGGAAGAATTACTTGGCTTGTTTTAAAAGACTTGGCTGAAAATGATACAAGGGCAATACAGTGTGAGGCGTTTCTAAGATAAATGTGTTTAAATTTATTTTAGCTCCGATGTTTTAAAAAAAATCTTGACCTATTAAGCCATCAAAATTTGGGGAAAAATCGAATAAATAAAATTTGTGATTAACTTTAACATTAAATGAAGAGAATATAGGAATGAACATAGTTTCGTCATGAAAAGATGTTGCATGAGCGGTACGTAAAGAAAATTTTTCAGGTCTAATAAACTCTTTATACATTTTTAGCATTTAATTCTGGTATAATAACCTTAGGCAACGCTGAATAAACAATATTGTTTATGTGAAATAGTTTTTTGACCAAGTCAATGTGTGTAAGTACAGGTTATGGGATTATGGTCAATAAAACAACGAAAATCTATTATTTTTCCAGCCAACGTTTCGACCTTTATTGGGTCATCTTCAGGGAGTCTACAAGAAACATACAAAGAATGTATTTTTTTTGTGTGATACACTAAACACAAAAGTTATAAAATTTGTTAAAATCAAATAAAATTTGTACAATAGTATATGTAAGAGACGACAAAAATTAAAGTTAAAATATATTAAAAGTAAATTTTTTGAAATAACAGTTATGAAAACCACAGGAAAACAGGTGAGATCCTTTTATGTCATTAATTGCGACATGCAGTTAGAGTTTACTTATGAATTATATGATGTTTATTATCTTTCAACGCCCAATATCCACTAGTTTAAGGTTGTATATTGTTGCAATTATTTGTGTAGGTGCAATCCCCAGTATAGTTCTACAGGAAGATAGACCAAGATGTTAAAAAAATATTCTTTGATTAAATGTGAATCTATTGTTGCTAATATTAAGAAACAATTTTTTGTGATACTTAAATAACTCACAAAATAACGAAAACCAGATGAAAAAACCATGTTAAACAAACAAAGACTTGCCAAAATTGATTTTCGTCTTGAAAAAATTCCCTATCATATCAGGCCTTGCAGAAACAATTTCCATCAAAAAAGGAAATAACATTTCAATTTGTTGTTTGTGTTCATGTTTGGGTACGGTGGGAAATGAATTTTATAGATATCAGGTGAGAAACGAGTTCAAAAACCAGTTTTAGTTGTTTTTCAATGACAACTCTTTGGTTCTATTTATTAATGAAATATAGGATGTGTTTAAATTTTCGACGTCTTTTTTGAAGTTTACTGAAGGGTTATTGACAATGTTAATCATTTCAGAAAACCTTCTTTTATAAAAGTTGGTTTGTTGGTCTAAAATTTTGACGTCATCAAAATTAAAAGTGTGGTTTTCTGAGAAAGAATGTTGAGCTAAAGATGGGACTAATGATTTCTTCCTTTCATCCCTTCGGTGTTCATTTATACGTACAGATACATATCTTTTGGTTTCCCCTACGTAACATTTGTCGCAGTTACTGCATGGTATATAATAAAGAAACAACATTTGATTGTGATTCAATTGGTGTTTTAGTTTTTACTTTAGAAAAAAACATTTTTTTAACAATATTTTCGCTTTTTAAAGCTATTTGCTGTTCTTCGTTGTTTAAAATTTGACACAATTTCTCTGAGAGGTCTTTTACGTATGTCATTTTATGGTAAATTACAGGGTGGTCTTTATTAGTACTAGAGGTATGGTTTGAATGAAATATTATTTTATTTAATAATTTGTTGGGAAAGTTATTTTTTATGAGAATCGTCTTGAGTTGTTTCAAATTTTGGTTGATGCATTCATCACTATAAATATTTTCTATTCTAAATTTAAGATTTTCGACAATGTTTACTTTTTGACTCATGCGGTGTTGAGAGTAATAATTTAGGAAACTCTCTGAAAAAGTGGGTTTATGGTACTAGTCAATGATAAGTTTGTTTTCAATGTTTCTTGTCACTAAAGCATCTAAAAATGCTACTGGAGACTTCTTTTTCTAATGTGAACTGAAGTTTGGGGTGGTAAGAGTAAAAAATATTATTTATATTTATCATTTTACATTGTCTTCCGAAGCCATTTGATAAAAATTTTTATCATAATAATCTTCGCAACTATTTTCTTGGATCTTAGTGTTCTCATTAGATTGTGAAAAACTACAAGATTTTCATAAGGTAGTGCACGCATTGATTATAAAATTCCTAAAAATTAAAATTGTGCGGTTGTTGTGGTTTATTCTTGAAAAAATTAGATTCTTTATTTGTCATTTTACTCATATTATTGGAGGAGGTATCCATAGGTTCTGGTTTCGTAATATTATTATTTCTTGCCTCTATTGAGCGATTTTGAAAGCTTTGTTGAGCTCGTGGGTTAAAGTTTCAATTGAATGATCTGGGAGTAAATTGTTGAGAGTTTGCATTTGCAAAATTGGGTCTTGGATTTTGAACGTTAGGTGCTTGATCAGAGTAATTTCTCAAATTTAGTCTCGGATTATCAAAATTTTTATTATATTCAATGTTTCTGAAATTAGGCTGTTGTTGTTGAGTATTAGAATTTGGAAATGAATAAGCGTTGCCGGGTAACGCCCTCATGGTTGGGACTTTTGCCTATGCTGAAAATTACCACTTGGTTTTGAGTTTGAAAAAATTCGATTTTTGTTCAACTGAATCAGGATTTTCTAATCTAACAACGAATTGCATATGATAATTTAGACCATTAATGAAGGTCATTAAACACAAACCTTCGTATTGTTGAGTTTTCAATAGCCTAATATTATTTGGGTCGTTCGATATATTTTGAAAATAAAATACTACGCGCATCTTGGATATTTAGTCCAAAACTTTGTACGTTCTCATTTTTTTCAGGATGCATCCAAATTATGTCTTGGATAATATAATCAATTGATCTTCGGTCAGAAAAAGTAACTAAAAGTAAATCTTTAACCATTGCCCAATTATCTAACTCTGTTCTAGAAGCTATTAAGTCAGCAGCTCTACCTATAAGTTTTCCAATTATAGTATCAAATAGACAAATATTTATTGCAGCATTACGAACACCACGATTTTGATGATTCATTAAAAAATTCTCGCATGCTTTAATAAATCTATTAAGTTGTTTCGGGTTTCTATCAAAGTTTGGAATATTATCTGCTTGGTATTTAATTAATTGATAGTTAGGTTGAACCATTTCGTTTGATTTTAAATTTGTAATTCTATCTATAATATCATCCACGATGAGAATCAGAAAAAAATAAAATAATAGAAATTAATTATAAAAAATATACACAGTAAAAATGTATACTTCATTTGTTGAATATTCAACTATACTATGGACTTTGGACGATTTCTGTTCCTTTGTCCTCGCCAATAGGGTCGTGGACGATGTAGTTCCGGTTCCCTGGTCAAACTATACCATGGACTCTTGGACGATTCTTGTTCCTCTGGTCAGTAGTGAGCTCTTATGAGCACTCGACCCAACTAACCGTTAAAACGGAGAACTGTACGAGATTTCGGCACTTTCCGTACAATTTTGGCCAAATTCTACTGACTGCGCCAGTTAAAAGTTCAAAAACGATAAACTTGTTTTTAAAAATATTTTATTATTAAAAAGCAACAAAAGAACTGACTACAAAAATATGATTTTCTACAATTTATAGGTTTAATAAAAGTATTATATTTCTTGCTACGTTGCATTGTGCAAGAATGTAACTGTGCTATGGTAAAATAGTCTACAATAAACAATAATATATATTTTAGGGCGTTTTTTGTGGATCCAGACACATTTCATGAATTTAGAGTGACAAACAGTGAATTGTTGTAGCTGCTTGGTGAATTGTTTAGTTTTCAGGAACGTTTTTTCTTACAGTAAATTTCGTTAAATGATCAAAATATCAAGCAAGAATACCGATGGTGATGGATGTCTGCAGCGGTATTGAAGACTTCGATAATTAATTAACTGAGATAAATTGATTTCACTAGCCAGTAGATGAGCTTAAGTGGCAAGTATATTTGCTGGTTGTTCGAATAGAAACAATGAATCTTGTGGTAAAAATTGCATTGAAATATAGTGAAAAAATAAGAAAAATGTATGATTTACACAAAAGTGTAAATACATATTCCTCTCAAAATCACTGAAACCTGTCCTGTAATGGCAACAATAGCCACCTCATAGTCGCCTCATGGATTCCGAACACACACTACGGAGCATAACCGCCTCCCGACACTTTTCACCGTGTATTCAGATATACCGTGTCTCCACATGCGGAATTAATACGTTCCGTACATGTCTGCGGTCTTCTCCAATAGGGAAATGCGGATAATATGAATAAAGCAGGTGAACGGTTTAATGTGAAATTAAAATGTAGGCGGATGAATCTGTGTTTATTTGGATTAATAATATTTTATCTCAACAAATTACACACATTATTCATTTATATTAGAGCACAGTGAGGAAATATTAATATTATAAAAAAACAAAAAATAATATATTAAAGGAAATACTGAGATGCGTAGAGACGTCAATTGGTTATGAAACTAATAAAGTAGTTCTATTAACGTAATTAGCGTTCTATACATGAGATTGAGTCAGTTACGCGTATTATGGAATATTCTGATTGCTCACGTATTTCACTGATACTTCTCATTTCAGTCTACTCAATTTTATACTCTTACTGCTAAATCGAGTGTTGTGATGTTACGTGTCACAAACATGTTTCCTCAATCTTTCGATGTACTATAAGCTGTTTGGCTTCTTCCCATGTTTTCCCCCTTCTCTATTTTTTCTCGTTCTACCTTTCACATACGACGCACATGTTCTCCTTCTCCTGTAGGTGCTGTCTCCATCCCGCTCAGATAGCACAAACATTCTCAGAATATTCCCATAAGGTGCCAAATTGTCATCTTGTAGAATATACTTTGGAATATTCATGGAATGTTCCTGGAATGTTGCGAACATATTATATGGATTGTTCCATGGAAATATTCTAATAATATTCCGAAATTACATTCCTAGAAGCACCTGAGATAAAAGCTTCGAGAATGTGCCTTGAATAATATTTTCAGAATGTTACGTACATTCATAGACTGTTTCATGTGAATATTCTAATAATATTCTGGAATTACATTTCCTTAGTGCTGACATAAAATATCCTGGAAGATCCATTAAATAATGTAATGTCAATTGTCGGCTGTCATATTGTCGAAGTGCTTCATACATATACGTATATTTCATAAGTACATGGATTTATATGCACTTAAAATTATTGACATTTACCCTCACGTCAATAATATCTGATAACATAACCGACAAATGTCAAATTATTTTGTTCTGTTCTTCACTATTAATAGAAAAATATGCCACTTAATAATTATGTCGGTTATGTTATCAGATATTAATGACAACATGGTAAAGGTCAATAATTTCAAGTGTACATGAATCATAAATAATGAACAAAAATAAGGTACTGATATTGGGGGCAATTATCATTTCAGTTATCGGGTAGCTCAGAGTCTGATGTGACCGTATAACCGCTCAATAAAATACGTGAAAGGTATGCATGCATAGTCTAAGCAACGTGACATAGACAAAATTTAGATAAGTACTGTGCTAATTACTGCCATATACTGTTCTCGTTCCATTTGACATTGTCGCTTGGCGTCGTTCGTTTTATATTATTTTTTTGTATGATTTGTAAGCAAGGAAATAGAAAAAGTGTGATAAAAAGTGAGTTACTTGTTGCAGGTATATATATATATATATATATATATATATATATATATTAAATTAAGACAAATAAATTGTCTTAGAAAGTTTTAGATAGAATAATGTATAAAATAACAATAAATGATTTATAAAATATTAGATAAATTTGGCACACACTATAGAAATTTTTAAAATAGCTAAGTAATTAATCAGAAGTTAGGTAAATATTTTGAAATTGAAATGAAATCAAAAGGGTACAGTAATAAAGAAACCTTCACAAGTCATTGACCAAAGTCTAGAAGATTATTTATTGATTGTAAATTATTTTATATATTACGTAAGATTTTAGTTATAAGAAGGTATAGTAATTTACCCGAACATACAGAGTATGTTATGAAATTTATATTTGTCAAGTGCGGGTGACAAATCGTAACAAATTAAGGTTATAGAAAAAAGTTAGTGATGAGTAAGGAGAAAGGATACTTGTTCCATGTCTAATGACTACTCTCTCATTTGTTGCGGTAACCAAGAGATACAAATCCAGGTGACTAAAAATAAATAAAATAGTGTCATTAAGAAAATTTTGAAAGAGCTGTCAAGAGTTAAGAAAATTTTAAAAGAGGTCAGAGATTTCAAAAAAGAGATATAATTGATGAAATGGAGGTCTTTTGAACATACACTATAAGATATAAAGAGAAAAAGAAAGAAGGCTGAATTGGATTCGTTTTGCATAAAAAATTTTCATGAACATTCCTAGATGATATATAAATTGAAGAGATAACAAGATATTTGAAACATATATGAATGGTAAAGGGGATAATTTCCCAAAATTTAAAAAAAAGATAAGAAAAGGTAAATGGTACATACCTTATGCTCTGGGTTAGTGAGGAGTTTAATCATTATTAAAGAGGATTTCCTTTATTACGTGTGTTTGACAATTGAACTGCAAGGTAACAAGTCTTTATAAATATTTTGTCCGAGAGATCTTCATTGTTCAGTATTTATCATTGTAAATTTATAGGTTAAGTTTCTTCTCTTTCATTTTTCGTAGAGAGAATGCATTCAATCTACTACGTCCAATAATAACAATCTTTAATTTCTCATATATATTTATTGTTGACTTAAATTTGGTAATTCATTCTTCAAAAATTACAAACTTAACAAATTAATAGACGTATTTTGGAGTTGATTAGTTTTTTTTCTGGAGTAGTTTATTGTGTATTATAATATAGTGAATGTCTGACACAGTTGGAGGCCATGGGTCTGGAAAGTTGAGATATTGAACCCGTACGCCCAGAGAGCGGAAGCAAAGAGTTCTCAAATAAGATAAAGTTACATAAAACTAAAATTTAAATCTAGAAAAAATTATTATATAGCCGGAGCCCAGAAATTCAAATTTAATAAAATATACTGTTTGTAAAAGCCCAAGTGTGACAATTACAATTTGACAGTGACATTAATCAAAATTTCATTTTAATTTTTCAAATTTTCATTACAGAGGAATAAATATCGTCACAATATATGTATATAAAACCACGAATATATATATATATATATATATATATATATATATATATATATATAAACCTCGAATATATATATATATATATATTATTGTATTTTCTAATAATAATAAATTGATATAAGTCGTGTTATATTGTCAAATATTCATGAAGTGATTAGTTTATTGATAAGTAGATTAATGTTGTGGTTATTGTAATTGATGTTATTATTATGCGTTACTTAATTTAATTAATTATAATGTACGTTTTAATGGATTCTTAAAGAAACACAGATTTATAACAGATATATTTCATACATCAAATGTAACTCTCAACGTTATTAATCTGCATATGCCATTCAAATATGTGCAATGGTTCAACATTTGAATCCTAAAATTAGAGAAGAAGAAATAGTTATGTACATCTCACGACATTTCAAATATCAGATTACAGAAACCATAGCTATACAAAATATTAGAACTATGGAAAATTTAAGTAATTATCTAATTAGAATGGACCGGAATAGAAACAGTAACAGTAATAAACATTTTAATAAGTATTATTCTAATAATAATAATCGTAATAGATATAATAATAATAATAACAACAATAAAGATAGAAATAGACAAAATAATAATTTCCAAAGGAATAATAACGTAAATAATAATAGTCAATTCAATAACAACAATAATAATAACCAAAGATATGGCAATAACAATTCACAGTATAATAATGGTAATACTCGTGCAAACAATAGTTATCAAAATAGAAACCAAGATAGACATATTAATTATACTAGACAAAATTGGGAAAATAATAGATCAGGAAGTTTTGATAGGGAACAACAAAATCAGTATCAAGAAACAACAAGTATGGAAGTAGGAAGATCGAGTAGTGTAGATCGAATTCCCAGGATAAACAGGGAAGTCGTATTAACAGATGATAGAGAAAATCAAAATTTTTAGAATGTTGCTCCTTGCGCCAAAATGTAGCTATTTGTCATCCTCGTGAATTCATAAATTTAACAGATGATATTAATCAAGAACATATGTATGGTTTAATTATAATAAGGGGGAACATAAATTCTCAAGAAGTTCAAGCGAAGCATCACTCATAAATTTAAATCTTGTAAATAAACTGAAAATAAATGATGAGGATCAAAAAATTATTAAAATACCTAAGGTAACATTGTTAGGTGCAAATAATAAGAAACTATGTGAGGTAAATAAAATGTATGACACAATTTTTGAGATAAAAGGAGGAAAATTCAATTGTCAACTAATGGTAACACCAAATTTAGATACAGATGTAGTAATAGGAACAGATGTACTAGAAAAGTTTGGAACCATAATAAATTATGAAGAGAAGAAATTAAGATTAGATGGATATTGGATAGACTTTGGAAGTAAAGATAGAGAAGAAGAAAAAAGGATATTGTTCAGTATAATGGAAAGAAATGATAATAAAAATAAGATTAATTTTGAAAAAGAAGAAGAATCGAATGGATTTATGGATTGTGAGGATAGATATTATGAAATTATAAATAATTTAATGAATAGGTATGAGAAGTTAGTGTCGAAGGAATCTAGAGTGGCAGAAAATTATGTGCATAGAATGGAAGTAAGAGGAATTGAAGATGTTAAGGCAAAGACATATCCAGTACCATATAAACTAAAAGATAAAGTAAGGATAGAAGTAGAAAAATTATTAGAAGAATAGGAAAATATTGTTGAAAATGTAAATAAAAGGTTACTTAAAAATGCTGATAATTATATTAAAAAAAGAAGATAAAAAAACCAGTAAATTATAAAAAAGGAGAATTTGTAATATTAAGAACACATAAAATAGCAAATGCAAAAGATAAAAAATGTGCAAAATTAATCCTACCATTTGAGGGCCCATATATAATTGATAACGAGGAAGCGAAAAATAGCTATGTTTTGAAAGATCCATGTACACAAAGAATTAGGGGAATTTTCAATATAAATCAAATTTATAAATTTTGGCAAAGCAACAATTAAAAAAAAATAATAATTTTTTGATGATAAAAAAAAGTTGTAAATATAATGTTATATTTTATTAAAATTTAAAAAATTTACCATTAAACATTTTCCTGAACTACGTAAGAAAAATGCCGAATGTAAATTTGGGAAATTATTGTATTTTCTAATAATAATAAATTGATATAAGTCGTGTTATATTGTCAAATATTCATGAAGTGATTAGTTGATTGATAAGTAGATTAATGTTATGGTTATTGTAATTGATGTTATTATTATGCGTTACTTAATTTAATTAATTATAATGTACGTTTTAATGGATTCTTAAAGAAACACAGATTTATAACAGATATATTTCATACATCAAATGTAACTCTCAACGTTATTAATCTGTCTATGAAACGTAATCTCAGAAGTATCTCTATGAGTATTGTCAAAATAAATAACAAACTGTCAGAGACAGAAAAATTACGAATTGACGGGAGGAGATCTTTTTAAGTTTAGCTCCGCAAAGTTTAGTTTAAATTGGTAATAAATTTGCAAGTTTGATATTGAGAAAGTAATTATTATAATCCAAGTAAAGTCAACAACAAAGGAAAATTAGAAACATGTTAAGCGATTGAAAGTGTATTTAAAAGAAATTTTTATATATGGAAAAATTAAGAAGTCAGTAATGATGAAGAAATTGGAATTGTGAACGGTTAGTAGACTTTTAAATTCAAAACTGTTGGATTAATTATATACTAAAAAGGGAAAGTATAAGTAATAGATTGGACTAAGAAAATTTAAATATGGACAAATATTAGTGAGATCATGGACTAAGCAAGTGTGAATATGGACAATAAAGAGAAAGTATTAGTAAAAGAATGAACTAATGAAATTTAAATGAGGACAATAGAATACTGAGTAAGTTTTTCTTTTAGATAAGTAATTTGATAGATATAGATATAACACTGAGTAAGTTTTTCTTTTAGTTAAGTGATTTAATAGATATAGGTTTTTTATTAATTTGATGAATTTGTAAATTTCTTAAAATGAAAAGAATAATAATTGAATTAACTAAAGTAACTTTGTCTATTTCTATATAATAAAAAGAGCCCCACAGATCCACACTAGAGAAAGGGTCAAATAAAAAAAATTGAAATAAATATAATATTATTATTACATGAAAATAAAAAAATAAAAATTGATGAATATATAAAATATTACAATATATATATATATATATATATATATATAATATATATATATATATATAAATATATATATATATAAAACCACGAATATTGGGGTAACGGCAAGTTAATTAAAGAAAACTCTTGTTACTGTTTTTCTTCCAAGCTTTCGGAAACTTTTATTTCCATTATCAAGGATAAGTAGATTGAGATTGTTATAAATTGGTAAATATAATTATATTTGAATTTTTTTAAAAAATGTTTTCAATCATAAATCATTATACTCTGAAGTTGATTGTATGATTTCAGTTTTTAAAAAATTCAAATTATGTTCAAGATTTACAATAGTTTTTAGATTATTGGATATTTCAATATTAATGATTTTATGTCCTAACCTTAATAAAAAACTGGTATTTTTCTTCACATGGATATTTTGTCGATGTAAAAGGTCAGTCAATGGAACAGTGGCATCATGAATGTGATTTGGTGTGATACCTTCTCTTCTACATTTAAGTAAGAAACATCTTCTATTATATTCTTCCGCTAGTTTCATTTTAGTTTTTGACCAATTCTTTAATGATTGAACTGCATATTTACCATATTGTTCATATATGTTCTTGTAAAACCCCATTATCTATAACTATATAGGAGATAGCCTTTGCCGACTAATTAGGTATAAAACCACGAATATTGGGGTAACGGCAAGTTAATTAAAGAAAACTCTTGTTACTGTTTTTCTTCCAAGCTTTTGGAAACTTTTACTTCCATTATCAAGGATAAGTAAATTGAGATTGTTATAAATTGGTAAATATAATTATATTTGATTTTTTTAAAAAAATTTTTTCAATTATAAATCATTTTGACAGATTCATGAATGTAAACATTTTCTTTATATGCTAAAATGTTTTTGAAAAACAAAAGAAGAAAATTGGTTATATTTTTAATATAGGATAATAGTTATTCAAATATTCTTCTTTTATTATATAAAATTCAACCTCAAATTATTATAGATGTTATCATGTCATCTTAATAATTTGAAAGTATTGAAAAAAATTTTAAAATCATTTACCTAAAATAAAATTATTTCTAAAAATCATCAAATTTTATTTATATAGCTTTAATTATGTATAAGAATTTGAAATTTAGTTATTTTTATTATCAATTGTTAGTAGATAATAATAAATATCACTCAGATTATTATGGTCACGTTTTTTGTTGATAGTATTAGGTTCTTGAAATATATGAGACGTTTCTAAGAAAAGTTTTTTTTGGTATTTGGTTGTATGTCCAAAATATTAACAGATTCAAAATCCATAAAGTGATCATTATCAATTACATGTTCAGATAAAGCACATCTTTCAGGATGTAACTTACAATCGCTCTTATGGAGACTTATACGGTTCTTTAATTTCTGACCAGTGTGACCAATATATTTTTCATCACAATTTTTGCATGGAATAGAATATATTACATTTGAAAGATTAATAATTGAAGTTTTGTCTTTCAAATTAGTGAAAATAGATTTTATGGTTAAGCATGTTTTATTGGCAATTCTAATGTTGTTCATTGGTTTAAAAATTTTACTCAACTGTGGTGTTATTTCTTTAATATATGGTAAAGATACATAATAATTTATATTATCTGATTGGTCGTTTCTAATATTAATGTCTGCAATGTCTATAGTTGGAGAATAATTAAATAGTAAGTTTTTAACTAATCTATTTGGATAACCATTATCCAAAAATAGATGATATAAAGTTTTTAAGTTCTTTTCATGAAAAATAGTATCTGATATTTTGGTTATCCTATTTCTCATTTGTTTAATTGAGTTAATTTTCATTGAATATTTATGGTAAGATCAATAGTTCATGAATCTTCCTGAGCTAATTGGTTTTCTGTACCAATCAATAGACAATGTGTTATCATTATTTCTTATAAATTTTGTGTCTAGAAATGGTACACTTTGATTACTGTCTTCTTTTTCCATCGTAAATTTTATATATGGATCATAGTTATTGAATATTGAGAGAACTTCATCTAAATTAGTTTTTGGTAATGCTAACATAATATCATCAACGTATTTTTTTAAGAAAATTATTTTAAATGGTAACATTGGTATAATTGTATCCGTGTTTTTAAATGAAACTCAAGGTCTCTAGTTAATTCCACAATATAATACAAGTTATTGAAAATTCTAAAAAATTGACAATTGTTTCGATAAATCAATATCATCGTCAGAATGACAGAAGTTACATTTCATTTTATGCCTACCTGATGTTTAGTAGTTATTTTTGACTAGACCAAGAAGTAACCTAACTTGTGATTAGCTCAATATATGTTTATAGAAAGAAGAAGAAGATGTGATATTACAAATATTGAAGCTTAGACATTATTAGCCCTATGGTGATATCCTGGATATCATTTTTCCAATTAAGATCAGTATAACTGTGCAATGATATAGAAAACCAGGAAAACTATATCTGCTGATCTTTACAATTATCACTTAAGAAGACAGTTTATTAGTGGAGAATTCCCTAGATTTAACTGTTCATTGACAACTTCATATTGTGGGTTTCTTAAATGTCTTCTAATTTTCAGTTCTTCAAGGAAATCCAGTTCTTGTTTCTTTTCACAAATATGCAGTACTTCTAGTTCTATGTTAGGTGTCAATAAATGATTGGTGTCAAGTAGATGTTTTGCGTAGTGGGATTTATCTGGTTGTTTCAATCTGTATGCTCGAAAGTGCTCACTGTATCGTATTTCAAAATTCCTAAGGGTCTGACCCAAATAGACAGCATTACATTCTGGACATTTGAGTTTATATATACCTGACTTCTTTAATAGTGGTATTTTTGTTTTCACATTTAACAATTTTGAACTAACGTTACTTTCTATTTTAAAAGAAATTGTTGTATTCGTTGCTGAAGATATTATCTTTGAAATATTATTAGAAATATTTCCTGCATATGTGATGGTTTTATAAGTTTTAATTTCATCAGCTTGTTTAGGATATATTAGTTGTAATGCCACTTTTTCCTCTTTTTTACTAATTAGCTTATTTATCATATCTAATGGATAACCGTTAGATGTTGCTATTTGTCTAATTGTATTAATCTCTCTATCAAAATTACATTTGTTCATAGGAACTGAAAAAGCTCTATGTATCATTGAATTATATGCTGCTAGTCTGTGTGACACAGGGTGGTTAGAATTGAATGGAATTGTTACATCAGTTTGTGTTGGTTTTCGGTAAATTGAATAATCAAGTACATTATTAACTCTTTGAATTTTTAAATCAAGAAAATTGATTGAGCTATTTTCTTCAATTTCTAATGTAAATTTAATTTTCGGGTGTAAATTATTGATGTGGTTGAAAAATACATCTAATTGTCGTTTACTACCCATAAAACAAGCTAATATGTCATCTACATATCTATACCAAAATAAAATATATTTCGAAATATTACTTTCAAAGATCTTTCTTTCTAAATTGTCCATAAAAATGTTTGCTAAAATAGGTGATATAGGGCTTCCCATTGGTAAACCTTCATTTTGAATATATATCTTATTGTCAAAAGTGAAAGAATTCTGATTAATGCATACATCAAATAAATTAAGTATATCTGATATTTTTCCTGGATTAATATTTTTATCTTCTAGTTATTTTCTTACAAGTATTAGACATTCTTTAGGAGGAATTTTAATAAACATGTTAGTTACATCGAACGATATGAGTTTATAGTTATCTTGTAAGTGGATTGCTTTCAACTTTTTGATTAGTTCTATTGAATTTCTAATTGAGTACTGAGATTCAATAGAACTAGTCAAAAAGTTGAAAGCAATCCACTTACAAGATAACTATAAACTCATATCGTTCGATGTAACTAACATGTTTACTAAAATTCCTCCTAAAGAATGTCTAATACTTGTAAGAAAATTACTAGAAGATAAAAATATTAATCCAGGAATAATATCAGATATACTTAATTTATTTGATGTATGCATTAATCAGAATTATTTCACTTTTGACAATAAGATATATATTCAAAATGAAGGTTTACCAATGGGAAGCCCTATATCACCTATTTTAGCAAACATTTTTATGGACAATTTAGAAAGAAAGATATTTGAAAGTAATATTTCGGAAAATATTTTATTTTGGTATAGATATGTAGATGACATATTAGCTTGTTTTATGGGCAGTGAACGACAATTAGATGTATTTTTCAACCACATCAATAATTTTCACCCGAAAATTAAATTTACATTAGAAATTGAAGAAAATAGCTCAATCAATTTTCTTGATTTAAAAATTCAAAGAGTTAATAATGTACTTGATTATTCAATTTACCGAAAACCAACACAAACTGATGTAACAATTCCATTCAATTCTAACCACCCTGTGTCACACAGACTAGCAGCATATAATTCAATGATACATAGAGCTTTTTCAGTTCCTATGAACAAATGTAATTTTGATAGAGAGATTAATACAATTAGACAAATAGCAACATCTAACGGTTATCCATTAGATATGATGAATAAGCTAATTAGTAAAAAAGAGGAAAAAGTGGCATTACAACTAATATATCCTAAGCAAGCTGATGAAATTAAAACTTTTAAACCATCACATATGCAGGAAATATTTCTAATAATATTTCAAAGATAATATCTTCAGCAACGAATACAATTTCTTTTAAAACAGAAAGTAACGTTAGTTCAAAATTGTTAAATGTAAAAATAAAAATACCACTATCAAAGAAGTCAGGTATATATAAACTCAAATGTCCAGAATGTAATGGGTCAGACCCTTAGGAATTTTTAAATACGATACAGTGAGCACTTACGAGCATACAGATTAAAACAACCAGATAAATCTCACTACGCAAAACATCTACTTGACACCAATCATTCATTGACACCTAACACAGAACTAGAAGTACTGCATGTTTGTGAAAAGAAACAAGAACTGGATTTCTTTGAAGAACTGGAAATTAGAAGACATTTAAGAAACCCACAATATGAAGTTGTCAATGAACAGTTAAATCTAGGGAATTCTCCACTAATAAACTGTCTACTTAAGTGATAATTGTAAAGATCAGCAGATATAGTTTTCCTGGTTTTCTATATCATTGCACAGTTATACTGATCTAAATTGGAAAAATGATATCCAGGATATCACCATAGGGCTAATAATATCTAGGCTTCAATATTTGTAATATCACATCTTCTTTTTTCTATAAACATATATTAAGCCAATCACGAGTTAGGTTACTTCTTGGTCTAGCCAAAAATAACTACTAAACATCAGGTAGGCATAAAATGAAATGTAACTTCTGTCATTCTGACGATGATATTGATTTATCGAAACAATTGTCAATTTTTTAGAATTTTCAATAACTTGTATTATATTGTGGAATTAACTATAGAGACCTTGAGTTTCATTTAAAAATACTATTATGAGCATATTCCACGAAGTAAGGGTCGAGACAGTCAATTTCATAATTGTATCCAATAAATTATCCATTGCATAACAAGATATAATGGGAGAAATTGTAGCTCCCATTGGAGTACCAAAAGTTTTTTTTTGGTTTCTTTGCCCGAAGGACATAGTCCATTTAGCCATGAGCTACAGTACTAAAAAGGGTACCAAATACTGTAAGAATCAATTTGGATGAGTTAAGGATATACGTTTCACACCCAGGGGTCTTTCAGGGTGGCTAACTCACAGAAAAGGTAGACCACGGTACTAATAGGGAATAATCAGGTTAGGCTCACTTACAGAGGAGAAGGAGCTACATAATATTACAGTTTTAAATTGCATGCTTTAATGAATGTCAGTAAAACGTTATAAACAGGCAGCTTATTTAATGCCAGTAAGTTCATTACATTGAAGGGAGGTAGAACATCGATTTTTATTAGTTCTTTATACATATCTTCTCTATGTTGTGTATATTTATTACATTCAAAAAAAATGTGTTCCAAGTCGCATATACGGTAACAAGTGTCGCACAAGTTCGAATCTATTACTTTTATTGTATTAAGATGTGCGGGATAGCATGCAGGGCCAAACTTAAGTCTACTTATAGTGACTATACTACTACGCGGTAATTGATAGTTCCTGAACCAGTATTGGTTGGGAATTTCTGGGTGTAAGAGTGTATATCTTGTAGGTTTTTCAATGCAATACTCATGCCATAAATTTTTCCGTCTTTCTTTCAGTTTAATTTTACATTGGTTTAGGCACTCATCCACGTTTATTGTATTATTTATTGGTAGTCCATTTTTTACGGCTTCTTTGTCTAGATTATCCACATGTTCATTATGCTGTAGTCCAATAGTCCAGTAGTAGCTTTTCGATTTTCAGTTTAATTTTTGGAATGATTTGATTTCCATAAGTAGCATTTATATCAAAAGGTTGGCTAATGCTCGTGAGAACTGATAAGGAATCCGATATTATGATGGATTTTTTATAACCATGTCGTTCAATGAATTCAAGAGCTTTGATAATTCCGATTGCTTCTGCAGAAAAGATAGAAGTAGCGTTATTAAGTTTAAATTGCATTTGAACCTTCACTGACGGGGCATAAAATGCGCACCCTACACCACTGGTTTGTTTGGAAGCATCCGTATATATTTTAATGTAACTATCATATTTTTATATGTGATAGTATATTCTTACTGATCATTATATTATGATTATAATTTGGAATTTCAACATGTACGTATTTCAGTGATGTGAAGAAATCATTAAGTTCATATGTCTTGGGAACATCTAAATTATTAATTAAATTATAATTTTCCCTAAAGGCCTGGCATGTAATGGGCGAAGGTTTTTTGTTCCAATATTTGTTTGTAAGGTCATATATATTTAACTCCGAAATATTTTTAATAATTGCTGGCTGTCTGTAATAGGATTTAATAATTAATTTTTCTGTTAGTAATGTTCTACGAAGTTCTAATGGCGGTTCTAAGGCTTCAACTCGAAGTGCTTCTACTGGTGTAGATTTCATTGCTCCGATACAAAGTCTCATGGCATTGTTCCGTACAATTTCTAATTTTTTTAGTAAGCTTGGAGTTGCGGTTCCATACAGAGTACATCCATAATCTATAATCGATCTTATATATGTTTTGTAGAAAGTTATGCAAGTATGAGGGTCGGCTCCCCACCATGTCCTTCGTATTAATTTTAGGAAGTTTAAACTTTTGTTGCATTTTGTAATAATACTCACCACGTGACTATTCCAAGTAAGCTTTTTATCTAAAGTAATACCAAGGTAAACAACTGATGTTGAGACTGGGTATGGGATCTCGTTTATTGTAATATTGACCATGTGTGGTAAGTTATGGCGTGTAAAAAATATAATACTGGATTTTTCAGGAGTAACCAGAAAGCCTAATGAGTCCAGGTTCTGTGTGATGGAGATGACCGATTGCTTTAGATTTGTCAGAGTATTTGGTAAGGTTTTATCGGAGTTATACACTACAAAGTCATCCGCATATTGGATTAGTTTGTAGTTAATTTCTTCATGGAGATTTGCTGTGAATATATTAAATAATGATGAAGAAAGAATTGCTCCTTGAGGTAATCCTGTGGAAGTATTTCGAGGGTTTGTAAGTGAGTTGTTTATATATCTGACATAAACTTTTCTATAATTAAACAGGTTACACATTACATTACAAATTCTTCTTGGTATCCCAATATTGATTAACTTTTCCCGTAAAAATACTAAGTCAACCGAATCATATGCTCCCTTAATATCGAGAAATGCTGCTCCTAAGTAATGATTTTTTGAGAAACATATTTGTGTATCGGTCACCAGTTGTAATATGGCGTCATTGGTGCTACATCCTCTTCTAAAACCATATTGACCCAAAGGAAGTGTTGATTTAGAGATCATGAAAAATTCTAATCTCTGTTTGATAATTCTCTCAAATGTTTTCAATATACACGACAGTAAAGTTATGGGTCGATATGAGTCGGCTAAGTCAGGACTTTTTCCGTTTTTATGTATGGGTACTACTATTGATCTTTTCCAATCTTCAATGATATCATTATGAATCTAGACATCGTTGTATATTTCTATTAAAAATAATTTTGCATTATGTGCTAAATCCCATATCATGTCATATGTAATTTGATCTATGCCAGGTGACGTGTTATTGGTTTTTTTAAGAGCGAATGATAATTCACTATAAATTATGGGTTTGTTAAATAATTCATTATCTGTATCATCTTCTTCTTCATTAATATTTGTAAATTCTTGAGACACTGAGCAAGGTGCGATTTTATTCATAAATTCCTCAACCCAATCGAAGTTTTTGCATGTTTTGTTGTTTGAATTACTACCTATTGTGATTCTCTGCATTCTTTTAGCTTGTTTCCATAATTCTGTACTAGTTGTATTTTTATTTAATTTATTACAAAAAGTAATCCAATGATTATTGGCTTTTATTTTTAGGAATAGTTTTGTAGCAGCAGTTTCTTTGTTGACTATAATATAATTCTACAATGAACTTAGACGTTTATATGCACTAATTGCTTTTTTTCTGCATTCTGTTGCACAATCGCACTCACTATCCCACCAGGGTGGTGGTGGTGGTTTGTTTATTTTAAACTTTTTTTTCACTGGTATGGCCACAGATGCTGAAAGTTCTATACCTTTCATGAAATATTCATATTTTTCAATTATGTCATTAAAAGTTTCTGGGATTTTCTTAAAATAGCTTTGAGAAACTGAGTTATATTTTTTCCAGTTAGCTTTCTTAGTATTCCATTTTGTAGTGGGATATATTATCGTTTCTATTTGAGCTCCTGAGTAAAGAAAATTAATTAGAATAGCATAATGGTCCGATCCTAAGGTATCTGGTAACACTTGCCATGAATTCCATTTGCAATATCGGAAGTAGCGAATGTTAGATCAATCGCCGAATTATTGGTTGTTCTTGATATCTTAGTTGATGATCCATCGTTTAATAGTATCATGTTGTTAGACTGATTTACATTTACAATGTTTGTTCCTGATGTATTGGTTTTGTAAGATCCCCATAATCCGTGATGTCCATTGAAATCACCTCCAATTAAAGTGGACTGATCGGCATATTCAAAAAGTTTCATGAAGTCTTGTGTACTCATTTTAGCGTCTGGTGGACAATAAATTGAAATCAATGTAAGACTGAAGTCTGCGCCAATTATTTGAACTGCACGAGCTTGCATATTTTCATTGATATCCTCGATAACCTTTTCTTTGTATTTTATATTGTTTTTTATTAGTATTGCCACCCAGTGGTGGCATTAAGTCTATCTCTATGTACAATATGATAACCAGGAAATGTATAAGATTTATTTGGATTAAACCACGTTTCTGATATTAAAGCGATATCAATTCTAAGATCAGATAATATATTAATCAGACTGTTTTTATTGGATACAGCGGAACGTGCGTTCCACTGAAGAATATTCAAGTTATTAGTATTCTCCAAATTCATCGTCAATCATAATTTTCTCCTGTCCAGGTTCTTCATTACTAGAAAATGCAATTTTTTTAATATATTTAACATCTATTGAGGAAAGTTCTTCGAATGAGTTTATTGAGCTGAGGACCTTTTGGATTGCTACTAGGACTTTTTCTGCTAGATCTTCTTGAGTATCGGAATCCTTGGGATTGTTTCTGGAGGGGTGCGTAATTGGTTTATCAGGTCCGAATCTGAATGGATACATAGGTGAAACATCGACTTCTGTAATGGGGGATGAGGCTTTTCGTTTCTTCTGGCCATTAAATTCTGACAGTGTTACGCTGCGACTATTTCCATGATTTTCTGTATTATGAGTACTTGCTGTTGTTGTCGAGGAGTAGGTATTACTTTTTCTATGTTTGGCGTTTTGATTTGGAGGAGAGGGGAACTCTTGTTCATCTAATGTCGTTAGTGTCTGAAATCTATTGTTGGTTTTGACTATATTGGCATAAGAATTGTTATTCATCCGTTTAGCTTCTAAGAATGTTAAGTTTTCTTCAGCTATCTTCTTTTTAATTTCTTGTTGTTTGATATGAGCGGGGCAAGTTTTGGATATTGATTTATGCGTGTTAGTTTTACAATGTATGCAGCAACTATCTTGTGGATCGCGGCAGACATGCGTAACGACTTTTTCTTTTCCACAGTTTATACATAGTGCTGTAGTGCTGCGACATTGTTTTGCTACATGGCCGTATTTTAGACATTTAAAACATTGTGTAACTTTATGTATATATGGTTCAACATTACATGCTACAGAATTTATGTATATGAAGGACGGTAGTTTATTACCCTCAAACGTGACAATTACAGATTGTCTTGGTACTAAAATTGTCTCATTATTACGTGTTATTTTTCTTTTAATTCTACTAATGTCTGAAATAGTTATAGGAGGAAGTTACTGAATAAATATTCTTCATCAAAAATAGTATCAACATTATCAATTATTTGGTATGTACGCTTTTAAATGTTCATTGATCAGATCAGGATTAGTAACAAGTTTATTAGCATCAGATATATTTTTAACTTGAACTCTAATTCTATTTTTGCCCACATTATCAATTTTCATTATATTTTGAATATTAAGTTTTTTGTGTAGGATATGACCTACGGCCATAGGATGTAATTTGCCAATATTTTGATCATTAACCTTTTCAATAAATACATAAACAATTTCCGAATATAAATTTGGTTTTTGTAAATTAAACACCTTACTTTTTTGTTGTCTTTTATCACTAATTACTTTTTCGGCTAACTGGTTGTTGTTTCCTTTACCATTCAGGACAACTTTTTCAGTGTTGATAATTTGTGAGGGCACTTTTCCGTTATTTACATTATTATTGTTTATTCCCCCTCTATCAGGGGGAGAATCGTCTTCCATAGTCACTGTTACAGTCACTGAGTGTTATTTTCACTAATAATAAAATTAAAAATCCAACTCAAAACTATTTTATCAATATTAATAGTATCCGCTTATATTCGACACTCAGAACTAACGTCTTTATCGTACCGAGTATAAATTCGAACTGGTACCAAAAGTTTTTTTATATATTTTATCGTTAAATGTAAAATAGGTATTTTCAAACAGGAATGTAATAATTTCTTGGAAATATTTTTTAGATATTTTACAATATTCACTGATTTCATTCCATTTTTTATCAATTGCTCCTAAAGCAAATTCTAAATATACATTACTGAATAAGGAAACAACATCTAAACTGCAAATTACATGATTATCAGGTAATTGAAATTTGATAAATTGATTAAAAACTTCAAATGAATCTTTAATGTAATATTCTGTATTTAAATTATATGCCTTTGTTAAAATATCGGTGATATATGAACCTAATAAATTGGTTGGTGTACCTATAGGAGCTACAATGGGTCTAATTGATAATATTGGTTTATGAATTTTGGGAAGGCCATAGAATTAAGCAGGAATTCCATTATAACAAGTAAGTCTATCTTTCGTAATTGTATCTATTTGTTTTGCATTAAACAATTTTTTTAATTATAGTGTTACATTTATTCTGAATTGTTAGTGTAGGATCTTTGTTCAATACGATATAAGAAGAATTACTATCTAGAATTTCTGTAGATAGCTCAATATAGTTTTCTTTAAACATAATAACAGTGCAGTTACCTTTATCACTGTTAGTTACAATTATATTTGAGTTCATCTTCAAAAATTCTCTTGTTTTATAGTATAAATAACGAAAAAATAAATTATTTGGTTTTTGGTTTATTTGATTTGTAATTATATTTGTTGATTTTGCTATTAATGTTTTTTTCAAATGGTCGTCTGAAGTTTGTGATGTAATATATTCAACATCTGCTAGTAAATGTATATTTTTAATAATTTTTCATATCGTTAAACAAAAACCTATAATAAAATTCTTTACTCAATAAAAAATAAGAACATTAACAAATTAAATAAACTTAGAGAGAAAAAATTTGGAATAAGACTAAATACAAGCTCTAAATGGATAAAAAACCTTACTAACATTGATATTCCAAATGACATTTTATGTTTTTCATCATTAGGTCCTAAATTTAGTATAGAGCCAATTCTAGGAAAAGATATTCAAATAAAATATTTACTAGCAGATGTTGAATATATTACATCACAAACTTCAGACGAATATTTGAAAAAAACATTAATAGCAAAATCAACAAATATGATTACAAATCAAATAAACCAAAAACCAAATAATTTATTCTTTCGTAATTCATACTATAAAACAAGAGAATTTTTGAAGATGAACTCAGATATAATTGTAACTAACAGTGATAAAAGTAACTGCACTTTTATTATGTTTAAAGAAAACTATATTGAGCTATCTACAGAAAATCTGGATAGTAATTCTTCTTATATCGTATTAAACAAAGATCCTACACTAACAATTCAGAATAAATGTAACACTATAATTAAAAAATTGTTTGATGCAAAACAAATAGATAAAATTACGAAAGATAGACTTACTTGTTATAATGGAATTCCTGCTAAATTCTATGGCCTTCCCAAAATTTATAAACCAATATTATCAATTAGACCCATTGTAGCTTCTATAGGTACACCAACCAATTTATTAGGTTCATATATCACCGATATCTTAACAAAGGCATATAATTTAAATGCAGAATATTACATTGAAGATTCATTTGAAGTTTTTAATCAATTTAACAAATTTCAATTACCTGATAATCATGTAATTTGCAGTTTAGATGTTGTTTCCTTATTCAGTAATGTATATTTAGAACTTGCTTCAAGAGCAATTGATAAAAAATGGGATGAATTCAGTGGATATTGTAAAATATCTAAAAAATATTTCCAAGAAATTATTACATTCCTGTTTCAAAAATACCTATTTTACATTTAACGATAAAATATATGAACAAACTTTTGGTACTCCAATGGGAGCTACAATTTCTCCCATTATATCTTGTTATGGAATGGATAATTTATTGGATACAATCATACCAATGTTACCATTTAAAATAATTTTCTTAAAAAAATACGTTGATGATGTTATTTTAGCATTACCAAAAACTAATTTAGATGAAGTTCTTTCAATATTCAATAACTATGACCCATATATAAAATTTACGATGGAAAAAGAATACAATAATCAAAGTGTACCATTTCTAGACACAAAATTTATAAGAAATAATGATAACACATTGTCTATTGATTGGTACAGAATACCAATTAGCTCGGGAAGATTCATGAACTATTGGTCTTACCATAAATATTCAATGAAAATTAACTTAATTAAACAAACGAGAAATAGAATAACCAAAATATCAGATCCTATTTTTCATGAAAAGAACTTAAAAACTTTATTTCATCTATTTTTGGATAATGGTTATCCAAATAGATTAGTTGAAAACATACTATTTAATTATTCTCCAACTATAGACATTGCAGACATTAATATTAGAAACGACCAATCAGATAATATAAATTATTATGTATCTTTACCATATATTAAAGAAATAACACCACAGTTGAGTAAAATTTTTAAACCAATGAACAACATTAGAATTGCCAATAAAACATGCTTAACCATAAAATCTATTTTCACTAATTTGAAAGACAAAACTTCAATTCTTAATCTTTCAAATGTAATATATTCTATTCCATGCAAAAATTGTGATAAAAAAATATGTGGGTCATACTGGTCAGAAATTAAAAAAAACCGTATAAGTCTCCATAAGAGCGATTGTAATGATAATGATCACTTTATGGATTTTGAATCTGTTAATATTTTGGACATACAACCCAATACCAAAAAAATACTTTTCTTAGAAATGGCTCATATATTTCAAGAACCTAATACTATCAACAAAAAAAGTGACCATAATAATCTGAGAGATATTTATTATTATCTACTAACAATTGATAATAAAAATAGCTAAATTTCAAATTCTTATACATAATTAAAGCTATATAAACAAAATTTGATGATTTTTAGAAATAATTTCATTTTAGGTAAATGATTTTAAAAATTTTTTCAATACTTTTAAATAATTAAGATGACATGATGACATCTATAATAATTTTGAGGTTGAATTTTATATAATAAAAGAAGAATATTTGAATAACTATTAACCTATATTACAAATATAACCAATTTTCTTCTTTTGTTTTTCAAAAACATTTTAGCATTTAAAGAAAATGTTTACATTCATGAATCTGTCAAAATGATTTATGATTGAAAAAAATTTTTTTAATAATTCAAATATAATTATATTTACCAATTAATAACAATCTCAATTTACTTATCCTTGATAATGGAAATAAAAGTTTCCGAAAGCTTGGAAGAAAAACGGTAACAAGAGTTTTCTTTGATTAACTTGCCGTTACCCCAATATTCGTGGTTTTATACCTAATTAGTTGGCAAATACTATCTCCTATATATATATATATATATATATATATATATATATATATATATATATATATATATATATATATATATATATATATATGTTGCAGGACAAACTAGTTTGTCCTGAGTGCGTTCGGATATACTAGTTTCTCCTAGGCTAAACTAGTTTATCCTAACGCACTTAGGATGAACTAGTTTTGCCGAATTTTAATGTTTAATATTTCAGGCCAAACTAGTTTAACCTAGGACAAATTAGTATATCCTAGGACAAACTAGTTTATCCTAGGAAAAACTGATTTCGTAGTGCTTGGTGCAATTGATGCACACTTGCCGGTACCTCATCTCTCTTGTCTGTCAGTTATTTTTTTCAGGTTTGTACGGTTTTACCGGATATTAATATTTAATATTTCAGGCCAAACCGGTTTTTCCTAGGACAAACCAAATAGTTTGTTCTTATGTTTTTGAGAGAAGGGAATTAAAAATAATAATCACTGAAAATTTCATTTATGACTGAAGTAATCAATTAGTTGTTTCAAATGGCGTAATAGTCAAATAAAGTAAAATCAAATAAAAAGTTATCACTATAGTAATACATAGTACCAGAAGAAGCCTACTTGTTGTTACAAGATGTGCTCTTGTGACATTTTGAGTTGCACAAGATCTTCTTTTTCTTGCATAGATGCTTGCTATCAGATGAACAACTTTTCACACAGCTACACCTGATGAATCCTTGCCCTGACCACACAGAATGTTTAATTGCTGCCGTTCGTAATTAAATTTCTATTCCATTGTTGACATCTTCTTGCAAGATGCATTTTTGAGGGCAAATGTCAAATTGAGATCTGTAAAAAGATAAAGACAAACTTACTAGTCATTATTTCATGGTCAAATATTTATTATCTTAAAAAATATCAAAGGATGCTAGCGGCTGTGTATTGAATTGGAGAATTTTGTATTATTTCAAAAATTTTAATTTATTTAGGCATAACGCGTTTTCGATTCTATATTACGCAGAATCATCATGAGTGCATTACCTGCCAGAAGGTAGGAACTGTCAAAAGCAACATTGCTCACAAAAATTAGTAGACCAAACACATTTAAAAATACAAGATGCCAGCTGGTTTAGCTTTTGTTAAAATAGCATCTCGTATTTTTAAACGTATGTCGTCTACTTACTTCTTTGTGCAATGTTGCTTTGGACGTTTTATAGTTTATGACAAGTGATGTAGTAATGATAATTTTGCATAAAGAATCGAAAACGCGTTATGCCTAAATAAATTGAAATTTCACCCGTCATTCAAAATTCTTTCATTTCTTCGAGGTTAACTATTTAATATTTTAAGTAGAAAAAATATTCATTAATATTACCTAGTATACAAACTCTGCCTATTTTGTAAAGTCCATCATCATTTACTTGAAGTACAATACCAATGATATTTCTAAGCTCCCCTCTTCCTTTGTCTACGTCGGGTATTGGTACAGTAACATTATCTCCTACTTTGGCTGGTTGGTGTTTTTTATCAGAGGATGACTTCATTCTTCTAGCTTGTTTTTCTAAATTCTCATGAGCTATTTTGCGGTAGCTTTGAATACGTTCTGCTGCAAGGTTCTGAGTATCATGGTTCTCCTTCTCTTCAATGTCATAATGATCGACAATTATTACTTGATCGCCAACAATATCATCTTCTTGATTTGACTCTTCTTGATCCACAAGTTTTAGTAGATCCTCCTCATCATGAATATTTTCATTCGTTTCAGCGGGCAATGAGCTGGTCTTGAGTCCAACTCTAGTCTCGATTCCAAACATTGCTTTGTAGGGTGATTGTTTGATTTCTGAGTGGAGCGCTCTATTTTTCATGAATTGGACATATTTCAAGCCTTCAGACCATTTGGAGGAGTTATTGTCTTTCAACCAGACAGCAATCATGTTTTCAACGTCTTGATTGGCACGCTCCACCGAGCCTTGGCTCTGACTATGTCTCGGCTTTCCGTGAACAATTTTCAGTTCTGGCCATAGACTGGCTAGCTCAGTTATAACATGGTTAACAAATTCTCTCCAGTTATCAGATTGTAGAATGCAAGGAGCTCCAATAGTTAGAAAAATATCATTCAGGTGGTAGGCTACCTCTTCTGCTCTCTTGCTTTCTAATGGGCGAAGTAATACGAATTTAGTGAGATGATCCTGGTAGACCATGATGAATTTGAATTTTCCATCTGATTGACTCTGAAAATCAATTAAGTCCACCTGGCATCTACTGTTCATTTCAGAGTGAAGAATTGGTTTGGATACTAATTCTCTCTTCCCCGTTGTTCTCTTTTGTTGGCATGTCTCACACATTAAAAGGTAAAGAAGAATCATTTGTTTGGTGATGTTTGCATATTTCTTAGATGTTTCTGCCAAAAGTCTGTCTTTTCCACCATGTCCTATTGCTACATGTGCAGCATCAATCACATCATACAACTCATCCACAGTGAGATAGTGTTTGATAGTTCCTTCGGACCGTGAAACTATTTTTTTGACGTTTCCAATGCTAAGCAAACCAAAACTCTGTAATCCTCTTTGTTGTATTGGGGTCCTTTTCTCTGAGCTCCCAGCCTCCTCCACTTTTGAAATAAGCTTTAAGTACTTTTCATTTGTAGGTACGTTATAATGAGTCTCTTTCTTAGAGTCGTCTAGTCTCAAAACATCTTCTAAAAATTTCTGCCTCCACTGCTTTTGATCCATATTAGTTTCAAGTGGAAGGTACACTGGTAAAGAATAATATAATAATAAAAAAAATATGAAAAAAAGGGTTTTTTAAAAACCACTCTCTATTTAAGAGAACTAAAAAGTAAAAAATAATTTTTCGATCAGAAAAAGCATGGGCGCCTATGTACAAAATCCTGATGTTATTTTTTACTGAAAAATTTTTTTTTAATTTTTAGAACACTTAAATAAAATTAAAATAAATGCCAAAGTGATATTTGACAGTTAGATCGGATGTATTTCAACTCTTTGCAACTAAATATGGAAAAATATACAGGGTGTTATATATTTAAAAATCAAAAATTCCAGTCATTTCCGGATAAACCGGAGGTCGGCCATTTTGAATTTGTATGTAACATAATTACAAATTTTGTTAAGTATTACCACCCCGATTTTGAAAGCAATCCAATGGCTCATTCAAAAGTTATAGGAGTGTCCCTAGTGGCTGAGCCACCCGGTATATTATAAATGTTATTGGAATCTGTTTATTTTTCACGATTTTTTAATTCTCTTTAAAACCCCCTCAAAGTACACCAACTAGTTTGATGTTTTCAAAAATAGAAAACATTGATCTAAATAAATTTTTTTGGAATTTTTTTGCATCGGCCTCTTCTTTCTTTTTTTATGAATTTTACAAATTTTAAACCCCCTTAAAACTCCCCTTGCTAAGGTTAATATCTCACTTGATGCGCTTGATAGTTAAGATAAAAAGTATGCTTCCCTTTATACAAAACACTAAAGAGTACCTAAAATTCGCAAATTCACAGAGAAACTAATATCAGATACACCATCAAACTAGACATAAATAATTAAAATGAGAAGAAACATTTGTAGATGCGTACACAAGGCTAACGAAAAACAAACTGCTACAAATTCACACGTGCAAACCTATAAAAAGTAAGTGTAAGACAAGAGCGAGGTACAGACATGAGAGCATTAATTGCATCAAGCACTTTGAAATCAGTTTTTCCTAGGACCAACTAGTTTGTCCTAGGATAAACTAGTTTAGCCTGAAATATTAAATATTAATATCCGCCAAAACTAGTTCATCCTAAGTGCGTTAGGATAAACTAGTTTGTCCTAGTAGTCCTAAAAGACAGTTTAGCCTGCAACATATATATATATATATATATATATATATATATATATATATATATATATATATATATATATATATATATTAAACTAAATATATGATATTATACTTACTTTTATTTATATTTAGAATGTAAATGTTTATAAATTATAATTTTTGTTTTTAAGTTTGGCTAGCTCAGTTTGTTTTTTACTATTTGTTTAGTAATTTTTCTTAATTAGATTATTCGGGAGCATGAAACCCATTTTCTCTTCGAGTCCTGGCAATTTATACTGTTGGAATAGTTGAAATAAAAAGAAAACACATTATTTTGAAATAGATTTAATTTTCAATGCAATATTTATATCTGATAAAAATAATATGCGACGCCAATGGTTATATTATACCTACTTATTGATTTCAATAATATCATCAATGCGCATGCGTAAAAAACTAGTCATGCGCTTTAACATGAAACGAACAATTCTTACATTAAAGAAGCATCTATATTTATACAAACATAGTTTGCTTGACGATGCAGATAAGTAAATGGTTCAAAAAAAACATAAAAGAATTTATATATATATATCATAGTTATATATGATACAAATTGCTGTGGAAAGAAATTAGTTATATACATGGATAGAAAAATAGGAATTATATACAGATGGACATAGTTATTACATTATGAAATTTCAATCACCAGATTTATGCGATTACAAGATGGCGTAAGTACATATTTTAATTTATATAAAGTTCGGCCTTTTATTAATTTTAATGATTTATGCAATGAATTCACTATACAAAGTCTGTTTCTTCCTTTTTTAGATCGATCATATTTGCAAAAGTTTGTCAATTTATGAAATTAAGTACTTAATTGGGTATTTAACGTTTTTACACTGTTTATTGGCCAATAAATGATTTAAAAAACACTGACCTGTTGCTCTTGCATTGGGATGAAAGTCTCTGGATCCCAGGAACACTCCACTGAATCTCCAAAAAACCAAAGTTGTTGAAAATTTCACAGATTCTTGTCGAAAAACTTGTTACACTTGACTGTAAGTATTTCTAATATTGTATTTAATAGTACATTAGGAGTTTAAATGTCTTAAAACCGGGAAAATCTTTAAATTTTAGGAACACTATCACATACACTCCTCGCTTCCTAACACCCGCTTCCGTTCTCTCCAAGCGTCCCCTCGATTCTCAACTTTTTTCAACAAACAGTCTTTTGTTCTTTTCCAGGTCACTATTCCAAAGTTTATTTATTGATTAACAGTTTGTTCTGTCATCTTTTATAACCAATAAGATATTGTCTTTTGTAATCAGATAATTGAAACTTCTATCACTTATCAAAAAATTTCATACATACAAATACATTAAAATTGGTTATACTTAGATACACTTACATGGTACAACATTCAATATTATTATTGATAGTATATTCTTGTTACACTCATATTAATTATAAATATAAATTCTCTTATGTTATTTGTCTATATGTCATTATTTGTTTATCTATGAAATCTATTGGATTATATTCTATTCAATATTTATATTTGTTCTTATTCTTAAATTAATGATTATAATGAATCAACTATAATAATATTTGTTTTCATTTCAGATGAACAGCTGATTATGTTATGAAAATAATCTTCGTCTTAGGCAACTTTATTTACATCATTACATTGGTTAGGCAATCTCTATATTTTATGTTATTATTGAGGTAATTCCTTTTTTTTATTATATTGTTATAAGCTGTTATTTAATATATCTTTATTTTATATGTTGTTTAAATTAAGAAAAGTGTTTCCTTTTTACTTGTTTTCCTTAATTATATTATTTTCATATATATTTCATACTAGCAACTTAATTGTAGTTTATTTTATATGAATTTAATTTGCCCGGTATATTTAAAAAATTATCTAGGTTCAATAATGCCACACAAAGCACTTACCTTTTTTTTATACTTTGAAATTCTAGTTTTAGTTGTTTGCATGAGAAATCATTAACCTCAGGCTCTTGGGTTCATGGAATAAGATAAAATATTTTTAATTTATATTATAAGCGCCAAAACAAATTTTTCTATTAATTAAAAAGTTTCAAACAAAAAATGAAACTCTTACTTTTCTTTTCTTTATAAATTTTTACAGAACCGTCCTGCACATTCTGTTTCGGGATCCCTCTGCAGTTGTGATCTGTCTGATCAATGATACCAACTGCCAAAATGATAAAAGAAACAATCGTCTAGATATTAAATTCTCCAACAATGTAGTTAAATCATTCAAATGAACAACATTTAATACGAAATCAAAAAGACAAATATATTATTCAAATACAAAATTTTTATAAAAAGAATAACTTATCTATGATGATCTTTCACACGAACACATTCGCACAAATGAATTTAGTCTAAATACTTGCAAGTATGCAACTTATTATACGTTATTTACAAAAGAACACAACTTTATATTATACAAAAGAACACAACTTTATATTCATAAGAGAAAATAAAATGGTGGAAAGTCATACAACACAACACACATTGTCATCACAGTTTCAATATCTAATATTCAATGTACACACGGTAAGTTTTATTTAAAATGAAACAGTTTTTAAATACCTTTTATCATCCGCTGATTATCAATAAATTTGTCAATTTATTCTACTCTCTCTTTGTAGGCTGCTTCGAAAATATCGGTATTGATTCAAGAATCCATTCGAATCAATTTAATTTCGAAGGCTTTCCATGCATAGATTCTCTTCAAAAATCGTGGAAATTATTGTTCCCACGATACGGGATATATATAGACTTTTCAGGATGGTTAAAGCCAATATTCTCTGCATATAGTATTACCTCTCTTCAGGAATGCTTTTTGGAGGTTAGTATCACTGTTTTCAAACTTATTTTACTTTAATTTTAACAATTCTTATATTATTTCTAAAGAACAATGTACTTCTTTTTCATTTTTTAATACTGCTCGTCAACAACCTTCTTTATCTCCCTAAGCAACCACTTTTTTCTAAACAAGAAACCTTATTTTTCATTAGCCCTCTGTTTATTGAAATCATAAAAATATTTGTAACCAATCAAAATAACTCATAGTAGTTCAGTCAAAAGATTTCATTTTATTATTTAAGATAATAACTTTTTTAATTATAAAACATACTTTTTAACAATTCTAAACTAACAATTCATCTATTTATCTTTTGCATTTTATTAATTCTTAAAAATTTTTTTAGCTGTCATGGATTTTTCTCTACCCAGCTGACACATACTTCCAGCAGTCAAAGATTTTATAACGCTAATGTTTTTATATGGAATTTCAACTTTGGGTATATTACAAGAAATATTTCTAGGGCTTCTAAATAGTTTAATGGTATCTAATGGGGATTTAAGATAATGCATAAACATTTAACGATTTCAATTGAAAAGTGGACTCATTCATTTCATAACAGGTGATGTTTTTTTTTAAATTTTTCTTTTAAATAGTTCGAATCTTTATTATATTTGTGTCATGTATGTGTATGCAAGGTACATTATAAAGTTTAAAGAAATTTCATTAGTTTAATTTAGTTTAAATTTGACTCTCCAATAGTTTTTCTTCAATAATTTTATACTCGATGATATCTTAAATTATAATTAACTCGTGTTAGATATATACAGTGTGTAGCAATATTTTTTCACAATAACATCCCCTAAATTTTGCGTTTATCAAATTTTTTATTCTAGGAAAAATTTTATGAACGCAAATTTTACTTCAAGTATTTTATTTAAATATTGTCTTTCGATTTGACTGATAATAAAATTTCTTTTTATTTCAGATCGCTGTTGTAAGATGATTCTGGAATCCTGTGTTGCAGTATCCTCTTCAGTTAGTTTCAATTTATTTATAATACTATAATTAAATGTATACAAAGTTTTAGTTTATTTTCTATTCAAGACCAACAATACAATTGCATATATATAAAAGGAAATATGAGTGATGTGAAAATAGAATAGAAAGAAAATAATTGAGCTTGCAATAGGAAAAAGAAATGTAAGATAAATGATATTTTATATACAGTGTGAACAATAACGAAACAAATTAATTATTCTAGGTAAGTACAATTTTATATCTATTGGTTATAATTCATGGATATCCATGTATGTGATTTGATATATTGCTTCTTAAAATGCTTAGGCCTTTTATGGAAAATCTTAGTTATATGATGAAAATTTATTTTATTGTTCACTATTTATGTTTTGGAATTCCAAAATTAATATTCAAATAACACAGACCTTAATTCTTTCTTCAGTATAGCTATACGTTTCTGCTGCAGGGGTCTCCCCAATTCTGGATGATTTCTTATACGAAAGAAATGCCCCTTCTGGTCACTCTCCCGTTCTCACACAGTTTTAAAGACTTATAATTTTACTATTTTATAACTTTTAAATTCAAAATCTAATTTTATTCCATTTATTTATAAAAATTTTGTTGAGGACTTCCACTAAGATGTTCTCGCTTTAGCTACCCAAGCTCTACCTTCTTTTTTTTATAAATCAACAAACTTTTTCCATAGTAAAATTGAAAGCCTTCTTTTTACATTCTGTCACAAAATAATTTTTTGTCTGATAGTTTTTGGTTATAAATGTAGAAATACTTCTTTCAAAAGTCCTGGAGGATATCAACAATTATTTGTACATACGTGTATAGTTTTAAAAGTTTCATAAATGGTCTTTTTCACTTTTGTGAATGTATTATTTTGTTAGTTTTTTCCTTTTTAGGGTATTCTTATCTACATTAAATTACATAAAACTTACAATCTAAAATATCTATTATTATATATGCAATCGTATAGTTTTAAATTTTCTAATTTCTGCTATTTCAATTATATATAAACTATAAGTTATTTCCAAATTTGCTTTTAATATTAAATATTCTATTAGTAACTAACAAATTCAAGTTGGCAATAAATTCACTAATTTTTTATTACTTCCTGTTTGTTAAACTTCATGATTACAATATTTCATTGACATATAGTTTGGTTATGTTCTGTATGTCAACCAACTATTAATTGTTTCACACTCTTTTACAATTATAACCCTCTTTTTATCATCATCTGAAAATATTGATAATCAATTATTGACTCGAATACTAATTTATTTTATTTCAGGTCTAAAGTGATGCTACTTTATAATTACCCGGATATGTATATGGCAGTGTTCAGAATATTTTGCTAAATGTTGACATCGACTTGATCTTGTATTATTTATTAGGTGAAATTTTGTAATTATTTAAACAATACTATTATTAAAATTTTCATTCATTAGATAAACTCTTAGTTTTTTAACTTGGTTGTGTCTACTGATACAACATACGTATTGATATATCATCTTTGTATCTGGTAACATCTGTTAAATTATTTTAATATATTAGGGGATTAGTTCAATATATATATATATATATATATATATATATATATATATATATATATATATATATAATAAGCAACGAATAGATTAGTGGGTATTGCACGCAAATAGAAGAAGGGGCTACTGAAAAGAGTGCAATGCCCACTAATCTATTCGTTGCTTATTGTTCATATGTCACGCACTATTCGTATATATATATATATATATATATATATATATATTATCCGTACATGGGAGTACCAGTTTTTGATAACTTTATGGCATGTTCCACTTCTGATGAGAGAGATGTGATTGGATTGTCTTCTTGACCTGTCTTGGTTCTGGTTGACTTCTACTATCTTCGAAAAGTTCTTGTATGTAGTTTGTCCATGTTACTTCTAATTATTGAAAAGAAACTAATTGTGTCTAATTATTGAAAAGAAACTAATTGTGTATTTAGGTAGCCTGTACCAAAATGCACAATTGGTTTTTATTCTATAAATATTTTAATCTGGTACACTTAGCTGACTTCACTCATTCATATTGCTTCTATTTCTTCTTGATGTATTTTTGTGTAACCAAGACAGCCGGTTGATGAATTTTGATTTTAGGTCCAGTTATTTCTTTTATATTTTATGTACGTTAAGAGGTCGCGTTTCTACTGCAGTTTTTTTATCTCTTGGCACCGGTTCTTCATTCAATTCTCCTTTGCTTTCTTCATGAGTCTCGTAATCTCTTTGTGTTTCTCTTTATATCTATCGTTGTTTTTCTGTTTATATCTTCTTCTTCCATCCATCAATAACAGGATTTCTGCAGTCATGTATTTTTGTTCTACTCTCTGCTCCTGTGTCCCAAATTCATTTGACTGTACTCCATTTATTACGCTTTTAATGGACTGCCAGTGGGTTTCAATGGTTTCTGTTGATTCCATTTGTACGTTACTATTACAGGGCATTAAAGTTAGTCAAATGTACTGGCTCATAGGACGTAGATTAGACTCGACTATCGAAAATATTATGTTGTTCTTCAAAACCAGCTCAATTTGTTATGGAGAGGTAATAATCATTTCTACGGAACCGCTAACAAGTCAAATTCCAAAAATTTCACAGAGATTCCAAAGAAGGTACCTAATACCCATACATGTTCCAATATATTTACCTAATTCATCCAGCATGACGTTCTCATTTTTTCGAACTAAGTAGTATTAAAACAAAACTACTCTACAATATATAGTAATCTAATCAGCACCTAGATTTCTTGGCCAAAGACTATCAAACCTACAGAGTGAGTGAAAAGCTAGCTGCAATCAGAATTCCATAAATAATGATAATAATTTAATATGAAAGCTGATTCAATCAAACTGGTCTTCTCATGTCATGATTGTTAATCGAATGGATTAGTTTTTTGAGACAGACTGCTTTATGAAAGGAAATGGAAAAGGAAAAAATATTTGGAAGGAAGACTGCATCTACTTTTCATTATAAATAGTTTGGAGTTTGCAACAGTTCTAAGTGGTGTCAATCAATGTATTTATATAGGCGCATATATGTTACAGTCAGTTCGAAATAAGAACCGTTTTATGTCCCAAATAAGTGACATAAATATACCAACGTTGCAGTTTCTGTTACAGACAAAGAGTTAGTTCAATTGGGACTATGATGTTAAAATATTGGTTTTAATAAAAGGCTACCATTGATATCAAATAACTTTATTTATCAATTACAGTACAGGATACATAGGAGAAATAGTAATACCGCATTGGGCTTTGCCTCTGACCAATCTGATATAGCCTTCTTCTCCCCAGTTTGCACCCCAAGAGTTTTTGATGGTCCAGGATTGGGAATCGTATCCTGTGATGAGAACTGCATGATTAGGAAAATTGGTACATTCTGGGTGATCAAAAATACCACCTCCATATAAACGCCAATCATCATCGGCATAGACATATACTGAAATTGGACCTATACTTGCTGTAAAATAATAGTTTCATTATTATTTATTAAAGTATAAGTTGATATCAAGGTGTTACCACAAGGGATTTCTCGAGCACGACGGCGTAGCTATACATACATTGAAATCATAAATTAATATAACCAAAAATGATAACAAAAATAAATTATGGAAAGTCGTTACATTAGTGATATGAGATCAGTTTACCTTTCGTTGTCATGGAAACTGAAAAAAAACCAAAATTAGTTCGGGACATGCGTTTCTACGTACGGCCGCTACCGTTATGGCAAACAGTGACATGACAATAAATCAAATCCAACGATAACTAGGATGAAAATCGACAGTTACGTTGAAGAGAGTATTAACGATAAGAAGAATGTTTGAAAAATCATTGGGAGTGCCATTTGTGGAAATGCAACCTCACCTACTTCCAAAAATGTATTCAAGTATTCATTTGAACAGCATTTCTTCTGACTTGAAAAACCGACGTAGCAGATAAAGTATTGCAGTGCTTATAAGAGTATCAAATATATAAAAATATTGATAAAAAACGAGTAATGAAGACAAATATGTTCACATCTTATATTCAAACAAACTACACTTACCTACTGCATCAGCCATTGACTCTTCATTTGTATCAACTGAGACATATCCAGTAATTGAAGTGAGTGGTTTGTTGGCTCCAATACATCTGCAATAGCCAGTTGTACCCTTGTATGGATACTGCTGTTCTGAACTCAGTCCATGTTGTTGTACGTACGCGTAGGACGTGTTTACCCAACCACCGACACATCCATAGTTATCCCAAACGCAGGAGACTAATTCTTGTACACTCAAAGGAATCTGTTGGTTGCGATGAATTGCAAGCTGACCCTCAAGAGCGCCTGTCTGGAAATGGTATGATAAATAAGACTCCTGAAATCACTATTTAGAAAGATCTGTCTTCAAAAATAGCAACTCTTTCACTTGAAAACATATCCTATTGGTTATGTTAGCATAGAAAAGATGTCTTGAAATGGTAACAGGATACCAGAGAGAGAGGAAAGTATACATTTCAAGTAAGAGCAACACACTACCGAGACGAATTATTTAAGAAAATTTAATTTTTCACAATTCACATTTCGTTCTGTTGCTCTCTAACTGATTCAATATAAAAGGGTTTTTATTATTTGCAGCTGACTCACTGCAAAGAAAATTATGATATGCGAAGCTATGGAAATGGAAAATTCCATGTTGCTGTATTGCAGGAGTTTGAATATTCTCTATCAATAATGAACAAAGTGGGCTACCCGCATATTTGGCATTACTCATTTGGATTTGAGGAAATACTGAAACATCCATTTTTGTCAGTAGTTAGTAGTTAGAACAAAAATCGAAGTATTTCAGTATGTTTTTTCTGTCAAATTAAAACCACCAAATATTGGGGACAGTCATCTATGGCCGACTTCGTGTGTACCTACCCAGCAAACAATGAATCTCTGGCCGTCTTCTGGCCCAATGCATAATCGGTCGGTAATATGCTGGCAACGTCAAAGCTACATCGGCAAAATGTCGGCCCAATGTATGGCATATTGTAATCGGATACCTACAATTCAACCATCAATGGGCCGATACTATCAGAAATGTGTCTTTCCACCGACATCATAAAAATGAAGGCCCGTTCAAGTGTTATTGTACAAAAATAAATTTGTCAGCGGACCAAAAGCTATTTTTTGAAGAATTATTATTATTTTGAGTAAAATTTGTCGTATAAAAATAAAATAACACAACAATATACCGTTCTGCTGAATATGTGGTACTGTGACCCGTCCCGTGACCACAGACAATCAATAGAGGTCCCGTGACTATTAAGAAAAGTTTCAACCAGCACTGACGCCAGGTACACCTGCTGGCATTCAGCATCTGAGCTTACGGCGTATTATCATCTGAATGATTGAATGAAAATATCTCATTCAACAGCCAATTGAAAACGAGTATGCGATAATCGAAAGCGGTCATGTGAACCATGTTCGTAGCGGTAAACTGATTCTGTCGACAGGTTTGACATTTGACAGTTTTGTCACATTCGTTGTTCATTGTTTATGTTTATTCTAATTTTTTTTGTTTATATATTCTCACCACTAATACTTTTGTGAACACCAAGATCCGGTGTGAGCAGTAAAGAAAAATGATGATGACTTCTCCTGATGAATTGAGGTCAGTTGTAGCGTCAGTTATAAGAAACAAAACCTTAATTAGTTTTTTGAGGTTGAGTATTACCGCCAAAATAACGACAAAATGTTCAAGAATTATTCCAGAATTTATAAATATAATCTCATTAAGAAAAATTTGGAACAATCTGTAGTCTTGAATGGATTTGACGAGACAGTGACAACGTAGTACAGAAGTCGAGGTTCTGATATGCTCATATCTACCTCTAGGGAGTCTAGGGTACTATCAGACTCGTATGAGCCCACCCCATCAACTTCTGCTGCCGAACCCACATTTCATCAGTATTATTCTGATGTTCCGGATAGTGATACAGATCATTCGATGAGTGAACCGCCTGCTTTAATGGATGAACCACCTGATGATTTCTTCATTTCAAGTGTCCCTCGCTCGGTTTCTGACAATGCCATTAATTCCAGTGATTTTTTGGCAAAATGGCCTTTAAAAAACAACATTATACATACAGCTCTCTCTCTGAACTTTTAGCTTGGTTTGCAGGCAAACCAGACATCACCAATTTACCAAAAGATGCTCACACACTTTTAAAATATGTGCAAATAATGGGCAAACTAGTCTCCCATGAGTTATCTCTTCAATATAATTGGACTGGAAAAAGAATTTAAGAGTTTAAGGAATGTTCTAATAATGATATTAGGTGAGTTGCTATCATAAACGTGTATTAATTACATGATATTTTTATGGTTCTGTATCTCAGACCCTTAATGTTATCACTCACTAACTGACAAAAAAAGTTGTTCTTGAAAATTATGAAAAAATAGGAATACTAGAAATTCACTAAATCAAGGTTTTGTTGTTCCTGAGAAATCAATATGTCAATTGCATGAACCCTTCATGAGCCAGTTACATTTGCACTTAACCCCAGGTAATTTTTTATCAGTTTGTCTTCGAAAAAATCCGTTTTGCAGAAATGCCACGGAAACTAAATTTGTCAGTGTAATTAAAATCTGGCTAAAAACTGCTTCTGACCAGGAGGAACAGAAGGAGGACAAAGCCAGCTGAGGAAGGGGAAGATGATACACACTGACACATTTCAATGATATTTGTTCTTTCATACCAAAGAATTGTTTTATGTTATTGTTTCCTTTATTTCATTTAATATTTGTGATATTTTTTTCTTCCAAACCAAAGAATTCTTTTATGTTGTATCCTATACATATGTTACGTGTATTTCATTAAAGTATGTATAAACTTTAGATTTTTCTCCATTTTGGTTCAATTGCTTAAGGTAAATTGGAACTATTTTTTTCACTCTAAATATATTGAACTTTATTCATTACTTTTCAATTAAAAGGCAATAATTTAATGTGTATCATTTTCAGCGGGCCAACCCACTGAGTAGGTAACTTCCATTGCAATATTTCCACAGTTTTGCCTTCAGAGGCCCGTCGTTCAAAAGACACTGTTGACAAGCATTGGTCCTGATGATGGCCGGTGTCTCCTATTTTCACCGGCCTGTCGTAGGCTATAGATGCTTTGCCGTTCTGGCCTGATCTGGCTAGCATATTCTGGGCCGGAATAAGGCCGATCGAAATTGTTTTCTGGGTACATAATAATTGATCAATCAAGGATAAATACGTTATACTTACGGTACTAAAAGCCCAGCATGATCCACAATCTCCTTGATCCTGAATTCCCAATACGGCACCTTTTTGCCTCCAGTCAATTGAGTCTGGTCTAGTGAAGTTAGTTTCCGGTTTAAATGTGTCAATGTAGTTAACCGTTGGTTCTCCAGCAAGTTGAACTCCTAACATCGATTTGAATTCTTCCAAGGTCCAGTCGGCAAATTTAGTTACTTTGAGGAAATATGACACTTCTCCTTTATCATACTTAGCATTGTGCTCTTCGATTTTGCGTAAATTATTTTGGAAGATTCCAAAACGAAGTTTGTCTTCACTTAATGAATGCGACTTTGAGAATTTCACCTGAAAAATGTGATATCTTAGAATATTTCGAACGAAGAACAAACATTGATTTGACGCGAGTAGACCCCCACAAAAACTACCACAATTCTTTATTAAATGTCCTACATAAAAGGCACTCTTCGTTGAACTCAATACAACACTCCATTTTTGAAATTTTTAACTTTTTATTGCCGGAAGACACTTTTTTATGTTTTATTTGTTTTAAGCAATAAATTTGTAGTACCTACTTGCAGACCAATTCCAAAGAATTTGAACACGAACACTTTTTATAGGTTTTATAGGTTTCATAGGTTTGCAATTCATAATTGGGTCATGCTTATTAGAAAGGAGCCAAGCGACATTTTTGTGAAAATGAGTTTATGGCACCATACGACAAAAGTTCTCTCGGGTCATGCTTCTGAACAGAACCAAGCGCCAGATGTGTATTAACAGTTGAAAAAATGACCTTCCACTGGGACCTAAGTGGACCATTACAGATACAGAATAAATCAGAAAAGACCTAAACGCCTGGTTCCGATTAGATATTCAACGAAACGGGTAGCAACGTTGCTTGGACTCCTTCTTGTGACTTGGTTCTCTTCTGATTATTGTTGACTTCCTAGTAGGATGGCGCTTAACTAAAAGGTACCAAGCACCAACTCGTCAAATTTGAGAAAAAGGTATTATACGACTCCAAAAGCTGAAACTTGACAATATACTACCATACTGACAGTGGCGTAGCTAGGGACCAAGGGCCCTGGGGCTAATTAAAAAATGGGGCCCCACTGCTATGTAAACTGATTAGGTTTTATCAAATAAAAATATGAAATATACAAATACTTTAAAAATGCTAAGCTACTTAACTTCTTGAGCTCTTTTTTGTGCACTGCAGGGCAGGTAATAAAAATATTAAACAGTAACAACATAAATTACAATTAATACTTGGTGTAGGTTTGGCTAATAAAACGAAATAGAGAAGATTCAAGGGTTTATTATATAAAGCCAACTGACTAAATAACAACTATATTTACAATTTTGTGTGTCTAGTACATTATTGAAAATATTTTTTCTCGATTTGGAAATCGGTGATCAGCAGCTAATTCATCAAAATGTTTTTTAACTTTTCTTTGCCTTTTTTCTTGAAAATGGGGATCAATACCATATTTTCTTGCAGTTTCACTGGCTTTGCACTTGAATAATTCGAAATCATTTCCATAAATTTGCAACTTTGCTTTGGTCTCTGCTAAAACTTTACTCGCCTCGCCCAAATTGATGTCGCATTTTTGTAAAGTTTTGGATGCATAATTGATGTCGTTCAATACACTGTGCATGAATTCGCAAGGCAACACGAACTCGAAATTTAGCATTTTTGTTTTAATAGTCTCTGCTTCACTACGCTCATCTTTATTAGGACTCTTTAGAACTATTTCTGATAATGCTTTGATAATATCAAAATAACGAAGTTTTATTGCAGATATCGTATTGACCATACTGGACCATCTAGTCGGGTTTAGTTTTTTTAGAGTGGTGTCCGATTCGCCAGTGAATTTTGACAGTAGATCCCAACGTTGTTTGATGCTGTTTCCGTAAAAGTTATACACATTTTGCAACGTTGCGAAAGAATTCTGTATTTCCACACAACTGCTAACGGCATCATTTATCACCAAATTTAAATTATGAGTGGCACAATGTACGTACTCTGCGTTAGGCTGGATATCCTTAATATGTTTTTGTACACCATTATACACACCACTCATCACAATGGCTCCATCATAGCCTTGCCCCACACATTTTTTTAAATCAATATTTTTGTCGATAAATAATGTTGTCACTTGGTTGACTAAATCTACTGCGCCATGTTTGAAGGCTGCATAAAAGCCTAGAAACACTTCTTTTACTTCTATATTAATTGGCTGTCCATTTTCCGATCTGGTTATTACTGCATACCTCACAACAATGCTTAGCTGATCTACCTTCGATATGTCCTGTGTCGTATCCATTATGATGGCAAAAAACGGTGACGCTCTAATTTGTTCTAGTAGATGGGTTTCGAGTTTGGTCCCCAAGCTCTCAATCATTTCATTTTGAATTGTTGCTCTCAGATATCTTGTAGATCCTAAAAACATAAAAAAACACAATTTCAAAAAAGTCCTGATATTAAACAGTTTACAATTATAAACAAAATAAAACCATAAAAAAACTTAGAAATAATTATTATTACCTTTGGGCATATCCAAAACTTGCCGCAAAATGTGATCATATCGGGCGACAAGCTCTACAAAGAACAGAAAATTCCCGTGGTTTCCTTCCTGACTTGAGTCTTCTTGATGTCCTCTCAAAGCCAAAGAACTCTTTTCTAGGGTAAGTATGATATCGAATAACCTTTGAAGAACCATTTTCCAAAATTATGCTTCTTTGCAAATTTCATTTTCAAGTTCCTTGTCGATAGTATTAGTATCGTTTTTTTTCCAAAATTCATACACAGCACATGCTTCCGAATGGCCACTTGAACAACTGTGTTGTTTAATTCTTTCTGATAAATGCTTCCAATCTCGAAATCCCGTACACCAAACATTATTCCTTTGTGAAGCAAATAACCAACAGGGTTGACAATAGGCAGCGTCTAGTATTTTGGAATAACACAACCAAAAACGATTAACTGGCCCATATTTAGAACACGAAACGTAGTACGATTTTGAAAAACACCTATTGTTCTGGTTGATGTCTGTTGGAAAAGGTCCTGAAGGCTGTAAAGGCCCCATATCAAAAATTTGACGTTTTTCGTTATCACTTAATATTTTGTTCGTGAAGTTTCCCAAGTCATAAGAAGATTTATCGTACACATTTTCGAAAAATGTAGAGGTCTGTGGTTCCTCCAAACCCGCTCTTATGTGTGTCATGCAAACATCATCCACGTTCACATGATCGGCGGCGGAGGTATCTCCAACTGCAAGAATTGTCGAATCTTCTTCAGTAGGCTTCTCAACCAACACTGCAGTTACCACATTATTTGAGTCACTAACAATAGAAATATTTTGGCCCGATGTACTTGCAGAAGGCTGACTTAAAAACTTGTCAATTTTGGGCAATTTTTGTTTCCTATCTTCTCTTTCTTTGCGTTGTTTGCGTTTAAATGCACCACTGGGTTTCTTCTTTTTATTCATAATTTTAGTTTTCTTATTTATCGAAACAATACAATATTAGATTGTGCTCGAGGTAGGTACTCAACTCACTGTAGTCACTGTTCACTGACGAAGTTAAAAGTAAAATAAGAGGAAAGAGAAACACAATGATACGCTACAAGCTACAAGTGTTGTTGGGGAATCCCCGGAAAAAGATTATCACCGTTAGTGTTACCATTTTTGCCAGTTTAGCCTAAATCTATGGATTTGACACGAGTTATTGACTTGACGGACATCAATATGAGTGGTAAAATCAAATAATATTGAACCACTTTATTCTATATTGACCAGTTCAAAAAAAGTTTATTGACATTAGCTTACTTACTCCTGATACAGCATTAATTTTTCAACCGTTCTCGAAAAAAAATCTTTCGAATTCACAATAAAACGCACATCGATGAATAATAAAACGCACATCCGTCAAATTGACAACACTGCCAACCTACAGAAATAATTTAGGGGAATTCCCTAGGCATAACTTTTGAATTTCTCTCAACTGAGTTTTCATGATTAAAGTGGGGTTGCAACCTGTCATCTGGTAAGGATTCGAGGGCCCCCTGAGCTTGAGGGCCCCGGGGTACTGCCCCGCTAGCCTATAGGCAGTTACGCCACTGCATACTGAAATTATTGGTAAATAATCTTCAAGGGGAAATGATTGACAATCAAATTAAATAAAACTTATTATTGTACACTTTTCAAAAATGATTTGATTTTATCACGTCATTATACAATACCACAATTTGTCGTTTGGTACCTTTAGGTTACACGCTATCCAGTTATACTGTCGGTTAGTTTCGTTTGTGTTCGTTCATGAAGGAATGCACTATTTTTTCATGTTTGCACTTGTCTGGGGTTGTATTCACAGGTCAATAGTATATTCAGTTATCACCGATCTATAGTAGGTGAACTATCATTTACGACCACAAGAAGTGTTTTATCGACAGTGTGTTGACGGTATATTTTCATCAGAAGTCATGAATCGCGGAAGAAAATTGGTACAAATGGCATTAGATTCTGCAATAGGGAAAAAAAGGAAGAATCCAAAATTAAAAATACCGAAAGGGTAAGTAAATTTTATGACTATCGATATTTCCCCGGAGTTTTATATCCATACAATTGCGAAAAAACCATTCGTTAGATTTTGATCTGCTGGAAGTCGCCACTCTTCACGACTCTTCCATACTACTTGGTGAGACACTCAATAATCAGGAAAAACTGTTTGACATCGAAAATATGCAATGTGTATTTGAAGATCAAATTCCGACCGTTTCATCAGCTGTAAACTCCAATGGAGTATTACTACTTGAGTCTCCGGTATTTATTATGGATCTAGCTAACTAAACTCAATCACGCGACGTCGAAAAAAATAATTACCTGGCAAAAGCATCCAGTGCAGATTTTGTCCCAGACATGAACGATGTGAATGAAAAAGAAATACCAGTAGAAACTGCGACAAGTTATATGCACCAACAGATTATTCATGTCCAAAATGAAAAGCCAGTGGAAACTTCAACTACTGATAATAATATTCACCAATACATCCAAGATAATAACAATCTCGAAGAACATGATTCAGAAGTAGAAGTAGAAGATGCAAATGATGTTGACTACATTCCCATGCCGAAAATGAACTTTAATATAATGGAAACCTAACGGAAACTGCAACAGGACGACCAAAAAAAGAGAGGAAAAGAAAATCTGTAGGACAGACATTTAAGACAAAAAGTACTTCAACACAGTAATAAAAACTATTACACACATTCTGGAAAACCTGTTCATTCAAAACATTTTATTGAGAATTACGAATGTCCATGCAAGAAGAGGTGTCATACACTTTTTTCAGACGATAACAGAAGAAATATTTTTGATTAATTTTATAAACTAGCGAATTATAATTCACAAACTTCTTTCATTGCAGCCAATATTGAAGAAAAAAGCATTAAACGTAAAAGGGTTAAAAATTCCGAGAAACGATACTAGGTTATACTATTTAAAAAACCAGACTGTGTGCAAAACTTTTTTTGAAAAAACTTTGATGATTTCTTCTAAGAGAATCAACACTGCTGAATCAAAATTGAGAGAGGGAACCATTAGAGATAGGAGAGGTGAGCAACAGGGGGGAGAAAACAAATTGACAGATGCAGTTGTCGAAGCCGTAATAAAACATATTAAGAAATTTTCAACTCACAAGTCCCATTACTGTAGAGCAACAACACAAAGTTTATACTTAGGGTACAATATAACGGAACGGAAGATGTACGAGTTATTTTTTGAGGAAAATTTTAATTTCAAGCTTTCTTTCACTGTATTCAAGAAAATCTTCCACGAAAATTTCAATCTGCGGAGAAAGCCATTAGTAAAAGACACATGTAGCGTATGAGATAGATTTAAGGCATCTAAAAGCCAACAAAATACGAAAGAAGCACATGAGAAGCATCTGCAAAAAGCTGAAACCGCTAGACAAACGTTAAAGGCAGATATGAAAGAAGCGGAAGAAATTCCTGATCTTGAGACAATAACTTACGACATGGAATAAACTCTACCACTGCCCAATATTCCCATAAACTTAGTTTTTCATAAAAGGCAACTCTGGTTGTATAATGGAGGTGTCCATTGTGGGAAAAATGGATACTGTTTCGTATGGAAAGAGGGGACAGCTGGGCGAGGGACCCAGGAAGTTGGATCTTCCTGAAGAAGTTCATTGAAGATCATCTCAATCCAAACACAAAAACGCTGATAATGTGGTCAGATAGTTGCGGAGGACAGAATCGCAATATCAAGATTGTTTTAATGATGAAAACAATTCTCAAAAATCATCAAACTTTAGAAACAGTTTATTTGAATTATCTAGTACCGGGCCACAGCTTTCTACCCAATGATTCAGATTTTTCGTTTATTTGAAAAGCAATAAAGATTAATCAAAGGATTTAAACTAGCAATAATTATATAAACATAATGAAGCATTGCCGACATAAAAAACCATTGACTGTAACAGAAATGAAGAAAGAAGACTTCTTTTCTGTACAAGCAATAGAACGAGCAGTTGTCAACAGAAAACAAGACCAAAATCAAGAAAAAGTTAGGTGGCTTAAAACCAGAGTTATAAAAATAACAAAAGGAGAGAGAACATTTCAGTATCTTTTTCAAATATACCCATAACAATAATGATGCATTCAAAGAAATTAATATTCAGAAGAATTTGAAAAAAAACAATCAAATTTCAATACAAATCTAGAATTGCCTTGGCCAGAAAGAAAGGAAATTTCAACAAAAAACTTGCAGATCTCAAGGCGTTGATACCTTTCATTCCGGCGAATGCAAAACAATTTAATAAAAATTTGAAGGGAGCAGAATTCGAAGATGACTTGGAGGGATTTGGGCCAGATCTGGACTTCGAAAATAAGTTTGAAGAGGAAACTAACAATGATTAAAAATTTCAATTGGGGATATTTTTGCATTAAACTCAATTTTAGTACAGTTGAAAACTTTTGTTTTAGTTAAAATAAATATTTCATAACAACTGACGTTTCATTTTGTAGAACATCTTTCTTAGTGTGAAATGTATTTAAGCTTATTTATTAGAAAGGAACTAAACGACAATAGACTCAAAATTAATTAAAAAATCGTACTTTAGAACACTTCTTTTTCAGAAATTGAGTAAATTAAATTATTCACAGCATTCATAAATAAATATTGTTATTTGAAAGTAATTAAGTAAGTGTCTGCAATGTTGCAACTTCAGACGGCGTTTTCTCGAAACTACGCAGATGTCGCTTGGTGCCCTTCTGATGAACATGAATCAATTATTCAATTAAAAAGAGTGACTCGAAATAACCTCTGAGTGCACCCACCGTAATGACTCGTGAAGATTATATTTTTTGTTTTAACACTTCCCACACGGCCTAATCCATTGGATTACATTCAGGAGACCGTGCTGGTCATTTGACCGGTGCATGTACTCCACGGCCTATCCATTTTCACGTGAAGTTTTCATTTAGCCATTCCCAAGCTCGCAGTGTAAAATGTGGCGAGGCACCATCGTGCATAAATCACATTGACAGACGTTGATAAGGTACACCATTAAGCAGATCTATTAAATTATTCCTAAGAAAATTTATACAGTGCTATTCAAAAGTCCCCTCCTCCCTCGTATCTTTTGAACGGCTACACTTACATTAATAAAATTTGGAGGGTGAAAATAAAGTGTTGTAAACTTCTCTACGAATGGTAACAGGTGACGTAATAGTAATAGATGACGTCACAGTGCCACTCTGGCCAATAATTTTAAATAGGACCTTATGGCTAGTGATATCTCGTTTGAAAGGCATTGACATTGGCTACATAGCCATATTAATTTTGTTTGGGTTTAAATTAATTTGGATGGATAAATTAAATAAATACCAAAATTATTGAAATTATTTTTTTAAATTTAATTAATCAAATATCAACAATGGATTCTTATAGCAAGTGCTCGAAATGTGCTCCGTCTACTTCCTGACAGTAATACATCGACCGGCGAGGTTCTATAGAATGGCCACCTCGGTCACCAGATCTGACACCATAAGATTTTTTTCTATGGGGGTACTTGAAATCCAAGGTTTATACTACGGCACCAGATAGCATTAGCGTTTTGAAAGAAAGAATTACTGAAGAATGCAATGCTATTTCAGCTGACACATTCGAACGAGTACGACAAGAGTTTACTAATAGGATGTATTACTGTCAGGAAGTGAACGGAGCACATTTCGAACACTTGCTATAAGAATCCATTGTTGATATTTGATTGATTAAATTTAAAAAAATAATTTCAATAATTTTGGTATTTATTTAATTTATCGGTCAAAAATAATTTAAACCCAAACAAAATTAATTAACATGGCTATGTAGCCAATGTCAATGCCTTTCAAACGAGATATCACTTGCCATAAGTTCATATTTAAAATTATTGGCCAGAGTGGCACTGTGACGTCATCTATTACTATTACGTCACCTGTTACCATTCGTAGAGAAGTTTACAACACTTTATTTTCACCCTCCAAATTTTATTAATGTGTAGCTGTTCAAAAGATACGAGGGGGGAGGGGACTTTTGAATAGCACTGTATATGTAGATCCATTTAAATATTTCGGTAGAATAGAAGGTCCGATAAACGAATCCCTGATTATTCCAGCCCAAACGTTAATTTTAATCTTGCCCTGAGGATGTGTAACTTTCCCGGCGTGCGTGTTTTCGGCAGACCAAATGTGTTCATTGTGCATATTAAAAATACCACTTCGTGTCAATGTTGCTTCATCGGTAAATGCTATATTAAAACACAAACCCCTATCCCTTCTTATTCTTCAAAGAAATCATTGACTGATTTCTACTCTAGGTTCATAATCAGTATCTGAAAGATCTTGCACCTCTTGTAAATAATAAGAGTGCAGCTGCATTCCTTCAAATCTCTCCATGTTGACATTCTTGAAATGTGAGTTTGCAATACGCATCTGCGAACACTGATAGAAGGGGTGGCTACAATTGTATTAAGGACATTTCTAATATTCCGAGTTTCTTCTGATTTTTTCACGGTTATGAACTGTAGGTTTAAAACTTCCAGTTTCTCTTAAACGTCGATTCACAGCAATGAATGTTCGTCGATTAGGAATATCGCGGCCAGAATATTTTTCGATATACCACCTTACTGCACGTTCAGAATTACCCTGACATTCTCCTAGTACAAAATGCATGTCAGCATATTCCACAAAACTGTAAGCATCATATTAATAACAAGTAATACTATGTACAATAATAACTAAAAATATGTATACACGTTATTTATTTTCACAAGAAATTATTCATTACTGGACATTGACAGTTTTAAGACAATGCATGGGTAACTACGCTTAAAGAAAAATTAGAAATAATCACCTTAACCCTCAACGGCTACGTGCCGGTATCACATACCTGCAGCAATTTTCAAAGTCCGCTTTCTACTATACCTCTAAGTCTGGACCTGTACCACCTCGAGTATCTTTTTATCCTATCTAGAAGAGTTGCTTCAGTATCATTTGAGCATTCACATCGAGTTTGTGTATACGATGAAAAGGTTTGCGGTATTTCCGGTTATTTGCGGTATCTGATACCGGCAAGTAGGCTTTTACGCTAGCAATTTGAAGTTGACATAATAATAATGTCCCAATTACCTGGACATACATGCATCCAGATGACCCCAGATTCTAGAAGTGGTGTAAAGCTCAATTGGATTTGGAATATGAAGAGTTTAGCGATACCGATGATTATTTTCAACTGGAAAGTGACCATGAAAGTGACTCGGAAATGTCGGGCATTGAAACTGAGTCTTGAGTCTAATGACCAAAATGAGGAGAAAAATTCTGGAGATCTAAGGAATAAAGCAAAATACTGACTGACTGGAAGAAAAACACTTTATATTTGTAGAAAAAATTGGATCCTTTTGTCTTGAATACGCAAAAAAGTTTGTCCCAACTGTGTAAAGGGTGAGGATGAATAGGTGAATCTGAGAAACTAATATGTATAAAATAACTTTAACTACATATATGTTAAACAATTTTCTTTAATATTTAACTGCATTATTGTTGTTTATTTTTTATTTTTAAAGGATGTTTTTTATATAAAATCCAAATAATTACGTGTTTAGAATGATCCATTTATATTTGTTTTATTTAATAATTTTTTTTATTTACATATTAACGTGTCTCGACAACTGAGATCATTGACACATGGTACAGTTATTAACTATAAGAAATAAGCGCTAACTAACTATTTAGTTTACAAACATGGTAAACAGCCCGTGTTCTTTCTTCAAATGCAACGCCTATAAATACGAAGTAACCACCGTCATCACTCTCTTTCCTCCCGTTCCACTAGAAGACACCAAGACAACGTGAGCTCCAAATGCAACTGGCCACACCTGACTCTCAACGCCTATACCAATGAAAAGATATGTAATATAAAAACAACAACACAATGAAAGTTATTAATTGGAGAATTAGAAAAAATTTTTTTATATAGTCAGCAATAAAAAGCTATTACAAATGAGAGAGACACCTAACTCATTTCATATACTCTTTTCTCATATTTTGAACTACTTATCATTTATATCGACGAAATAAAACTTGGAATTCGCTCTGTAAACAAACTACTAATGAATAATTGACTTTTTGTTTATACTTGTAGTTTATCAGAACTTTAATTAAAGGGTGGGTTCCACTTAAAGCCTACTATGATTGCAGCATACACTTTACCATTCCACTTAACGCCCATGGTCGTCGTAAGCGGTCGTTCAAAGTCAAAGATCGCGTTACTGTTTGCGCCCACTTCGCCTATTCAATATAGTACTTTTCGTCACACGATAAGCGCATGCGCAGCCGCCATCTTCGAAGGGCGGGAGTTAAAAAGTTTCGTACTGTTTTGTACAATAATGGCTGGGGATGCAATATTATCTCCACAAACAAATCCATCATTAAAACAAATTATTGATGGTGCAGTACTTGTTGACAAATCAGTTGAAGCGTATGTAATTGTCTTATGGGCGTTCTCAAAAAGGCGAAATAAATCTGTTAGTTGAGAGGTTAGCTGTCAATACAATCTATTATCTAAATAAAAGTAGGTACCTACCTAAATAGTTATTATCTAAATAAAATTAGGTACATAATGTCATCCTAATTGAACATAATTTATTGTCAGCACATGTAGAAACTCTAAAATTAACATTTAGGTCTGTAATGAATAATATTAATAATATTAAAATTCAAAAAATTTCAGATATAAACATATTTATAATCATAGGGTTACGCGTGTACCTATAATAAGTATATCTATATATTGCAAGCAAGGTTAAGGAAAATTTATAAAATGATATATATTATGTGTTGGTTTAGAATAATTTATAACATGTATCACTCTTTATACGCACTCCATAAGACTGCTGTTTCATTTTTCCTTTTCGTACAGATAATATAGTCGACTTGAAAATTTTATTTTTCAATTAAGACACTTATTACTCTAATTTTTTTATAATTTATTTATTAAAGTATTATTTGTTTAATATTTGTTAATTTTCATTATTTGTACACAGTTATTTCAACATGCATATTTACAAAACAGTACGAAAAAGATGGCTCAACTGCACGCATGCGCACAAAAAAATTGTGATGAAAAGGTCTTTTGGTGGGTCTGTGTGTGCTTTCATCAAAATGTGGCGACAATTCAAATATGGAGATAGTTTCTCATTCGTTTTGTCAAAAACGCAACAATAAATTCAAGGGAATCCATGATAAATTAAATTTTACCCCAGTCTATGCGAAATATTTACACCAAACTGCACCAAAAATTATTTTATTTTTTATTATACATACAAACTGCACGTTTTCACCAAGCCGCCATATTGTGAACCTACCTCGCTCAAATGTGAATTCCACTTATAACTTTCGCTTACAACGACCGCGGTCTTTTTACGAAAGTGGAACGGGTATTTCAGCGGTCGCGGGCGTTGTGGGCTTTAAGTGGAACGTACCCAAAGTGATCTTCACAAAAATAATTGGTACTTATTGCTGTCATTTGAGCACTTTTGGTAACGTTTATGGAAAGTTTTCGTGGTGGTCTGTTTGGCGTACTTTTGCACATCGGTTTTGCAAAGCATTTGTAAGACGACCCATTAATTTTTACGGCTATTATAAAATTTATTCGTAAGAACTCAGTCAAGATCAGATAACTTTGACAGAGCGCGAGATTCGTTTATAGGCACAGAATGCAGTTGCTTGTAAGAAAATAGTTGTAACGTGGATGTGATTTTGTATAACTAATAGTATTCCAAATATGCAAGGTATAATTAATTGGTTCGTAAAAGTGATCATTCGATTCACTTTTTATTTATTTCTATCTCTCATTCAGCATCTTTCATAAAGAATGACAAGTCTAGGCAGAATATGAATCAAAAGTGATAAATTAATTCATTATTGAACCGATCCAGCGATATTGGATTTCGGCATTCAGCATCAATCACTCACACTTCAAAACAACGAAAAATGAAACGTATTAACCCAAAGAGAACGATCACTCGAGTTCGGCAGGAAGGTACCTCAGCATTATGATTTGAAGTTTTATACTTGCAGGTATAGTCTTTGTCATTAAACTATCTTCTTTCGTTATGAAGGAAGTGACAAGTTGTTGAAGTTCTTCATATTTTATTTTATATTAAATTCATTAAACTGATCGTCATCCTAAAACTAATTCATTGTTCTGTAAACATTTTGTGTTTTAGGCTTATTTCAGAATGAAATAGAGCTATTGTAGAGAGTAGCATGACACGACTTTGGAAAAATTTCAATGCAGTTTTCCGTTTTGGTGTTCCCTGATGCCAAAATCACCCCCGCTCCAAAGGTTATATATATATATATATATATATATATATATATATATATATATATATATATATATATATATATATATATATATAGTATACACCACATGTCGTAATAAAAACGATTACTGTTTAAATAAATTAGAAAAACATTACATTGGTGTCAGAAGTGGGATAATATAAATAAATATCTACGTAAAAATGGCCAAAAGACTAAGGCACTTGAAAGTGACTGAGTTAAGAGCAGAATTGGAAGATCGTGAGTTGGAAACATCCGGTAAGAAAAGTGAAATAGTAGAAAGACTTAAAGTGGCACTGAAAAATGACGGCTTTGATCTAAAAACAGTTTTATTTAATGACGAGGCTTCCACCTTAATCTTGTCAATTTGTGCCATGGAAGAGGGAATTTCAACGAATGTAAAAACGATATTTCAGCTATGAAGAACGACATTTCTGCTAATATTAACGACAAGATTTCTGCTTTGAAGAACGATATATTTGCCAATATCTTATTAATGAGAAACGACATTGCCGCTGACGTTGAAAATGAAAGTTCGTCTCTAAAATTTGAAATCGAGAATAAAATGTCAACGATTGACGAGAAAATCGAGAATAAGATTACAACGATGGACGAGAAGTTTGAGAATAAGATGACAACTATGGACGAGAAAATCAAGGAGTTGAAAGTAAGATAACAGATTTAAGAAAACAAGACTCACCAGCAGAACAAAAGAAGATCGAGATATGCAAGCCAACAACACAACCCAAGACAGAAGATATTATCAGTTTTGCCCGAGTCAAGGCTCCAACGTTCGACGGAAAGACATCGTGGACCAATTATGTGAAACAGTTTGAAGCAGCCGCTAGAGTGAATAATTGGTCCGATAGGGATAAGGCAGTAAACTTAACCATAGCGCTTCGGGGAGATGCCTTAGATGTACTACAGACGATACCACTTGAAGAAACGGATGATTTCGAGCAGCTGAAGAAGCGGTTGGACATGCGATATACTCACGAACAGCATTTGTACAGATTCCAACTGAAGAACCGAAGGCGGAAACGTGACGAAACCCTTCAAGAGTATGAACTGGATATTGCTCGACTAGTTCGATTTGCTTATCCATCAGCACCAGATAACATGATGGAATGTTTGAGCGTCCAGGCCTTTATTGACGGCTTATGTGACCACGATATGGAGAAGACGCTTCGATTTGCCCATCCTGAAGCATTGGTCGATGCATTGACTGCTGCTCTTGAATATGAAGCGGCCACGATGGCTTCGGGATACAACAAAGGTAGGACCATACAGGAACAAGGTGACGATGACAGACTTGACCAGATCGTCAACTTGTTGAAAGGTATGGCAGACAAGAAGCCGAAGAAGATCAAATGCCGGAAGTGTGGCGAGCTAGAGTACGTAAGCAGTCCGTCTAAGCGCCCCAAGACTCCTATAAACCAAAAACTCCAGTCACAGGGGAAATCAGACAGGGGTGAACATCCCCTGATGTGAATCACCGCAAAGCCAACTCTACGCCTAGACGGTCATGCCCTGTAGACTATTCACAATACAACAAGTCGAAATCTAAGGAAGTTGCTGTTTCAAGAATTACAGTAGTCAATGAAGAATGGTCACCCACCAGGATCAGAGAAGATCAGGAGAATGATTCTCACCTAAAGGAGATTCGGTAGTGGAATGAAGGAAATCGGTGACCTACCTGGCAAGAAGTGTCAAGATTTTCACCGAAACTCAAGGCGTATTGGGCTCAGTGAGACTCCCTTGTCCTGGCAGAAGGGCTGTTGAAAAGAGTCCTTGGAAACGATGATGGTTCCGAGATGAGGAGACAGCTAGTTATCCCGAGAACAAGAGTAGCTGAAGTACTAAAGAAGCTACACGACAGTCCATCGGGAGGTGATCTGGGAGTGAAGAAAATCCTCCGGCGAATCCGGGAGAGCTTTTATTGGATGAACAGCTCCGATGATGTGAAGGACTGGTGTAAGAAATGTACGACTTGTGCTACGAGTAATGAAACAATATGATGTTGGAAGCCCTTTCGAAAGGATTGCTTTAGATATCGCTGGACCATTTCCGACGACAGAAAATGGTAGCAAATACATACTGGTTGTAATGGATTATTTCACAAAGTGGGTGGAAATTTATGCTATCCCAAACCAAGAGGCCACAACTGTCGCCGATGTATTGGTGAAAAAATGTATCAGCCTATATGGAGTACCATTGGAAGTCCACAGTAACCAGGGAAGAAATTTTGAAAGCCATCTATTCCAGGAGATTTGCGAGAAGCTGGGAATGAAGAAGACCAGGACCACAGCATTACATCCACAGTCAGATGGAATGGTCGAGAGAATGAGCAGGACTATTGGAAAAGACCTGTCCAAAGTAGTTTCCAGCCATCAGAGAGATTGGGACCAGTATCTTTCCCTATTCGCATTGGCTTATCGATCTACCGTCAATGAGTCGACGGGTGAAACACCTGCAAAAATCCTGTTTGGACGTGAAATGAGGCTTCCTTGTGACCTGGAATTTGGCTGTTGGCCTGGAGAAGATCTAGCAGGAGAAAAGTACCTAATCCAATTGAGAAGAAGGCTGGATGATATTCATGAATTAGTTCGAACAAATCTTCAAGTTGCCAGCGACAGAATGAAAAGTCAGTACCACCACTGAACTAAAACCAAACTGGAACGTCAATGCTGTATTTCATTTCTACGTAAGATTAAGTTCGCGCATACCATGTGATGAGAGAGCAGTGGTCATGCGTAGTAAACGACTTTTGAAGTGACATTACAGGACCGGTCTTAATTTACTAACTAATCTATAGTCCATATTGTACTTTAGAGCCAATTATCTAGACTTTTTTCATTTATTTTCGTAAACAGAGGATTTTAGTAGTTAGTATTTCGAATTACAATGTAACTCTCTTCATTTTACTGTTTATCATGAAAATAATTTTTTTATATTTGCAGTTTTTGATCGATTATATTTTTAAAATTGATTTAATTGTTTAATTTTTTCGATTATAAAATTCAAAATATTTTGAAAATAAAATGCCATGGACAATTTCAATTTTTTAATAGAACAAATAACAACATAAAGTTCTTTACAATTCATTGATTTGAAAATAAAATTATTTTACTCAGTTTTTTTTCTAATCAGAGTACCGTTCATTTCTTCACAGTTTGTCTCTTGCCAATGTGAATCTTATTTTGAAATAAATTTCAACAACTGATTTCATCAATTTCAATCTATGATTATCAAACATAGACTGATCTAGCAAATGATCATCTGAAATTTTGAAAACTTTTTGATCTAATAATTGTTTTATGGTTTCATCGATATAAACTTGTTTTCTTTCGAAATCGAATTATTACGGCCGCTTGACATGGAGCAATACTACCTGCAACGCAATGCAACACGCAATATTTCTTGATCACAAGCATGCGCAGATGAAGCTCAGCTGATAGATCTCGGAATTGCAACTTTATCGGTTTGGTGCCATTTCTATTGCATGCAAGCTGCAATTCTAGGAAGACATCTAGTTACTTTTGGTTTAACAACCAATTAAATGTCAGTCAAATCACTTGATCACAAAATAAAGACGATGGGTCCGTTTTCTGTGCATTTGATTGACTGTTGCACTTTTATTTATAACTAACCTTCTTGTTGATTTGTGATTTTTGTTAATGCCATTTTTTTCAAGTTTTTTATTTGCCTTGCATAATGTCAAACAATATGCAAGATTCAACACATGCAATATTTTGACGTTGCAATAAATTACATGCAAATGCTTGCAGATTGTATTGCTTCATGTCAAGCGGCCTTTTTCATAAGTAAAATATGTCTAATTTTCCTTTCACAGAACATACATATTTTTAGAATATTATATGATGGTTTCACAAGGCCACCTCTATTTTTGCGGTTTAGTAGCAGAAAATTGTTTCCATCGATAATGTCTCCATATAATGTTTCAACGTGTTTCAAACATTCGAAACACTTTATAAGTTTTGTAACAATAAAACCACTCACATATGTAACAACATTTTCAGACAGCAAACTTAATGAAGGTAAAAACTGAATAACATACTCAATATTATCAACAAAAATATGAACATCAGAAATATCTAAATTATATTTTTCAACTATTCCAATGTCATCAATAGATATACCATTGGAAATTTTGGTGACATCTGTTGAAGTTGTCAAAATACTGACTTCGCCATCGAAAAAACAATTTCCTTTTAAAGACTTTGATATCATGGCGAAGAGCCATTTTCTTGTAGGTACAATAAAATTGATATGCCGTTGGATTATTATTCCACCCATTTTTTATCTGAAACAACAAAGAATATGTATAACATAGATTGTACGTAGAGGTTTTGTTTTTAGTTTGATGCAAAAACTGACCATCAAGAGTTTTTAATGACTGGATATATGTAATATTCTCTTGAAATATTGTTCTCCCGTATAAAACATTATTTTTCCTAAGAGGTGCCTTGCATCCCCTTCCCATAGGGTTTCGAGAATTGCACAAATCAAATGATCTGTCAAACACTCTTATGAAGTGAATGGTACCCTCTGCATCTGCATAATCTGGATGCTTAATATCATCTTTCAGAAACTCCATTGCATCAGCTAAACTACTGCTGAGAGTTTGTGCAACAATATTGACCTGAAAGTAAATAAAATCATAATATTTAAAAAAAAAATGTATCAACTCACTTTTATTTTCTATGGACGCCAATTTATGTGTTCTTCCAAATTTATTGCCTAATCTGCAAAGTTCATTTCCTTGTATTTCATCCACCTGTAACTCACCTGTAATATTGTGCTCCGGGAATTCTTCCCCTTGATATGTAAAACAAAACACAACAACTAATCACCATTGTTCTTGAGAGAAAAATCACAAATGTCTTTACGAGTGTTAATAAATCCAATTTGAACACAACACAAGTGATAAACAGGTACAATAAATAAAGTGAACAAAGGACGAACAAGAACTCAATAACCATAAATAAAAATGCGCGCAATACCTACCACTGTTACCAATACAATTAATAAAATGCGCTAAATATGAGGCCACTTCTGGGTAAAAATATACATATATCAAGGAAATACGTCTTATTTGTCTAACCGAATTAAGCTACGATTCGATTTCTTGATTCTACGTGTACTGCGCATGTGCTCGGCTCTCCCATTTCACATCGCATAAGTGTCGTAAATTTTCCTCGCGAAGGTAATCTGTATTGGTCTTCCAGTTTAGTTTTAGTTCAGTGGGTACCACACGCAGGCCACAGAAGGCGGTTTTAAAGAAGGGACAAAGTATGGTTACACAACCCGACGAGGAGAAAAGGATTTTCTCCAAAATTACAAAAATCGTGGGAAGGTCCATACTTAAGCAAGAAAAGGATCAAATATGTTATATATCGCATAAGCAAGGAATAAACCATATTCGAGATGTGTCTGACCCTACCTTCGATGAATTTATGGAGGCGTATGGAGGTACCGGGAAAGCTAGATATGGAGTCACTTCAGAACAACGAAAAGATTTGTTCACTCTCCAGGAAGATTATTCACTGCCATACAACATCCCCGCCCGTCTCAAGAACGCACGAGGGTTGGCATCCGTCTTTCGAAAGAAGTTCAGGCAATTAGAAAACTTGAAGACCAGATTCCAGCCCCTGGCAAGACACTGAAACTGAAACATAATTCGCGGTACGTCTTCTACGTGGTAACTAAAAATGAATTTCAAGATCGATCTACCTACCGCGATGTGTGGGAAGCACTTCGAAACCTCCGAGACCAGCGTGAAGAAACTGGCTATGCCTAAGATAGCGCGTAACCAGTTGGATTGGCGAGTCATCAGGAACATGGTAGAGATTATCTTTCCAGATACCGGTGTCCAGATATTAATTTGCAGCTACAACTCCCGTTATCAGTATCCGATGAAGACGGTGCCCTGCTATTTCCATAAGATCGTAAAGTGTAGAAATGGGGCCAGTTGCCGATTCAAACATCCAGTCTCGGCTACACAAAAATTCCAGGAGGAACTTCCATTTAAGGAGGGGGTAATGTTACGAAACAGCACACTGGTATAGTCCCTAAATCCGACTCTATCTAAGCCATGTATGAAAGTTAAAATTATGGCGGATGCGCAGGGATTTCTTAGAATTGTTTACGATTGTGACTATTTCATCTAGACATTGTTTTTGTGACCAGTCTTATCTAGAAAATGCCAGAAAGCCAATTGTTTTTGTGTAAGCCGCCATCTAGAATCATCTATTGAAAAAGGCACTAATATATAAGGGAACGACCAGGAAGAGTCAGTTCAGTTTTAATTTGACATCGTGAGATAAACAGTAAATAAGTGAATATAAATTATCAAAGTGTGGATATAAATTAATAATTAAGGTTGTGTGTATATAAATTAAATTTAAGTGAACAGTTAAGTGTGTATAAATTAAGTATTAGTGAATAGTGTAGTGAATAAATAAATTAAGTAAGTGAACCTACCGTGTGTTTAAAGTATATCCCACCCTTAATAAAAACGTTTACTATTTAAATAAATTAGAAAAACATTACAGTATGGAAATGATATTGAACTCAATCATAAACGTATTCAAGACTTTTAATCTTGATAAGTATGATGAACCAATATTTGCAACCACACAAAATTTCAAAAATGAATAGGTAATGACATGGCATTATCAAAAATGACATCTTCTTCTCATTTCTTTTCACCTTTTCGAATGGTGGTTCTTGACCCTCTTGTATACATCTCTTTTGTCATTTTCCTTTGAGTATATTGAACTTCTGGCGTTTCTTTCTTCTATTAAAAAAGTATATTTTCCATCCATTTGCTGATACCACATCGTATTTCCTATTATTAAATAACTCCTACTGCAGAAAGTGATCATCTTTATCCCGTTTTCTGTTTATTATTGGTTCTCCGTAAATTCCCATACATTCCATCCCCCTATATTTATCGTTACCAGTTCTGCTGTTTCAATCTTCCATAATGATTGTTATTCCATTTTCTTCTCTTCCCTCATCTAGATCTCCTTGTAATTTTGTGTGATATTCCAAGATATCTTCTTCTGGTACTCCTTCAACTGGGCCATATATATATTTATATTAGTATACACCACATGTCATTTATTTTTTCGATATCATTTATTTCTTCTGTAGTCATTATTCGGCATTCTGTTCTTGTGGTAGTCAGAGTGATATGTAATGTGTTTGTTACTTACTTTCCAATACTGACGTGAAAATTCGACAACTATTTTTTCCATTTTAAAAAGAAATATGAAAAAGGAAATATCGATATAAATAATTTAAATAGCCCCACAAAAGTTTGGGAAGTTCATGAATATTGGATTTATGTTAATAAATATCAATTTTTCTATTCACCCACGTTTTGTCTCTACTATATATTGAATGTATATACTTGCTTATCTAACTTTTGTATTTCCAAGTTGATAAGTTTTTAAGCCTAGGGCAAGTTGTTTTCACTTGTATTTTCAAGAATTTTACATCAGTTATTGTTTCCACTTAATTCAGGCAACTTCGATTTTCCTGCGGATGAAACAAATAGGGCTATTGGTATGATTGAGGTAGGTAGTTTTCAGTATTGTTCACAGATGAGTCGAGGTATGGGCGGTGTTTTGATAATCAGCGTGTTCGTGCAGATGTACGTAAAAATGATTAACAATGTTATAAACTTGTTTCATGCTGCTGTTGGACCAACTTTCTTCATTTAAGATGATAATACTTAACCGCATCATGCAATAGTAGTCTAACACGCTTTGGACTTCCATGGGATCCCGCATTTCGCACAGACTCCTCTATCGACCGACCTCAATTCCATCGAGATTGCTTGGGACCGGTTACAAAGAGCCTTGAGTTCTTATCAACCACCCCCACAGACACTCCAAGAACTTAGACAGCTTTTACCAAGTCTTTGGAGACAAATCGATCAAGACTACGTCAACAACCTTATTGAAAGTATGCAGAGACGTTGTTTAGCTGTAATTTTTTATGAGACAAAAATGGTACAGACCCTGAAATTTTTGTTTTTGTTGTTTCAAACTTCAGACGTATGGCGCAAAAAGCACACTAACGTTCATATAAAAGAAAAACCATGCAATGTATAACATACAAACACTTGGTGACCAAAAATCATAATTTGTTAGAAGACAATCTCAGAATTTATCAACTTTCTTAACTTTCATGGAAAAGTTTTTGTTTGAAAGCTGGACTTTGGACAATAAAAGTTGAGACAAAAGCTGACTCCAAAGTTTGGAAAAGAATAAAGGAATGTTCACATTTATAATGAAGCACTTAGAAATAGCTGATAAATTTTCACATGCAAAAATAAATCATTTGGGTTGGGAATTGATTGATTCCAAAAGTTGTAGATATTTCTGAATCGCAGCATTATAGTGCCCTCCCGACTTTTTTCATCATAGACTGGACCTTTCAAAGTAATTTACTAGAAAATTGAATAAATATTTTGGCCTGTGCGATTTTTTATATGAAGACATGTTTTTTTTTAATTTCAATCCTGTGCTAAGATTTGAAACATTTACTATATCGAAGAATGGACAACACCAGTCGATTTGTCGTAACAAAGATCCCCATTTCCCATAATTTCAGTATTTTTTGAGAGGAAAAATATTTTGCGACAAAAATGAACTTTAACTATAGTCTGGAATAGATTGCATTTTTCGCAATTCTCTAAAAACATATTTTTGGCATAACTCTCTCTCGAAACATGCCCGATTAGATAAAATTTGATTTTACCCCTCTTCATTCGATACTCTAAATTTGACGCACAATACTTCTGAATCGCATCATTATAGTGCAGTCCTGATTTTTTTCATCATAGATTGGACGACGTTTGGAAGTACTTTTCTAGAAAATTTGAAGAATATTTTCATTATTTTGGCATGTGCGACTTTTCAGATGAAGGCATGTTTTTTTTTAATTTAATTCCTGTGCTAAGATTTGAAACATTTACTATATCGAAAAATGGACAACACCAACCCCATTTCTCGTAATTTCAGTATTTCCTGAAAGGAAAAATATTTTGCGACAAAAATGAATCTGAAAACATTGCATTTTTCGCAATTGTCTAAAAACATATTTTTGGCATAACTCTCTCTAGAAACATGCCCGATTAGATAAAATTTCGTCCTAAATCGATGGGTGACTTTGTTAATGCCCTGACTCTATTAATTTTTGAGTAAGTATGGATATTTGATTTTACTCCTCTTTATTCGATTCTCTAACTTTGACGCATAATACTTCTGAATCGCATCATTGTAGTACACTCCTGATTTTTTTCATCATAGATTGGACCTTTGAAAGTTTCGGATGAATAAGTTCAAGAATTTGCGTAAATATTCGGAAAAACAGAAGATAATAATTTTCTCAGTATATCAACACATTGGGAATTAAATCGGCTATAAAATATGTGCAAAAATGTAAGTGAAACGTGAGAAAATGAGAAAAAATATTAGAGTGGAAAAGAAACTATGGAGTTCATAGTAAGAAATGAGAAAATTGACGAAACAGAGGAACAGAACCAGGATATTATCAGGAGAAAACAGGAAAGGACTACAGAGTAACGAGAGTGATATAAGCAAAATTATAAAGTTGCATGGAGGTAATAGTATAAGACAAGAAGTGGTAGAGCTAAAGATACGAAGGAACAATACAGGCAATGGCGGCTCCTCCATTAGGTCATTGGGCCAATGACCTCCCATTAAAATATAATTTAAAAAAATATTTAAATAGATATATAAAAAAATAGATTATACCTACTATACATACAGTATAGTATTAAATACTAATTATTTCTCTTAAATAAAAAATGAAATTGACCTAAAATGTTTCAAGACCCCGTGTAAACGTTTTTCAAGACAACCGTGTAAACGTTACTTCGCAGCGAGTACCTACATCTCTGCGAAATTCAAAATAGCAAAACGGGCTGGTGTCCATCGATGACCTCAACGCGTTAAATGGGGACGGAATCTGCCGAACGTTGACAATCTTCGTAACGTGAAAGAAACACGCCCGAAGTTTACATGTGTTGGGTCAAAAGCCCGAGGTAATATCGATGATGAATTGACTAACGTCGTTTGATTATTACATGCTTAGAAAAGAGATGAGTAGAGGGGTTGGCAGGCTGCGCTATATTTTGATTTAAAGGAGATCATTTTGAAGTCAAATAAGATTTGTGTTTTGATGTAATAAATTGTTATTGTTATTATTTTGATTCGTTTTTTTGAGGGCTTGTGTTTCAATTATTTGGTGTTATTTTATTCTACGCCTTTTATCATGTCTGTGGTGCAAATGGTTCAAAATTTGAGAAAGAAAAGTAAATTAAATTTTGAAAAACTATTAAAACTAAAGGAGGGTGGTCGTCCTCTTCCAGATTTAAAAATTAAACAGACTAGCAAGGACAAGAATAAAAAAAGTTAATCGCAATTTTCGCAGGTCTATGTATGATTTGTCTGATTGGATTTGCGGATGTGAAGTAAGTGATGCATTTTACTGTTTCGTTTGTCTGCTTTTTTCGAATAATTCTTTATGGTGTAACAACGGTGTCCAAAACTTAAAACATTTAAAAGAGAAAATAAAAAAACATAGTTTATCGGCAGACCATATGAAATGTACCATGAGTTTTGCTACAATCGGTACTGTGGGTATTCGTTCTCAATTAGACAATGCTTATAGACAATCGGTAAGAATTTTGAATGAAAATGTGTCGAAAAACAGATATATTATGAATAAAATAATTGACTGTGTGAAATTTTGTGGGGCGTTTGAACTTACTTTGCGAGGGCACGACGAGACAGAATCTTCTGTAATCCCGGGAATATTTCGTGGACTTATAAATTTTGTTTCAGAGCTGGATCCAATATTCAAAGAATACTTGGATAAAGCTACGGTTTTTAAGGGTACTTCTAAAACTGTACAAAATGAATTACTTGATTCAATGTTATCGGTGGCTCAAGAACAACTTAAATTGGAGATTCAGTCAGCCGAATACATCGCAGTCCAGGTAGATGAAACTACTGATAGCTCGAACAGAACTCAAATGACATTTATAATACGGTACATTTTATCCGGTGTCGTTCACGAAAGGTTTATAAAATTTGTAAATTCTACCGGCACCACAGCCGAACATTTATCGGAGATTTTTAAAGAATTAGAGGTACTAGAAATTAATAAAACACCGAAAAAGTTAATTGGACAGAGTTATGACGGAGCTTCTACTATGAGTGGTCTATTAGACGTAGTACAAAAAAAATTGAAGAACGATATCCTCAAGCAAATTTTATTCATTGTTATGCTCACCAATTAAATTTAATTCTGCAAAAAGCAGCAAGTCAGAATAAAAATGTTAAAATTTTTTTTGCCAATTTACAGGGATTTTCCACATTTTTTAGTCGATCTCCAAAACGTACAGCGATTCTCGATGAATTTATTAAAGTACGTTTACCTAGAGCGGCACCAACAAGGCGGTATTTTAATACACGTTGTGTGGAAACCGTATTTTTGTATCAAGCTGATTATCTGGCTTCAATAGAAAAGATAATTGAGGTTGAAAAAGACTCAAATACAATTAATCAAGCAATAGGATTAAAACTTTTTTGCAAAGCGTGCATTTCCTTTATTGGTTGAATGTTTTCCATTTAATAATACCTAATTGTGAAATTCTCTTTAATGAACTCCAAAAACATGGTATTGACGTGATATTGGTGAAAAAAATATAGACTCATTTAAAATGTCAATTCAAATAGTCAGAGACCATATTTTATTAAATTAAATATTTCCCCAAGCGCCTTCATCTTCTTCAACACTTGGTGCAAAAAGACAAAGGAAAAATGAAGACTCAAAGCGCCGAGTTGCTTTGGAGGTTTGCGACATAATAATTTCTGAGATTAACCACCGCTTTAGTTTCAGAGATCATTTAGTGATTGCCCAGTTATTTTACAACGACCAGTTCGTACAATATAAAATTAATTTTCCAGATCGTATTCTTAAGTCAATGAGAGAAAACTTTTCTAGTATTAATTACTTAAAACTAAAAACAGAACTTCAAGTTATTTATGAACGCGACGATTTTAATAAGAGTTCAGGAACTGTGCCAATGCTGCAATTATTTATTAATAACAATCTCTCGGAAACTGTAAAATTGTTGACTATTTTATGTACATAACTAATGACAACTGTAGAAAGCGAAAGATGTTTTTCTACATTAAAGAGAATCAAGACATTTTTGCGTAATACTATGTGACAGGAGAGATTGTCGGCGTTACCTATGTTAAGCATAGAAAAGCAATTTGTGAATAGTATTCATAATTTTAATGAAAGGGCTATAGATCACTTTGCAAATACAAAAGATCGAAGGCTTCACCCCAATTTTAAAAAGATTGAGATTAATTATCATATCATTTAAGTTTGTCATATTTAATATGTATAGAAAAGAATAAAATGTGGTTGTTTTCCAAGAGAGCATTGTTTTCATATAAAACAAGCGTGGCGCAAAAATTTTTTTGCCTCTCTGACTTTGGAAAATAACTCCACAAATTTTACGTTTTTAGCGATTTTAACGACTTCTGGGCAGAAATTGGGCATGGTTTTTCGAAAAATTTCCGCTCACGGCGAATAGGCCTCCAGGGGAATGGTCAGTGTCGTTCTATATTTTAAGATTTTGGTCACATCACCTATGACCCCCCTATAAAATCAACCATGAGCCGCCACTGAATACAGGTATGACAGAGTAAAGGATTTCCACACCCATTAGTGTATGAAGAATAGTAGAAAAATTGAGAATGTCAACTTCAATACAAGCGTTGATATAGAACTAATATTTGGAATCGTTTTTTATAATTGTATAGAATGTAAAAAAATTGTGTCTAGTATGCGAAATGATACTTTCGCGTTTAAGAATAGAACCATTTCAGAACGCAAAAGAGTTTTGCATTCGAGATGCAAACAATATTTTTTCGAAAACTGCATTAAATCTAATATGAGAATGGAAAATTAATAAATAAGTAGGAATATTCCTGATTGTTAATTGACATTTCGTGTTTGAACCAAGATGATCTAGGTGACTAGCGTCTTGACGGTTCTATCTCGGTAATATTGTTTGCATAACCATCGTAATGGTAGCTACGCAATAAACAATAAAATCTATTGTTTCAAAAACTAGTGTCACAGTTATTGCTCTAAAGTGTTTATTTAAAAATGAGCTCTGAAAGCATTTACTAGAAGAAGTATTGGGAACGGTTTCACAATTAATCCCCCAGAAATCATTAAGACAGTACGAAGGTGCATATACCCAGTTCAAAGAGTGGTGCAGTCTCAAGAGAATCTAGAAAGTGTCCGAATATGTATTATTGGCATTCTTCGAACATAAAATTGAAAAAATAAAATGCTCAATTTTATGGTCAGTATATTCTATGCTAAAAAGTACGTTGAATGTCAAAGAAAATGTAATTATCACAAAATTTCCGGAACAGATACCATATTTTAAAAACAAATCAGTTGGATACCATTCAAAGAAGTCGAAAATTTTAACGATATAAGAAATTGAAATATTTATACAAGATGCACCAGAAAATAGATTTCTACTGGAAAAGGTAATCTAAGTTAACATAAATAGATCAATTTAAATATTGTTTATCAGTTTTTCAGGTCATTTTAATAATAGGTGTTTGTGGAGCATGTAGAAGTGCAGTTAAAAATAACGGATATAGATTACAAGGATTCAATTATTATTATAAGAATTTCCGACTCCAAAACTCATACTCAGAAAACTTTCGTGATTTCGAGTCCAAATTGTATTAAGATATACCGCAAATACTGTGCGTTACGACCAGCTGTTGCCACTAGTCGAGAATTTTTGTGAAGTGCATCAGAGAAAGTTGTCCCGAAATAATTAGCAACTTATCTCAAATTGCCTTACCCAGAAACTCATACGGGACACTGCTACAGGCGTTCTTCCGCAACACTGTTAACCGATATTACAACAATCAAGGGATATGGCGGATGTCGATCTAGTACGGTAGCCGAGATAAATTTTACTCACTGCAAAATCGGTACTTTCAATTTAAATATAGTACGAGATAAATTAATATAATATTCATGTTTATAATAGTTAATTATTATGTATTGAAATGTACTGATATTTTTTTTCTCTCTCATGTTCGAATGGGTCCTCACTAAGACCCAAACAGTGTTGTACTCATCCCCAAGGGGACGCCTACCAACCAGACCCACCTCTGTCTCGCTGTTACTCCCGCCTCGGAATCACCACCCTAGCATACTTCATGGCCGGCAGCGGTCCCTCGCACACCCTTCAATCACGTAGTCATCTTCTCCCTTCAATCACTTCTACCTCTCATGCCATATCAAGCCCTTCCCTACCCCTATTCATGCTCTCCACCACACTACTTACTGGGTGACATAAAAGCGCGACAACGCTAACTGATATTTTAACGAAAAGTTTTCGAAAAAAATAATTTTTTCATATAAATTGTAATTTTAATATTGATACATATAAGTATAGTCTAAACAGATATTCTGGGGAATTTTTCTAGTGATTAAAAAAATAAGATTATGTAGATATGTTCAATCATTTCAAATGAATATTTACTCACTTTGAAATATTGCCATTGTTCATAGTCCGATGCGCTGACTACGATCACACTAACCAAAAAAACTATAAGTTGCATTTTCAAAGTTTATTTTATAGTTCTTTGCTGTCCAAAAATATTGATGTGAATACGCTCGGAGAAATTGCGTTTTATAGGTTTGATAATTAATTATTAAAATCATGATTGATAATTTAATATGTCTAAATTCTGTTAATAACAAAACACTTGAATGATAAAATACTTAAGACTACCGGATACTACATCTAGATGATAAAATTAATCTTTGAAATACTAATTGAGATAAATGATAGTCAATGAAGTATTTTCAGCTTTCAAATACTATAGAATATCCATGGAAATATGATTTGTTCAATGAATATGGAAAACAAAGACATAAAAGGGCTTATAATTTTGTAAGTTGGTGGAGACATGTTTCCAAGGCAAGCTCTACTTATTTGAGAATACTTATTTTAATAGGAGAGCTTTCACCGTTTCACAAAGAGAAACATCAACTACTCTCTTAATTACATGCCACGATGAATATTTGATTGACTTTACTATTTTCGTACTATCATAACAAAAGCCAAGCACGAGTATAGGCTACGTGGAATAAACACAACCCAACTAATCTGATCTGTTATTGATTTACCAATGCACTTGTTATGAAACTAGTTCCCAAATGGAATAATGTGAAACACATCAATATATATATATTATGTATCTAATCTTATTTTATAGTTGCCCCACGTTGTGGTGACAATTTGTTATATATCTAATATTATGTGATGAATTTTAATTGTTTAATTTTAATGTTTTTAAACATTCCTATAAACATAAATTTCAATTCGCCTCACGTTGGGCCGCTAATTGTTATATATTCAATCTAATAATTATAATTGCCCGCGTTTGGGTGACAATTTGATATACTATACTATACCTTCAATGAATGGATATATGAATATAATATGAAATATTATTTGTCAACGTTTTACAATCTGTGATTGTAGCGACACTATTGCACACACACCTTTAGCAGCGTGTGTAATCTATTTCAATTTTGACAGTAGTTGTCAAACAATGCCCGGCTAAGATAAATATTCAGAAAGATGAATGTATTCACAATCGACTTAATCACTTTTGTCTCAGGGTGGGATCAAATTTTTTAAAAAAATAATAATTCAAATTTCATAATTTTAACGTATTCTCTAAATTAAATATTACTCTATTATTCAGAATCTCGAGTAACTGTTTATTCAATATAATAAAAGGCACTTTAATTATCTTATGACATTTACGATTCTACTGTCACTGAAAATTGACCAAATGTCACCGATTAGATCGAAAATTATATTGAATGCAAAATGTTAAATTCGATGAAAATAGATACTGAATGAATACCGCAGTGAGTTGGAATCAAAATTATATATTATACTATCAGATAACAAATTTCAAAAAATTATTATTCCCCAAAAATATCATAAAAGAACAAAGATAGTATTTTCTACTAACCTTAAAATTAGAACAACCTATATGCTAGAAATCAAACCTAATTAAATATTTTTATCAAAAGTTCAAATCGTCGAATTTACACTTGACGTGTATCAATAGTGCTATTCAACACTTCGATCTTGATTCCGATTTTGATTATAATCGAAATCGAAAACGGATTGATGTTTGTTGAACGACAAAAAAAAATTGTCATTTGTAATTTCATTTTACAAATCAAATAAATCAATAGTGACATCTTCATCATTATTTTAGTTCATTTCACGTGTATTTTACACTTTTCACAAGTTCATTTAGTTTAATCACGTTTAATTTTATACAAGCTGTTCTGTTAACTAAAAATGTAATATACAATTGCAAAATATCACTCACATTACATAACCCATAGACAAACGGTAGCTCATTCAAATTTCTCGACCAATCACATGCTTCCGATTTACGATTGTTTTAAATAGCATCATAATTTTAGACCGATTATAATCAGAGTGATCGATTGATATCGAAAATGTATTGTTGAACATGTTGTTTTTTAAATGACAGGAAATGATTGGAATTGATTGACGCGTTGAATAGCACTAATGTCAAATAACAAAATCTCCGTTCAAAATTGTCTATTCATAAAAATTTCATATATATGACGTTAATTTGCTTTAATTCAAACTATCCTATAGATGCATCTATTTTAAATGTATTTAAAAAGGCCTGTTAATTCTCGAGAAATAATTTAAAAAGACTGGAGCGGACTCACCAACTTTGAACAGGAAAAACTCGTACGTATTCAAAACGTATTTAGAAATCTGCATACTTTCCAAATATATAATTTAGAAAACTGGAACCACTTACACTATATACGATGCAATTCTTCTTCGAATTATGCACGCCCTGGCTTTATAATGTATGGCTTTATGATCTGATTGTATAATAGAATAATTTCTATTATATTTTCAAAAAAATGAGACAACTCTAAATGTGACGTTGTCTCGTGGGGCTTTAAAATTCAACTAACTAAACTTTGTTCAAATAAATAAATCTCTTCTCCTGTGGTTACGAGATTTTCTTGTTTTAAAAAAAGTACAAATTTTTGTTTCCCAATAACAAAGAGAGATTTGAATTCTTTCATTACAATTGTGAGTCTGCTAGCAAGGACCTCTGTATTTTGAAATTTCAAATATATTTTCCAAATCGTAATATGATCTATCTATCATTAGATATATTCTGCATAAATGTCATCAGAAATTAAAATGTCAAATTTGATATGTATACCGAATCTTTCAAAATTATTGATTCTTCATATAATACAGTGTGTATCGAAAGTATTGCATACAAAAATAAATAATTTTCCTTATTTTAGTGTTTCTTTTAAATTTCAAATAGAGGAACTGTATTAATTTATATATATATATATATATATATATATATCATAATTATTCAATTTTTACTTTTTACTGATGAGAATTTTATACATTATTATTTGTTTTTATGGTATTGTATAATTAACTTTTTTTTACTTTACCTTCGGCTAGCTCCTGATGATAATCTATGGAATTTAAATGTATTTATAATTTATATGATAGTCGGCAGCATGAGACTCCTCCCTTTGAGTTCTGGACGCATATGTGTAACTTTGATACACATTTAAATATTGAATTTTGAAATTTTTCTAGTATGTTTTATTCCTGAATAAAATATATACCTTTGTTTTTATCGACTCCAAATATTATCATAGAATGAATGAATTAAGCACCATTTTCTAAATGTATTATGAATATTAAATAGAATGATAAAAAAATACCAACACTTTAATGAAATGATTTAATAAATTGTGGAGATTATAATCAAATTCTTTTTACATAAATTTTCTTTACACCGCTCCTGCATTCTTGACTGGTCATGCGCACTGAATACTTAGATTGACTGCGCCGGCGCATAGGAGAAACACATCCTCGTATATCGTTTCACAACGACACAAAACGTATGGTTTTACAAGTAAGTACAAATTATAACTATTATTAAAGTTGCATGATAAATAAAATTACATGGATATCCATGGATATGAAATGATATTCACCATTTTATTGTTTTTGGCCTTTTTTTAGAAATTTGAATTTAAACGTTCAAATAATATTTTTATTGTTCACTATTTCTTTCTCTTTGGAATTCCAAATTAAAAAAAAACTTAAATACCACCGACCTTATTTCCAATTCTCGGCACTGTGAAACTGCTGCAAAGCGTCTCTTCTTCTTGAGAATTTCTTATCAAAGAAATATTCTTTTTGCACACTGCACTTTATTACACGGTTTAAACAAAATTGAGATTATTATTTTATAATGGTTTTCAACTTAAAATTATTTACTTTTACATAGTTTTCTCAAAAATTTTGTAGAGGAGAGATACATAGATGCTCACTGTTCTTCTACCAATGCCCGACTCTCAATTTTTTTTAAATCAACAAACTTTTTCCCATATCAAAAACACAGCCTCCTTATATTGTTTTTTTATTCGACAATTGTCAATTTGAGTGTTTTTCATGAAAATACAAAATTCTTTAATTAAAATTGTCTTGGAGGATAATAACACTTATATAAATGGGTTTATAATGTCTTAGGGAATATATAAAATGCCCTTTACATGTATTACAATCCCAAAATTTGTTGTAATTCCCTTTTTATGGTGTATTTATTTACAATTAAATATACAATTTGGGCAATGGGCGGGGCATCTCGCTAGAAGGACAGACGATAGATGGACCACAAAGATAACGCAATGGTATCCCCGAGGCGTGAAAAGACCAAGAAGACGCCCCAACTTAAGATGGGACTAGGACATAAAGAAACTCGCAGGATCAACTTAGGGCCGCATAGCTAGCAATAGACAACAATGGGCCCACATGGAAGTGGAATATATAAATATGTAAAGGGAGGCTACACCATAACAAAATGGTTGAATAAGCTGCATATGATGATGATGATGATGATGATACAATTTCTACAACCTAAAATGATTATTTATATATATGGAACTGTTTAGTTTTCAATTTTTGAATTTTTACTAATTTTATTTTATATAAACTTTAATTTATATCCAAATTTACCTTTTATGTTTTATATTCAATTCCAAAGCAATGATTTTAGGTTGGCTAGAAAATCACTAGATTTTATTACTTCCTGGTCATTAAATTTTATTTAGTTAACAGATTTCCATGACATATAACATGGCTCTGTTCGGTATGTCATCTTTCATAAAGTTTTTCTTTTTTTCTAAATTCCTTTTCATATTGTAAACTTTTACTACCATCGTCTGTGAATATCGTTAATCAATCAGTAAGTTGATTATTCATTCTTGTTATTCTAGGTTTCAAACAAAACAACATTCTACTTCATCCAAATATTGACATGGCAGTGTTCAGATGATTTTGAAAATGGTTGACATTGACTTGACCTTAGGATTTAATTGTGAAGGTAAAATTTTTATACTTAATTATAATGTTTTCATTAAAATTTTATTCCTTACCCTTTCTTTATAATTGGTTTTCTCAATATTTGGTAATACATTTGCTTACTTCATTCATTCGTTTATGTTAAATTTAGTTTTTAACTAGGTAGTGTCTAATGGTACACCCTACGTATTAATAAAAAATTCTTTTTAATATTTAATCTCATACGTGAATTATTTATATATATATTAGAGGACTGGTTCAACTGCCCTCAAATTTAAATTTTAAAAGGTATCTTTATAGATAACTTCTCAAAATTTCAATTTTCAACCTTTAATCTATGCTAAAAATTTTTAATCTATAAATTTCCGATCAGTAAATACATTTCTAAGGAACATTTTTTTTCATTATTAAAATTTTTAAAGATATTCTTATAGTTTAACTCTATCGAAACTTATTCAAAATATTTACAAATTAGGAACATAATAATAATGATTCATACATTTTAATTCTCGTTTAATATTACTATACCATTTTATGTTATTGTTTCTTTTTGTTCTAACTCCTATTCCTATTGAATTATTTATAACTTATATTCCTCATTCTTTTATTCATTTCTTGTTTAAAATAAATATTTACACTTTTTCCCTTTACTTATCTACTCTTCTACTTTTCCTATACCTTATCTTCTATACTAAGAAAAATATTTTTAATTGTTTCAATTATTTCATATATTCTCATATCATTTTTCAACCCATAATCATGTCAATTTACCTATTCCTATAGTCTAACCTTTAATTTTCTTTGCTTCCTATCCATATTTATATTTATTTTCATAATTCTTAATTACAATTCATCAACTTTATTTCATAACTATATTCATTATACTATACTTTATTTATCATATCTCCCTATCTCATAATAATTAATCATATCATATTCTATATAAATATTTATTTCCATATTTTCACTATACTTTTCTCCATAATTCCTATAAAAATTTCTTTGACATGAACATAACCTTTTCCTATATTTTAATTTATAAATTTCTTTTCTTTTCCATCATTTTTTAAGTTCCTGTTAACTTGTTATATAACTTGTCATTCTTAACTTCTGCATGATCTTGTTTAAAAAGTGTAAAATTCTATTTTATCCTCCCCTATATCGAATAATTTCCCAATTTATATCATGTTATATTAAATATCTTCTGCTATTTTACTTTGGTATAACTTTGTTAATCTATTATTTATTATGTCTCCATTTGTTTTTCCTATATATTTACACTAAATTTCCCTATTATACAAATTCTAAACCTATTTACCTCTACTTAATATTACTTATATACATATGAGTGACATAATATTATCTATTCCTCCTTTCGTTATTAATCCCTTTATTGAGAGTTAAACTTATAAATTGATTCAATATTGAAAACTCCCCTGACCATATTTGTACCTGGATATACTAATTTGTAACTATTCTGAGCGTTATCAGTTAATACCTCATAAGGTCCCTCGAATGGCAATTGCAATTTTATACATTGTTCTTCTCCTTTCTTGGATGTTTTCAAGGCCTCAATTATGACTAATTCTCCTTTGTTAAATTTTGTTCTCTTCTTAATCTTTTGATTTTGATCCCGAATATATTTCTCAGCATTCCTCTTTATTCTGATATTAACTTTTTTAACGTATCCTCTAGAGTGGTATCTCTATTGACAATCCAATTTCGTCTGGGTTGGATACCTTTCATTAAATATATAGGACTCTCACCTGTCACCCCATGTGGTAAGTTATTAATAAATTCTTCAATTTTATCCAGCTGTTCATCCCAATTGATATGTGACTCTTGGCAAAGTATTCTTAAATATTTCAAAATTTCCTTTATGCCGGATTACAGCTAGGTTTTCTAATGCTAATAAATTGTAAATCTATATGTTCTTTTTCACAATATTGTCCTAATTTTTGACTTTCGAAATATGTAGCATGGTCGAGTATAATTCTTTCTGGTCTTCCTACTTCTTCAATATAACTCCTCAAACATTCTATGACTACTTTTGCTGTTGATCGTTTACACGGAAAAGTTTTAACAAATTTGCTATATACATCTACAATAACTAATAAATTCTTATTTCCTTTCTCACTTCTTATTAAGTTTCCTATAAAATCCATTGCGACAATTTGTAATGGTTTATTTGTTACGATTGATTTCGCTGTCATACTATTATGGTAATTTTTTTCTTTAGCCAATTGACATACCTTACAATATTTACATACTTCTTTTACAATGCTTAAATCCTTCTTCGACACATAATTTTCTTTGAACAAAGTCCATAATTTTCTCGTTCCTATATGTCCATTCTCTTCATGTAAATAACCAATAATTTCTCTGGCAAAATCCTTACTTATCACAAATACTTCTCTATCCTCCAATTTTTTATACCATACTTCAACAATTTTATAGGCACCTTTGATTTTCTTATTTTCTAAATGTCTTTGATCTTCTTCAACCTTTTCCAATGTAAATATCCCCTCTGTTTGGTATAATTGATTTATTCCAATTCGAAATTTATTTTGTTCATTCCCTACTTCATTTGCTCGACTTAAAGCATCTGCTACAACATTCAATTTTTCTGGTAAATATTTAATTTTGAATTCATACTCTTGTAGCAATAATATCCACCTGTGCACACGATTATTAGCATAACGGTTCTTTACCATCGCTGTTAGTGCTGAATGGTCAGTTTCTAAAATAAACTTAGCTCCTAGTAGATAAAATCTTAATTTATTAATGCAGAATACAACACTAGCCATCTCCAATTCTGTTATGGAGTATTGCTTTCGGCTGGTTTAGTCACTCTAGAGATAGAACTAATGGGAACCTCTCCTCCTTCTTGCATTTGAACTAACACACCTGCCAATCTTTCAACTGAAACATCCGTTCTTAATATGAAAGGTTTATCATATTGTGGATGAACAACTTTTAAACTATCTAGAAATATTTCCTGAAATGCCTTTTCTCTTCTCTCATCACATTTCCATCTAGTATCCTTTTTTAATAATTCTATGAGAGGAATTTCTCTTCTACTGAGATCTTGTATTAACCTCTTGAAATAGTTAATGATCCCTAAAAACCTCCTCAAAGTCCTTAAATTATTCGGTGTTTTATACTCCAGAATTGCTTTTATTCTTTCAGGATTCATTGTAATACCAGTGTCGCTTAAAACATATCTTAAATAATCTACTTCCCTTTTATAAATCAGACATTTTTCCAAATTTAATTTAAGTCCAGCATTTTCTAATTCATCTAATATTATTTCTAAATGTTTTTGATGTTTCTCTTCTGTTTCAGAAAAAATCAAGATGTCATCTATGTAATGGAGAGTGAAATCTTCATAAGGATTCAATATGGTATGCAGAGTTCGTACCAAAGCAGCACAAGAACTTTGCAGTCCAAATGGCACCACACACAATTGATATACCACTCCATCTACCATGAATGCAGTGTATGGTCTACTACGATGATCTAATGGAATTAACCCAAAACTATGCTTTAAATCTAATTTAGAAAATATATTAGCCTTTGTAATTCTTCCAAATATACCTTCAATATTTAAAGGACTTTCATGTTGTTTTTTAGTAAATGTATTTATATTCCTAGCATCCAAACATAGTCTAATATCTCCAGATTTCTTCTTCACACAGGTTATTGCACTTATGTACTGTGAATTGGATCGTTCTATTATACCATCTTGTAACATTTTACTTATTTCTTGATATACTTCTTGTTTTAATTTATATGGTATGGTATAAGTCTTGATCTTGAAATTTTTTATTTCTGATATAACTTCTATTTTGTGTACATATCTAGTTGCAACACAGACTTCTTCATTAAACAGCTTCTCATGTGAGTCCAGCAATTCATAAACCCTTTAATGTTTATATTCCTCCAAACATAGTTCATCCCTCATATTTAGTTTTTCTTCTACAATGTGATTTAATTGTCCAATTGCACATTCATCCTTCCTTATATCTAATTGATATTTAGTCATAAAAGGTATAATTTGATTGTTATATATAATATTTTGCATTTTATAATCAATAATAATTTTATGTTTATTAAGTTCATCAGTACCATGATTATATCATATTTTAAATGTTTTACAATTAACAGTTGTACGGATAAAATCTCTCCATTTAACTCTAAATTAGTCATAATTGTTTTTGTCGCTTCATATAGTTTTCTTTCATTTGCCCCTACTAATTATATTTTATGCATGTTTATCACCATAATATTGCCCTGATTTGAATTATCAACTATATTTTGATTTATAATAGAAACTTCAGACCCCGTATCCAATGAAATTCTACATTTTATGTTTTGTAAATTCCCCTCTATAAATATTAATTTAGTTAATTCTTGTACTTTCATATCTTCTTCAATAATAAATTCTCTATGGTGCTGATACTTAGGAGAATAGACAATATTATGCACGTAAGAGCAACTTACTTGAAATTTTGATCAGAACTTGGGCCCTGATCACTATCTCTTCTTACCTGTTTCTGGTTCTGTATTAAATTTACTTGTTTTCTTTCTTCTTCTCGACCACCTCTCTGATCATAGTTTCGTTCCCTGTTCTCATTTCTGCGATCATCCTCATTATTTCTCACATCTCTTCTATATTGTTGCCAATTCCTGTTTCCATTCCCATTATCAATTCTTTTGCCAAAATGTCTATAATGTCCTCCATTTTCATATGGCCTATTTCCATTATTTCTGTTTCCATTGTTATAGTTCTGATACCCATTTCTGTAATTTCCATTTCGCTAATTTTCATTCCTATGATTTCTATCATCACGTCCTTGTCCTCTTCTATCATAGTTTCTATTTCCATTGTTTCCGTTTTCATTTCTTCTTTCATTATCTCTTCGATACTGTCCGTTTCCCTCTTCTCTTAGTCTATAATCTCTCTGGTCATTATTGTTTGTGTAGCTCATTTCTACCCGTTGTAAATAGCTCGATAAACTATCCATTGTCTTAATATTGTGTAATGCTATGGTTTCTGCTACTTCAGAGTTAAAATGTCTTCCGACATACAGTACCAACTATTCCTCCTTCATTCCTGGCTCTAAGTATTGGGCTATGTTGTACAGTTGCATGGCATAATTATTTAAATTTTTACTTTTCTTATAATCGAACTTTCCGAAATATAATCGTTCCCTGAAAGTTGCTTGTTGTATTTCCCCCCAAAAATACGCTAAAAATTGTTCTTCAAAATCACCCAAATTTTTGATTTGTTCTTCTTTGTTACAGAACCATAACAAAGCATGACCCTGTAACATACTCCTTATAATGAGTTTAATCTCCATAATATCCCTTAATCCTTTTATTTTGCTTCTGATGATTTTGAGGAATACTTTGGGGAGAATATTGTTTATATTCCCATCAAATTTGACCCCGATTTCAAAATTGTTGTGGAAATTCCCCGGACATACATTAACTCCTCCACTTCTTCTCATATTCTCTTCAATTTCTTCGACCGTATTCCTTAGCTTCCGATTCATTTCTTCTATTTCTTGATTCAGTTGTCTGTTCATACCTTCACTGATTGCAATACTCATTCCTGTCCTTTCTTCTATATGGCCATCTAAATCCTTGAATTGTTTATTTACATTCTCTTTTATAGTTTCAACTTCCTTTGTTATATGATAGTTTTGTTTTCTAACTTCCACTTTAATAGTTTCTGGTAGATTTTCTTCAATATCTCTTCTAAATTCCTGTACCTCTTCTACTATCTGCTTTTCTATTTCTTCTCGAATTTTGACTCCATTTTCTTGTATTTCTATTCTCAGAATTTTATTGTTTTCCTCTATATCTTCTTTTACATTGTCAATTTTAATTTTAAATTCTTCTTGGTTCTCCTTGAGTTCCTTAATCTCCTTACAATTTTCATATTTGACTTCATCTATTTTCTTTTCTAATCTGTTCATATTGCCATGGATGTTGTGAATGTCGCCCCGAATTACTTCTTTCATCGCGTCCATTTTTCCATCCATTTTGTTCATATCTGTTTTCCTATTCTCCTCCATTTTGTTCATGTCTCCCCTCAAATTTTTTTCCATTTGGATCAAAAATTGCATCATTTTATCATCACTATTTGTACTTGTTCTTTGCGTTTCCTGTCTCCGATCCATTCCTTCTTCTTCAGCTTCTTCATCTCCTGTCGTACTTTCTTCTTGTACATCTCCTTCAGCTTTCTGTCCCTGGATCAAATATTGAACCTGGAAATCTCCCATTCCATGGCTCCTCTCTACTCTTTCCTCTTCCGATCCGCTATCATTTCCGACCTGTTTCCCATCTCTCAATACCATTTTCTTGTACATGATTTATTTGTTTAATTTTATTTTTAATAATGTGTTAATATTGAATCCAGCCCCACGTTGCAGGCGTCAAATTATAATTAAAATTCAAAATTGTGAACATTTATTTTTATTTATATAATTTATATGATAGTCGGCAACATGAGACTCCTCCTTTTGAGTTCTGGACGCATATGCGTAACTTTGATACACATTTAAATATTGAATTTTGAAATTTTTCTAGTATGTTTTATTCCCGAACAAAATATATCCCTTTGTTTTTATCGACTCCAAACATTATTATAGAATGAATGAATTAAGCACCATTTTCTAAACGTATTATGAATATTAAATAGAATGATAAAAAAATACCAACACTTTAATGAAATGATTTAATAAATTGTTGAGATTATATTCAAATTCTTTTTACATAAATTTTCTGTACACCGCTCCTGCATTCTTGACTGGTCATGCGCACTGATTACTTAGATTGACTGCGTCGGCGCATAGCAGAAACACATCCTCGTATATCGTTCCACAACGACACAAAACGTATGGTTCACAGTCGACGTTGTTTATATGAATGTTTTTATAAATTTAACGTTCTTAAATTCATTGCAATCACCGATATATTATTGGAAATTACACTATACAGTTACATACATACAGGGTGTTTTCAAATGACACTTACGACGTTTGCATGTAGATACCTCTCGTAAAATTGGACAAGATGATATAGGGATTGAGGGGTCCAACCCATTTACTTTTCGAAATACAGGGTGTTAAAGTTATGAAAAATATAATGTTTTAATTTGATAACTTTAAAATAGATGAATATATTGATTTGACATTTGGCAGGTTGTTTTTAAATGTGAAAGGGCATGTTTTGATGGAAAAACATGTTTCAATTCTTGATCCAGTGGTGTACATTTGGAAGAATATGTCACCTTTCCCCTCCCATTTTTTACGCCACTGGCATTTGAAGCTGTTTTTATTTGATTTTGTATTCCTCAATAGTTTTCACGTGAAAAACGCATAACCTTTACATATCAAAAAATTTGTAGTTTTCAAGATATTTAATGTTTTTATGAAGTCTGCAAGATCACTTTTTAATAAAAAAAACAGAAAAAAAAATTTTCTTGAATGTTTTTAATAACTACCAAACTACTAATGATTTGTAACAGGAACTCATTTGTGAAATCGTAATGCATATAAAACATTGAGAGAGGATTGTTGAAAATACTTTTCCAAACTTGTGATTTTATTAACAAAAGAATTAATGACAATAAAAAATAAGATAATTACAAAGTTAAATAACATCCCATTCAAACATAATTTTTAACTTAGTAGCCCACAAATTACAAAAGATGTTCAAAATTTTGTTCATTTACACATAATTTGCAACGTTTTCTCATTGAAAATCGCATACCTTGGAAATACTGGGGATCGCCGGAAATAATTTCTGTAGCTGCATGGAAGTTTAAACAAAATTGATATTATTATTTTATAATGGTTTTTAACTTAAAATTATTTACTTTTACATAGTTTCCTCAAAAATTTTGTAGAGGAGAGATACATAGACGCTCACTATTCTTCTACCAACGCCCGACTCTCAATTTTTTTTAAATCAACAAACTTTTTCCCATATCAAAAACACAGCCTCCTTATATTGTTTTTTTATTCGACAATTGTCAATTTGAGTGTTTTTCATGAAAATACAAAATTCTTCAATTAAAATTGTCCTGGAGGATAATAACACTTATATAAATGGGTTTATAATGTCTTAGGGAATATATAAAATGTCCTTTACATGTATTACAATCCCAAAATTTGTTGTAATTCCTTTTTATGGTATTTTTATTCACAATTAAACATACAATTTCTACAACCTAAAATGATTATTTATGTTATATTCACAAATTCACGTTAAACTTTTTAAAAACAATTTTTATTGAGTTACACAGTTTTATGTTATATAAAAAAGAAGTAATAGGTTGAAATTATAATTGTAACTAACTATTTTACATAAAGTCAAAGAATTTATAGAATTTGTTAAATCAACGTCAGCGTTTATTTTCATGGAGAATTCGATGTAGCGTCGCTCCCATGAAAGTGCAGAAATCATTATTTTTCTGTAACATAATATTTGTGTTACTTAATGTGTTTATTTTATAAAAACGCAACGTAGCATCGTTCTCAGGAAAATACGGAAATCGTGATCTGATGTTTGACATTGCGTAACATTACTTAAACATAAGCGTTTTTTCCTATATAACAACTCCCCCTTAATTAAAATTGTTGTTTAATAAACAACAATTTTGAGAATAAAAACCAAAATACATAAAATATAAAATAGACAATACAATATATACAGAGATTTCAAGATTAAAAGGAAAATACGCAAAATACAAAAAATAAAAATATAAAGGTATACATTAAACCATGAAATTGTCAATTTTCGATTTCCACTTCCTCAGAGGCTTCGGTGTCAAGTTTGGGTCTTCTTTTTGGCAGAATGTTATGAATTTTGATAAAAACATCATTTGGTTGGTCCGGAACAGGCTTTCCTGGCGATTTGTTGAATTTAATATTTCTACACTTATAACAGGTGTAGAGGACGATCAAGGCAACGATGAGTGAGATCGTAGTATATGTGAACCACGAAATATTTTTCTCAACAAACGGTTTGTTTATGAGTTCATCCAAACTTTTTGAGTATTGGTCCAGTTTGTGTTTTGTCACTTGCAGATCATTCAAGTTAATGTTATTAAGATCTAGTGGTTCTATTTTGGGTACTTCTACTTTGTTTGGAATGTCTAGACAACAGTTGTAATCAACCATTACGGGATGAAGTACATGAGGAATGTTTATAGTTTTTCTGGTACTAGCTTGTATTTTAGTAATGCCAACAAAAGCGGAACATCCTGAGTATAGCTGTAAAATAGAATTTTCATTAACGGTTAATGTTTTCGTTTTTGTGTCTGGAAGACTTATGGTCACGTGTACCGGTTCGGCAATTGACACTAGCCACACGTTTTCTTCGAGTTTTTGCACATTCTAACCTTGTCCGTTGACTACCGCACTTTTACAATTCGCAGGAAATGTCTTATATTGTCTTAGCAAACGGGCTTCACATATCGCATTATCGTCTATAGGGTACGCGTAAACATTGCGACACAACTTTTGATGCGTAGATAACTGTTTACACTTTTGTAAATCGTGGATTGGAATGTAGGATAAAGAATCATCATCTCGCGCTAAATATTTTTATGAAAATGATAAAATGTGGTGAAATCCAGTTCTATTATCATAAATTGGTATTGGGTATAGGTGGAATAAAGTAAATACTTGTGGTTCAATCAAAGGTATTTTAAGAACGAAAACAAGATCTGAATTTGTTTGATATGTTTCGAGATCGATTATTTCCAAATACTGTGAAATTTCAGAATATTTTATTGGTAGCGGTAAACCTTTCCTTACTGTATTTTCTAATATTTTCTTAAGAGCAGTGATCAAATTTTCTGGTTCAATAATAGAAGTATGAATAATTTGAAGCTGTGCAAAAGTGATAGAGTTTAGAATATCATTAATAGTATTTTCAAGATACGAATAACTCTCCATTAGTTGTTCGCAAATTTCAAAGAAATTTAATTTGGCTTTGATAAGCGCAATTTCGTTTGTTGATTGTCGAATGGTGGTTTCAATTTTTTCTATATCTGAATTAAATATTTTCTCAATTAGTTTTAATTGTCCTATGGTACTGTTGAGATTTGTTATGACTGAGCTTGTGATTGACATTTGATTTTTCAATAAGTTTTCTATCTGGTTTTGATCAGTTTTTAATTTATTAATGCAGTCCATATAATATTCACCGTCAGACGCATCGAGATTTCCGGTTATTGATTTAAATATGGTGCCAATACCATTAATTAACCCTCGTTTTTGTCTTTTAACATCGAAAGATATTTCACTAAATTTATCGCCAATAGATTTTGTAATTTGTTGCAATAATGCCAAATGTGATTTTACTTCGGATCGGAAGGACTTCATACTGGAGTAGTTTGAAGTAAAGGTATTTTGAATTATGTCAAGAATTCTATTATTTCTTTCAAAAGTTTGTTTAAAAGCTGATATATTTTTATGCACTAATAAAGTCCATTCGTCGTTCGAAACCATTATTTTGGTTCCGTCGTGGTAGTAGATTCCAACTGTATTGTTTATGGGTTCGATTTTATATTGACATGTTGCTGTTCCGATCAGCAGCAGAAACCTGAAAATAAGTTAATTTTCAACATAGGGTTTCATAAGATCGAAATTTGTTTTTGATTTGTTATTTGTTTCTAAATTTAATACTGTTGCGGAATTTCTGTGTATCTCTAGTATTTCAAAAGGGCCATTAAACTTATTTTCTAACTTGTTTCTATTTGAGTTTCTTTAACGTAAACTTTGTCACCTACTTCATAATTTGGTTTGTTTTCGGAGACATGTTTGTCAAATCGGTCTATAGCTTTTTCTTTTTGCTCTATGGTTTTTTCTCTCGCTATTTTATAATAATAGGATATGCGGTTATTTAGATCTCTAATATATTTAGTAATTAATTCTTGTTCATTGTATAATTTTTCGGGAGGTCTACTGGACGTGTGTTCAAATCCAAGTTCGTATGGTGTGAATCCGTGTGTTTTGTTTATAGAGTTATTATAAGCGATAATAGCAAATGGTAAAATACTGAAGGAGTGTTCATTGGGGTGGTCTGCTAAATGTAATCGAATCATTTCTAACAGAGTAGCATGTAATCTTTCTAGAGATCCGTTACTTTGCGGATGACCGACACTTGAATATGTTAACTTAATATCGAACATATTACAAAGGTCTTTCATTAACGCATTATTGAATTCGCGACCGGCATCGCAATGAATGCGAAGTGGTGCACCAAAATGCTCAAAATAAGCTAATAATGAAGTGACAACGGATTTGGCACTTTTATCTTCAAGCGGATATGCTTGAGAAAATTTTGTTAGTTCGTCTCTTATTGTAAGAGCGTAATTCTTTTGAGGTACCTCTAAAATACCAATATTAATACGTTCAAAAGGTGTTTTAGGCGTTTCAGTTATAACGAGGGGACTGTCCAAATTTTTGCGACATATTTTTGTCTCTTGGCATGCCCGGCATGACTTAATATAATTTTCGACATCTCGATTGAGGCCGGCCCAATTATATTTTTGTCGTATTCGCCTAATAGTTTCATTAATTCCGCGGTGAAGGTGGCTTTTGCCATTATGGAATTGATCTAAGATGAAAGGTATTTGATTTTGTTCTGGCTCTTTAGTAATATTTTGACAAATAGTGAATTTTACGTCAACTTCCGAAAGTAGAAATGATAGTGTTTCTAGTATTGGTAGGTCAGGATTATTTTCGATAAAATATTTTTCTGAAGGTTTAAATAAATCTCGATTTCTGTAAATTGCGGCAAATAAGTATTCACTAATACTGTCTGGATCCCATGGTATAGTAATAATAAGGTATTTTCTATTTTTGACAGTTTTACTGCTAAGTACATTAATTTTTTGGCATAAGATAAGTCGGGGTTTTCGTCAAATATATCCTCAATTATTTTTTCATGAAAATCTTGTAAATTGTTTTGTTGAAAAAAGGTTAAAATGTTTTTATTTTGTTTGTCTAGTAGATGATTATTGGAATATTCTATTTTAGAATAGTCAATCAGTGATTTTGTTTTATAAAGTTCCTCAAAAGACAAAAACTCTTCTGCAGCGGCATCCCAGTCAATTTCAGGTTTATTTTCAGTTTGTTGGGATGGCCCTGCATCTTCAAGAGCGGGATAAATTGGGTGAGGTAAATATTTAAAGTTTCCTAATTTTGAACGAAATGAATCAAAGTCATTTATGTGGTTAATTTTTATTCGAGAAAGGGCATCGGCATTTTTATTGGATTTGCCAGATTTGAATTCAATTTGATAGTCGTATTCCTCTAATTTGAGGCGCCATCGTGCTAGACGACTACCGGGGTCTTTTATAGAGAATAACCAAGTAAGTGGACGGTGGTCAGTTATAAGGGTAAATTTTCGGCCATATAAATAGGGTCTAAAGTGTTTAACTGCCCACACAATTGCCAAAAGTTCTCTCTCTATCGTAGAGTATTTGGTTTCTGCTTTGCACAATGTCCTGGACGCATAGGCTATCGGTAAATCCTTACCTATTGGGCCTTGTGACAAAACCGCACCGATTGCAAATGCGCTAGCATCGGTAGTTAAAAGAAATCGTTCTTCAAAGTTTGGGTATATCAATATCGGAGTAGAAGTAAGAGCATTTTTTAATTCTTGAAATGATTTTTGACATTCGGAGTCAAAATTAAATGGGACATCCTTTTGTAAAAGTTTTGTCATTGGTTTGGAAATTTTAGCGAAGTACTGTAGTAACCAGCGAGTCCCAAAAAGGATTTTATTTCCTTTTGGTTCGTAGGTTGAGGGAATTTTTGGACGCATTCAATTTTTGCCGGAAATGGCTTAACGCCAACTTCCGTGATTAAATGTCCAAGGTAGGCGACTTCTTTTCTCAAGAATTCGCACTTGTCTGGCTGAAGTTTTAAGTTAGCTTTTTGAAGTCTCTTGAATACTTCTGTTAAGCGGGTAATATATTCTTGAATTGTCGGTGAATAGACGATGATGTCGTCCATATAGACAAGACATCGCTCGTTTTGAATTCCAGCAAGGACATTGTCCATGACCCTCTGGAATGTTGAAGGTGCATTTTTTAGACCGTACGGCATTCTGAGGAATTCGAAATGTCCGTTTTCAACTGTGAAGGCGGTCTTTGGTATATCTTCAGGCATTATTTCAATTTGATGAAAGCCTGATGCAAGATCTAGTGTCGTGAAATATTGACACTTACCAAGCTAGTCCAATAAATCTCCAATGTTTGTTAACGGGTATTTGTCGTCTACAGTAACCTCATTCAGTTTTCTGTAGTCTACGACAACACGCCATTTTTGTTTACCTGATGCGTCGAGCTTCTTGGGCACAAGCCACACGGGTGACGAGCATGGAGAATTAATGGGTTGTATAATGTTTTGTGAAAGCATTTTATTGATCTGATCTTTCACCTCTTGTTTATGAATTTGGGGATAGCGATATGATTTTACATAAGTGGGCTTAGAATTTTGCGTATCTATGGAATGTTTTATTTCGTTGTTGAAAGTAAGTATGTCTCCTTCTAAATAAAAAATGTCAGAAAAATCATGACAAAGTTGGGAAATTAAGTCTCGTTCTTCTTCATTAAGATGATCAAGTCTTAGTTGATTTTTTAATTCCGTTGTTCTATCGGTGCACATTTCTTGGGTAGTTAGTTGAATATTATTTACAGTATTTATTTCATATGGTTCTAAGTTAAGTTTTGAAAATGTTACAGTTTTAGGTATACAATTAACATTTAATACTGAAACAAAAAATTCTCCTTTTTCATTTATTTTAACTAATGCGTTTGGTAGTTTAACTTTCTCTACTTCTTGACCTACCAGTATAGCATCAGTATTAACTAAATCGCATTTTAGTTTAAATATTTGTTCAGTCCTAGGTTCAATGGAAATTGTATTTTTGTAAATTTGTGGAAATTGGTTTTCGATTGAAATATTGGTAGTTTCATTATCTGTTACTTTAAATAATGGTACAATTTTGAAATCAGTAATAAGTTGTTTATTTTTTAGATCAACTATACAATTATAATGTTCTAAAAAATCCACGCCTAATAATCCATCGAAATCAATATCTAAATTACAAATGAATACTCTGTGTGGATCGTTAGGTTTAAATGGAATAAGAGTTGATTCGTTAACTCTCATTTTTTGGTTCGTTATACCTTGAATAATTACATTTTCAGGGGATCGATTTCTATGATTTTCGCAAGTTTTGGGTTTGAAAATTGATAATCCAGCACCTGTATCAATTAGAATTTTATAAGTGTTTGTTCTGTCTTTAATATAGTATAAGTTTTTAGAATTTACCGGTAAGGTATTTTTTACATGAACATCTGTTCGAGGCAGTCCGATTCTGGACTGTTCAAACTCATGGTTTGAATTTGTGAACTGAGGTCTGGGATCGACAAATTTGAAGTTTGGTCGTTTAGCGGATCTGGGGGTTTCGTTTGTAAAGGGCCCTGTCGAAAATCCTGATAATAATCATGATTTGGATTTAGGAGGTTATCAGAATCAAAATTATAAACATTTTCATTATTATAATTAAAATTGTCTTGTTCGATATGGCTATAATCGAAAGTTTCGTCTTCATTCGTATTGCAGACTGGTACACCATTATCAGAGTTAGGATCACTATCAGCAGTATAATAGTTTTCCTCTTTTCACTATTAACAGTATAATAGTCAGGAGCACTGGGGTTAATTTCTTGGTAATATTCTTGATAATCAAGCGAATTATCGGAGTATTGTTCTTGATTTTCATAATAGTTTTGACTATCATCTGTATAATAGTCATAACTGTTATGAGAGTGTTTGTTAAAATCACGATTTCGATTGAAATGAAAAGTTCCTTGTTGATTAAAATTTGTGTTGGGTCGATTTCCCGGTGGTCCTTGAGGTCTAAAACTTGGATTTGGTCTAATTACAGATGGGCGATTTTGATTTTGTTGGTTATTTTGAAATTGTGGCCTTTGTTAAAAATTTTGGCCTGTTTGGTTATGTGAATTAGGATTTTGATTTGGTCTAAAGGAACCCTAAGCTAAATTTTGAGATTGTCTTTGACGTGTGAGACACTCATTTATAGTATGTCCTATTCTATGACAAAAATTGCATTGTTTTGGTGAATTTTGGCTAACTCTACGAGTAGGTATATTATTTGTATTACGGTTAGTCTGAGGTTTGTGGTTTTCACAGTAAGTTAATTGAAGTTCTCTTCTGATTCGTGAAATAGCTGATAAAACATTTATTGGATTACTAGCTCTAACAATTTGACCAATTTTTGGATCTAGACCGGTTAATAAAGTATTTAAAGTTAATGATTCTATAAGACGTGTTTGTGCTACTTTTTGATCTGTTGTTAAATGCTGTTGTTTACTTATAGCTGAATACATTTTTGCTTCCAGAGTTTGTAATCTCGAAACAAAAATTAAAGGCGATTCGTTTGGTAGTTGTTTCATTCTTTGAAGGTCTTGAATCAACGAATTTAAGTCGCGAGAATCTCCAAAGTGAGTATTTAATAATGTTTTAATTTCTTCCCAATTTGAAGGGTAGCGTGAATTAACTAATTCAGCGGCTCTTCCTTTAAATTTGTTTTTAATATGAAGTGTTAAAAGTACTTTTTGGTCGTTGCCGGCCATTCTGTAAGCTGTTTTACAAGCATTTATAAAATTATTTAAGAAAATTTGATTACCGTCATATTCCGGAATTATTGAAAATATTTCGGATAATCTGTAAGGTTCTAGATTCGACGCTTGATCGGTTTGAGCAACTGGAGTATTAGCATTGTCATTAACGTTTGTTGCACAACGTGTTTCAGGCATTTTGCTTTATATTAAAATGATTGTATTCAAAATAAAAGTAAATTATGACAATAGAACTTGGTAAAAATAAAAAATAAATTGCAAAATATTAAATAAAAATAAAACGAGATGATTCTTACGTAAATATTTTAATTCCTTCCTTGGCAGCTGAAATCCTTATCCGTGAGCTTTGCTACACCTGGTTAGCAGTTTGCGTGTTTCTGGTGCCGGAGAGACCGTCTGCTTCTTGAAGATCTGGAGCTGGTACTTGAAAATCCCTTAAAGGTTTAGGAACCAACACACTTAATTAGGCAATCCTTGTTCTAAATGTGTTTAGGAATCCTACTGACTGCGCCACTGTTATATTCACAAATGCACATTAAACTTTTTAAAAACAATTTTTATTGAGTTACACAGTTTTATGTTATATAAAAAAGAAGTAATAGGTTAAAATTATAATTGTAACTAACTATTTTACATAAAGTCAAAGAATTTATAGAATTTGTTAAATCAACGTCAGCGTTTATTTTCATGGAGAATTCGATGTAGCGTCGCTCCCATGAAAGTGCAGATATCATTATTTTTCTGTAACATAATATTTGTGTTACTTAATGTGTTTATTTTTTAAAAACGCAACGTAGCATCGTTCTCATGAAAATACGGAAATCGTAATCTGATGTTTGACATTGCGTAACATTACTTAAACATAAGCGTTTTTTCCTATATAACATTCATATATATGGAACTGTTTAGTTTTCAATTTATGAATTTTGACTAATTTCATTTTATGTGAACTTTTATTTATTTCCAAATTTACCTTTTATGTTTTATATTCAATTCCAAAGCAATGATTTTAGGTTGGCAAGAAAATCACTAGATTTTATTACTTACTGTTCATTAAATTTTATTTAGTTAACAGATTCCCATGACATATAACATGGCTCTGTTCCGTATGTCATATTTCATAAAGTTTTTCTTTTTTTATAAATTCCTTTTCATATTGTAAGCTTTTACTACCATCGTCTGTGAATATCGTGAATCAATCAGTAAGTTGATTATTTATTCTTGTTATTTTAGGTTTCAAACAAAACAACATTCTACTTCATCCAAATATTGACATGGCAGTGTTCAGATGATTTTGAAAATTGTTGACATTGACTTGACCTTAGGATTTAATTGTGAAGGTAAAATTTTCACACTTAATTATAATGTTATCATTAAAATTTTATTCCTTATCCTTTAATCCTTCCTTTATAATTGGTTTTCTCAATATTTGATAATACATTTGCTTACTTCATTCATTCGTTTATGTTAAATTTAGTTTTTAACTAGGTAGTGTCTAATGGTACACCCTACGTATTAATAAAAAATTCTTTTTAATATTCAATCTCATACGTGAATTATTTATATATATTAGAGGACTATATGTATATATATATATATATATATATATGTATATATATTGTTGTAGAATGGAGACGTACATAGTAACACAATAAAATGTAGTGACAGAGAAAATAAGATCAAATTTTTTGTATATATTAATAATATTTTATATATGTCAATTGTAGTCCAATTTTTAACAATTTAATGTAATTTAAGAAGATAAAACTATTTTAATGAAGTTTTATAATACTTAATGTAAATAAGAAACATATAAAGTCATGTTATAATCATAATATGAACAAAATAATCAAATATAAATGTCAATGAAATAAATTAACTTAACGCAATGCATAACTTTAGACATAGCCAAAATTTAATAGTAACATGTAGGACAGAATAATAAATTGAGAAATCAACAACAGCTAATATAATAATAATAATAATAATAATAAAAGTGGAAACTCGAGCTTGACAAAGGGATAAAAATATCCCATGTATTTTACATGGATGACCCTAAAGTGTATGCCAACAACCCTCAACAATTGCAAAGTTCGCCAATAGAGCTTGTTAAGGCGTTCAGTGATACGATTAAAATAAAAATGGGGCTAGAAAAACGTGCAGTCATTCATGTGGATAGAGGAAAGGTCACACAGTCCCTAAATATGACACTGATGGATAACAAAACAACAATCCCATCCCTAGGCCCAGAGCACAGATACAAATACTTGGGCTTTCAGGCAAGAAAGGTAATCAAGAAAGAACAACAGCAGAATTTTTCCGTCGAATCATTACAGTTTTGAAAATACAACTGAACTCTAAAAACAAAATACAGGCAATCAATAGATTGGCAGTACCCGGGTTGGCGTACTCATTTGGCATAATAGATTGGACACATCATACAGAAATACAACATATAGACAGACAAGTACGTACAACGCTTACTAAATTTCGCCTACACCATCCAAAATCTGCAATGGGGCGATTGTATATACCTAGGAAGGGAGGTGGCCGTCGACTGACTAATCTCGAGAGCATGTTAGTGGATGAAACTCAAAAACGGAGGATATTTTAAAAATAAGAACTCACCTCTATTCAGATGCCTAGTTACAGTTGATGATGGATACTCGGCACTAAACCTCGCCGACGGGGAACCTGATAGGGAAAATGACTACACCAATAAAATGAAAGACACTTGGCAGGTGAAAGTGTCACATGGCAGATATTAAAACTCACTGCACCAGGAAGATGCAGATTTCAGAGCATTGAATACTTACCTTATGACGGGGTACTTGTTTGCGGAAACCGAAGCCGCACTCCATGCAATCCAGGACCAAGTGGTGGCAACCCGTTGCCTCCAGAAATATATCATTAAAATGGATATTCCAAACCCCCGCTGTAGACTCTGTAATAAGGAACAGGAGACGATCCAGCACATAATATCAGCCTGCACCCAATTAGCCGCCACCGCTTACCTGAGTAGACACAATAATATGGGAAAGGAACTATACATCTCGCTGTGACCCAAAGATTAAATCTGAAAACAGGAAAAACACCAGGGTATAAACAACAACCGTTAAGTCTAATTGAAAATGAGCACTATATATAAAGTCTATTGTGATACTCTTATAAGAACAGACCGAGAAGCTCAGCACAACAATCCGGGCATGATCGTGCTAGATAAAAACAGCAAATCTGCGATCATTATTGATTTTTCTGTACGACACCGGACGAAAATCTGGGAAAAGCTTACAAAGACAAGATAATGCGATATCATCCGCTAGCAAATGAGGTAAGAGATTTATGGAATTTAAGAATGGTGGAGATTAAACCATTTATAATTTCTGCAAATGGCTTAGTGCACGCTAAAGTAACTAAACACCTAGGAAGAGCTAAGCATACCTCGACATATCTGTGGTTTGATGCAAAAAGTAGTAATTCTGGAAACAACTGCAACTGTCCGAAGAACACTAACCCCCTAATTAAGTAGGTTTATACCTTGATGCAACTGCGTCCGGTAGAAACTGCTACCACCAACCACGTACAAGTGTGAAAAATAATAATAATAATCTTCATTTCAAATCATGTACATATGGAACACAAAATGAAATGACGCCAATTCTACAAAAGAGAAACAATCCTTATCGTCAGTATTGTAAAAGCAGCTTATATATTTCACAACTATTTGATAATAGAAAAGGTAAATTCTTTGGACGAACAACCAGAAGAAATGTCTACATCTCACAGTTACTTCCCTTATGACCAACAAATATTGGAAGTTCATTGAATGCTTTTGCGGTGACAGAAAAGTTTACGACATATTTTAATTTAAAAATAAAACATCATAAGCTGGTCTAGTTGTTACCTGAATATTTGTATTTACTCGTATGTACTTCCAGTTCTTTAACTTAACATGTTTGGCAATCGTATTTCAGACGTCATCATTTACTTTGTATTTCATATATATGAGAGATCATTTGTATCATATAGAACAGGAAATTTTCTGACAGCCTCAATAAGTTATTTTACCACACACGCACACGAAATCTGTGTCTCGAACACTTGGCACGTTCCTGGCCTACACTGTGCTGCGTCTTAATATGCGGGCGTGCAATGCTCGCTACATGATACACCCTAATAACACAGTATATTTACCTGTGACATCCCATTAAAGTACTACTAGTGTCCCAATGTTTCCGAAGGTGGGATTTTCCTAGAATGTTTCTCTTGGTACATAAATACGATTGATAAAATGTAACATCAGTGGGATGGCCCTAGAATGTTTTTCTTGGTATATAAACAATATTTTCATTGCAAAATATATACAACTCGTATTGTCAATAATTGTTAATTGTCTTTAAACTTCAACAATGTTTATTAAATCTTATATTCATATAAATGTTGTGACTAACGTATCTGTGATATCTCTCAGCTTCAACTTTGCAAAGAGATAAAAGAAGAAGGCGTGATTTGCAGAAAGTAAGGTTGGGAGTAGAAGTGTTGAGTTTTTGTGGTAGAGTAGGTACAGTAACTTTGTGAATGTTGTGGCTTTGTATAAAGTAAGTATTTATATCGGATAGTAAAATGGATAGTCAGGAAAAAATAAAATTATTAAATAAATATTTATTTTACTATTTTCTTTTGCAGATTTTATTTTCTCAAAACTTGGTGGTAACAATATATACGAGTTCATTAAGCGTTGCATTGAACCCCTTGTTACTGATGGCTTAGCAGAAAAGTTTTCCTTTACAGGAAGAAAAGGAAAACTAATAAATATATACAACTCGTATTGTCAATAATTGTTAATTGTCTTTAAACTTCAACAATGTTTATTAAATCTTATATTCATATAAATGTTGTGACTAACGTATTTGTGATATCTCTCAGCTTCAACTTTGCAAAGAGATAAAAGAAGAAGGCGTGATTTGCAGAAAGTAAGGTTGGGAGTAGAAGTGTTGAGTTTTTGTGGTAGAGTAGGTACAGTAACTTTGTGAATGTTGTGGCTTATTTATAAAGTAAGTATTTATATCGGATAGTAAAATGGATAGTCAGGAAAAAATAAAATTATTAAATAAATATTTATTTTACTATTTTCTTTTGCAGATTTTATTTTCTCAAAACTTGGTGGTAACAATATATACGAGTTCATTAAGCGTTGCATTGAACCCCTTGTTACTGATGGCTGAGCAGAAAAGTTTTCCTTTACAGGAAGAAAAGGAAAACTAATTTTTGGGGAATTGAATCTAACAAAATCTGTACTTGGTAACCTCTAGTGCTTTTACTAGTAGAGACATACATTAGTAATGTTTTTAAAGCCTTTAAAAATTATCATTCAGGAAAAACTGTTTAAATTTAAATGACAAAATATTACTTAGCGTAAATTACTAAATTCATAAAATATTAGACAATGTGTTCTTTATTTCATTATGACCACATAACATTTATGATATTTTATTAACAATATGCAAATTATTACGATATAATATTTTTTAGAAGCTGGGCAAAAGGCACATGGGATCACCAGGAAGGAAATCGAACTGAAAATTGGTGATTGGCTGAGAAGAGCAACAGAAATACGATTGAGGACGTAACTGAAACATACGTAAATTAACTTACAATATACATGTAGACATATTATCCTATGTAACATTTTCTACTAGGTATAGGGAAATAAAGCATTGGTAAATAAGTCATAGCAACTATGCCATTGCATTATCTATCTGTTGCTATGTACCTGTTTGCCAATGCTTTATAAATACACTTCCTATACCTAGTAGAAAATGTTACATGTGGTTTATGGAAAATGTTATTGGAAAGGTTTGTAATAAATAGCTCTTGTTTTAAGAAATATTGAAATGTTTTATTTGCACCTAGTGATTTCACTTCTAGTGTATTTTTAGAAACGTTTCTGAGATGTTCTAAACAAAGTACCCCGGATGTACCTAGTACATCCTATGTCATCTTAGAAACATCCCACCGGGATGTTTCTAGAACGTTGAAAATGATGACAGACATAGCTGTTGCCAGAAACATCCTAGGAATGTTTCGAGAGAAATGGGGATGTTGTTAGTATGTTTTTATTGTCCCAGAAGAATGTTTCTGGAATATTTTTGGGATGTTTCTGTATTATTAGGGCATAAACGTGGCGTATGCTGCCCTGCGTGGGTTGCGTCGCATGTGTTTCAATGTGCGTCGTGCCTAAAGGAAATATTATAGTTGTGTGAGCTGACTATTTTTATAAAAATACTTATAACGTTTTTATGGGACGTAATTTTTATAAAAATTTGACAAATTTTTACAGTGGGACACATGGGCCTAAGAGATATATCTAATAAGATAAGCATGTTGCCCTATCTAAACGCATGTTAAAATGTCACATTTCTGATGGCCATAACTACCAGTCTGCAACGGATCTGAGACTTGTGCCAAATGACAAAATTAATCCCTTTACCATTTGGTGTATAAACAATTTGGGACCATTCTGGGCCCAGTGCCCCTTTACAATGTATAAGGACCTTTATCACGTCTTAAAGCCATTATTCATTTCTTTATGTTTATATCCAAAGGAAAACTTAAAACAAAACAACAAAGTTTAAATAAGTAGCTAATCTTTATTGTACACAAATCTGCGCTATTGAATAAATGAAAAAATACTTGACTGGAAAGTTCTTGCCATTAGCTGCTTTATTGCAGGCATAAGTCACACAATATATAACCATCATAAAACTAAATAAAAATGCACGAAATATTGTTTTGTATTATTTTCTTTCACGAGTAGGTAATGTGTTCACTGCCGCAACACCGTGTGTAAACGATACCCCAATCAGCTGATTCATTCGCTTTGCTCTAATGTTTCGGTCAACTCCTTTCACTCTACATATCTATTCTAAATTATAGGATCATTCTCTCCTTTATACCCTCGCTCGACCATCACGCATGTCTAGGCAGAACCAGTATACATCACTGAAGACGATACTGTTCCATTCCTGATTCCACACTAGTCGTTCTTGGCACCACTGAAGACGATATGTTCCATTCCTGATTTCACACTATTCGTTCTTAGAGCAACGATCTTGGCCCGTTGTTGTCCTGCTTACTCGTTCGGTGCATCTGGCTCTTCGTGTTCGGCATTCTTGGTACCATGCCTTACAACATCGGACCAGCAATTTCTCGGAACGACTGCCCAGCCTCTCGAAACCAACAATTTGACCTCTCTCGAACGCATTTAGCTGCCGATAATTTGCATTTCTTCGTACTCTAGGCATGATAAACACTTGTGAGGCGACGTTTAAAACTATAGTACTCGAATAAATTTTGTATTCTGATATCGTCCAGTGCTATCAGCAAAAAAATAATTGAATAAAAACAGGAATGTTCAACTGATAGCGCTGAAATTCTAATCTTGTTTTATAACACTTGTATTATAAACATGTAAGTGAAATAATTTTGAAATAAAATATTTACTGGGTGTTCGGGTTTCTATGTCTTTGAGTATATATCGAGTCCATCCCGTTTTGATAACTTAATCTTATCCCGACAGTCGCCACTGGAAAAGCTTCAGGTTAGTCAAACTATTGGACCTTGACTTCTATCAGTGCAGTTTTTAAATTTTTGTTTAGTTTAAAAACGTTGATGAATATAGCTACAATTATGTACTGATTTAGACTCAACTCAATTAGCAATTTTCGGTCATATTGAATTTGTTTGGAAAATAGCAATATGAGGACAAAAATGTGTTAATATTGAGTTAAAATGATTTGTGCAGCTCTTCGCTTGTTTGTATATTCATAATAATATAAAAACAACCCAGAACTCACCACGAGGAGGTGGCTGCACTTCGAGTTCCACCCAAACCCTTCTCAAGCATCCAACCAATATGAAGGGTGTGTGTGTGTGTTTGCTATTCATATTATTCACATTACTTACATTGCATGTTTGTAATTTACTTTGGTTTAGTCTTTCTGCTTAGCTTTATTTTAATAAATCATGTTTACTCTTTACTTGTGCTTGGTTTAGAAGAAACTCTGTACTATGATTTGCTTTCAAAACTGGGCATTATTGATCGAGATTTTAGTGTAGCTCCGATGTAACCATGTCTTGATTGGGCCCCACGCCTCTTTCGACGGCTTGCGTGTAACAGGGGGATTCTTTTGATATAGTAGTGTAGCTATGAGAGTTCAACACCACTACTTCGAAAAAGGTCCGCTAGGCGACGGTGGCGCTGCGGTGGCGCTGCGGTGGCGCTGCGGTGGCGCTGCGGTGGCGCTGCGTTGGCGCTGTCGGCGGTGTCGTCCATTTTTTATCCAGTCGGCCATTTTTTAGTCGGCCATTTTTTATTCAGTAGATTTCGCTAGATGGCGCATTTTGCAGATTTCTTTTTTAGATGTGTGTCGTCCATTTTTTATCCGCTGAATTTGTGCATGACGTAAAAATTTTTACCCCGAGTGAGATTCGAGTCCACGACCTCATCGTTCCCAGCCTACACCGCTACATGTATGCTATGGAGGATCCATACAAATTATGTTTTTGAAATTGATCAGTATAAGTATTTTGAAATCTCACGAGGCGTTATTTCACGATGCGACGTAATTTTCTTCAATGCACCAATTTTAATGCATGAATATGTTCCACATTTAAAAAAAATGTATTAAAATCGAAAAAAAAGTTTACTCCGAGTGAGTTTCGAACCCACGACCTCATCGTTCCCAGCCTACACCGCTACATGTATGCTATGGAGGATTCATACAAATTATGTTTTGAAATCGATTATATGCGTATTATTTTGAAATGGCGCACTAAAAGCTGTACACCGAGGTGTCTCATATATTATCGGATTTCACGATTGCTTCGATGTAAATTTCTTCAATACTCCCTTGTACTAATATCATTTTAGTTGTTAGAACATGTGAATCAAATGCAGTTGAATCAGAATCCTTCGTAATCGTTCATTGTATTTATCAGCAAAATACGCACGCGTACGCGATCTTAACGTATGAACTTAATAATATTTTTTCATTATCATGTATAATATTAGCAGCCATATTTGTTTTAATAATTAAAATTTTATTGAAAATTGTTAAACGTAAATTTAAATCGTCATGTAATAATATATAAATATTATTTGTGTTGTTATTACAAATTATGGAATTATAGAGAAGATTGAATATAAAGAACCTTGAATTCACGACATACGAGTGTTTTTTTTTATTAAGCATAAAATATTCTTCATACTAATATCTATACCTAAGAACAGGTAGTCTCTCTCGCCTACACTTGTTCAGGTAGGGAACATTAAAAGATTTGAATGACAATATTCTGTATAGTGACTGATTTGAGGAGCCGACATGACGTTGAGCTTAGATCATAAAGATTATTAATGTTTCTATATTAAATAGTCTGCTGTATGTTACATAAAATTAGGATCATTACAGTATACGAATATTTTTTTCAATTCACGGTGTTAAAAGATATTTGCATCCATATTATTATTCTGCGGGGAATATCTACGTAAAATATACGAGGCATGTTATGATTAAAATTGATATATACATGGGGTGTTTGTAATTATTAAGACTGTAGAAATATGTAGATATAAAAGTTAATGACACACACAGTTTAGTAGTATTTTGAGCGGGATGTCTACGTAAATTATAACAAATATATGTCTGAATATGATACTGAGAAACCATCAACGTACATACAGATACCGCATTTTTTATACAGAGTGTGGTCATAAAACATACCATTTTTCTTTATATACAGGGTGTTGTAAAAAATATGGGATGTTCATATATACAGAGTGTAGTCATAAAAAGATGGGATTTTATATAGGGTGTAGTCATAAAGATACCGTATTTTTTATATATACAGATCGTAGTCATAAAAATACCGAATTTTTTCATAAAAGCTGCCACAGGGTATATAAAGATAAGGGCGTTACAAAGAATTTCTGCTATTATTGCTCAAATTTTCATCGAACAAACCGCATTGGTAGATTATTTCCACATACAGGATGTTACTAGAACGACAACGGCAACGACAATGATAGCAAATCCACTTTATTCGACAACAGAGGACACCCAAAGCTTTTGCATGCTTTGAGATTTGTTGCTCGTACGACTACACTATAGTAAAATATGATGTCTCATTATATTATAAGACGGATAACACACATCAGAAGTCTATCAGACAGATATCAGAGGGGTAACAGAAGGGATAACAAACACACCCCAGACTCACATCAGGAGTCTGTTTGACAGTGCTAGTACTAACAAATTTACTGCGACACTCGGTTTATATGAATTATTTTCCAAGAAAACAACAAAATGAAGCAATGATTTCACAAATTTGTCATACACTGAATGTCATTTTTATTATAGTTGCGGTGAAACAAGAGCCAACTTTACAACTCAAGCAGAGGGACAGCAGACACACATCACAGGGTTAGCACACATACACCACAGAGGCACCAGACATGCACCACAGTTATACGTTTGACATTTTTGGTATCAAACAGTACTCTTTGAAACAAAATATCAGGAATCTTGTATTTCCGAATTTCATTATGAATCACCCCAAATATTTAGAGGGGCGTATGATACTGATGGCGATATTGATAATTTTCATAGACATTATAGCTATTTATAATTTAATCACGTTATTTGTATATTCATTTAATATAGTTATATGCTTTTCCGTATTTGTAAATTCTTAAAATTAAACTGTTATATGCTTTACCCAAATCCCAGTAAGACTACGCTCTTCAGGCACGGATTATTATACCGAAATGTGATAACACTTTCGACAACATGATTATAAAACTAACAATTTTAGTAATGGAACTCACAAAATGTTATTCAAATATTGTGATTTGTCTGTATAAGAGAGAGAAATTACGGTCGACGGGCAGGTAAGATTTTATCTGAAAAATAACAATGACATTCTCGGATTGTCAAAAAGATTTCACCCGCTGTGTGTTACATAAAATGTAAGGAATGTATATGCAAACATAGAATTTGTATCTTCCCATGATGGTCGTTATGGTGCTAAAAATCTCATTTCTAGTCCGCGTTATCGCAATAGAACAATTTTCAATGATGATCCGACTCTAAGGAAAATAAAAAAATCTCCATTTTCAATAAACCAATGTATATGGATATGGCAATTCTCGATATTTCCAAAACTGGAATGTACGACTTTCACTATAATTTTATGCTTCCAACAATGGGAGTAGTCAATTGTATGCCATTGTACACTAACAGTTTTGCTCACCAACTTACTTGTAACGATGCATATAAACATTTAATTGACGCAAAAATTGACAAATTTGATACATAAGACTACTACACTGATAATCCATACAATATACCTAGAGTTAATAAAAAGTATTATGCGTGATGAAAGATGAGTCTAATGAACAAATCGTCACACATTTCGTTGGTCCAAAATGTACGGTTACAAAGTTCAGTGTGGAGTAAAGTCGTTAAAGAGTATTAAAAAATGTGTAGTAAAAAATAACTTTTGATGATTATGCCGATTGTATGAAAAATTGGAAACAGATGACAATTACTCAAAATACGATACGTTCCTTTGTCCATAATGTGTATAGTGTTGAACAAACCAAAATCGCGTTGAGTCCTCACAATGATAAAAGGAAATTACTTCATAATTCTTCAGATACACTTCGTGGGGAATAGAATAATTTTTAAGAATGACTACTACTACAAGATAATTGCATTGAAAACATAACTTCAATTCTAACTTTTATAACTGAAGTTCATTTACCACATAATTTTATTATTAAATTATCGCCAATCATTGAAAGAAGCAGATGATGATTATAAATTTTGTGATTGGTTTCACCAGCATCATATTAGAAATTTGATTCTAAGTCAATGCTGCTGTCATATCGTTAATGAGATACAGAGCGTTGAATTGTTATTTCAACTTTAATGTTTCATAACTCGGTTTGCAGTGCAGGAGGAGGAGGAAAGTTTCATATTTTGGCTTTCAGTACTTACAATACTTTAACATGGACGAAATGTTTTATAACCAAGAGGATGACCTAATGTGAAATGAAAATATTGCTAATGATTTAGGTTTGTGTTTAGGATATAAGAGATTTCTAGCATTTTTTATATACAAGATGTAGTCATAAAGATGTTGCTTGTTTATGTAGATAATCAATTTTAATGTGTGTGACATAAGAGCAGGTACATTTTGCATTAATATTTCAAAATGTGTAACTTCACTGTGATAGAACTTTGCAACAAATTGATGAAATCATAAATTCCTTAAACAAAATTCAAACATTTTCAAACAAAATATAAAGCTTTTCTTGATAATATGCATCTTAGAAATTTTTCAAATTTTCGGTAGGAGAAAAGCATAAAATTCATTCAAAAATAACAACACACTTGAAGCGCATGAGATGTTGCATAGAAGTAGGGAATTGGGGAGAAACAACATGTCATTGATGTTAGTAAAGAACGTAAAAAGTCTAGTATTAATAGAGTCAACTGGGAAAAACATGAATGCGCCTTTGATAGTAGATTAAAAACGGGGATTATCATAAACTTGAATCATAAAGATATTAATTCATTCTTCACAGACGCTTCTAAATTTTTAAAAAGAAAATGTCTGTGGCTTTCAATTGGATGTCATGCAGAATTTTTAGGTAGAATCTCCCCTACCTTGGAGTGTTACCAAGCAAGTCACAAAAAATTTCTAAATATAAATGAGGTTTTTTAAATAGAATAGTTCAAAAGATCCATCACGCTTTGACAGAGATCTTATTAACTTTATTACTTGCTCACAAGTCATTCCATACAATCTTAGAAATGCAGTACTTGCTACAT